>CM077674.1:306315652-307772650 GCA_039707655.1 Elymus sibiricus
ATCCGAGTTACGGTTTATTTTATATGATTTTTCAAAGTTTAAATGGTTTTCTAAATTTACTGGATTTAATTTAATTCGAAATTATATTAAATATAAATGCTATCGTTACACAGAAAGTGTACCCAGATGTGTGCATCTGTGGCTGATAGTGGGCCCAGTTGACTGCTTAGTCAGCAATCAACTGTGAACCAGTTGACTGGTCAAACTGACCAGGGGGCCCACCTGTCAGTGACTGTGGCCTAAACAAAACTTATCCATTTAAACAATGCACCGGGGCCCACATGTCATAGAGACATTTATTTAAAAGATTTATTTAACCACTTTAATTAATTAGTGCGGTGGGGCCCGGCTGTCAGTGGGTGTAGTGGGGGGTTAGCGCCCTAATTAAGTGGCCTGACGGCCCGGACCCACCTGGCAGCGGCCCAGGGCGGTGGCGCCCGGCGTCCATTTGACGCGCAGGAGGGCGCGTTTGAACGCGCGGGAGGTGCCGCATCCAACGGTGGTGGTGGCAGCCGCAGGGGAGGCCGGAGTTGGCCGGAGCAACGACGGGGAGCGATGGTGGCGCTCGGGCGCGAAGGCGAACGACGGTGGGAGTCACGGCAGGGCCAAAGGGTGGGTGCGTTGTGCTCTTGAGAGCTCCAGGAGCTCGAGATGAGGCTCGGACGTGAGCTATGGTCGCATGGGTTGCACCGGCAACATGGCCGTGCGGCGGCAAGCTCGGGCTTGTGGGGGGGGGGAAGCTAGCTTGGGGAGGGGTCGTCACCAGAGAGAGAAGGGAAACGCAAGGGGCTCACATAGGAGGCACAAGGAGGCCCGTCGATTGGATTAGTAGCAGAAGACGCGGAGGATTGTGGTGGCGATCAACGGCGCCCGGAGGTGGACAAAGGCGGCGGATCTGCCGATGGAGGGGCCCCCGGCTTGATCCAGTGACTGAGGAAGACGAAGAAGACGTCGTCGGAGCGGATGGACAAGCTCCTAGGCGGTGGGGACGATGGTGAGCGCGGGAACGGCGATGTCCATGGTGACGGCGGCCTCAGGTGGAAGCGGAAACGAGGTGGAGAGCGGGCAAGGGGGAAAAGGGGGTGCTAGGGTTCATCAGGGGGGTCGGGGAGGACTTGTAGTCGTCGGGGAGGCGGGGATGGCCGCCACGGCGACATCGGGCGCGTGGACGGGCGAGCAGAGGCCACGCCATGGCTTCGGCCTCCCCCTGGGCAGGAGGTGGACGAAAGGCCGGCGCTAGCGGGCCAGGCCGCACTATAGGGGTGCTGGGCCAAAGTGCACAGTGTTCTATTTTTCTTCTTTTTCTTTTTCTTTTTCTGTTTCTATTTTATCTCATAGTTTTGCATTAATTTGAGCTACCAAATGAATTTAGTTAAATGTGCAATTTATCACATAAATACTAGGCAATATTTTGGGCTGCCACAAAAAGTTTGGAGTCTGTTTGAATTTATTCAAATTATGTTTGCATTTAAATGGGGCTAAAATGGTGCTGTTTAGTCATGTTTTAATTTTCAGGCGCAATTTGGGGATTTTGGTGATGATTCCTTCATTTAAATAATTACTTATGGATTATTTACAAAATTATGAACTATTTTGTTGGCATATTTGAAGATGTAAATATTTGGCTTGCATTTGAATTTGAATTTGAATTAGCTTTCAACTAAGTGACAATTAAGCTTAGCAAAAAGTGGTGACATGGCATGATTAGTAAGAGATCACTGTAGCTTAGTTACGGGGGTATCACAGGAGTCGACGTTTTAGGTCTCGTGGACGAACTTACTCATCTAGGAGGTTATCTCATAACCACCATAGGTATCAATCTTACTTACCGCCATGATCATCACGCGATCACCTCACGATCAATCAACATCGGTATCATCGATACCATCATGATCATCACATGACCACCATGAGCTCGATCTTTATCCATGATCACCGCATGACCACATAAAGATCAACCAACTTCTTTCCTCATGGAACTGGGGTTGTTTATTATTCAGGTTAATATTACTGTTGACCCATAGTGTGACCTACTACGAACTGTGTCCATGACCGAGGACGCGGCTATAGAATAGATTATACACTCTACAGAGGTTAGTACATTGTACCCACACTATGGAACTCATGGCCTCGCACTCCCATTCGGGTGGACCAACGACGTTCCAACAAAACCAATCTATTGCATGACACTCTCCCGGCCACTCCAACAAACCTCCCTTTTGGGCTATGTCATGGGTGGCCCCGATGTCAACTCGTGACATCCGCCACTTTTGTGGCCACCACCGTTGTGGCAAAACTAAACATTATCGTCCCAAACGGGGACATCGGTATACCATTCAACTCGGGCACACAAGGCTATGGCCGCCTACCTGATCAGGGTAGGGCACACACATAACCTTCCCTAGTTGGAGGCACTGGCGAGAGGCATGACAATAGACCGAATTAGGGCCTCCCCATCCACGCAAGTGTGGCTGCATTGGTGAGCTCGATTCGGTGGCACCATGACTGAGCCAACAGATTTGTTCAAGTTCGATTAATGTCAGGTTTAACTTGAATGGTGATCAGGTGAGCCATAGCAAAATAACATGATGAAATGACAATGTATATGAGCATGATATCAGCATAAGCATGGATGGGCAACGTAATCATTTCACATATGAATCTTACATCAACAACCATAAATCATGCAGTTTACCAGATGCAAATGAGCATAGCATAGTGATGATCATGCATCTTACAAGTATTTTCAGAACAAACCATAACTATTCATGTGAGCATATCATTATCAATAGCATCGGAAATGATTACAAGAATGAAACATGATAATAATAACATTAGCAATTAATCATTGAACTAACTAGATGCACATGAACACGGCATAAGGATAAGCATAGTTTTACAAGCATTTTCATAGCATTAACAAAATAATTACATTAGCACACAATTATTCAATCATTCAAATGAAAACCATGGCTATTGCAATGCAATCATGCAAGTGGCTGACGTGGCTTGCCTGGGGTTGAAGGATTCACCAGGAAGAAGTGCGAGAAGCTCACGGAAAGTTTTCTGGAAAAGTTTCTCTCTCAAAAGGGGCTGAATAAGGGCAGGGGCAAAATGGTCATTTTTAGAGTGTGATAACATCATGAAAATGATACCAACGGAACGGGCTCGATGAATAGAGAACGTGGGCTTTTGAATCACCTGAATTGAAGTCACGGTTAAAAATTTACGGCCGTTCGTTCATTAGGCAGCAAACAAACAAAAATCTGTTCATTTCTTTCCTTAACGGACGAATGCACGCAAACTAACCGTTTTGGCCGGCGGCTGAAAACAGAAAATGAATTTTTGGAAAATATGCCTTCAGTGCAGAAAAGCGTATTCTGGGCCGAAGTTGCACCATTTACGCTTTCGTAAAAAAAAACGCATTCCTCCAGAGTACGTTTTCGCTTAAAATCACGCGGGACCGGGGTCAACGCCGCGGTGTGGCTGACCGATGGGTCTGCGGGGCCCACATGCAGGCTAGGGGCGTCGTCTTCTACCTCATGTCCCTGCGCTCGAACGAGGGAGGAACAGAGTCCGGCGAGGCTTACCGGCGACTCCGGCCACCACCCGCGGCGCTCGGCCTACTGGCGGGTCCAGGGAATCAAGGTGCACCCGCCTCTGGGTGGCGCAGTCGCCGAGGAGCGCTGGGCCAAGCGGGGTGGCATCTGCGGCCGACGGCGGCATCGGGCGACGTTGGGCTTGCGCCCATAGGCCACCGGAGGAGAAAAAGGAGCGCCCCGGGGCTCCGCCTCGCCCAGGGGTTCTCGCCGGAGGAGAATTGAGGGAAAAGGGGCTAGGGTTGCTCCAATTTAGGCGGACAGAGGCGGTGGCCATGGCAACCGTGGGAGAGGAGGAGGGGCTTCGGGGTCGAATGAGGGGTCGGGGTGGTAGCTGGGAGGGAGAGGGAGCTGCTGGTGATGCCGAGGTGGGTCGGGGATGGGCTATTTATAGCCGGGGCAAGCTCGAGGGTGAGCGCAGCCACGGCAATGCGTGTGCCGCACGCCGGAGCTCAGAGGACACGCGGGGGAGGAGGGGACAGGTGTCCAGAGGATCCACGGGGAGAGGAGAGAGCTCGGGCGTGCTCGAGAAGGCTCGAAAGAAGCGTGGCCGACCGGCCATGGAGGTGGGGATGGCGGACATCACATGGACGGGGCTATCGTGGCACGTCGGGGAGGAAATAGGAGGGAGAGAGGGCTCCAGAGCGAGCGCATGGATGCGACGGAGCCATAGGACATGCTTCGGTGTTGAGAGCGCGATGAATGGACGGTGGCCGAGGGCCAAGGGCCCCAATGTCCAGAGCACGCGTATGGGCATGCCAGCCGCATGGTCACCGCATGACCGTGGCATTGCCATGCGTTCTGGGTGGCCCAAGCATATCTGGCCAGTTAGGCATTCCCCCAGTAGGTGCTAGGAAGAAGGAGATAATAACAGTGGCTCAGGACGTGGCTGAACTAGGCACAAACACAAATCAGCCGCAAGGTGTTTGTGATGAATTGGGGGAGGCTCACTTGGGGATAGAAGTTGAGCTTTGGCTGGGGTCAATCACTCACTAAGGTGACCACCTTGGCAAAATTTTAGCTCAAATGGACGGGTCTAGGTATCACTTGCTTTGCAAAGTACCACACTGGACAGAAATATGAAAGTTGAAGATGTGCTCAAATGGATGATTGGATTGAGTTGAAATTTGGTGGAGGATGATGATTTGGTCATAGGAAGGCACTGCAAAAATTTCATACCATTTGGATAAGTAAAAATGGTACTTCCTTCACCTTTCCTCTGGACAGAAACTTAGGAAAAATATTGACAATTATTGGCTAGATGAAATGAGCTCAAATTTGGTGGAGGGAAGTTATATAGGTGGGAGAATGTCCTGGAAAAATTTCAGCAATTATGGAGCAATATAAAATATAGTTGCTTCACAATCTGAAAATATGACCAGAAGCAAAGATTGGATGGTGTGATCACCATGAGCATGAAATCTTGAATATTCTTACATATCCAAGGTCCATATGGTCCAAAGGAATTTTGAGAATTTTGTGGGAATTAATGGCAAGTCATAAATATAGGTTGCTTCACAACCGACGACAAACAGGGTTATTCCTTTAATAGAAAAAGGAATATTCCCAAGAATAAATATTGGGGTTGGGCTAGGATGGAAATGACATGGCCTTGGGAAAGATTTGAGAGTGACAAGTCACTTGGGAGAGGAAGAAGAGATGATCTTCCCAGGTATTCATGACCAAAAACCCAAACAAAAAGAAATCCAAAGCAAAATCCACAGAAATCCAAAAGAAGAAGAAAGGGCCAAAAATCAGGGTGTCACAAACCTACCCCCCTTACAAAAATCTCATCCTCGAGATTTGGTTGCTCAGGGAACCAATATGAATATTCTGACTTAAGGAATCCGTTTCCAACTCGGGTATCCTTTCCTTTATACGTTGTTCCCATTGAATCTCATATGACATGATTACCTTGCTAGGAGGTGGTTTGCTTCACCGTACCCAAAATTCTGACAAGTCTTCCCTCATATGTTCGACCTTATGCTGACTCCGATTCTTTCATATCTGATGGCTTAGCTGGGGTGCGATATATTATCATGGCTGGAATATGTCATCTTTCCATAAGTCTGGGAGGGATTTCCCATTGACGTGACATTCTTCTATCCAGCACTGATAGTATTCAATGGAGTTGTGATCAAATTTCATCGGTGGACATGAAACCTTTTAATCCTTGCATCCGGTTACTCAAATAGATGCATGTCCTCTGGGTTCAAAACCATACTAGGAATCATAACCGTTCTCTTGGCGGAATCTGACTACTTGTAGGGAATTTTGAATCATCTTAGCTGGCTCCATGTCTCGAGTATCAAATCCGTACGAAAGTTTTGACTGCGCCTGTCGTGACCAGTATAAAGGAGTACGGCCTTATGGCAATAGCTTCTAGAGACTTGACTGACGTTGGTTCTGGCAGAAGAATCTTGTTCATGGCAGGCTATCCTTTCACTAGTTTCCATATGTGAGGACACAGGATCCGAGATTGTTTTTCAGCATTTCTATTACTCGTTATGTCGGTATACCCATATGTGCGTAGCAGGCCGTGCGATGTTGTAACACGGTTGCTGGAGTCAGACTGCTGAGCTGGCTAAGGAACCTTTGATCTGACATGTCAGACTTGGATATTCCATACTGACAATTCTGCGCATACACAGTTGGACAAGCGGGTCACCTTGATATGAAGTCCTTACAAACAGAGTAGACCCCTTGGATGTATATTCATGGTGATCAATACAGAATCAGACTGCCTTGGGTATCCGTACCATGACGTTCATGCAACGATTATCACACCTATATTGTCGGTCTTGCTCCTTCATTATTGTTCTTTTTTTCTGAATCTTTTGCCGAAAGAGCTTGGCCATATAAATTCTTTGTGTGACCATAGGTGCTATCAGGTGCAACATTCCGGATATCATACCTTATCCTTGTTCATGTCAAGTGCCATAGGATATATACCAAGTTCACATGTACTTGTATGGATCTCATTGTTGTGGTCAATCATGCAAGACAGTGATAAAGGGTAATGATCTTACTTTGTCGGGTGTGAGGAAGCTGGCCTTGATAACCACTGCCAAGATTTTTGTCCCAATGTTGTCTTATGTCATAGCTTGTCAGCCCTCGCATCACACTGAGATGTATAACTGGCTTTCTTCCTCTTGCATAACTCATGTGGTTGTTGGATTCTCACCTTCCTTCGATGGATCTACTTGAACGTACTTGAATCCTCGTACGAGTGACTTGCATGACCTGGGTGGCATGCTCACAATATATATGGAAGTACGTGTAGCTGAACATTTGATTCCCGAGGCAGACTTGTGTCCTGACTAGCTCGTGCTTCTGACCAAACTGTTGTGGACCTGATTCTTGAGATGCACTGCCGACTCACAGTGTAATTACTTGTACCAATGTTGTCAACTGTTTGTAGTGTCGTACTGACAAAAATTGGATAGCTTGTGTTGGCAGCCATCGAGAGTATCATGATGAGGAAGACTGAATAGCTTATGCTCGAAGCTTTTACCGGGATAGGGTGCTGAAGAAGACTGGGTATCATACCTCAGAAGCTTCTCCTCCTGGTTTCTTACTGGGGAAGATTCGGTGCTTTATGCCGGAAGTTTTCTACGGTACCTTACTGAAGAAGACTGAGTATCTTACACTGGAAGCTATCCTTATTTTGTACTGAGGAAGATTGAGGAGCCTTGCATCATAAGTTTCTCTGGTAGCGTGCGGAGGAAGGCTGGGTTGCTTACTCCAGAAGCTTCTCCCTGTGATATGCGGACTGAATGCATATATATATACCCTTGATATTCCAGCTGTTGATTACTTGTATGAAAATAATTTGTCGGACTATCCTTCTTGCAGAGTACTGGATACATGGCACATTCTAGCTTGCTTCCGAGTATAACATGTTTCAAATTTTACTCAAGTGGAACCAAACTTCGTATATGATCCATACCTTTGACTCGAAATATACGGTTGGTCTTGTACACAATTTATCTTCCGACTAGTTCCTTACGGTTGTAATGGTTGCACACTGAGGTAGACTTGATGCTGATAGTTAATCCAGAATATCATTTGTATTCAAACCAGATATTCCCAATATAATGCAGTCGGCTAAGAATTCCATAATGTTTAGCTGAGCTTCCAAATATTTGAACTCCTCACTGATTCTTTGAGTCCAGTGTCGGTTGATGAGCAACTTTCATAAGGGGAAATAAGGTAACACTGAAGGCCCAAAAGAAAGAAGCAAAAGAAACGACTCAACTGAACAAAAGCACACAAGGCTTCAAGATTACATACAAGCAATATCACATTTTACAGCTATTCACATCAATATGCATGCCTACTTAAGCACACAAATCTCGCGAGAACTCCGGTACTACAATCTAATATGCAGTGGTGGTGTGCATGAAAGTGGACCCATGTGTGGAGGGGTTGGTGTAAATAGAGCTACACCAAGAGCTGGCTTAACATAGATTGCACCTTTGACGAGCATCGGAGGTGAGGACGTACTTGGTGATCATGTAGCGGAACATGAATGTCATGGCCACATCATCATCAAGCAGATGGAAGGGAACCGTACTCGTCCTGGGAATGGGTGACAGGGTAGGATTGTGGTAGAAAGTGGGGCTTGCTGGCATTGCCCTTTTCTGATAACAAAGATCAGTAAGGGTTGCCAAAGCGGCGAGTTGGATGGCAAGATCCGGGATAGAAACATGTCTATCACCGAAACGATAGGTTGGCTGGTGGAAAGATATTGGCGCAATACCTGAGCATCAATCCTGCAAGTGTTCGACACCACTGGGTATCTCGGCATCACTCCGCTGGGAAAGAGATGACACCAAACACCGAAAAGCAGGTATGCAAAGCTGGAGGGCGCATGTAGTGGATCGAAACTGATGCCATCTATACTCACAAGATCATCCGTTAGTGACAAGATAATAAGTCTATATGCATGCTATGCAACAAACAAATGCAGCAATCAAATGCAGCAAACCGACTAGACTCTATACTACCGATTTCTAACGCTCGCCCTGACTAGGGCATCCTACAACCAAACCTGCTCTAATACCAAAGCATGTGGCACCCTGGCTCAGAGGAACCGGAACCGGAATACCAAAGCATGATTTGGTCATAGGAAGGCACTGTAAAAATTTCATACCATTTGGATAAGTAAAAAATGGTACTTCCTTCACAATGCTTTCCTCTGGATAGAAACTTAGGAAAAATCTTGAGAATTATTGGCTAGATGAAATGAGCTCAAATTTGGTGGAGGGAAGTTATATAGGTGGGAGAATGTCCTGGAAAAATTTCAGCAATTATGGAGCAATATAAAATATAGTTGCTTCACAATCTAAAAATATGACCAGAAGCAAATATTGGATGGTGTGATCACCATGAGCATGAAATCTTGAATATTCTTACAAATCCAAGGTCCATATGGTCCAAAGGAATTTTGAAAATTTTGTGGGAATTAATGGCAAGGCAGAAATATAGGTTGCTTCACAATCTAGGGCAAACAGGGTTATTCCTTTAATAGAAAAAGGAATATTCCCAAGAATAAATATTGGGGTTGGGATAGGATGGAAATGACATGGCCTTGGGAAACATTTGAGAGTGACAACCCACTTGGGAGAGGAAGAAGAAATGATCTTCCCAGGTTTTCAAGACCATAAAGCTAAACAAAAAGAAATCCAAAGCAAAATCCAGAGAAATCCAAAAGAAGAAGAAAGGGCCAAAAATCAGGGTGTCACAGCCGTCACGGCCCCCAGGCATGCCCCGGCGACGTCCGACACTGTGCCCTCCTCCATCTAGGACATAAGCCTGCGACTCGTGCGGCGGTCACCACTGCCGCAGTTGTCCTTGTGTCGTCGCGGTTCCTGCTCTGCCGCCCGCACCATCAGCCGCACTCTGCGCCGAGCTAGCAGTATCGCCCGCTGGCGATCCTTGTCCGCTTTCAGGACAACCCTGGCTAACCTGGTGGCTTGCTCATACCGCCTTTCCTGCTTCCTCTGGCCGTCATCGGGAAAGGCGGCGGCTTGGCCGTCGACCGCCAAGACGGCCATCGCGCCGCTAGCCTCGATTCCGCGGTCGCCCAACTCCATCCTGTCATCGGTCGTTGGGGGTATGCCGGTATGTGTGGGTAACTAGCTAGCAAGGGGATCAGTAGTTAGTCGCCACCGTCGGCCATTGTGGTGGTTATTTATAGCTAGCAGCTGGCTACGGGATTGAGGGTTTTGCAATTTACCCCTATGGTTGGTCCTTGCGCGGGAAGTCTTCGCTGGAACGCGGGAAGATTAAGTGGAGCACACAATTCCCGGAACACAACCGTATGCAGTGTCACGTGCTATCACACACGTGTTAACATAAGGAAACGTATGTGTAACTTACAAATCATCACACACGAGTACTCACACCACGCATCATGTGCGATGCTCCTAGCCATCGCAAACAACTTGTTTTCATTTTCAAAGTCTTTTCTACACACATAATCGCACACGAAACAACTGTAGCAACTGTCTGCAAGGGTTAGGGACACAATAAATATCCTCTCTTCGCTCTCTATCGTCTCTTTCCTCTCGCAACCCCCAAATCTGGCCTTATTCTCCCCTCTGTCCTCACCTCCACAAAATCCTCTACATCACACATGTCCTCAGAAACTCGAACCCCCCTCTCCAACGCGAAAGGCATGGGGGAGACGCAACTCATACGTGCGCCAGAGTGAACTGTATGCCGTATATCCGAGTGAACTGTATGCTGTCTATCGCACACACACCTTGATCTGGCCGACCATTTCTATTGTGTTGGCTAATCACAAACAGTTCATTCGAGTGAATTGTATGCCGTATATCACACACACCTTGATCTGGCTAACCGTTTCTATTGTTCTGGGTCATCGCAAACAGTTCGTATGGATCAACTATATGCCCTGTATCGCACACGCAACTCTAATCTGAATTGTGCTTGATGTCTCCATCATCGCACACAGTTTGTCTTATTGGTGATAGTTTTATTACGACTCCGTTTGCGATTCATGCATCGCACATAATTTCGTCGAAGGGTCTCTGATTCATGTGTCGCGTTAGCAGCATCCTGCAGTAGTGTGTACCGTATGGGCAAGTGAAGGTGGTCTTTTCTTGGTCCTCAGGCCGGATAGGTATTTGTGAGAATCCAGAATATGCATTGAGATAGCAAAAATAAGAGTTGTTGGCCAACCTCTCTAATATCTCATTTATGAACGGCAACGGGTAGTGATCCTTCTTAGTCCACTTATTTAGTTTCCTGAAATCAACACACATTCCATATCCAATAACAGCCCTGGTAGGGACTAGGTCATTATTGTAAGTGCATCAAGTGCCCCCTTAGTGGTTTTGGAGTATTGAAGACAAATAGGTTGAGGAACTAATGTGTTTGTGAGTGTACACAAGAAATATAGTCCCTGAAGATTTGGTTTAACACATGGAAGACGACCCCTAAAAATTGGATTTCTTCAGGTGAAGAATTTGGTGATGAAATTGGTACGGCCTTTGAAGAAATTGACGTGAAGACTGGAAGCTTGAAGACTTTTGTTTTTGTAGTTTATTTCTTCTTATCTGAGTCATAGGAAAAATCATACTGTTAAAGGGGGACTAGGTAAATCATAGTTCACATTTCCAAAGTGATGCTCAAACCTATACATACACAAACCGCTTCGAGTGAAGCCTTTGGAAATCTCCGGAATAGCTGACGCATTTGCTAGCGACAGTGACAAAGTTCATCTGGTCGCTGACGAATTTGGTCAGGCTGAGGAGTTAGGATTTCGCCAGTGCGATCTGCCTAAAAGTGAGGAAATTGAGTGCCCCGACGAATTTGAGAGTTCAAATTCTGACCGTTGCTGCACCTCGGGCCAGCTGTCGAGTGGATCCTTATCCTGACAACGGTCGAATCAGAGAAGGGCGTTTATGACAATTCATGTTGGGTTGCCCCAGGCTATAAATAGCCGCCCCCCACAACAACTTGTTGGTTGGCTGCTCCGAGAGAACTTGACACTTGTCATTTGAGAGCAACCCATCCTCTGATGACTTTGAGAGAATCCTAAGTGAGGAAAAACCCAGAGCCAAAGTGATTGAGCGTCACTGAAGAGATTGATCTGTGTGATCTGATGCCTGTTACCTATGAAGACTGTCATTCTTCCAGACGGTTAAGCGTCACATTCTGAGCACACCAAGGGTCATTGTGGTGTGCCGGCGAACAAGTCTGTGAAGGTTTTGGAAGTCTACCTTGAAGACTTACCATGAGTGATTGGGCGAGGTCTAAGTGACCTTAGCTCAAGAGGAATACGGTGAGCACTGTGTGTCCTCTAAGTTCGTCTCAGCCGCCTCAACCAGACGTACAGTTGATACAGCAACTGGAACTGGTCTACCAAATCGCTGTGTCTTCACCAAGCCAACCTGGTTTCAAATTCCTCACCATCCCTTTACATTATTCCCATGCTGAACAATTTGTGATCTACTTTCTGAAGAACTTGAACTGAAGGCTTTCATCAAGTTGTATTCTATTTCTTCAGTTCATCTTCCTCATGTTTGTATGACTATATGATTGCATGTTCTTCATTTGTATGTATTTTGTATGCGTACTTTTTATTTCTGTGATGACTTAGTTTCCTCGTGTTTCTTTTTCTTCACTCTGATCTTCGTCAAATTCATCAGAGTCTGACAAATTTCTAAAAATCTCCCATTCACCCCACTCTGGGAGTAAAACTGCGCTTTCAATTGGTATTAGAGCAAGGTACTCCCTTGTTCTATGTGATTTTGGTTTAACCACCTGGAGTTTTAGTTATGTCGACTGCAGGTATGATCAAGGTCTCCACTGCGTGCCCCATCTTTGATGGCATAGACTATCCATACTGGAAGAACAAGATGCGCATGCATCTTGAGGCAATTGACAACGATCTCTGGTTCGTTGTTGAGAACGGCATCCCCACTGTTGGCCCTAGCATCAATGCTGCTTATGTGAAGATATTCAAGCAACTCGATTCTTCAGCGAAGAACATCATATGTGGACATCTCAACAAAGGACAGTATGGAAGAGTGAGTGCACTGGAAACATCAAGGCTTATCTTGGATAGGCTCTCCAAGGTCAATGAGGGAGTTTCCACTCAACGGGACTCTCGAGTTGATGTGCTTCGCAATCTCTTCAACCGCTTCAAGAGGCTTGACAATGAAAATGTTCAGCAAACTTTCGATCACCTCACAGATATCTCCAATGAGCTACAGGCTCTTGGCGCCGCTGATATTACTGACCACGAGGTGGTGAAGAAATTGCTGAGGTCTCTTGACAGCTCCTTTGACACCTTGGCCCTGATGATTTAAGAGTGTCCTGACTACAACTCACTTGATCCCGCTGATATTCTTGAGAGGCTCAATACTCATGAATTTCAGCAAGCTGAGAAGACAGATATGTATGGTCCCAGCTATGGACGACCTCGCTCTCTGAAGGAAAAGGCTAAAGCCAAGGCAATTTATTCATCTAAAGAAGAAGAGTCTGAATGCCGTACTGATAGCGCTGAGGAAATTGGCAGAGAACTGGCTATGGTTGTGAGGAAGTTCCAGAAGTTTTCCAAGCGGAATCGCTTTGGAAAGTCTTCAAAGTATGACTCGAAGAACACTGGAGAAGATTCTGCTCGAGACTACAACAAGAGAACTTGTCACAAATGCAAGAAACCAGGCCATTACATCGCTGACTGCCCCCTCTGGCAAAAGTTCTCAAGGAAGAAGAAATCTAGCAAGGATGACGACTCTGATGACAAAAAGAAGAAGTCTTCAAAGTCTTCATCAAAATCATCATCAAAGAAGAAAACCACCTAAAGGCAGAGCTCGCGCTTTTATTGGGAAGGAAATGGATTCTGAGGAAGAATATGCTCAAGATGAAGCTGAGGAATCTGTGGAGGAGTCTGACTCTGGGGTAGCAAGCTTGGCCCTTGCTATGGAGTTCATCAGCAAGTCCATCTTCGACCATGAAGAAAATGCTGACTCCACCAACTCCGAAGACTGTGCTGATGACTACACTCCCACCTATTGCTTCATGGCAATAGGTGCCAAAGGTAACCTCACGAGAAGCTTACTTTTGTAATTCAAGTGATGATGACTCTGAATGTGAAGCAAAACCTAGCTATAAGAAACTGGCTAAATTGCAACTGAACAACAAACTGCTATGTAAAGGATGCAAAAATTGCTAGACAAAAGTGATGATCTGTTAGATGAGTAAATGGATCGCAGTTAAGGTTTGTCTGAAGACCTCAGACGCCTAAAGTCACAATATGACGAACTTGAAAGTCGTCATGTGGCCCTCTCAGCCGAACACGAGAAGCTTTCCTACGAATTTCTTCAAAGGAAGCAAGAACTTGAGAAACTGAGAGCATCTCATGATGATCTTCAGAAAGACAACAATTCATTACTCACTCAATAGATCAGCACCGCTCAGGAAGAATTTGTTGCTCCATGCTTAAAATGCCTTGAATGTGATAATGCAAATTCTTCAGCTGAATGTTCAAATGCTTCAACTGCTGCTATATCTTCAAATATCTCTGTGGTTTCAATCCCCTCATCTGAGGAGACCACAAGTGTTACTGACAAAAATGCAGGTCTGAAGGAATTGTACGTCACAGGCATGTACAAAAGCCTCAAAGGGCACCAAACTCTTTGTGATGTGCTCAAGAAGCAGATTCTGAACAGAAACCCTAGGAAAGAGGTTATTGCTTTTGAGAGAAAGCTGAACGCAGATGGATCTTATTGGAAACCTGAGCAGTATCCCAAAACCACATGGGTTGCTACAAAAGGACCTCCAGTTGATCCATCCATTCTATCTGGCTACAATTGTGATACTCCACATTCTTCTAATGAGTCATTTGACTCCAATTATAAGCTATTCAAATCAGAATGATGAAGTATTTGCTAGATTTGTTGGTACTAACTGCAGGAACGGTCCCCCAGTGAAGAAAATCTGGGTGCCCAAAAGTCTTCTTCAAAATCTTCAGGTGAATGTCATCATGACACCACCGAAGAAGAAGAAAAACCCCAGGGCAAATTCTTCACCTGGACCAAAGTCGTCAAATGGACGCAGGACAACTCATGCTCGTACTAACATTACCTCGTAGGGAAACAAACAACGTTCTGATGAATATGTGCATTATTCTTCAAATCACTATGTGCACAAATCTACTAAGAATTTCTCTGCATACTCTTATGAGTACTATACCCCTCTTGTGAAGAGAAATGCATATTCTTCAATGCCTAAGTTCACTATCAATGATTTGCGTTACATTGCTTCTCACCCACCCATTCAGATGTGGGTGGTTAAGAAGAAGAACTAATCTCTTCTGTAGGGTCAGGTCTTCAGACACAATGAATGTCTAATGAATTTGCTGAAGACCTGACATAGTGCTTGTTGGGATGCAAGCTAATCACGATGAAATGAATTCCTCATTTCACACATCCCTATGCCGCTAGTTATGTTCTAATTGATGAAATTCACTAACAAAATTGATCATCATATTCTTCAAACTGAAGTATATGAATTTGTAAGTGAGACTAATGCTTCTATAGGATGATACTCCAAAAGCTACTGAATGGGTTCTGGACGGTGGCTGTACCAATCACATGACTGGTGACGGGAATCTCCTCACCAATGCTCCCCTTACTCTGTCTCATCTGAAGCATATCACCTACGCTGACAAAGGAAAAAAGCAAGGTATTGGGTCTAGGTAAGGTTGCTATCTCAAAGGATCGACACATGGAAAAAGTGATGCTTGTCGAGTCCCTAGGATACAACCTCATGTCTGTCTCAATGCTTTGTGATCTTGATATGATTGTCGTCTTTGGAAAATATAGATACGTTGTGCTAATGGAATCTGACAAGTCCAAAGTCTTCAAAGGCTTTAGGAGAGGTGATTTGTACATTGTAGATTTCTCTCTAGGTCCTCAACCGGCCACGTGTCTACTGGCAAAAGCTTCAGAGTGCTGGCTATGGCATCGACGACTTGGACACGCTGGCATAAGGAATTTGAGCACACTCATCAAGAAGAAGCATATCATTGGCGTCGAGGGCATCAAATTCGTCAAAGATCACCTTTGAAGTTCTTGTGAGTCTGGAAAGATGACCAGATCCAAGCACACCGCGAAGACAATCATAACCACTACTCGTCCTTTTGAATTACTTCACATGGATCTCTTTGGTCCCACTCATTATGCCACACTAACCAATGCAGCATCACTCTATGGATTCGTCATAGTTGATGATTATTCTCGTTACACCTGGGTGCATATCATTACCTTCAAGACTGAAGTGCAGGGTGTCTTCAGACGATTTGCGAATCGGGCCATGACGAATTATGGTCTCAAGATCAAGCACATCAGAAGTGACAACGGCACCGAGTTCAAGAACACCGGCCTTGATGACTATCTTGACGAACTTGGTATCACTCATGAGCTATCTGCTTCATACACTCCTCAGCAGAATGGAGTTGCAGAATGCAAGAACAGGACACTCATCGAGATGGCTCATACTATGCTTGATGAATACAAGACTTCTCGTCGATGGTGCCCTGAAGCAATTGATACTGCTTGTCACATCATCAATCGAGTATATCTTCACAAATTCCTCAAGAAGACTTCATATGAGCTCCTCACTGACAAGAAACCCAATGTGAGTGATTTCAAAGTCTTCGGTGCTAAATGCTGGATTAGAGATCCACATCACAATTCTAAATTTGCACCGAAAGCACATGAGGGTTTTATGATTGGTTACGGAAAGGACTCGCACGCCTACAGGGTCTTCAACACCTCCCACAACAAGGTTGTTGAAACTGTAGATGTGCAGTTCGATGAAACTAACGGCTCGCAAAGAGAGCACCTGCCTCCTGTGCTAGATGAAATGCCTCCTGAGGAATCTATCAAGCTGATGGGCACTGGTGAAATTGTGCCCAGTGAAGAAATAGCTGAAGATGAAGTGATCATTCCCCGTTGTGAAGAAACTTCTGATCCTGAAGAAAATGACACTGAGGAAAATGCTCAACAACAACGGGTTTGTCGTCCAGCTCATCCTTGAGTGGCGAATGAAGTGCAGATTGAGAAGATCCTCGACAACATCAATGCACCTGGTCCCCTCACTCGCTCAAGAGCTTCACATTTAGCTAACTTTTGTGGGCATTTTGCATTTGTCTCTATCACAGAGCCCACCAAAGTTGATGAAGCATTTCTGGAGCCTGAATGGATTCAAGCCATGCAAGAAGAATTGCAACAATTCGAGCTCAACAATGTGTGGGAGCTTGTGAATCATCTTGATCCACGCAAGCACAATATCATCGGCACTAAGTGGATCTACCACAGCAAGCAAGACGAAAATGGCCAAGTGGTGAGGAATAAGGCCCGTCTTGTAGCACAAGGCTACACACAGGTTGAGGGTATTGATTTTGGTGAAACATTTGCACCTATTGCTAGGCTTGAACCTATTCGTATATTGCTTGCATATGCTAACCATCACAATATTCTCTTATATCAAATGGATGTGAAAAGTGCATTCCTCAAAGGTAAGCTTGAGGAAGAAGTATATGTTGCTCAACCACCAGGTTTTGAGGATCCAAAACATCCTGACAAAGTCTTCAGACTGAAAAGGCCCTCTATGGCCTCAAGCAAGCCCCACGGGCGTGGTATGACACTCTGAAGGAATTCCTGAAGAAAAAGGGATTCAAACCCGGTTCACTTGACCCTAGTCTTTTCACAAAGTCTTATGATGGTGAACTGTTCATATGCCAAATATATGTTGATGATATTATCTTTGGTTGCACTAACAAGCGTTTCAGTGACGAATTTGCATACATGATGCGTGAAGAATATCAGATGTCTATGATGGGAGAATTGAAATTCTTCCTTGGTCTTCAAATTCGTCAACAACCAAATGGCATCTTCATTTCTCAAGAGAAATACCTCAAAGATTGCCTGAAGAAATTTGGCATGCAAGACTGCAAAGGCCTCAAACTACCAATGCCTACAAATAGTCAACTCTGCACTGACGAAAATGGTAAAGATTTCGATCAGAAGGTATATCGCTCCATCATTGGTTTGCTGCTTTACCTATGTGCATCTAGGCCAGATATTATGCTTAGAGTTTGCGTGTGTGCTCGATTTCAAGCGACATCGAAGGAATCACACCACCAGGCTGTGAAACGAATTCTTCGATATTTCGCTCACACACCAACGCTTGGATTATGGTATCCCAAGGGCTCATATTTTGATCTAGCCGGATTTTCTAATTCTGATTACACTGGAGATCGTGTGGATCGCAAGTCTACATCAGGCACATGTCATTTCCTCGGACGATCTCTTGTCTGTTGGTCCTCAAAGAAGCAGAAAAGCGTCACTCTTTCCAAAGCTGAGGCTGAATACATTGCCGCTGGTGCCTGCTGCTCACAGTTGCTATGGATGAAGCAAACCCTCAAGGACTATGGCGTCAAGGTGAAGAAAGTCCCTCTCTTCTGCGACAATGAGAGTGCTATCAAGATCGCCCACAACCCAGTGCAACACTCCAAGACGAAGCATATTCAGATTCGTCACCACTTTCTTCGTGATCATGTGTTGAAGGGAGACATTGTCATCGACCATGTGAAGACTGAAGACCAGCTTGCTGATATCTTCACTAAGCCCTTGGATGAGAAGAGGTTCTGCAAGTTGCGGTGTGAGCTAAACATCTTAGAATCTTCAAATGTCCTCTGAAATGGACACACATCCTAATGCTTATGCATTTTTGATGACTTTGATGCACAACACACGAAGTAACGTATTTCTTCAATCAATGAAGACTTACCCTCTAAGTGTGAAGAAATTAATGAAGAACTTGACTCTTAGAACCCTACGATAATTGTACGCGGTGTCTGTAGTCATCACAGTTCTTATACGGTGGGTAACGCCACCACCTCTTTATGATATTCTTTAAATTTGAGTTTTTTCGTCATTTGCAATTTCGTCAAACTTTTCAAATTCGTCATTTGAGGTTATTCTTCATTGCTTGAGCTGATTATGTATACATATTTGAGCTTTTTATGTCCTCAACAGCATCCACATATTGCTAATTCTTCAGTTTGATTTCTTCATCTATGTGGATGTGATCGGACCCGCTCCCCTCTATGCTAAGCTCAACCCAATCTGTTCACAAACTCTTCATATGCGTTCTACTTGACACCGTTCAAAGTCTGCACTGTGTCCTTGACAGCTGAAGAAATTGCGAACACATTTTAAAATTTCAAAAAGTTTTTTTGGCGGTTGCCACAGTAACTTCATCCCGCGCTTCACACTCGTGGATAAGTATGCGAAAATGCATGTGTGATGCGTGTCACTGAGATGCGAATGGTCAGGGGCTGATCCATCCAAAATCTTTGGACCCCTCAGTTTTCACCGCGGCTATAAATAGCCTTGACCCCGTCAACCTAGTTCCACTTTGCTCCTCTGCTCCCGTCGCTCTCAAATCTCAAACCCTACTGCCGCCGCTGGATTTCATCGCCACCGGAGAAGAAGAGCTTCACTGCCTCGACTTCTTCGTCGTCGTACTCACGCCGGACGCGGATTTCTTCACCTCCGCCGCCGCCGTAGCTGTCTTTCGTCGCCAAGTTAGGGCATGGAAGATCTGAACTGATGATTTCCATCGTTTCGTCGTCCAGTTCGTCGAGTTCATCACTGGGGTAATTAAATGCTAATTTTACCACCCCGTTTGATCTTCACTCTACTCGAAAATCTTCAAGTGTTGTTTTTACCACTCTTTCAATTCCTCAGCACTTCCTTTTGGCCAGTCTTGTGTATTTCAACTAAGTTATGCTCAACATCTATATTCCTCAATTATGCAATTGCTTCAATTTGTACAACTGTAACATCCCAAAATTCTAAATTTTGGAATGTTATATTAATTAAATAAATATGATTGATTGTTTGATTGTTTGTTTGATTGATTGGTTGAAAGTGAGTGAAATTTGAAATTTTTGAAAGTTTATTGAGAGGAAATGAAATGACTTTCCCAAATTTTCACTTTGCATTTCGATCCCAAGGAATTCAAATTCATTTCATCAGAAAACCCTAGAGTGAAGATGATATGACTTCTTCCATTTAAAGAAATGAAAAGGGCTTTGGAAAGGATTCGAATTTCCATTTGAAAATATTTTCAAATTCAGAAACTTTATGCAACTCAATGATTTTCATGAGGGAAGATAAAATAACTTCTTCAAATTATATGAAATATGAGTTGGAAGTTTAAAAGAAAGGATTTGAAAGTGGTTTGAAATTCAAACTCAAACCCAATTTGGAGTTATTTGGTTGTTATTGAATTTATTTTTATCCAAAAATAAAATATATGGAAAATAGGGTAATATGATTCCCCCAACATAAAAATGGAGAAAATAAATTTGAATTCATTTTGGTAATTTAAAATAATTTTATTTGCATTTTAAATTCAACTGTAGCACTTTTTGAATTATATGAATTTTTGTGGATTTTATTTTACTTTTAAAAATAGTGCATGTTTTAGGAAATATTTTTATGAAAATTTTGATATATTATATGCCTATATATTGTTTTTCTTTATTTTCTTTATTTTCTTTTTGTTTGACTGCTTTTATTTTAAAAAAAACGCTGCGAAGGCCCAGCCTACCTCTCGGTAGGAGGTTGTCTTCAACCTCTAGTGCGTGCGCACGAGCTCCATGGCCGCCGTGATTGGTGCGCCCGCTTGCTCCCTTCCTTCTCCCCACCTGCCCGGAAGCTTCCTCTTCTCCGGATCCTTCCATTCCCGGTCCTCCCCGTCATTAAGAGGCCTTAATGGCCGAGATCGACCCCGACGAAAAATCCGGCCATGCCGGATTTGCTCACCCTTGCTGCTGCACCTAGATGCATATTCTAGGCCTATAAATATTGCCCCGGTGTTTCCCTCTATTCCCTCGTCCGAAGCCCTCTCCTTGGGGAGCTTTTCCCTTTCCCCATCTCGTGAAATTCCTCACCGGAGCTTCGTCAACTCCGGCGACCATTCCACGCCGCCCGAGGCTTGTCCCGACCCTGCCACGGCCTTCCCCGAGGTTGCCGCGACCTCCTCTTCGAGGTCCCGTGCTCGCCTTCCTCCGGGAGTCACTACATCACCAGATCCGAGGTCATCTTCCCCAACTCCGGCAACCAACTCCGGTAAGATCCAATAAATTCTTGTAATTCATTTTTTTCAGAAAAATAGCAATCTAAAAAAATTCATATTTATTAGTCTACTTATCCAAATTGAGTGATTCAAAAGCCTAGAGTTTCAGAAAAATATGTAATTTCTGTTGGATGCAAAAAAAATTATGTTTGCCCTTTTCAAATTTGAGTTTGATGAAATTTTCTTAAATCACCAATTTGGCAATATCTTGAGTTTTATAATGTATTTTTGATTGATTCTTTTTGCTAATGTTTTGTTATTGATTTGTTTATCCAGTAGCATTTAGTAAATTATTTTTAGTTTATTTTAAAATAGGTTTATAGAAAAACAGTACTGCTTTAGTATAGTTCTGTTTTATTCCCTTTTCTTTTTTTTAAATGATTTTAATTATTTTCTTTTGTCACTTTTGACAAAATTTGTTAGGATTATGTTAGTCTACAGTAGGCAAATATTTTTTTATATTGTTTTTATTTTGTATTAAAGTTTGTCTAGGTTATAATATGAGTTTTATAAAGGCTTTTTGTTGATTCTTTTGCTAGGGATTTTTTTTATAAAATACTTTCTGTTTATTATTTGTTTTATATTTTATTTTCTGTTAATTTATGAGTTTAGTATTTTCTTGCTGTTAAGTTTATTAGGACAAAATTATTTTGTTGTTGTAGTTAAGTCATAGAGTTTTGTTTAGTAGTTTTCTTTATAGTTTGCCTTTGAAGTTTTCTTTGGATTTCTATTTGGTTTTTCTTATGGATTTCTATTCATTGCTTTTTATTTGTTGATTGTTATTTTGGGTACTAGAATGCTTGTAAGAATGATTATTTATGTGTATGCAATTGTGTGATTAATATAGATTTCATCGGAGAGTGACAAATAGTTGTATCAAGTTATTTCTGAGAACGCTATTATCTTCATCAACTATTACCAGGCAAGTTCACTTTGACCATATTTTGAATACCTATGTTTTTATTGCATTAGTGTCACTTTTCTTCTTGCATCCAATAGGTATATTGAAACTTGTAGTCTGAGTAAAATTATGAGGTAGGAACCCAAGCCCTTGTCACCAAGCACCGGGAATCGTCGTTAAGTTAGTTGCAGCTATGCTTCAGAAGACGGGGATTGGTATGAGTGTTTCATGTGAGATGTGAGTGTGATAATAATATCTAGATCAACCTCAAGACTGCAAGACTTCAAGATTTCAACACACCTCTGGGTGGACTGCCTGCAAGAAGAGGGGATCCTAGGGATTGACTAGTGATCACCCGGTTCTACGGACTCAAGAGCAGATCCTAGGGATTGACTAGCGATCACCCAGTGCGACATACTTAAGCGGGGATCCTGGGGGTTGACCAGTGATTACCCGGGGATCATAGGGATTGACTAATGATCACCCAGAACTTACCAGGGGATCCTAGGGACTGACTAGTGATCACCCATGATTTACCAGGGGATCCGGAGGATTGACCAGTGATCACCCAATTTTACGGAAGGCCACCTAGGCTCAAAGAGATTGATGGATCTTTCAAGACCAGAAGCTTTCGTGTGCAGCCGCAAGTTATTATTGGCTCTAGCATAGTCGAGTACTTTGGAAAGACTGTGTCTCGGTCATACTGTTCTCAAACACCAGGCAGTGCGAGGACTTCAAAGGAGGCGATCGAGTCTTGCAGGAAAAGTGCACAAACCTCTGCAGAGTGTTAAAACCTAATCGATTAGCTGTGTCCCCGGTTACGGACAATTTGAGCGACTGGAATTGGATCGTCTGGATATTCTCAACACTGTTACCGATTAAATGTATTGGGATTAATGACTTGGGAATGAGAATTGGTTGGCGGAACCATCTCATAAATAACATCCACGTAGTATTAAAATGCAAATGAAAACCATGAGTTAGGACAAAACTGGCTTTTTTGCAAAAACTCAGACTTAGAGCCTCCTAAGCCATATTGCATATAGAATAGCCTTTTCATCTGCTTATATTGTGATCTTGCCGGTACATTCAATGTACTGACCTACACGGTTGCAACGTATCATGTTGCAGATATTTTCTACGACGAGTAAGAGACGATATAGGGTTACGGTCTACACTCAACTTGCGGTTGGCGTTGATGGGACTCGACACCCTTATTGATTTGTTTTCCGCTGTGATAAATAAGGTATACTCTAGATCTACGGTATTTATTATACATGTGATGTTATGGTATTTCATCAAAGTACTGTGTGTGCCTGCATACTGATCCAGGGATGGCACCGAAAGAACAGAGACTTGACCGTATCGGGTTGGGTCGTTACAGAGATGGTATCAGAGCACATGTTGACTGTAGGACGTGACACTAGAAACTGGAAAGCCCTAGGACAGGATAGCTCTAAAATTTTATTTTCAAAAGAGGTCCTTTATTTCTCGTCTTCTTTGATTTTAACAAATAGTCCCTCTTACCTCCAATAGTTAGAATATATCCCTTCCCCTTCGACCACACGAAGAATCTACGGAGGACCATCACATAGTATGAGGATTGAATCTACAACAATTGAAGACTCCGAAGACTCGAAGAAATTGAAGACCCTGAAGAATTTCCAAGATTCATATGACCCTTTAGAAGACCAAAACCCCTAATATATACTCCCGTTAGACATGATGATTTGTGAGCTGTCATTTGTGTGTGTTTTCCGACAGCCAAAAATAAAACATATTTTCAAAAATATATTGTTTGTGTGGGTATCTCTCCCTCTCTCTCCAACCTTACCTCATCGCTACTAAACCCATCAGATGCCACCAAGACGTGACAATACCCGGAGTGGCTCAGGAAGCAATGGGCCCAGCATAGAACAGTTGCTCCAGACCCAGAACCAGATGTTGCAGCTCCTGATGCAGAACCAAAACCAGAACAACAACAAGCCGCCACCCCAAGTTGATAGCCTTACCCGTTTTCTGAGCTTGAATCCACCCGTGTTCTCAAGCAGTACGGAGCCGATTGTTGCTGATGACTGGCTCCGCGGGATTGGAAGGGAGCTGGCCACAACAAGATGCAATGATGCAGAGAAGGTGAGGTTTGCCGCTCACCAATTGGATGGACCAACAGCTTCATGGTGGGAGAATTACACCACCACATACCCCATAACAAATGTGACTTGGGATCAGTTCCAACAAGCTTTCCGCACCGCACATGTTTCAGCTGGAGCCATGAGTCTGATGAAGAGGGAATTCCGCAACCTACGCCAAGGAAGCCGTACGGTAGCACAGTACGTGGATGAGTTCAGCCAGCTAGCTCGTTATGCTCCAGGAGACATAGCCACAGATGCCGCTAAACAGGAGAAGTTCCTGGATGGACTGAACTATGAGCTGGGAATGCAGTTGACCATGGCTAACTGTAATAATTATCAAGAATTGGTTGACAAGGCTATCATACTTGAAGGCAAACAGCGGCAGATGGAGTACCACCAGAGGAGGTACGGACAGGGAAGGTATAACCCTGGAGTTCAGTAGAAACCCCGCTACACCCCGTACTCAGGAAATACTGGATCAAGACACAATAAGTTTGGAGTACACAACCATCAGTACCATGGAGGTCATTCTCAGCACGGAGGCATTGGACACCGCCTCAGTGGCCACAGTCATGACAGTGGAACTGGAGGAAGTAGAAACCAACAACATTCCAGCCCCGCCGCACCCACAAAGAAGGACAAGAGTCATATTACCTGTTTTGAGTGCAAGAACACCGGACATTATGCCAATGATTGTCCAGAAAAGAAGCAAAGAACCCAAGGAACGTATGGAAGCGCAAGGAAACCCAGGGAACTGTCGGAAGTTAATTGTTTTCGTTGCAATGCCGCAGGACATTATGCCATTGATTGCCCGGAACCCAAGGAAGCTAGAGCTGAGTAGTTAAGATTTTAATATTGGTAAATGTAGTAGGAAGCAATCTTACTTTTATGAGGATATGGATTTGAATTTTTGTAATGGAAGCCTCGGAGATTGTAATGAATTCATGAATCAATAAAATTAATTGTCATGATTGCATATGTTGAATTGTATGAGTTGATACTCTATAAACAAAGATTTTGACCATTTTCGAGGATATGAGAAATATGGTCTATGGATGGATTGGTGCATTATATTTTAAGGGTGGTAATACCCAATGAGAACACCAGACCAATGGAAATTAAAATGTTGTTCCCTAAGGTGGAATTTGGACAAAAATAAGTTAGAGTATGTTTTGTTATGATGGTTACCCCAAGAGTATGAAGGAATGAAGTACATTGGATTTAAGAAGGTGTAATGTTGGAAAATGGAACAATAGTAACTCCAAGGATGGGTTAAAGTAGTACAAGTATTGAAGTGAGCCCATACCCCACAGGCCCAGGAGTTAATAAGGATCAAACACTACCTTGTTGAAGGAAGCAATCCCGTAGAAGCCGTGACTTGATCAGCAAACGTTTTCCTAGGAGGATACGAAAACCCGAGAGATGTGAAGGAACGATAGATGCTTTGTTTAGCTTGCAGAATCAATGGATTTATCTGAACTTAGTTCGTCGACAAGAGAAATTTCTGCAATGCTTGTGAGGATGCCCAAGTGTTAGACTACGTGATTCGCTGTCTGCGTATGAAGTAATAATTCAAGTACGGGATGGATTGGCCCCCATACCGGAGACTTCTATCATGAACTATCATATGTTGATGGGAAATCAGAGAGCCTTAAAAACCTTAGAAGAGTGTCGACACGATAAGCCAAAAACCTTAGAATGGCAGAACGATGGAACCCTGTACAGGCAACCGTTGCCAATCGTAGGATATACGATGAGGGTCAACCCAGACCATTTTCTTGCAGCACAAACCACAAACTATTGACCACCATGAGAACTCCGATAGTTGTTTAGCATTGGCGACAGACCTATCAGCTAAGAAGACCCAGTCTCAGGAACAACCTTATTTCGACGAAAGGACACGGGATTTTTAGAGAAAGAGGTTATGTCCTTACCAGAAAAGCACCAGTGAAAGAGTTATCCCGAGGATACGAGAAGACAGACGTTGTCAACATTAAAGGTGGAATACTAGAGTTTGATGGACCCATGACTTTGATTCTAAGTGTGGTAGCACCCCAGACCTTTCCCAACCAAATGGATTTGCTGGAAGACCCCCAAACCTTAACCTTTTCTTGCTAGCCTCTCCGAATCTCGAGGACGAGATTCCTTTTAAGTGTGGTAGGTTTGTAACATCCCAAAATTCTAAATTTTGGAATGTTATATTAATTAAATAAATATGATTGATTGTTTGATTGTTTGTTTGATTGATTGGTTGAAAGTGAGTGAAAATTGAAATTTTTGAAAGTTTATTGAGAGGGAATGAAATGACTTTCCCAAATTTTCACTTTGCATTTTGATCCCAAGGAATTCAAAATCATTTAATCACAAAACCCTAGAGTGAAGATGATATGACTTCTTCCATTTAAAGAAATGAAAAGGGATTTGGAAAGGATTTGAATTTCCATTTGAAAATATTTTCAAATTTAGAAACTTTTTGCAACTCAATGATTTTCATGAGGGAAGATAAAATGACTTCTTCAAATTATATGAAATATGAGTTGGAAGTTTAAAAGAAAAGATTTGAAAGTGGTTCGAAATTCAAACTCAAACCCAATTTGGAGTAATTTTGTTGTTATTCAATTTATTTTTATCCAAAAATAAAATATATGGAAAATAAGGTAATATGATTCCCTTCAACCTAAAAATGGAGAAAAATAAATTTGAATTCATTTTGGTATTTGAAAATAATTTTATTTGCATTTAAATTCAACTGTAGCACTTTTTGAATTATATGAATTTTTTTGTATTTTTTTTTACTTTAAAAAATAGTGCATGTTTTAGGAAATCTTTTTATAAATTTTTTGATATATTATATGCTTATATATTATTTTTTTTATTTTCTTTTTGTTTGACTGCTTTTATTTAAAAAAAAAAGCTGCGAAGGCCCAGCCAACCTCACGATAGGAGGTTGTCTTCAACCTCCAGTGCGTGCGCACGAGCTCCATGGCCGCCATGATTGGTGCGCCCGCTCGCTCCTTTCCTTCTCCCCACCTGCCCGGAAGCTTCCTCTTCTCCGGAGCCTTCCATTCCCGGTCCTCCCCGTCATTAAGAGGCCTTAATGGCTGAGATCGACGCCGACGAAAAATCCGGCCATGCTGGATTTGCTCACCCTTGCTGCTGCACCTAGACGCATCTTCTAGGCCTATAAATACTGCCCCGGTGTTGCCCTCTATTCCCTCATCCGAAGCCCTCTCCTTGGGGAGCTTTTCCCTTACCCCATCTCGTGAAATTCCTCACTAGAGCTTCGTCAACTTCGGCGACCATTCCACGCCGCCCGAGGCTTATCCCGACGCTGCCACGGCCTTCCCCGAGGTTGCCGTGACCTCCTCTTCCATGTCCCGTGCTCGCCTTCCTCCGGGAGTCACTACATCACCAGATCCGAGGTCATCTTCCCCAACTCCGGCGACCTACTCCGGTAAGATCCAATAAATTCCCGTAATTCATTTTTTTCAGAAAAATAGCAATCTAAAAAAATTCATATTTATTAGTCTACTTATCCAAATTGAGTGATTCAATAGCCTAGAGTTTCAGAAAAATATGTAGTTTCGGTTGGATGCAAAAGTTTTTATGTTTGACCTTTTTAAATTTGAGTTTGATGAAATTTACTCAAATCACCAATTTGGCAATATCTTGAGTTTTATAATGTATTTTTGCTGGATTCTTTTTGCTACTGTTTTGTTATTGATTTGTTTATCCAGTAGCATTTAGTAAATTATTTTTAGTTTATTTTAAAATAGGTTTATAGCAAAACAGTACTGCTTTAGTATAGTTCTGTTTTATTCCCTTTTCTTTTTTTTAAATGATTTTAATTATTTTCTTTTGTCACTTTTGACAAAATTTGTTAGGATTATGTTAGTCTATAGTAGAAAAATATTTTTTATATTGTTTTATTTTGTTTTGTATTAAAGTTTGTCTAGGTTATAATATGAGTTTTATAAAGGCTTTTAGTTGATTCTTTTGCTAGGGAATTTTTTTTATAAAATACTTTCTGTTTATTATTAGTTTTATATTTTATTTTCTGTTAATTTATGAGTTTAGTATTTTCTTGCTGTTAAGTTTATTAGGACAAAATTATTTTATTGTTGTAGTTAAGTCATAGAGTTTTGTTTAGTAGTTTTCTTTATAGTTTGCCGTTAAAGTTTTCTTTGGATTTCTATTTGGTTTTTCTTATGGATTTCTCTTAATTGCTTTTTATTTGTTGATTGTTATTTTGGGTGCTAGAATGCTTGTAAGAATGATTATTTATGTGTATGCAATTGTGTGATTAATATAGATTTCATCGGAGAGTGACGAATAGTTCAATCAAGTTATTTCTAAGAGCGCTATTATCTTCATCAACTATTACCAGGAAAGTTCACTTTGACCATATTTTGAATACCTATGTTTTTATTGCATTAGTGTCACTTTTCTTCTTGCATCCAATAGGTATATTGAAACTTGTAGTCTGAGTAGAATTATGAGGTAGGAACCCAAGCCCTTGTCACCAAGCACCGGGAATCATTGTTAAGTTAGTTGCAGCTATGCTTCAGTAGACGGGGATTGGTATGAGTGTTTCATGTGAGATGTGAGTGTGATAATAATATCTAGATCAACCTCAAGACTGCAAGACTTCAAGATTTCAACACACCTCTAGGTGGACTGCCTACAAGAAGAGGGGATCCTAGGGATTGACTAGTGATCACCCGGTTCTACGGACTCAAGAGCAGATCCTAGGGATTGACTAGCGATCACCCAGTGCTACATACTTAAGCGGGGATCCTGGGGGTTGACCAGTGATTACCCGGCGATCGTAGGGATTGACTAATGATCACCCAGAACTTACCAGGGGATCCTAGGGACTGACTAGTGATCACCCATGATTTACTAGGGGATCCGGGGGATTGACCAGCGATCACCCAATTTTACGGAAGGCCACCCAGGCTCAAAGAGATTGATGGATCATTCAAGACCAGAAGCTTTCGTGTGCAGCCGAAAGCTATTATTGGCTCTAGCATAGTCGAGTACTTTGGAAAGACTGTGTCTCGGTCATCCTATTCTCAAACACCAGGCAGTGCGAGGACTTCAAAGGAGGCGATTGAGTCTTGCGGGAAAAGTGCGCAAACCTCTGCAGAGTGTTAAAACCTAATCGATTAGCCGTGTCCCCGGTTACGGACAATTTGAGCGACTGGAATTGGATCGTCTGGATATTCTCAACACTGTTACCGATTAAATGTATTGGGATTAATGACTTGGGAATGAGAATTGGTTGGCGGAACCATCTCATAAATAACATCCACGTAGTATTAAAATGCAAATGAAAACCATGAGTTAGGACAAAACTGGCTTTTATGCAAAAACTCAGACTTAGAGCCTCCTCAGCCATATTGCATGTAGAATAGCCATTTCATCTGCTTATATTGTGATCTTGCCGGTACATTCAATGTACTGACCTACACGGCTACAACGTATCATGTTGCAGATATTTTCTACGACGAATAAGAGACGATATAGGGTTACGGTCTACACTCAACTTGCGGTTGGCGTTGATGGGACTCCACACCCTTATTGATTTGTTTCCGCTATGATAAATAAGGTATACTCTGGATCTACAGTATTTATTATACATGTGATGTTATGGTATTTCATCAAAGTACTGTGTGTGCCAGCATACTGATCCAGGGATGGCACCGAAAGCACAGAAACTTGACCGTATCGGGTCGGGTCATTACAACAACTCTGGAACCTAAGTCAAGAACACTTAGTGAATTGCGTCAAGACGATAAGGGTCAATTTCCTCAACTGGTTTATTTTGAAAATTTCTAATAACGCATGTGACTCTTCCCAATTTCCTCGCAACTATACTCTGTTCACAAGTACAAATGTCTGCCGATGAATCACTTGGTTCTCATCAAATTAATTCATTTGCAGCATTGCTTAAGGAAAATCTTCAAACTTCTTCAGAGTCCTCACGAGTTCAAAAACCTCTGTTGAAGAAAATGGCTGAAGGAAAAAGGCCTCAGAAAGGAGGCAAGAGGAAAGAGAACAGACTGCTTTCGAGATTCCTGATGACTTATACGCAGGCTACTGCACGCCTGATGAAAATATACATGGCCCTGAAACTAAGAAGCAGCGCAAAACGCGCACTCAGAAAATCAAGAGATACTGGACATATGAGTGGAGAGACTACAGATACGTCACTCCCAAGTATATGAAGGACTTTGCTGTGAAGCCTCCATGCAATAGGCCACCGCTTGCTGAAGGTCAAGTTGCTCATCCGACAAGTATCAGAAGGGGTGAAGAATTCCCCAAGGAATGGGCAAGGCGTCAAGCTAAATTAGCGAAACAGGCAAAGAAGGCCGTTGATGAATTCAACAGGACCTCAAAGGCCTCAACTGAAGCTGGTGCTAGTGGCAGTGGCAGTATGCCAAAGAAATCTATGCCTAAGAAGCCTGCTCACAAGCCCAAGCTGTCTGATCCAAAGCCCTCAGTGGCCAAGCCGGCTGCTACAAAGGCCTCAGCACCCAAGATTGCAAAATCTTCAGTGCCTCCTCCTCCTACAAGTTCTTCAATGGCAGCAGCAAGAGCTTCAACACCGGTTGTGCTCGCATCTTGCCAGCGCACCGATGGCTTTCCAATAGCCTCAATTGCTGCATCAAGTGCCTCAGCGAGTGGGCAAATATCGTCTTCACTGCCCAAGCTGAAGAAAAAGGTCACTGATGGCCATGGAACTAGGCCAAGTCCCAAAAGCAAGGCCGTTGTGCCTTAGGCTGATGAACAAGGGCTAGCTGACGAAGATGAGCTCGCCAAGTTCCTCAGAAGGAAGCAAGAGCAAGCTACAATAGCTAAGAATTCCTCAGTTCCATTGCTGCTGGACCCCAAGAAGCTTCTTGACTTCATTGATATCTGGTGCACTAAGCCAGATACGCCTCTTGATGATCTCAACTTACCACCTGGTTTAGGCCACGTACTATCTGCATTCATTTTGAACGAAAAGCACAAGATTGCTCAGGCCAAGCTGGTGAAGAAACAACAATTACAGAAGGAGAAGGAGTTGAAGAAGAATATGCTCACCATATCTCCTCAGCAACTAGTCACTCTTCAATCTGAGATTCAACAGCTGTCTAAAGAATATGATCGCCAAGCAAATCATTGTTGTGGTGTCAAGGACAGATTCATCGCTGCCACCACCAAGGTAGTTGATGACCACAACAAGCGTGAGGCAGCCAAGTTTGGCATGGTGCCTCCTTCCAGTTCTTCAGCTCCTCCGCCAACTACACAGGCCAGGGAGACTGCGCCTCCATCTCCTCCACGAGAAACTGCCAGGGCAACCGAGAAAGTTGCGCCTGAAGAAACTACCAGGGCGACTGCATCAGTCGTGCCTGAAGAAACTGAACCACCAAGTTCCTCAGCAGCAGCGCCTCCAACTACTTCATCATTGAAGATCATCACCCTTCCTTCTGCATCAGAAGCGAAGAAGACCAAGGCTCCTGAGAAGGAAGCTAAAAATAGAAAAGCTTCAGCTCCTCCCACTGCTCCTGAATCTGTGAAGAAATTGAAGATGGCACCATTGTCTTCAGTTATTCCCATTGATGCAGTTCCCATTTCATCAGCGCCCCCGGCTCGTTCAAATGATGACCGCCAGATGGTTCCATATGGGGTGGAATATGAAATTCCTTAAGCTGATGATGAAGAAGAGAATGATGACCACTCTGCTGCTACCACAGAGCAGATGGATGAGGAAATTGAAGTTGAAGCCGATGTTTCACTTCACCAAGTATCATCACGGAAGCCCTCACAAGCTCCGTTGACTGAAGAAAATGCTGCTACTTCATCTGGAAGTAGTGAAGCAACTGAAGAGGATGTGGAAATTGACAGTGCTACAACGCCCGTACTCCATGACGAATTTTGGGAAGCAGCTCACCCTAATTCACCCGTCACCACTCCCCTCACACAAGTGCCTCAGTCGCCTATGCGCACTGAAGAAATTCATACTGGCTCTGAGGATAGGAAACCATCTCTTCAGACCATCAATGAAGAAATTCCAGCTGCAACAGCTGATGAAATTGCTCAAGATGACCAAATGGTCGATGTCATCAATACATCTCCTCCGCGCGTAGATTCAATTTCTTCAGCAGATACTGACACAGTCCCAACTACCACTGCTGAGGAAATTGCAAAATCTCTTGCCGTGACTGATCCTCAAGATTCTACTGGGTCTCCACGGCTAGTATTTGATGTACGACCCAAGAAGCAAAATCTTCAACCAGTTCCTGTCATGTCCAAGATTGGCAGAAGCCTCAGGCGACCTGAATTCGATAATGTCAAATTCTTTGAAGAAAAGAATTTCTTCGTAGGTGAGTCTCCATATGACTCAGCCAAGATAAGGCACCTGCGCTTCTGGATGAAGACACAGATGAACTACTATGCTTCTCTGCTGTTTGACAAGAACAAGATCTTCTCGCATCGCCATATTCCTCATGTGGATATGGAGTCTCTTCCCTGCTTCCGGCCTTTATTGGCTGTTCTTCACGATGCTGGATTACTCAGCTTCTACTCTGACATTTGCGATTGGAATGAAGAGCTTATTCTTCAATTCTACACTACTATGCATTTCTCAGGGAACGCTGACGACATTGCAACATAGGCTCTGGACTGGATGAGTGAAGACACTCATTACAAAGCACCTGTTGACGAACTTCTTCGGGCTCTACCAGCTGATCCACCCCATGATGAAGCAAAGAAGATCTATGAAGAACCTGAGCTGCCACATCATGTGATGCAAGTGCTTATGAAGCCATTGGCTGAAGGAGAAGCTCCAAGGACAACCTTCCTTGTGAAGGATTTGCTATATGTGCCAAGAAAAGTCTATCGCATTCTGGCCAAAACACTCAGCCCCATAAAAGGTCACAACTCCAACACTGAAGAAGTTATGGGAGTCATGAAGAATATGCTGTTCCACATCATACATGGTACTCCCATCAACATCCATGATTTCTTCATGAGGACTTTGGTCACAGTGGCCCAGTCACCTTTTGATCTGAAGCCGTATGCTCCATGGATCATGAGATTCATCAGATCCCGGTCATCAATTCATTACAAGGCTGATTGTCAGAATCATCTAAGCTATCTGCCAGAAGTTGAAGTTCTTCAGAGCACTCTCTCTACAGTTCCTAGCAAGGGCAAGGCTGTAATTGATGAAGGAATTCGTCCCCTTGATGGACAATTTCATCAGCCTGTCTCAAATTCCACTGCTGATGAAACTGCTAGCCAGGACACAGCTGCAAAAGCTTCAAAACCATCTTCTTAACCTTAAGCACTGTGTGTCATGACGGACCGTGAATTACTCATAAGCTTGCACCAGAAAGTTGACAAGAATCATCGATGGGTTAAGCGTTAGTTTGCTGCAATTCAAGCCAACATGACAGTGACGCATAACGCCGTCCGCAAGAACCGCTACTATGTACACGAAATCTTTGACAGATCATGGGCCATACTCTCGCACCTCAAGATAGATGAAGAACTTGTTGCTATGGATTTTCAGATGAACTTTGATTGGGCAGATCCGCCCAGGAAGAAGTTCAAGAAAACTCAAGTTCCTCCTCTCATGCCGAGCTTAGAGTCTTCATGACGCACCACTGATGAAAATGAAGCTGTTGAAGACACTGTTGCTGGTCCCTCTGCTTCGCGCGACCCTGACATCGCTGGCGCTCCCTCATTTTCACCATGATGATTTTCTTCAGGGGCGTTAGTCCTCAGCTTTGTCTCCTTTTGGTCATTTGATGACAAAGGGAGAGAAGTCTGAGTTAGTCTTCAAGCGGGTCATTATATGGGCTGTTTTTGCTGAGTTACAACTCTTGAACTTCATTTGATTCGCTCTTTGATGAGTTGTAACTTAAATAACTGTTGGTTGTCTGACTCTTTTGCTACATTTTATACGCATGCTCTAATCTTAAATATATCTGCTTATGCATGCACAATTTCGTTAGACACCAATTTTCATCATGCATTCATATTCTTCAAATATCTTATGATCATGCATGATTGGATTCCAAGATATAGGGGGAGATCTCCACAATTTCAACCTGCCATGTGCATTTGCAATCCAAAGCAAATTCTTCATATGCACATCTTCAAGGGGAGTTCCTTACTATCTTGTAACCAATTTCTTCATACTCTGTACTTACACTTCAATTATTCACTCCCGTTGAAAACCTAACCAATTTGTCATCAATCACCAAAAAGGGGGAGATTGTAAGTGCATCAAGTGCCCCTTAGTGGTTTTGGAGTATTGAAGACAAATAGGTTGAGGAACTAATGTGTTTGTGAGTGTACACAGGAAATATAGTCCCTGAAGATTTGGTTTAACACATGGAAGACGAACCCTAAAAATTGGATTTCTTAAAGTGAAGAATTTGGTGATGAAATTGGTACGGCCTTTGAATAAATTGACGTGAGGACTGGAAGCTTGAAGAGTTTTGTTTTCGTAGTTTCTTTCTTCTTATCTGAGTCATAGGAAAAACCGTACTGTTAAAGGGGGTCTAGGTGAATCATAGTTCACATTTCCAAAGTGATGCTCAAACCTATACATACACAAACCGCTTCGAGTGAAGCCTTTGGAAATTTCCGAAACAGCTGACGCATTTGCTAGCGACAGTGACGAAGTTCATCTGGTCACTGACGAATTTGTTCAGGCTGAGGAGTTAGGATTTCGCTTGTGCGATCCGCCTAAAAGTGAGGAAATTGAGTGCCCTGACGAATTTGTGAGTTCAAATTCTGACCGTTGTTGTGCCGCGGGCAAGCTGTCGAGTGGATCCTTATCCTGACAATGGTCGAATCAGAGAAGGGCATTTATGACAATTCATGTCGGGTTGCCCCCAGGCTATAAATAGCCGCCCCCACAACCACTTGTTGGTTGGCTGCTCCAAGAGAACTTGACACTTGTCATTTGAGAGCAACCCATCCTCTGACGACATTGAGAGAATCCTAAGTGAGGAAAAACCCAGAGCCAAAGTGATTGAGCGTCACTGAAGAGATTGATCTATGTGATCCGACGCTTGTTACCTTTGAAGACTGTCATTCTTCTAGACGGTTAGGCGTCATGTTCTAAGCACACTAAGAGTCATTGTGGTGTGCCGGTGAACAAGTCTGCGAAGGTATTGGAAGTCTACCTTGAAGACTTACCATGAGTGATTGGGCGAGGTCTAAGTGACCTTAGCTCAAGAGAAATACGGTGAGGACTGTGTGTCCTCTGAGTTCGTCTCAGCCGCCTCAACCAGACATACAGTTGATACAGCAACTGGAACTGGTCTACCAAATCGATGTGTCTTCACCGAGCCAACCTGGTTTCAAATTCCTCACCCATCCCTTTACATTATTCCGCTGCTGAAGAATTTGTGATCTACTTTCTGAAGAACTTGAACTGAAGACTTTCATCAAGCTGTATTCTATTTCTTCAGTTCATCTTCCTCATGTTTGTATGACTATATGATTGCATGTTCTTCATCTGTATGCGTACTTTTTATTTCTGTGATGACTTAGTTCCCTCGTGTTTCTATTTCTTCACTCTAATCTTCTTCAAATTCATCAGAGTTTGATGAATTTCTAAAAATCTCCCATTCACCCCCCCTCTGGGAGTAAACCCGCGCTTTCAATTATTTTCATTAGTTACTAAAGAAACTCCTCCTTTCTTAGGAATGCAGTGAACTGGACTTACCCATTTACTATCAGATATAGGGTAGATTACCCCTGCATCAAGGAGACGTATTACCTCTTTTCTTACCACATTTTTGGAGGCTGGATGAAGTCTTCGTTGGCTTTTAATTACTGGTTTAGCTCCCTCCTCAATAGGGATAGCATGAGAATAAATGGATGGATGTATCCCCTTTACATCCTTCATTGAGTAGCCTAAAGCCTTACGATGCTTACTCAGTATCACCAATAGTTTCTCCTTTTCTTTCCCTGAAAGGTCAGCATTAACGATAACAGGAAATCTTTATGTATTATCCATAAATTCATACCTCAGCCCTTTGGGAAAGGGTTTCAGAGTGGGAGGAGGTAATTCCTCGTCTCCTTTCCTTTCAAGTACCTCATAGACTTTCTTCAAGCGCGGGCAAACTATTGGAGTAGCATCCATTAGCATTTCAATTTCCTCCTTTTCTTCATCTTCAAACAAGGATTCAGGTCTCACCAATACCCGCTCAACTTCATCTTCTAGTGTTTGGAGATGAATCTCAGCTAATTGATTCAATTTCTGCTCTCCTCTATCTTGAGCTTCCTCTTCATATGGCTTGCTTAATACAGAGAAAAATGGGAATTTAATCATTTCATCTCCCCACTTCATGGAGATAGACTTTTTCTTGATGTATTCTCCTGCAACATTCAGAAAAGAGGTTACAAAATCAATAGGACAATCTTTATCCTCAGAGATCATTAGTACATAAATATCAATAGGAAAAATGAGCGAGTCTATTATAATATTGCCATCTTTAAGGATGCCACACGGTTTCCTGTCGGTTTTATCTGCAAGCTTAATAACAACATCAGTGGTCTCAAGAGTATAGGGAGAAATCTCATCATAGATTGTTGCATAAAGACTGTAAGGAATAATATTGACTGGGGAACCAGGGTCGCATAACCCAAAATAGGACTTGCACCTGAAGAACATGATAAAATTTGTTTACCAGCATCTTTACCTTCTGTACACCCCTTAAGATAAGAAGTGGTGTCTTTGTCTAGGTAGACTTCTTTGTTTACCACTGGTATTGGGGTAGCAAATTCTTTTACTATATCAACATAAGCTGGAGCCCCGCATTGCTTACCTTGACGCTCCTCTCCCCCTTTGCCGAGGGTGTTCCCTCTGGCTTTCTGCCATTTGGCTTACGATAGGCTTCTTTTTCTCCTCTCAGATGGTGTAGTCTTCTGATGTCTACTACGCAACTTTACTTCTTGTAGACTCTGTTGGGCCTCCAAGCGCAGAGTTTTGTAGGACAGTAGCAAATTTCTCTCAAGTGGATGACCTAAGGTTTATCAATCCGTGGGAGGCGTAGAATGAAGATGGTCTCTCTCAAACAACCCTGTAATCAAATACAAGAAATCTCTTGTGTCCCCAACACACCAAATACAATGGTATATTGTATAGGTGCACTAGTTCGGCGAAGAGATGGTGATACAAGTGTAGTATGGATAGTAGATATAGATTTTTGTAATCTGAAAATATAAAAACAGCAAGGTAGCAAGTGATAATACGGAGCACAAACGGTATTGCAATGCTTGAAAACAAGGCCTAGGGTTCATACTTTCACTAGTGCAATCTCTCAACAGTGCTAACACAATTTAATCATATAACAATCCCTCAACGTGTGAAAAAGAATCACTCCAAAGTTCTTATCTAGCGGAGAACATAAGATGAAATTGTTGTAGGGTACGAAACCACCTCAAAGTTATCTTTTCTGATTAATCTATTGAGCCATCCATATAAGTGTCACAAACAACCCTAGAGTTCGTACTAAAATAACACCATATGATACGCATCAACCAACTCTAATGTCACCTAGATACTCCAATGTCACCACAAGTATCCGTGAGTTGATTATTCGATATGCATCAAACAACTTCAGATTCATAATATTCAATCCAACACAAAGAACTTCAAAGAGTGCCCCAAGATTTCTACTGGAGAAAGTAGGACGAAAACGCGCATCAACCGCTATGCATAGATTACCCCAATGTCACCTCGGGAATCCGCGAGTTGAGTGCCAAAACATACATCAAGTGAGTCAATATAATACCCCATTGTCACCACGGCTATTCATATGCAAGACATACATCAAGTGTTCTCAAATCCAACAAGTATTCAATCCGATAATAGTGAAACCTCAAAGGTAAAAACTCAATTCATCACAACGAGATAGAGAGGGAGAAACACCATATGATCCAACTATATTAACAAAGCTCGCGGTACATCAAGATCATGCCAAATCAAGAACACGAGAGAGAGAGAGATCAAACACATAGCTACTAGTACATACCCTCAGCCCCGAGGGTGAACTACTCCCTCCTCGTCATGGAGACCGCCAGGATGATGAAGATGGCCTCCGGTGATGATTTCCCCCTCCGACAGGGTGTCGGAACATGGTCCCGATTGAGTTTTCGTGGATACAGAGGCTTGCGGCGGCGTAACTTCTCATCTAGGGTTCTTTCTGGGGTTTTGGGTATTTATAGGAATTTTTGGCATTGGTCTCACGTCAAGGGGGTGCACGAGGAAGCGACAAGCTCGGTCGCCCCTCCCTGGGGGTAGGGCACGCCGTGTGAGCTTGTCGTGTCCTCGTGGGTCTTCTGGTCCTCCCACAAAGCTTCGGTGGTCTCTTTTGGTCCATAAAAAATCACCGTAAATTTTCAGCCCATTCCGAGAACTTTTATTTTTGCACAAAAAACGACACCACCGTAGTTCTGCTGAAAACAGCGTCAGTCCGGGTTAGTTCCATTCAAATCATACCAAAACCATATAAAATTGTTGTAAACATGGCATGAATACTTCATAAATTATAGATATGTTGGAGATGTATCAGCATCCCCAAGCTTAATTCCTGCTCGTCCTCGAGTAGGTAAATGATAAAAGAAATAATTTATGAAGTGTGAATGCTAGCATAGTGCACAAGTTTGATAATTTCAATCACTTTTCCTAGCATCATAAACAACAACTCTTCCTCATAAAACTCATCATGATAAAGTAGCAATCAATTCACATGTTATGGTTCAAATAATGCATTCTTTTGGAACTTAACAACCTATGTTCTTAGTCACCAAACAATTTCAATTCAACTTGTTTTTAGCAAAATCTAAGTAAGAGCTCCACATACTCAATTATCATATAGTCTTCTATGATTGCTAATACTCAAAGCACATTTTTAGAACAAATGGCATCCATCGAACACAAAGAAAGATAGGGGTTTTAATGTTTCGCCTCCCAACTCATTTATCATAGAGATAATTGTCAACAATAATAAATCATGATCAAATATATTTGAATTGCCATATGTGCCTGGATCTTTCCCCACCACATGATGCTTGCCAACTAAAGAATAGGTTGGAATAATAAGGAATACTATTGACTCTTGCATAAAAGTAAATACTGAAAAGTAAAAGATATGCCCTTCGCAGAGGGAAGCATGGATTTGCATAGGTGCCAGAGCTCATTGCTTAAAATAGAGATGAATATATTTTGAGAGGCATGCCTTTCCTGTCAATGTCACGACCGAGAGTTCTCAATATCTTCCATGCTAAACACATTATAGGTGGTTCCCAAGTGGAAAGGTAAAGTTTACTCCCCCTCAACCATTCAAACACAAGCCATGGCTAGCCGAATCCTCGGGTGCCCTCCATACAATCAACTTTCTGGGGGAGTTTGTTTCATTATTTTTCGTTTTGATCATGGGACTGGGCATCCCAATTACCAGCCTCTCTCGTGCAATGACAAGTGAATAAACACCCATCGTGAGAATAACCCGCTTAGCATGGAAGATACTGACTACCCCTTGCTGCTTCATGAGCGGTACGGGCACACAAAACAGATGTCTATTTGAAGATTTAGAGATGGCACATGCAAATTTACTTGGAACGGCAAGGTAATACCTTATATAGGTAGATATGGTGGACACTCATGGAAGAAACTTGGCTCAAGGATTTTGGATGCACAATCAGTATTCCCGCTTAGTACAGAAATTTTGGCTAGCAAAAGATTCTAAACAACAAGCACCACATGTTGGAGGATCCATAACAATATAACTTCTATACAAATATACCCAAACATAACTCATTACGTTGTCTTCCTTGTCCAACTTCACCTAATTTGCTCAAGTGAAAATATTTAATGGGTAGTCACAATCATAAAAGATGTCCAAGATAATATATTTGTATGTGAAAGTTCTCTTTCTTATACTAATCATTCATGAATTGCTTGTATGACCAATATTGCAATTGTCAAGCTTCAATAGATTTTACTTTCTAAACCAAATGTGAAATATTTCTAAGCATGAGACAAGTATATGAAGCACATATAATTTCAACTTTATGATATTCAATTCATTCAACAATTTACTCATAGGATATAAGTGAAGCACAAGAATGAATGACAAACTACTCCAAAAGATATAAGTGAAGATCAATGAGTAGTCAAATAATTAAGTAGCTATGTGAAAACTCTCTCTCATTCAAGATTTCAGATCCAAGTATTTTATTCAAACAACAAGAAAACAAAATAAAATGGCACACCAAGGATAGCACACATCATGTGAACAAAATAAAAACTTAGTCTCAACCAAAACTAACCGATAATTGTTGAAGAAGAAAGGTGGGATGCCTACTGGGGCATCCCCAAGCTTAGATGCTTGAGACTTCTTGAAATATTAACTTGGGATGCCTTGGGCATCCCCAAGCTTGAGCTCTTGTGTCTCCTTAATTCCTCTCATATCACGGTTTCCCTAATTCTTAAAAACTTCATCCACACAAAACTCAACAAGAACTCATGAGATAAGTTAGTGTAAATCAATGCAAAACCTTATCATTCTCTACTGTAACAAATTACTAAAATTATAATTTAACATTGCATACTAAATGACTCTGAAAATTTAATACTCCTATCCTCAAATAGAATCATTAAACAAGCAAACATATGTAAACAATGCAATCATAACAGCAATCTGTCTAAACAGAACAGTCTGTAAAGGATGAAGAAGGATCCATACTTATTTAACTCAAAAAATTCTGAAAATTTACCACACTGTAGAAAATTTATCACATCATATTGTGTCAAAATTTCAAGATTTTATCATGCTCTGAATTTTCTAGAGAATTCAAGCAATAATGTAAAACTTTCTGTTTTGAAACAGCAACTCATAAACGTGCAAACTAAGCATGGTGAAGGCTATCCTTGACACTTTTTATTGAAATAAAAGATACAAAACCTTATTCTAAATAACATAAAGCAATACAACTAAAATAAAATGACGCTCCAAGCAAAACAGATATCATGTAACGAATAAAAATATAGCTCCAAGTAAGGTTACCTATAATGTTGAAGACGAAAGAGGGGATGCCTTCCGGGGCATCCCCAAGATTAGTTGCTTGGGTATTCCTTGAATATTACCTTGGGGTTCCTTGGGCATCCCCAAGCTTAGGGTCTTGCCACTCCTTATTCTCTTCATATCGGCATCTCACTCAAAACTTGAAAACTTCAATCACACAAAACTTAACAGAACTTCGTGAGATGGGTTAGTATGATAAAACAAATCATTCACTTGGGTACTATCAAGACAAGATTCATAATTGTTTCCACATAATGCCTACTGTACTCTATCATTTCCACAATTTATATTGACCAATATAAGCCATAGAAACTATAAAACAAGCAAACTACGCATTGAAAACAGAATCTGTCAGAAACAGAACAGTCTCTAATGTTCTGAACAATCACCATACTTCTGCAACTCTAAAAATTCTGAAAAATTAGGAAAACGTAGGGAATTTTTATATAAATCTGCAACTCTAAAATTTCAGATTAAAATCACGTTCCAGTAAATTATAGGATTTTCAACACCGGACGCAAAAGTTTCTGTTTTTGCACAGAATCAAGGCAACTATCATCCACACTATCCCAAAGGCTTTACTTGGCACTTTATTTAAAAAAAGCTATTCAACATGATTACTACAGTATCTTACTCATGTGAACAAAAAAAACCAGTATGTATAAGTATTGGGTTGTCTCCCAACAAGCGCTTTTCTTTAATGCCTTTTTAGCTAGGCATGATGATTTCAATGATGCTCACCTAAAAGTAATGAATTGAAACATAATGGGAGCATCATGAAGCATATGAATAGCACATTTAAGTCTAACCCACTTCCTATGCATAGGGATTTTGTGAGCAAACAAATTATGGGAGCAAGAATCAACTAGCATAGGAAGGCAAAACAAGCATGACTTCAAAACTTTCAACACATAGAGAGGAAACTTGATATTATTGAGATATGTAAAAGCATATATTCCTCTCTCATAATAATTTTCAGTAGCATCATGGATGAATTCAAAAATATAACTATCACATAAAGCATTCTTTTCATGATCCACAAGCATATAATTTTTATTACTCTCCACATAAGCAAATTTATTCTCATTTATAATAGTGGGAGCAAACTCAACAAAATAAATATCATGTGATACTTGATTGGCATAATCCAATTGAAAATTAAAATCATGATGACAAGTTTCATGGTTATCATTACTCTTTGTAGCATACATGTCATCACCATAATCATCATAGATAGCAACTTTGTTGTCATAATCAATTGAAACCTCTTCCGAAATAGTGGAATCATCATTAAATAAAGTCATGACCTTTCCAAATCCACTTTCATAATTATTACAATAAGATTCAACACCCTCCAAAATAGTGGGATAATTATTATCTAAAGTTGACACTCTTCCAAACCCATTTTCATAAATATTTCAATCATCATAAATAGGAGTCATGCGATCATCATAACAAATTTGCACATCAAAACTTGGGGGCCTAAAAATATCATCTTCATCAAACATAGCATCCCCAAGCTTATGGCTTTGCATATCACTAGCATTATGGATATTCAAAGAATTCATACTAGAAACATTGCAATCATGCTTATCATTCATGGATTTTATGCCAAACATTTTATTGAATTCTTCTTCTATCAATTGAGCACAATTTTCTGATCCATCATTTTCAAGAAAGAAATTATAAAGATGAATAATACGAGGCAACCTCAATTCCATATTTTTGTAGTTTTCTTTTATAAACCAAACTAGTGATAAAACAAGAAACTAAAAGATTCAATTGCAAGATCTAAAGATATACCTTCAAGCACTCACCTACTACGCAACTTTACTTCTTGTAGACTCTGTTGGGCCTCCAAGCGAAGAGTTTCGTAGGACAGTAGCAAATTTCCTTCAAGTGGATGACCTAAGGTTTATCAATCCGTGGGAGGCGTAGGATGAAGATGGTCTCTCTCAAACAACCCTGCAATCAAATACAAGAAATCTCTTGTGTCCCCAACACACCAAATACAATGGTAAATTGTATAGGTGCACTAGTTCAGCGAAGAGATGGTGATACAAGTGTAGCATGGATAGTAGATATAGGTTTTTGTAATCTGAAAATATAAAAACAGCAAGGTAGCAAGTGATAATACGGAGCACAAACGGTATTGCAATGCTTGAAAACAAGGCCTAGGGTTCATACTTTCACTAGTGCAATCTCTCAACAGTGCTAACATAATTGAATCATATAACAATCCCTCAACGTGCGACAAAGAATCACTCCAAAGTTCTTATCAAGCGGAGAACATAAGATGAAATTGTTGTAGGGTACGAAACCACCTCAAAGTTATCTTTTCCGATCAATCTATTGAGCCATCCATATAAGTGTCACAAACAACCCTAGAGTTCGTACTAAAATAACACCATATGATACGCATCAACCAACTCTAATGTCACCTAGATACTCCAATGTCACCACAAGTATCCGTGAGTTGATTATTCGATATGCATCAAACAACTTCAGATTCATAATATTCAATCAAACACAAAGAACTTCAAAGAGTGCCCCAAGATTTCTACCAGAGAAAGTAGGACGAAAATGTGCATCAACCCCTATGCATAGATTACTCCAATGTCACCTCGGGAATCCGCGACTTGAGTGCCAAAACATACATCAAGTGAATCAATATAATACCCCATTGTCACCATGGGTATTGATATGCAAGACATACATCAAGTGTTCTCAAATCCAACAAGTATTCGATCCGATAATAGGGAAACCTAAAAGGTAAAAACTCAATTCATCACAACAAGATATAGAGGGAGAAACACCATATGATCCAACTATATTAACAAAGCTCGCGGTACATCAAGATCGTGCCAAATCAAGAACACGAGAGAGAGAGAGAGAGAGAGATCAAACACATAGCTACTAGTACATACCCTCAGCCCCGAGGGTGAACTACTCCCTCCTCGTCATGGAGACCGCCGGGATGATGAAGATGGCCTCCGGTGATGATTTCCCCCTCCGGCAGGGTGCCAGAACACGGTCTCGATTGAGTTTTCATGGATACCAAAACCATATAAAATTGTTGTAAACATGGCATGAATACTTCATAAATTATAGATACGTTGGAGACGTATCATATTTTTCTTTATTGCTTCCACCAGGCGAATAGCCTTAGACTCCCTGTTGTATTTCAAGTACTTTTTCTCTAGCAAATTCAAGAACTTAGAGAAATCTTTCAAAACATGCAGCATGGGGTCAGTTCCAATATTTAGCTCACGACGTAAATCTTTTACCTTTGTAGTTCTAAGAAAAGACTTAATACTATCATAAACAGGATCAACCTTACTCTTTTCCTTTGAACAAAGGTACCAATTTTCAGCATTATACCTCATCCTGTCAAGTAAACTCCAAGCTTCTGATATCTCGGTCCCTAAAAAGGAACCTTTGGAAGCAAGATCTAAAGCTTGTTTACTTTGTGAGTCAAGTCCACCATAAAAGAAATTGACTATTAAGTAATCAGGATAATGGTGGCTAGGACGTACAAAGAGTATTTCACGATATCTTATATATGCATCTACCAGTTTCTCACCTTGTCGCTGCCCAAAACTGCTAATCTTCCTTCTTATCGTATATAATTTCCCTTGAGGGTAATAATAAGCATAGGATGCAGCTAACAAGTTTGTCCAGTTTCTCAAGACGTTCACGGGCTGACATTTTAACCATCCGGTAGCTCCTCCCTCTAATGAATAAGGAAATATCTTTTCCTTTATTTCTTCATTAGTCAAATCCTGCAACTGAAAAGTTCCACATATGAAAGATTAAAACTGTCCATATGTTCATAAGGCCATTCAGTTGCATCACCTCAGAATATATTATTTTTCACCATAGCAATTAACCGAGGGTTTATCTCATATACTTTACTAGGTAGGTTAGGACCAGTTATTATAAAGTTCTCTCCTCGCGGTGGTCCTGATACTAATTCCACTCCTACCTGAAAAAGTTGTTCTTGAAAGACCATGGCTGCTTTCGGTTTGCAAAAATGGTTAGGACACAAAATAATTCAAAACTTAAGGCAAGGCCCAAAAGCGCTTAGCTCCCCGGCAACGGCGCCCGAAAAAGCTTGATAGCCTGCAAGTGCACGGGGTTTAGTTGTAGCCTTTTCGAAGTAAGAGTATCGATCCCACAGGGAGCACATGAATCAGACTTTTGCCTCTTGTAGAGAATTATGTATTTTTGTTCCCGCAGATAATTGTAGACTTAAAGTAGAGTGAGGGCGGATAAAAATAATTGTGGAGTAGTGTTGTGACTTGTAACTAAATAACATAAAAGTAAATGAAGTGCAAGGATTGTAATGACGAGCGAAACAACAGAATAAAAACGCGTTCTCAAGGTGTCCGGAATCCCCATTGGTATGTTTCTAGTGCACATATGCATAAGCATAGTATAGAACGGATACTTGAGCCACTATTGACGATTAAGCTGGGCGGAGCTGGGTACAGTACACGTTCTACTCCTAGTAAACTCATGATAATTAAGGGTTTCTCCATGGAGGTGGCCTCTCTAAGGGTTCTCTGTAATTCCCCGGTCAATTGCAAAGGCTAGGAGCAGTAGGCTTTTACTGTCACCTCAAATTACCTCTGCGTCCTAAACCTTTACAACGACCGTGATATACTTCATGGCCATAAGGCACAAATGCTGAGTGGGGCCCCTTCACAACATTCACGAAGTTATTAAACTAAGCATTCAACAGGGAATCTCATATCCACAATTACGTTTCAGATCCTACCCATACCAAGTATCATCCATATCCCCGAGAACTAGGGGTCTACTTGTTGGGTTCTACGGTAGGGTGCGTCGACTGCAAATTAAAAAAATCCTACCCGCAGAACAACCAGGAACATGCTACGGGAATGGATCACGGATCGTTACCACTAGACGCGCAGTGTCGTGCAGCAGAAGTAGAGTTGAGGCAGCGTGTCCAGAGTCGTCTCCTCCTCATCCGATCTCCCTCAAACAGCCGGTCGTCGGATCCCACGTACTGGTTCGCCGGAACGGCGCAAGTGCACCGCCTCTAATGTATTCGCGCGTGCAGGAGGAACACCATGCGACGGACTGCTAGGTCCGATCACACAGTCGGCGGTGAGTGGAGGTGGCTATTCGCAACACATGCAAAACCTAGTGACGGCGCCGAAGCGATCAACTGAATGAGTGTGCCGCACCTCCACTATATATAAGCATCCGTCGTAGGCTTAACACTTGAGCCTCACACGGATCCTAAAGCCCAAATTCTGTTCGGCATGGATCCGAGTGTGAGTAGGATCACATCTGACTCGTGGAGTCGGATCCGGCCTCACAGGTTCCTTCCCTTAAGCGCACGACCCTTTAGGTTCAAGTCGGATTGGTTGCAGGTTGGATCACCTCCGACCTGCTCGGCTGGTAGCGGCCTCTAGCAAGGTGTGCCGACCACCAAGTAAACAATGAAGCCGGTTGGCGAACCTATACAACATGTCACACTTCTGTTCCCTTTGCCACACGATATATGTTGTCGGGCTCAAGGCGATTCTGTCATCCTTATGCTAGCCCGACCTCTTTCTCGTTCCAGTGATGCCGACTACTAACCGGATTATCTCATAATCCTTGTCGCATGGCCATGCTTATCTTGGTCGGATCACATGAGGGGCCCAGAGTATATCTCTCCTGATTGGAGGGGCAAATCCCATCTTGCTCGACCATGTCTCGTAGCATGGGTCCGGACAAGCCCGAAACCTACCTTTGTAACTACCCAGTCACGGAGTAGCGTTTGGTTAGCCCAAAGCAGGTCTGTCACCATCCCGAGTACATGCGCCAGCTCAGGTCTTAGGACATAGAACGTATGTTGTACTAGAGACTCACAGATGACCTATCGCTGCGTCTCATAGTTGGGTCTGTCCGACTCGGACCAGATCCTTCCGGGTCCATATTATCTGGTTAGCATCCAATGCTCCATGGCTAGTGAGACCAAGCCATCAACTGTGTCATATGCTAGTCTAGTCGGCTGACACAGCCCTTTCGACTAGGGACCTTTTAGGACAGTCCTCATACAATGTATAGTCTCACAAACAAGTCACGTACTTGTTGATACACATCATTGATAATGTCCAAGGACTATCTTTATTCATAAACACATAGGAAATATCATCATACATGATTGCCTCTAGGGCATATCTCCAACACTACTCACACATGAGGACAACTAACATCATAGCAATGGTAATGGAATACATGGATGAGTGATTCAAATGATACACCGAAGGATCCACTAGGGTTCTTGATGTTGCAGATGATAAGGATGTGGATGATGATGATGAAGTAGGTGATGATGACAGTGGCGATGATGTTGTCCCCCTTATCGTGGTTGGAAGGAACCCCTCCTTCTCCTTGCCAATCCCTCCTCCGGATGAACTCCGGAGGCTAGGGTTCTGGCGTCTGATCCACAATCCAATTCGACGGGGTGGAAATAGTTGATCTGGCGGTGGCGGCGGCGTGCCATAAGGGCGCGCGCGGTCGTATGGAACGTCGTCTTCCCTCTGGAAGCACGACGACGCCCGTTCCTTTAGCCTTCTTGCTTGATTCTTTTATGGAAAGTGATTATCACTTTAAATACGTGATTCGACTACCATTTCTGATGATTTTCACCATTAAATGATAATTGATCTAAAAGACATTACCTGAGGGATTATCAACAAAATGAAGTGCGCGAGCGCGGTAAAATTCCACAAAGCCTACTATGCAGGAACAAAATACATAGCAAAATTATCACATAAATTGGACTCATCACCAACAACACTTGAGCTAGTCCTAGAGGCAAGACTAGGAACCTTTTATTTAACCTTTTATCATTCCATGCGTGCATATGAGTTTTCCACTGAATCGCATATTCCAGGATCATAGCAGTTATATCATAGAATATAAACTCTTTAATTATGAATACGGAAATATAATAATACAAATATTATTGCCTCAGGGGCATATTTCCAACAGTCTCGCACTTACACTAGAGTCAATAATCTAGTTTACATAGTCTCTTTAACACCTATGGCTATCCGGTGTTGCTCACGCTTTGCTCGTGGTAAAGCCTTTGTCATCGGGTCTGACACATTCAAATCCAGGTGAATCTTGAGAATTTTCACATAGCCCTTCTTGACATATTGTCGGACAATGTGATAGTTGCGTTCAATGTGTCTGGTCTTCATGTGTGATATTGGTTCCTTTGCTTGAGCAATGGCTCCACTATTATCAGAATATAGAGCCATTGGATTCATCACACTTGGGACCACACCAACTTCTTCAAGAAACTTATTGATCCAGAACGCCTCCTTTGAAGCTTCCGAAGCCGCAATATACTCTGCTTCTGTCGTAGAATCCACAACAGTGTTTTGTTTGAAACTTTTCCAAACAACCGCACCACCATTAAGTGTGAAAACATAACCTGATTGAGGTTTATAGTCATCTATATCAATCACGAAGCTAGCATCGGTGTATCCATTTACAATGAGTTCTTCATCTCCTCCATAAACAAGGAGCATGTCCTTTGTTCTTCTGAGGTACTGCTACTTGTGAGCTGCGTTTGGATTTCCTCGAAGAGGAGAGGATGATGCAGTACAGTAGAGATAAGTATTTCCCTCAGTTAAGATCCAACGTTACCAATCCAGTAGGAGAACCACGCGAAACCTCGTTAGCAGTACCTACACACAAAAGAGCAAATACTTGCACCCAACGCGATCAAGGGGGTTGTCAATCCCCTTGGCGGTTATTTGCAAAAATCAAATCTGGTCGTGATAGATAGATGAAATAAAACACAAAATAAAATAACGGTAAATAAATTGCAGCAAGGTATTTTTGGATTTTATATATGATAAAACTAGACCCAGGGGCCATAGTTTTCACTAGAGGCTTCTCTCTCAAACAAAAAGCATACGGTGGGTAAACAAATTACTGTTGGGCAATTGATAGAAAAGCGCATAGTTATGACGATATTCAAGGCAATGATCATGTATATACAGGGCCGGTCCTGAGATTTTGGGGGCCCGGGGCAGAACTCAAACTCGAGGCCCCTTAATATAGACATCATGACAATAAAATTGCAGGTTTGACAAACGGGGGTTTCCTGAAAATGGCAACGGCATCGGTCAATTTTCCTAAGGAAGAACGCGAGGCGGGGACGGGAGTGATGTGGCCGACCATAGCACCTGGGCGAGGCCCACGTCGTTGCAGGTAGCAGGGAGTCGCGGGGGGGGGGGGGAGGCACCAGGCCCAAAAAGAGGGGTAGTAGAGTGATGGTCGGAACGGCGGTGGACCGACAACGAAGGAGGTGGCTAGAGCAAGCCGGCGCGGCAGCGTAACACATGCCGCGTGTGATGGTGGACAGGAGTACGTCCAGGGACGGAGTTACAAAATCGGTACGGAGGGGGCTAGACTATAAGCATGATGTTCACATTGCACCTAACCAATTGGCTTGATTTTTTATTTTTATGAATTTGCTATTTTCCTATTCATGTCTTCCAAGTACAAATGGATAATTGGAAATTTCTTAATTAATTGTTGATGTTTGTAACTTCTACAATTCATCCCACTTCTGTAGTTTTATAGTCACAAATTAATCTAATGTCAAAAATAGAGCTAAGGCGCAATCAAAATTATAGATATAAAGAGTAAACTAACCTTTCTTCCTTACACCATAACTGTCATTCTTATTCCCGCGGGTGAGACCAACCGGCCAGCCATGCGTGGTGCCCCCGTGCAGTTCTGGATCGCTGCCCTTTTCACCCTCTATGGATCCACTGGTATCAGCTTGATCAGGCGCTCGGCGTTGAAGCGATGTCTATTGGCACGCAGTTGGCGAATGTGCGTTTGTGCGTGTGCTACAAGGACTTGGAGACCAGATCGCTGGAGAATGGAGCTGCGGACTTCATCGGCGCATCGCGACTCCACCTGCGACTCGCGATCGCAGCCAGTCGGCCAGGGTTAACCTGAATCGGGATCGGAAAGGAGAACAGGAAGACGTCGTGTAATCATGGGCTATATGCGACGTGCTCCTACTGCCTAGGCACCAGCCACTACATGTCTCGCTGGTCCATGGGCTACCTGCCTACGTAACAGGTTTTCAAGGGCGCCTAGATTTGGGGGGCCCGGGGCGGCCGCCCCCTGCCCCCCCTCAGGGCTGGCCCTGTGTATATAGGAATCACGTACGAGACAAGTAGACCAACTCCTGCCTGCATCTACTACTATTACTCCACCGATCAACCGCTATCCAGCATGTATCTAGGGTATTAAGTTAATGAAAACGGAGTAACACCTTAAGCAAGATGACATGATGTAGACAAAGTAAACCCAAGCAATATGAATAAACCCCATCATTTTCCCCTTAATAGCAACAATACAAATACATGTCATGTCCCCTTCTGTCACTGGGATTGAGCACCGCAAGATTGAACCCATCACAAAGCACCTCTCCCATTGCAAGATAAATCAATCTAGTTGGACAAACCAAACGGATAGATCGGAGAGAAATACAAAGCTATAATAATCATGCATAAAAGAAATTAGAGAAGACTCAATTAATATTCATGAATAATCTGATCATAAACCCACAATTCATCGGATCCCAACAAACACACCGCAAAAGAAGATTACATCGAATAGATCTCCATGAACATCGAGGAGAACATTGTATTGAAGATCAAAGAGAGAGAAGAAGCCATCTAGCTACTAGCTATGGACCCGTAGATCTGTGGTAAACTACTCACACATCATCAGAAGGGCAGCTAGGTTGATGTAGAAGCCCTCCGTGATCGATTCCCCCTCCGGCAGAGTGCTGAAAAAGGCCTCCAGATGGGATCGCGGAAGAACAGAAACTTGCGGCGGTGGACAAAGTATTTTGGGTGGCTCCCTGATGTATTGGGAATATTTGGGAATTTATAGAGGTGGAATTAGGTCAAGAGGTGCCACGAGGGGCCCACAAGTCTAGAGGGCGCGCCCCCCGAGCTTGTCACTCCCTCATGGCTCGTCTGGTCTTCTCCCGAACCTTCTAGGGTCCCTTCTGGTCCAGAAAAAATTAATCGAAAGTTTTTTCTCCGTTTGGACTCTGTTTGATATTGATTTTCGGAAAAGCCAAAAACAAGCAAAAAACAGCAACTGGCACTAGGTTATTAGGTTAGTCCCAAAAAATGATATATAATTGCATATAAAACATCCAAGATTGATACTATATATAATAGCATGGAACAATAAAAAATTATAGATACGGTGGAGACGTATCAGGTACTTAAGAATATTCTTAACTGTTGTCCAGTGATCCACTCCTGGATCACTTTTGTACCTGCTACTAACACTTAGTGCATAAGAAACATCTGGTCTTGTACATATCATAGCATACATGATGGACCCAATAGCAGAGGCATATGGAACTCCACTCATTTGCACTCGCTCATCAACTGTCTTGGGACATTGATTTCTGCTAAGTGTTATGCCATGTGACATTTGGAGAAAACCTTTCTTAGCATTCTCCATTTTAAACCTATTTTAAACCTTGTCAATGTACGTGCTCTGACTTAATGCTACTAGATGTCTTGATCTATCTCTATAGATCTTTATGCCCGATATATATGCAGCTTCACCTAAGTCTTTCACTGAAAGCACGCTCTTCAAATAGTCTTTTATTGTGCCAAGAAACTTTGTATCATTTCCAATCAATAATATGTCATCTAAATATAATATCAGAAATGCTACAGATATCCCACTAAACTTCTTGTATACACAAGCTTCCTCATCATTTTTAATGAAGCCTAACTCTTTTACCACTTCATGAAAATGTTGATTCCAGCTCCTTGATGCTTGCTTCAAACCATAGATTGACCTTTGAAGCTTGCACACCTTTCTGGCATCCTTTGGATCGACAAAACCTTTTGGTTGTATCATATATACATCCTCTTTCAGATTTCCATTTAGGAAAGCAGTTTTGACATCCATCTACCATATCTCGTTGTCGAAATATGCAGCTATAGCCATCATAATCCATACAGACTTTAGCATTGGTACTGGAGAGAAAGTCTCATCATAATCGACTCCCTCGACTTGCGAAAACTCTTTCGCGACTAGACTTGCTTTATAGATGGTGGGATTACCATCCGTGTGTGTTTTTCTCTTGAAGATCCATTTGCATTGTATGGGTTTTACACCCTCTGGAGGATCGACGAAGTTCCAAACTTGATTCTCGTACATGGACTCCATTTTCGGATTGCATGGCTTTGAGCCATTATTTTGAGCTGGGCGCCACCATCGCTTCCTTGTAGTGCGCAGGTTCATCTTCTTCTAAGATAAATATTTCATTATGAAACCATTCAGGAGGTTCGATAACTCTTCTGACCTACGCGGTTCAGTCACAGTCTTAATTGGAGTTTCTACAGCTAGTGTAGTAACTTTTGGTTCCGTAGCATGGACAACTTCTGGAACAGATTCCTTTTCGTTAGTCCTATCTACATTTTCCAAAGATTCTATAATCTCATTAAGCTGTACTGTCCTCCCACTTATTTCTTCAGCGAGAAACTCATCCTTGAGAAAGTGTCCACCTTTTGCAACAAACAATTTGTCACTAGAATTTTGGTAGAAGGAATACCCAAATGTTTCTTTGGGATAACCTACAAAGTAGCACTTGTTTGCTTTACGATCAAGCTTGTTTGGCTGTAAATGTTTTACATAAGCTTCACTACCCCAAATCTTGATATGCGACAAATTTGGTTTCTTACCATTCCATAACTCACATGGTGTTGTCTCAACATACTTTGATCGTGCTTTGTTTAGTCTATATATTGTTGTCTCAAGTGCATATCCCCAAAATGATAAAGGTAGATCAGTAAATGACATCATTGACCTGACCATGCCTAACAAGGTTCGGTTATGCCTTTCCAACATGCCGTTTCTCTGTGGAGTTCCGGGAGGGGTAAGTTGTGGGACAATCCTACAATCACTTAGATGCTTGGTAAACTCATGGCTTAGATATTCTCCTCCATGATCTGATCATAGAAATTTTATCTTCTTACCACAATGATTCTCAACTTCGTTATGAAATTCTTGGAACTTTTCAAATGTTTCAGACTTATGTTTCACTAAGTAGATATACCCATATCTACTCAAACCGTCAGTGAAGGTAACGAAGTACAAGTATTCATTGCTTGCCAGAACACTCATTGGTCCACATACATTGGTATGTATTATATCCAATAATTCAAGCGCCTGTTCAGGATGACCAGTGAACGGTGTCTTGGTCATTTTACCCATCAGACAAGCTTCACATGTATCAAATGATTCAAAATCAAACGATGTTAACACTCCATCTTTATGAACTTTCTGCGTACATTTCTTTCCGATATGACCAAGACGGCAGTGCCACATATAAGTGGTATTATTAGTCTTCTTAAGACGTTTAGCATTAATGTTATAGACTTCTTTCTCAAGTTCAAGATCTAATATGAATAGTCCACCAACCATGGGTGCAAATCCATAAAACATATCCTTATAATATATTGACCAACCATTGCTCTCAGACTTATAAGAATAACTGTCATTTATCAAACATGATCTAGAGATAATGTTCTTACCTAACTTCGGAACCAAATAACAATTATTCAGTTCTAAGATAAATCCTGAAGGTAAACTTAATGACATGACACCGACGACCTGAGTAGCGATCCCATCACCATTTCCGACACGCATCACGACTTCATTCTTTCCCAGCTTGCGAATCTTTTGTAGTCCTTGTGTGGTGTTGCAAATGTGAGCAACCAACCCTGTATCAAATACCCAAGACTTGGAATTTTTAGCAAGTAGAATATCAATAACATTAACATGTATAACTTTTATACCTTTACCGGAAGATGAGTTCTTCTTATCTGCCAAATACTTCACACAATTTCTTTTACAGTGTCCTTTCTCTTTGCAGTAAGAACAAATAGTCTTGCAAGAAGCTCCACCCTTGTTCCTCTTGGTGTTGTGTTTTCTTTTGAAACTTTCTGTCTTGTTCACAAGCAACTTTTGCTGGTTCTGCAACCCGATTTCATTGGTTTTGAGCATCGATTCATGAAGCAATGAAAGGATCAAATCATTTTCCGGTGTCTTGGGAAAATCTATTTCCATTGCATTGATACTATCATAATAGTCTGCAAGCCTAACACTTTTCTCACCAAGTTCAGCTATTTTGCATTCATCCAATGCTTCAGTCATCTCATGAATTTCAGTTGGATCTTCATGATACAGAACTTCAAGTGCTTCGGCAATTTCAACAACACTGAGATGTTCAAAACGTTTCTGTAGCACTTGATCCATGCAAGATAGCATAATACTTTTGACAACACTAAAATCATTCTTGCAAGATATGAACACATTGATGACATCTTAAGACGCTCCTGGCACCGTGTAGTCACCAAGTGGTTGATCAAGCACATATTATTTCTTCGCACTTTTGAGAACATATCTCAGAGTGTGGATCCTGTCCTCATAGTTTCCACCATTTGCAACCAACTTTTCTTTCTCAAACAGAGGTGCTAAACTAAAACTACTGCAAGCCATTGATCTACAACAATAAACAAAAGATTCACTTAGACATTTATTCATAATTAATGTTGCACTAGTGTTTAAAAAAATTAATATAAAGTGCACTTCCACTCAAATCAATATATCTCATAATTGAAAGTGAGTGATTCAAGATCCTGATCTCATTCACACCCATGGATGGTAGCATCTCATATGATGTGAATTTCAACCGGTAGGCAATATTTTGCCAATCATATCTCCATATGACTCTTGTTCAGCTTTTGATGCTTCATGCTCCGAGCTTAGAACTTTTCTGCTAGAACTTCAAGGCAACCGAGTGTTTCTGTTATGAGGTCTTACCTCACCCGCCTTACACTTCACTTCTCGTTTGTACTCATGGTAGCATGTAGTACTCCGAAAGGCCACATGTTATAGACGGTTGAAAAACTAGGAAGAGCACCTTTTAACTTGATATTACTATGAGAGATCACCCTAATAATTGACTACTGCGCAATCAAAGGGTGCAAACAACAAAGGGATAAACATCTCAGGCAATTCATAAAAGCATGATATGGTATAGCCCTGGGCGTCGGGAATCCTTCATGACCATCTTCAATCTTCAGTTGAAGCGTCATGACGGCTAATATTTCATTGTTGTGGCAACCGTTTCAAAAATGTTGTCGTGGCGACAATTTCAGAAAATGTTGTCGTGGCAACCGTTTCAGAAAATGTTGCCATGGCACAATATTCAGAAATTCTGCCGTGGCATGAAATTATAGCTCCTTGTCCCGTGCCTAGTACACCTTCTCCACGTTGGGGTCCTCTGTGTATTCTTGCCATCGTCACATGTAACATGTAGGCTATCTCTACGATATTTACATTAACGTGGCAATCTCGTGGCTCCAGCCATCATGCCGTGACGCGCAGGTCACTTAACATTACAACATATAACCATCTCATACATAAACTCATTATCATGACGAAGGCTATACCACATCATATGCATACTCTGCAAAACCAAGTTAGACGTCCTCCAATTGGTTTTAGCAAATTTTAGTTACGTGGTTAACCAGTTTTAACCAAATAATATTGGCTACCTACGTCCACAACAAAGGTGATAATTCTTGATGCTAGATTAAGGTTCGGGGTGTGTGAGGGAAGAGACTTAATTTAAAATCTCTAGCCCCACACTAAACTTCATCAAATATGCATACCCCCTTGAAGATCGTCGTTCACTATTCTTGGCTATGATGAGGCCCAAAGAACTGTTAGCAGATCGTCGACAGCTAGAGCCGAGCGATTGTCAGAACTTTGTACAAAGCCTCACCATGCCGTCAATGAATTGAACAAAAGCAACACTCAAGGGAAGCATTAGCAAGAACATCAAATCCTCACATCCACATGTGATCTAGATCACAACCTGCACCTACTCATATAACTGCTCATGATGCCACTGTTGGGAAACATAGTACAAAACAAAAAAAATCGCACCTACACACACCCATGATCAATATGAAGATGCATTACGGGTTTGGATCCCGATCGTTACCGTCACCGAGTTGTAGCGGAAGAAAGAATGTGTCGGTGTAGATCATACTTGGAGTCCCTCGAACCATCGATGAATGATCTTGTGAACTGCCCATGAACAGACCCTCGAACTGAAGACTGAAAGCATGACCTCTCTACTTGGTTGCAAGCGTGCAGCCTTCACGATCCGGCAGCTCTTCACCGTCTAGAGCTAATCGTCGCCAAAGAATTAGAGGGAGGAGATTAGAACCACACTGGGCTTCTAATTATGAGGATTAGAGGATCTAGGTCTAACTCTAATTAGATCAACTAGGATCAACTAGAACTAGAACTATAGGGAACTAGAGGAGGCTTAAGAAACTTGTTTATCACATAGAGCAAAAACCCTTAGTATATATAGGTTTGAGGGGAGGGAGAGGGTAGCCACAAAGGAGGGAAAGGCCCTCTTTGGGGCGCCGGCCAAGGGAGGGGAGGAGGAGCCCTCCCCCCTCTCCAATTCGGCCTCCTTCCTATGGCAAAGGGGGCTCTTCCTATCTTGGGCCTTGGTGGCCCAAGTTGCCTTCCACCACTTGGCCTTTTTAGTCCCGTTGATATTAAATTAAATATAAAAGTGTTCTAATTATTTTCAGACCCTTTTGCATATATTTGCAGACCCTTTTAGTCCCGAAAACACTTTCCACCTATATATTGGTTATCGGTAATACCCGGTATTACCCGATACTCTCCGAAACCCTTCCGGTGACCCCGAAACGCTTCCGGATCCTCTCAGAACTATTCTGAATATTAATGAAACAATTCCACAAATATATTCTCATCACTCCTGTCCTACTAACACTCAGTAGACTGTGATTGCCGTAAGCTTGTGACCCCGTAGGTTCGGTAATTCGTAGACATGAACGAAACCCCTTCGTTCAATGACCGATAGCGGAACCGTGGACATCCATATCGATCTCTATGAGCACACGAATGATATTCGAGTGAACCTTTGGTTATCATGTGATGTTCCATTTGCTTTGCAATACTTCACAAAACCCGGGATGCATCGGTATCCTCCTGAGTCATCACATGCTCACTATACCATTATCCTCGTTACCGGTTTTGTTCTTTCTCGTTATCGTGTTCCAGCATCCCTGTGACAAAGTCATCTATGTCTGGCCAGATGATGATGGATGTCGTCACACCGAGAGGGCCCTAAGAATATCTCTCCATCGTCGGAGGAGCAAATCCCACTCTCGAGCTATTTAGTCACTTGCCAAACTTTCCAATGAACCTGTAAGCTGTCGTTATGATCACCATGTTACAGGTGATGCTTGAGCAACCCCAAAGCCCACCGTATGGTAAGAACTGACCACGATACTCTCATGGTCTATGGAGAAAATCACATGTTAACACTCCATGTTATTACAATTGATTACAGATGATAATAACTCAATTTCATAACAGACAAGTTAGGACTATCGCTAGACTTAACGATATCCTAAGATCCGGAAAATGTGATCACCAACAACACTTGAGCTAGTCCTAGAGGCAGGACTAGGAACTTTTTATTTAACTGTTTATCGTTCCACGCATGCATATGGGTTTTCCACTGAATCGCATATTCCAGGATCATAGCAGTTATAGCATAGAATATAAACTCTTTAATTACGAATACAAAAATATAATAATATAAATATTATTGCCTCTAGGGCATATTTCCAATAGTAGATTCTATGACGAAAGAAAATTGTATGTTGAGACTTAAGACGCTTCAAAGAAGAATGTCTGAATCAAGAATTATCTTGATGGATAAGAATCTTTGTCTGGATCAAGGAGTGTTTTGATAGAAATCGGATTAGACTGACTCACTCAAGAAGTGTCTTGATATAGATTTTAATTATCCTAAGTGCAATGAGACTGATGACACTATATTATGAATAATAGGGTCATTATTCAAAGCAGAAAAGGTTTTAAAACCCACATAGAACAAACATAACAAGGTCAAGTTTCACAAAGAATTTGTATGACAGAACCGTTGATAAAAACTATACCACGAGCAAAGCATGTGATAACACCATATACCATGAGTATTAAATATAATATGCAACTAGATTATTGACTCTAGTGCAAGTGGGAGTCTGTTAGAAATATGCCCTAGAGGCAATAATATTGTATTATTATATTTCTATGTTCATAATTAAGATTTTATATTCTATGATATAACTGCTATGATCCTGGAATATGCAATTTAGTGGAAAACTCATATGCACATGTAGAACGATAAACAGTACAATAAGATTCCTAGTCTCGCCTCTAAGACTTGCTCAAGTTTTGTTCGTGATCACGTTTTCCGGGTCTTGAGATATCGTCAAGAGTAAGGATAGTTTGAAAACAACATTGAGAGTATGACGTTAGAAGAAAGATCATATTGAATCGACCCAAACCTGTTTGTTATATTTTGAAATAATATCATCATAAATCAATTGCTATAACACGGAGTGTTAATGTGTGTTTAGTTCCTTATACCATGAGAGTATCGTAGTCACTTCTTATTGTACGATGAGCTTTGGGGTTGCTCAAACGTCATCTGTAACTAGGTGATCATAACGACAACTTACAAGTTCATCGGAAAGTTTGACAAGGGACACGATAGCTCAAGAGTGGAATTTGCTCCTCCGATGATGGAGAGATATTCTTAGGGCCCTCTTGGTGTGATGGCATCCATCATCGTCTGGCCAGACATAGGTGACTATGTCAAGGGGATGCCGGAACATGTCAATGAGAAAGAAGAGCAAAATCGGTAACGAGGAGACCGGTATGGTGAGCATGTGTATGACTAAAGAGGATACCGATATATCTCACCTCGGGTTTTGTAATGTATCGTGAAGCAAAGGGAACATCACATGATAACCAAAGGTTCACTCGAATGTCATTCATGTAATCATAGGGATTGATATGGACGTCCACGATTCCGCTATCGGTCATTGAACGAAGGGATTTTGTTCATGTCTATGATTTACCGAACCTACGGGGTCACAAGCTTAAGGTAATCATGATCTGCTGAGTGTTAGTAGGACGAGAGTGTCAAGGATTTATTTGTGGAATTGTTTCATTAATATTTGGAATAGTTTCGAGAGGAACCGGAAGCGTTTCAGGGTCACTAGAAAGGTTTCTGAGAATATCACGCAATACCGGGTATTCCCAATAAATAATATATAGGTGGAAAATGTTTCTGGAGATTTTAAATTAATAATAAAAGTCTCTAGTAATTGTTAGGAGGCTTTGATATTTAATTTAATATCAACGGGCCTTAAAAAGCCAAGTGGTGGAAGGAGTATTGGGCCACCTTGGCCCATAAGGAAGTGGCGCCCCCTTTCCTATAGGGGAGGCCGAATTGGACTAGGGAGAGGAGTCCTCCTCCCCCTCTTGGCCGGCGCCCTAAGGAGTGCCTTTCCCTCCTTGGTGGCAGCTCCTCCCTTCCCCTCTAACCTATATATACTCGAGGTATTGGCCCTTTTGTGAACACAAGTTTTGGAGCCTCCTCTAGTTCATCTAGTTCTAGTACTAGTTGATCCTAGTTGATCTAATTAGTGCTAGATCTAGTTCCTCTAATCCTCATAATTAGAAGCCCAGTATGGTTCTAATCTCCTCCCTCTAGTTCTCCTACGACGATTAGCTCTGGACGGCGAAGCGCTGCCGGATCGTGAAGACCGTACGCTTGCAACCAAGTAGAGAGGCCGTGCTTTCCATCTTCCGTTCGAGCGATTGTTTGAGGGCGGTTCGCGGGATCGTCATCAACGGTTTGAGGAACTCCAAGTACGATCTACATAGACTCGTCTAATTTTGCTGCACTCCGGAGTCAGTAACGATCGTGTTCCAAACCGTTTATGCATCTTCATATTGTTCCTGGGTGATTGTAGGCGATTTTTTGTTTTCTACTACGTTTCCCAACAGTGCCGCCTTGGACGAGGTGGTTGCTGCTACTTGTGATAGGTATTGGGATTTCCCCGAAGAGGAAGGGTGAAGTAGTATAGTAGCAGAAAGTATTTCCCTTAGTTAAGAACCAAGGTTTATTGAACCAATAGGAGATCCACGGAAATTACCTTTAGCAGTACCTCCACACACACAAACAAATACTTGCACCCAACGTGGGCAAGAGGGTTGTCAATCCCCTTGTACTCGTTAATTGCAAGGATTAATTCTGATAGTGGGAGATATATAAATTGTAAAACTAAATAAAAGTAAATAAATTCCAGCAAGGTTTTTATGGATTTAACAATATTATTTAAATGGACCCGGGTGCCATAGCTTTCACTAGAGGCATCTCTCTCAAGAACATAGCAACGGTAGGTAAAATTACTCTTGAGCGATTGATAGAAAAGCGCATAGTTATGATGTTACTCATGGCATGATCAATACATATGCATTACGTCTGTGACAAGTAGACCGAAACAATTATGCATCTACCACTATTACTCTACTTTGAGAGTGCTTTTATACTTGCCTCTCTACGTATTAAGTTCATAACAAACAGAGTAATGCATGAAGCATGATGACATAATGTAGACAGAATAAAACCAATCAATATGATCAAACCCCGTCATTTTACCCTTAGTAGCAACAATACAAATACATGCCTCGCTACTCCTCATGTCACAGAGTGAGGACACCGCAAGATTGAACCTACCACAAAGCACTTCTCTCGCCGAAGATAAATCAATCTAGTTGGCCAAACTAGGATAGATCGGTGAGAAATACAAAGCTATAACAATCACACATAATAAAATTCAGAAATAACTCAATTACTTTCAATGAAAAATCTAATCATAAACTCATAATTCATCGGATGTCAACAAACGCACCGCAAAAGATTACATCGAATCGACTCCGAATAGAACATTGCATTGAAGATCAAAAAGAGAGAGAGAGCCATCTAGCTATGGCTATGTACCCCTCCGTGATTGATTCCCCCTCCGGCAGATTACTGGAAAAGGCCTCCAGATGAGATCGCGGAAGAACAGAGGCTTGCGGCGGTGGAAGAATTGTTTCGGGTCTACCTCTGGGGGTTTTGGAATATTTGGGAATTTATAGCGCTGGAATTAGGTCAGACGGAGCCACGAGGGGCCCACAAGACCACGGCGCGCCCCCCTTGGGTGTGCCCTGGTGCCTTGTCGTCTCCGTGTCTGGCTTCTGGTCCTTCCCCCGAAGCTTCTAGGGTCCCTTCTTGTCCAGGAAAAATCGTCAAAAAGTTTCGTCGCGTTTGGACTTTGTTTGGTAGGGATTTTGTGTAAAACCAAAAACATGTAGAAAGCAAATACTGGCACTAGGCACTAAGTTAATAGGTTAGTTTCCAAAAATAATATAAAATGACATATAAAGCATACAAGATTGATAAATATAATAGCATGAAACAATAAATAATTATAGATACATCAGAGACGTATCAGTTCCCCTGCCGCTTCCTCTTGATGGCGGCAGCGAAAGGAGTTGGGGCCATGGGAGGCGCGGGCGACGGCGGTGGAGGCGACGACGACGCAAGATATGGGGCGCCCGGGGCGGCGGGTACTCCATCCGGTCGAATTCTGACGCAGCGGTGCTGGACGGTGAGGTCGGAGGCGGGATTGGAGGTGGCGGCGGCGGGGGAGGCGGGAAATGAAGCGGCCGGAAGTTGGTTCACGCCAAAGGAAAGGGGAGCCGGCAAAATCGAGCGAAATCCCATAGATATGAAGGAAATGAGCCCGCAGATTCAGGATAAAAAAATTCCGAGACTACCGAATTTGCGGGATCTATTCGGGCCGGTCAAATCCTCTTCATCCCGCAAAACAGTGGTTATTTTGCCGGATGGCTCGGTTTACGGGATCTACGAGAGAGATGCTCTTGTCCATAAAAATTGTCTCGGTCATCATCCAGATTTTTTTTGAAACTATGATGACTTATAGCAAATTCGGAAACTATACGCCCTAATGCATAAAAATCAAAAGTATGACCCCGTCGGCCTCCTGTTGGCCGAAGAGGGACTTTTCGGCCAACAGTTGGCCAAAGATGACTCTTCAGCCTCCCATTGGCCGAAGAGTGGCCAGCTGGGCCGAAGATAGTAACTTCGGCTTACTATTGGCCGAAGAGAGCTCTTCGGCTGGGCGTTGGCCGAAGATGCATGCTCTTCGGTTTGTAGTAGGCCGAAGTGTTTTTTTATATTTAAAAGTGGCTTATAAATCTTGTACAACCATTCCCATCTTGTACATGAAAAAAATGTACTTTTTCCCTCCATATGTTCCCGTCGTTCTCTCCCGCCATTCTCTCCCGCCATTCTCTCCCTCCATTTTCTCCCGCCATTTTCTTTCCCGCCATTCTCTCCCACCATTCTCTCCCTCCATTCTCTCCCTCCATTTTCTCCCGCCATTTTCTTTCCCGCAGTTCTCTCCCGCCATTCTTTCCCGCCATCTTCTTTCCCGCCATCTTCTCTTCTCAACCTATAAAACCCCCTCCACACTAAGGAGGGTAAGCAGGCGAGTGTAGTCTCGTCAAGATGTCCGGTTATCCTTTCGATCGTAGTTTTCACCCTAGTATGTCGAGATGGCTTCTGAGGTTAGCCGCCAATTTCGAGATAGACAATAGGATAGTTCCATGGGACGAACTCCTCAGAAGTGACACCGTACTGAATGTATTGGCTCACGCATTAAGTAGGTGCGGGTGGCCTGCAAGGACCTTTGAGGAGATACGAAAAGAACTTCTCAGGTTGCATGGAAGGTGGAAGAAGCAACAACATAAGGGTGAAGCAATCCTAAAGGCTGCAGCAGAACATACTTATTTATGGACCCAAGACAGCGAGGACGAAGACGATATCTTCATGCCGAGCACCAAGGCCAAGACACCCGCATCGTGATACGTCTCCAACGTATCTATAATTTATGAAGTATTCATGCCATGTTTATTATAGTTTTGTATGATTTTGGTGCACTTTTATATGGCTTTTATATGATTTTCATGGACTAACATATTGACCTAGTGCCCAGTGCCAGTTGTTGTTTTCTGCCCTGTTTTTCTTTCATAGAAAATCAATACCAAACGAAGTCCAAATGCAACGAAACTTTTTGGAGATTTTTTATTGGACCAGAAGAACACTAGAAGCTTCGGGAGGAGGCCAGAAGACCCTGGTGGGGCCCACGAGCCACCAGGGCGCGCCTGGGGGGGCAGGCGCGTCCTGGTGCCTCGTGGGGCCCACCAAGCTCCGTTTGACCAGATTCCAACGCTGAAAAATCCAATATATTCAGAAACCCCCGAAAGTTAACCTAGATAACTTTTGACGCCGCCGCAAGCCTCTGTACCAGAGAGATCCCATCTACAGCCCTTTTCTGGCACCCTGCCGGAGGGGGGAAAGCATCACCGGAGGCCATCTTCATCATCTCGGCGGTCTCCATGACGAGGAGGGAGTAGTTCACCCTCGGGGCTGAGGGTTTGTACCAGTAGCTATGTGTTTGATCTCTCTCTCTCGTGTTCTTGAGATGGCACGATCTTGATGTACCGCGAGCTTTGTTGATATAGATGAATCATATGGAGTTTTCCCCTCTCTATCTTCTTGTGATGAATTGAGTTTTCCCTTTGAATTTTTCTTATCGGATTGAGTCTTTAAGGATTTGAGAACACTTGATGTATGTCTTGCATATGGATATCTATGGTGACAATGGGATATTCACTTGAGTCACTTGATGTATGTTTTGGTGATCAACTTGCAGGTTCCGTGACCTTGGGGATTTATGCATAAGGGTTGGCACACGTTTTCGTCTTGACTTTCCGGTAGAAACTTTGGGGCACTCTTTGAAGTTCTTTGTGTTGGTTTGAATAGATGATTCTGAGATTGTGTGATGCATATTGTATAATCAAACCCGTGGGTACTCGTGGTGACATTGGAGTGCCTAGGTGACATTAGGGTTTTGGTTGGTGTGCATCTTAAGGTGTTATTCTAGTACGAACTCTAGGGCTGTTCGTGACAATTAATGGGGATGGCTCATAAGATTGATCGAGAAGGATAACTTTGAGGTGGTTTCATACCCTACAACAATTTCTTCGTTTGTTCTCCGCTATTTGTGACTTTGGAGTGAACTCTTTGTCACACGTGAGGGATTTACATATGATTCAACTATGTCAACAATGTTGGGAGATCGCACTAGTGAAAGTATGAACCCTAGGCCTTGTTTCTAAGCATTGCAATACCATTTTTATGTCTATTTACTTCTTGCTACCTTGCTGTTTTTTATATTTTCAGATTACAAAAACTTATATCTACTATCCATACTACACTTTTATCACCATCTCTTCGCCGAACTAGTGCACCTATACAATTTACCATTGTATTGGGTGTGTTGGGGACACAAGAGATTTCTTGTATTTGGTTGCAGGGTTGTTTGAGAGATACCATCTTCAACCTACGCCTCCCACGGATTGATAAACCTTAGGTCATCCACTTGAGGGAAAATTGCTACTGTCCTACAAAACTCTGCGCTTGGAGGCCCAACACGAGTCTACAAGAATAAGTTGTGTAGAAGACATCAAGCTCTTTTCTGGCGCCGTTGCCGGGGAGGTGACTGCTTGAAGGTATATCTTTAGATCTTACAATCGAATCTTTTAGTTTCTTGTTTATCACTAGTTTGGCTTATAAAAAGAAAACTACAAAAAAATGGAAATGAGGTTGCCTCATATTATTCGTCTTTATCATGTCTTTCTTGAAAATGATGGATCAGAAAATTGTGCTCAATTGATAGAAGAAGAATTCAATAAAATGTTTGGCATAAAATATTTTTATGATGAGCATGATTGCAATGTTGCTAGTATGAATTCTTTGAATATCCATGATACTAATGATATGCAAAACTACAAGCTTGGGGATGCTATGTTTTATGAAGATGATATTTTTACTCCCCCAAGTTTTGATGAGAAAATTTATTATGATGATTGCATGCCTCCTATTTATGATGATTACAATGATGAAAGTGGATTTGGAGAGGTCACAACTTTATTCAATGATGATTCCACTATTTTGAAAGAGGTTTAAATTGATTATGATAACAAAGTTGCTATCTATGATGATTATTGTGATGACATGTATGCTATAAAGAATAATGATAACTATGAAACTTGTCATCATGATTTTAATTTTCAATTGGATTATGCCAATCAAGTATCTCATGATAGTTATTTTGTTGACTTTGCTCCCACTATTATGAACGAGAGGAAAATTTCTTGTGTGGAGAGTAATAAAAATTCTATGCTTACGTATCATGACAAGAATGCTTTATGTGATGGATATATTGTTGAATTTCTTCATGATGCTACTGAAAATTATTATGAGAGAGGATCATATGCTTGTAGGTAATGCAATAATATCAAGTTTCCTCTCTATGTGTTGAAAGTTTTGAAGTTATGCTTGTTTTGCCTTCCTATGCTAGTTGATTCTTGCTCCCATAAACTATTTGCTCACAAAATCCCTATGCATAGGAAGTGGGTTAGGCTTAAATGTGTTTGATATATTTCTCATGATGCTCCCTTTACGTTTCAATTCTTTACTTCTATGTGAGCATCATTCAAAATTATCATGCCTAGCTAAAAGGCTTTAAAGGAAAGCGCTTGTTGGGAGGCAACCCAATATGTATCCTTTATGTTTTAGTGTGTCCACATGATTAAGCTATTGTAGTAATCATGTTTTATGTGTTTTCTTTCAATAAAGTGCCAAGTAAAACCTTTGGGATAGTGTGGATACTTGTTGATTCAATTCTATGCAAAAACAGAAACTTTTACCTCCAGTGTTTAATTTCCAAGATTTTATTGGAGCATCAAAAAATTCTGATTTTTTTTACAAAGTATTGATATGCAAATTGTTGACGTTGTCATAATTTTTAAGAATTTTTAGAGTTCTAGAAGTATGGTAGTTGCTCAGATCATTACAGACTGTTCTGTTTTTGAAAGATTCTGTTATCAATGCATAGTTTGCTTGTTTTAATGTTTCCATAGCTTATATTATGAGATATAAATTGGGGAAATGATAGAATACAGTAGGCATTATATGGGAACAATTGTGAATCGTGTCTTGGACAGTATCTAAGTGATGGTTTATTCTTTATCATACTAACCGTTCTCACGAAGTTCCGTTAAGTTTTGTGTGATTGAAGTTTTCATGTTTTGGGTAAGATATCGATATGAGGAGAATAAGGAGTGGCAAGGCCCTAAGCTTGGGGATGCCCGAGGCACCCCAAGGTAATACTCAAGGAAGACTCAAGCGCCTAAGCTTGGGGATGCCCCGGAAGGCATCCCCTCTTTCGTCTTCAACACTATCGGTAACCTCACTTGGAGCTATATTTTTATACGTCACATAATATGAGTTTTGCTTGGAGCGTCATTTTATTCTGTTAATATTTTATTTGTGTTATCAATAATCATGTTTTGTATCTTTTAGTTCAATAAAATGCCAATTATAGCCTTTACCATGCCCAGTTTGCAAGTTTATCAGTTGCTGTTTCAAAACAGAAAGTTTGCTGCTATTGATTAAATTTCCCAGAAATATCAGAATGTGATAAAATCTTGAAATTTTGACACAGTCAACTTTGATAAATTATTTCCAGTGTGGTAAATTTTCAGAATTTTTTGAGTTATCTAAGTATGTATTCTTAATTATCCTTTACAGACTGTCCTGTTTAGGCAGATTGCTGTTATGTTTGGATTGTTTGCATATGTTGGCTTGTTTAATAATTCTATTTGAGGATAGGAGTATTAAATATGCAGAGGCATTTAGTTTTAAATGTTTAATTATAATTTTAGTGATTTGCTACAGTAGAGAATGTTGAGGTTTTGAGTGGATTTATACTAACATATCTCACAAGTTCTTGTCAAGTTTTGTGTGGATGAAGTTTTTGAAACTTAGGGAAACTATTATATGAGAAGAACTAATGAGACACAAGAGTTCAAGCTTGGGGATGCCCAAGGCTCCCCAAGTTAATATTCCAAGAAGTATCAAGCATTCAAGCTTGGGGATGCCCTGGTAGGCATCCCATCACTTTTCTTCATCAACTATCGGTTAGTCTCGATTGAACCCAAGTTTTTACTTATTCACATAATGTGTGCTATACTTGGTTGTGTTTTTTGTTTTGCTTGCTGTTTGAATAAAATATCAAGATCTAAAACTTTTTAATAAGTGAGAGTCCTTACATAGCTACTTAATTGTTTCACTACTCATTGATCTTCGCTTATATATTTTGGAGTAGTTTGTCATTAATTCTCATGCTTCACTTATATCTTTTTGAGAGATAATAATAGTAATGGTAATTTGCACAAGATATGAATTTGGTCCCAAGATGAATATTCGAGAGGGATATAATAAAAACTTTCATATAGATCATTGGTTATGATAAGTGTGATTCCTTGCAATGAAAATAATGAAAGAGATCATATGCTAATCTTATGGAAGGTAATGACATTACATAAAGAAAAGTATAAGCGGTAAAATTTATTGGAGGTTAACAAGCAGAGCATTAGTCAATGATGCAATTCATGAAAAAGTTAATAAGGGAAGAGAATATTCACATGCAAATATACTATCTTGGACATCTTTTATGATTGTGAGCCCCCATTAAGTATTTTATGTCAAAGTGTTGACGTTGGACAAGGAAGACAACGTGATGAATTATGTTTGTTCATATTCACATAGAAGTTATATTGTTATAGATCCTCCAACATGTGGTGCTTGCCCAATATCTTTGCTAGCCAAAAATCCGCACCAAGTAGAGATACTACTTGTGCATCCAAAACCCTTAAACTCAGTTTCTTCTCATGAGTGTCCACCATATCTACCTATGGATTGAATAAGATCCTTCAAGTAAGTTGTCATCGGTGCCAAAAGCAATAAAAATTGCTCCTAAAATATGTATGATCTTTTATTGTAATGGAAATAAGCGTTGTACGAACTTGTGATGGTAAAGAAATAAAAGCGACGGACTGCATAATAAAGGTTGCTATCACAAGGGGCAATATAACGTGACGTTCGTTTGCATTAAGGGCTTGTGCATCCAACAACAAAAAGTGCATGACAACCTCTGCTTCCCTCTGCGAAGGGCCTATCCTTTACTTTTATGAATTTATTTATTTTGCAAGAGTCAATAGTGTTCTCCTCTACTTCTTTTTTATTTTTCTCTTTTGCAAGCATCATGTGGTGGGGAAAGATCTAGGCACATATATCCAGTTGGATATGAGTGATCATGAGTTATTATTGTTGACATCACCCTTGAGGTGAATAAGTTTGGAGGCAAAATCACAAGCCCCTATCTTTCTCTGTGTCTGACTGAAACTTTTGCTCCATATATATGTCTTGAGTGTTAGCAATCATAGAAGACTAAATGATGGTTGAGTATGTGGACTTGCTAAAAAGCTCCTACATGAGACCCTTCCTGAAAATATGATGAATTGCAATTGCATTGTTGACTAGAATAGTTTGTTAGTTTCCAAGAAAGTTTATGCCTTATACTTCATTGTTGTGATGAATTGTTACTTGCTCATGAGAAGTTTTATGATAACAAATATTGTTGTTATAATAATGATCTTGATTCGAATCATTCAAGTCCAATGTCCATGCAACAAAAGAAAACATTATATGATGATTATGATAGGTAGCATTCCACATCAAAATTTCTGTTTTTAATTGCTACTTTATCATGATGACTTTTATGAGAAAAGATTGCTGTTATGATGCTAGGAAAAGTGATTGAAATTATCATTGATCAAACTTATGCACTATGCTAGCATTCACACTTCGTAAATTATTTATTTTATCATTTACCTACTCGAGGACGAGCAGGAATTAAGCTTGGGGATGCTGATACGTCTCCAACGTATCTATAATTTATGAAGTATTCATGCCATGTTTATTATAGTTTTGTATGATTTTGGTGCACTTTTATATGATTTTCATGGACTAACATATTGACCTAGTGCCCAGTGCCAGTTGCTGTTTTCTGCCCTGTTTTTGTTTCACAGAAAATCAATACCAAACGAAGTCCAAATGCAACGAAACTTTTTGGAGATTTTTTATTGGACCAAAAGTACACTAGAAGCTTCGGGAGGAGGCCAGAAGACCCTGGTGGGGCCCACGAGCCACCAGGGCATGCCTGGGGGGGCAAGCGCACCCTGGTGCCTCATGGGGCCCACCAAGCTCCGTTTGACCAGATTCCAACACTGAAAAATCCTATATATTCAGAAACCCCCGAAAATTAACCTAGATAAGTTTTTACGCCGCCGCAAGCCTCTGTACCAGAGAGATCCCATCTACAGCCCTTTTCCGGCACCCTGCCGGAGGGGGGAAAGCATCACCGGAGGCCATCTTCATCATCCTGGCGGTCTCCATGACGAGGAGGGAGTAGTTCACCCTCGGGGCTGAGGGTTTGTACCAGTAGTTATGTGTTTGATCTCTCTCTCTCTCTCGTGTTCTTGAGATGGCACGATCTTGATGTACTGCGAGCTTTGTTGATATAGATGAATCATATGGAGTTTTCCCCTCTCTATCTTCTTGTGATGAATTGAGTTTTCCCTTTGAATTTTTCTTATCAGATTGAGTCTTTAAGGATTTGAGAACACTTGATGTATGGCTTGCATATGGATATCTGTGGTGACAATGGGATATTCACTTGAGTCACTTGATGTATGTTTTGGTGATCAACTTGCGGGTTCCGTGACCTTGGGGATTTATGCATAAGGGTTGGCACACGTTTTCGTCTTGACTTTCTGGTAGAAACTTTGGGGCACTCTTTGAAGTTCTTTGTGTTGGTTTGAATAGATGAATCTGAGATTGTGTGATGCATATCATATAATCAAACCCGTGGGTACTCGTGGTGACATTGGAGTGCCTAGGTGACATTAGGGTTTTGGTTGGTGTGTATCTTAAGGTGTTATTCTAGTACGAACTCTAGGGCTGTTCGTGACAATTAATGGGGATGGCTCATAAGATTGATCGGGAAGGATAACTTTGAGGTGGTTTCGTACCCTACAACAATTTCTTTGTTTGTTCTCCGCTATTTGTGACTTTGGAGTGAACTCTTTGTCGCACGTGAGGGATTTACATATGATTCAACTATGTCAACAATGTTTGGAGATCGCACTAGTGAAAGTATGAACCCTAGGCCTTGTTTCTAAGCATTGCAATACCGTTTTTATGTCCGTTTACTTCTTGGTACCTTGCTGTTTTTATATTTTCAGATTACATAAACATATATCTACTATCCATACTACACTTTTATCACCATCTCTTCGCCGAACTAGTGCACCTATACAATTTACCATTGTATTGGGTGTGTTGGGGACACAAGAGATTTCTTGTATTTGGTTGCAGGGTTGTTTGAGAGATACCATCTTCAACCTACACCTCCCACGGATTGATAAACCTTAGGTCATCCACTTGAGGGAAAATTGCTACTGTCCTACAAAACTCTACGCTTGGAGGCCCAACACGAGTCTACAAGAATAAGTTGGGTAGTAGACATCACATCGTCGAAGGGCAAGAGTGCCTCATCGTCGAAGGGCAAGGGTGCTGCATCGACGGAGGATGACGATGATGCCTTCATGTAGTTTGTAAGCTGTAATTTTTAAGTTTAGCCGTACCGTTTAATTCAGATGTACTTGTATCTTAATTATCTGTTGCAGTCTCTTTGGAAATGTAATTGTAATAACAATGCGAATTAATAGTAATATGTCTCTCGCATACATAGGTAGATATATGTCTCCTGATCAGATAGAAGCAAGTGCGATAGTAACACATACATGAAGCATGTCTCATACATAGATAATGACTCACACATGAGAAAAGTCTGAAACTAACATAGATAATGACTCATACATAGATAACCATATCACTGTTGGGGACGACGACGAATCTGGGTCTTCCTCGGGCGAGGAATGGAAGGTGATAAGCGCTGAGGCGGTGGGAGATTCTCACGGTAACCACGACCATAGATAACCTCGTCTGTCACTGTCTGTGTCTCCTGCATCGGTGGTGGTGGTGGAGTGTGAAACAGTGTCTGAGAGAAGTCATAAGTGTTTGCAGCTTCGTCATCGTCATCGCCGTAGCCCTCTAATCCACATCCAGCACCACCAAGTATCGGTGACTGCACTTAAAGCATGAACTGTTGCGACTGGTTGCCGCCTGCAGTATAGTAAAACATGTAAAATTGATTTGCGAACCTACAATGTTTAAAAGAATGTACAAAGTAGTGTTACCTAGTCCCATTTGATGATGCCAGGACGAGCTCCCTGGTTGTGAAGGAGGTGGCTGATGCCAGGACGAGCTCCCTGGTTGTGAAGGAGGTGGCTCTGAACGCTGCACGGAGTGGCGTGGCTCTGAACGCTGTACAGAGTGTCGTGGTTCTGAACGCTGCACAGAGGGACGTGGGGGACGATGTGCTGGACGAGGAACTGCAACATCCGAAGATCGTCTACATGTAACAACTGCGTAAATCCCTCGTAGCTTCTCATCAAAACGCCTCAACCATGAGAGGTGCTCTGGCTGTGGGATAGTATCCCCCCTCTCAACCCTCCACATTAAAGCGGAAACCTCCTCTCGCGCCTCGACTGTCAAGTCAGTATGTACATGAAGAGTTAACCAATTGTATATGTTCATGTTATGATAAAACTACGCATATGAGAACCATGGCACGTACCGCGTGGTGTCTGGTTCCCACAACAGAGGCAATCGGGAACATATCGCTGGTGAGAGGGGCCACCATCTGATCAGGAGCAGCTGATGGAACCAAGTAGATCCTTGTGCTATGCTGGTAACATCGCAGATACAACACTAACTTGTCCTAGTCAAAGGCCCCAACCTGATCCCAGATATTTGTCGGCGCGTTAGCCCATTCCTCAACGTAAGGGCCAATGCTCTGAAGCCAAATAGCCATGGACTTGTTTCCTCCTACGCGGCTTTCCCTGAGATTGACATGCGTGTTACATGGTTAGCTATGTTCGGAATGCAGTGTTGAGCACTAAATTACAATTACTTACTTGTGCACGTGTGCTGGTATGTGTGGAATAACTAGAATTTCAGGTTCTTGACATAGACCGAACTGTCTCATCACCCTATGAAGAGCCATCTCCTCGACCGTCACGTCAAACACCACTCTGGCCTTGGTCATCCAATAGTGCTGATCTCTAGTGCACATTCCAGATATCCCAACTGGATACCTGGATGATATAGCCTGATGCGAGTATGGCTCCCAGATAACTTGATCCTCGTGCAAACTATCAAACTGCGCCGTGAAGGACGGGTAACAGCCCCTAACCTGGGTATGCGCAAACTGTCTCTGTACATGACAACAAATAAACATTAGTAATACTTTTGCATGGAAATAATTAATCGAATAAATTGTTACATAATATATAAGTACCTCTCTCCGTGCCCAAACAGATCCCACAGTAGGCAAATCGCCGATAGCAGGCACGTAAGCCCCTGCTATGTCCTCCATCCCAAAAGGTCTATCAATGTATACATAGGGTCATCCAATAGGGAATCTCTCATATGACCAGAGCTGCAACAGTAGTGGACATCCAACCAGAGCTGATTTTCTGGACTTCAACAAGCAAGCTTTGCACAGGCCTCTGTACGTAGCTGCTAACACAGCAGAACCAAAACTCCTCTGCACAATGTCCCCAGGGCAACGTGCGTCAGCTATCTCTCGTGCAATACCAATGAGTCGCGCATCGACAGTAGTCACGTGGTTCTCCGTGAACATCGTCTTGCCGAACAACCAAAGAATATATGCCTCTAGGGATCGATCAATCTGTGCCTCTGACAACTCAACTCCGGGGTATCCTAACAAGACAATCTGTATAGAAACCATACAATTGTGTAAACTATCTAGTAAGGGCAACTAGGAAAACAAAATATGTTCAGCTCACTGAGAAGGTTACCTGAAACTGGCTCAACCACCTAAAACGAGGCCCGTGAGGATCGTCGTCTAAGGCCAGAGCAGTTGGCAACGCAGCTAGAAAACGTGCCTGCATCAGTGCTAGCTAGCCAGGTTCTGGCTCTAAAGGACCTATGGCAGCACCGGCCAAAGGTAATCCCAACAAGAAAGACACATCCTGTAGAGTAGGAGCCATCTCTCCCCAGGGAAAGTGAAATGTATGTGTCTCTGGTCTCCATCTATCTACTAAGCAGGTAAGCAGTGACCTGTCGTAAGAGAAACGTTTCACTTGCCTCTTGCGTAACTGCATTGGTTCACCTTCCTCATTCAAGTCCGGATGTTCAACCCACTCATCCAATGTACCCTCAACCAGCCGTGCCAAGGGTAGAAGTCCAGCCCAACTTAACCTACAAAATAAAGAGAATGTAGCATACAGTTAGTGGGTATCAAAAGTATGTCAAACATGTAAGTCATTATATGTACACACATACCTATTAACCCATAAAGGGTGTATCATCCAGTTAGTCCTTGGTGTGCGAGTGACCAACACGTCTAAGTTCCTGCCCGCTTTCATAAGTCCAGCCCGGTGAACTCTATCAATCTTACCATCAAGCAACGGATACAAAGACATATCTGCAATTAAAACAACAAATCTAACATGCAATTAAAACATAGTCTAGACATATTACAAATTAAAACATAGTTCAGACATATTACAAATTAAAACATAGTCCAGACATATTACAAATTAAAACATAGTCCGACATTTTCTCGTAGTCCGACACATGATAATAAGTATCACCTAGTCCTCACAAATTATATAGCTTGTGAGTTATTTCTTCCTCGTCCTCCCCTTCGTCCTTGACTGCCTCGACCATGCCTGCCTCTTGCTCCTGTGGCCGCACTCATCGATGTGGAAGCACCGTCTTTCTTGAGGTCGGGACAATATTTCATCCTATGCCCATAAGCTGCGCATAGCAAACATTGTCTGGTTGCTCCACCAGCTTCAGATTGGTCCATATCATTTTGGATGCGCTTGACCTTACGTCTACCCCTGCTTGTTCGCCGAAGAGCTGCATCCAGGATGTATACTCTCTCACCATCGTTTACCTTGTTAAAATTGCCGACGACTCTAAACCCTGTCATCTCACCGGTCCAGACATTGAGTACTGCCTCTTTTAAATAGTATGGGGACACGAAGGAGATGGCGTCCAACTCAATCTGGCCACAGGCAGCCAACACATGTGAGCAAGGCAGGTGCAACAACTTCGGTTTGTTGCATGTATACTCACACGTTGGATAAAGTTCCATTCCAATTTTTACCTCGTGCGTCTTCACCTCATTTGCAGAACCAAAACCATCGGTAGGAAGCTGAACCTCATACCTCCTTTCTTGATTACCTATGAGTCTGACAGTGTGTTTCTTTGCTTTCTCTATCTTCTTTGCCATGTACTCCATGACACGGCTACAATAAGGTGTGTTGTGATTATCTGCAATATGCTTCTTTGCTAACTCATGCCTTTCTCTGAAATATCTCAAAGTGCCATGGAATACAGCCTCCACAATAGCTGTGAGTGGCAATGCTCTATTCCCTCTGAGTACAAAGTTATACACCTCTGCAAGGTTGGTTGTCATGTGGCCATACCTAGCTCCATGGGTGTCATGCAGCAAAGACCAATTCACGGGAGGCTCTTTCTCTATCCTCTGAGTAAAACTCTTTATTGCCCTCCCCTTCTTTCTCTTAGTACCAGGAGGGTCAATTGCTGGCAAGTCACAAAGACCTACTGGCTCCTCTAGCTCCGCCATGAGTGTTGCTAATTTAGCCTGATCTTCTTCCATTTTCTTCCTGGCACCGACCTGCTTCTTAGTAAACTCATCAAGTTTTGACCAAATAAAATGGTATTTACGCTGCTGGTTCTGCTTATATAATTTTTTGAACAAGTTCATCAACCGCTTGTTCTTGAACTGTGAGAAAAAATTAGCCCCAAGATGGCGCATGCACCACCGGCTCTGCAAGTCCTTCCAAGGTGTTCGTTCGTCTTCTATTGGATTCCTTAGTGTCTTCACGACCTTCAATATACCAACATGTCTGTCATGAATGACACACACGTTTGGTCGGTCTTTCACGATGGCAACTTTCACTTGCCGGAAGAACCATACCCAGCTCGGAAAGTTCTCACCCTCCACAAATGCCATGGCAAGTGGGATGATTTGATTGTTCCCGTCCACACCAATAGCAGTCAGGATTTGCCCTTTGTACTGACCAGTCAGGAATGTACCATCCACGAACATCAAAGGAGGATAATGCCGGAAAGCTTTGATGCACATAGCGAAAGAGAAGAATACTCGCTTCAACACCTTGAAATCTGGCATACTAGCCAACCTCGTGTGTTGTACATTAACATAAGTGCCGGCATTCCTCTCCTTCAGCATGTCAAGGAGACGGACAACATTATCATATGAGTCGATGAACGTCCCAAAGCTTTCCTCCATAGCCTTCTGCTTAGCCCTCCAAGCCTTCCCATAAGGAATGTCATAATTCCATCTGACCTTCACTGCTGTCTGGATGTGTTTTGCTTCCATATCTTTCTTCTGCACTATCTCAGTATACATGAGTTGCGCAATGAGAGTTGAAGTCAGGTTTGGATGATTCACCAGAAGGTTTTTCCTCACACAATTATGTGGGACGACATCGGTCACAACCCAGTGGATGTTATACTTCGGCACGTGCCCGTGCACCTTCCCAGGACAACCTGTTTCAACACATTTCACGATATAGTTTGTTGGACTAGAAATGTGTGTCCGGAAAACCCTCTGCGTAGACATAGCCCACTTGATCACTGCATACTTCATTTTTTTCTTTGTATCAAAATAGCCCCTATCTGGACTTGGTTCAGGTTATACTGCCATGGAACCTCATGGCCATCGTTGACCGTAAGACCGGTGGATATGTCCTGATCCCATGCAGAAGGAATCGGTACCTCTACTTCATCCTCGGAATTTTCAGAAACCAGATCCTCCGCCAGTCCATCCTCCATCACCCTCAGCATTTCCTCCTCTGCCTCATCCCCATCCTTGTCCTCTTCCTCATCAGCAAAACCAGAACCAGCTAATATTATCGACTTACTACTCTGCCCAGTATCATGACCACACACATTGTGTGGCACGTAGTCTGACTCTTTCTCGTTAGCCACTTCACTGCCCTGGCCGGGTTCATACCCCCCATCGACTTGTATGGTATTCTCCTCCTTCGCCACAGGTTGCACTAGGGCATATGGGTGGATTCTTCGGTCTCGGCAATGACTTAACAGCGTCAACCAATGCTGGCTCCTATCTATTGGCATCAACTCCCACTTGACATTTTTACAGGATTTGGTCCACAATGCATGAATACTGACGGAACATACTTCAGGATCCAGCCCAAAACTAGTAGTCAACCAGTACTTCAACTGTCTAATGTCCAGTCTGTCCGGGTCTGGAAGTGTCATGACGCCATTTTTATACTCGCTAAGATTAACCCCCAACTCATTGTATCGAACATTACCAGGGCCGTAGTAAACAGTCAAATTTATTGATTCAAACATTTTCACCTATCAGACATTTTCATCTTCTCATTAATCACAACGAACAAAATTATTACCCGCTACACTAACTAACCGCTAAAATGACACACAGACAAATTAACACTTCAAGTATGCAAAATGACTTATCTACACTAACTAAGCTGTACCACTTAGAGAAAAAAATATGACGACATGGTTATACCTTCGACGCGTGTGTCCCCTTCTTCTCGCTCCTCTCTTCAACTCAGCGGCACCGGCCACCTCGCGGACTACTTGCATCACCAGACAACACCACCGCAACTCCTCCTCACCACCACCTCCTTCCCAGGCGCACCTCCTCCTCACCACCACTGCCTCCACAGCCACACCTCCTCCACCCCACCACCTCCTCCCCAGCCACACCTCCTCCACCCCACCATGGCTCCTCCTAACTTACACACAAAAAACTACCCCATAGCAAAAAAAATTACCGTAGGCCGGCGGGGATTGCTACGATCTATTGTTTCTGCGGGTTGGATGCGAAAACGGGTGGACAAGGGAAGAGATCGGTGCGTGGTGGCGAGGAACAGAGAACAACGAGAGAGAGGAAGAACGAGCGAGCCAGAGGAAGAAGAAACCCGTCGGCCCCTTCTCCAGACCTCTTCGGTCGGTGGGTGGCCGAAGAGCCTTTTCAGCCGGTGGTTGGCCGACGGGCCCCTCTTCGGTCGCCAGCCCACCGACAGCCCGTCTTCGGCCCAGCTCTACGTGTCTTCGGCCAATGGGAGGCTGAAGAGTCCTCTTCGGCCAACAGTTGGCCGAAAAGTCCCTCTTCGGCTAACTGGAGGCCGACGGGGTCATACTTTTGATTTGTATGCATTAGGGCGTATAGTTTCCGAAATTGCTATAAAAATCATCATAGTTTCAAAAAAATCCATCATCCACCCCACCGCTTTACTTTCTTCCCCGCACGAGGAGTGAGCGGGCCAAGATGCACCGCCACCGCCGGTCGCCGCTGGACGTTGACGACCTCCTCTCCGAGATCCTCCTCCGCCTCCCGCCGCAGCCGTCCTCCCTCCCACGTGCCTCCCTCGTCTGCAAGCGCTGGCGCGGCCTCGCCTCCGACCCCGGCTTCAGCAGCCACTTCCGCATCCACCACCGCCGCAACCCGCCCCTCCTCGGTTTGTTCGACAGTTACCCCATCATCCCCTTCCTACCTACTCTGGAGGCCCCCAATCGCGTCCTGCCCGGGCGCTTCTCCTTGCAGCTCAACGACAGCAGGCACGTCAGATCCCTTGGATGCCGCCATGGCCTAGCACAGTACTTCGACTGCGTGCTGCCCCAGCTCCTGGTGTGGGACCCCATCCACGGCGATCAGCAACGCATTGGCCTTCCACCGGGGTTTGACGCGGAGAGGATGCTGATCGACGGGGCGGTGCTTCGTGCTGCCGGAGACGCCCACTTCCAGTTCTAGGTCATCTTGGTAGGAGCGATTGACGACGACGACCCCGAGGGACAAATATCTGTCTTCACCTGCGTTTACTCGTCAGAGACTGGAGTATGGGGTAATCTATTCTCAAAACTGATTACAGCGGAGTCTTATGTTGATTTGGGATCTGCTGTGCTGATTGGAGACTCCGTTTATTGGATACTTGTTACTTCACCAGGCTATGAAATAGATTTAGATCCGGAGAGTCACATCCTTGAGTTTGATTTGAAGATGCAGAGCCTAGCCACGATACAACTGCCAGTGGATATGCTTAAATATTGCCCCCTCACGCTTATGTAGGCAAATGGTGGTGGGCTGGGTTTATTCCTTGTATCAAACTTCACCGCCTAGCTATGGAAGAGGAAAACTGACTGCAATGGTGTTGCTTCATGGGGGTTGGGGAGAACTGTTGCATTGGATGAACTACTTTCCCTGAATTCAGAGTCTGGGTACCTAATAAGCATAATAGGGTATGCTGAGGAAAATAATTTGGTGTTCTTGTGGACAGCTGAGGGTGTCTTCATGGTCCAACTTGAGTCATTGCAGTTTATGAAACTTCCGGGAGCCCTCATGTTCACTAATTGTCATCCATTCGAAAGTGTCTATACTACAGGTAATTGTATCAACATCATGCATTCACACTTCGGGTATATAACAGAACCAAGCTAATTTTTTATAATTGGTTGATGGTATTGCAGTTCACATCCTTCTGTGTAAAGCTAAAAATTTATGTAGTATCATATGACTTGTTTTTTTTGCTGCTTGAGGACTTCTTCAACATAAATTGATTTTGTTTCTGTAGTATTTCTGTGGCAATGCTTGTGTGGTGGCGTTATGTGATGGTTATGATATGGATTGGCATCTGTAATTTATTGCTTGTAGGTAGTTCCTTTATGACTTTTTAGGTCGGTAGTTTATCTTTTGTACCGAGGTGATGTGCTGTCATCGATATTCTTTATCTGCTTTGTCAAAAAACATGTTGAGCTGTTTTTTCAATACTATTATTAATATTATGATTGAACCATGTGGTTCATGTCAGAGCCACTGAACCGCCTTTACCAGTTCATCATATGAATATCCATACGATAAACTATGAACACAAACATTGGTAATTTTTCTGTAATAATTAAACTAACTTTCGATGTTACCTACCTATTGACATATGCAAGAATTTAATAAGATTAGTTTTAGTGCCTAGCTGCAGTGCAGTTTTTCTCAAGATAAGCTACATAATAGTTGGAAGTTGAAGACAGCCTAGAAAACTAGCTTGAACCAACTATAATAATTTCAAATAGGTAGCTCAATAGGTACATTTGGAAGCTTGAAGCTAGTTCTGTTTCCTTCACCCAGTAATGTTTTCTCTGCATATCTTGCTAATAATCTTAAATAAATAATGAAAATATTATTTTTTTATTTACAAATAATTGTTTATTTTGTCACATTTGGGAGAGTGTTGCGAGTTGCAAGTCCATATGTACCAGGGAAAACTAATAAACTGAATTCATTTCATTTCCAGGCTATTTTTTAAGGTAATCTAAATCTGAATGGTCATGGTTACTTTTTGCTAGGACTTATTGCCCTGTATGCATTAGCGATTGGCACATTAAGATTTATTAGTATGATTATTTATATATTTTTCTGATATAGTGTGGAATGAGCTTTAATAATTCTGGATGACTTCTGACCAGCTAATAGTGTGCATGTTCTTCATTTTTATGATAATCATCTACCGATTTAAAGAATATTCTTTATATTTTACAGTAGGTTTGCTTTTGTTTATATATTTCTAATGTTGTATCAAAACTGATTTCATTTCTTCTTCAAAGTACAGCTGTGAGTTTATCTAATTATCTTGTCGATGCATCCTCAATCATTGGTTGTTTGACTTCGTATGCTTGCAGAAACAGGCATTGGTGGTGGACATGATGGAGCTGATCTTTTGCAAAATACATAAGATGATTGTCCGGTTAGATATGCTATTGTCATGTACTGGTTGAGCAGGTAAAGCTTATCTTCTGCATGTACATAAGTACATTGAGGTATCTGAACTGTTCTTAAACAAAGCATTGCTAGTTAAGATTTTCTCTACAACTCTTTGCTTAGCTGTTGGCGGTTGGCCACTGGCCACCCAGTATCATGTTTGTTGGTTGGCTGCATCTTGAATCTTTTCTCTAGGCTCCGCTCCTTCATCCTTTCCTCAGCAGCTCTTCATTCTCTTCCTCATGCAGTCATACTTTCACCCAGCTGCCTTCTCTTTTATTTGTTGATGTTTTACCCCCTCTCTATTGGATTCGCTTTTTTGCTCACTTTTCCCTTCCATCCAAGTGCCTTGCTTTTAGTTATCTCCTCCTTGGTACTTCCCCAATTCCTTACGGTATTGTGGGTTCTTCTCCCTCTGGCCCTTCCAATTACTAGTGAATTAGCATCCTTCGCCTTTTCATTCCTTATATGTGCATAAGCTAGTACCTGCTCAGAGGTGATAATGCTGTCATGCACTCATGCTAAGTAATAGCGAATGAACTACTCATCCTTTGCTGTGCTTTGGGGACATATTTATGTTTTACTATTACTCGCTCCTACATTGCCTTTACCTTTTTATTCAGTGTTTAAGGTTCTATCAAGTCATTGTGTGATTTGCATGTTGTCCTGTGTAGGCAAGTAACTAATAGTAACAAATACATGAGCGCTTGGCTTCAAATTTCCTGTATTTGTAGACTTATTACTACAACGTCATTTCATATTGCTTCTTATTTTAGATCATTGTGAGACCAGGAAAACTAATGATTCCCATAATACTTGAAAAGTATGCCTTTGCTGAATTGTATACTGTTGTTTATAGTTTCGCTTGCATTTATTGTAGTTTTATGGACGATTATTCTAGTTTTAGGTTGTTTTTCAGTATATTCTCAGCATGTCATTCGTTGTCCCCCAACACATGTTCAAAATGATGTTACTAGATTCATCATAAAATACACCACTAATAACATTTTTATTTTTACTAGCATCACTTTTTTTGGGACCAGTGGAAGTATTAATTAAAGAGATGATGCTTGGTCCCTTCTGTAGTGCATAAATTTGATTGAATTTCACTTGTCAGTAACTAGCTTGCTCGTACATTTCTAAAAAGTATGCATATGAGCTAGAAACTAGACGTTTATGCTATCCTATTTCCATGAGCCCCTCATGCACACTAATCTTTTAGCCTGTACACAGTCCAGATGTAGCCAAAACAGCTAATATTAGAAATTGAAGGTGTGCTACTACACTATTACGTATGTTTTGGTTTTGTCTAATTATGCTGACATGGTTCAACGTTGGAGTTTTGACACAATTTCAACAACGGTGAAGCTAATTTTTACTGTTTCGAGTCAATACAAAAAATCGGAGAACAACTCCAATGGCTTTTGTTGAATACATGCTTCTTTGACCAATGTTATTGCTTGCTGCGCAGGTATCTAGAGCTACATGCTAGCGGTTGGGATGCAGAAATGGGCTGTTGCAACTAGGTTCTTCCACCTTGTATGCTTGACGCGGAGATTGACCCTCTGTCACTCTGTGTAGCATGTACTGGTGAGCTGTGAAGTGAAACTGTAGAACTCTATCACTTAATTTGCTAGCTCTCGCATATTAACTAACTTCTGCTGTCGCTCATCATCAACTGCCATGAAGGTTGAAGGCACATTGACTTGCTTTGACCAATTAGTACTCACCCTCGTGGTTCACTTAATTTGCTTTAGGCAAGCAAGCTCACCTGTCAACTCATTATGCTTGCTTTTTAGTGTGTTCAAATCTTTGCTTACCTTCCGTGTTGTATCAGGCATGCGGGTTTCGAGGTCGGATTTCAGTGAACCGTGATGTCCAGTTTTGTGTGTGTTTTGGTTGGATTTCTATCTGTTTCCGAGCTCAGTATGCTGAAGCTTAGTTGAATCTGTATGCCTGATGGACCCTGTTGCATAAATAGACGGCGATATAGCCAGGGTGGGCTTCAGTGTCTCGCTTTCTTCCTTGAGGGAAAGATGAATGGTCTGGCTGTTATTAGCAACAAGACAGGGCAGCAAGACAGGGATTTGCTTCTATATGTCGATGACAACCTTTTTATTCACAAACCTTTACATAGGTGGTGCGAAGAAGTAAGTATCACACCGTTTGTAACTGGCGGTAGCCGCTTAACATCGTAATCAGAGTCTGAAAAATACTTCCAGATATTTTCTTTTGAAAGTAGGAGCCCTTCAGAATTGGAGTTAAATGCATAGAACCACCACTTTCGTGTCACAACTTGCGGAAAACCACCACTTTACAAAATGTGACATTTTGCACCTAACCGAAGTGGCAAAAGACACTGAACCATTTTTTGAGCTTGTTTTGACATGGCCAATCACTTGCGGGCCGACAGCACTGACGGCATGCCGTTAACGTGCGTTGACTCGGCTGTCGGAAGCGGCTCAGTCGAAACGAACCCGAGTGCCCTCTCTCTCTCTCTCTCTCTCTCCTCACTCGCTCTCCCTCCCCCTCCCACCCCTCGAACTCAAGCGGCATGGTGGCGGCGGGATCTGCAGAAGGTGGAGTTGGATCCATCGGTGACGAGGGGAAAGAGCAGGAAGAGTGGATGGGGCTGGATGGTGGCGTGGCAGGGGGCAGCCGCGGCGAGGAGGAGGATTGCTGCGGCAGCAGCGTGTTTTGTTCATCATCGGCAACACAACCGTCGGCGGATGTCGCTCGCAGGGTGGTGGAGGAGCTACCCACTGCAAAAGCGCCCTCTACGTGAGCTACATTCCAATCTGGAGCTCTCCCATCCCTGAATATGTCTCTCTCTCTCTCTCTCCTTGTAATTAGGGTTTCATGATTTGTAATGCTAGCTATTTGATACTCTTAGCTCAGTTTATATTAATTGTTAGTTGTTTGATACAACTATTTATTACTGTTTCTGAAATTTTTGAAAGTTGTTGTCATATTTTACTGAAGTCATTCAACTACTGAATGTTTCTGAAATAATTGAATGTTGCTGCCATATGTTTTACTGAATTCATTCAACTACTGAATTTAGTGCTTCTAAATTAATTGAATGTTGCTGTCCTTTTTTTTACTGAATGTGGCGTAGTACTCAATTTTTTACTGAATCTAAACTAACTGATTGTTGCTGCCCCATTTTTGACTGAATGTAGTTTAGTACCAAATTTTGTGTTTCTGAACTAACTGAATGTTGCTGCCCCATTTGACTGTAAGTAGGGTTGAAGCTGACATTTAGAATGTGAGTTTCCAATTCTATGGTTGGGATAACTTAGACAGGACAATGGCCAGCTCTGAAATCACATACAGCTCTCTGTTGGCTATTATGGATTTGGTGGGCTTTGAAAGTACAGATTACATTTATTATGTGAAGCAAGAGCGAACTGGCATAGCTGGTTTAGAGTTGCTTGACAGCAATGTAATGTTCAGGAAATGCTCAAAGAGTTTGGCCACAACAGATCTGTTAAGTTCATTGTACTTAAAGGAGATGCCCCAACTCCACTTGATGTGAACAGAGCTTCACAAATATATGAGGAGCAGATCCCCATCAGTACCATAGGGGAGCCTGTTATATATGCAGTTGACACCCAGGGGGTTGTCAACACACAGCAGAGCATTAATATCCAGAGAAAGAGCAAGTTAGGGTTGCATTCTGAGAAAGATGATGATGCAAGTGAAGATGATGAAGAAGAAAGGGATTTCAGTGCTGATTTTATTTGGCCACCTGAGTTTGGTTATGATCCTAGACCACTAGGTGTTGATGAAGAAGAGGTTGAGTTGCTTCATAGATTGGAGCAACTGAAGTTGCAGAGAGAGGATCCTTGGTACCACTATTAAGGAAACACAAATGTGTATGAGCTTTACCAGCTTGAGGAAGAGGAAATGGATGATAGTGAGCCTGTGCCTTCTCCTCCAAAGAAGAAGAAGCCCAAGAGAGTTGGGCCTTATAGTAGAGCTCACCATGAAGAGGAAATTGTGCCTTCAGATGATGAATTGAGCAATCCTTCAGATGTTAATGATAGTGCTTCGCAAAACCCGGGATGCATCGGTATCCTCCCGAGTCATCACATGCTCACTATACCGTTATCCTCGTTACCGGTTTTCTTCTTCTTTCTCTTATTGTGTTCCGGCATCCCCATGACAAAGTCACCTGTGTCTGGCCATACGATGATGGATGCCGTCACACCGAGAGGGCCCTAAGAATATCTCTCTGTCGTCGGAGGAGCAAAGCCCACTCTCGAGCTATCTAGTCACTTATCAAACTTTCCGATGAACCTGTAAGTTGTCATTATGCACCGTGTTACAGGTGACGTTTGAGCAACCCTAAAGCCCACCGTACGGTAAGAAGTGACTATGATACTCTCATGGTCTAAGGAGCAAAATCACATGTTAACACTCCGTGTTATTACAATTGATTACAGACGATAGTAACTCAATTCATAACTGACAAGTTTGCGTCGATTCAATATGATCGTTCTTCCAATGTCATAATCTCAATGTTGTTTTAGGACTATCATTACACTTAACGATATCCTAAGATCTGGAAAACGTGATCACCAACAACACTTGAGCTAGTCCTAGAGGCAAGACTAGGAACCTTTTATATAACCGTTTATCATTCCACACGTGCATATGAGTTTTCCACTGAATCGCATATTCCAAGATCATAGCAGTTATAGCATAGAATATAAACTCTTTAATTATGTATATGAAAAATATAATAATACAAATATTATTTCCTCTAGGGTATATTTCCAACAATCGCTACCTTTACCAAATCGTGTTCACACACTTGACTCTTATCAGTAGGACATGATCACAACCATTCCAATTCATCGCGAGATGAATCAGACATGAGACAACTCTAAGCAATAGCAAGCATGGCATGGATGAAGTCACAACATGGCTCAAGCAACTCCTAATCATGCTAGGAAGGTTTAGCTATTTACTATGACAATGACAGGTCATGCAAAGGAATGGGCTCAACTACCAAAACAAGTAACAGTTGAAACATTGTTGTTCTAATGCAATAAAGAGAGCTTGAGCGAGAGAGTGAGATTATATCGAAATGATCAAGGGGGTTTGCTTGCTTGGCACTTCTAAAGATGGTATAGCTCTTCATCGTTGTCAACGATCACTACGTCGGAACCGTCTTTTATCGAGAAGGGACAAACATCGGCAAACAAGGGAACAACATTCAATCACGGAAATGCAACAATATGATGCATGATCATGACATGGCAACATGCTGTTGATTGGGCTAATGCATCTAGAAACAATTTAAATGAAGCTCATTTGAATCAAAGATTCAAATGCAAACTCCAAATTAAGCATTTAAAATGTCATTTAGTTGTTTTCACTTATACAGTACATATAAGTTGCTTTGTCATGCATGAAAATGATACACATGGATTCTTTAGATTTTTTTGATAATTTTCATATATAAATTTTTTCATTCTGAGCTACAGTTGATTTTCTGTGATTTTTGGAAGTTTATACAATTTTCTCGAATTTATAAATCATTTCTGAATAATAAAATGCCAGAAAATCATTTATGATGTCAGCACTGCGTGAGGCTTGCGTCAACAACTCAACAGAGTCAGCCAGGTCAAACCTGACCAGTGGGACCCATTGGTCAGTGACTCGGTTAGTTAATCAATGTGGTTAGTGTTAATTTTGCTACTAATCCAAAATTAACAAGGGGCTGGGCTCACATGTTAGTGACTTAGGGGGTCATTAGCGGCGTTTTGGACCGGTTTGACCGGCGACGGTAGGCATGAAGGAGTGCATCGGAAATGCCACTCCGGTGACCATTTGGACGGCGGACGACATCTATGTGAAGCCCATGCCCGCGCGCATCTACTGGTGCCGCCGGCAGCGACTGCTGCAGCGGCGGCCGGAGTTCGGACCTCGACGGAATCGGCACTACGGCTTGCAAATCAGCTGGTTCTTGACACCTACGATGTGTACGCATGCTTAGGAGGTCTTTGGACACACACGTTGGACGAGAAGGTCACCGGAGCATCAACGGCGCTGAGCTCGGGCGGCGGTGCTCCTCGGCTTCCACGGAAATGGCCGCTAGAGTGAGTAACGGGCTGAGGAGTGAGTGGGGAAATGACCGGGAGCTCACAGCGCCCGATGGCATCGTCTGCGAGCTCAGGGATGCGCTAGTGACGACGAATTGATGGCGGCGACGCTCGGTGCAGGAGGTTGAAGATGAGCTCGATGGCGATGCTATGGTGCATCCGGGCTTGCGTAAGTTGATGGAGAGGACAAAGGTGACATGATGGAGCTTCCAGACATGGATAGGAGGCACGGGGATGTCAGTAGCTAAGGGTTTCACGGTGGCACGCTCATGGCGGTCTCGGCCATGGCGAGCAACGAGCGAGGGAGCAAGGGAGAGAGCGAATGAGAGGGTCGGACCGATCTAGACGACAGCAGAGAGGTTATCCGCGGCATCGACGTGGCGCTGGGCAAGCAGGAAGTGGCACGGGCACTTGTGCGCACACGGCGAGCACGCGCTCGACGTCCTTCTGTCCAGAGGAAGGGGATAACTGGCACGGCTGCTGGGCTAGGTCGCTAGTGGGCTGCCAGGTAAGTTCCATGTTTCTTTTATTTTGTTCTGTTTTTTTCTATGATTTGTTTGATTTGATTAAAATACCAAATCATTTTTATAAATCCTGAAAATATTTGTGGGCACTAACTGAATTATTCTAGAGGCCCTCAATAATTTCCAGAATATTTGGAGCAATAAAATTATATATAGCATTTATTTGCTCCAATTCAAATACAATATGTGTTAATTCAAAGTTCATAAATGCCATGGAGAAATGTGCATCATCTCTGGTTAAGGTTTTCACCTTTTTCCCTAAGTCATGAACATTTTTGAATGGCATTTTGGCCATTGAAAAGTATTTTAGTTGAACCTAGTTGAATTAATGTGGTGCTAGGGTTTGATCATCCCCATTTCAACTTCAAATGAAAATTTAGACATGACGCACACAAGGAAGTGCTAGCCTAGTGCAAACCAAAGCTAGGGATGTGACAGCAGTCGTATCAAAAATGATGCTGTGGCGGCAATTTCAGAAAACGTTACCGTGGTGACTGTTTCACAAACGTTGTCGTGGCACCAATTTCAGAAAATGCTGCCGTGGCACGAAAATTTCAGCACCTCCTCCCTGCGCCTGGTGAAGCTCTGGGTTCTCCGTGTGCACTTGCCACCATCACCTGTAACCTGTAGGCTCTCTTTACATCTATTACATTTAAGTGGCAATCCCGTGGCTCTAGCCATCATGCTGTGACGCGCAGGCCACTTAACATTACATCATATAACCATCTCATACATAAACTCATTATCATGACGAAGGTTATACCATATCATATCCAAACCTACAAAACCAAGTTAGACGTCCTCTAATCGGTTTGGCAAATTTTAATTACGTGGCTGCTAGGGTTTTCGGATAACACTAACGGCCTACATGCACAATCAAGGCGATAATTTGTGTTGCTAGATTAACTTTCGGGGTGTGTGTGAGGGAAGAGACTTAATTAAAAATCTCTAGCCCCACACTAAACTTCGTCAAATACGCATGACCCCCTAGAAGATCATTCATCTTCATCACCCTCTTGTGTACACGACGGTTCACTATTCTTGACTATGTTGAAGCCCAAAGAAGTGTTAGCAGATCATCGACACCCAAAGCCGACCGATTGTCAGAACTTTGTACAAAGCTACATCATGCCGCCAGTGAACTGAACCGAAGCAACACTCGAGGGAAGCATAGGAAGAACATCAAACCCTCACATCCACATGTGATCTAGATCGAAACCTGCATCTACTCATAGAACCGATGCCACTATTGGGAAACACAGTAGAAAACAAACAAAAATCGCCTTACGATCACCCAGGAACAATATGAAGATGCATAAACGGTTTGGATCATGATCATTACCGACTACAGAGTGCAGTGGAAGAAGATGAGTCGATGTAGATCATACTTGGAGTCCCTTGAACCGTCGATTAATGATCCCACGAACCGCCCACAAACAATCCCTCGAACGGAAGACCGAAAGCACGGCCTCTCTACTTGGTTGCAAGCGTACGGTCTTCACGATCCGGCAGCGCTTCGCCGTCCAGAGCTAATCGTCACAGGAGAATTAGAGGGAGGACATTAGAACCACACTGGGCTTCTAATTATGAGGATTAGAGGTTCTAGGTCAAGCTCAATTTTGATCAACTAGGATCAACTAGAACTAGAACTAGAAGACTAGAGTAGGCTCCAAAAGTTGTGTGTTCAAAATAGCCCAAAGCCTCTAGTATATATAGGTTGAGAGGAGAGGAGGGGCTTCCACACATGGAGGGAAGGCTCCCCTCCTTGGTGCACCGGCCTAGGGGACCCCTAGTCCAATTCAGCCTCCAACTAGGGAAAGGGGGGCACCTCCCCCAATTGGGCCATGGTGGCCCAATTCTCCATCCATCACTTGACCCTTTTAAGGCCCGTTGATATTAAATTAAATATAAAAGCCTCCTAAAAATTACTAGAGCCTTTTATTATTAATTTAACACCACTGGAAACATTTTCAACCTATATAATATTTATCGATAATACCCGATATTGCCCGATAAACTCCGAAACCCTTCCGGTGGCCCTGGAACGCTTTCAGATCCTCTCGAAACTATTCTGAATATTTATGAAACAATTCCACAGATAAATCCTCGACACTCTCATCCTACTAACACTCAGTAGACCGTGTTTACCTTATGCTTGTGACCCCGTAGGTTCGATAAATCATAGACATGAACGATACCCCTTCGTTCAATGACCGATAGCGGAATCGTGGACGTCCATATCGATCCCTATGATTACATGAATGACATTCGAGTGAACCCTTGGTTATCATGTGATGTTCCCTTTGCTTCGCGATACTTTAGAAAACCCGAGGTGTGTCGGTATCCTCTTGAGTCTTAAACATGCTCACTATACCGTCTTCCTCGTTGCAGGTTTTCTTCTACTTTCTCGTTGAAGTGTTCCGGCATCCCCGTGACATAGTCACCTATGTCCGGCTAGACGATGATGGATGCCTTCACACCGAGATGGCCCTAAGAATATCTCTCCATTATCGGAGGAGCAAATCCCACTCTCAAGCTATCTAGTCCCTTGTCAAACTTTCCGATAACCTGTAAGTTGTCGTTATGATCACCGTGTTATAGATGACGTTTGAGCAACCCCAAAGTCCAATATACAGTAGGAAGTGACTACGATACTCTCATGGTCTAAGGAACTAAAACACATGTTAACACTCTGTGTTATAACAATTGATTTCAGATGATATCATCTCAAAGTATAACAAACAAGTTTGGGTCGATTCAATATGAACGTTCTTCTAACGTCATACTCTCAATGTTGTTTAGGACTATCGTTGCACTTAACGATATCCTAAGATCCGGAGAATATGATCACCAACAACACTTGAGCCAGTCTTAGAGCCAAGACTAGGAACGTATTATTTACTGTTTATCATTCCTGTCGTGGTATTTTCACGGCAGATGCCATAAGATGGCTAAAGAGGTGGGGCTACGAGAGGACGCCGGTGGGTTCCGGAGGCGAGGTTGGCACGAGCAAGTGCGAGACACGAGACGTACCCAGGTTCGGGGCCCTCTGGAGAGGTAACACCCCTAATCCTGCCGAGTGTAGTATGGGAAGCACAAGGGCTACAAGGTTGCTCCTGGAGCTGTTTGGCCGGCGGAGGGAGAAGGGGCTAGGCCACCATTCTGCCTCTCCGACGGGAGTGTGTGTGTGCCCTGTGGAGCGAGGAGTCACTACAGGGAAGTGAAGAGCCACTATGCCCCAGAAGAGAGTGAACCGAAGGAGGCTAACTAGGATGCGAACTGACTGACCGACCCCTCTGCATCGAGGCCTCCCTGGGGGTCTTATAGGCCGACGCCCAGGGTTAAAATGGTAAAGTTACAAAGGCGCGGGCCCCTGGTGTCATTGACCGGGAGCCGGTGGTGGGAGTCGCCGGGCTGCCGGGTCGCCAGGTGCGCCGTACCTGCCTGGCGCGGGGCACTGTGGCGGGTCTTGTCTCTCATCAGTCTGGGTACGATGCACTGTGGCGCGTCTTGTCCGTCGTCAGAGGGAGGTCGGCGCCGCCGTTTCTACAGGACCGCGCCTCCCTGACACCGCCCGCCTCGGGCGGGGGCGCAGGAAAAGCTGTAGCCTCGCCTGTTCTGTCAGCGTAAAGGAAGGAGCGTTGTAGCCACGCTTGCTTCGTCGCGAAGGCTTCGTCCCCTCGTGGCCAGCCGACATGGGCCAGCCGGCCAGGCCGGGTCGCCGTGCCGAGCCGGCTCGCGCTGGGGAGCCGATGTACTGGCAAGCCGGCCTGAGGGACTTGACCTGCTCCGATGATTCTTTGAGAAGGGATTCGAGCTCCGTTGCCTACCCGGGGGTTATCCCCCGACAATTCAACACCTTCATATAAGTTTTCCCGTGAATCGCATATTCTAGGATCATAGCAGTTATAACATGAAATATAAACTCTTAATTATGCAAATGAAAATATAATAATACAATATAATTGTCTTTAGGGCATATTTCCAACATTCTCCTCCTTGTGCTTCTCTTTCTTCTCTGCCATGGCAACATTAGCATCCCAATGCTTGGATAACATGGCCTCTTTCATCTTGGCCATCTCACCAATTTGATCTCTCAAAGTGATTGCCTCGACCGTTCTCATCACTCTTGCTTTCTCCTTCTTGTTTCCATCCGGTATGTCCTTGTTTCGCCCTTCTCTTAGTCCATCATCACTACCATCATCATCCTCAACTTCCAATTTGATGCGTTTCTTTGGGGGGCATTCTTTGTCCCTCGCCCTCCACTTCTCACTATCCCGGAGCCATCGCCAACAATGATGAAGATTGAATGACTGGCCGTTGGTGCCCGGGGTTTGCTTGTAGTACTCATTGGCTATGCAATCCTACACACAAACATCGAGACAAGTATGGGCTCATACGCTTCATATCAACACGTCCAAAGACACCAAGATGAAGAAATACTCACATAATAATCAATAGTGACGCCACTTGGAGGTGCATTCCACACGGTCTCGAAGCACCCACTCCAATGGCCGCAAGTTTTGTTGATGGTTTCCCAACGGCCTTGAAGTGACTTCAAGGTCCGGCCGGAGGGAATGGCATCATTTGGTGGTATTTTTCCTCGATCCTTTGCCAATAGTTTCCATAGTTTTGATCCTTACCGACCACGGCGTCAAGAGAGATACACTCCCATGCTTGAACTAAGCACACATCCTCCGTCTCCATGTAGTTGCCCGTCCTCCCCACCCTAGCATCATAGTCGACTTCATTGATCACTTGCACGTCGTCATCACCGTCATTCTCTTGATCCACCTCCGCCTTGACCTCAATGTGAGTTGCATCAAAATTGCCAAGGCGGGCACTCAAATCCACCGTGCTCTCGACCAACATCTCGGTATATGTGGAGGGCACACTTTGGCTACAAAATTTAACGGGCAAAGCTCAATCAAGTGTTTCGAAAGGCCGAAGCATAGATCACCAGAGCAAAACAAGCAAAAGAGAGAAATTACCTCCCAGCCGTTTCATCGGACACATTGTAGGCGTGACCGGAGGAGTCGCCGTGAATGTGCATGCCATGGCCAACCGAAGGCGGAGGAGGAGCCCTGCCCCATGTCGCAATGGCCTTATTCCTTGGTGCCTCCGCTCGCGCAACGGACGGGCCGGTGGAGGGGGTCTTCTTCCTCCCACTGACTGCCTTGGCGGGTGGAATCAGAGCGGGTCCGAAAGTCGGTGGTGCCGCACCGGCTCTGCACATTGGAAATATGCCCTAGAGGCAATAATATTGCATTATTATATTTCCATGTTCATAATTAAGAGCTTATATTCTATGCTATAACTGCTATGATCTTGGAATATGCGATTCAGTGGAAAAACTCATGCGCGTGTGGAAAGATAAACAGTAAATAATAGGTTCCCGGTCTTGCCCCTAATACTGGCTCAAGTGTTGTTAATGATCATGTTTTCTGGATCTCAGGATATCGTTAAGTGTAACAATAGTCGTGAAACAACATTGAGAGTGAACGGTAAATGGCAAAATAAGATTCCTAGTCTCGCCACTAAGACTAGCTCAAGTGTTGTTCGTGATCACATTTTCCGGATCTTGAGATATCGTTAAGAGTAACGATAGTCTCAAAACAACATTGAGAGTTTGACGTTAGAAGAACGATCATATTGAATCGACCCAAACCTGTTTGTTATACTTTGAGATAATATCGTCATAAGTCAATTGCTATAACACGGAGTGTTAATGTGTGTTTAGTTCCTTGGACCATAAGAGTATCGTAGTCACTTCTTACCATACAATGAGCTTTGGAGTTGCTCAAACGTCATCTGTAACTAGGTGATCATAACACTTACAAGTTCATTGAAAAGTTTGACAAGGGACACGATAGCTCAAGAGTGGAATTTGCTCTTCCGACGATGGAGAGATATTCTTAGGGCCCACTCGGTGTGACGGCATCCATCATCTTCTGGCCAGACACAGGTGACTACATCATGGGGATGCCGGAACATGTCAATGAGAAAGAAGAACAAAACGGGTAACGAGGAGACCGGTATGGTGAGCATGTGTATGACTCAAGAGGATACCGATATATCTCACCTCGGGTTTTGTAAAGTATCACGAAGCAAAGGGAACATCACATGATAACGAAAGGTGTAACACCCCCAGTGATTAGCTATAGTGAACACCTGCTAATTATGCCATGTCATCATGCTTTACTAAGCCAATTTGCCACTTGATAAAAATCAAATTTAAATTCAAATTTTAAATGCAAGTCAAATATTTACATCTTCAAACATGCCAACAAAATAGTTCATAATTTTGTAAATAATACATAAGTAATTGTTTTAAGGAAATCAACATCATCAAAAACCCCAAATTGCCCCTGGAAATTAAAACAGGACCAAACAACACCATTTTAGCCCCATTAAAATGCAAACATAATTTGAATGAATTCAAAATGCACCCAAACTTTGTGGACAACTCCATAATGTTGCCAAGTATTTTTGGGACTTGTATCATATTTAACAAAATTCATTTAACATAAAAAAGAAATACAAAACTATAACAGAAAATAGAAAGCAGAAAAAGAAAAGAAAAAGGTCAAAGATCCACTGTGCACTTGGGCCATCAGTGCACACTGCGGCCTGGCCCAGCTACCCCGGGTCATCCCCTTCCTCTCTTCACAGAGGCGGGGTGGACACCGTGCGCCGGTCCACGCCACGGATCCGCCGCGTGGCGGCCATCTGCCGCTCCTCGACGGCCTACAAGGCCTCCCCCGCACCCCTGGCAACCCTAGCCCCCACTCGCCCCACTTCCCCTCCGCCCGCGCCGCTCCTCTCTTCCTCTCTTTACTTGTGAGCTGCGTTGGGTTTTCCCCGAAGAGGAGGGGATGATGCAGTACATTAGAGATAAGTATTTCCCTCAGTTATGAAACCAAGGTTATCAATCCAGTAGGAGAATCACGCAACAACTCGTTAACATCACATGCACACAAAATAACAAATCCTTGCACCCAACGCGAACAAGGGGTTGTCAATCCCTTGGCGGTTAATTGCAAGATTAAATTGTATGATGATAGATAGATAGATCGAACAAAAATACAAAATAAAATAAATAAAGTAAAATTGCAGCAAGGTATTTTTCGGATTTTTAATATATGATAGAAGTAGACCCGGGGGCCATAGTTTTCACTAGAGGCTTCTCTCTTGAAAATAGCATACGATGGGTAAACAAATTACTGTTGGGCAATTGATAGAAAAGCAAATAATCATGACAATATCCAAGGCAATGATCATGTATATAGGCATCACGTCTGAGACAAGTAGACCGACTCCTGCCTGCATCTACTACTATTACTCCACACGTCGACCGCTATCGAGCATGCATCTAGAGTATTAAGTTCATAAAGAACGGAGTAACGCCTTAAGCAAGATGACATGATGTAGACAAAGTAAACTCACACATGAATAAACCCCATCTTTTTATCCTTAATGGCAACGATACAGATACGTGTCATGTCCCCTATTGACACTGGGATTGAGCACCGCAAGATCGAACCCATCACAAAGCACCTCTCCCATTGCAAGATAAATCAATCTAGTTGGACAAACCAAATCAATAGATCGGAGAGAAATACGAAGCTATAACAATCATGCATAAAAGAGTTCAGAGAAAATTCAAATAATATTCATGGATAATCTGATCATAAACTCACAATTCATCGGATCCCAACAAACACACCGCAAAAAGTAATTACATCGGATAGAACTCCAAGAACATTGAGGAGAACATTGTATTGAAGATCAAATAGAGAGAAGATGCCATCTAGCTACTAACTATGGACCCATAGGTCTGTGGTAAACTACTCATGCATCATCGGAAGGTGTTGGGGATATTCCCCACGACCAAGACCCGGCCAAATGTGTGACCCGGCCAGAAGCATGGCGGCTTCATGGGTCACCTTATTTTCCGGGTCATGGCAAGAAGACAAGAAGGGCCCGAAGGCCCAGAGTGAGACCCGGCTGAATGTCGGCTCATGGAGGAACCATGAAGGGCCGGCTCATGGAGAAGGCACAAGAGGGATTGTCTTAACTCGGAAGAAAAGACCCGGACTAGGATCTGACTTGTAATAGAAAAAAGACTAGTTGTAGTCCTAGTAGGACTCTACATGTAAGCCAGCCCCTTCAACTTATATAAGGAGGGGCACCCCAAGAGGGACAAGTGGAGAGAGACAGAAAAACTAGTAGCTCTCGAGATAGAGGTAGCGAAAGAGCACCCTTGTAATTGAGATCGTCATCATCAATAGCTATCAAGCAAGATGTTGGCTTTTACCTCCATCGTGAGGGGCCGAACCTGGGTAAAACTTGCGTCTCTCAATTCCGACCAACCCCGTTCAAGTTACCACCTAGTTGCGATGGCCTCACCACTAAGTCCTTTTCACGAGGACATCTTGCCGTGACAAAACCACGACAGTTGGCACCCACCGTGGGGCCTCGCACCGTGGTATTGTGTTCTTGGCGGGAGCTCTTCAGGGATCGAGAAGCTCGCGATTGATAGGATAAAGAAGAGCCGGCGCGGAGCAATCACGCATGATAACCCGTCATGGGACAACCATGGGGCTTGAGTACACCGTGGATTCAGATTTCGATGGGTCCAATCTTCATCAACCACGACGCGAGGAAATTTATCGTGACACGTGGGGGCTCGACAGCAACACTGCCTCTGCGATGATACGTGCACTCCGAGCATTATTAGTCAGGAGCGACATCTTCTAATATTGACCCGCGCCAGTGCAGATCTTTCATTGTGTCGCTAAAAGTTTTGAGTCCCCTACAATTAGCACTCAAGCACAGAACACGCATTGAGTCAAAGAAAATTCGGATGCCTTTTCTGTGCTACACCGACTCACTGCAGGAATTCCCTTAAAAAATAATAGAAGAAGAAGAAGAAGACGACTCGCTGGAGGAATCTGAACCGGCCACGGAACAAAATAGCGGTTCGCTCCTGCTTCATCTTGACAAAGGAAAATCAATTAGTTGGATCAATTCCCAAGGCAATTTGGCTAGTTGCCCTTGCATGGCATGGAAAGTACTACTCACGTGCTCTCCCTTCCTATCCTGGGAGGAGACAATAGAAAAAAGAAGTGGAAAAGTCTGAGTCCTCGGTCGAAGGAAAAAAAAAGCCCATGACCCGGAAGCGGAAATGGCCACGGACTCGGACTTCGTCGCCACGGCCCCGTCTCGCCGGCCCGCCTCCGCCGCCACGGCCTCACCTCGCCGGTGCGCCTCCGCCACCACGGCCTCGCCTCACCGGTGCGCCCCCACCGCCGCGGCTTCGCTTTGCTGCCCGGGAGCCGCCGCTTCGACGACTCGCCCGTTGCTCGAGCCGGCCGCAACGGTTCTCCCTCCACCGACTGCCTCTACCTGCGTTGGCTCGGAGGCTGGACGCCCGTGTCGACGATGGCAGCAGAGGATGAGGCACATCTAGCTGATTGCTTCTTAAATACTCCCTCCGTGTTTGTTTATATAAGGTGTATTTGTTTTTTGAAAAGTCAAACGAGGCCATGTTTGACCGAGTTTTCAGAAAAATATATCAATATCCACATTACAAAATGTATACCATTTGATCCATCATGAAATGTAGTTTCATATTTTATCTATTTGGTATTGTAGATGTCATTAGTTTATTCTATAATCTTGGTCAAACATTTAAATGGTTGACTTGCATGGAAAACAATACACCTTATATTCTGGAACGGAGGGAGTACAATACATGGACCAACGACGACGCGTGAGAAAAATCAAGGACGCCGGACGCAGCATAGCCGCATGTATTGGGGCAGCCGCACCCGATGCAAACTGTTGCCGCTGCTGCCACACCTCCCATCAAATCAAACCCCACGTAGGAGCAAAAGCTGCAGCCCTACAAAATCACTTGGTGGCAGGCAGAGGAAAAGAAAAAAAATGAGGGAAGCAGAGAAGCATCAGTGCGTAGGTCACCAGATGGCACATCATGGCAGTCCGTGCATGGCGAACTCTGCTGAAAGAAACCATATACGAAGATTAGGCCAAACAAATCCAAGAAACAGGATTGCTTTTTGAGGCTACATCACATGGCTCCACGTGCTATGTAAGGCGGTCAGGAACCAGCAAAAAATCAAGGGCATCCATCTAAAGAAGCATCATGGGTTAGTACTATGAGCATCGCTCATCATTTGGAAAAAATGTACTAGTACGTGCACAATTTCGAAGAATAGCATATATGTTTTCCAAGGAAAAGTGCACTGCTTTCAATATTCAGTGGTGGAACACATGACTACAGTATGCAGTCTGATGGACTTTTTCTCTGTGGCCTTGCCGTTTGCAATACGTCCAGCCTCCAAACGATACATGACAATCAACACTTGTCATTATGAACGGCTGTCACCACCAGAGGCCACCTCAGCGCCCGCCCGCGCAGGGCTGCCTGGGGAGCAACGCGCAGCTCCTCGTCCATGTGGTCTGGTCTACATCAACATGCCAGACTGTCTGACAGACGCACGCGTAGTATGCCATCCTTTTAGTCTGGTCGACATCAACATGCCGGGTCACGCGACGGACGCCCGCGCCATCGCCTGTCTGCGAAGGTGCTGGTGGCTAGGACATCGAAGGACCAACCGCTGTGGCGCCCTTCTTTTTGGGAGCCATGGTGACGTGGATGATGAAGAATCTGATGCGCTAACTACTAACTCCGGTTCGCACAAGAGATCCCCCTGCCTGGCGCGCCATTGATGTCATGCGTACGACCATCTATGGGATCATGGCGATCCCTTTGCGGTTCGACTGGAGGGATCAACGAGCACGAAGAGCGCAACTAGCAGAAAACGCGTGAGGTTTACCCAGGTTCAGGCCGCTGTGAAGCGTAAAACCCTACTCCTGCTTTGTGTATTGGATTTGTATATGTGCCCAGTTACAAGGAGCACACGTCCGGCAAGGTGCTCGGGGGTGCTGCTTGATACGTCCATTTTGCATCATGTTTTCCTACTGTTATTTATAATGTTTTTAATCAATATAACACTTTGTGGAGCAATTTTAATGCCTTTTCTCTATTAATATGCAAGATTTACATGAGGGGGAGATTGCCGGCAGCTGGAATTCTAGACCTGAAAAGGCTATGTCAGCGATACCTATTCTGCACATCTCCAAATGAGCTGAAATTTCACGGAGATTTATTTTGGAATAAATAAAAAATATTGGAGAAAAGAAGTAACAGAGGGGGCCACCCAGGTGCCCACAAGGCACCAGGGCGTGCCCTCCCCCCAGGGCGCGCCCTGGTATCTTGTGGGGCCCATGGCCAGCCTCTGGTGCCCATCTTCTGGTATATAAGCCCATTTGCCCTAGAAAAAATAAGGAGAGGACTTTCGGGACAGAACGCCGCCATCTCGAGGCAGAACTTGGGCAGGAGCACTTTTGCTATCCAGCGGAGCGATTCCGCCGGGAATACTTCCCTCCGGGAGGGGGAAATCGAAGCCATCATCATCGCCAACAACCCTCTCATCATGGGAGGACCAATCTTCATCAACATCTTCACCAGCACCATCTCATCTCAAACCCTAGTTCATCTCTTGTATTCAATCTTTGTATCAAAACCTCAGATTGGTACCTGTGGGTTGCTAGTAGTGTCGATTACATCTTGTAGTTGATGCTAGTTGGTTTATTTGGTGGAAGATTATATGTTCAGATCCATTATGCTATTCAATACTCCTCTGATCTTGAGCATTAATATGATTTGTTAGTAGTTGCTTTTGTTCTTGAGGAGATGGGAGAAGTCTTCTCATAAGTAATCATGTGAATTTGGTATTCGTTCGATATTTTGATGATGTGTATGTTGTGATTCCCTTAGTTGTGTTATGTGAACGTCGACTACATGACACTTCACCATCTTTGGGCCTAAGGGAATGCATTGTGGAGTAGTAATTAGATGATGGGTTGCTAGAGTGACAGAAGCTTAAACCCTAGTTTATGCGCTATTCTGTAAGGGGCTGATTTGGATCCATATGTTTAATGCTATGGTTAGATTTATCTTAATTCTTCTTTCGTAGTTGCGGATGCTTGCGAGAGGGGTTAATCATAAGTGGGAGGCTTGTTCAAATAAGAACAGCACCCAAGCACCGGTCCACCCACATATCAAATTATCAAAGTAGCGAACGCGAATCAAACAAACATGATGAAAGTGACTAGATGAAATTCCCGTGTGTCCTCAAGAATGCTTTGCTTATTATAAGAGACCATTCCGACCTGTCCTTTGAAACAAAAAAGATTGGGCTACCTTGCTGCACCTTAGTTACTATTGCTACTTGTCACTTGTTACAAATTATCTTGCTATCAAACTATCTGTTACCGACAATTTCAGTGCTTGCAGAAAATACCTTGCTGAAAACCGCATGTCATTTCCTTCTGCTCCTCATTGGGTTCGACACTCTTACTTATCGAAAGGACTATGATTGATCCCCTATACTTGTGGGTCATCATGGCTCTTTTCTGGCGCCATTGCCGGGGAGTGAAGCGCCTTTGGTAAGTGGAATTTGGTAAGGAAACATTTATATTATGTGCTGAAATTTACTGTTACTTGTTACTATGGAAAACAATCCTTTGAGGGGCTTGTTCGGGGTATCTTCATCTCGACCGGAAGCACAAAGAGTTGCTCCTCAACCTGCTGCACCTACTAAAAATATTTATTATGAGATTCCTTTGGGTATGATAGAGAAACTGCTAGCTAATCCTTATGCAGGAGATGGAACACTACATCCTGATATGCACCTAATCTTCGTGGATGAAGTTTGTGGATTATTTAAGCTTGCATGTTTACTAGGAGATGAAGTTAAGAAGAAGGTTTTCCCTTTATCTTTGAAGGGAAAGGCATTGACATGGTATAGGCTATGTGATGATATTGGAGCTTGGGATTGGAATCGATTGAAATTGGAATTTCATCAAAAGTTTTATCCTATGCATCTAGTTCATCGTGATCGGAATTATATATATAATTTTTGGCCACGTGAAGGAGAAAGCATCGCTCAAGCTTGGGGGAGGCTTAAGTACATGATGTACACATGCCCCAATCATGATCTCTCAAAAGAAATTATATTACAAAAATTTTATGCTCGGCTTTCTCATGACAATCAAACCATGCTCGATTCTTCTTCGACTGGCTCCTTTATGAAGAAAACTATTGAATTCAGATGGGATCTTCTGGAATGAATTCAACGCAACTCTGAAGATGGGGAACTCGACAAAGGTAATGAGTCAGGTATAACACTTGAGTTTGATTGTGTTAAATCTTTTATGGATACCGATGCTTTTCATAAGTTTAGCACTAAATATGGACTTGACTCTGAGATAGTAGCCTCTTTTTTGTGAAACATTTGCTACTCATGTTGATCTCCCTAAGGAGAAATGGTTTAAATATCATCCCCCTGTTAGAGAAAAGATTGAGGAGCCCGTTATAGTTAAAGATGAAACTATCATTTACAATGTTGATCCAGTTGTGCCTACTGCTTATATTGAAAAACCACCTTTCCCTGTTAGGATAAAGGAACATGCTAAAGTTTCAACTGTGGTTAATAAAAGTAATATTAGAGCACCTAGACCCTCTAAACAAATTAAAGTTGAACCTAATGTTGCTATGGTTAAAGATCTCTTGGTCGATAATATTGATGGGCATGTTATTTATATCTGTGGTGAAGCTGCTAGAATTACCAAACCCGATACTAAAGATAAGAATAAGCCTATTGTTGGCATGCCTGTTGTCTCTGTTAAAATAGGAGATCATTGTTATCATGGCTTATGTGATTTGGGTGCTAGTGTGAGTGCTATCCCATTTACCCTATATCAAGAAATTATGAATGATATTGCACCTGCTGAAATAGAAGATATTGATGTTACTATTAAGCTTGCGAATAGAGATACTATTTCATCGCTTGGGATTGTTAGAGATGTTGAAGTCATGTGTGGAAAGATAAAATACCCTACTAATTTTCTAGTTCTTGGTTCTCCACAAGTTGATTTTTGTCCCATTATATTTGGCAGACCTTTCTTGAACACTGTTAATGCTAAGATAGACTGCAATAGAGAAACTGTCAGTGTTAACTTTAGTGATGTGTCTCATGAGTTTAATTTCTCTAAGTTTCATAGACAACCTCATGATAAATTATTGGTCTTGCTTCTATTGCCGTACCTCCTACTGATCCGTTACAACAATATTTGCTAGACCATGAAAATGATATGCACATGAATGAAAGAAATGAAATAGATAAGATGTTCTTTGATCAACCACCTATTCTTAAACATAATTTGCCTGTTGAAACTCTTGGAGGTCCTCCTCCACCTAAAGGTGATCCTGTGTTTGAATTAAGACAATTGCATGATACTTTGAAGTATGCTTATCTTGATGAAAAGAAGATATATCCTATTATTATTAGTGCTAACCTTACAGAGCATGAAGAAAAGAGATTATTAAAACTCTGAAGAAGCACCATGCTGCTATTGGATATACTCTTGATGATCTTAAGAGCATTAGTCCCACTCTATGTCAGCACAAAATCAATATGGAGCCTGATGCTAAACCAGTTGTCGATCATCAACGACGATTAAATCCTAAGATGAAGGAAGTGGTAAGAACTGGAATATTAAAGCTTCTGGAAGCAGGTATAATCTATCGCATAGCTGATAGTAGATGGGTAAGTACTGTTCATTATGTCCCTAAGAAAGGAGGCATTGCCGTTGTTCCTAATGATAAAAATGAGCTCATTCCACAAAGAATTGTAACTGGTTATAGGATGGTAATTGATTTTAGAAAATTAAACAAAGCTACTAGAAAGGATCATTACCCCTTGACTTTTATTGATCAAATGTTAGAAAGACTATCTAAGCACACGCACTTTTGCTTTCTTGATGGATATTCTGGTTTCTCTCAAATACCTGTATCACAACCCGACCAAGAGAAAATCATCTTTACTTGTCCGTTTGGAACTTATGCCTATAGATGTATGCCCTTTGGTTTATGCAATGCACCTGCTACTTTTCAAAGATGTATGACGGCTATATTCTCTGACTTTTGTGAAAAGATTGTTGAGGTTTTCATGGATGATTTTTCCATTTACGGAACTTCTTTTGATGATTGCTTAAGCAACCTTGATCGATTTTTGCAGAGATGTGAACAAACTAATCTTGTCTTGAATTGGGAGAAGTGCCATTTTATGATGAATGAAGGTATTGTCTTGGGACATAAAATTTCTGAACGAGGTATTGAAGTAGATAAAGCCAAAGTTGATGCAATTGAGAAAATGCCATGTCCTAAAGATATGAAAGCTATAAGAAGTTTCCTTGGTCATGCTGTTTTCTATAGGAGGTTTATTAAAGACTTCTCTAAAATTTCTAGGTCTCTTACTAATCTATTGCAAAAAGATGTTCCATTTGTTTTTGATGATGATTGTGTAGAAGCCTTTGAAACACTTAAGAAAACCTTAACCTCTGCACCTATTGTTCAACCACAAGATTGGAATCTGCCTTTTGAAATTATGTGTGATGCTAGTGATTATGCTGTTGGTGCTGTTCTAGGACAAAGAGTTGATAAGAAATTAAATGTTATCCATTATGCTAGTAAAACTCTAGACAGTGCTCAAACAAATTATGCTATTACTGAGAAAGAATTTTTAGCAGTTGTGTTTGCATGTGATAAATTCAGATCTTACATAGTTGATTCTAAAGTGATTGTTCACACCGATCATGCTGCTATTAAATACCTTATGGAAAAGAAAGATGCTAAACCTAGACTCATTAGGTGGGTGCTATTGCTACAAGAATTTGATTTGCATATTACTGATAGGAAGGGAGCTGAGAATCCCGTAGCTGATAACTTGTCTTGGTTGGAAAATATTCTTGATGACCCACTACCTATTGATGATAGCTTTCCTGATGAGAAACTAGCTGTCATAAATGCTTCTCGCAATACTCCTTGGCATGCAGATTATGCTAATTACATTGTTGCTAAATTCATACCACCTAGTTTCACATATCAACAAAAGAAAAAGTTTTTCTTTAATTTAAGACATTACTTCTGGGATGACCCACATCTTTATAAAGAAGGGGTAGATGGTATTATTAGATGTTATATACCTGAGCATGAACAGGGACAAATCCTACGAAAGTGTCATTCCGAGGCTTACGGAGGACACCATGCGGGAGACAGAAGTGCACACAAGGTATTACAATCTGGTTTTTATTGGCCTACTTTTTTCAAGGATTCTCGCAAGTTTGTCTTATCTTGCGATGAATGTTAAAGAATTGGCAATATTGGTAGACGTCAGGAAATGCCTATGAATTATTCACTTGTTATTGAACCAATTGATGTTTGGGGATTTGATTATATAGGACCTTTTCCTTCCTCTAATGGGTATACACATATTTTAGTTGCTGTTGATTATGTTACTAAGTGGGTAGAAGCTATTCCAACTAGTAGTGCTGATCATAAAACTTCCATTAAAATGCTTAAAGAAGTTATTTTCCCGAGGTTTGGAGTCCCTAGATATTTAATGACTGATGGTGGTTCACATTTCATTCATGGTGCTTTCCGTAAACTGCTTGCTAAATATGATGTCAACCATAGAATTGCATCCCCCTATCATCCTCAGTCTACTGGTCAAGTTGAATTGAGCAATAGATAAATAAAGTTAATTTTGCAAAAGACCATTAATAGATCTCGAAAGAATTAGTCTAAGAAATTAGATGATGCATTATGGGCCTATAGAACTACTTATAAAAATCCTATGGGTATGTCTCCATATAAAATGGTTTATGGAAAAGCATGTCATTTACCTCTCGAGTTAGAACATAAAGTATACTGGGCAATTGAAGAACTCAATTATGATTTTAAATTTGCCGGAGAAAAGAGGTTATTTGATATTTGCTCGTTAGATGAATGGAGAACCCAAGCTTATGAAAATGCCAAATTGTTTAAAGAAAAAGTTAAAAGATGGCATGACAAACGAATCCAAAAGCAGGAAATTCAAAGTGGGTGAGTATGTTCTATTGTACAATTCTCGTTTTAGAGTTTTATAGGAAAACTTCTCTCTAAATGGGAAGGACCATATATCATTGAGGAAGTTTATCGTTCTGGAGCCATTAAGATCAATAACGCCAAAGGCACTAATCCGAAGGTGGTCAATGGGCAAAGAATTAAGCATTATATCTCAGGTACACCCATTAATGTTGAAACTAACATTATTCAAACTATGACACCGGAGGAATACAGAAGAGAGACCTTCCAGAACACTCCAAAACCCTGAAAAGGAAGAGGTACGTGATACGGTAAGTAAACCGACTCCAAAAATTCCATAAAAATATTTTCTGTTAGTTTTGGAATATTAGAAAAAATTCAAAAATAAGAAACACCGGAGGGGGCCACCCAGGTGCCCACAAGGCATCAGGGCGCGCCCACCCCCCAGGGCGCGCCCTGGTGGCTTGTGGGCCCCTCGTGAGCCTTCCCGACTCCGTTTTCTTCTGGAATACTTGTTTCGCAAAATAAAAATTCTTTATATATACTCCCGGACGTTTTGACCACCGTATCGCAAAAATATCCTCTGTTCTTGTTTTGTGCTATTTTTCTGACAGATCTAGATCGCTGTGGCTCCACCAAGCTCCTCCAAGGACAAGTTCTACGAGAAAGTCATCAATCCCTACCTACCGGAGGTGATGAAGCACCATCAAGCTATTGAGATGCGTGAGGGGGTGCTCCACATCCGGGATGTTCAAGGGCCCAAGAAGACACGGAGCGTGGAGGCCAGGCTCGAAGCGGTGGAGCAGGAGATCTTCAAGTGCCAATGGATGGTGGAACGTGGACTCGGCGCCAACTACTCCATGATTACGGAATTCACCCGTGATCACAAAGTGGATTGCTAGTCGATGAGGGACATCATCTTCAAGCTCAACGAAAGAATCGACTATCTCCAGGGCCACATCTATGATCTTCAAAATCAAAATTTTGAGTATGAGGCAAGATATAAAGGTATGAGTTTAGCTGCAAGTTTCAGGACTCCGGAAACTCGTTCATCCTTTTATGATGGGGAACCTATGCCATGGAAGCCGGAGGACAAGCCCACTACTTCATCACCACCATCATCACCAAAGAAAGAAACTTGAGTACACGGGTATGGGCACTCCCCTTGGCTTGTGCCAAGCTTGGGGGAGGTGCCCCGGTATCATATCACCATCACTTTTATTATCTTTACCTGTTTTTAGTTCGATCCCTAGCTATTTCATGATTTAGTTGAATAAAAATTTAGTATGATCTATCTTCGAGTGCTAGTTTCGTGATCTATCTATCTATGTAATCGAGTTGAGAGTTATATAATAAAGAGTAGTTTGAATTTTGCTTCTTTACTTTTTTGTTTCAATCCTAGCAATGAAAATAATGAAAAAGATCATATGCTAATCTTATGGAAAGTAATGACATTACATAAGGAAAAGTGTAAGTGGTAACATTTATTGAAAGTTGACAAACATAGCATTGGTCAATGATGCAATTCATGAAAAATTAATAAGGGAAGAGAAGATTCACATGCAAATATACTATCTTGGACATCATTTATGATTGTGAGCCCCCATTAAGTATTTTATGCCAAATTGTTGACGTTGGACAAGGAAGACAATGTAATCATTTATGTTTGCTTATATTCACATAGAAGTTATATTTTCATAGATCCTCCAACATGTGGTGCTTGCCCAATATCTTTGCTAGCCAAAAATCCGCACCAATTAGAGATACTACTTGTGCATCCAAAAACCCTTAAAGCCAGTTTCATGTCACAAGAGTCCACTATACCTACCTATGGATTGAATAAGATCCTTCAAGTAAGTTGTCATCGGTGCATAAGGCAATAAAAATTGCTTCTAAATATGTATGATCTTTTATTGTAAGGGAAAAGAAGCGTTGTACGAACTTATGATGGTAAAGAAATAAAAGCGACGGATTGCATAATAAAGGTTGCTATCACAAGGGGCAATATAACGTGACGTTCCTTTGCATTAAGAGCTTGCGCATCCAAAAATAAAAAGCGCATGACAACCTCTGCTTCCCTCCGCGAAGGGCCTATCTTTTACTTTTATGTATTTACTTTTTATGCAAGAGTCAATAGTGTTCTCCTCTATTCCTTTTTATTTTTCTCTTTTGCAAGCATCATGTGGTGGGGAAAGATCTAGGCATATATATCCAGTTGGATATGAGTAATGATGAGTTATTATTGTTGACATCACCCTTGAGGTGAATGAGTTAGGAGGCAAAATTATAAGCCCCTATCTTTTTATGTGTCTGGCTGAAACTTTTTGCTCCATATATATATGTTGTGAGTGTTAGCAATCATAGAAGACTAAATGATGGTTGAGTATGTGGACTTGCTAAACAAAAGCTCCGACATGCGACCCTTCCTGAAAAGATGATGAATTGCAATTGCATTGTTGACTGAGAACATAGTTTGTTAGTTTTCAAGAAAGTTTATGCCTTATACTTTGATGTTGTGATGAATTGTTACTTGCTCATGAGAAGTTTTATGATAATATTTATTGCTGCTAAAATAATGATCATGATGCTACTATGTCCGTATTTTGTTTTTATCGACACCTCTCTCTCTAAACATGTGGACATGATTATCGATATCAGCTTTCGCTTGAGGATAAGCGAGGTCTAAGCTTGGGGGAGTTGATACGTCCATTTTGCATCATGTTTTCCTACTGTTATTTATAGTGTTTTTAATCAATATAACACTTTATGGGGCAATTCTAATGCCTTTTCTCTCTTAATATGCAAGATTTACATGAAGGGGGAGACTGCCGGTAGTTGGAATTCTAGACCTGAAAAGGCTATGTCAGAGATACCTATTCTGCACATGTCCAAATGAGCTGAAATTTCACGGAGATTTATTTTGGAATAAATAAAAAATATTGGAGAAAAGAAGTACCAGAGGGGGACACCTAGGTGCCGACAAGGCACCAGGGCGTGAACTGGTGGATTGTGCGGCCCCTGGCCAGCCTCCGGTGCCCATCTTCTAGTATATAAGCCCATTTGCCCTAGAAAAATAAGTAGAGGACTTTCGGGACTGAACGCCGCCGTCTTGAGGCGGAACTTGGGCAGGAGCACTTTTTCTCTCCGGCGGAGTGAGTCCGCCAGGGATACTTCCCTCCGGGAGGGCGCAATCGAAGCCATCATCATCACCAACAACCCTCTCATCGTGGGAGGACCAATCTTCATCAACATCTTCACCAGCACCATCTCATCTCAAACCCTAGTTCATCTCTTGTATTCAATCTTTGTATCAAAACCTCAGATTGGTACGCGTGCAAATGGACAGGGTTTCGACCTTTGTTAAGGTAGCCATGGGCCTCCTTTTATATATCAACGGGTCACCACAATGGGAAAATGGTAAACCTACACTGTAAATAGTGGCTACAGTGATCTTCACCTAACTCTGACGGGTTAGGACAAAATCATTAAATGCACCGTGAGGTGTCTTGTGGATGGAGCTCCCCGGCAAGGTTGGTCCCTCCTTCTGTGTCGTTCGTCCATCTACCTTCTATTCCTTCGACACATCATTTGGACGTGTGTCATTAAAGCTACATCTTCAGCGGCGGGACGCCACGTGCCCAGATAAGTTTCACCTAACTACCTGCCCGCTCAACACCTAATCGACAAGTGACAACATGATCGATGAGGTGGACCGGTGGCAATGTAGTGGGATACTTGCCGGGCTCGGAGCTTGCCGGTCTTGAAGCACAGCTTTCCCCGGCAAGGAGCTTGCCGTGTCTCCAAGTTGTGTTCCCAATGCTTCTGACCTTTGTCTTTTGAGATCTTCTTTGCTTCTCGTAGTCTGTCTTGAGTTTTGTCTTCAGTTATCCTCTGGCAAGCCTTGTTTCCGCGGAGGCTGCTACTGCCTATGCATAAGTCTGGGGTATTAAGGACCCAAATCTTAACACACCGACATTCCGATGATGTGGTATGGCCAACTAGATTGATTTTTCTTGCAATGGGAGAGGTGCTTTGTGATGGGTTTTATCTTGCGGTGCTCAATCCCAGTGACAGAAGGGGACATGACATGTATTTGTATCGTTGCCATTAAGGGTAAAACGATGGGGTTTATTCACGCGTGAGTATTCTTTGTCTACATCATGTCATCTTGCTTAAGGCGTTACTCCGTTCTTTATGAACTTAATACTCTAGATGCATGCTGGATAGCGGTCAATGTGTGGAGTAATAGTAGTAGATGCAGGCAGGAGTCGGTCTACTTGTCTCGGACGTGATGCCTATATACATGATCATTGCCTTGGATATCGTCATGATTATTTGCTTTTCTATCAATTGCCCAACAGTAATTTGTTTACCCACCATATGCTATTTTCAAGAGAGAAGCCTCTAGTGAAAACTATGGCCCCCCGGGTCTACTTTTTATCATATATTAAAATCCTAAAAATACCTTGCTGCAATTTTACTTACTTTTATTTATTTTGTGTTTTATCTATCTATCTACCACTACAAAATTTGATCTTGCAAATAACCGCCAAGGGATTGACAACTCCTTGTTCGCGTTGGGTGCAAGTATTTGTTATTTTGTGTGCAGGTACTGCTAACGAGGTGTTGTGTGGTTCTCCTACTGGATTGATAACCTTAGTTCTTAACTGAGGGAAATACTTATCTCTACTGTACTGCATCATCCTCTCCTCTTCGAGGAAATCCCAATGCAGCTCACAAGTAGCAGGAAGAATTTCCGGCGCCGTTGCCGGGGAGACATCATCAACAACTATCAAGTACCTACGCATAAACTTTCATCTCCTTGCATTTACATTATTTGCCATTTGCCTCTCGTTTTCATGTCCCCCACTTCTAAAATGTTTTCACAAAAATACAAAAATATTTTTTGTTTGCCTTTTTCGTGTTTGCTTCTTTGCTTGCTTGTTATCTTCTTTGCCTAGTTACGATGTCTCAAGAAAATACAAAATTGTGTGATTTTTCCAATACTTATAATAATGATTTTATTAGTACTACGATTGCTCCTCCGTCACTAGTGCGAAGTCTTGTGATATTAATGCCGCTTTGCTAAATCTTGTTATGAAAGAACAATTTTCTGGTAGTCCTAATGAAGATGCCGCGTCCCATCTTAACACTTTCGTTGAATTGTGTGACATGCAAAATAAAAAATATGTGGACAATGATATTGTGAAATTAAAATTATTTCCATTCTCACTACAAGATCGCACTAAAACTTGGTTTTCATCTTTTCCACGAAATAGTATTGATTCTTGGGATAAGTGTAAGGATGCCTTTTTTGCCAAGTATTTTCCTCCCGCGAAAATTATTTCCCTTAGAAATCAAATTATTATTTTTAAAAAACTTGATCATGAACATGTTGCCCAATCTTGGGAGAGGATGAAATTAATAATTAGAAATTGCCCTACTCATGGTTTAAGTTTGTGGATGATCATACAAAAAATTTATGCGGGATTGAACTTTGTTTCTAGAAATCTTTTAGATTCCACCGCGGGAGGTACTTTTATGGAAATTACATTAGGAGAAGCTACCAAATTTCTTGATAATATTATGGCAAATAATTCACAATGGCATACTGAAAGAACACCTACTAGTAAAGAAGTGAATTCCGTTGAAGAAATTAGTACTTTGAGTGATAAAGTAGATGCGCTTATGAAATTGGTTGCTAGTAAAAGTGCTCATATTGATCCTAATGATGTTCCATTGTCTACTTTGATTGAGCAAAATAATGATCCCGTAGATGTGAATTTTGTCTCGCGAAACAATTTCAATAGTAATGCTTATAGAGGCAATTTTAATCCTAGGCCGTTTCCTGGAAATTCCTCTAATAATTATGGTAATTCCTATGGTATTTCTTATAATAATAATAATAATAATAGGATGCCCTCTTATCTTGAGAATAATATGAAAGAATTTATTAATGCTCAAAAAGTTTTCAATACTATGATAGAGGAAAAATTGAGTAAACTTGATGATATGTCTAGAAGCATTGATAGAATTGTTCATGATGTGGAAAATCTTAAAACTAAAATTTTGCCACCCAAGCTTGATATTAATGAATCAATTAAATCTCTTTATGTCTCGATGGATGAAAGTAAAGAAAGAACCGCTAGGTTGAGGGCTAAACGAGAATTCTTAGAAAAAGCGATTCCGCCCGGTTTTTATCGTAGTAATGATGAAGATATTAAAATGATTGGTGTTTCTCCCATTGAATATTTGTTTAGTGATATTAAACTTGATGAAAAGGGGACTGAAGAAGAGTCAACTTTAGCTAGAAGGCGTCCCCATAATTCGGGGGGTGAAAATCTTAATGAAAAAATTGATAAAAGTGGGTTTGGAGAGGTAAAAACTTTAAATAGCGATGTACCCACTATCTTGGATTGCAAAGATTTTAATTATGATAGTTTTTCTTTGATTGATTGTATTTATTTGTTACAATCCATGTTAAACTCTCCAAATTCTTATGAGCAAAATAAGGCTTTTACTAAACATATCGTAGAAGCGATGATGAAAGCTTTAGAAGAAAAGCTAGAGCTAGAAGTTTCAATTCCTAGAAAATTATATGATGAGTGGGAGCCTACCATTAAAGTTAAAATTAAAAATTATGAGTGCAATGTTTTATGTGATTTGGGTGCTAGCGTTTTCACAATACCAAAATCTCTATGTGAAGTGCTAGGTTCTACCAATATGGATGAATGTTCTCTTAATTTGCACTTAGCGGATTCTACTATTAAAAAACCTTTGGGTAGAATAAATGATGTTCTTATTCTTGTAAATAGGAATTATGAACCCATTGATTTCAATGTGCTTGACATTGATAGCAATCCGTCTTACCCCATAATACTTGGTAGACCGTTCTTACGAACCATAGGTGTTGTCATTGATATGAAAGAAGGGAATATAAAATTTTAGTTTCCGTTAAAGAAGGGTATGGAACACTTCCCTAGAAATAAAATTAGGCCACCATATAAATCCATTATTAGGGCCACCTATGGGATTAATATCAAAGATGACAACACGTGAAACTATGCATTACGCCTAGCTAGGGGCGTAAAACAATAGCGCTAGTTGGGAGGCAACCCAATAGTTATCTTAATTTTCTTGTTTCTTTTTCTGCTTTTTTGTGTGCACACAATTATTCTACTATTATGGTTGTGTTTTTGTGGTTTAAATTAGTGTTTGTGCCAAGTAAAGCCTTTGGGATGATTTGGATGATAGTTGATTTGATTCTGTGAAACAACAGAAACTTTTGCGCCCAGTACTGGAATTCTATAAATTCACAGAAATGTGATTTTGCTCTGAAGTGTTTACACATGATTGATAAGCAAATTGTACATGTTGTCCTAATTTTTCAGAATTTTTAGAGTTACAGAAGTATGGTCATTGTTCGAATTATTACAGACTGTTCTATTTTTGACAGATTCTGTTTTCGTTGTGTTGTTTGCTTGTTTTGATGAATGTATGGATTGTATCGGGGGGTATAAGCCATGGTGAAGTTAGAATACAATAGGTATAATGAAATAATAAAATATGAATGGGTTTACAGCAGTACCTAAGGTAGTGATTTGCTTTGTTATACTAACGGATCTCACGAAGGTTTTGTTGAGTTTTGTGTGCTGAAGTTTTCAAGTTTTGGGTGAGATCACGATGGATGAAGGAATAAGGAGTGGCAAGAGCCTAAGATTGGGAATGCCCGAGGCACCCCAAGGTAATATTCAAGGACTCCCAGGCATCTAAGCTTGGGGATTCCCCGGAAGGCATCCCCTCTTTCTTCTACCGACCATCGCTAATTTTACTTGGAGCTATATTTTTATTGATCACATGATATGAGTTTTGCTTGGAGCGTCGTGTATTATATGAGTCTTTGCTTTGTTTTATTTTTAGTTTGTCACATTTATCTTTGCTGGACACACCTATTTGAGAGGGACACACATTATTCGTGATTTGTTAGAATACTGTATGTGCTTCATTTATATCTTTTGAGCTAGGCAGTTGCTCTAGTGCTTCACTTATATCTTTTAGAGTACGGCGGTGGTTATATTTTAAAGAAATAGTTGCACTCTCATGCTTCACTTATATCTTTTTGATAGTTGATAATAGTAATGGCAATTAGTATGGGTTATGAGTTTGGTCCTAATATGATAGGTATTCAAGAGGGATATAATAAAAACTTTCATGTAGATCACTGAATATGATAAGTTTGATTCCTTGCAATAGTTTTGCGATATAAAGGTGGTAATATGTGGGTTGTGCTAGTGAGTAATTGTGGTTTAATAAGAATATTGGTGTTAAGGTTTGTGATTCCCAAAGCATGCACGTATAGTCTCCCGTTATGCTAAGAAGTTGGAGCATTATTTATTATTGATTGTCTTCCTTATGAGTGGCGGTTGGGGACGAGCGATGGTCTTTTCCTACCAATCTATCCCCCTAGGGGCATGCGTAGTAGTACTTTGCTTCGAGGGCTAATAAACTTTTGCAATAAGTATGTGAGTTCTTTATGACTAATGTGAGTCCATGGATTATACGCACTCTCACCTTTCCGCAATTTGCTAGCCTCTTCGGTACTGTCCATTGCCCTTTCTCACCTTGAGATGTGGTGCAAACTTCGCTGGTGCATCCAAACCCCGTGATATGATACGCTCTATCACACATAAGCTTCCTTATATCTTCCTCAAAACAGCCACCATACCTACCTATTATGGCATTTCCATAGCCATTCCGAGATATATTGCCATGCAACTTCCACCATTCCGTTTTATTATGACACACATTACCATTGTCATATTGCTTTGCATGATCAAATAGCTAACATTGTATTTGTGGCACCCCGGCTCAGAGGACCGGTTTACCCAGTGTTTCCAAACCAGAGATCATGTCTTCTGGAAGCACACCACAACTTGGAACAAAACATAACTGATCTTTATTAATATTATACAGGTACAAGCTCGGGAATTACATCAGATAGCGAGGCCAGAAGCACTACACGTGCTATGACAATATCTACATTATTTATGGAACATCATGGGCCTCGGTACTACTAGGTGATTTTACGGCGTAGCGGAACATCGTGCGGAAACTCCATCCCATAGGGACACTGCTGGGACACGGCCTAGTTAGCGTAGCACGAACCATCGGGACCCCCATCCTCGGCTTCTCCTGCATGTGGCATGATACGCCAGGTGAGTACTTGGAATGTACTCGCAAGCTCACAACAATGTAGCAAACAACAACATGGCAATGAACAAGTTATATGCTTAAGTTGCTTAATTACTGTTACCGAATATCAACTTACTCTCTTCTGGGTTGTACCACAACCCTCAGAATACTCGTGATCCACTGAGCACTTCCGAACATAAGACAAGTTCTTCCATCATTATTATTATTATGGTTGACCACTCAGTGTGACCTAGTGCGGACTGTGTCCAATACCGTGGATGTGGCTATTCGAATAGATTCTTACACTCTGTAGAGGTTGCGCACTTTTCCCACACCATGGAGCTCCTGGTCCCGTGCCTCGGTACACTTCCCTTCCGGGTGGACCGGTGCTGCTCCAACAAAACTTTCCCAACGCGTGACTCCTCCACCGTACAACCGACAATCATCCTCCCCCGGAGTCATGCCCTGGGTGGCTCCTGTGTCACCCCGTGACACCTGCCACCATCGTGGCCAACTAAACTGTCCCAAACGGGGACGCCGGCAAATAACTAAACTGGCTCACAGGGTTATCATCGCCTACCTGATCAGGGTAGCACGCACGAATAACCCTCCCTCTTTGGTGGTACCGATAAAAGAGCACACAGTCAGACCAAGTCAAGGCCGTCCCATTCCGGCAGATGTGGCTGCACTGATAAGTCCGGGTCGGTGGCACTTGATCAACCATTAAGCTTAGTTTTAGCAATTACATGACCAGCAAGGTTGTTTAACATGAATAAATTAATATGGCAGTAGCTATGCAACAATATAATTTTCTATGAATTATCACATATTAAAATAATGCAAGTAATTCAATAATTAAATCCATACTATTGAAATGCTTCATGTAATGGATGATGTGGCTTGCCTTGCTCTGTTGGGTTGTCCACAAACTCCTGGTCTTCAAAACCAGAATGATTTCCTTCTGAAAATATTTTAAAGTGGCAAAAGAAAATGTCACATAATACATTTCTGTTCACCAGAAATTCTGTACATGTGAGAAAAATACCAAAATTTACCAGAAAATAGAGGGGCTCAAGACAAAACCAATGCAAAAAGAATCAATTGATTTGGACTTGTGGAAAAAAAGAAATGGACAGTCAAAGTTACTGGTCAAATATGGATTTAAACAGAAATTAGAAAATCCCACAGTGGGCCACGTCGAAGGTGTAAAACGCCAGGGCGCCTCCACTTAGGTACCGCTTCAGCGCGCGATGGGTCACTGACGAGTCGGCCCTGTTGTCAGATTTAAGAAGAAAAAGAGGGGAACAGTAAGAGGGCGGCTCACCAATGGTGATAGCCGGAGTTAGCGACGGCGGCAAGATCGGGAGATGGCGGAGATGGATCGGGCACTCGACGGCGGTCCTCCCTGTACCAGTGGCGTCTTCGGAGACAGCCTGACGGCGTCGCTTTCTTCTTCTCCGGCAGTGGCTGGTTTCGGGGGTCATTGGTGACGGCGAATCCGGCAGAGCTTCTGCTAGGCTAGAGGTCAGGTGAAGTCGTGGGAGTGCACTGAGCTCGGGTATGCGGTTGGGCAGAGCTGGGGTGGAGCAAATCGAGCTATGGCGGAGTGGGGATCGGCGGCGGAATGCCGGCAAACTATGAGGCCAGAGGGCCTCTCGGCCGTGGCTCGGTGCTCTGGTGGGCGATTGGGAGGTGGTGAGGAGCAATGAAGAGCTGGGGAGGGCTGGTCGTGGCTACTTATAGGCGGGGCGGAGGGTGGCCGAGCCGCAAGCCGCCGTGGATGAGCTGGCGTGAGCAGGACGGCGAGCTGGCCGTCGTGGAGTGTGGCGAGGTGACGGAGGAGAGTAGGTGAGTTAATGCGCGAGACGACGAGCCGCGAGGAATAAGCCAGCCAGCTCACCTCACTGTGGCCGCACAGGCGCAACAGTGCGGTGCTCGGTGGCGGCCGGCAAGGGCCTTCTCCGGCGAGGGGAAGAATCTGGAGTGGCTAGGTGGACGGCGGAGAGTTAGTCGGCACAAGGGGACACAATACGGCGACGCGGTAGTCTCACTACGACAAGACCCGTGCCTAGCGGCGCCCAGAGCGCGGTTTTGGCAGGGCTGGCCACGTGGTCACCGCGTGCACAGGCATACGCGGCGCGAGCTGGCCTGCCAGCCATGTCTGGTGCGTCAACCTTGCGTACTAGAACCCTCTCGTGGCACTAGATCGCCCAGAGACTCACTGAGACAAAGTGTAGCATCAACAACAATTTGCTGTCAGAAACTTGGGAGGGATCTGGAGAGGAGATGAGCTAGAGATGGAACCAATGGAGATGTCTGGAGTGATCTACATTGGAAGGACTACAAGCTGGCCAGATTTGAGAAAATTTCATCAAAGTTTGGACATGGTTCATGTACAAATGCTATACTGAACCAGAAACTTGGTGAGGCTGTTGCACTCACAGGGGTGATCTGCTAGAGCTAAAATTTGGTGTGTGGGAGTTATTTGGTCATGCCAAGATGTCATAAAAATTTCAGCTCAAATGGGTACATCCAGCTGGTACTTCCTTCACAGAGGTTTGAAATGAGCATAAACTTGGCAGAATATTTTTGCTGAAAATTTATACTGGACAAGGAGAAGTTTTTGGATAATGTGGTAAGATATGTTCCCTAGTATCTCAGGGAATTATTTGAGAGTTTTCAGAGTTGAGGAAATATGAGTTGCTTCACAAAGGGCCAGTGCTGTCCAGAAGGTAAATGGAATATTCTGGACAAAATCTTATACTGGACCATGAACTGTTTTTGAAGATTGTGCGAGTAGATATCGACAAGAAGGAGTGGTATTAATTTGGGATTTTTCTGATCATCAGAACTATAGGTTGCTTCACAACCCATAGTGAAGACAGATTTTCCCAAAGAAGAAAATGGGATATTTGGAAAGAAATGAGAATTGGAATTTGATCCAGAAGGTGTGTGACAAGATTTTGGCAAGATATTGAGGGCTTTGGATCACTTAGAGAGAAATTTAAAGATTTCCCAAGTCCAAAGTCAACTGAAAAGATTCAAAAGCCAACCAAGAAAATTTTGAAAAGAAACAGTTGCCAAAAACCAGGGTCTCACAAACCTACCCTCCTTAGGATGAATCTCATCCTCGAGATTTGGTTGCTCAGGGAACAGATGCAGATACGTTAACCTCAGAAAATCCTCTCTTTCCCAGGTAGCTTCTTCCTCAGTATGATGATCCCACAACACTTTGTAAAATTTGATTATCTTGCTCCTGGTAGTTCTTTCCATCTCATCCAAAATTCTGACAGGTTTTTCTTCGTAGGTCAAATCCTTAGTCAGCTCTAGCTCACTCATATCTGCCTGCTTGATCGGTGGTGCAAAGCACTTCCTCAACTGTGATATGTGGAAGACATCGTGAACGTCAGACAATTTCTGTGGTAACTCTAGCTGATATGCTACTCTGCCTCTTCTAGCAATGATTGTAAAGGGACCGATATATCTCGGTGCAAGCTTTCCTCGGGTATGAAACCTTTTTATTCCTTTCATGGGGGTGACTCGGAGATAAGTATTCTCTCCAGGCTCAAAAGTTACTTCCCGATGTTTAGGGTCATAGTAACTCTTTTGACGGGACTTGGCTGCTCGAAGACATTCCTGAATATCCTTAACCTGCTTCTCAGCCTCGAGCATCAAATCCGTGCCAAAAATGCGACTGTCTCCTCTCTGGGACCAATTCAAGCCATCTTCTTTGTCTGAGATTAAGTTCGGGTTGGGTGAAAATATACTTGAGACTCTTGTGGTCTGTGTATATTTCACATTGCCGCCCAATGAGATAATGCCTCCAAATCTTTAATGCATGGACCACGGCTACCAATTCCAGATCATGAGTGGGATAGTTCTCTTCATGGGGTCGTAGCTGTCTGGATGCATATGCTACAACCCTTCCTTCTTGCATTAGAACGCAGCCGATTCCACGCCCGGAAGCATCGCAATATATACCAAAGCTCTTGTGAATGTCTGGAAGAACTAAGACAGGGGCCGTAGTTAGCCTCGTCTTTAACTCCATGAAACTGCTATCACATTCTTCCGTCCAGGCAAATTTGTGATTCTTTTTCAACAGTTCTGTTAATTGCTTGGCTATTTTTGAGAAGCCTTCAATGAAATGACGGTAGTAGCCTGCCAATCCCAGAAAGCTGCGAACTTCAGTTACTGTGGCTGGTGTCTTCCAGTTTAGTACAACAGTCACTTTGCTGGGGTCGACGGCCACACCCTGTTCTGACAGAACATGTCCCAGAAATCCCACCGCTCTTAGCCAAAATTCACATTTACTAAACTTGGCATACAATCGATGGGTCCTTAGTCTTTCCAGGACAGTACGGAGGTGTTGAGTGTGTTCTTCTTCATCTTTGGAATAGATAAGAATATCATCGATGAATACTACCACAAACTTGTCCAAGAAGTCCATGAAGACCTTGTTCATCATGCTCATGAAGTAGGCTGGAGCATTTGTCAGCCCGAATGACATGACTGTAAATTCATACAGACCATATCGGGTAGTGAAGGCTGTCTTGGGGATATCTTCTTTCCAGATTTTTAACTGATGATATCCCGTTCGATGATCAATCTTGGAAAATACCCGGGCCCCATTTAACTGGTCGAACAGATCACCAATGCGCGGAAGCGGATATTTGTTTTTAATGGTGACCTCATTCAATTAGCGATAGTCCACGCACATCCGTAGAATGCCATCCTTCTTCTTAACTAACAGCACAGGTGATCCCCATGGCGAGGTGCTTGGACGAATGTACCCTTTTTGCAATAATTCATCCAGCTATTTCTTTAATTCCACCAGCTCTGGGGAAGGCATGCGGTAATACTTCTAATAAATTGGAGCGGTTCCGGGAACAACATCAATAGCAAATTCTAATTCCCGATCAGGTGGCATTCCGGGTAGTTCTTCCGGAAATACGTCCGGAAATTCGCTGACTACCGGAATCAAATTTATATCTGTAGCAGTGGTTTTGAATGCCATTCCCTTCTTTGACATCATTCTGCTAGCAGTAAATTGTACTGTTTGACCTGCCGGGTTAACCAATGTCATCGTCCTAGTGGCACAGTTGATACACACCTGATGTGGTGTCAACCAATCCATCCCCAGTATTATATCCAGTCCAGTGTATTCGATGGCAACACGGGTAGCTGGAAACTTAACTCCATGTATCAAGATTTCCAGATCCTTGTATATAACATTTGTTCTGATCATGGAGCCAGGGGATTGTACCACCATGATTTTGTCCAAAAGAGAAGGAGAAAGTTTGTGTATGGTGGCAAAACTCCGCGAAATAAACGAATGAGAAGCCCCAGAATCAAATAAAATTATTGCAGGTATGTCGTTAACAGAAAACATACCAAGGACCACGTCTGGTGCTTCGCGGGCTTGCTCAGCGGAGATATGATGGACTTGGCCATGATAGAAGTTCGGATTGGGGCGGCGTCCAACATTGTTGACTTGTGGCTTGTAGTTGAATGGTGGCTTCCCGTTTCTTGTGGGGCAATGCCTGGAGTAATGCCCGCCCTGACCACAAGTAAAACAAGTGTTGTTGCGGCGGCAGTCCTCCAGCACTGGCTGTTTGCCAAAGGTCTTGTCCTGACTGCCTAGCTTATTGGTATTGTTGCCGTTGCTCCAGGTAGGCTTGTACTCAGACGGACCTGGTTGCCAAATGCATGGCTTCTGCACAAACTATGCCTGGGCATCCTTCTTGGGTTCAAACTTCCGCTTGCGATCGTCATATCCTGACTTATGCTCTCGTTCAGCTATGAAAGCCTTGTTCACCAAAGTCTGGAAGTTAGGAAAATCAAGCATACAAAGCTGACAATGGAGGGTATGATTAAGTCCTCCTAGAAACCGGTCTATCTTTCTTTCTTCTGTGGACACGTCATGAGTGGAGTACCGTGCCAGATTATCAAACTTGTTCAGATACTCACCCACTGACATATTCCCTTGAGTAAGAGCAAGGAATTCCCTCTGCTTCACCTTCATTATGCCGGTAGGAATATGATACTTGCGAAATACTTCCTTGAATTTCTCCCAGGAAATATCTTCCCCAAGAGGCCACATAATTTTTTGTATTGTCCCACCATATAGCATTCGGTCCTTCCAGGTTGTGAGTAACAAAAGGAACCTTGTCTGACTCATCACAGCGGGCTATTTCTAACTTCTTTTCCATAGTCCTCAGCCAGTCATCAGCTTTCATAGGATCCACAGGTTGACCAAAACTGGGTGGCTTGGTACGCTGAAAATCAGACAATTTAGAGTGTGTCCCATTGTTGTTGTTCTGACCCACCATAGTCTGCATACTTTTCAGAAATTCCATGAGATGTTGATTTCTTTTCTCTTCAAACATTCTCATAATTTGATCAGTGGTCGGTGATTGTGGTGGTGGGGTGGCAAATCTTCTGGTGATTGTCCTGCTTGTCTGGTGGATCGACGAACTGAAGTTCCATCGCCGCCTTGATTACTACACCTCTTCATCCTAAATTTGTTCCCATTGCAAATACCGAATCGATGAGCAACATCCGTAAGGGAAACACAACAATATGACACCAGGAAAAGAAACGAAATAAAAAGAGAGAATAAAGCGAACAACATAATTATACAAGGCAACCCAACATCATACATGACAAGCTAGTAGGGGTTATCATGACTAGAACTGCTCATACATCAGTTGACACTAGCAGAGATACTACAATGCATGCACTGAAACTCAAGCCTCCACTCTAGTAGCGCGGGTGACATGGACACTGGCAGACTGAAGACTCCTCGTCGTCTGATCCTATCTCGGAATCGGAGCTGATGATGTGAATCTCGGTCTCCAGATCAAAGGTAACACGGCGATGCTGACGGGAAGGTTTTCCCTCTGAAGGAGAAGAAGCACGACGCCGCAGCATCGGAGCAGCTGGAGTAGCTAGGAGTGAGGCCCATTCTGCCGGGGTCTCACGTCGGCTACCAGACGAAAAGCCTGGCGGTTCGAACTAGTTAAAAGGAGTCTCAGGTGCTAGTGAAGGTGGAACGGGTGGAGTATACTCAGGCGAAAACGTAGGAGGAAGAGGAGACTGTGCTGCCGCAACAGCTGCAAGGGCCTCTCGGGCATGAGTCAGCTCCTCAGCTAGTGAAGTGATCATACGGTAACTGGCGTTCAGATAACGAGATAAAACACCAATAGCACGATCACTCGCCGGGTCAACAGGTGCGAAAAGGACTCGCCCTGTCATAGGTGACAGGGTGGGGTAGTGAAAGAAACCTGGCTGTGTCTGCATCTCAACCTCGTGGAAGCGCAAGTCAGTGAGACCCTCCATCGTAGCAAACTGGATCGCCAGTTCCAGAGTAGAAGCAGTTCCGCCCTTGGAAGAGCGGGAGTAGCTGCCAATATCTGAACTCGCAGTAAGAAAGGCCTCCGCGTGATACTCATACACTGAACCAGCAAGCTTCTCTCGGAACACCTGGTACACTGGGTCTTCGCCGTTGGGATATAGCTGAAGCCAGACGCTACAGAGCAGTACTGGAAAAGTGAACGGTGCCGGCTCATGGTTGTAGTGGTATGGAACAGGTGCCATCTACACTCACAAGGCCAACGATTAGCACAACAATAAACTATATGCATGCCATGCAGCAATCATATGCAACAAGCAAAGCACATACCAAGACTCTAAACTGAACTAATCATGGTTCTAGCGCGGGGTTAACTAGGGTGTCCTACAGTCAGCGTGGCTCTGATACCAAGCGTTGTGGCACCCCGGCTCAGAGGACCGGTTTACCCAGTGTTTCCAACCCAGAGATCATGTCTTCTGGAAACAGACAACAACTTGGAACAGAACAGAACTGATCTTTATTAATATTATACAGGTACAAGCTCGGGAATTACATCAGATAGCGAGGCCAGAAGCACTACACGTGCTATGACAATATCTACATTATTTATGGAACATCATGGGCCTCAGTACTACTAGGTGATTCTACGGCATAGCGGAACATCGTGCGGAAACTCAATCTCATAGGGACACTGATGGGACACGGCCTAGTTAGCGTAGCACGAACCATCGGGACCCCCATCCTCGGCTTCTCCTGCATCTGGCATGATACGCCAGGTGAGTACTTGGAATGTACTCGCAAGCTCACAACAACCACAACAATGCAGCAAACAATAGCATGGCAATGAACAAGTTATATGCTTAAGTTGCTTACTTACTGTTACCGAATATCAACTTACTCTCTTCTAGGTTGTACCGCAACCCTCAGAATACTCGTGATCCACTGAGCACTTCCGAACATAAGACAAGTTCTTCCATCATTATTATTATTATTATTATTATTATTATGGTTGACCACTCAGTGTGACCTAGTGCGGACTGTGTCCAATAACGTGGGCGGAGCTATTCGAATAGATTCTTACACTTTGCAGAGGTTGCGCACTTTTCCCACACCGTGGAGCTCCTGGTCCCGTGCCTCGGTACACTTCCCTTCCGGGTGGACCGGTGCTGCTCCAGCGAAACTTGCCCAACCCGTGACTCCTCCACCGTACCACCGACAATCATCCTCCCCCGGAGTCATGCCCTGGGTGGCCCCTGTGTCACCCCGTGACACCTGCCACCGTTGTGGCCAACTAAACTGTCCCAAACGGGGACGCTGGCAAATAACTCAACTGGCTCACAGGGTTATCGTCGCCTACCTGATCAGGGTAGCACGCGCGCATAACCCTCCCTCTTTGGTGGTACCGATAAAAGAGCACGCGGTCAGACCAAGTCAAGGCTGTCCCATTCCGGTAGATATGGCTGCACTGGTAAGTCCGGGTCGGTGGCACTTGATCAACAAGGTTGTTTAACATGAATAAATTAATATGGCAGTAGCTATGCAACAATATAATTTTCTATGAATTATCACATATTGAAATAATGCAAGTAATTCAATAATTAAATCCATACTATTGAAATGCTTCATGTAATGGATGATGTGGCTTGCCTTGCTCTGTTGGGTTGTCCACAAACTCCTGGTCTTCAAAACCAAAATGATTTCCTTCTGAAAATATTTTAAAATGGCAAAAGAAAATGTCACATGATACATTTTTGTTCACCAGAAATTCTGTACATGTGAGAAAAATACCAAAATTTACCAGAAAATAGAGGGGCTCAAGACAAAACCAATGCAAAAAGAATCAATTGATTTGGACTTGTGGAAAAAAAGAAATGGACAGTCAAAGTTACTGGTCAAATATGGATTTAAACAGAAATTCGAAAATCCCACAGCGGGCCACGTCGAAGGCATAAAACGCCAGGGTGCCTCCACTTAGGTACCGCTTCGGCGCGCGACGGGTCACTGACGAGTGGGCCCTGCTGTCAGATTTAAAAAGAAAAAGAGGGGAACAGTAAGAGGGCGGCTCACCGACTGCGATAGCCGAAGTTAGCGATGGCGGCGAGGTCGGGAGATGGCGGAGATGGATCGGCCACTCGACGATGGTCCTCCCTGTACCAGTGGCGTCTTCGGAGACAGCCTGACGGCGTCGCTTTCTTCTTCTCTAGCGGCGGCTGGTTTCGAGGGTCGTTGGCGACGGCGAATCCGGCAGAGCTTTGGCTAGGCAAGAGATCAGGCGAGGTCGTGGGACTGAGCTCGGGTATGCGGTTGGGCAGAGCTGGGGTGGAGCAAATCGAGCTATGGCGGAGTGGGGATCGGCGGCGGAATGCCGGCGAGCTATGAGGCCAGAGGGCCTCTCAGCCGTGGCTTGGTGCTCTGGTGGGTGATTGGGAGGTGGTGAGGAGCGATGAAGAGCTGGGGAGGGTTGGCCGTGGCTACTTATAGGCGGGACGGAGGGTGGCCGAGCCGCAAGCCGCCGTGGATGAGCTGGCGTGAGCAGGATGGCGAGCTGGCCGTCGTGGAGCGCGGCGAGGTGATGGAGGAGAGCAGGTGAGTTAATGCGCAAGATGACGAGCCGCGAGGAAGAAGCCAGCCAGCTCACCTCACTGTGGCCGCACGGGCGCAACAGTGCGGAGCTCGGTGGTGGCCGGCGAGGGCTTCTCCGGCGAGGGGAAGAATCTTGAGTGGCTAGGTGGACGGCGGAGAGTAAGTCGGCGCAAGGGGACACGGTACGGCGACGCGGTAGTCTCACTCCGACGAGACCCGTGCCTGGCGGCACCCAGAGCGCAGTTTTGGCAGGGCTAGCCACGCGGTCACCGCGTGCACAGGCATACACAGCGCGAGCTGGCCTGCCAGGCCATGTCTGGTGCATCGACCTTGCGTACAGGAACCCTCTCGTGGCACTAGATCGCCCAGAGACTCACTGAGACGAAGTGTAGCATCAACAATAGTTTGCTGTCAGAAACTTGGGAGGGATTTAGAGATGAGATGAGCTGGAGATGGAACCAATGGAGATGTCTGGAGTGATCTACATTGGAAGGACTACAAGCTGGCCAGATTGGAGAAAATTTCATCAAAGTTTGGACATGGTTCATGTACAAATGCTATACTGAACCAGAAACTTGGTGAGGTTGTTGCACTCACAGGGGTGATCTGCTAGAGCTGAAATTTGGTGTGTGGGATTTATTTGTTCATGCCAAGATGTCATAAAAATTTCAGCTCAAATGGGTACCTCTAGCTGGTACTTCCTTCACAGAGGTTTTTAATGAGCAGAAACTTGGCAGAATATTTTTGCTGAAAATTTATACTGGACAAGGAGATGTTTTTGGATATTGTGGTAAGATATGTTCCCTAGTATCTCAGGGAATTATTTGAGAGTTTTCAGAGTTGAGGAAATATGAGTTGCTTCACAAAAGGCCAGTGCTGTCCAGAAGGTAAATGGAATATTCTGGACAAAATCTTATACTGGACCATGAAATGGTTTTGAAGATTGTAGGAGTAGATGATGACAAGAAGGTGTGGTATTAATTTGGGATTTTTTTGATCATCAGAACTATAGGTTGCTTCACAACCCATAGTGAAGACAGATTTTCCCAAAGAAGAAAATGGGTTATTTGGAAAGAAATGAGAATTGGAATTTGATCCAGAAGGTGTGTGACAAGATTTTGGCAAGATATTGAGGGCTTTGGATCACTTAGAGAGAAATTTAAAGATTTCCCAAGTCCAAAGTCAACTGAAAAGATTCAAAAGCCAACCAATTTGCAAATAAAACCAAGAAAATTTTGAAAAGAAAAAGTTGCCAAAAACCAGGGTGTCACAGTATTTTTTGCTCAGCCACCGTTCATCATTTTTTATACATGTTACGCTAGATCATTGCACATCCCGGTACACCGCCGGAGGCATTCACATAGAGTCATATTTTGTTCTAGTATCGAGTTGTAATTTTCTTTCGAGTTGTATGTAAATAGAAGTGTGATGATCATCACATTCATTATTAGAGCATTGTCCCAAGTGAGGAAATAATAAAAAAAGAGGCCAAACAGAGCCCAACAAAAAAAAGAGAAAAAAAGAAAAAAAAGAAAAATGAGAGAAAAAGAGAGAAGGGACAATGTTACTATCCTTTCCACATTTGTGCTTCAAACTAGCACCATTTTTTCATATAGAGAGTCTCCTATGCTTTATTTTCATATGACTAGTGGGAATTTTTCATTATAGAACTTGGCTTGTATATTCCAATGATGGACTTCCTCAAATGCCCGAGGTCTTCATGAGCAAGCAAGTTGGATGTACACCCACTTAGTTTTATTTTTGAGCTTTCATACACTTATAGCTCTTAGTGCATCCGTTGTATGGCAATCCCTACTCCTTGCATTGACATCAATTGATGGGTGTCGTTGTAAAAACCGGCAGACCTCGGGGTAGGGGGTCCCGAGCTGCGGATCTCGGATCGATGGTAACAGAGACAGAAGGAGACGATGTTTTACCCAGGTTCGGGCCCTCTTGATGGAGGTAAAACTCTACATCCTGCTTCTGATTATATTAATGGAGATGTATCGAGTACAGAGTTGATCTACCTTGAGATTGTAATATGTGTCTAACTTCTAAAGCTAAGTGTTTGATGTTGCGTTGATGTCCCCTACGGGCTAAACCCTATGGCTTATATACATGCCAAGGAGGGTATCTAGGGTTACAAGGTCGGTATCTTGGAGTAAGGCGGCTGGAATAATCTTGAAGTATACTGCAAGTCTTCGGTAGAGGTAGTCTTGATCACGTCTCCCATGTGCGACTTCCGGAGTCCATCTTGATCACGTACGGGGGCATATTGGCCCATCCGAGGACACCGTCAGTAGCCCCCGAACTGGTCTTCTACGCCGAGGACGACTTTGAACCATCACAGACGAGTTCCACCTTATATTTCAAATTCTATTAATAGAGTATCGACATCCGTGGTCCAACCGAGCTTGTACCCCATCCGAGGTGAGCAAGTATCTTAGCCTCGAAGGCTTGCTGTGCCGGTATGAACAATCCAATCCGGCCTGACAGCTTTATCGGAGAGGCCCGCCCCATGGCAGGTTGAGCAGTTATTGCCTCCCCTCAAATCGTGTTTCGAGGCGGCTCCTTTACTGGCATGTCCCGTCGAGGCAGAGATCGTGCCCGCTTTCTTAGGGATATCATCAAAATTTCGTTTCCCCCCATATGTTTCAACGGCATCTTTGATAGTAATCACGAATTTATCGGCGCAGCGAAGGGGGCTCTTGGCCTTTCATAGGCTTATAAAAGCAATGGGGAGAACAGCGCGATAGCCTACGCTCCCATTCCTCCCTTGCTGCCGCTTCGTCTAGCTCCAACGCCCAGATCCAGCCCTTACGCCTTTCTCGTACGCAAGCTCGATTTCCCCATCAGCCATGGCCGATACCCTTAAGGGGCACTGGGGCGGCTCCACCGTGACGGCGGTGACCATCGCCGAGTTGCGCGATGTGGGGTATCTAGCCCCTGCCATCACCGCCCGTGCTCCAGAGGCCGACGAGCTGGTACCCGCTCCCAACGCCGGGGAACAGGCGGTCATTGTCCCCCACCTCATCCGAGGCTTGGGGTTCCCGCTGCACCCTTTTGTGCGCGGGATCATGTTTTACTATGGGTTAGATTTCCATCACCTAGCCCCCAACTCCATTCTCCACCTCGCCGCTTTCATAACAGTCTGCGAGGCCTTCCTCCGCTGTGAGCCACACTTCGGCCTATGGCTGAAGCTCTTCGGGATTAAACCGAAGTCAAGCGGCTCTGAACTTGCGGAGTGCGGAGGGGCAATGATCAGCAAGAACTAGGGGGCCACCTGGTTCAAGGGCACCTTCATCAAAACGGTGAAGGAATGGCAAAAGGAGTGGTTTTACATCACCGAACCCCTTGCCGCTGGTCAAACCGAGGTCCCGGCCTTCTCGGCCGGCCCCCCCAAGAAACTCAAGTCTTGGAAGGAAAAGGGCGTCGCCTGGGGGAAGCCCGAAGAGGTAGAGACTCTAGTCAAGAGGATCGTGTGGTGGACCACCACGGGGAAGGCTGAGCTGGCCGATGTCATCAACGTCATGCTCAACCGCCGCATCGATCCTTCCTCTCTAACTTTGGGCCACCCCGATGTGGGCACAGAAGCCCGAGGACATGGACACCATCAACACCTTCTTCTGCTCCACCTTGGCCACTATGTGGACAAAGCTCATGAAACTGGCCAAGGACAAGATTCCCGAGGAGGGGGTGGACCGCGGCCTCGAACACGGCTATGAGGCCCCCCCTGTGAGTGGTTCCGTCCTTCAATCTTTCATTCTTTGCTTACTGCTCCGAGAAGTAAAGTCTTTATTTGGGCCATCGTGTTTTGACATTTTGCAGAAGTGGTCGGCATGGGTAAAGGGGGTACGATGCCCAGCCACATTGCCGGAACAACCCCAAACTCCCCTGTTCTCGGCGCTTCTGACCGAGGAGCCACATGTGGTGGCTTCCAAAGGGACGAAGACCCAAACGGGGAAGTCTAGTGCTCGGACCCACGGGACTTCGGTCACGCGATCAGAGGAGACCCACACCTCCGCCGCTCAAGACGGCGGCGCCAAGGAGAGCGAGGAGGAGATCCCCCCCCTAAGGGGAAGAGGTCGGTGTCAGAAGACACCAACGTGGGCATGCCGCCTAAGGGACGAAAGAGGCTGAGGCGAGCCTCATCCGAGGCCGCCAACAAGTCGTCGGAGAGTGCCGAGCTCTCCGGTGACTCAGAGGAAGATCCCCTCATAACGGGGAGGAAGAAGCCAGCGCCTCGAGGGTAAGCCCTTATCCTTGTCTCCCTTACTTGAGTCATTGTTTCATCAAGGGAAATTTTCACAGAAGCAACTTTTCATAGACAGTCAGCCGAAGGTGATCCCTAGCGGCTCCTCGAACGGTTGCCGTCCGCCAGCGGGACTCCAGAGCCCGCTGCTTCTCCCCCGATGCAAGTCGGTCTGGGGGAGTCAACATCCACCCTGGCCCCCGAGGTCAACACGGCGGGGGGCGATGATGCGGCGGTCATGGCCGAGGTTGCAACCTCGGCCCAACAGGAGCAGGGGACGAAGCGCCCCGAGGTCATCGAAGAAGGGTTGGGCCAGATATCGGCCCAGCAGGAGTCTACCTCGGCACCGCCTTCACAGACGGGGGCTCCTCGGGTGGACCGGTGCGGGGTGGGCCGAGGAGGTGGAGGAGGCCCTAAAGGGCTGCTCCCTTAAGGAGGAGCACCGTGCCTTGATAGGCACGGCGCTGGAAGGCTACCGGTCCGCAGAGGCCGGCCTGCACGAGGTCTTCAAAAACCTCATAGTAGGTTTCCAGGTACGTCTTCTGCGCATTCGGTTTGCTTTGTCTTTATGAAATTTGTCCGAGGACATAAAAAGTGTAGCCTGCTGAGTGGCGTAATGAGTGAGTAGCCCCCGAGCCCAAGTCGGTTTCAAGAAACCGTCATCGGGGTCGCTTGAGTAAGTAGGAGCCTGCTGAGTAGCCCACAGGACGCTACCCAAAGTGGCTGTCCTGGAGCATGTTGATGGTCTAGACCATGTTCCCTGTACCAAGGATTTTGTTATATTACAGGTTTCGACCTTGGTTCCGGACTCCGTCTCCGAAGAGAAGGCGGAGCTGAACCGGAGACTTGAGCGATCGCAAGGTAAACAAGGTGAAACTTGTTGTGTGTGTTGTATGTTGAGGAAAACAACTAAGACTTAAATATGTTGACAGTGGAGCTGCAGACGCTCAAAGCCGAGCCTGAAAGGGCTCAGAAGGAGGTGCGGCAGCAGAAGGCTGCTACCGCCGCAGCCGAAATGGCGCGGACTGCCGAGAAGGCGGCCATGGAGAAGCACCAGGCGCGGGTGCTACAGGTCGAGGATACCCTGAAGGGCGTGTTTGAAGCACGCGACAAACTTCAGGAGGAGGGGCAGCAGACGAAAGAGGAGCTCGAGAAGCTTCAACGTGCCCACTCCGAGCTCAACACCTCGGCTCGTGCGGACCGCGAGGTGCTCTAGCAAGTGGAGCAAATCCCCTCGGGTAAGATATTTTTGCTGCAGTGTTCGTTTGGCAGCAAAGGGTGTGTCGAGCTCACCCAGTTATGGCGTTCCGCAGAGGTCTTCGAGGATCTCCCGCAGAGCGCGGAGGATGCGGTGGCCTATTTCGGCCAGCTGGCAGGTCATGAGGCGGAGAAAGCCTTCTGGGGTCAATTCCCAGGGTCCCCATCCGCGCAGCTGCTAAATCATCGAGTGAAGCAGCTGGTCGAGCTATTTCGCATGACAAGGCCAGCACTCCAGGACCTCTGCGTTGCTCTGTGGCCGTCCGAAGCCATGCCGAGGAGTCTCTTCGGCCTGACAGCTCGTCTTCAAAATGCCGTGCCCTGCGTTGACCGCTGGAAGAGGTCCGCGTGCTTCGAAGGGGCTCGGAGGGCATACACTTGCGTGAAGACTCACTTCCGCAAAGTTGATGCGGAGACTTGTGCTGCTGGCCCCCCTGCCGATAAGCCGCGGACCGCCGAGCAGTTTTTCACCGAGGTGGAGGCGGGAGCTCGAACCACCGAGGCCATGTGCCCTAAGGACACCCTGTATTTTTAGGTACTCCGCAATGCCGGGGTGTATGATGTAAAAACTTTAACGTTTGAAATGAAAATGGCTTGAAGTTCCATATGTGTTTATTTGGTAATTCGATTATTCCTCCGATATGACTTGTTAAAATGAGAGTGGCCAGTCGTCAGCTTCAGCCCCAGTGTATGTCAGACAAAGGGTGTTCCCTAAGCCATACTTGACCCTTAGCCGACGTCTCGGTACCCATGGGCGGTCGATGACTTAGAGGAACTAGGCAATCGGACTATAGTGGCTTGATGTCTTTCACTTAGTCATAGGAGTTTGACTGTGGGGGTGATGACCAGCCCCCGGTGTGGGAAGTGTTCGGCCTATTTGGCCGAGGTCGAGGCCATAGCACACTTCGGCTAGAAGATAAAAGCCCTTCGTTTAACACGGGTGATCTCTATGATCACATCGCTTGACGCGGTCTCTGGATGGCAGACCAGTTTACGCTTACCTAGATAGTCAGTTTTCGGCTTTCTCCACTGAGGCGCCACGCCAATTGAACTGGCGGCGCAATCGCAGTGGTTCTCCCATTACACCCTTAGCCGAATTCATCGGAAACGTAAGGGGTACACATAGGAGCCGGGCAACCCAACTATTGACCGAAATCTAGGTTCGAAACTGATCCATATAAGGCCAAAATCCGAGACGCCGAACACATCGGACTTTTGTGATATAATTGCATCTTTTTTAGAGAACTTCATCGTTCCAGAGCTATGCTGATAAAGAAATACAATAGGGACCTTGAAAGGGCACAATTTCTTTATTTCATAATATCAATCATGTACATGCCCTGTGGACGAGAGTAATGGAAAGAATGCATTGTAGACGGTAAAGAAGGGGGAGGAAAAAGGAACAGGTCGGATAATTACTAACGGATTTTAAAGGATCCGGACCGAAGCCTGCCGCACGTCTGCGTTTCCGAACTGTTGACCAGATCGTCCTGATTGAAGACGAAGAATTTGCGAAGGTCAATGCCCTTCTGGCCCTTTATACACTCTAAGTGTTTGATTGACCGAGCTCCTTGAGTGGAGGTGTGGCCAAAGTCACTCTGTGGTTAAGGCCACCTAGACGTATGCATATTTTGGCTGCTTCTTTTACAGATGTCTGCCTGTGCTGGGGCTCTAAGCCTCACCATTGCGTGGTTAACCTGTGCCTGACGCTTCAGAATTATTTTGGCTCCTCGGCGTCCCAGGGGATCTTGAGTGCGAAATTATGCACTCTAGGGACGTAGTGCCCACAGAGAGGGCACTCGAGGAGCCTGCACCCCTATTTCGGGTGCGGGGGTATCTGGCCGAGGTCGATTTGTGCAGCCTTGACGCGCTTCAAAGAGTGGGCAACGCGTTTACTGCTGCGGGCTGCCTCCTCGGACGCTTGAACCTCGGCTGTGAAAGCCGCGATCTGTTCCTCTGTCCGGAGTGAGTGTTCTGTGTTACCATTGACGTTGATAACGCCCTTGGGTCCCGGCATTTTGAGCTTGAGATAGGCATAATGCGGAACTGCGTTAAAGCGGGCGAAGGTTGTGCGCCCTAGGAGCGCATGGTACCCACTCCGGAAGGGTACGATGCTGAAGATTAACTCCTCGCTGCTAAAGTTCTCGGGCGAACCGAAGACTACCTCTAGAGTTATTGTTCCCGTACAACGGGCTTCGACGCCCGGGATGACACCTTTAAAGGTGGTAGAGCTCGGCTTGATTCGAGATGAGTCGATGCCCATCTTCCAAACTGTATCCTCGTAAATGAGGTTAAGGCTGCTTCCCCCATCCATTAGGACGCGTGTTAGATGATACCCATCAACAATGGGGTCCAGGACGAGCGCCGCTGATCCGCCATGCCTGATGTTGGTGGGATGATCATGCTTATCGAAAGTAATCGGGTAAGCCGACCACGGGTGATACTTCGGGGCGACTGGCTCCAGCGCGTATACGTCCCGAAGTGCACGTTTCCGCTCCCTCTTGGGGATGTGGGTGACGTAGATCATATTGACCTCTGTTACCTTGTTTGGAAACTTCTTCTGACCTCCATTAGTGGGCTGCCGAGGTTCATCCTCGTCGTCGCTGCGGTGTTGGGTTTTATTTTGCCCCTCTGCCGCTATCTTCCCAGCTTGCTTAAACACCCAGCAATTCCTATTAGTGTGGGTTGCTGGTTTTTCCTGGGTACCGTGAATCCCACATGGGCGGTCCAGGAGTCTGTCAAGCTGGCTAGGTCCGTCTTTGTTCCCTTTATAGGGTTTTCTTTTCTGCCCGGATTTAGGTCCGGTGAATCTTGCATTGACCGCGGCGTCTTCAGTGTTGCTTCCGCCATTTTTCTACCTGCGCTTTTTTTTATTGCGCTTTGGTTTTCCATTGGCATCGCGAATTTCTGAGGTGCCTGCCTCACCGTTGTGGGTACTTCGGGCGAGCCAGCTATCTTCTCCCGCATAAAAGCGAGTCATTAGTGAAGTCAGGGCTGCCATAGTTCTCAGTTTATCCTGTCCGAGCTGTCGAGCCAACCATTCATCTCGGATATTGTTTTTGAAAGCGGCGATGGCTTCGGCTTCGAAGCAATCTATAATCTGGTTCTTCTTAGTGAGGAACCTGTTCAAGAACTTGCGGGCTGATTCTCCTGGCTGCTGGGTGACACGGCTGAGGTCATCAGCATCCGGAGGTCGGACATATGTGCCCTGGAAGTTTGCTCGAAAGGCGTCCTCTACGGCCTCCCAGCTGCCGATAGAATGAGGAGGTAGGCTGTTAAGCCAGTGTCTTGCCGGCCCCTTTAGTTTGAGCGGCAGATATTTAATGGCATGGAGATCATCTCCATTGGCCATGTGTATATGTAAGAGGAAATCCTCGATCCAAACTGTTGGGTCCGTGGTACCATCATATGATTCTATGTTGATGGGTTTAAATCCTTCCGGGAACTGATGTTCCATTACCCTGTCTGTGAAACAGATCGGGTGCACCGGACCTCGGGACCAAGGAGGGGCTCGTCGGGTCTCGGGAGAGAGCCGTGAGTAAGCGTGATCTCGGGCACGGCCGTTCCTGTCCATCCAGGCATCGTAGCCATCAGGCCCGGCGGGCGCACGTCCCCTTGACCCGTAGATGGACTGAGGGGGAGCCCGGTTCTCCTCAATACGACGTCTAGCATCGCAAGGATCCATGCAATCCACAGGGTCCTTGCCGTAACGGCGTGGACGTGGTCGTTCGCCGGGATCTTCTCGTCTTGGCCTGTCCCGGTCTCTAGGGGGCCGATCGAGGTCGTCAGCGAGTTCTTCATCAAATTCTGGTAGGAGGCGCCTGCGTGGGTAAAACTTCGGCGCATTATGGTGCCGGTTCTCCATATCCTGCTCGGCGGAGAGCACTTCAACCCACTTGTCATTTAGCGCGTCGGTATTTTCCTGCAGCTGCTGCTGCTTGCGTTTTAGGCTCCGGGCCGTCGTGACAAGGCGTCGCCGGAAGCATTCTTGTTTGAAGGGGTCCTCGGGGACGATGAAGTCCTCGGTACCGAGGCTATCATCCTCCTCGGACTCCAGCATGTAATTGTCGTCGGCCCCTTCGAAGAGGTCATCAGGATCGGAGTCCACAAGAGGTCGGTCAGGTGTGCTTGTTCCTTACTGGGGAGGCTTGAAAGTCCTCCTCATGGTTGTCGGCGTGGCCATCCTCCTCGTTGCCGTTATTGGCTGTTGCGTCATTGCCACTGGGTTCCCCGTTATTACCCCTTCGGCGCCGTCGCCGGCGTCTTGGAGGGGATTTGGGGGTGTCCACCATATAGACATCGTAGGTGGATGTGGCGGTCCACCTGCCCATGTTGGCCGAGGGCAGGGTGTTCTCGATGGGGCCGTCGGCGTCCTCCTCCATGTCTGAGGGTTCACCATAGTCCAACACATCGGTTAAATCATCGATCGTGGCGACTAGATGGGTGGTGGGTGGGATATAAATTTCCCTATCGTCGGCTTTAAGTCCGATCTGATCGTAAACCGAAGTCTTGCCGTCCGAGATGGACATGCTCTGGATGCGGCGAAGCATCTCATCAAGGTGAGATAACTCTTCGGGATCCATGGATGCGCCGTAGGCAGGGTTTATTTGAAGCACATCCGGCGCATGACCAAGCGCTTCTTCAGAGTGAAGGGAATCTGAGCATGCTTCGGAGTTTTGATTCGAGATCAACTCCGGTAGCGGTATCTCTTCGGGAGTGGGAGCCGGATCTCTTTCAGGACTAGTAGTCGGGGAGAGATCAGCCGAAGTGGCGGTGTCAGTAATCTCAAAAGATGTCACGACAGAGTCCGGTTCCAGAGTCGAGCCTCCAGAAGCGGCCGGGCTTTCGATCGGTCTGGGCGTCCATCCCAATAGGACGAGTTCGCCGCGGGAATCGGCAGTGTACTCAAGGCCACCGAAAGTTATGATCCGTCCCGGGGCGTACTTCTCGACAGAGGTCAGATGACCCGTCGAGTCGGCGCAAAATACCATGCTGACGAAGATGAAAAGCTGTCCAGGGGCATAGACATCCCCATAGCCATTGATGCAGTTGATCTGCAGATGAGCCATCAATCCTTCTAGTGATCACGCAGCAGAACTCTCAATGAAAGCACCAGTGTCGGTGTAAAAACCGGCAGACCTCGGGGTAGGGGGTCCCGAGCTGTGGATCTCGGATCGATGGTAACAGAGACAGAAGGAGACGATGTTTTACCCAGGTTCGGGCCCTCTTGATGGAGGTAAAACCCTACGTCCTGCTTCTGATTATATTAATGGAGATGTATCGAGTACAGAGTTGATCTACCTCGAGATCGTAATATGTGTCTAACTTCTAAAGCTAAGTGTTTGATGTTGCGTTGATGTCCCCAACGGGCTAAACCCTATGGCTTATATACACGCCAAGGAGGGTATCTAGGGTTACAAGGTCGGTATCTTGGAGTAAGGCGGCTGGAATAATCTTGAAGTATACTGCGGGTCTTCGGTAGAGGCAGTCTTGATCACGTCTCCCATGTGCGACTTCCGGAGTCCATCTTGATCACGTACGGGGGCATATCGGCCCATCCGAGGAGACGGGCCGGCTAGGTTGGCACCCCCTAATCCAGGACACCGTCAATGGGCATCTCCATAGCCCATTGATTAGCCTAGTCAATGTGAGACTTTCTTCTTTTTTGTCTTCTCCATACAACCCCCAACATCATACTCTATTCCACCCATAGTGCTATATCCATGGCTTGCGCTCATATATTGCGTGAGAGTTGAAAAAGCTGAAGCGCGTTAAAAAGTATGAACCAATTGCTCGGCTTGTCATCGGGGTTGTGCATGATAAATACTTTATGTTAAGAAGATGGAGCATGACAAGGCTATATGATTTTGTAGGGATAACGTTCTTTAGCATTGATATTTTGAAAGACATGATTGTTTGTTGGTATGCCTTATTATTATTGTTTTTATGTCAAACTATAGACTATTGCTTTGAATCACTCGGATCTTAATATTCATGCCACAAAGAGAAATTACATGATGAACATGATAGGTAGCATTCCACATCAAAAGTTCTGTTTTTATCATTTACCTACTCGAGGACGAGCAGGAATTAAGCTTGGGGATGCTTGATACGTCTCCAACGTATCTATAATTTTTGATTGTTCCTTGCTATTATAGTATCAATCTTGGATGTTTTATATGCATTTATATGCAATTATATATCATTTTTTGGGACTAACCTATTAACCTAGTGCCCAGTGCCAGTTGCTATTTTTTGCTTTTTTTGGCTTTTCAGGAAATCAATATCAAACAGAGTCCAAACGGAGAAAAAACTTTGGATTAATTTTTTCTGGACCAGAAGAGACCCTAGAAGATTCGGGCGAAGACCTGAAGAGTCACGAGGGAGCGACAAGCTCGGGAGGCGCGCCCCCCTAGGGCCTGCCCCCCAGGCTTGTGGGCCCCTCGTGGCACCTCTTGACCTAATTCCGCCTCTATAAATTCTCAAATATTCCCCTGACATCAGAGAGCCACCCGAAATACTTTTTCCGCCGCTGCAAGTTTCTTTTCTCATGAGACCCATCTGGAGGCCTCCGTCGGTACTCTGCCAGAGGGGGAATCGACCACAGAGGGGCTCTACATCAACCTTGCTGCCCTTCTGATGATGTGTGAGTAGTTTACCACAGACCTACGGGTCCATAGCTAGTAGCTAGATGGCTTGTTCTCTCTCTTTGATCTTCAATACAATGTTCTCCTCGATGTTCTTGGAGATCTATTTGATGTAATGACTTTTTGCGGTGTGTTTGTTGGGATCCGATGAATTGTGAGTTTATGATCAGATTATCCATGAATATTATTTGAGTCTTCTCTGAACTCTTTTATGCATGATTATTATAGCTTTGTCTTTCTCTCCGATCTATTGATTTGGTTTGTCCAACTAGATTGATTTTTCTTGCAATGGGAGAGGTGCTTTGTGATGGGTTCGATCTTGTGGTGCTCAATCCCAGTGACAGAAGGGGACATGACACATATTTGTATCATTTCCATTAACTGTAAAATGATGGGGTTTATTCATGCATGAGTATTCTTTGTCTACATCATGTCATCTTGCTTAAGGCGTTACTCCGTTCTTTGTGAACTTAATACTCTAGATGCATGCTGGATAGCGGTCGATGTGTGGAGTAATAGTAGTAGATGCAGGCAGGAGTCGATCTACTTGTGTCGGACATGATGCCTATATACATGATCATTGCATTGGATATCATCATGATTATTTGCTTTTCTATCAATTCCCCAACAGTAATTTGTTTACCCACCGTATGCTATTTTCAAGAGAGAAACCTCTAGTGAAAACTATGGCCCCCGGGTTTACTTTTTATCATATATTAAAATCCTAAAAATACCTTGCTGCAATTTTACTTACTTTTATTTATTTTGTGTTTTATCTATCTATCTACCACTACAAAATTTGATCTTGCAAATAACCGTTGAGGGATTGACAACCCCTTCTTCGCGTTGGCTTCAAGTATTTGTTATTTTGTGTGCAGGTACTACTAACGAGGTGTTGCGTGGTTCTCCTACTGGATTGATAACCTTGGTTCTTAACTCAGGGAAATACTTATCTCTACTATACTGCATCATCCTCTCCTCTTCGAGGAAATCCCAACGCAGCTCACAAGTAGCACGGTACCGAAGAGGCTAGCAAATTGCGGAAAGGTGAGAGTGCGTATAATCCATGGACTCACATTAGTCATAAAGAACTCAAATACTTATTGCAAAAGTTTGTTAGCTCTCGAAGCAAAGTACTACTACGCATGCCCCTAGGGGGATAGATTGGTAGGAAAATACCATCGCTCATTCCCGACCGCCACTCATAAGGAAGACGATCAATAATAAATCATGCTCCAACTTCTTAGCATAACGAGAGACCATACGTGCGTGCTTCGGGAATCACAAACCTTAACACCAATATTCTTACTAAACCACAATTATTCACTAGTACCTCCCACATATTACCATCTTTATATCGCAAAACTGTTGCAAGGAATCAAACTTATCATATTCAGTGATCTACATGAAAGTTTTTTTTATATCCCTCTTGAATACCTATCATATTAGGACCGCATTCATAACCCATGAAAATTTCCATTACTATTTATCAAACTCTCAAAATAAAATAAGTGAATCATGAGAGTGCAACTATTTCTTTAAAATATAACCACCGTCGTGCTCTAAAAAATATAAGTGAAGCACTAGAGCAACTTCCAAGCTCAAAAGATATAAGTGAAGCACATAGAGTATTCTAACAAATCATGAATAATGTGTGTATCTCTCAAAAAAGTGTGTCCAGCAAAGATGATTGTGGCAAAGCAAAAAGAAAAAAAAGCAAAGACTCATATAATACACGACGCTCCAAGCAAAACACATATCATGTGATGAATAAAAATATAGCTCCAAGTAATATTACGGATGGTTGGTAGACGAAAGAGGGGATGCCATCCGGGGCATCCCCAAGCTTAGATGCTTGGGTGTCCTCCCCAATCTTAGGGTCTTGCCACTCCTTATTCCTTCGTCCATCATGATCTCACTCAAAACTTGAAAACTTCAGCACACAAAACTCAACAAAAACCTTCGTGAGATCCATTAGTATAACAACCAAATCACAAACTTTTGGTACTATTGTAAAAGCATTCATATTTTATTATTGCATAATACCTACTGTATTCTAACTTCACCATGGCTTATACCCCCCGATACAATCCATAGATTCATCAAAACAAGCAAACAATGCAACGAAAACAGAATCTGTCAAAAATAGAACAGTCTGTTGTAATCTGAGTTATGACTATATTTATGTAACTCCAAAAATTCTGAACAATTAGGACAACGTGGGAAATTTTTATATAAATCATGTGTAAAAACTTCAGAAAAAAATCACGGTCCAGTGAATTTAGATAATTCCAGTACTGGGCGCAAAAGTTTCTGTTTTTTCACAGAATCAAATCAACTATCATCCAAATCATCCCAAAGGCTTTACTTGGCACAAACACTAATTTAAACACAAAAACACAACCATAACAGTAGCATAATTGTGTGCACACAAAAAATCAGAAAAGAAACAAGAAAATTAAAGATAAATATTGGGTTGCCTCCCAACTAGCGTTATTGTTTTACGCCCCTAGCTAGGCGTAATGCATAGTTTCAAATGTTGTCATCTTTCATCTTCCCATCTAGAGATGTGTCTTTATCAGGAGGCTTTTCAAAAGCAATATGGAACACATCATCAATCGAAACTTTAGCATTATTAAGCTTATTATACTAAAATCCTTCTTGGTTCCCTTTTACAATCCAAGAATACTGTTTATTAATACCATTGAAAACTTGTTGGATTATGTTTAAAGGAGGGACTTCCTTTTTGGTATTATCATCAAAAGTGTGATTATCACCAAATAAATATCTCAACAACTAATCTTAATTATATAAAATCTCATCTATCACCGTCTTTTTATGATTCATATTGTAGAAATCAAAGATTTCTCTAGCTTCTCGCACTATGTAATCAAATTCATTCCTGAGGATAAGGGTAGCTATCTTTTTAGCTTTAGGATTGCTTATAACCGGCAACTCATAAAACAATGTTTGCAAAGTGGGATGGGTGCGAATAAATCTTCTCTCAAGTTTAAGAACAAGTGCGGAAATAGCTTCGGCATGATTTTTGGTTCTTTTAAGAATTGGAATATCATCACAAACCAAAGTTCCCGTACAATTAAAGAATTCTTGGATAACACTTTTTCCTATGATATTCCCACTTCCCGTCACAAAAGTTTTAGCATCTAAATTGGTGGGAATTTCAACATTAGGATTTTTACCATCCTCACTTTTTTCAATGACAAACTCAGCCATGATAACAACTTCAAGCAAACAAACAAGCAAAAAGGCAAACGAAAAATATTTTTGTGTTTTTTTAAAATGTTTTAGAAGTGGGGAGATGAAAACGAGAGGCAAATGGCAAATAATGTAAATGCAAGGAGATGAAAGTTTATCCGATGGTACTTGATAGGTGTTGGTGATGTCTCCCCGGTAACGGTGCCAGAAATTGGCAAGTTGAAGGGAGACTATCTTGATGTGAATCCTCCCCGGCAACGGCGCCAGAAATTCTTCCTGCTACTTGTGAGCTACGTTGGGATTTCCTCGAAGAGGGGAGGATGATGCAGTACAGTAGAGATAAGTATTTCCCTTAGTTATGAACCAAAGTTATCAATCCAGTAGGAGAACCACGTGACACCTCATGAACAGCACTTACACACAAAATAACAAATACTTGCACCCAACGCAAACAAGGGGTTGTCAATCCCTTGGTGGTTAATTGCAAGGATCAAATCTCGTAGTGATAGATAGATAAACAAAAACACAAAATAAAATAAAGGTAAATAAATTGCAGCAAAGTATTTTTGGATTTTAAGATATGATAAAGATAGACCCGGGGGCCACAGTTTTCACTAGAGGCTTCTCTCTTGAACATAGCATACGGTGGGTGAACAAATTACTGTTGGGCAATTAATAGAAAAACGCATAGTTATGATGATATTGAAGGCAATGATCATGTATATAGGCATCACGTCTGAGACAAGTAGACTGACTCCTGCCTGCATCTACTACTATTACTCGACACATCGACCGCTATCCAGTATGCATCTAGAGTATTAAGTTCATAAAGAACGGAGTAATGCCTTAAGCAAGATGACATGATGTAGACAAAGCAAACTCAATCAGTATGAATAAACCCCATCTTTTTATCCTTAATGGCAATGAGACAAGTACGTGTCATGTCCCTTTCTGTCACTTGGATTCAGCAACGCAAGATCGAACCCATCACAAAGCACCTCTCTCATTGCAAGATAAATCAATCTAGTTGGCCAAACCAAACGGATAGATTAGAAAGAAATACAAAGCTATTAAAATCATGCATAAAAGAGTTCAGAGAAGACTCAAATAATATTCATGAATAATCTGACCATAAACCCACAATTCATCGGATCGCCACAAACACACCGCAAAAAAGGATTACATCAAATAGATCTCCAAGAACATCAAGGAGAACATTGTATTGAATATCAAAGAGAGAAAAGAAGCCATCTAGCTACTAGCTATGGACCCGTAGGTCTGTGGTAAACTACTCACACATCATCGGAAGGGAAGCAAGGTTGATGTAGAGGCCCTCCGTGATTGATTCCCCCTCCAGCAGAGTACCGGAAAAGGTCTCCAGATGGGATCTCGGAGGAACAGAAACTTGCGGCGACGGAAAAAGTATTTCAGGTGGCTCTCTGATGTATCAGGAATATTTAGGATTTTATAGAGCTGGAATTAGGTCAAGAGGTGCCACGAGGGGCCCACAAGCCTGGGAGCGCCCCCCCCCTTGGGTGTGCCTAGCAGGCTTGTCGCTCCCTCGTGACTCTTCAGGTCTTCTCCCGAAGTTTCTAGGGTCCCTTCTGGTCCAAAAAAAATCGTCAAAAAGTTTCGTAGCATTTGGACTCCGTTTGGTACTGATTTCTGAAAAAGCCAAAAACAAGCGAAAACAGCAACTGGCACTGGGCACTAGGTTAATAGGTTAGTCCCAAAAAATGATATATAATTGCATATAATTACATAATAAACATCCAAGATTGATACTATAATAGCATGGAACAATCAAAAAATATAGATACGATGGAGACGTATCACACCCCGGTTCAGAGGAACTGGAACACCCCGTATTCCAGCCCAGAGATCAAGTCTTCTGGAATACGGCACTGCTTGGCATAGAACATAATAGCTCTTTATTACAAAAACATGGGTACAAGGGTTCTCATATTACAAAGGTTACAGGGGCACGGCGACACTACGCCTGCTAATATAGCTCTGTGATAGCAGCGGAACAACTTGTAGCAGCAGAATAACTTCTAGCAGTGGAACAGCGACTACGGTGATGGACTCCACTCCACAGGGACTCTGGTTGGGTCACAACCTAGCTCGCAAACTCGGGATCCTCGACAAGCTATCTATCACGGCATCACCTACAATCTGGCATGACACGCCAGGTGAGTACTTTGAATGTACTCGCGAGCTCACAGCAACCAAAAGCAATCAAGACAAACCATAGCATGGCAATTACAGGTTAATTATTGATGATGATCATGATACTACTAGAACAACATGAGAGCGAACATGGAATGTACATGTTAATTATGATATGAACATGATGATACTAGAACTAGCATGCAGGGGAGTTGTGACGCCCCCGTTTATAATCGTGTACTACCCACACACGCGTCATGCACGATCACGAACGGTGACCCATGTTAATATCACAACACAACTCTACGACACAAAGGATAAACATAAATCTTTATATTACAAGACAAGGTCACGAGGATCCAAATACATAAGTCATCAAAGAAAATATTATCTGAGTACAGACATAGTTAGACAAGCTTTGCCTTAAGAAGGCTGAGCAAAACAACGTCACTAGATCGAAAGGCGAGGCCTCCTGCTTGGGACCTCTAGACTACTCCTGGTCATCGGCCTCCATGTAGTACGCGCCATCAGGGAAACCTGCATCCGCGGTGCTACCAGCTGTTGCAGCAACCGGGTCGAATGAAAAGGGGAGCAAAGCAACTGAGAGTACGCATCCAAAGTACTCGCAAGACTTACATCAGATCTACACTACATATGCATCGGTATCAAAGAAATGGGGTAGTATCTATGGACTAAACTGCAGAAATGCCAGAATAAGGGGGAGAAGCTCATCCTATCGAAGACTACATCTTCTTGCAGCCATCATCTTGCAGCAGTAGAAGAGAGGAGCATAATGGTGACATCATGTAACAAAGTATAGGAATAATCCTACCCGGAGATCCTTTCCTCGTCTCCCTAAGAGAAAGCGATCACCGGGTGCATCTGTCTCTTATCTGGGTGTATTTTATCAAGTATCCGGTTTTTGTTGTAAGAGGTCGGGATACAACTCCAAGTCATCCTGTTACCGTGGACACGGCTATTCGAATAGATAACTTCCCTGCAGGGGTGCACCACATTACCCGATACGCTCAATTACCTCTGGCCGGACACACTTTTCTAGTTAATGCCCGGCCTCGGGCAATCGACACGCCGTAGACCAACCTAGGCTCTCTAGAGAGGTCAACACGTCGGTCTAAATCCTAAGTGCGAAGGGCTCATGGGCCCATCACCCTAAGCACTCCTGCACGTTGCGTGACTGGCCGGGGACCAGGCCCACCTCTTCATCAGGCCTGCCGCCCACCCCAACAATCAGCCCGCCTCTCTGAACTGTGACATCTGGATAGCTTTCGGAAGGAACGTACGACGCCGAGGGTCCCATAACCATTATCCCGCGCGGCGGTTAGTGCGTATATGCCAATGGCAATCTCAGATCAAATACCCAATCTCGTTAAGCATGTTATATATGGAAGTAACCGCGGACACCGACCAGGGACCAGGCCCACCTTTCTCCTAGGTGGTCTCTACCTGCCCTGTCGTTCCGCCACAAAGAATCACTCGGGGGGCCGTTGGGAACCCTGGCCCACCACTACCTGGATGGAACCACCTGTCCTTTCAGCCCCCACATCCAAACAGTATCATAAGTATTATAGTAGTATATAGTATATCTGTGATCACCGCCCGAATGGATCACAGCCCGATAGTATAGCATGGCAAACGGACAAGGATGTAGGGCCACTGATGGAATACTAGCATACCTATACTAAGCATATAGGATAATAGGTAAAGTATCAATAGTAGTAGCAAGGACAGGCTATGCAACAGTATAGGATCAACCGATAAGGCAGTAACAGTAACACTACTCTAATGCAAGCAGTAGAGGGAAAGAATAGGCAATATCGGAATGATCAAGGGGGTTTTGCTTGCCTGGAAGCTCTGCGGAGAAGGACGGGTCGTCATGGACGTAGTCGTACTGGGTGTCACCGGCAGTCTCGGGGTCAACCAAAAGAATAGAGGAGAGGGGGAACAGATAAATAATAGAGCAAACAAATGCACCACAATGCATGTCATGGCAGTATGTGATGATGATATGCTCTAGTGCATCCCTAGGCATTTTAAAAGAAGAGGGAAATTATCTGGTAATAATTTCCCAGCTCTAGGTGTTTTTGGTATATTGATCCAGGGGAAAAATGTCAATGTTCACTATGTTAGAGGGGTGTGGCAGGTATGTGGATGGCATAATCAGATTCATTATATTTTTCTGAGCAACTTTCATATATAAATTATTTTAATCCGAGTTACGATTTATTTTATATGATTTTTCAAAGTTTAAATGGTTTTCTGAATTTACTGGATTTAATTTAATTCGAAATTATATTAAATATAAATGCTATCGGTACACAGATAGTGTACCCAGATGTGTGCATCTGTGGCTGATAGTGGGCCCAGTTGACTGCTTAGTCAGCAATGAACTGTGGACCAGTTGACTGGTCAAACTGACCAGGGGGCCCACCTGTCAGTGACTGTGTCCTAAACAAAACTTATCCATTTAAACAATGCACCGGGGCCCACATGTCATAGAGACATTTATTTAAAAGATTTATTTAACCACTTTAATTAATTAGTGCGGTGGGGCCCGGCTGTCAGTGGGTGTAGTGGGGGGTTAGCGTCCTAATTAAGTGGCCTGACGGCCCGGACCCACCTGGCAGCGGCCCAGGGCGGTGGCGTGCCGGCGTCGACGCGCCGGTGGCCACAGACGCAGCGGAGGGCGTCGGGATTCGCTGCCCTGCGTCCATTTGACGTGCAGGAGGGCGCGTTCGAACGCGCGGGAGGTGCTGCATCCAACGGTGGTGGTGGCAGCCACAGGGGAGGCCGGAGTTGGCCGGAGCAACAACGGGGAGCAATGGTGGCGCTCGGGCGCGAAGGCGAACGGCGCTGGGAGGCACGGCAGGGCCAAAGGGTGGGAGCGTTGGGCTCTTGAGAGCTCCAGGAGCTCGAGACGAGGCTCGGACGCGAGCTATGGTCGCACGGGTTGCGCCGGCAACATGGCCGTGCGGCGGCAAGCTCGGGCTTGTGGGGGGGAAGCTAGCTAGGGGAGGGGTCATCACCAGAAAGAGAAGGGAAATGCAGGGGGCTCACATAGGAGGCACAAGGAGGCCCGTCGAGAGGATTAGTAGCAGAAGACGCGGAGGATCGTGGCGGTGATCCACGGCGCCCGGAGGTGGACGAAGGCGGCGGATCTGGCGATGGAGGGGGCCCCGGTTTGATCTAGTGGCTGAAGAAGACGAAGAAGACGTCGTCGGAGCGGATGGACAAGCTCCTAGGCGGTGGGGACAACGGTAAGCGCGGGAACGGCGACGTCCATGGTGACGGCGGCCTCGGGTGGAAGCGGAAACGAGGTGGAGAGCGGGTGTCGTGGTTTTGTCACGGCAGATGTCCTCGTGAAAGGACTTAGTCGTGAGGCCATCGCAGCTAGGTTGTAACTCGAACGGGGTTGATCGGAATCGAGAGACAAGGGTTTACCCAGGTTCAGCCCCTAACAAAGGAGGTAATGGCCTATGTCCTGCTTGATTGTTATTGATGATGATGATCTCGATTACAAGGGTGCAACTTTGCTAACCTAGTACTCGAGAGCTTGTATCTTGATCTTTCTGCCTCGGGGGGCTCGCCTTTATATACAGGTCGAGGCCCCAGGCTTACAACAGAGTCCGGGTCGCAACATGACCCGTGCCCTAATCTATCTCCTACTCATCACCTTAGGTAAGCCGCCGCCTTAGGTAAGCCGCCGCCTTAGGTAAGCCGCCGCCTTAGGTAAGCCGCCACCTTAGGTAAGCCACCGCCTGAAATATTGGACCTCTAAGCCGGCCCGCTTATGAATCACCCTGGATGGGCCTTGGAGTCTTGATAGCCGCTTCTCTCTTTAAGCCGCCACATGATAACCCGGCCCTGAACGGGCGGGTCATACCATGGGGTTATATCCCCAACATTAGCCCCCAGAGTGATGTGGATTCATTCACGTCAATCTTCTGTCTTGTTGCACTTCCGGGTCATATGAATTTTGCCGGCTCATAATACCTCTTTACCTTAGCGTTCCTCGCTCCCTCGTGTCAGGACGTCATCTTCCGGAATCAACGGTGCTTAAGTGTGACGTCACAGCAAACCTGAATGTATATCTGTTAGGCGCGAGAATCGAGGCGCCTCTTCGCCAAAAGTTACCGTGCCTCCTCTGTTTTCGCACCTGCCTTTTCACCTTCTCATCATATTATAAATATCCTCAAAGGGCCGTAGTATTCATTTTTACAGCCTCATCTTCTTCCTCCTCACACCCGAACCTTCTCGCGACCAGAGTAGCACCGCGCCTTCCCCGAGCTCGTCGGCCACTTTGTCCACAACTTCGACGCCGCCCAAATCGTCGTCGGAGCACTCCGGAACACTCCGGTTGGTCACCGCTGCCGTCAGGTACATTTGGAAACTTCCCATTAGATCTATGGCATCTCATCCCCTCTGCTCAATCCATCGGAGTTCATCGGCGTTCGTCACCGTTCCTCAGTTTAGTGAATCTAGATACCCCTTAGCGATCCTGTAGAAATATTCCGACTGCAATCATAGTACCATTTTTGCATCTAGGATCTTCACATTGTTTTTGAATCCCACGGATAAATCAGTGTGCGCTTCTACTTCGCGTCTTAGGTCTAGGGAATATTTTCCTTTTGAGCTATTTTGTAGATCTGCAACTTATTACCGCTGCGCCTCAATCTTGTTTTCGCAACACTTAGCAGAAAAAATCCATGGTTTCCAACTAGCTCGAGCCGGTTTATGATGTCCCGACTTGTCATTACCCATTGTAGCCTTCAGAACTTAGTAGTCATAAAAAAGATAAGCATGCTTTCCCTTTATTGCTGCCGGCTTACGCTTGGTGACTCGTCGTCTTTTAAACCAATAATGCCGGCTCATCCCAAACCATAGTTACCTGGCGGCTTATTGCTGATGAACATGACCCGCCAGGCTTACCTTTATTATTTCATTTTGCAATTGGTAATCTTTTGGCGTCTCATCATGGCCAAGACTGACAAAGCCTGCAACTGGGTCAAATCTCAAGTGTCCAAACTTGTCCTCGAGGATCTGGTGGAGCAAGGCCTTTTGCCTACTCAGGAGATAATCAGCTGGCGGGCACCTAAAGAAGAGAGCACACCTCAACCTGCTCAAGGAGAAGTAGTTGTTTTTGTAGATCATCTTCAGAGGGGCTTTTCACCGCCCGGGTCAAAATTCTTCCGGGATTTTCTTCACTTCTTCAACCTTTATCCTCAAGACATTGCTGCCAATTCATTAACCAATCTTTGTCAATTCCAAGTCTTCTGCGAGGTTTACCTTCAGATGGAACCAACTGTCCCCCTCTTTCGAGAGATTTTCTACATCAATCACCAGACCGAGTTCGCAGATGGCCCCAGTATAGAACTTGGTGGAATTTCTGTCCAAAGGCGGAAGAACACTCCCTTTACAGAAGCCAAACTGGCGAGTCATCCAAAAGGCTGGAACAGGACATGGTTTTACTGTAAGAACACTGCCCCCGAAGGCGAGAATCCCCTGCCAGGTTACAGGATGGATCGGCTGGATGCAACGACCATTTTCCCGGGTTGGCTGACGAAAGAAGAACGGGAACATGTTGCTTCTATTTATCCCAGGGTGCGAGCTTTAAAAGCCAACGGGCTCACAGGAGTCGACCTAACCCGGTGTTGGATAAGCTGGCGCATTCAACCCTTGAGCCGGTGGGGCGACTTGATGTGTAATTACACCGGTGACTCAAACGATGCGCAACGCTTCAGTCAGGTGAACTTATCTGCTGGAGAAGTAGGGAAAGCCACAAAGAGGCTCTTAGGCGAGCTGTTGGATAAGTGCAAGACAACTGGAGTTGCTCCCTTCTGTCTGACCCATCCCGTACCTCCTGTAAGTGTGCTTTGTATTTTCTCTCATTCCTTTTTTGATTCATCTTCATCCTGATATCCGACTCATCTAATGTGTAGGCTGACGACAAGTTCTGGAAGAAGAAACTTTGCCGCCCAGCTCCTGCTCAAGTAGAACAAGAAAACGAGCCGGCTGACGCTGATGAGCCGGCAGCTGACGACGAGGCTGAGCTAAAGCTCGATTTACTTTTGTCATTTTTTCATTCAACTAGCTGACGACCCTTCTTCTCAGGACAACTCCGACACTAGTCGAGCCGGCATACCAGAGGTAACATTGATATCTTCAGATTCCGACTCTCCAAAACCTATCCCCAAGAAATCCCGTGTTGCTATTCGCAAAATCCGAAGAAAACCCCGGACTACTATCCGTAAGGTCCCTTTTTCTCATCAGGATGCTCACTTAGATCCCCAATTTCTTTTGAAGAAATCTCAACAAGTTGAAACATCCAAGCATAAGCTCCAAAGCAACTTTGGGGAGTTATCCGCCGGCTTATCTGACGAGCCAGTCGCCTGCAAGCGACGAACTGAGGTGCCTCATATCCCAACTCCATCTCTACCTCGAGCTGGCCTTTTCAAGCAGCCTCTTAATTCTTCTGACTCAAATTATTAGGAGACATCGCCCTCCTCTGGAGAGTCAACCGCCTCACAGCTTCCTCCACTGGTCATCAAGCCGGGGTAAGTTGATAGTCATTTATTCTTGTCATAATGAAATTTTCCTCTCAATCTGAATATGTTCATGTGTTCGTAGGGCCAAAGCCATCAAGAAAAAAGAAAAAATCAGCCATCAAGAAGAAAAAGGCAGGCGGGTCATCTGGTGATGATGCCAGCCCTGAAACTCAAAACCCGCCAAGGACGATTCCTGAGGCACAGGTTGAACCGGCGAGCGAGGACAACCCGGACCAAAGGGTTGAGCCGGTGATGGTAGAAACAATCACAAAACAAAGCAACACGGATGACCCGGCAGAGAATGTCAACCCGCCAAGCCCTGCTCGAGACTTCAGTCCTATGATGGAGGACGTCATTCCGGCTAATCCACTGGGTGACGCGGAAGTGACCGTCACAGGAGAGGCCTTCAAAACTTTAGAAACGTTCAACACATTGGCCAAAATCCCAGCTAAATATGAGCCATCCCCCTCTGTGAAGGGCAAGATGAAATTGGAAGTTCCCAACATCAACGAGCTGGGCGTGGAAGAACTTCATCGGCAATATTTGACCCGGCTGTCCGAGAGCCGGGATGTTGAAGCGAGCATGATCAACATGCTGAAAAGAAAATATGAGGTACCAACATGCTGCTTACATCATATGTTCTATATATACTTAAGTAGCCCCCAAGTTTTTGAGCATATGAGGATATGGAATGTGCTTGAGACTTCCAACTTTTGTCCAATGATCGCACTGTAGCCCCCAAGGACCAGCTCAGTATAATATATTGAGCTGGGACTTACGAAAACTGAAAATGTGATACTGTAGCCCCCAAGGGCCGGTTCGTCTCAGTGAGTGAGCCGGGTCTTTCGTAAGTAGACCGTCCATACTTGATATGTGCATAAAATCATCCTATAGCCCCCAAGGGCCGGCTCATCACTTTGAGATGGCCGGTTCTGTTGACGAAATTGCATATTTTAAGAAGAGACCTGTAGCCCCCAAGGGCCGGCTCAGATCTGTGAAATGGCCGGGTCTTTCCATGATTAACAAATAAAACGATGAGCATTAGCCCCCAAGTGTCATGGGGTGTGCCTGCAACGTCATGAGACTTGTTGTTTGCAAAAAATAATTTGAGTTGTGTAGCCCCCAAGTGCCGGGTCATGCGGCCTCGCAGGCTCGGGACTATAAATAGTAATCTGAACAAAAATGCACCTGTGATGACATGATATGTTGGAGGAACAATTGATGTTTGAGCGGCGACAACGTATCAAGGCAGAGGCATCATCTGCCTACTTGCAAGAATCAGTGACTCTTGCTAAGGAGAACTTGCAAACCGATAGAGCCGCCCATGAAGTTGAGAAAGAATAACTACTGAAATGGGCATAGGCTGCAGAAAACCGACTTGAGCCAGTATCACAAGAGCTGAACACGTTGAAACGGCATATCATAGATATGACACTTGCCATCTTTGGTAAGTAACGGCAGAACCACAGTTAAATTCTGGGTTAACCACTGGCCGGCTTATATATGCTTCCTGGTTCCTTTTGCCGGTAGAAAGAATAATATTGGGCTCCACCTCCCACTCGTCAAATTGAAGGCCATCTACACATACCTTGAGCAGCTTTATACCGGTGGTATGTATGCGATTATGGCAGTGAAGGACGTCGGGTCACACCTTGTGAGGATTAAGGACATGCTGAACGACCTATCAACTCTGCCAGAAAGGATCCATGAGAAGCTGAGGTCGGCGGCTCGTGCAGGGACTGGCATGGTTCTTGTGAGGGCCAAGGTATTTCTACCGGAGATGGATCCAAACGAGCTGGTTGGCGGCTTTCCCCAGTACAATGTTGATGGGGAAGAATTTTCTCAAGAGGACTTTGCACGGTGTGTGAAGGACACTCGAGTGACGGCGACGCAAATGGTTGAAGAGCTAGACTTAGTCAAGTATCAACCCGATTACTCGGAAGACAACAAACGCCTCCGCCCGCCAGAGTATAAGCCGTTTGAACTCGCGCCGCCACGCAGTAAGAAAACCTTCGCACCTGATGTTGACCCGTCTAGAGTCATTACTGCCGACTCAACTTTCGAGAAACTCTCTGCCATCCAGTGGATCCCAAGAAGCCGCCAGACCGAGGAGCACGCACAAGCCGCCCCGTCGAACTCTGGTCCTGAGGAGCAGCAAGTTGTCAACCCGGAAGACACGGACATTGACGCAAGCGAGTAGCCTGTGCGATAACTTATGAGAAATTTTTTGCTCCCAGCCCCCAGGTGGGGTTTGTAATAGACGTAGGAAAACACTTGTGTGATCTAACGTGCCTTCGCGCACTTGAATATTTGGCAGTATTTTGGATGAAACAGTTGTACTGGTGTGGATGTATGTTAAACCGCCCAATCTCCTTTGAAAAGATCGACACTTCGTTGAGTAACAGTGTGGCGAGTCATATTTGTATGAACCATCAAAAGGTTATCCTTCTCTGTAGGTCACAGGCTTAGAATAACCCGGGGCGCTTGAATAGCTGTCCGGCTTGTGGTTAGCACCAGTCTGAAATAAACTGCTATGTTTTTTGTTGACTCATGGTCAATAGGCATCTGTCTTTTGTTTTAAACCGGTTTGTCCATGATCCGGCGGCTCATGGCCAAAAGGAAACAAAGATAACCCCTGTAAAAAATTGAACAGAAATCGTGAATAGATATCAATGTGAAGTCAGCTTTCGAGGCACGACAATATAGACCGTCTTTCGAGGCTCGAGTCTTGCTTCAATGAAGCTGGCGTGATAGCCCATGGTTTATCCTCGCTCTCTGTAAGCCGGCTCTCACGTGACATATCCAATGTTTTAACCAAGACAAGTTCAGGGTCGTAGAGATAATTGACTTGTCAAGAGTACACCGGGTCACCTAATCAGAGTAGCATCAAGCAGACAGGCAGGTTTAACCAAGATAATGTGGCATCATTTGCCGGGTCTAGAGGGTGAGATAGCTAAACTCGGTGAGTTGGAAGCCCCCAAGTGACCAATGATAAAAAATGAAAAGACTCATGCACAATATTTGAGATGAAACGACAGAGGCCCCGAGTTTCGGGGATGCCGGCTTATGTATATTGATCATAATATATACAAAGGTATGTACAAGCAAACTTTGAGCCGGTGGCTCGAAGTATAGTAAGGGCGGAGATGAGTGATATTCCAAGGCCTGTTGGACTCTTCCTCCGACGTACGTGACTTATTGTGTTCACGTATATCCATCAGGTAATATGACCCGTTGTTGAGATTTTTGCTGATGACAAAAGGCCCTTCCCAGGGAGGGGAAAGCTTGTGCATACCTGTCTGTACTTGTATCAGACGGAGCACTAAATCGCCCTCCTGGAAAGTGATACGTCCATATTGCATCATGTTTTACTACTGCTATTTATAGTGTTTTTAATCAATATAACACTTTGTGGAGCTATTCTAATGCCTTTTCTCTCTAAATATGCAAGATTCACACAAGGAGGGAGAATACCGACAGCTGGAATTCTGGACCTGAAAAAGCTCTGTCAAGATACCTATTCTGCACAACTCCAAATGAGCTGGAATTTTTTGGAGAATTAATTTGGAATATATAAAAAATATTGGAAGCAAAAAGTACCAGAGGGGGCCACCCAGGTGCCCACGAGGCACCAGGGCGCGCCGCCCTCGTACCTCGTGGGGCCCTTGGCCCACTTCTGGCCCCCATTTTCTGGTATATAAGGGCATTTGACCTAAAAAAATTATAGAGAAAACTTTCGGGACGGTGCGCCGCCGTCTCGAGGTGGAACTTGGGCAGGAGCACTTTTGCTCTCCGGCGGAGAGATTCTGCCGGGGATACTTCCCTCCGGGAGGGGGAAATCGTCGCCATCGACACCACCATCGACCCTCTCATCGTGGGAGGGCTAATCTTCATCAACATCTTCACCAGCACTATCTCATCTCAAACCCTAGTTCATCTCTTGTATTCAATCTTTGTCTCAAAACCTCAGATTGGTACCTGTGGGTTGCTAGTAGTGTTGATTACATCTTGTAGTTGATGCTTGTTGGTTTACTTGGTGGAAGATTATATGTTCAGATCTATTATGTAATTCAATACCCTACTGGTCATGAGCATGTTGATGATGTGTGAGTATTTACTTTTGTTCTTGAGGACATGGGAGAAGTCTTGTCATAAGTAATGATGTGAATTTGGTATTCGTTCGATATTTTGATGATGTGTATGTTGTGATTCTCTTAGTGGTGTCATGTGAACGTCGATTACATGACACTTCACCATCTTTGGGCCTAAGGGAATGCATTGTGGAGTAGTAATTAGATGATGGGTTGCTAGAGTGACAGAAGCTTAAACCCTAGTTTATGCGCTATTCCGTAAGGGGCTGATTTGGATCCACATGTTTAATGCTATGGTTAGAGTAATCTTAATTCTTCTTTCGTAGTTGCGGATGCTTGCGAGAGGGGGTAATCATAAGTGGGAGGTTTGTCCAAGTAAGGGCAGCACCCAAGCACCGGTCCACCCACATATCAAATTATCAAAGTAGCGAACGTGAATCAAACTAACATGATGAAAGTGACTAGATGAAATTCCCATGTGTCCTCGAGAACACTTTACTTATTATAAGAGATCGTTCCGGCCTGTCCTTTGCTACAAAAAGGATTGGGCTACATTTCTGCACTCTTTGTTACTATTGTTACTTGTCACTTGCTACAAATTATCTTGCTATCAAACTACCTGTTACCGATAATTTCAGTGCTTGGAGAAAACACCTTGCTGAAAACCGCTTGTCATTTCCTTATGCTCCTCGTTGGGTTCGACACTCTTACTTATCGAAAGGACTACGATTGATCCCCTATACTTGTGGGTCATCAAGACTCTTTTCTGGCGCCTTTGCCGGGGAGTGAAGCGCCTTTGGTGAGTGGAATTTGGTAAGGAAACATTTATATTACGTGCTGAAATTTACTATCACTTGTCACTATGGAAAGTAATCCTTTGAGGGGTTTGTTCGGGGTATCTTCACCTCGACCGGAAACACAAATAGTTGCTCCTCAACCTACTGCACCTATTGAAAAAGATATTGAATATGAAATTCCTCCGGGCATGTTAGAGAAACTGCTAGCTAATCCTTATGCAGGAGATGGAACGGTACATCCTGATATGCACTTGATCTGTGTGGAAGAAATTTGTGGATTGTTTAAGCTTGCAGTTATAACCGGAGATGGAGTTAAGAAGAAAGTTTTCCCTTTATCTTTGGAGGGAAAAGCATTAATATGGTATAGGCTATGTGATGATACTGATACATGGGACTGGACCCGCCTGAAACTAGAATTCCATCAGAAATTTTATCCTATGCATTTGGTTCATCGTGATTGGAATTATATATATAATTTTTGACCTCGTGAAGGAGAAAGCATCGCTCAAGCTTGGGGGAGGCTTAAGTATATGTTGCATACCTGCCCCAATCATGACCTCTCAAGAAAAATTATCTTAGAAAATTTTTAAGCTCGGCTTTCTCATGATAATCAAACTATGCTCGATTCTTCTTCGACTGGCTCCTTTATGAAGAAAACTATTGAATTCAGATGGGATCTTTTGGAAAGAATTAAATGCAACTCTGAAGATTGGGAACTCGACAAAGGTAATGAGTCAGGTATAATACTTGGGTTCGATTGTGTTAAATCTTTTATTGCCACCGATGCTTTTCATAAGTTTCGCACTAAATATGGACTTGACTCTGAGATAGTAGCCTCCTTTTGTGAATCCTTTGCTACTCATGTTGATCTCCCTCAGGATAAGTGGTTTAAATATCACCCCCCTGTTAAAGAAAAGATAGAGGAACCTGTTAGTGTTAAAGCAGAAACAATTGTTTACCATGTTGATCCAGTTGTACCTACCGCTTATATTGAGAAACCACCTTTTCCTGTTAGGATTAAGGAACATGCTAAGGTTTCAACAGTGGTTAAGAAAAGTCATAATAGAACACCTAGACCCACTGAACAAATTAAAGTTGAACCTAATGTTGCTATGGTTAAAAATCTCTTGGTTGATAATATAGATGGGCATGTTATTTACTTCTGCGCTGAAGCAGCTCGAATTGCAAAACCTGATTCTAAAGATAAAAACAGACTCGTTGTGGGCATGCCTGTTGTCTCAGTTAAAATAGGAGATCATTGCTATCATGGCTTATGTGATTTGGGTGCTAGTGTGAGTGCTATTCCTTTTATTTTATATCAAGAAATTATGAATGATATTGCACCTGCTGAGTTAGAGGACATTGATGTTACTATTAAACTTGCAAACAGAGATACCATTACACCACTTGGGATTGTAAGAGATGTTGAAGTCTTGTGTGGAAAAATAAAATACACTACTGATTTTCTAGTCCTTGGTTCTCCACAAGATGAATTTTGTCCCATTATATTTGGTAGACCTTTCTTGAACACGGTTAATGCTAAGATTGATTGCACTAAAGAAACAGTCAGTGTTGATTTTGGTGGTATGTCTCATGAGTTTAATTTCTCCAAATTTTGTAGACAACCTCATGACAAAGAATTGCCTAGTAAATATGAAATTATTGGTCTTGCTTCTATTGCCGTACCTCCTACTGATCCGCTAGAACAATATTTGCTAGACCATGAGAATGATATGCATATGCATGAAAGAAATGAAATTGATAAGATGTTCTTTGATCAACCACCTATCCTTAAACATAATTTGCCTGTTGAAACTCTTGGAGGTCCTCCTCTACCTAAAGGTGATCCTGTGTTTGAATTGAAGCAATTGCCTGATACATTGAAATATGCTTATCTAGATGAAAAGAAGATATATCCTGTTATTATTAGTGCTAACCCTTCAGCGTATGAAGAAAAGAGATTGCTGAAAACTCTATGGAAGCACCGAGCCGCTATTGGATATACTCTTGATGATCTTAAGGGCATTAGTCCCACTCTATGTCAGCACAAAATTAATATGGAGCCTGATGCTAAACCAGTTGCGACCACCAACGTCGATTAAATCCTAAGATGAAGGAGGTGGTAAGAACTGAAATATTAAAACTTCTGGAAGCAGGTATAATGTATCCCATAGCTGATAGTAGATGGGTAAGTCCTGTTCATTGTGTCCCTAAGAAAGGAGGTATAACCGTTGTTCCTAATGATAAAAATGAACTCATTCCACAAAGAATTGTAACTGGTTATAGGATGGTAATCGATTTTAGAAAATTAAACAAAGCTACTAGAAAAGATCATTACCCCTTACCTTTTATTGATCAAATGTTAGAAAGATTGTCTAAGCATACACATTTTTGTTTCCTAGATGGTTATTCTGGTTTTTCTCAAATACCCGTATCACAACCCGATCAAGAGAAAACTACATTTACTTGTCCTTTCGGAACTTATGCTTATAGACGTATGCCATTTGGTTTATGCAATGCACCTGCTACCTTTCAAAGATGTATGACCACTATATTCTCTGACTTTTGTGAAAAGATTGTTGAGGTTTTCATGGATGATTTTTCCATTTACGGAACTTCTTTTGATGATTGCTTAAGCAACCTTGATCGAGTTTTACAGAGATATGAAGAAACTAATCTTGTCTTGAATTGGGAAAAGTGCCACTTTATGGTGAATGAAGGTATTGTCTTGGGTCATAAAGTTTCTGAGAGATGTATTGAAGTTGATAAAGCTAAGGTTGATGCTATTGAGAAAATGCCATGTCCCAAAGATATTAAAGGTATAAGAAGTTTCCTTGGTCATGCTGGTTTCTATAGGAGATTTATTAAAGACTTCTCTAAAATTTCTAGACCTCTTACCAATATTTTGCAAAAAGATGTTCCATTTGTTTTTGATGATGATTGTCTAGAAGCCTTTGAAACACTTAAGAAAGCCTTAACCACTGCACCCATTGTTCAACCACCTGACTGGAACTTGCCTTTTGAAATTATGTGTGATGCTAGCGATTATGCTGTTGGTGCTGTTCTAGGACAAAGAGTTGATAAGAAATTAAATGTTATCCATTATTCTAGTAAAACTCTAGACAGTGCCCAAAGAAATTATGCTACTACTGAGAAAGAATTTTTAGCAGTTGTGTTTGCATGTGATAAATTCAGATCTTATATAGTTGATTCTAAAGTAACTATTCACATCGATCATGCTGCTATTAAATATCTTATGGAAAAGAAAGATGCTAAACCTAGACTCATTAAGTGGGTTTTATTGCTACAAGAATTTGAGTTGCATATTATTGATAGAAAGGGAGCTTAGAATCCCATAGCAGATAATTTGTCTAGAATAGAAAATGTTCTTGATGACCCACTACCTATTAATGATGATTTTCCTGATGAGCAATTAGCTGTCATAAATGCTTCTCGTAATACCCCTTGGTATGCAGACTATGCTAATTACATTGTTGCTAAATATATACCACCTAGCTTTACATACCAATAAAAGAAAAAGTTCTTTTTTGATTTAAGACATTACTTCTGGGATGACCCACATCTTTCTAAAGAACGCTACCAGATCACTGCCGTCTTGTCTTTTGATGCTAGTATGAAGTGAGTATGTTGCTTCTTCCTCTCCGGACTGTCCTCCCAGAAGTGGGTTCTGGGTTTCAGGTTTTACGTCGTCCGCTGGGATGGGCCAGCCAAACCAAGCTAGTACACCATCCAGCCAGAATAAAACAAAGGAAAAGAAATAGAACGTACCTCCGTCTTTAAATAAATATCTCACCTATCAAACTCAAGCAAGCATGTGCGATGGCTCCAATCCATAGTCAATCCTACTTTCGATAGGACCAGTTGACAATTGAATCCAATTTTTCCCATTATTTGACTATCCATAATAGTGCGGAAAGAAAGTCCAAATCATCATAATAAGAATAGGGCCTCGATCAGAGCATATACTACCAGATAGAGAGCGAGGCAGATGAAGGGGATTATGGTTCCAATTTGTTGGCAGGTGCTTTCGCTGTAAACGCAAAGGAACTTTTCAAGAGTTTCGATGAATTGAAAACCGGTTCTGCTTCGCTCCATTTATGATATGATTAAAGGAGAAGATTGTTCTTCTACCAAACATATGCAGATCAAATCACGTCTTATAATAAGAAGAAATATTTCTCGGTATCAATCCCCTTGCCCCTCATTCTTTGAGAATCAGAAGGATCCTTTTCGAGTTTCCATTTCTTCATTTGGAATCTGGGCTCTTCTATCTTCGACTTATTTTTTTGGCTTGATCGAGCCGCTTTCCCTCATTCTACTCGTCCAGCCCTCTTCACGAACTTGTACAATCAATGCCACAAAGATAGCAAACTCGATTATCGAATATATAAGGAAAGGGGCGACGGTTTGGCACCAGATATCCGGGGGTGTGGAAAGAGCAGCTGTGAAAAGCGGAAAAACCATCAAAAAATGACGATTGCTCGTGAAGGTTTCCACAGAAAGACCCCTTGGTTCTGGCAAACAGATCACAATTACAGGTACCTGGGGAGGAACTTTTGGTAATGGCCTTGATCCTCTATGCTATTTTTTATGTGTTCTTAGTTCTATTGAACTTTTTGCATTCTTTTAAACAAGAATCTAATAAACTAGAATTGAATCAGTGGAAAAAAGGAGAGAGAGGAAAGTGTTAAATGGAGAGAGTCGACTAATCAGAGACTTTTAGGATCTTCTTTACATCAATAGGGGACCGTAGCACTGACCTTTTTTTCTTTCAAGACAATAGGTACTATTCCCTACCGAGACAAGGGACACTCTCAACGGATCCTCCACGCGCTGGGCATACCATAGTTCTTCCGTGCGTCTTTATCGTGGCGGAAACAGAACAAGAGTATTTGGACCAATTTAAAGTGAAAAAAGGGGTTGCTCCTTCGGCAAAACTTGGATAAAGTTGAGCCAGCCAAAACTTGTAAATCAAAAAACAAAAGAAGGGAACATCCGCTGCTGAAATACACTTGCGTCGTCGTTAAACAGGAGGGAAAAGCCATGGAATTTATTGAATAGCGAATGAATGGAATTCATGTATTCTAAAAACCTGGAATAAGACCAGCATTATGAACTACCATCCAGTTTTTCAGTAGTTGGAAAAGTGGCAAACCAACCAATGTTACTTTTTCCCATGTTTTCATGAAACAGGAAAAGTCATATTGTGATCACTGAACCTTTTGATAGCGCTGAGTTGTTACTGAAATCTCTCGGTTTTCTTGAAACTTGGTTACCATGATTTGGTTTTCCGAAACCAAAAAACAGGGAGCATTGTACCTTTCTTTCGCTGTCTCTATTCTATTGGTGGACGGTCGTAACTATAATATAGGGCTTTGAAGCATAAAAATCAGCTGCAATCTAGTTTTTTCACAAAGGCTGGTTGAGGCTCAGACTCAACCATCTGTGCTTTGCCGATGATCTTTTTTTTCAGCGGTGGTGATCTGAATTCTATACAAGAGCTTCCTAGTATCATGACTCATTTTAACAGAGTGTCTGGGCTTTCAGTTAATGCCAAAAAAGTAAGATCTTCTTCAGTGGTATTTCCTTTTCTTTGAAACAAACTATTTTTGAGTGTGTCTTTAATGGAGTAGATGGTATTATTAGACGTTGTATACCTAAGCATGAACAGGAACAAATCATACGGAAGTGTCACTCCGAGGCTTACGGAGGACACCATGCGGGAGACAGAACTGCACACAAGGTAATACAATCTGGTTTTTATTGGCCTACTCTTTTCAAGGATGCTCGTAAATTTGTCTCCTCTTGTGATGAATGTCAAAGAATTGGTAATGTTGGTAGACGTCAGGAAATGCCTATGAATTATTCACTTGCTGTTGAACCATTTGATGTTTGGGGATTTGATTATATGGGACCTTTTCCTAAATCCAATGGGTATACTCATATTTTAGTTGCTGTTGATTACGTTACTAAGTGGGTAGAAGCTATTCCAACTAGTAGTGTTGATCATAACACTTCTATTAAAATGCTTAAAGATGTTATTTTCCCAAGGTTTGGAGTCCCTAGATATATTTAATAACTGATGGTGGTTCACATTTTATTCATGGTGCATTCCGTAAATTACTTGCTAAATATGATGTCAACCATAGAATTGCATCTCCCTATCATCCTCAGACTAGTGGTCAAGTTGAATTAAGCAATAGAGAAATAAAATTAATTTTGCAGAAAACCGTCAATAGATCTAGAAAGAATTGGTCTAAGAAACTTGACGATGCATTGTGGGCTTATAGAACTGCTTATAAAAATCCTATGGGTATGTCTCCTTATAAAATGGTTTATGGAAAAGCATGTCATTTTCCTCTTGAGTCAGAACATAAAGCATATTGGGCAATTAAAGAATTAAATTATGATTTCAAACTTGCCGGTGAGAAGAGGTTATTTGACATTAGCTCATTAGATGAATGGAGAACCCAAGCTTATGAAAATGCTAAATTGTTTAAAGAAAAAGTTAAAAGATGGCATGATAGAAGAATTCAGAAACGGGAATTTAAAGTAGGTGAGCAAGTTCTATTGTACAATTCTCATTTAAGATTCTTTGCAGGAAAACTTCTTTCTAAGTGGGAAGGACCGTATATTATCGAGGAAGTTTATCGCTCCGGAGCCATCAAAATAAATAACTCCGATGGCACTAATCCGAGAGTGGTGAATGGGCAAAGAATTAAGCATTATATTTCAGGTACCCCTATTAATGTTGAAACTAATATTATTGAAACAATTACACCGGAAGAATACATAAGGGAGACCTTCCGGAACACTCCAGAACCCTGAAAAGGAAGAGGTATGTGATACGGTAAGTAAACTGACTCCAAAAATTCCATAAAAATACTTTCTGTCGGTTTTGGAATATTTATAAAAATACAAAAATAAGAAACAGCCGGGGGGACCCACCTGGTGCCCACGACGCACCAGGGCGCACCCCCCCCAGGTGCGCCCTGGTGGCTCGTGGGCCCCACGTGTGCCTTCCTGACTTCGTTTTCCTTCTGGATTACTTTTTTTGCAAGATAAAAAATCTATATATAGACATCCAGACATTTTGACCCCCGTATCGCAGAAATCTCCTCTGTTTTTGTTTCGTGCTGATTTCCTGGCAGATCTGAAAATATGTCGTCTCAAGACTTAGATGGGGAGAGCTTCATATCACACTATCTTGCAAATCCGAAGGCCTATAGGGATTTGGACCCCTATGGATTGTTCGAGGAGGAGGAGCAAGATGCCAACACAAAAGGGATGGAAGACGCGAGTTCGGATGAAGATGATGCCCCTTTACCTCGACCTGGAGATATGCATGTTGAGTTCAAGAAGTCGAGTCTCCCAAACACAGTAAAGAAATATAAGATTCAATTTATTCTGTCCCGTTTTTTGCAGGAGAGCAAGGAGGCATTATGTAAAAGAGTATTAAAGCTTGAGCAAGAAGTCGATGATTTGAGGGAGGAAAATTTCATCCTCAAACGTAAGCTGGCCAAGCTTACCAATACCCCACCACCATCATCATCGGAGAAGGACACTTGAGCACATGGGTATGGGCACTCCCCTTGGCTTGTGCCAAGCTTCGGGGAGGCGCCCCGGTATCGTATCACCATCACTTTTATCATCTTTACCTATTTTTAGTTCGATCCTTAGTTATTTCGTGATCTAGTTGAATAAAAGTTTAGTATGATCTATTTTTGAGTGCTAGTTTCGTGATCTATCTATCTATGTAATCGAGTTGAGAGTTATATAATAAAGAGTAGTTTGAGTTTTCTTGTTTTTGTTTTTGTTGCTTTACTTTCATGTTTCAATCATAGCAATGAAAATAACGAAAAAGATCATATGCTAAACTTATGGAAAGTAATGACATTACATAAAAAAGAATAAGTGGTAAAATTTATTGGAGGATAACAAACATAGTATTAGTCAATGATGCAATTCATGAAAAAATTAATAAGGGAAGAGAAGATTCACATGCAAATATACTATCTTGGACATCTTTTATGACTGTGAGCCCCCATTAAGTATTTTATGTCAAATTGTTGACGTTGGACAAGGAAGACAACGTAATGAGTTATGTTTGTTCATATTCACATAGAAGTTATATTGTTATAGATCCTCCAACATGTGGTGTTTGCCCAATATCTTTGCTAGCCAAAAATTCGCACTAAGTAGAGATACTACTTGTGCATCCAAAACCTTTAAACCCAGTTTCATGTCACAAGAGTCCACTATATCTACCTATGGATTGAATAAGATCCTTCAAGTAAGTTGTCATCGGTGCAAAAAGCAATAAAAATTGCCTCTAAATCTGTCTGAACTTTTATTGTAAGGGAAATAAGCGTTGTACGAGCTTGTGGTGGTAAAGAAATAAAAGCGATGGACTGCATAATAAAGGTTGCTATCACAAGGGGCAATATAACGTGATGTTCCTTTGCATTAAGAGCTCTAGCATTCAAAAACAAAAAGTGTATGACAACCTCTGCTTCCCTCTGCGAAGGGCCTATCCTTTACTTTTATGTATTTTACTTTTTATGCAAGAGTCAATAGTATTCTCCTCTATTTCCTTTTTATTTTTCTCTTTTGCAAGCATCATGTGGTGGGGAAAGATCTAAGCACATATATCTAGTTGGATATGAGTGATCATGAGTTATTATTGTTGACATCACCCTTGAGGTGAATAAGTTGGGAGGCAGAACTATAAGCCCCTATCTTTCTATGTGTCTGGCTGAAACTTTTTGCTCCATATATATGTCGTGAGAGTTAGCAATCATGGAAGATTAAATGATGGTTGAGTATGTGGACTTGCTGAATAGCTCCTACATGTGACCCTTCCTGAAAATATGATGAATTGTAATTGCATTGTTGGCTGAGAACATAGTTTGTTAGCTTTCAAGAAAGTTTATGCCTTATACTCCACTGTTGTGGTGAATTTTTACTTGCTCATAAGTAGTTTATGATAATAAATATTACTTCTATGATAATAAATATTGTTGTTATAATAATGATCATGATGCTTCTATGTCCGTATTTTGTTTTTATCGACACCTCTCTCTCTAAACATGTGGACATGATTATCGATATCGGCTTTCGCTTGAGGACAAGCGAGGTCTAAGCTTGGGGGAGTTGATACGTCCATATTGCATCATGTTTTACTACTGTTATTTATAGTGTTTTTTAATCAATATAACACTTTGTGGAGCTATTCTAATGCCTTTTCTCTCTAAATATGCAAGATTCACACAAGGAGGGAGAATACCAGCAGCTGGAATTCTGGAACTAAAAAAGCTCTGTCAAGATACCTATTCTGCACAACTCCAAATGAGCTAAAATTTTCTGGAGAATTATTTTGGAATATATAAAAAATATTGGAAGCAAAAAGTACCAGAGGGGGCCACCCAGGTGCCCATGAGGCACCAGGGCGCGCCACCCCCCAGGCGCGCCTTGGTACCTCGTGGGGCCCCTGGCCCACTTCTGGCCCCCATTTTCTGGTATATAAGGGCATTTCACCTAAAAAAAATATAGAGAAGACTTTTGGGACGGTGCGCCGCCGTCTCGAGGCGGAACTTGGGCAGGAGCACTTTTGCTCTCCGGCGGAGAGATTCTGCCGGGGATACTTCCCTCCGGGAGGGGGAAATCGTCGCCATCGACACAACCAGCGACCCTCTCATCATGGGAGGGCTAATCTTCATCAACATCTTCACCAGCACCATCTCATCTCAAACCCTAGTTCATCTCTTGTATTCAATCTTTGTCTCAAAACCTCACATTGGTACCTGTGGGTTGCTAGTAGTGTTGATTACATCTTGTAGTTGATGCTTGTTGGTTTACTTGGTGGAAGATTATATGTTCAGATCTATTATGCAATTCAATACCCTACTGGTCATGAGCATGTTGATGATGTGTGAGTAGTTACTTTTGTTCTTGAGGACATGGGAGAAGTCTTGTCATAAGTAATCATGTGAATTTGGTATTCGTTCGATATTTTGATGATGTGTATGTTGTGATTCTCTTAGTGGTGTCATGTGAACGTAGACTACATGACACTTCACCATCTTTGGGCCTAAGGGAATGCATTGTGGAGTAGTAATTAGATGATGGGTTGCTAGAGTGACAGAAGCTTAAACCCTAGTTTATGCGCTATTCCGTAAGGGGCTGATTTGGATCCACATGTTTAATGCTATGGTTAGAGTAATATTAATTCTTCTTTCGTAGTTGCGGATGCTTGCGAGAGGGGGTAATCATAAGTGGAAGGTTTGTCCAAGTAAGGGCAGCACCCAAGCACCGGTCCACCCACATATCAAATTATCAAAGTAGCGAACGCGAATCAAACTAACATGATGAAAGTGACTAGATGAAATTCCCATGTGTCCTCGAGAATGCTTTACTTATTATAAGAGATCGTTCCGGCCTATCCTTTGCTACAAAAAGGATTGGGCTACATTGTTGCACTCTTTGTTACTATTGTTACTTGTCACTTGCTACAAATTATCTTGCTATCAAACTACCTATTACCGATAATTTCAGCGCTTGTAGAAAACACCTTGCTGAAAACCGCTTGTCATTTCCTTCTGCTCCTCGTTGGGTTCGACACTCTTACTTAGCGAAAGGACTACGATTGATCCCCTATACTTGTGGGTCATCAGAAAGTATGGCTGCGGACTCTACAGCTATGATAGCGACGTAGGTCTTGCTGATAGATCGCAGATCGTGCTGCTGCTAAGTCACGTTCCTCTTCCAAGGCATTCAGAGAGTCTTGACGAGCTTGTTCATTGTCTGCTTCGACATAGGCGGTAACTCTTGGGGAATCATGACGGATATCACTGGGCAAAACAGCTTCGGCACCATAGACCATAAACAAAGGCGTATAGCCTGTTGATCTATTAGGAGTGGTCCGGATGCTCCAAAGGATAGAAGGGAGCTCTTCGACCCAACAACCCGGCATGCGCTCGAGTGGGACCATAAGCCTAGGCTTAATGCCTCATAAAATCTCCTGGTTAGCGCGTTCTGCTTGGCCATTGGACTGAGGGTGTGCAACTGATGCAACATCAAGCCGGATATGCTCTCTTTGACAAAACTGCTTCATAGCTCCCTTGGACAAATTTGTGCCATTATCAGTGATGATGCTATGTGGATAACCAAAGCGAAAAATCAACTTTTTCAAGAACTTGACTGTTGTGGCTACATCACATTTGCTGATTGGCTCGGCTTCAACCCACTTAGTAAATTTATCGATAGCAACCAAAAGATGGGTCTGTTTGTCCTTGGACGGTTTAAACGGACCAACCATATCAAGCCCCCAGACTGCAAATGGCCAAGTTATTGGTATCATCCGGAGCTCTTGAGCCGGAACATGAGCCTGGCGAGCAAACTTCTGGCAACCATTACACTTTTGTACGATATCCTCAGCATCTGTGTGAGCCGTAAGCCAGTAAAAACCATGCCGCAAAGCTTTGGCCACTAAAGATCTTGAGCCGGTATGATGACCACAACGCTGGAAAACTCCTGTAATGCTCCTCCTATGTAACTCGCCATTGACGATGGACATAGATTTAGAGCGGCGGGCGATCTAACGAGCCATGAGTTCATCTTCAGGGAGCGCGCCTCAAGTCAGATAGTACAGATAGGGAACTGTCCAGTCCGGAATAGCGTGAAGAGCCGCCACCAACAGTGCCTCCGGGTCAGGGATAGCGAGATCTTCCTCGGAAGGCAGTTTAACAGAAGGATTATGGAGCACGTCAAGGAACACATTCGGAGGGACCGGCTTACGTTGAGAGCCGAGTCGTGACAATGCATCAGCCGCCTCATTAAGTCGCCGATCAATGTGATCAACTTGATATCCTTTGAAGTGTCCAGCCACATTGGTTACCTCTTGCCGATAAGCCGCCATAAGTGGGTCCTTGGAATCCCACTTTCCTGAAACTTGTTGAGCGACCAAATCGGAGTCGCCTAAACACCTGACCCGGCTGAGATTCATCTCTTTAGCCATCCGAAGACCATGGAGGAGAGCCTCGTATTCAGCTGCATTGTTAGTACAGGTAAACGGAATCCTCAGGACATAACAAAATTTATCACCTCGAGGGGAAGATATGACCACTCCAGCCCCCGAGCCTTCTAGCTGTCTGGAACCATCAAAATGGATAGTCCAATATGTATTATCGGGCTTCTCCTCTGGAGTTTGGAGTTCCGTCCAATCATTGATGAAATCCACGAGTGCCTGGGATTTGATGGCCGTGCGAGGGACATATTTAAGATGGTGTGGACCAAGCTCAATTGCCCACTTGGCAACCCGGCCTGTAGCTTCCCTATTCTGGATGATGTCCCCCAGGAAATAATGCCTGAGCTTGCGACTAGCCATGAAGACGCCGAACACCAGTTTCTGCCAATGTGGGTACCTCTGCTTGGACTCCGATAGAACTTCGCTGACATAATAGATTGGCCGCTGCACTGGATATTCTTTCCCTGCCTCTTTTCTCTCGAGAACAACTGCAACACTTACCGCTTTGTTATTGGCAGCAATGTACAGGAGCATAGGCTCTTTGGCGATGGGAGCAGTGAGAACAGGCGGCTCAGCCAATTGCTTCTTGAGGGCTTCGAAAGCTGCATCAACAGCGTCACTCCAGACAAAAGTGTCAGTCTTTTTCAACATCTGATAAAGGGGAATCGCTTTTTCGCCAAGGCGGCTTATGAACCGGCTCAAAGCCGCGATCCGACCCGCCATCCGTTGAACGTCATTGATGTTCTCCGGTTTCGCAAGCGAGGTTATTGCCTTAATCTTGTCTGGATTGGCTTCGATGCCTCGCTCTGATACTAGGAAACCCAGCAACTTGCCTGCAGGAACACCAAAAACACACTTATCCAGGTTAAGCTTCATCTGGTAAGTCCGAAGATTAGCGAAAGTTTCCTTGAGATCATCCAGCAAGGTCTCCTTCTTCAATGACTTGACCACGATATCATCCACATAAGCATGAGCGTTGCGCCCAATCTGCCTATGGAAGCAATTCTGGACACACCGCTGATAAGTCGCTCCTGCGCTTTTGAGCCCGAAGGGCATAGAGACATAGCAAAAAGCCCCAAAAGGTGTGATGAAAGCTATCTTCTCCTGATCCTCGACGGCCATCTTTATCTGATGATAACCGGAGTAAGCATCCCGGAAACACAAACTCTCACAACCCACCGTGGCATCGATGATCTGATCAATGCGAGGGAGGGCAAACGGGTCTTTGGGACAAGCCTTGTTGAGATCTGTGTAGTCAACACACATGCGCCAAGTGCCATTTTTCTTTAGAACAAGCACTGGATTAGCCAACCACTGAGGGTGAAAAACTTCAACGATGAACCCGGTAGCTAGGAGCCGGTTTACTTCTTCCCCAATAACCTTGCGTCTCTCCTCGTTAAAACGACGAAGGAATTGTCGAACAGGCTTCATTTTCGGATCCACATTGAGGTGGTGCTCAGCGAGTTCTCTCGGTACACCTGGCATGTCAGAAGGTTTCCACCCGAAGATGTCCCGATTCTCACGGATGAACTCGATGAGCGCGCTTTCCTATTTGGGATCCATACCAGTCCCAATAGTGAACTTCTTGGACGGGTCACCAGGGACAAACTCAACCTGCTTGGTGTCCTCGGCCGACTTGAACTTGAGGGGCGGGTCAGACTCTGCGGTGGGTTTCTTCAAGGGCGTCATATCAGCCGGGTCAACATTTGAAGTGTAATATTTCAACTCTTCCGCAACGCAAGCCGTCTCGGCGTAGGCTGCATCCCCTTCCTCGCACTCAAGGGCGATCTTTCGATCTCCATTAACTGTGATAGTGCCTTTTGGTCCAGGCATCTTGAGTTTGAGGTAGACATAGCAGGGTTGAGCCATAAAGCGAGCGTAAGCCGGCCGCCCAAACAGGGCGTGATACGGGATCTTGATCTTGACCACCTCAAAGGTTAAAGACTCACACCTGTAATTATCATCAGTGCCAAACGCAACATCCAGCTTGATCCGCCCGATAGGATATGCAAACTTTCCAGGAACAATCCCGTGAAGCACTGTAGAAGACGATTGGAGCTGTTTTTCAGACAGATTCATCCGTCGGAAAGAGTCATAGTACAAGACGTTTATGTTGCTTCCTCCGTCCATGAGCACCTTCGTGAGCGAGTAGCCGCCGACTTGAGGCGCCACCACCAAAGCTAAGCAACCTGGATTGTCGACCCGGGGAGGGTGGTCTTCTCTGCTCCATGTAATGGGCTTTTCCGACCAACGTAGATATTCCGGGACTGCCGGCTCGACAACACTGACGGCTTGTTTCCGGAGTTTGCGACCTCGCTTGTCGGTATGAGTCGAGAACACGTGATACTTCCCACTATTCAACTGTTTGGGATTGCTCTGAAAACCAGACTGATTGCCCTGTTGCTGATTGCCCTGCTGTTGATTTCCTTGTCCTGAATGCTGATTGCCTCCGTTGTTGCTAGTACCCTGATAACCTGCTCCTGAGCTGCCCGGGCCGTGGAATCCCGGGTTGTGAAAGCCACCGGACGAGCCAGCTCCAGGTTGCCCCGGGTTGCCTCCTCCGCCACCCTGACGGTTCTGAAAGAATTGCTCTCCGAAAGCTTGTATTATGTGACAGTTCTCCCAAGAGTGGGTTGACGGCTTATTAGGGAGGCTGTGTTTTGGGCATGGGCCTTTGAGGGCTTCCTCAAAATTACGGGGCTTGTTGCTACTCTAGGATCTTCCCGAATTATTCCCCCTTGGGTATTTGTAACCAGTGTTGGTATTAGAAACCAAGTCTCATCCTCCTTCCTGATTCTTACGCTTCCCTCAATTGCCTTGATTACCATGGTTTCCATTGTTCCCTGAATTGATCTGCTGGTTACCCTTGCCACCATTGTTTTTCTTTCCCTTGCCAGTCTGGTCATCATCCGGGCTAGGATCCTTTGTGGTGTCTGACTCGGCATACCTAGTGAGGACGTCCATGAGCTCGCCCATATCCTGAACCTTCCGCTTAAGCCGGCCAAGCTTCTGTACGAGGGGCTCGAAGTGACAGTTCTTCTCCAGGATCAGAACCGCTTGAGCCGCCGTGATGCTGTCAGAGGCGTGAATAATGTCTGCGACCCGGCGCGTCCAGTGATGGGCCGACTCACCCTCACGTTGGATGCAGTGCTGAAGATCGATGATCGTCATTGGGCGCTTGCAGGTTCCCTGGAAGTTCTTGATGAAACGGTCCTTCAACTCCGCCCAGGTGTTAGTAGAGTTAGGGGGCAAGTTTTTCAACCACGTACGATCCAGCCCCTCCAACATCATAGTCAGGTACTTGGCGCAGACAGCGTCGCTGACATCCAGCATGTCCATGGCTATCTCGTAGCTCTCAATCCAGGCGGCCGGCTCAAGGTCAGCCATGTAATTTCGAACCTTGCGAGGGCCTTTGAAATCCTTGGGCATGCGCTCGTTGCGTAAAGCTGGCACCAAACACGGTATCCCAATGGTCCTGCTACCGTAGGTCAATTGGGTTGTGACAAGCGGCGCATGAGCCACCGTATTTGCCGCCTCCGCCCCTCGTTGAGCCCGAACCGTATCAACAATCTCCTGGGAGTTGAGGGGCCCAAGGCGTGGTGGGTCACGAGGCCGCTCACGATGTCGATGAGTACTGCTAGAGACGGCCGGCGACTCATTGTGGCGGCTTCTGCTGCAGCTTGGGAGCGGGGTAGAGTGAAGCCGCTGCCGACTGTAAGAGTAGTTCGCCTGTTGGGCGACCGCAGTTTTTAACACCTCAATGGAATTTCGGGCTTCGATCTCAACCGGCGAATTTCCCATGATTGGGAGCGCGGCCAAATTGGTCGCTGCTGCTACCAAGTTGTCCAATGGATTGGAGAAGTGACCTGCTGGCGTAAGGAAACGATGCGGGGGCGTCTGAACTGGCGGGAGTCGCTGGGCCGGCTCCTGCTGGTACTACTGAGCCGGCTGGTGTGGTTGACCCGGCGACGGCTGCCTGCCTCTGCTCGGGGGTACAAATCGTGCTTCCGGGGTGCCTGCCCCAGCCCCTTGAATAGGCGCATCCTGCGGCGTGTTAAACAGACGCAGGGGCTCGTAGTTGGGCGATAGATGACTCATATGGCGCCTCTGATGAACCGCCTCTGAGGCACTCTGATGGAGCCCCATGCGTCAGGCTTCTGCTTTCAGGCGCTCTACCTCAGCTTGGACTTGAGACTGCAACTCCGCCATGCGAGTGTTTTCGGCGTTGATATCTGCCTGTACCTTAGCCATCTGCTCGCGGAGTTTTGTCACCTCCGTGTTGCGTTCCGCCTGGTTCTCTGCGGTCACCGTCGTCGCAAGGAGCGTTGCCAGGGCAGTTGCCAATTCTGCCAAGGCCTAAGCCGACGACACGGCTGAGCCGGCCCCTGAGGTAGCGGTTCCCGTCACGGCGCCGGCCACCATGGAATTAAGGGCCGGGGCTGAGCCGGCCATATAGACAGCAGCCCGGTGGGGCGTGTTGAAGGAGTCCTGAGTCGGCTGGTCATCGGAGTAGCCCCCAAGCCCACCATCGTAGAGCGGGAGGATTGACTCAGTCTCCCCTACCGAGGACTCGCCATCAGAGTAGACGAGGGTATCACCACCGGACGCAGAGTTATCTGCAAGGTCCACCCCCTGAGTGAAGCCGATGAGGACGTGCTTCCGGCTGGCCTGAGCCTGGGCGGGTTGCGCGTGCCGAGCCGGCTCGACGATGTCGGTGCAGATGTCCGGCTCGGGTTCAGATCCGCCGGCTTTGCCGATGAAGACGTGGATTTTGCCGAAGGGGACCCGGTACCCGTACTCGATTGAGTCGGCCTCAGGGCCCTAGTCTGAATCGTCGATGTAGAGCTTGCCGCGGCGACTCTTGGTCATGCGGCCGATCGCGTATCCCTCGATCCCTGCGGGAGTTCCCTTCAAGTACTCAACAACACCGAGCGATAGCCCCACGGTGGGCGCCAACTGTCGTGGTTTTGTCACGGCAGATGTCCTCGTGAAAGGACTTAGTCGTGAGGCCATCGCAGCTAGGTGGTAACTCGAACGGGGTTGATCGGAATCGAGAGACAAGGGTTGACCCAGGTTCAGCCCCTCACAAAGGAGGTAATGGCCTACGTCCTGCTTGATTGTTATTGATGATGATGATCTTGATTACAAGGGTGCAACTTGGCTAACCTACTACTCGAGAGCTTGTAACTTGATCTTTCTGCCTCGGGGGGCTCGCCTTTATATACAGGTCGAGGCCCCAGGCTTACAACAGAGTCCGGGTCGCAACATGACCCATGCCCTAATCTATCTCCTACTCATCACCTTAGGTAAGCCGCCGCCTGAAGTATTGGACCTCTAAGCCGGCCCGCTTATGAATCACCCTGGATAGGCCTTGGAGTCTTGATAGCCGCTTCTCTCTTTAAGCCGCCACATGATAACCCGGCCCTGAACGGGCGGGTCATACCATGGGGTTATATCCCCAACAGCGGGCGAGGGGGAAAAGGGGGCGCTAGGGTTCGTCAGGGCGGTCGGGGAGGACTTGTAGTCGTTGGGGAGGCGGGGATGGCCGCCACGGCGACATCGGGCGCGTGGACGGGCGAGCAGAGGCCACGCCATGGCTTCAGCCTCCCCCTGGGCAGGAGGTGGACGAAAGGCCGGCGCTAACGGGCCAGGCCGCACTATAGGGGTGCTGGGCCAAAGTGCACAGTGTTCTATTTTTCTTCTTTTTCTTTTTCTTTTTCTGTGTCTATTTTATCTCATAGTTTTGCATTAATTTGAGCTACCAAATGAATTTAGTTAAATGTGCAATTTATCACATAAATACTAGGCAATATTTTGGGCTGCCACAAAAAGTTTGGAGTCTGTTTGAATTTATTCAAATTATGTTTGCATTTAAATGGGGCTAAAATGGTGTTGTTTGGTCATGTTTTAATTTCCAGGGGCAATTTGGGGATTTTGGTGATGATTCCTTCATTCAAATAATTACTTATGGATTATTTACAAAATTATGAACTATTTTGTTGGCATATTTGAAGATGTAAATATTTGGCTTGCATTTGAATTTGAATTTGATTTAGCTTTCAACTAAGTGACAATTAAGCTTAGCAAAAAGTGGTGGCATGGCATCATTAGTAAGAGATCATTGTAGCTTAGTTACAGGGGTATCACAGGAGTCGACGTTTTAGGTCTTGTGGACGAACTTACTCATCTAGGAGGTTATCTCATAACCACCATAGGTATCAATCTTACTTACCGCCATGATCATCACGCGATCACCTCATGATCAATCAACATCGGTATCAACGATACCATCGTGATCATCACATGACCACCAGGAGCTCGATCTTTATCCATGATCATCGCATGACCACATAAAGATCAACCAACTTCTTTCCTCATGGAACCGGGGTTGTTTATTATTCAGGTTAATATTACTGTTGACCCATAGTGTGACCTACTATGAACTGTGTCCATGACCGAGGACGCGACAATCGATAGATTATACACACTACAGAGGTTAGTACATTGTACCCACACTATGGAACTCATGGCCTCGCACTCCCATTCGGGTGGAGCAACGACGTTCCAACAAAACCAATCTATTGCATGACACTCTCCCGACCACTCCGACAAACTCCCCTTTTGGGCTATGTCATGGGTGGCTCCGATGTCAACTCGTGACATCCGCCACTTTTGTGGCCGCCACCGTCGTGGCAAAACGAAACATTATCGTCCCAAACGGGGACATCGGTATACCATTCAACTCGGGCACACAAGGCTATGGCCGCCTACCTGATCAGGGTAGGGCACACACATAACCTTCCCTAGTTGGAGGCACCAGCGAGAGGCATGACAATAGACCAAATTAGGGCCTCCCCATCCAGGCATGTGTGGCTGCATTGGTGAGCTCGATTCGGTGGCACCATGACTCAGCCAACAGATTTGTTCAAGTTCGATTAATGTCAGGTTTAACTTGAATGGTGATCAGGTGAGCCATAGCAAAATAACATGATGAAATGACAATGCATATGAGCATGATATCAGCATAAGGAAAGGGCACCATGACTCAGTCTGCATTGTTATTTCATCATGCTATATTACTGTGACTCAGCTCATCACCATTCAAGATTGAATCTGACATTAATCGAACTTGAGCAAATCTGTTGGCTGAGTCATGGTGTCACCGAATCGAGCTAACCAGTGCAGCCACACTTGCCTTTATGGGGGGCCCTAATGCGGTCTATTGTCATGCCTCTCGCCGGCGCCTCCAACTAGGGAAGGTTATGTGCGCGCGCTACCCTGGCCCGGTGGGCGGCCATAAGTCTTGAGTGCCCGAGTTGTAAGGATATCCGAGGTCCCCGTTTGGGAAAGTGGTATGTTTTGGCCATGACGATGGCAGCCACAAAGGTGGCGAATGTCACGAGTTGACATCAGGGGCAACCCAAGACATAGCCCAAAGGGGAGTTTGTCGGGAGTGGCCGGGAGAGTGTCATGCAATAGATTGGTTTTGTCGGAACGTCGTTGGTCCACCCGAATGGGAGCACGAGGCCATGAGTTCCGTGGTGTGGGTACAGTGTACTAACCTCTGCAGAGTGTATAAACTATTGATAGCCGCGTCCTCGGTCATGGACACAGTTCGTAGTAGGTCACACTATGGGTCAACAGAAATAATAACCTGGATAATAACAACCCCGGTTCGATGAGAAAAGAAGTTGGTTGATCTTTATGTGGTCATGCGATGATCACAGGTAGAGATCAAGCTCCGTGTGGTCATGTGATGATCACGATGGTGTAGTTGATACCGAGCTTGGTCGATCCTAAGGTGATCGTGTGATGATCACGATGGTAAGTTGGTGGTTACGAGGAAACCTCCGAGCAGAGTAATATGGTCCATGAGACCTTAAATGTCGACCCCTTGCATGCTAGTACTAGTATCATCATGTTCATATCATGAAATATATGTACATGCCATGCTCATGCTATTGCCATGCTCATGTTGTTGCCATGCTCATGTTGTTCTAGTAGTATCGTGATCATCTTTGATGATTAACCTGTAAATGCCATGCTGTTGTATGTCTTGATTGCTTTGGTTGCTGTGAGCTTGCGAGTACATTCAAAGTACTCACCTGCGTGTCATGCCAGATTGCAGGTGATGCCGTGACTGCTTGTTTATCGAGGATCCCGAGGTTGCACTCTAGGATACGTCCCAGCCAGATTCCCTGCGGAGTGGAGTTCATCACCGTCGTCGCTCTTCCGCTGCTAGAAGTTATTCCATTTCGAGATGTCTCGCTGCTAGCATAGAGCTATCTGAGCAGGCGAAGTGTCGCCGTGCCCATGTAACCTTCGTGCCTCCAGAACCTTTGTACCCGTCTTATTGGTAATAAAGAGCTGATTTGTTCTATGCCAAGCAGTGCCGTATTCCAGAATACTTGATCTCTGGGCTGGAATACGGGGTGTTCCGGTCTCTCTGAGCCGGGGTGCCACACCTTGATAACCACTGCCAAGATTTTTGTCCCAATGTTGTCTTATGTCATAGCTTGTCAGCCCTCGCATCACACTGAGATGTATAACTGGCTTTCTTCCTCTTGCATAACTCATGTGGTTGTTGGATTCTCACCTTCCTTCGGTGGATCTACTTGAACGTACTTGAATCCTCGTACGAGTGACTTGCATGACCTGGTTGGCATGCTCACAATATATATGGATGTACGTGTAGCTGAACATTTGATTCCCGAGCTAGACTTGTGTCCTGACTAGCTCGTGCTTCTGACCAAACTGTTGTGGACCTGATTCTTGAGATGCACTGCCGACTCACAGTGTAATTACTTGTACCAATGTTGTCAACTGTTTGTAGTGTCGTACTGACGAAAATTGGATAGCTTGTGTTGGAAGCCATCAAGAGTATCATGCTGAGGAAGACTGAATAGCTTATGCTCGAAGCTTTTACCGGGATAGTGTGCTGAAGAAGACTGGGTATCATACCTCAGAAGCTTCTCCTCCTGGTTTCTTACTGGGGAAGATTCGGTGCTTTGTGCCGGAAGTTTTCTGCGGTAGCTTACAGAAGAAGACTGAGTATCTTACATTGGAAGCTATCCTTATTTTGTACTGAGGAAGATTGAGGAGCCTTGCATCATAAGTTTCTCTGGTAGCGTGCGGAGGAAGGCTGGGTTGCTTACCCAAGAAGCTACTCCATGTGATATGCGCACTGAATGCCATATATATATATACCCTTGATATTCCTGCTGTTGATTACTTGTATGAAAAGAATTTGTTGGACTATCCTTCTTGCAGAGTACTGGATACATGGCACATTCTAGCTTGCTTACGAGTATAACATGTTTCAAATTTTACTCAAGTGGAACCAAACTTCGTATATGATCCATACCTTTGACTCGAAATATACGGTTGGTCTTGTACCCAATTTATCTTCCGACTGGTTCCTTACGGTTGTAATGGTTGCACACTGAGGTAGACTTGATGCTGATAGTTAATCCGGAATATCATCTGTATTCTAACCAGATATTCCCAATATAATGCAGTCGGCTAAGAATTCCATAATGTTTGGCTGAGCTTCCAAATATTTGAACTCCTCACTGATTCTTTGAGTCCAGTGTCGGTTGATGAGCAACTTTCATAAGGGGAAATAAGGTAACACCTAAGGCCCAAAAGAAAGAAGCAAAAGAAACGACTCAACTGAACAAAAGCACACAAGGCATCAAGATTACACACAAGCAACATCACATTTTATAGCTATTCACATCAATATGCATGCCTACTTAAGCACACAAATCTCGCGAGAACTCCGGTACTACGATCTAATATGCAGTGGTGGTTTGCACGAAAGTGGATCCACGTGTGGAGGGGTTGGTGTAAACAGAGCTACACCAAGAGCTGGCTTAACATAGATTGCACCTTTGACGAGCATCGGAGGTGAGGACGTACTTGGTGATCATGTAGCGGAACATGAATGTCATGGCCACATCATCATCAAGCAGATGGAAGGGAACCGTACTCGTCCTGGGAATGGGTGACAGGGTAGGATTGTGGTGGAAAGCGGGGCTTGCTGGCATTGCCCTTTTCTAATAACAAAGATCAGTAAGGGTTGCCAAAGCCGCGAGTTGGATGGCAAGATCCAGGATAGAAACATGTCTATCACCGAAACGATAGGTGGGCTGGCGGAAAGATATTGGCGCGATACCTGAGCATCAATCCTGCAAGTGTTCGACACCACTGGGTATCTCGGCATCACTCCGCTGGGAAAGAGATGATACCAAACACCGAAAAGCAGGTATGCAAAGCTGGAGGGCGCATGTAGTGGATCGAAACTGATGCCATCTATACTCACAAGATCATCCGTTAGTGACAAGATAATAAGTCTATATGCATGCTATGCAACAAACAAATGCAGCAATCAAATGCAGCAAACCGACTAGACTCTATACTACCGATCTCTAACGCTCGCGCTGACTAGGGCATCCTACAACCAAACCTGCTCTAATACCAAAGCCTGTGGCACCCCGGCTCAGACGAACCGGAACACCCCGTATTCCATCCCAGAGATCAAGTCTTCTGGAATACGACACTGCTTGGCATAGCACAGAACAACTCTTTGTTACAAAAATATGGGTACAAGGGTTCTGATATTACAAAGATTACAGGGGCACAACGACACTACGCCTGCTAATATAGCTCTATGCTAGCAGCGGAACAACTCGTAGCAGCGGAATAACTTCTAGCAGCGGAACAGCGCGATGGTAATGGACTCCACTCCGTAGGGACTCTGGCTGGGACACAACCTAGCTCTCAAACTCAGGATCCTCGACAAGCAATCAATCACGGCATCACCTGCAATCTGGCACAACACGCCAGGTGAGTACTTTGAATGTACTCGCAAGCTCACAGCAACCAAAAGCAATCAAGACAAACCATAGCATGGCAATTACAGGTTAATTATTGATGATGATCATGATACTACTAGAACAACATGAGAGTGAACATCGCATGTACATGTTAATTATGATATTAACATAATGATACTAGAACTAGAATGCAGGGGAGTTGATGTTTTAGGCCTCGTGGACCAACTTACTCATCTAGCAGGTTATTTCATAACCACCATAGGTATCAATCTTACTTACCGCCGTGATCATCACGCGATCACCTCATGATCAATCGACATCGGTATCAACGATACCATCATGATCATCACCTGACCACCAGGAGCTCGATCTTTATCCGTGATCATCGCATGACCACATAAAGATCAACCAACTTCTTTCCTCATGGAACCGGGGTTGTTTATTATTCAGGTTAATATTACTGCTGACCCATAGTGTGACCAACTACGAACTGTGTCCATGACCGAGGACGCGGCTATCGATAGATTATAAACTCTGTAGAGGTTAGTACACTTTACCCACACTATGGAACTCATGGCCTCGCACTCCCATTCGGGTGGACCAACGACGTTCCAACAAAACCAATCCATTGCATGACACTCTCCCGGCCACTCCGACAAACTCCCCTTTTGGGCTATGTCATGGGTGGCCCCGATGTCAACTCGTGACATCCCCAACCTTTGTGGCCGCCACCGTCATGGCAAAATTAACATTATCGCCCCAAAAGAGGACATCGGTATACCATTCAACTCGGGCACACAAGGCTATGGCCGCCTACCTGATCAGGGTAGCGCGCACACATAACCTTCCCTAGTTGGAGGCACCGGCGAGAGGCATGACAATAGACCGAATTAGGGCCTCCCCATCCAGGCAAGTGTGGCTGCACTGGTGAGCTTGATTCGGTGGCACCATAACTCAGCCAACAGATTTGTTCAAGTTCGATTAATGTTAGGTTTAACTTTAATGGTGATGAGCTGAGCCATAGCAAAATAACATGATGAAATGACAATGCATATGAGCATGATATCAGCATAAGCATGGATGGGCAACATAATAATTTCACAAATGAATCTTACATCAACAACCATAAATCATGTAGTTTACTGGATGCAAATGATCATAGCATAGTGATGTTCATGCATCTTACAAGTATTTTCAGAACAAAACCATAGCTATTCATGTGAGCATATCATTATATATAGCACCGGAAATGATTACAAGAATGAAACATGATAATAATAACATTAGCAATTAATCATTGAACTAACTAGATGCACATGAACACGGCATAAGGCTAAGCATAGTTTTACAAGCATTTTCATAGCATTAACAAAATAATTACATTAGCACACAATTATTCAATCATTCAAGTGAAAACCATGGCTATTGCAATGCAATCACGCAAGTGGCTAATGTGGCTTGCCTAGGGTTGAAGGATTCACCTGGAAGAAGTGCGAGAAGCTCGCGGAAAGTTTGCCGGAAAAGTTTCTCTCTCAAAATGGGCTGAATAAGGGCAGGGGTGAAATGGTCATTTTCAGAGTGTGACAACATCATGAAAATGATACCAACGGAACGGGCTCGATGAATAGAGAACATGGGCATTTGAATCACCTGAATCTGAGTCACGGTTAAATATTTGCAGCCGTTCCTTCGTTAGGCAAAAAACAAACAAAAATATGTTCATTTCTGTCCTTAACGGATGAACGCCCGCAAACTAACTGTTTCGGCCGGCGGCTGAAAACAGAAAATGAATTTCTGGAAAATACGCCTCCAGTGCAAAAAAGCGTATTATGGGCCGAAGTTGCACCATTTACGCTTTCGTAAAAAGAAAGTGTATTCCTCCAGAGTACCTTTTCACTTAAAATCGCGTGTGACCGGGGTCAACGCCGCGGTGTGGCTGACCGGTGGGTCCACGGGGCCCACAGGCAGGCTGGGGGTCTCGTCTTCTACCTCCTGTCCCTGCGCTTGGCCGAGGGAGGAACAGAGTCTGGCGAGGCTTGCCATGACTCCGTCCACCACCCGTGGCGCCCGACCTACTGGCAGGTCTAGGGAATCGAGGCGCACCCGCCACTGGGTGGCGCAGTCGCCGGGGAGCGCTGAGCCGAGCGGGGTGGCATCCGTGGCGGACGGCGGCATCAAGCGACGTTAGGCTCGCGCCCACAGGCCACTTGAGGAGAAAAAGGAGCGCGTCGGGGCTCCGCCTGGCCCATGAGGTCTCGCCGGAGGAGAATGGAGGGAAAAAGGAGCTCGGGTTGCTCCAATTTTGGCAGACATAGGTGGCGACCATGGCGGCCGTAGGCGAGGAGGTGGGGCTCTGGGGCTCGAATGAGGGGTCGGGAAGGTAGCTGGGAGGGAGAGGGAGCTGCTGGTGATGCCGAGGGGGCTCGGGGACGGGTTATTTATAGCCGGGGCGAGCTCGAGGGTGAGCGCGGCCACGGTGACGCGTGTGCCGTGCGCCGGAGCTCAGAGGACACGCAAAGGAGGAGGGAAGAGGTGTCCAGAGGATCCACGGGGAGAGGAGGGAGCTCGAGCGTGCTCGAGAAGGCTCGGAAGAGGCGTGGCCGACCGGCCATGGCTATGGGGACGGCAGACAGCACACGGACGGGGCTACCATGGCACGTCGGGGAGGAAAGAGGAGGGAGAGAGGGCTCCAGAGCGAGCGCATGGATGCCACGGAGCCATAGGACATGCTTCGGTGTCGAGAGCGCGACGAATGGACGGTGGCCGAGGGCCCCAATGTCCAGAGCACGCGTATGGTCATGCCAACCGCGTTGTAACCGTGTGAGCGTGGCGTTGCCATGCGTTCTGGGCGACACAAGCATGTCTGGCCAGTTGGGCATTCCCCCAGTAGGTTCTAGGAAGGAGACAACAAAAGTGGCTCAGGAGGTGGCTGAACTAGGCACAAACACTAATCAGTAGCAAGGTGTTTGTGACAAACTGGGGGAGGCTCACTTGGGGATAGAAGCTGAGCTTTGGCTGGGGTCAATCACTCACTGAGGTTACCACCTTGGCAAATTTTTAGCTCAAATGGAGGGGTCTAGGTAGAACTTGCTTTGCAAAGTACCACACTGGACAGAAATATGGAAGTTGAAGATGTGCTCAAATGGATGATAGGATTGAGATGGGATGATGATTTGGTCATAGGAAGGCACTGTAAAAATTTCATAGCATTTGGATAAGTAAAAAATGGTACTTCCTTCACAATGCTTTCCTCTGGATAGAAACTTAGGAAAAATCTTGAGAATTATTGGCTAGATGAAATGAGCTCAAATTTGGTGGAGGGAAGTTATATAGGTGGGAGAATGTCCTGGAAAAATTTCAGCAATTATGGAGCAATATAAAATATAGTTGCTTCACAATCTGAAAATATGACCAGAAGCAAAGATTGGATGGTGTGATCACCATGAGCATGAAATCTTGAATATTCTTACATATCCAAGGTCCATATGGTCCAAAGGAATTTTGAGAATTTTGTGGGAATTAATGGCAAGGCAGAAATATAGGTTGCTTCACAACCTAGGGCAAACAGGGTTATTCCTTTAATAGAAAAAGGAATATTCGCAAGAATAAATATTGGGGTTGGGATAGGATGGAAATGACATGGCCTTGGGAAAGATTTGAGAGTGACAAGCCACTTGGGAGAGGAAGAAGAAATGATCTTCCTAGGTTTTCAAGACCATAAAGCCAAACAAAAAGAAATCCAAAGCAAAATCCACAGAAATCCAAAAGAAGAAGAAAGGGCCAAAAATCAGGGTGTCACAGCCGTCACGGCCCCCAGGCATGCCCCGGCGACGTCCGCGCTGTGCCCTCCTCCATCTAGGACATAAGCCTGCGCCTCGTGCGGCGGTCGCCACTGCCACAGTTGTCTTTGTGTCGTCGCGGTTCCTGCACTGCCGCCCGCACCATCCGCCGCACTCTGCGCCGAGCCAGCAGTATCGCCCGCTGGCGATCCTTGTCCGCTTTCAGGACAACCCTGGCTAACCTGGTGGCTTGCTCATACCGCCTTTCCCGCTTCCTCTGGCCGTCGTCGGGAAAGGCGGCGGCATGGCCATCGACCGCCAAACCGGCCATCACGCCGCTAGCCTTGATTCCGCGGTCGCCCAACTCCATCTTATCATCGGTCATTGGGGGTATGCCGGTATGTGTGGGTAACTAGCTAGCAAGGGGATCAGTAGTTAGTCGCCGCCGTCGGCCATTGTTGTGGTTATTTATAGCTAGCAGCTGGCTAGGGGATTGAGGGTTTTGCAATTTACCCCTGTGGTTGGTCCTTGCGCGGGAAGTCTTCGCTGGAGCGCGGGAAGACTAAGTGGAGCACACAATTCCCAGCACACAACCATATGCAGTGTCACGTGCTATCACTCACTTGTTAACATAAGGAAACGTATGTGTAACTTACAAATCATCACACACGAGTACTCACACCACGCATCGTGTGCGATGCTCCTAGCCATCGCAAACAACTCATTTGCATTTTCAAAGTCTTTTCTACACACATAATCGCACACGAAACAACTGTAGCAACTGTCTGCAAGGGTTAGGGACACAATAAATATCCTCTCTTCGCTCTCTATCGTCTCTTTCCTCTCGCAACCCCCAAATCTGGCCTTATTCTCCCCTCTGTCCTCGCCTCCACAAAATCCTCTACATCACACATGTCCTCAGAAACTCGAACCCCCCTCTCCATCGCGGAAGGCATGGGGGAGACGCAACTCATATGTGCGCCGGAGTGAACTGTATGCCGTATATCCGAGTGAACTGTATGTTGTCTATTGCACACACACCTTGATCTGGCCAACCATTTCTATTTTGTTGGCTAATCACAAACAGTTCATTCGAGTGAACTGTATTCCGTATATCACACACACCTTGATCTGGCTGACCGTTTCTATTGTTCTGGGTCATCGCAAACAGTTCGTATGGATAAACTATATGCCACGTATCGCACACGCAACTCTAATCTGAATCGTGCTTGATGTCTCCATCATTGCACACAGTTCATTTTATTGGTGATGGTTTTATTACGACACCGTTTGCGATTCATGCATCGCACACAGTTTCGTTGAAGGGTCTCTGATTCATGTGTCGCGTTAGCAGCATCCTGCAGTAGTGTGTACCGTATGGGCAAGTGAAGGTAGTCTTTTCTTGCTCCTCAGGCCGGATAGGTATTTGCCAGAATCCAGAATATCCATTGAGATAGCAAAAATAAGACTTGTTGGCCAACCTCTCTAATATCTCATTTATGAACAGCAACGGGTAGTGATCCTTCTTAGTCCACTTATTTAGTTTCTTGAAATCAACACACATTCCATATCCAATAACAGCCCTGGTAGGGACTAGGTCATTATTGTAAGTGCATCAAGTGCCCCCTTAGTGGTTTTGGAGTATTGAAGACAAATAGGTTGAGGAACTAATGTGTTTGTGAGTGTACACAGGAAATATAGTCCCTGGAGATTTGGTTTAACACATGGAAGACGACCCCTAAAAATTGGATTTCTTCAGGTGAACAATTTGGTGATGAAATTGGTACGGCCTTTGAAGAAATTGACGTGAAGACTGGAAGCTTGAAGACTTTTGTTTTCGTAGTTTCTTTCTTCTTATCTGAGTCATAGGAAAAATCATACTGTTAAAGGGGGTCTAGGTGAATCATAGTTCACATTTCCAAAGTGATGCTCAAACCTATACATACACAAACCGCTTCGAGTGAAGCCTTTGGAAATCTCCGGAACAGCTGACGCATTTGCTAGCGACACTGATGAAGTTCATCTGGTTGCTGACGAATTTGGTCAGGCTGAGGAGTTAGGATTTCGCCAGTGCGATCTGCCTAAAAGTGAGGAAATTGAGTGCCCCGACGAATTTGAGAGTTCAAATTCTGACAGTTGCTGCGCCGCGGGCTAGCTGTCGAGTGGATCCTTATCCTGACAATGGTCGAATCAGAGAAGGGCATTTATGACAATTCATGTTGGGTTGCCCCCAGGCTATAAATAGCCGCCCCCCACAACCACTTGTTGGTTGGCTGCTCCGAGAGAACTTGACACTTGTCATTTGAGAGCAACCCATCCTCTAATGACTTTGAGAGAATCCTAAGTGAGGAAAAACCCAGAGCCAAAGTGATTGAGCGTCACTGAAGAGATTGATCTGTGTGATCTGATGCCTGTTACCTTTGAAGACTGTAATTCTTCCAGACGGTTAAGCATCACATTCTGAGCACACCAAGAGTCATTGTGGTGTGCCGGTGAACAAGTCTGTGAAGGTTTTGGAAGTCTACCTTGAAGACTTACCACGAGTGATTGGGTGAGGTCTAAGTGACCTTAGCTCAAGAGGAATACGGTGAGCACTGTGTGTCCTCTAAGTTCGTCGTAGCCGCCTCAACCAGACGTACAGTTGATACAGCAACTGGAACTGGTCTACCAAATCGCTGTGTCTTCACCAAGCCAACCTAGTTTCAAATTCCTCACCCATCCCTTTACATTATTCCCATGCTGAACAATTTGTGATCTACTTTCTGAAGAACTTGAACTGAAGGCTTTCATCAAGTTGTATTCTATTTCTTCAGTTCATCTTCCTCATGTTTGTATGACTATATGATTGCATGTTCTTCATTTGTATGTATTCTGTATGCGTACTTTTTATTTCTGTGATGACTTAGTTCCCTCGTGTTTCTTTTTCTTCACTCTGATCTTCGTCAAATTCATCAGAGTCTGACAAATTTCTAATAATCTCCCATTCACCCCCCTCTGGGAGTAAACCTGCGCTTTCAATTAGTATCAGAGCAAGGTACTCCCTTGTTCTATGTGATTTTGGTTTAACCACCTGGAGTTTTAGTTATGTCAACTGCAGGTATGATCAAGGTCTCTGCTGCGTGCCCCATCTTTGATGGCACAGACTATCCATACTGGAAGAACAAGATGCGCATGCATCTTGAGGCAATTGACAATGATCTCTGGTTCGTCGTTGAGAACGGCATCCCCACTGTTGGCCCTAGCATCAATGCTGCTGATGTGAAGAGATTCAAGCAACTCGATTCTTCAGCGAAGAACATCATATGTGGACATCTCAACAAAGGATAGTATGGAAGAGTGAGTGCACTGGAAACATCAAAGCTTATCTGGGATAGGCTCTCCAAGGTCAATGAGGGAGTTTCCACTCAACGGGACTCTCGAGTTGATGTGCTTCGCAATCTCTTCAACCGCTTCAAGAGGCTTGACAATGAAAATGTTCAGCAAACTTTTGATCACCTCACAGATATCTCCAATGAGCTACAGGCTCTTGGCGCCGCTGATATTACTGACCACGAGGTGGTGAAGAAATTGCTGAGGTCTCTTGACAGCTCCTTTGACACCTTGGCCCTGATGATTCAAGAGCGTCCTGATTACAACTCACTTGATCCCGCTGATATTCTTGAGAGGCTCAATACTCATGAATTTCAGCAAGCTGAGAAGAGAGATATGTATGGTCCCAGCTATGGACGACCTCGCGCTCTGAAGGCAAAGGCTAAAGGCAAGGCAATTTCTTCATCTGAAGAAGAAGAGTCTAAATGCAGTACTGATAGCGCTGAGGAAATTGGCAGAGAACTGGCTATGATTGTGAGGAAGTTCCAGAAGTTTTCCAAGCGGAATCGCTTTGGAAAGTCTTCAAAGTATGACTCGAAGAACACTGGAGAAGATTCTGCTCGAGACTACAACAAGAGAACTTGTCACAAATGCAAGAAACCAGGCCATTACATCGCTGACTGCCCCCTCTGGCAAAAGTTCTCAAGGAAGAAGAAATCTAGCAAGGATGATGACTCTGATGACAAAAAGAAGAAGTCTTCAAAGTCTTCATCAAAATCATCATCAAAGAAGAAAAGCACCTAAAGGAAGAGCTCTGGCTTTTATTGGGAAGGAAATGGATTCTGAGGAAGAATATGATCAAGATGAAGCTGAGGAATCTGTGGAGGAGTCTGACTCTGGGGTAGCAAGCTTGGCCCTTGCTATGGAGTTCATCAGCAAGTCCATCTTCGACCATGAAGAAAATGGTGACTCCACCAACTCCGAAGACTATGCTGATGACTACACTCCCACCTATTGCTTCATGGCAAGAGGTGCCAAAGGTAATCTCACGAGAAGCTTACTTTTGTACTTCAAGTGATGATGACTCTGAATGTGAAGCAAAACCTAGCTATAAGAAACTGGCTAAAATTGCAACTGAACAACAAACTGCTATGGAAAGGATGCCAAAATTGCTAGACAAAAGTGATGATCTGTTAGATGAGTAAATGGATCGCAGTCAAGGTTTGTCTGAAGACCTTAGACGCCTAAAGTCACAATATGACGAACTTGAAAGTCGTCATGTGGCCCTCTCAGCCGAACACGAGAAGCTTTCCTACGAATTTCTTCAAAGGAAGCAAGAACTCAAGAAACTGAGAGCATCTCCTGATGATCTTCTGAAAGACAACGATTCATTACTCACTCAATAGATCAGCACCGCTCAGGAAGAATTTGTTGCTCCATGCTTAAAATGCCTTGAACGTGATAATGCAAATTCTTCAGCTGAATGTTCAAATACTTCAACTACTGCTATATCTTCAAATGTCTCTGTGGTTTCAATCCCCTCATCTGAGGAGACCACAAGTGTTACTGACGAAAATGCAGGTCTGAAGGAATTGTACGTCACAGGCATGTACAAAAGCCTCAAAGGGCACCAAACTCTTTGTGATGTGCTCAAGAAGCAGATTCTGAGAGGGTATTGCTTTTGAGAGAAAGTTGAACGCAGATGGATCTTATTGGAAACCTGAGCAGTATCCCAAAACCACATGGGTTGCTACAAAAGGACCTCCAGTTGATCCATCCATTCTATCTGGCTACAATTGTGATACTCCACATTCTTCTAATGAGTCATTTGACTCCAATTATAAGCTATTCAAATCAGAATGATGAAGTATTTGCTAGATTTGTTGGTACTAACTGCAGGAATGGTCCCCCAGTGAAGAAAATCTAGGTGCCCAAAAGTCTTCTTCAAAATCTTCAGGTGAATGTCATCATGACACCACCCAAGAAGAAGAAAAACCCCAGGGCAAATTCCTCACCTGGACCAAAGTCGTCAAATTGACGCAGGAGAACTCATGGTCGTACTAACATTTCCTCGCTGGGAAACAAATAGCGTTCTGATGAATATGTGCATTATTCTTCAAATCACTATGTGCACAAATCTGCTAAGAATTTCTCTGCATACTCTTATGAGTACTATACCCCTCCTGTGAAGAGAAATGCATATTCTTCAATGCCTAAGTTTTCTATCAATGATTTGCGTTACATTGCTTCTCAGCCACCCATTCAGATGTGGGTGGTTAAGAAGAAGAACTAATCTCTTTTGTAGGGTCAGGTCTTCAGACACAATGAATGTCTAATGAATTTACTGAAGACCTGACATAGTGCTTGTTGGGATGCAAGCTAATCATGATGAAATGAATTCCACATTTCACACATCCCTATGCTGCTAGTTATGTTCTAATTGATGAAATTCACTAACGAAATTGATCATCATATTCTTCAAACTGAAGTATATGAATTTGTAAGTGAGACTAATGCTTCTATAGGATGATACTCCAAAAGCTACTGAATGGGTTTTGGATAGTGGCTGTACCAATCACATGACTGGTGACGGGAATCTCCTCACCAATGCTCCCCTTACTCTGTCTCATCTGAAGCATATCACCTACGCTGACAAAGGAAAAAAGCAAGGTATTGGGTCTAGGTAAGGTTGCTATCTCAAAGGATCGACACATGGAAAAAGTGATGCTTGTCGAGTCCCTAGGATACAACCTCATGTCTGTCTCAATGCTTTGTGATCTTGATATGATTGTCGTCTTTGGCAAATATAGATACGTTGTGCTAATGGAATCTGACAAGTCCAAAGTCTTCAAAGGCTTTAGGAGAGGTGATTTGTACATTGTAGATTTCTCTCTAGGTCCTCAACCGGCCACGTGTCTACTGGCAAAAGCTTCAGAGTGCTAGCTATGGCATCGATGACTTGGACACGCTAGCATAAGGAATTTGAGCACACTCATCAAGAAGAAGCATATCATTGGCGTCGAGGGTGTCAAATTCGTCAAAGATCACCTTTGCAGGGATTGTGAGTCTGGAAAGATGACCAGATCCAAGCACAACGCAAAGACAATCATAACCACTACTCGTCCTTTTGAATTACTTCACATGGATCTCTTTGGTCCCACTCATTATGCCACACTAACCAATGCAGCATCACTCTATGGATTCATCATAGTTGATGATTATTCTCGTTACACCTGGGTGCATATCATTACCTTCAAGACTAAAGTGCAGGGTGTCTTCAGATGATTTGCGAATCGGGCCATGACGAATTATGGTCTCAAGATCAAGCACATCAGAAGCGACAACGGCACCGAGTTCAAGAACACCGGCCTTGATGACTATCTTGACGAACTTGGTATCACTCATGAACTATCTGCTCCATACACTCCTCAGCAGAATGGAGTTGCAGAATGCAAGAACAGGACACTCATCGAGATGGCTCATACTATGCTTGATGAATACAAGACTTCTCGTCGATGGTGGACTGAAGCAATTGATACTGCTTGTCACATCATCAATCGGGTATATCTTCACAAATTCCTCAAGAAAACTTCATATGAGCTCCTCACTGACAAGAAACCCAATGTGAGTTATTTCAAAGTCTTTGGTGCTAAATGCTGGATTAGAGATCCACATCACAATTCTAAATTTGCACCGAAAGCACATGAGGGTTTTATGCTTGGTTACGGAAAGGACTCGCACGCCTACTGGGTCTTCAACACCTACCACAACAAGGTTGTTGAAATTGTAGATGTGCGGTTCGATGAAACTAACGGCTCGCAAAGAGAGCACCTGCCTCCTGTGCTAGATGAAATGCCTCCTGAGGAATCTATCAAGCTGATGGGCACTGGTGAAATTGTGCCCAGTGAAGAAATAGCTGAAGATGAAGTGATCATTCCCCATTGTGAAGAAACTTCTGATCCTGAAGAAAATGACACTGAGGAAAATGCTCAACAACAATGGGTTTGTCGTCCAGCTCATCCTTGAGCAATGAATGAAGTGCAGATTGAGAAGATCCTCGACAACATCAATGCACCTGGTCCCCTCACTCGCTCAAGAGCTTCACATTTAGCTAACTTTTGTGGGCATTTTGCATTTGTCTCTACCACAGAGCCCACCAAAGTTGATGAAGCATTTCTGGAGCCTGAATGGATTCAAGCCATGCAAGAAGAATTGCAACAATTTGAGCTCAACAATGTGTGGGAGCTTGTGAATCGTCCTGGTCCACGCAAGCACAATATCATCGGCACTAAGTGGATCTACCACAACAAGCAAGACAAAAATGGCCAAGTGGTGAGGAATAAGGCCCGTTGAGGGTGTCCCGGACTAGGGGGTACTCGGGCTGCCGGCCTATCTCTCATAGGCCGGGCTGGTGGGCCGCTCTCTACACGTCGATGGAAGGCCGAATTGTGCGACTTCGTATATCAGAAGGAATCCTCCGAAGACTTGGCGTATCCTGCAAGTAATAATTGGCGTGACCAGCATGTTTATCCCCTGATGGTAACCGACCATATGTAACCCTAGATCCCTCTGGTGTCTATATAAACCAGAGGGTTAGGTCCGTAGAGGGACAGAATCATTATTTAGCCCATCTGATCTCGAGGTACATCAACTATGTGACCTTCATACAATTATATCAATACAATCATGCAGGATGTAGGGTATTACCTCTTCGAGAGGGCCGGAACCTGGGTAAATCATCGTCTCTACGGTGTCTGTTACCCATTGATTCCTAGACCCATAGTTCGGATCCCCTACCCGAGATCTGTCGGTTTTGGTGCCGACATTGGTGCTTTCATTGAGAGTTCCGCCGTGGGTCACCAAGGATCAATGGCTCGCCTTCTCATCAGCGATGGAATCCGCAGCGGGGACATCTTCGTCCCCGGTCAGCTCTTCGCGTTCGGCAGCATCGTGCTGCACGCCAATCCGACCGGTCACCTTGACCAGGTCGGTAGCTTCGCCCCTGAGCAAGAAATCAGGTTCGGTGGCCTTGAGTACGTCGCCGATGCTCGAGGTGATCTGGTTCTTACTAGGTTCTCGGCTTTACCCGAGGAGCCTACCAATCCCGAGGCTTTGACCTCGGAATCCCTCCCCGTCCCTATCCCTGGGCCGGGCCTCAGTTCGGATCTGGCCTTGAGTTCAGATCCAACCCCAACGCCAGAAAACCAAGGGTCACCCTTGGCCGAACACATTCGCAGCATTGGCACGCCGGAGCTCGACTCCGACAGATGCCCCAACGTGAATCCGGTTGACCTCTCGTTTTTAGGCGAGATGTTAGATTGGATCCAGAGCATGAATATCGCGGATGACCCGTCCTCGGGCCAGGAGCAGGCCGGACAGGAGGCCACCCGCGGGGAATTTTGCGTCCCACCCACGACCCACTTGGTAGCCACTGTCGAAGATTTAACCGACATGCTGGACTATGCCTCCAAGGAGGTTGACGACATGGACGAGGATATCGACGTCCCGCCCTACACGGCTCCCTCCCTTGCCACTTCCAACACCGGAAGGTAGACCGCCACCTCCACCTATGAAATTTACATGGTCGACACCCCCATGAAGGACGGTGACACAACCAAAAAGGACGACGACGATCCAGCCGAAGAACCGCCCAGACGCCGACGACGGCGAGCCAGAGGGCGAGGGAAGTGCAAGGAAAACCATACAGACACAAGCGGCACCGGAGATAACGAGACTCTGGACAACTTGGGGGAGCTCGGCGACAACACACCCGAGCAGCGCCCCGACACCCCTGAAGGGCATGAAGACAAGGGTGACCCCGAGGACCTCGAGGATTCCGAAGACAGCAACTACCTCCCTCCGTCCGAGGAGGAGGATAGCCTCGGACCCGAAGACTTTATCGTCCCAGAGGATTCCCTGGAACAAGAGAAATTCAAGCGGCAACTCATCGCCACTGCCCGAAGCTTGAAGAGGAAACAACAACAGCTAAAAGCCGAGCAAGATACGCTCAATGACAGATGGACGATGGTCTTAGCTGTCGAAGAAGGCCTTGACGATCAACGTCAAGGTCAATACAAGAGTTACCCACGGCGGCGCCTACTCCCAGAATTTGAGGATGAGGCCCTTGAGCCCATGCCTCCCAGACGAACTTACGCAAACCAGCCCGACCGCCCCGCTCGAGGACGGGATAGGCCGGCAGTGGAAACCGAACTCCCACCCGCACCCCCTCAAGGACGGGATAGGGCGGCCGGAGAAACCGAACTCCCACCAGCGCCCCCTCGAGGGCGGGATAGGGCGGCCAGGGAAGCCGAATACCCACCTGCGCCCCCTCGCCGAGCAGGCAAAGATCCGGTTCAACCGGATGACCAATACGATCTGCGCCACGACCTGAACGCCAGAGGGATCCAGTCGAGATCCATCTATGGATCCACAAGACATGCACCCGCCGGACGGGATGGATACCAAGCCTGGCGCGATAGAAACGACAGAGCTCGGGAACAGCACCGTGCCCGGATGACGACCGATCTCTGGCGCGATGTGACCCGGGCCAGGGGCGCCACACACCCAATGTGTTTCACGGATGAGGTGATGCATCATCAGTTCCCCAAGGGGTTTAAACCCGTCAATATAGAATCCTACGATGGGACAACTAACCCAGCCATGTGGATTGAGGATTTTCTCCTCCACATTCATATGGCCCAAGGAGATGATCTCCATGCTATTAAGTACTTACCGCTGAAAATCAAGGGGCCAGCAAGGCATTGGCTGAACAGCCTACCCGAAAACTCCATCAGGAGCTGGGAAGAGCTCGAGGATACATTCCGAGGTAACTTTCAAGGCACCTATGTTCGGCCACCGGACGCAGATGACCCGAGCCATGTCATTCAGCAGCCCGGAGAGTCAGCCCGGCAATTCTGGAACCAGTTCTTGACCAAGAAGAACCAGATCGTCGACTGTCCGGATGCCAAAGCGATTGCGGCATTCAAACACAGTATCTGGGACGAGTGGCTCGCCCGCCAGCTCGGCCAGGACAAGCCGAGAACAATGTTGGCCCTTACCTCCCTAATGACCCGCTTTTGCGCGGGTGAGGATAGCTGGTTAGCTCGTCGAAGCAACCACCCCGAAGACCCCGACACTTCAGAGATCCGGGACGGGAATGGGAAACCCCGGCGCAATAGGAACAATAAGCGCCGGCACTCAAACAACGGCGGTGAAGCCGATGACACAGCAGTAAATGCCGGATTCAGCGGCTCAAAATCGGGACCGCGGAAAAAACCCTCTAAAGGGAACCGGGATGGCCCGTCTGCGCTGGATAGAATATTGGATAGGCCCTGCCAGATTCACGGCACCTCCGACAAGCCTGCCAACCACACCAACCATAACTGTTGGGTAATCAAATAGGCCGGCAAGGTCACAGCCGAAGAACAGGGCAAGGGCCCCCGCAACAAGGACGACGACGAACCTCGTGGCCCGAACAACGGATGCCAAAAGCAGTTCCCTCCAGAGGTTAAAACCGTGAACATGATCTACGTCACGCATATACCGAAGAAGGAGCAGAAACGTGCACTTCGGGATGTCTACGCCTTAGAGCCGGTAGCCCCGAAATTCAACCCGTGGTCGGCTTGCCCGATCACTTTCGACCGTCGAGACCATCCGACCAGTATACGCCATGGAGGAACGGCGGCTCTGATGCTCGACCCTATCATGGACGGATTTCACCTCACCAGGGTCCTTATGGACGGAGGTAGTAGCCACAACTTGATTTACTCAGACACAGTGAGGAAAATGGGGATCGACCCATCAAGGATCAAACCCAGCAACACCACCTTTAAAGGTGTAATCCCAGGTGTCGAGGCACGCTGCTCTCGGTCCGTGACATTGGAAGTTGTATTCGGCTCGCCCGACAACTTCCGCAGCGAGGACTTGATCTTTGATATCGTCCCCTTCCGCAGCGGTTATCACGCACTCCTCGGCTAGACCGCGTTCACCCACTTCAACGCCATCCCGCACTATGCATACCTGAAACTCAAGATGCCAGGACCAAAGGGCGTCATTACCATCAATGGTAATACCGAGTGCTCGCTCCGAATAGAGGAACACACGGCGGCCCTAGCCGCCGAAGTCCAAGCCGCCGAAGAAGCATCGCAAGCCCAGTCTACTATCAAGATACTGGACGCACGCAAGCGCTCCCGAGCTGCAGCCTCGGTCCTGGAGCACTCCCATGCTCACTCCAAATAGGTATACGCGCCCCACAGCACGGCCCACCTAATCGCGAAATACGTACCTCGAGTGCATAATTTCGCGCTCAAAATTCCATGGGCAGTTGTGGGGACACATGAAAACAAAAGGCCGAGATCTCGGTTCGACCGGGCAATGGCCAACAGATGTCTTCGAATCAACATCAACAACGGGCACCATCTAGGGCCCGATCAGCGTCAAACTGATATACCGCGGCGACTTCTCACAACCCTTCCTCAAGGGCTCGTCTGCCGAACATTACTACTTCCGCCGAACATACGGTCGACAGCTCCGCTCACACAGAAGCTTCTTAAAGAGAAAAGGCGCAGACGTGCAACAGGGCGTAGTAGGGACGTCAAACCACTCATGAAGGTCCTGTGTAAACCTTTACTCTAATGTATTTATTTCTTCAAAAGTATCTATCAAAGTTACTTCGGTAATCCGGATTGTACGGTTGGACGTCACATATTCAAAGGAAATAAATGACCAATTTCTCTCTGGTAATCGTGCAATTATTTGCGCGGCATATTCCTTTCCGCTTTTTTTAGGCTGAAGTAAACTACTACGATACGTCCTTTTATTGGTAACCGGCTAATAGACCGGGGGCTCGAACATAAATCTTGCCTCAAACCCTATCCCGGCACCTATTTTCATGTGCTCAGTGTCACGGATTTTGCATTATATGAATCAGTTCCGAATTGCGTCTTTGGTCAATAGTTGGGTTGCCCGGCTCCTGTGTTTACCCTCTTACGTTCCGCACTGTTCGGCTAAGAGGGTAAAGGGAGAACCACTGCGATTGTGCTTCTAGCTAGCCTGGTTAAGTACCTCAGTGGAGAAAGCCGAAAACTGACTGTCCCAATAAGCGAGAACTGGTCGGCGATCCGATGACTCGTGTCAAACCAAAATCGCTGGAGGTTAGTCTGTGTTAAACGAAGGGTTCTCTGTTACAGAAACCATGTGATGATGGTATCAACCACGACTCGTCCGAATATCACAAACACTGGGGGCTAGTTACCAGCCCCCGCAGTCAAGCTCCTATGGCTAAGTGAAAGCACTAAAACCGTATAGTCTGATTGCCTGGTTTTTCCGTACATACAACCGCCTCCGGGCACCGAGACGCCGGCTAAGGGTTCGAGTGTTTCGCGAAAACACCCCATGCAGTATCTGCAAGGGGGCTGAAGCGGACGACTGGTAACTTTCAGTTTATAAACTGCCGCACAGGAGTCAAAATTAACATAAGCAGGCACTTTATTCACATCCAAACAACTTGCATTTCAACAAGACAAAAGTTTCAACTCCTTGGCTACAAGGAAACTAGATCTACTCATAAATTACATCTTTGGAACATTGAGCCTTTACTGCCCGAGCACCATCCATAACGATGGGAAAGTATTGCTCGGGGCGCCTATGCTCCTTCCCTGGCAGCGGAGGTCCAGTGGCCATCTCGGCCGGCTTTATCTTACCATTGTTTTGCCAAAGGCCATCCAAGCCCCCTCGATACATGCGAAGCGCTTCTAGGCGTCGATCCGGGAAGGGGCGTCGTATAACCTCTGCACCAGACCGAAGTAGCTGCTCGGCAGCGGCTCCGACGGCCATAGCTTGACGCAGAGGTCCTTCATCACCGGCTCTGCCATCCGATGCAGCTCCTTCAGCTGCTTCATTTGGTTGTTGAGGAGGGGAGGGTGTTCGGGCGCTTGAAATTGCGCCCAGAATAACCTCTGCTCGGCCCGACCCTCCTAGGCGGCGAAGAACCTCGCCGCATCAGCCACACTCTTCGGGAGGTCCGCAAAGGCGCCTGCGGAATGCCACACCCACGTGAGCAACGCGAACCTGTTACCTCCAAAGACGCTTTGTAGCAAATATGGCTTACCATCCGCAATCAGCCTCACTTGGCGGAGTTCTTCCTGGTGGCCGCGCGCCTCCGTCCGCGCTTCCTTGGCCACTGACCCCAGTGAGGTTAGCTCGGCGGCCTGCTCTTTATTTTTCTGCTCGAGAGCCTCACACTTCGTGACGGCCTCCGCGAGCTCTTGTTGCACCTCCACCACTCTGGCTTCGTGCTTCAGCCAAGCGGTTTTCACCGAAGTCAGTTCGGCAGCCGCCTGTTCGGCTGCCAGCCTCTGTTCCGCCGCTTCAACCTGAGCTGTCCTCAGCGCGGCCTTGAGGTTCTCGACCTCCACGGCGGCAGCTGTAGTCATATCAGTTGATTCCGCTTAGGCTAATTTAAACCTCACTTAACAAAACATGCAAATGGCCATAAGTCAACACTGTAGTCCGGACTTACCTTGCGCCTCGTCGAACCTCTTGTTCACTAGGCTGAGGTCGTCCTCGGAGCTTTTGAGCTTCCGATTCAGCTCGGCCAACTCCTCGGCGTTGGCAGCTACTGCCAAAGACGACGCCTGCGCATCTCTCTACGCATATTAGCATCCCAGATACTCATCTTTGATCCTCTGACCGGCTTTGGTCAAGCCCGCCAGAGTCTCAGGGGCTACTGTGTATGAGGCTATACATTTACACAAAAGAATTTTTCTAAGGGAAAATCATTACTTCGCTCACCTTGAAGCCGGCAAGAAGGCCACTAAAGGCCTCCTTCAGTCCGTTATCCACGGACCGCAGACTTTGCAACACCGCGCCCATAAGGGCACGGTGCTCTTCGACGATAGAGGAGCTGGTTAGAGCATCCTCCATCTCGTCCGGCCACCCGGTCGATGCCCGCTTTGGGGCGGGCGAGGGTGGCGGTGGCGCTTCGGCTCCTTCCCTCTCGAAGTCTGGGGCGCCGGACTCTGGACGCCTTGACGCCTCCGGAGTCGTCCTCGGAGAAAGCTCGGCTAGTCTGGGCTCCTCCTCTTCATTCACCAGAGGGGCCCTCCCCTCCTGGTCTTCGGCAACCGAGGTGTTCACCTCGGCCATGATAGTGTCGCCTCCTCCCCCTGTATGCGGCATGGGAGGGGTCCTCCTCGACAGAACCTCCTCGGCCTCCTCGACGATTGGGGGAGGCGAGGCACGGGATTCGGTCCCACTCTCCGCTAGCACCGCCGGTGGAGAATCCCCCTCCGAGACTCGGTCAGTGGGGAGATCGCGCAGCGGGCTGCAAAATCATAAACAGAAACGTGATTGATATCAAACCCAGTTCGGCTAAAGACGGTCAAGCGGTTGCTAGAACGCGTACCTTTGAGCCTGTGGCTTGGCCCTGGGGGTCCTCCGAGGAACCTCTTCGGAGGCCTCAGAGTCCTCGGCAGAAACCGAGCTATCGCCGGACAAGGCGGCTCCTCCTCGGCATCTTCGGACACCGCCCTTTTCCTTGTCCGGGAGGAATTGTCTTCCTTCCCGTCCTCTCCCTGCTCCTTCTCCTCCTCTTGCGCGGAGGGAGCATTGGTGTCCCCGGATCTAGCACCCGGGGGTCCTCAGGAGCGGAGGCCCTCTCTGGCCTCCCTCTTCAGGTCCTTCCTCTTCTCCTTCCTCTCCGGCGCCTCGTATGGCTCCACGGCCAACATGGCCGTCAGTAGGGGCGTCCTGGGTCCCTCTGGCAGCGGCGCTGGACTGTCGATCCACTGGGCCTTCTTCAGCCAGTTCTGCGGACGGGGAGTGAAACGGCTAAGTACCTTATCGAAAGGGAACCGTTCGGATATAAGAGTAAAATTAGTCATACCTCCCGTGGGGGGTTTGCTGCGTCGAGGCCGATGTCCTCCTCTACGGCCGGCCACTCCTTCTGTGTCTTGAACAACACCTTCCATAGTTGAGCGTGGGAGGTGCGGAAGAAGCTGAGCACGGTGGCTGGATCTTCGGGCTTGTAGGCACACATTGGGGAAGCCCTGTCCTGGGAAGGGAGGATTCGGTGGCCGAGCATGATCTGGATCACGTTGACCAGGTCGACGCCCTTCTCTATCATTTTGGCGATCCCGCTCTGCAGCAGCACCAACTCCTTATTCGGCCCCCAATCGAGGCCCTTCTTGGTCCATGAGACCAGCCTTGTAGGGGGTCCGGATCGGAAGGCCGGAATCACCCCCCAGTCCGCGCTCCTCGGCTCCGTGATGTAGAACCATTCCCTCTGCCAAACCTTGACGGTCTCGATGAAGGTGCCCTTTGGCCACTCCACTTGGGGAAGCTTGCTGACCATCGCGCCCCCGCAGTCCGCCTGCTGACCGTCGACGATCTTCGGCTTGACGTTGAAGATCTTCAGCCACAGGCCGAAGTGTGGCCGGACCCGGAGAAAAGCCTCGCAAACGATGATGAAGGCCGAGATGTGGAGGAACGAGTTCAGTGCGAGATCATGGAAGTCAAGCCCGTAGAAGAACATGAGACCCCTGACGAAGGGGTGAAGGGGGAATCCCAAACCTCGGAGGAAGTGGGGGATGAACACCACCCTCTCTGTAGGGGAACGCAGCAGAAAACAAAAAATTTCCGACCTACGCACCAGCCCAGGACCACTATGGAGACTGCATACAAGGTTTGATCTTTTCGTTACCGACTCGTAGTGCAGCGGAAGTAGAGTCGATGACGATCGGCGGTGCAGATCCCCACAGCTAGGATTTTACAACCTCCCAACCGCGAGGATGTACTTCTCATCTGCCCCTCGGACAGCCCTCCGGGAGGCAGTCAGACAGTCCCTCGGACGGTGTCACGGACAGCCCAACCGCGAGGATGTACTTCTCATTTTTATCGCTAAGATACTACTGATAATTTTAACTTCCATATCTTGAATTAAACTAAAAATATTTAAGAAAACAAAGTGTTTTTGAATGTCGTTAAGGGTCATTTCATGATGCATGGTATTAAAACTAATACACAATATAAAATTAAGAAATTGCCCGCGCACATATGATGCAAAGAGGCCAGAGGAAAACCCACCTTCATAGAAGAAAAAGGCACAAAAGAGGTTGCCCTCGCATTTGCGAGGGCCACTTTGCTTTATGCAAACATTAACTTCTCTGTGTTATTAACCATTAACTTGTGACGAATGAATCTCCTAGCATAACATCAATTCGGGTCGATTCACCACAAGTGTTCTACTAACATTGTGCCCTCAAAATTGCCAGCATAGACATGCCCATGATCAGGAAAATGGGATCATCATGCAATACATGAGCCAGTCTTAGAGGCAAGACTAGGAATACATTTTACCGTTTATTATTCCACACGTGCATATGAGTCTTCCTCCGAGCCTCGTGGTTATTGTAGACTCGAGAACCATAGCAGTTATAGCATGGAACATAAACATAAATATGAACATGGAGATAAACAATAACATTTATTATTTCCTCTAGGGCATATCTCCTACAGACTCCCACTTGCACTAGAGTCAATAATCTAGTCAATGCTAATGCACTTTACACCTATGGCATACCGGTGTAAAAATGCTTCGCTTGTGGTATAGCCTGATGTCCAACGGATCTAACAACTTCAGTTCCGTGTGTATCTTTGCATCTCCTCACATTTTCACGCTTTCACAAAATTCATATTTTGTGTGGAATTGGCTTCGTATATATGTGAATCACTGGTTAAACCTTGATTCCTCAGACTGAGCTATGGAGCAACTATCTTCAATAGTGTTCCATTGACCAAAGCCATCTTAGAACCATACTAAGTTCATGAACGAACTGTACGATTCAACATCTTCTATGTCGCTTTGAAAGCGGCAACATACTTAGCCTTTGTTATAGAATTCGCCACAGCAACCTGTTTGAAACGATTTCCAAACACCGTGCCACGATATCGTGTATTACACAAAACCCTTAACTTAAATCGAAAATCGCATGGAGTATTGATGAAGGCTGTATCGATGCAATTACTTACAACGAGCACTTCATAATCTCTACTTGCGAGAAAATATGTCATCAGTGCTACTCCAGTACTCAATGACATTTTTCACTGTTGTCCCATGATCTGTACTTTGATCACTTTGGTATCTATACTCGCAACTCCTTGGGAGTACTGGACATATCTGGTTGTTTTACATACCATGGAATACATAATTAATCCAAACACGAAAGTGTGTGGAATCTCCATCATGTATTTCGCTCATCAGTGTTTTGGGACACCGAGTCTTGCAAAAATCCTTTCCATGTGACTTCGGCAAGAATCACTCCTTGGCGTTTTATTGCTAAAATGTTTTAGCATCTTGTCAATATGTATTTTTGGCTTTAGCCTATTATGCAATTCTATATCGTAGATAAATATGCCTAATGTCAAGGCTATTTGGCCCAAGAACTTCATCGAAAAACTATTTTTAATGAAGTCCTAATTCATGTCAAGAAATTTCCAATCAACAATGTGTCAAGCACACAAAGTTTTTAGAAATATTATTATGCTCCCACTTACTTTCTTGAAACAACAAGCATCTTCGTTATCCATTGATGAAAACAAACTCTTTTGACTATTTCATCAAAAACGAAGATTCCAACTCCATTTTGCGCTCTTCTGTCCATTGCTGGAACTCTGAAGTTTGCATACTTACTAGCATCCTCTGGATTGACAAAATACCTTGGACTGTACCACATGCAAGTCCTAGGTTGCATTTCCATCACATGGAAATCCTTTTGGCATCCAAGTATCATATCTCAAGATTGAAATATGTATTAATTGCTAGTTTAACCCGATCTGACTTTAAGCATCGCTATGGTGAGACAACCTCATCGTAGTCAACTCCTTGAACTTGTTATTGCAACAAGTCGAGCTTTATGGATAAAACATTTTATCCACATCAGTTTATAGTTCCATTAATGTTCGTTAGACTCTAAGTCTTTCGATGGGTTTATCAAGATATAATCTTGAATCATTTATGGAAACTATCTCGGATTATATTGGCATTTAGCCAATTCCGGAGTCAGGGCCCATCAACGCTTCCTTGTGTATCGTAGGTATACTGTTGTCTAACAACAATATCTCGCTTGCGCACCTGAGAGGTTTGCACGAGTTTTGCCTACGTGGTTCAGTTGCAAGTTCGACCGAAGTCCATACATCTCATGTAGAGGCTTCCGTATCAGTTGCAGTAGGAAACTCTGGAATTACTTCCAAGGTTTATTTCCTTTGATCTGATGACGAAGATACTATTATCTCGTCAAGTTGCACTGTTCTCCCACTCACCTTTTTGCAAGAACCATTCTCTTTAAAAGCATACCGTTCTAGGTGGCAAACCTTTTGCCTCGGTATAGTGGTGGAGGAATTCCCAATTATTTGGGATAACCTACAAAGAAGTACATGTCTGATTTGGAATAGGTTTGTAAATATTTTACACAAGCCCCATATTCCAAATGTTAAGAAAAGACAAAGCATGGTTGGGCATACCATACCATGGCGTCATTTCAACAGACCCGATGGTGCTCTTTTCAGTGAAAAAGCCACAATCTCTAAAGCATTACTTTTAAAAGGGATAATGGCAAATTGATTTATGTCATCTTTGATCTTACCATGTCATAAATGGTTTGATTACATCTTCACGGACGTACCACTCATAGTGGAGTTCCGGGAGGTGTAAGTTATGAAACTCTTTTCACAACTCATCAGACATTCGCTAAACTTGTAACTCAAATATTCCTTTCGGCAATCTAGTTTGCAGAAACATATTTTTCTTGTTGCAATAATTTCTACTTCATTTTTGAAAACCTTTCGAATGATTTCAAAAGATCCAGACTTGCGTCTCATCAAGTAAATATCCATATATCTACTTGAGTCATTTCAGAAGATAGATAAATCCACTGCCAGCAACAACATTTATCGGACTACATACATCAAAATGTATGATCACCAATAAGTTCGTTGCTTGTTCCTTATGGCCTGTGAACGGTATTTCAGTCACTTCACTTTTCGGAGGAAAGTTGCAAGTGTCAGATGATTTATAATCAAACGACTTCAAAATCCATCATTATGGAATTTCTCCATGCGGGTTTCTCCAATGTGACCAAATGCAGTGCCACACATGTGTGGTATTCTCTTAGTCTTGCGACATTTAGTGTCAGTGTTATGGATGTATCATATTACCATCAATATTCATAACATACATCCCATCCATGATGGAAGCATGGCCCTTATGTTATTCATAACACCGAACATTAAAAGTTCTCTTATGAACAACCTTCTTGCAAGATACTTTATGCAATGGGCTAGAGTGTATAAAAACTCTAAAATGAATTATGAAAGTAAATACAGAGGTAATGTATTATTATTAATATTCATGACATACATCTCATTCATAATGAAAGTATGGCCCTTAAGTTATTCATAACATCGAACATCAAAAGTTCTCTTATGAACAACCTTCTTGCAAGATACCTTATGCAATGGGCCAGAGTGTGTAAAACTCTAAATGAATTATGAAAATAAATACATGGGTAATACACCGATGGAATGTATAGTAACTTTTACTATGTTCCCAGTGCGTATCTGAACCTCACTCCGGCCAGTCTTTTAGGCCGTAGTAGTTCTTGCATCGAATTGCAACGGAACGCAATCGAGCGGGTATCTTTTGTGATGAACTCACAATACCCAAGAATTAGTGATTAACATGTTTAATCATAATTCCCAAGAACTATTTCTTTGACTAGCCTTCCATACATCTATAACTCGTATGACATTCATACATGAGCTGGATATTCCAGTGTTCACTCTTTTTGCCTTTATACTTCTAACAGTTTAACTTTCAGTATTTCTCCTACTCTCAAAAGAAGCATCCAACTTAAGAGTGGCGTTAGCCCCGGACTTCCTAGGTGTGTAAGTCACACTAACACCCTTTGGACATTTCCTTTAAGTTGTTGTTTTATTAACCTTCATCATATGACAGGCGTTCTACTGGATCCCTCTGTTATTAGTCAAATGCATAGTAAACACTTTTACTAATAGTTTGCAAAATAAACATTGCTTTGGATATCACATATCTTTTAGCCTTTGTTTGTGTCTGAAAATGATTTTCAGTTCCATGAATATCACATAGCTATCCCAAACTTTTGAAGTTCGAGTCTCATGGAAGCAAACATATTGCACTTGATCGTAACGGAATTCTAACTTTTGGATCGAAGGACGAGAGTCACATTATCCATAGCATTAGCGGGAGAATACCAAAAGCATGCGATAGGACAAAGTCCTTCTCGGCACTTTTGAGGACAATCCTCACATTACGTTACCAACCGTAAAGTTTTAACCAGATATTTAACAGCTATTCAATTTTAATAGGGAAGGTGGAAACGCGAGCCATTCTTCTACAACCATTATGCAAATCACACTTAGACAGTGTCCATAATTAATTGCACTGAGAATTTAAACAAGTTAATTCTACAGTGCGCTCCCACTCAAATCAATATCTCTCAAAATTGATTATGAGTGATTCAAGATCCGCATTTCCATTCAACGCCACGGTTCGAGATGAACTCAAATGGCGCGAACTTCAATCTGTAGGCAAACTTGCCGATCACATCTCTATGTGATTCTTGTTCATCTTTCGATGCGTGTGTTCCGAGCTCAGGACTGTCCTGCCTGAACGTCAAGACAACCAAGTGATCTCGCTGCGAGGTCTCAACTCACCCGCCTCACACTTCTCTAATCGTTCGCACCCATGGAGATCATGTGATGCCCCAAAGAGATAGGTGCCGTGACGGTGCTACACTTGGGAGAACACTAACTACTTGATATTTTTGTGAGAGATCACCCTAATAAAAAGCGACTACCGCGCAATCAAAAAGGGTGCATCATAAGGGATAAACATCTTAGGCAATTCATAATAGCATGATATGGTATAGCCCTTTCTGACGGAGAAGTCTTTTATTTCTTCGTCTTCGGCATTCACGTCGGTGTTCACCTTCGCGAAGATTGCCACCACCTTGTCGATGCACCAGATTATATTGCTATCTCTATAGCTAATAAAATAAGTGCATTACTTAAGGTTGACACGCAGGTCATTAAAGTGACAATCATATGGCTCCAGCCATCATGCCGAATCATGACACGCAGGTCATGTTAATTTTACATCATATAGTCATCTCATACATAATCAAATTAATATGAGCACTGCTATACCACATCATATGCACATGTAAACCATCCTGCAAAACCAAGTTAGACGCCTCTAATCGGTTTCTGCAAAATTTCATTTTACGTGGCTTCTAAGGTTTCGAACAAACCGCAGCTACCAACGTCCATCATCAAGTATGATTATTCAAGTCGCTAGATTAACTTTATGGGGTGTATGAAACATGAGATAATAAAATCTCGAGCCCCATACTGAACTTCGTCATACGCATGACCCCCGTGCAGATCATATCTGCATTGCCCTTTTGTTTGCGAAATTTCATCTTTCTCTCTAACTATGGTGGAATTCAATGAACTGTTAGCACTTCGTTGATCAATCAGGATCGCGGATTGCCAGAACTTTGAAACTCCACCATGCTGTTATCAAGATCAGAAATATGCAAATTCCAGGGAAGCAACAAGAACATCGGGTAACAGATTTCATCTGCTACCTGCACAAATAATTACCAGCAGTAGAACTCATCTACTACAAATTATATTGTGCAACACCCATACATCTCTATGTATTCTAGATCGTAACCTGCATCTATGCATAGCACGGCTCTGATACCACTGTAGGGGAACGCAGCAGAAAACAAAAAATTTCTGACCTACGCACCAGCCCAGGACCACTATGGAGACTGCATACAAGGTTTGATCTTTTCGTTACCGACTCGTAGCGCAGCGGAAGTAGAGTCGATGACGATCGGTGGTGCAGATCCCCACAACTAAGATTTTACAACCTCCCAACCACGAGGATGTACTTCCTCATCTGCCCCTCGGACAGCCCTCCGGGAGGCAGTCAGACAGTCCCTCGGACGGTGTCACGGACAGCCCTCCGGGAGGACCTTCAAAACTCAGACGGTCACTCGGACAGCCCTTCTGGAGGCACTCTCGAACTAAGACCGAAACTATGATCTCTCTACAGAGTTGCACACATACGGTGTCATCTATCCGGCAGGGCTTCGCCGTCCAGAACTAGTTCCCACCGGAACCCAGACAACCTTTCGGCTCTACGAAACTATTTCGCTGGGGGGGAGAGAGAAGACAGAAATGTCATGGCATGTGTATGAGAGCAAGGGATGAGTGTGGAGAGCACCCCCTCCACCTCTCTTTATAGGAAAGCCAAGGGGTAAAGTTGGCATTCAAAAATACCAAAAGTACCCCCACTTTATGTCTTTACATAAAAGAATAAAGCTAAAAGGGATGGCATGTGGAGCTCCAAGGAGCTCCACCTCCCTTGGCCGGCCCCCCCTTTGGGGCCCCCCATGAGGGGCTTCCTTAGCCCCCAAGCCCTTCTAGAAGCCTTTTGGGAAATATCCCAAAAGGTGCTTTCCAAAAAATATCCATAAAGCACTTTCACTATTCACGAAGACGTTTTTCTGCGTCCGTTAAATCCCAAATTATTTCTGTGTGCCTAGAATAATTCCAGTACCCACAAAAACAATTTTGAACGCATTCTGAAACAATTCTGGAACAATGTTTTTCTTCAGCGAAAAGCTACCATTGCGGTTCCGGCTGCTCCGGAACATTTCCGGTTTTTCTCTCCGGAAAAATTCCAGAAGTTACCAGAACAATTCTAGCACCCTCCAAGAATTTCCTGGCATGTGCCGGAACCAATATGACTTAATGGAATACCCTGAAACAACTTTTCAGTTTCACCGAAACTATTCCGGTGTTCTCTCCGGAACGTTTCCGTTGTCTCCGAAACTTTTCCGGTGATTTTCTCTCAGACTCCCTGTCTAGTATTCAGCAGATAGATGACCCTTAAGCGTGTGACCCTATAGGTTCGGTGAAGTATAGACATGACCCGGAACACTTTCGGATCAACGATCAACATCGGAGCCGTGGACACCCATATTGACCCCTATACCCACACGAATGAATATTCGAGTGAACCTCCAGTTGCCGTGTGCTATTCCTGTTGCTTCGCGATATGTTACAAATACCCGAGGTGAGAATCATAGGCATCCCCGTGTATCAACACTTTTCCACAATGCCAGTTACCCCGTTACCGGTTTTGTTCTCTTTTCTCGTTTCCGTGTTCCGGCATCGCAGTGATCAAATCACAATGTGTCTGGCCAGATGATGATGGATACCATAACACCGAGAGGGCCCGATAATATCTCTCCATCATCGGAGGAGCAAATCCCAATCTTGAGCTATCAAGTTACTTGACATACTTTCCCATGAACCCGTAAGCCGCCATAATAGCCACCCAGTTACAGATGACGTTTAACAAACCCCAAAGTTCATGAAGCAAGCAAGAAGAAACTCGACACTCTCATGGTCTAAGGAATTATGCAAACATTAACTTCTCTGTGTTATTAACCATTAACTTGTGACGAATGAATCTCATAGCATAACATCAATTCGGGTCGACTCAACACAAGTGTTCTACTAACACTGTGCCCTCAAAATTGCCAGCATAGACATGCCCATGATCAGGAAAACGGGATCATCATGCAATACTTGAGCCAGTCTTAGAGGCAAGACTAGGAATACATTTTACCGTTTATTATTCCACACGTGCATATGAGTCTTCCTCCGAGCCTCGTGGTTATTGTAGACACGAGAACCATAGCAGTTATAGCATGGAACATAAACATAATTATGAACATGGAGATAAACAATAACATTTATTATTTCCTCTAGGGCATATCTCCTACACTCTCGCCCTGCCGCGGCGTGGGGACGACCTGGCCGGCCTCTGAAGCACGGTGGGCGACATTGGCGGGAAGATATCCCGCGCCCTTCAGCTCCATGATGGCGCTCTCGGTGACGACGGATGCCTCCCACTTGCCTTTGGACCCGGAGCCCGCCATTGCTGGATGGAACGGGCGGCTGGAAAGGTTCTTGGAAGGGAGAGCGGATTTGGGCGTTGGAGCTCAAGAGATGGGGAAGGCAATGGCAAAGAGGGGAAATGAGAGCGTACGAAAGGAACGAAGGTTGTGCACCTTTTAAGGGCTGTAAAACCCAAGGTCCCTTTACTGCGCCGCAGTCCTCGCCATTTCCCCATGTAACCGTGCCATTATGCGCGCGTGGGGTGAGGTGGATTATTGATCATATCCCTTGAAAACAGGACACGATCTCCATATCGATGGGACGTGCCAATGAAAACTGCCTCGAACCGCGAATCGAGTTTTTCATGAACCAACTCGCGGTCGTGGCAAGGTGTCACCCTTCGGTAAAGTTGTTAGATGAGGGCACTATTCACACCAAAGTGGCTAGCCTTCGGGACTAAGTTATTATTATACTTCGTTACCGAGGTATAGCTCGGCGCATATACGACCAGGCAACGCTTGAGAATACAATTCGGAGTGATACAGGCCTGTTACCGGTGTCACGGAAGAAAGGGAAATGGTCTACAAAGCCGATGATGTTCGGCACCTACCTCGGCTTCGAAGACTAGTTCGGGGGCTACTGAGGGTGTCCCGGACTAGGGGGTACATGGGCTGCCGGCCTATCTCTCATAGGCCGGGCTGGTGGGCCGCTCTCTACACGTCGATGGAAGGCCGAATTGTGGGCGACTTCGTATATCAGAAGGAATCCTCCGAAGACTTGGCGTATCCTCCAAGTAATAATTGGCGTGACCAGCATGTTTATCCCCTAATGGTAACCGACCATATGTAACCCTAGATCCCTCTGGTGTCTATATAAACCAGAGGGTTAGGTCCGTAGAGGGACAGAATCATCATATTCAGAACCTAGGGTTTAGCCCATCTGATCTCGAGGTAGATCAACTCTGTAACCTTCATACAATTATATCAATACAATCAAGCAGGACGTAGGGTATTACCTCTTCTAGAGGGCCCGAAGCTGGGTAAATCATCGTCTCTACGCTCTCTGTTACCCATTGATTCCTAGACCCATAGTTCAGATCCCCTACCCGAGATCTGTCGGTTTTGGTGCCGACACCCGTCTTGTAGCACAAGGCTACACACAGGTTGAGGGTATTGATTTCGGTGAAACATTTGCACCTGTTGCTAGGCTTGAACCTATTCGTATATTGCTTGCATATGCTAACCATCACAATATTCTCTTATATCAAATGGATGTGAAAAGTGCATTCCTCAAAGGTAAGCTTGAGGAAGAAGTATATGTTGCTCAACCACCAGGTTTTGAGAATCCAAAGCATCCTGACAAAGTCTTCAGACTGAAAAAGGCCTTCTATGGCCTCAAGCAAGCCCCACGGGCGTGGTATGACACTCTGAAGGAATTCCTGAAGAAAAAGGGATTCAAACCCGGTTCACTTGACCCTACTCTTTTCACAAAGTCTTATGATGGTGAACTGTACATATGCCAAATATATGTTGATGATATTATCTTTGGTTGCACTAACAAGCGTTTCAGTGACGAATTTGCATACATGATGCGTGAAGAATATCAGATGTCTATGATGGGAGAATTGAAATTCTTCCTTGGTCTTCAAATTCGTCAACAACCAAATGGCATCTTCATTTCTCAAGAGAAATACCTCAAAGATTGCCTGAAGAAATTCGGCATGCAAGACTGCAAAGGCCTCAAACTACCAATGCCTACAAATGGTCAACACTGCACTGACGAAAATGGTAAAGATTTCGATCAGAAGGTATATCGCTCCATCATTGGTTCGCTGCTTTACCTATGTGCATCTAGGCCAGATATTATGCTTAGCGTTTGCGTGTGTGCCCGATTTCAAGCGACACCGAAGGAATCACACCACCAGGCTGTGAAACGAATTCTTCGATATTTAGCTCACACACCAATGCTTGGATTATGGTATCCCAAGGGCTCATCTTTTGATCTAGCTGGATTTTCTGATTTTGATTACACTGGAGATCGTGTGGATCGCAAGTCTACATCAGGCACATGTCATTTCCTCGGACGATCTCTTGTCTGTTGGTCCTCAAAGAAGTAGAACAGCGTCGCTCTTTCCACAGCTGAGGCTGAATACATTGCCGCTGGTGCCTGCTGCTCACAGTTGCTATGGATGAAGCAAACCCTCAAGGACTATGGCGTCAAGGTGAAGAAAGTCCCTCTCTTCTGCGACAATGAGAGTGCTATCAAGATCGCCCACAACCAAGTGCAACACTCCAAGACGAAGCATATTCAGATTCGTCACCACTTTCTTTGTGATCATGTGCTGAAGGGAGACATTGTCATCGACCATGTGAAGACTGAAGACCAGCTTGTTGATATCTTCACTAAGCCCTTGGATGAGAAGAGCTTCTGCAAGTTGCGGTGTGAGCTAAACATCTTAGAATCTTCAAATGTCCTCTGAAATGGACACACATCCTAACGCTTATGCATTTTTGATGACTTTGATGCACAACACACGAAGTAACGTATTTCTTCAATCAATGAAGACTTACCCTCTAAGTGTGAAGAAATTAATGAAGAACTTGACTCTCAGAACCCTACGATAATTGTACGCGGTGTCTGTAGTCAGCACATTTCTTATACGGTGGGTAACGCCACCACCTCTTTATGACATTCTTTAAATTTGAGTTTTTTCGTCACTAGCAAAGTGGCCCGCTCGTTGCGCGGGCTAGAATTTATAAATTTTAATAGCATGGATATATTATATGATTTGTGTAAAAAACAATTGGAACCAAATTTAATGACTTTTAGATATATAAGACTTCTATGAACATAGTTTTGTCTTGGCTAGGTTTTTTTATTGATATATAAATATATATGTGATTCGTTTATCATGTACCATGAGCAATATTGGATGATGTTGAATACACTCTTTCTTCAAAGTTAAGAAGGAAAATATGAAGGGACAAATGGATCATTATTTCATTTAAAAATACATTTGTAAGTGAACTTATTCTTAGTACTATATCCTAATACATGACTCAAACCTGCCATATAACAATATGACATGGGATACTGAGATCTCCAAAGTAGGGCGTGAAATCTAAACATTTCCAATGCAAAAGTGTAAAGGCAAATTATTGCCCAGAATTTTTTTTGTTATAATATTACCTCGCAATAGTGTGTTGTTCTCATAAGCAATAAGATGATCCTCAATAAAAAAAAGTAAAATGGTCTGGTAATTAATATACAAATACATTAAGCAAAAAATTTAGATCAATTGGATGTGGTCATTTTAGGCTAAAATGTGTCTGACACATGGGATGTAATAATATGATATATCTGATTCTGAGATCTATATGGGATGGTGTGAAATATCGAATCTACAAACATCCGACAACAAAGTGTACAGAAAACTATTTTTAAATGAATCTTGTAAAATTCTTCCTCTCAATAAACAAATATTTTAGAGTCCACAAAAATACAAAACATAAAAATGCCATGTTACCAAAGCAATAATCTATCTGTCTATCTATTGTAAATATGTTTTGTATTTCTCAATCACATGATTTATACGGTTCTGTAATATCATAAAAATGGAAATTTACCGCTGAACATGTGCTGGATGGTCAGACAGTGTGACCAGCGCCTCACCGTATGTATCTGCCACACACTGCTGTCCGCACCACGTTAATGGCCATGCAAGCTGAAATTCTTTATGCTGTGCGATGGGTGCGTTGCATAAGGTACACAAATGAAAATAGATATATTTTGACAGAGTTAGCCGATACTCGTCCGCTACTTGAGAAGAGAATCTATTATTTTTTTGGGAAAGGAATCTATTATTTTCTTCTACAAAAATGTTTATTCTTGTAAATTTCAAATATTCCAGTTTATGCTTGAGAATGTTCAGTATACTGTTTGTTTCTTGTCTTCGCTAGTATATTTTGGGCTAGTTTGCTTAGAAATCTATTGTGCTGTGCGAAAATATAGGAGGTCAATTCACATTTATACACTATACAACGTAAATTTTGTACAATACATTATATATTTCTTGCATGTTGCCATATACACATATCTATGTTTTTTTTTCAAATAACACATATCTAGTATTCATACACACATCTTCTTTCACATAGCTCTCGTCCATAGGAAATTAATTTTTGTTGTTGTATTATACATGAATAGATGGTTCAATAGAAAAAATACATGTAATGTACGTGTCTAGTGTACCTAACTCATGTGTACATGAGACAACTTTACAAATTCTTGTGTGTGCACCATACTCGATCACAAGGGGCTAAAGAGCCATCTGCTACGCACATATCTATGATTGATACACATATCTTGTTTTACATAGCTCATGTCCACAAAAAAAATTGGTTGTATTATACATGAATAGATGATGCAATAGGAAAAATACATGTCATGTACGTGTCTATTGTACCTAATTCTTAGTTGTGTACATGAGGCAAGTTTACGACAAATTCTTGTGTGTTCACCATAGTCGATCACAAGGGGTTAAAGAGCCATCTGCGACACACATATGAGGCCAGCTGAGCTGCCATGTAGTGATGGAGCGGCACTTCCTCTTGTTGTCGATCGTTGTCGGCAAAGAGATCGGAAACTCGGCCTACGCGTGGGCGGATTGGCACGTCCAGGTACAGGCGCTAAGTTATCAGCATACGCAGGTATACATGCTCGTCCATGTATGGATGAGCGCCCAAGTATATCTTTTCGGTCGGATGCATGCGTGATGCAAGTATGAAACTTGGGGTGCTTGATCTGTACGTATAGAGGCTCATGCCCAGCCGGTCGTCCAAGGGAACCGAAAGGAACACAACGGCTGCGGCCAGAGAGGATATGTTTTGGAGTGTCGCCTGACCATTTTTTTCTGAGAATAAAGCAATACATGTATTTTTTTCATGCATCCATACATCAACGGAAGAGTACATGCATGCACATAAAAATGCATCAGCCCTCATGACGCTTAACTTTTCTAGAAGAGTCCTAGTCTAGAATACATGCATGCATATAGAAAGACATCATCCCACGGGAGTGCTTGCATGCATATAAAAAAGCATCACTTTTTATTGGAAGAGTCCTAGCCTAGTAAGGGAAGAAGCACACATATAGAAAGACATCAGCCAACGTCTTGCTAGTTTTTTTTTCTTCATACCATGCTTTGTTTATCTATTTATTAAGGGAACCTGGATGAAAAGTTTTTATCTCATAATAGCAGTGGTGGGTAATTCTTCCACTTAACACAGATCTAATGGCTATAAAAAATTAGTCTATTAAATAAATGGTTGGATATTTCTGATTTTTGTGGTATTTTCTAGCCTATTTCTCTTATTTCTGGTGAGCCCATCAAACACTTTTAATATATAATAGAAGATTTGCAATTTCGTCAAACTTTTCAAATTCATCATTTGAGGTTATTCTTCATTGCTTGAGCTGATTATATATACATATTTGAGCTTTTCATGTCCTCAACAGCATCCACATATTACTAATACTTCAGTTTGATTTCTTCATCTATGTGGATGTGATCGGACCCGCTCCCCTCTATGCTAAGCTCAACCCAATCTGTTCACAAATTCTTCATATGCGTTCTACTTGACACCGTTCAAAGTCTTCACTGTGTCCTTGACAGCTGAAGAAATTGCGAACACATTTTAAAATTTCAAAAAGTTTTTTTTGGCGGTTGCCACAATAACTTCATCCCGCGCTGCACACTCGTGGATAAGTATGTGCAAATGCATGTGTGACGCGTGTCACTGAGATGCGAATGGTCAGGGGCTTATCCATCCAAAATCTTCGGACCCCTCAGTTTTCACCGCGGCTATAAATAGCCTTCACCCCGTCAACCTAGTTTCACTTCGCTCCTCTGCTCCCGTCACTCTCAAATCTCAAACCCTAGCACCGCCGCTGGATTTCATCGCCACCGGAGAAGAAGAGCTTCACTGCCTCGACTTCTTCGTCGTCGTACTCACGTCGGACGCGGATTTCTTCACCTCCGCCGCCCCCGTCGCTGTCTTTCGTCGCCAAGTTTGGGCATGGAAGATCTGAACTGATGATTTCCATCGTTTCGTTGTCCAGTTCATCGAGTTCATCACTGGGGTAATTAAATGCTAATTTTACCACCCCGTTTGATCTTCACTCTACTCGAAAATCTTTAAGTGTTGTTTTTACCACTCTTTCAATTCTTCGGCACTTCCTTTTGGCCAGTCTTGTGTATTTCAACTAAGTTATGCCTAATATCTATATTCCTCAATTATGCAATTGCTTCAATTTGTACAACTGTAACATCCAAAAATTCTAAATTTTGGAATGTTATATTAATTAAATAAATATGATTGATTGTTTGATTGTTTGTTTGATTGATTGGTTGAAAGTGAGTGAAATTTGAAATTTTTGAAAGTTTATTGAGAGGGAATGAAATGACTTTCCCAAATTTTCACTTTGCATTTTGATCTCAAGGAATTCAAATTCATTTCATCACAAAACCCTAGAGTGAAGATGATATGACTTCTTCCATTTAAAGAAATGAAAAGAGATTTGGAAAGGATTCGAATTTCCATTTGAAAATATTTTCAAATTCAGAAACTTTATGCAACTCAATGATTTCATGAGGGAAGATAAAATGACTTCTTAAAATTATATGAAATATGAGTTGGAAGTTTAAAAGAAAGGATTTGAAAGTGCTTTGAAATTCAAACTCAAACCCAATTTGGAGTTATTTGGTTGTTATTCAATTTATTTTTATCCAAAAATAAAATATATGAAAAATAGGGTAATATGATTCCCCCAACATAAAAATGGAGAAAATAAATTTGAATTCATTTTGGTAATTTAAAATAATTTTCTTTGCATTTTAATTCAACTGTAGCACTTTTTGAATTATATGAATTTTTGTGGATTTTATTTGACTTTTAAAAATAGTGCATGTTTTAGGAAATCTTTTTATGAAAATTTTGATATATTATATGCCTATATATTATTTTTATTTATTTTGTTTATTTTCTTTTTGTTTGACTGCTTTTATTTTATTTATTTTTAAAAAAAACGCTGCGAAGGCCCACCTACCTCACGATAGGAGGTTGTCTTCAACCTCCAGTGCGTGCGCATGAGCTCCATGGCCGCCGTGATTGGTGCGCCCGCTCGCTCCTTTCCTTCTCCACACCTGCCCGGAAGCTTACTCTTCTCCGGAACCTTCCATTCCCGGTCCTCCCCGTCATTAAGAGGCCTTACTGGCCGAGATCGACGCCGACGACAAATCCGGCCATGCCGGATTTGCTCACCCTTGCTGCTGCAGCTAGACGCATATTCTAGGCCTATAAATACTACCCCGGTGTTGCCCTCTGTTCCCTCGTCCGAAGCCCTCTCCTTGGGGAGCTTTTCCCTTTCCCCATCTCGTGAAATTCCTCACCGGAGCTTCGTCAACTCCGACGACCATTCCACGCCGCCCGAGGCTTGTCCCGACCCTGCCACGGCCTTCCCCGAGTTTGCCGCGACCTCCTCTTCCACGTCCCGTGCTCGCCTTCCTCTGGGAGTCACTACATCACCAGATCCGAGGTCATCTTCCCCAACTCCTACGACCAACTCCGGTAAGATCCTATAAATTCCCGTAATTCATTTTTTTCAGAAAAATAGCAATCTAAAAAAATTCATATCTATTAGTCTACTTATCCAAATTGAGTGATTCAAAAGCCTAGAGTTTCAGAAAAAAAATGTAGTTTCTGTTGGATGCAAAAAAAAAATTATGTTTGACCTTTTTAAATTTGAGTTTGATGAAATTTGCTCAAATCACCAATTTGGCAATATCTTGAGTTTTATAATGTATTTTTGATTGATTCTTTTTGCTAATGTTTTGTTATTGATTTGTTTATCCAGTAGAATTTAGTAAATTATTTTTAGTTTATTTTAAAATAGGTTTATAGCAAAACAATACTGCTTTAGTATAGTTCTGATTTATTTCCTTTTCTTTTTTTTAAATGATTTTAATTATTTTCTTTTGTCACTTTTGACAAAATTTGTTAGGATTATGTTAGTCTACAGTAGACAAATATTTTTTTATATTGTTTTTATTTTGTTTTGTATTAAAGTTTGTCTAGGTTATAATATGAGTTTTATAAAGGCTTTTAGTTGATTCTTTTTCTAGGGAATTATTTTTATAAAATACTTTCTGTTTATTACTAGTTTTATATTTTATTTTCTGTTAATTTATGAGTTTAATATTTTCTTGCTGTTAAGTTTATTAGGACAAAATTACTTTGTTGTTGTAGTTAAGTCATAGAGTTTTGTTTAGTAGTTTTCTTTATAGCTTGCCTTTGAAGTTTTCTTTGGATTTCTATTTGGTTTTTCTTATGGATTTCTCTTCATTGCTTTTTATTTGTTGATTGTTATTTTGGGTGCTAGAATGCTTGTAAGAATGATTATTTATGTGTATGCAATTGTGTGACTAATATAGATTTCATCGGAGAGTAACGAATAGTTCTATCAAGTTATTTCTGAGTGCGCTATTATCTTCATCAACTATTACTAGGCAAGTTCACTTTGACCATATTTTGAATACCTATGTTTTTATTGCATTAGTGTCACTTTTCTTCTTGCATCTAATAGGTATATTGAAACTTGTAGTCTGAGTAGAATTATGAGGTAGGAACCCAAGCCCTTGTCACCAAGCACCGGGAATCGTCGTTAAGTTAGTTGCAGCTATGCTTCAGTAGACGGGGATTAGTATGAGTGTTTCATGTGAGATGTGAGTGTGATAATAATATCTAGATCAACCTCAAGACTAAAAGACTTCAAGATTTCAACACACCTCTGGGTGGACTGCCTGCAAGAAGAGGGGATCCTAGGGATTGACTAGTGATCACCCGGTTCTACGGACTCAAGAGCAGATCCTAGGGATTGACTAGCGATCACCCAGTGCTACATACTTAAGCGGGGATCCTGGGGGTTGACCAGTGATTACTCGGGGATCATAGGGATTGATTAATGATCACTCAGAACTTACCAGGGGATCCTAGGGACTGACTAGTGATCACCCATGATTTACCAGGGGATCCGGGGGATTTTCCAGTGATCACCCAATTTTACGAAAGGCCACCCTGGTTCAAAGAGATTGATGGATCTTTCAACACCAGAAGCTTTCGTGTGCAGCCGCAAGCTATTATTGGCTCTAGCATAGTCGAGTATTTTGGAAAGACTGTGTCTCGGTCATCCCGTTCTCAAACACCAGGCAGTGTGAGAACTTCAAAGGAGGCGATCGAGTCTTGCGGGAAAAGTGCGCAAACCTCTCAGAGTGTTAAAACCTAATCGATTAGCCGTGTCCCCGATTACGGACAATTTGAGCGACTGGAATTGGATCGTCTGGATATTCTCAACACTGTTACCGATTAAATGTATTGGGATTAATGATTTGGGAATGAGAATTGGTTGGCGGAACCATCTCATAAATAACATCCACGTAGTATTAAAATGCAAATGAAAACCATGAGTTAGGACAAAACTGGCTTTTATGCAAAAACTCAGACTTAGAGCCTCCTCAGCCATATTGCATATAGAATAGCCTTTTCATCTGCTTATATTTTGATCTTGCTGGTACATTCAATGTACTGACCTACACGGCTACAACGTATCATGTTGCAGATATTTTCTACGACGAGTAAGAGACGATATAGGGTTACGGTCTACACTCAACTTGCGGTTGGCGATGATGGGACTCCACACCCTTATTGATTTGTTTCCGCTGTGATAAATAAGGTATACTCTGGATCTACGGTATTTATTATACATGTGATGTTATGGTATTTCATCAAAGTACTGTGTGTGCCAGCATACTGATCCAGGGATGGCACCGAAAGCATAGAGACTTGATCGTATCGGGTCGGGTCATTATAGAGATGGTATCAGAGCACATGTTGACTGTAGGACGTGACCCTAGAAACTGGAAAGCCCTAGGACAGGATAGCTCTAAAATTTTATTTTCAAAAGAGGTCCTTTATTTCTCGTCTTTTTTTATTTTAACAAATAGTCCCTCTTACCTCCAATAGTTAGAATATATCCCTTCCCCTTCGACCACACGAAGAATCTACGGAGGACCATCACATAGTACAAGGATTGAATCTACAACAATTGAAGACTCCGAAGACTCGAAGAAATTGAAAACCCTGAAGAAATTCCAAGATTCATATGACCCTTTAGAAGACCAAAACCCCTAATATATACTCCCGTTAGACATGATGATTTGTGAGCTGTCATTTGTGTGTGTTTTCCGACAGCCAAAAATAAAACATATTTTCAAAAATATATTGTTTGTGTGGGTATCTCTCGCTCTCTCTCCAACCTTACCTCATCGCTACTAAACCCATCAGATGCCACCAAGACGTGACAATACCCGGAGTGGCTCAGGAAGCAATGGGCCCAGCATAGAACAGTTGCTCCAGACCCAGAACCAGATGTTGCAGCTCCTGATGCAGAACCAGAACCAGAACAACAACAACCCGCCACCCCAAGTTGATAGCCTTACCCGTTTTCTGAGCTTGAATCCACCCGTGTTCTCAAGCAGCATGGAGCCGATTGTTGCTGATGACTGGCTCCGCAGGATTGGAAGGGAGCTGGCCACAGTAGGATGCAATGATGCAGAGAAGGTGAGGTTTGCCGCTCACCAATTGGATGGACCAGCAGCTTCATGGTGGGAGAATTACACCACCATATACCCCATAACAAATGTGACTTGGGATCAGTTACAACAAGCTTTCCGCACCGCACATATTTCAGCTGGAGCCATGAGTCTGAAGAAGAGGGAATTCCGCAACCTACGCCAAGGAAGCCGTACGGTAGCACAGTACGTGGATGAGTTCAGCCAGCTAGCTCGTTATGCTCCAGGAGACATAGCCACAGATGCCGCTAAACAGGAGAAGTTCCTGGATGGACTGAACTATGAGCTGGGAATGCAGTTGACCGTGGCTAACTGTAATAATTATCAAGAATTGGTTGACAAGGCTATCATAGTTGAAGGCAAACAGCGGCAGATGGAGTACCACCAGAGGAGGTACGGACAGGGAAGGTATAACCCTGGAGTTCAACAAAAACCCCGCTACACCCCGTACTCAGGAAATACTGGATCAAGACACAATAAGTTTGGAGTACACAACCATCAGTACCATGGAGGTCATTCTCAACACGGAAGCATTGGATACCGCCTCAGTGGCCACAGTCATGACAGTGGAACTGGAGGAAGTAGAAACCAACAACATTCCAGCCCCGCCGCACCCACAAAGAAGGACAAGAGTCATATTACCTGTTTTGAGTGCAAGAACACCGGACATTATGCCAATGATTGTCCGAAAAAGAAGCAAAGAACTCAAGGAACGTATGGAAGCGCAAGGAAACCCAGGGAACTGTCGGAAGTTAATTGTTTTCGTTGCACTGCTGCAGGACATTATGCCATTGATTGCCCGGAACCCAAGGAAGCTGGAGCTGAGTAGTTAAGATTTTAATATTGGTAAATGTAGTAGGAAGCACTCTTACTTTTATGAGGATATGGAGTTGAATTTTTGTAATGGAAGCCTCAAAGATTGTAATGAATTCATGAATCAATAAAATTAATTGTCATGATTGCATATGTTGAATTGTATGAGTTGATACTCTATAAACAAAGATTTTGACCATTTTCGAGGATATGAGAAATATGGTCTACAGATGGATTGGTGCATTACATTTTAAGGGTGGTAATACCCAATGAGAACACCAGACCAATGAAAAGGAAAATGTTGTTCCCTAAGGTGGAATTTGGACAAAAATAAGTTGGAGTCTGTTTTGTTATGATGGTTACCCCGAGAGTATGAAGGAACGAAGTACATTGGATTTAAGAAGGTGTAATGTTGGAAAATGGAACAATAGTAACTCCAAGGATGGGTTAAAGCAGTACAAGTATTGAAGTGGGCCCATACCCAGCAGGCCCAGGAGTTAATAAGGATCAAACACTACCTTGTTGAAGGAAGCAATCCCGTAGAAGCGGTGACTTGATCAGCAAACGTTTTCCTAGGAGGATACGAAAACCCGAGAGATGTGAAGGAACGATAGATGCTTTGTTCAGCTTGCAGAATCAATGGATTTATCCGAACTTAGTTCGTCAACAAGAGAAATTTCTACAATGCTTGTGAGGATGCCCAAGTGTTAGACTACGTGATTCACTGTCTGCGTATGAAGTAATGATTCAAGTACGGGATGGATTGGCCCCCATACCGGAGACTTCTATCATGAACTATCATATGTTGATGGGAAATCAGAGAGCCTTAAAAACCTTAGAAGAGTGTCGACACGATAAGCCAAAAACCTTAGAATGGCAGAACGATGGAACCCTGTACATGCAACCGTTGCCAATCGTAGGATATATGATGAGGGTCAACCCAGACCATTTTCTTGCAGGACAAACCACAAACTATTGACCACCATGAGAATTCCGATAGTTGTTTAGCATTGGCAACAGACCTGTCAGCTAAGAAGACCCAGTCTCACGAACAACCTTATTTCGACGAAAGGACATGGGATTTTGAGAGAAAGAGGTTATGTCCTTACCAGAAAAGCACCAGTGAAAGAGTTATCCCGAGGATACGAGAAGACAGACGTTGTCAACATTAAAGGTGGAATACCAGAGTTTGATGGACCCATGACTTTGATTCTAAGTGTGGTAGCACCCCAGACCTTTCCCAACCAAATGGATTTGCTGGAAGACCCCCAAACCTTAACCTTTTCTTGCTAGCCTCTCCGAATCTCGAGGACGAGATTCCTTTTAAGTGTGGTAGGTTTGTAACATCCCAAAATTCTAAATTCTGGAATATTATATTAATTAAATAAATATGATTGATTGTTTGATTGTTTGTTTGATTGATTGGTTGAAAGTGAGTGAAAATTGAAATTTTTGAAAGTTTATTGAGAGGGAATGAAATGACTTTCCCAAATTTTCACTTTGCATTTTGATCCCAAGGAATTCAAATTCATTTCATCACAAAACCCTAGAGTGAAGATGATATGACTTCTTCCATTTAAAGAAATGAAAAGGGATTTGGAAAGGATTTGAATTTCCATTTGAAAATATTTTCAAATTCAGAAACTTTATGCAACTCAATGATTTTCATGAGGGAAGATAAAATGACTTCTTCAAATTATATGAAATATGAGTTGGAAGTTTAAAAGAAAGGATTTGAAAGTGGTTTGAAATTCAAACTCAAACCCAATTTGGAGTAATTTGGTTGTTATTCAATTTATTTTTATCCAAAAATAAAATATATGGAAAATAGGGTAATATAATTCCCTTCAACATAAAAATGGAGAAAAATAAATTTGAATTCATTTTGGTATTTTAAAATAATTTTATTTGCATTTAAATTGAACTTTGGCACTTTTTGAATTATATGACTTTTTTTGGATTTTTTTTTACTTTAAAAAATAGTGTATGTTTTAGGAAATCTTTTTATAATTTTTTTGATATATTATATGATTATATATTATTTTTATTTATTTTGTTTATTTTCTTTTTGTTTGACTACTTTTATTTAAAAAAAACTTTGCGAAGGCCCAGCCTACCTCACGATAGGAGGTTGTCTTAAACCTCCAGTGCGTGCGCACGTGCTCCATGGCCGCCGTGATTGGGGCGCCCGCTCGCTCCTTTCCTTCTCCCCACCTACCTGGAAGCTTCCTCTTCTCTGGAACCTTCCATTCCCGGTCCTCCCCGTCATTAAGAGGCCTTAATGGCCGAGATCGACGCCGACGAAAAATCCGGCCATGCCGGATTTGCTCACCCTTGCTGCTGCACCTAGACACATCTTCTAGGCCTATAAATACTACCCCGGTGTTGCCCTCTGTTCCCTCGTCCGAAGCCCTCTCCTTGGGGAGCTTTTCCCTTTCCACATCTCGTGAAATTCCTCACCGGAGCTTTGTCAACTCCGGCGTCCATTCCACGCCGCCCGAGGCTTGTCCCGACCCTGCCACGGCCTTCCCCGAGGTTGCCGCGACCTCCTCTTCCACGTCCCATGCTCGCCTTCCTCCGGGAGTCACAACATCACCAGATCCGAGGTCATCTTCCCCAACTCCGGCGATCAACTCCGGTAAGATCCAATAAGTTCCCGTAATTCATTTTTTTCAGAAAAATAGCAATCTAAAAAAAATTCATATTTATTAGTCTACTTATCCAAATTGAGTGATTCAAAAGCCTAGAGTTTCAGAAAAATATGTAGTTTCTGTTGGATGCAAATTTTTTTATGTTTGACCTTTTTAAATTTGAGTTTGATGAAATTTGGTCAAATCACTAATTTGGCAATATCTTGAGTTTTATAATGTAATTTTGATTGTTTCTTTTTGCTACTATTTTGTTATTGATTTGTTTATCCAGTAGCATTTAGTAAATTATTTTTAGTTTATTTTAAAATAGGTTTATAGCAAAACAGTACTGCTTTAGTATAGTTCTGTTTTATTCCCTTTTCTTTTGTTTTAAATGATTTTAATTATTTTCTTTTGTCACTTTTGACAAAATTTGTTAGGATTATGTTAGTCTACAGTAGACAAATATTTTTTATATTGTTTTTATTTTGTTTTGTTTTAAAGTTTGTCTAGGTTATAATATGAGTTTTATAAAGGCTTTTAGTTGATTCTTTTGCTAGGGAATTTTTTTTATAAAATACTTTCTGTTTATTATTAGTTTTAAATTTTATTTTCTGTTAATTTATGAGTTTAGTATTTTCTTGCTGTTAAGTTTATTAGGACAAAATTATTTTGTTGTTGTAGTTAAGTCATAGAGTTTTGTTTAGTAGTTTTCTTTATAGTTTGCCTTTGAAGTTTTCTTTGGATTTCTATTTGGTTTTTCTTATGGATTTCTCTTCATTGCTTTTTATCTGTTGATTGTTATTTTGGGTGCTAGAATGCTTGTAAGAATGATTATTTATGTATATGCATTTGTGTGATTAATATAGATTTCATCGGAGAGTGATGAATAGTTCTATCAAGTTATTTCTGAGAGCGCTATTATCTTCATCAACTATTACCAGGCAAGTTCACTTTGACCATATTTTGAATAACTATGTTTTTATTGCATTTGTGTCACTTTTCTTCTTGCATCCAATTGGTATATTGAAACTTGTAGTCTGAGTAGAATTATGAGGTAGGAACCCAAGCCCTTGTCACCAAGCATCGGGAATCGTCGTTAAGTTAGTTGCAGCTATGCTTCAGTAGACGGGGATTGGTATGAGTGTTTCATGTGAGATGTGAGTGTGATAATAATATCTAGATCAACCTCAAGACTGCAAGACTTCAAGATTTCAACACACCTCTGGGTGGACTGCCTACAAGAAGAGGGGATCCTAGGGATTGACTAGTGATCACCTGGTTCTACAGACTCAAGAGCAGATCCTAGGGATTGACTAGCGATCACCCGGTGCTACATACTTTTGCGGGGATCCTGGGGGTTGACCAGTGATTACCCGGGGATCATAGGGATTGACTAATGATCACCAGGAACTTACGAGGGGATCCTAGGAACTGACTAGTGATCACCCATGATTTACCAAGGGATCCGGGGGATTGACCAGTGATCAACCAATTTTATGGAAGGCCACCCAGGCTCAAAGAGATTGATGGATCTTTCAAGGCCAGAAGCTTCCGTGTGCAGCCGCAAGCTATTATTGACTCTAGCATAGTCGAGTACTTTGGAAAGACTGTGTCTCGGTCATCCTGTTCTCAAACACCAGGCAGTGCGAGGACTTCAAAGGAGGCGATCGAGTCTTGCGGGAAAAGGGCGCAAACCTCTGCAGAGTGTTAAAACCTAATCGATTAGCCGTGTCCCCAGTTACGGATAATTTGATCCACTGGAATTGGATCGTCTGGATATTCTCAACACTGTTACCGATTAAATGTATTGGGATTAATGACTTGGGAATGAGAATTGGTTGGTGGAAGCATCTCATAAATAACATCCACATAGTATTAAAATGCAAATGAAAACCATGAGTTAGGACAAAACTGGCTTTTATGCAAAAACTCAGACTGAGAGCCTCCTCAGCCATATTGCATATAGAATAGCCTTTTCATCTGCTTATATTGTGATCTTGCCGGTACATTCAATGTACTGACCTACATGGCTGCAACGTATCATGTTGCAGATATTTTCTACGACGAGTAAGAGACGATATAGGGTTACGGTCTACACTCAACTTGCGGTTGGCGTTGATGGGACTCCACACCCTTATTGATTTGTTTCCACTGTGATAAATAAGGTATACTCTGGATCTACGGTATTTATTATACATGTGATGTTATGGTATTTCATCAAAGTACTGTGTGTGCCAGCATACTCATCCAGGGATGGCACCGAAAGCACAGAGACTTGATCGTATCGGGTCGGGTCGTTACAACAACTCTGGAACCTAAGTCAAGAACACTTAGTGAATTGCGTCAAGACGATAAGGGTCAATTTCCTCAACTGGTTTATTTTGAAAATTTCTAAGAACGCATGTGACTCTTCCCAATTTCCTCGCAACTATACTCTGTTCACAGGTACAAATGTCTGCCGATGAATCACTTGGTTCTCATCAAATTAATTCATTTGCAGCATTGCTTAACGAAAATCCTCAAACTTCTTCAGAGTCCTCATGAGTTCAAAAACCTCTGTTGAAGAAAATGGCTGAAGGAAAAAGGCCTCAGAAAGGAGGCAAGAGGAAAGAGGAACAGACTACTTTCGAGATTCCTGATGACTTATACACAGGGTACTGCACACCTGATGAAAATATACATGGCCCTGAAACTAAGAAGCAGCGCAAAACGCACACTCAGAAAATCAAGAGATACTGAACATATGAGTGGAGAGACTACAGATACGTCACTCCCAAGTATATGAAGGACTTTGTTGTGAGGCCTCCATGCAATAGGCCACCTGTTGCTGAAGGTCAAGTTGCTCATCCGACAAGTATCAGAAGGGGTGAAGAATTCCCCAAGGAATGGGCAAGGCGTCAAGCTAAATTAGCGAAACAAACAAAGAAGGCCGTTGATGAATTCAACAGGGCCTCAAAGGCCTCAACTGAAGCTGGTGCTAGTGGCAGTGTCAGTATGCCAAAGAAATCTATGCCTAAGAAGCCTGCTCACAATCCCAAGCCGTCTAATCCAAAGCCCTCAGTGGCCAAGCCGGCTGCTACAAAGGCCTCAGCACCCAAGATTGCAAAATCTTCAGTGCCTCCTCCTGCTACAAGTTCTTCAATGGTAGCAGCAAGAGCTTCAACACCGGTTGTGCTCGCATCTTGTCAGCACACCGATGGCTTTCCAATAGCCTCAATTGCTGCATCAAGTGCCTTAGTGAGTGGGCAACCATCGTCTTCACTGCCCAAGCTGAAGAAAAAGGTCACTGATGGCCATGGAACTAGGCCAAGTCCCAAAAGCAAGGCCGTTGTGCCTCAGGCTGATGAACAAGGGCTAGCTGACGAAGATGAGCTCGCCAAGTTCCTCAGAAGAAAGCAAGAGCAAGCTAAAATAGCTAAGAATTCCTCAGTTCCATTGCTGCTGGACCCGAAGAAGCTTCTTGACTTCATTGATATCTGGTGCACTAAGCAAGATACGCCTCTTGACGATCTCAACTTACCTCCTGGTTCAGGCCACGTACTATCTGCATTCATTTTGAACGAAAAGCACAAGATTGCTCAGGCCAAGCTGGTGAAGAAACAACAATTACAGAAGGAGAAGGAGTTGAAGAAGAATATGCTCACCATATCTCCTCAGCAGCTAGTCACTCTTCAATCTGAGATTCAACAGCTGTCTAAAGAATATGATCGCCAAGCAAATCATTGTTGTGGTGTCAAGGACAGATTCATCGCTGCCACCACCAAGGTAGTTGATGACCACAACAAGCGTGAGGCAGCCAAGTTTGGCATGGTGCCTCCTTCTAGTTCTTCAGCTCCTCCGCCAACTGCATAGGCTAGTGAGACTGCGCCTCCATCTCCTCCACAAGAAACTGCCAGGGCAACTGAGGAAGTTGCGCCTGAAGAAACTGCCAGGGCGACTGCATCAGTCGTGCCTGAAGAAACTGAACCACCAAGTTCCTCAGCAGCAGTGCCTCCAACTACTTCATCATTGAAGATCATCACCCTTCCTTCAGCATCAGAAGCAAAGAAGACCAAGGCTGCTGAGAAGGAAGCTAAAAAGAGAAAAGCTTCAGCTCCTCCCACTGCTCCTGAATCTGTGAAGAAATTGAAGATGGCACCATTGTCTTCAGTTATTCCCATTGATGTAGTTCCCATTTCATCAGCGCCCCCGGCTCGTTCAAATGATGACCGCCAGATGGTTCCATATGGGGTGGAATATGAAAATCCTTAAGTTGATGATGAAGAAGAGAATGATGACCACTCTGCTGCTACCACAAAGCAGATGGATGAGGAAATTGAAGTTGATGCCGATGTTTCACTTCACCAAGTATCATCATGGAAGCCCTCACAAGCTCTGTTGACTGAAGAAAATGCTGCTACTTCATCTGGAAGTAGTGAAGCAACTGAAGAGGATGTGGATATTGACAGTGCTACAACGCCCGTACTCCATGATGAATTTTGGGAAGCAGCTCACCCTAATTCACCCGTCACCACTCCCCTCACACAAGTGCCTCAGTCGCCTATGCGCACTGAAGAAATTAATACTGGCTCTGAGGATAGGCAACCATCTCTTCAGACCATCAATGAAGAAATTCCAGCTGCAACAGCTGATGAAATTGCTCAAGATGACCAGATGGTCGATGTCATCAATACATCTCCTCTGCGCACAGATTCAATTCCTTCAGCAGATACTGACACAGTCCCAACTACCACTGCTGAGGAAATTGCAAAATCTCTTGCCGTGACTGATCCTCAAGATTCTACTGGGTCTCCACGACTAGTATTTGATGTACGACCCAAGAAGCAAAATCTTCAACCAGTTCCTGTCATGCCCAAGATTGGCAGAAGCTTCAGGCGACCCCAATTCGATAATGTCAAAATCTTCGAAGAAAAGAATTTCTTCGTAGGTGAGTCTCCATATGACTCAGCCAAGATAAGGCGCATGCACTTCTGGATGAAGACACAGATGAACTACTATGCTTCTTTGCTGTTTGACAAGAACAAGATCTTCTCGCATCGCCATATTCCTCATGTGGATATGGAGTCTCTTCCCTGCTTTCGGCCTTTATTGGCTGTTTTTCACGTTGCTGGATTACTCAGCTTCTGCTCTGACGTTTGCGATTGGAATGAAGAGCTTATTCTTCAATTCTACACTACGGTGCATTTCTCAGGGAACGCTGACGACATTGCAACATAGGCTCTGGACTGGATGAGTGAAGACACTCATTACAAAGCACCTGTTGACGAACTTCTTCGGGCTCTACCAGTTGATCCACCCCATGATGAAGCAAAGAAGATCTATGAAGAACCTGAGCTGCCACATCATGTGATGCAAGTGCTTATGAAGCCATTGGCTGAAGGAGAAGCTCCAAGGACAACCTTCCTTGTGAAGGATTTGCTATGTGCCAAGAACAGTCTATCGCATTCTGGCCAAAGCCCCATAAAATGTCACAACTCCAACACTAAAGAAGTTATGGGAGTCATGAAGAATATGCTGTTCCACATCATACATGGTACTCCCATCAACATCCATGATTTCTTCATGAGGACTTTGGTCACAGTGGCCCAGTCACCTTTTGATCTGAAGCCGTATGCCCCATGGATCATGAGATTCATCAGATCCCAGTCATCAATTCATTACAAGGCTGATTGTCAGAATCATCTAAGCTATCTGCCAGAAGTTGAAGTTCTTCAGAGCACTCTCTCTACAGTTCCTAGCAAGGGCAAGGCTGTAATTGATGAAGGAATTCATCCCCTTGATGGACAATTTCATCAGCCTGTCTCAAATTCCACTGCTGATGAAACTGCTAGCCAGGACACAGCTGCAAAAGCTTCAAAACCATCTTCTTAACCTGAAGCACTGTGTGTCATGACAGACCGTGAATTACTCATAAGCTTGCACCAGAAAGTTGACAAGAATCATCGATGGGTTAAGTGTTAGTTTGCTGCAATTCAAGCCAACATGACAGTGACGCATAACGCCGTCCGCAAGAACCGCTACTATGTACACAAAATCTTTGACAGATCATGGGCCATACTCTCGCACCTCAAGACAGATGAAGAACTTGTTGCTATGGATTTTCAGATGAACTTTGATTGGGCAGATCCGCCCAGGAACAAGTTCAAGAAACTCAAGTTCCTCCTCTCATGCAGAGCTCAGAGTCTTCATCACGCACCACTGATGAAAATGAAGCTGTTGAAGACACTGTTGCTGGTCCCTCTGCTTCGCGCGACCTCGACATCACTGGCGCTCCCTCGTTTTCACCATGATGATTTTCTTCAGGGGCGTTAGTCCTCAGCTTTGTCTCCTTTTGGTCATTTGATGACAAAGGGGGAGAAGTATGAGTTAGTCTTCAAGCGGGTCGTTATATGGGCTGTTTTTGCTGAGTTACAACTCTTGAATTTCATTTGATTCGCTCTTTGATGAGTTGTAACTTAAATAACTGTTGGTTGTCTGACTCTTTTGCTACATTTTATACGCATGCTCTGATCTTAAATATATCTACTCATGCATGCACAATTTCGCCAGACACCAATTTTCATCATGCATTCATATTCTTCAAATATCTTATGATCATGCATGATTGGATTCCAAGATATAGGGGGAGATCTCCACAATTTCAACCTACCATGTGCATTTGCAATCGAAAGCAAATTCTTCATATGCACATCTTCAGGGGGAGTTCCTTAGTATCTTGTAACCAATTTCTTCATACTCTGTACTTACACTTCAATTATTCACTCCCGTTGAAAACCTAACCAATTTGTCATCAATCACCAAAAAGGGGGAGATTGTAAGTGCATCAAGTGCCCCCTTAGTGGTTTTGGAGTATTGAAGACAAATAGGTTGAGGAACTAATGTGTTTGTGAGTGTACACAGGAAATATAGTCCCTGAAGATTTGGTTTAACACATGGAAGACGACCCCTAAAAATTGGATTTCTTCAAGTGAAGAATTTGGTGATGAAATTGGTACGGCCTTTGAAGAAATTGACGTGAAGACTGGAAGCTTGAAGACTTTTGTTTTCGTAGTTTCTTTCTTCTTATCTGAGTCATAGGAAAAACCGTACTGTTAAAGGGGGTCTAGGTGAATCATAGTTCACATTTCCAAAGTGATGCTCAAACCTATACATACACAAACCACTTCGAGTGAAGCCTTTGGAAATCTCCGGAACAGCTGACGCATTTGCTAGCGACAGTGACGAAGTTCATCTGGTTACTGACGAATTTGGTCAGGCTGAGGAGTTAGGATTTCGCTAGTGCGATCCACCTAAAAGTGAGGAAATTGAGTGCCCTGACGAATTTGAGAGTTCAAATTCTGACCGTTGCTATGCCGCGGGCAAGCTATCGAGTGGATCCTTATCCTGACAATGGTCGAATCAGAGAAGGGCATTTATGACAATTCATGTCGGGTTGCCCCCAGGCTATAAATAGCCACCCCCACAACCACTGGTTGGTTGGCTTCTCCGAGAGAACTTGACACTTGTCATTTGAGAGCAACCCATACTCTGACGACATTGAGAGAATCCTAAGTGAGGAAAAACCAAGAGCCAAAGTGATTGAGCGTCATTGAAGAGATTGATCTGTGTGATCTGACGCATGTTACCTTTGAAGACTGTCATTCTTCCAGACGGTTAGGCGTCATGTTCTAAGCACACTAAGAGTCATTGTGGTGTGCCGATGAACAAGTCTGTGAAGGTTTTGGAAGTCTACCTTGAAGACTTACCACGAGAGATTGGGCGAGGTCTAAGTGACCTTAGCTCAAGAGGAATACGGTGAGGACTGTGTGTCCTCTGAGTTCGTCTCAGCCGCCTCACCCAGACATACAGTTGATACAGCAACTGGAACTGGTCTACCAAATCGCTGTGTCTTCACCGAGCCAACCTGGTTTCAAATTCCTCACCCATCCCTTTACATTATTCCGCTGCTGAAGAATTTGTGATCTACTTTCTGAAGAACTTGAACCGAAGACTTTCATCAAGCTGTATTCTATTTCTCCAGTTCATCTTCCTCATGTTTGTATGACTATATGATTGCATGTTCCTCATCTGTATGTATTCTGTATGCGTACTTTTTATTTCTGTGATGACTTAGTTCCCTCGTGTTTCTATTTCTTCACTGTGATCTTCGTCAAATTCATCAGAGTTTGATGAATTTCTAAAAATCTCCCATTCACCCCCCCTCTGGGAGTAAACCTGCGCTTTCAATTATTTTCATTAGTTACTAAAGAAACTCCTCCTTTCTTAGGAATGCAATGAACTGGACTTACCCATTTACTATCAGATATAGGGTAGATTACCCCTGCATCAAGGAGACGTATTACCTCTTTTCTTACCACATTTTTGGAGGCTGGATGAAGTCTTCGTTGGCTTTTAATTATTGGTTTAGCTCCCTCCTCAATAGGGATAGCATGAGAATAAATGGATGGATGTATCCCCTTTACATCCTTCATTGAGTAGCCTAAAGCCTTACGATGCTTAGTCAGTACCACCAATAGTTTCTCCTTTTCTTTCCTGAAAGGTCAGCATTAACGATAACAGGAAATCTTTCTGTATTATCCATAAATTCATACCTCAGCCCTTTGGGTAAGGGTTTCAGAGTGGGAGGAGGTAATTCCTCGTCTCCTTTCCTTTCAAGTACCTCATAGACTTTATTCAAGCGCGGGCAAACTATTGGAGTAGCATCCATTAGCATTTCAATTTCCTACTTTTCTTCATCTTCAAACAAGGATTCAGGTCTCACCAATACCCGCTCAACTTCATCTTCTAGTGTTTGGAGATGAATCTCAGCTAATTGATTCAATTTCTGCTCTCCTCTATCTTGAGCTTCCTCTTCATATGGCTTGCTTAATACAGAGAAAAATGGGAATTTAATCATTTCATCTCCCCACTTCATGGAGATAGACTTTTTCTTGATGTATGCTCCTGCAACATTCAGAAAAGAGGTTACAAAAACAATAGGACAATCTTTATCCTCAGAGATCATTAGTACATAAATATCAATAGGAAAAATGAGCGAGTCTATTATAATATTGCCATCTTTAAGGATGCCACACGGTTTCCTGTCGGTTTTATCTGCAAGCTTAATAACAACATCAGTGGGCTCAAGAGTACAGGGAGAAATCTCATCATAGATTGTTGCATAAAGACTGTAAGGAATAATATTGACTGGGGAACCAGGGTCGCATAACCCAAAATAGGACTTCCACCTGAAGGAACATGATAAAATTTGTTTACCAGCATCTTTACCTTCTGCACACCCCTTAAGATAAGAAGTGGTGTCTTTGTCTAGGTAGACTTCTTTGTTTACCACTGGTATTAGGGTAGCAAATTCTTTTACTATATCAACATAAGGTGGAGCCCCGCATTGCTCACCTTGACGCTCCTCTTCCCCTTTCCCGAGGGTGTTCCCTCTGGCTTTCTGCCATTTGGCTTACGATAGGCTTCTTTTTCTCCTCTCAGGTGGTGTAGTCTTCTGATGTCTACTACGCAACTTTACTTCTTGTAGACTCTGTTGGGCCTCCAAGCGCAGAGTTTTGTAGGACAGTAGCAAATTTTCCTCAAGTGGATGACCTAAGGTTTATCAATCTGTGGGAGGCGTAGAATGAAGATGGTCTCTCTCAAACAACCCTGCAATCAAATACAAGAAATCTCTTGTGTCCCCAACACACCAAATACAATGGTATATTGTATAGGTGCACTAGTTCGGCAAAGAGATGGTGATACAAGTGTAGTATGGATAGTAGATATAGATTTTTGTAATCGGAAAATATAAAAACAGCAAGATAGCAAGTGATAATACGGAGCAAAAACGGTATGCAATGCTTGAAAACAAGGCCTAGGGTTCATACTTTCACTAGTGCAATCTCTCAACAGTGCTAACATAATTGAATCATATAACAATCCCTCAACGTGTGAAAAAGAATCACTCCAAAGTTCTTATCTAGCGGAGAACATAAGATGAAATTGTTGTAGGGTACGAAACCACCTCAAAGTTATCTTTTCTGATCAATCTATTGAGCCATCCATATAAGTGTCACAAACAGCCCTAGAGTTCGTACTAAAATAACACCATATGATACGCATCAACCAACTCTAATGTCACCTAGATACTCCAATGTCACCACAAGTATCCGTGAGTTGATTATTCGATATGCATCAAACAACTTCAGATTCATAATATTCAATCCAACACAAAGAACTTCAAAGAGTGCTCCAAGATTTCTACCGGAAAAAGTAGGACAAAAACGCGCATCAACCCCTATGCATAGATTACCCCAATGTCACCTCGGGAATCCGCGAGTTGAGTGCCAAAACATACATCAAGTGAATCAATATAATACCCCATTGTCACCACGGCTATTCATATGCAAGACATACATCAAGTGTTCTCAAATCCAACAAGTATTCAATCCGATAATAGTGAAACCTCAAAGGTAAAAACTCAATTCATCACAACAAGATAGAGAGGGAGAAACACCATATGATCCAACTATATTAACAAAGCTTGCGGTACATCAAGATCGTGCCAAATCAAGAACACAAGAGAGAGAGAGAGAGAGAGAGATCAAACACATAGCTACTAGTATGTACCCTCAGCCCCGAGGGTGAGCTACTCCCTCCTCGTCATGGAGACCGCCGGGATGATGAAGATGGCCTCCGGTGATGATTTCCCCCTCCAGCAGGGTGCCGGAACATGGTCCCGATTGAGTTTTCATGGATACAGAGGCTTGCGGCGGCGAAACTTCTCATCTAGGGTTCTTTCTGGGGTTTTGGGTATTTATAGGAATTTTGGCGTCGGTCTCACGTCAAGGGGGTCCACGAGGAAGCGACAAGCTCGGTCGCCCCTCCCTGGGGGGTAGGGCGCATCGTGTGAGCTTGTCGTGTCCTCGTGGGTCTTCTGGTCCTCCCACAAAGCTTCGGGGATCTATTTTGGTCCATAAAAAATCACCGTAAATTTTCAGCCCATTCCGAGAACTTTTATTTCTGCACAAAAAATGACACCACCGTAGTTCTGCTGAAAACAGCGTCGGTCCGGGTTAGTTCCATTCAAATCATACCAAAACCATATAAAATTGTTTTAAACATGGCATGAATACTTCATAAATTATAGATATGTTGGAGACGTATCAGCATCCCCAAGCTTAATTCCTGCTCGTCCTCGAGTACGTAAATGATAAAAGAAATAATTTATGAAGTGTGAATGCTAGCATAGTGCATAAGTTTGATAATTTCAATCACTTTTCCTAGCATCATAAACAACAACTCTTCCTCATAAAACTCATCATGATAAAGTAGCAATCAATTCACATGTTATGGTTCAAATAATGCATTCTTTTGGAACTTAACAACCTATGTTCTTAGTCACCAAACTATTTCAATTCAACTTGTTTTCAGCAAAGTCTAAGTAAGCGCTCCACATTCTCAATTATCATATAGTCTTCTATGATTGCTAATACTCAAAGCATATTTTTAGAAAAAATGGCATCCATCGAACACAAAGAAAGATAGGGGCTTTAATGTTTCGCCTCCCAACTCATTTATCATAGAGATAATTGTCAACAATAATAAATCATGATCAAATATATTTGAATGGCCATATGTGCCTGGATCTTTCCCCACCACATGATGCTTGCCAACTAAAGAGTAGGTTGGAATAATAAGGAATACTATTGACTCTTTCATAAAAGTAAATACAGAAAAGTAAAATATATGCCCTTCGCAGAGGGAAGCATGGATTTGCAGAGGTGCCAGAGCTCATTGCTTAAAATAGAGATGAATAAATTTTGAGAGGCATGCCTTTCCTATCAATGTCACGGCCGAGAGTTCTCAATATCTTCCATGCTAAACACATTATAGGTGGTTCCCAAGTGGAAAGGTAAAGTTTACTCCCCCTCAACCATTCAAACACAAGCCATGGCTAGCCGAATCCTCGGGTGCCCTCCATACAATCAACTTTCTGAGGGAGTTTGTTTCATTATTTTTCGTTTTGATCATGGGACTGGGCATCCCAATTACCAGCCTCTCTCGTGCAATGACAAGTGAATAAACACCCATCGTGAGAATAATCCGCATAGCATGGAAGATACTGACTACCCCTTGCCGCTTCATGAGCGGTACGGGCACACAAAACAGATGTCTATTTGAAGATTTAGAGATGGCACATGCAAATTTACTTGGAACGGCAGGGTAATACCGTATATAGGTAGAGATGGTGGACACTCATGGAAGAAACTTGGCTCAAGGATTTTGGATGCACAATCAGTATTCCCGCTTAGTACATAAATTTTGGCTAGCAAAAGATTCTAAACAACAAGCACCACATGTTGGAGGATCCATAACAATATAACTTCTATACAAATATACCCAAACATAACTCATTACGTTGTCTTCCTTGTCCAACTTCACCTAATTTGCTCAAGTGAAAATAATTAATGGGTAGTCACAATAATAAAAGATGTCCAAGATAATATATTTGTATGTGAAAGTTCTTTTTCTTATACTAATCATTCATGAATTGCTTGTATGACCAATATTGCGATTGTCAAACTTCAATAGATTTTACTTTCTAAACCAAATGTGAAATATTTCTAAGCATGAGACAAGTATATGAAGCACATATAATTTCAACTTTATAATATTCAATTCATTCAACAATTTACTCGTAGGATATAAGTGAAGCACAAGAATGAATGACAAACTACTCCAAAAGATATAAGTGAAGATCAATGAGTAGTCAAATAATTAAGTAGGTATGTGAAAACTCTCTCTCATTCAAGATTTCAGATCCAAGTATTTTATTCAAATAGCAAGAAAAAAAATGACACACCAAGGATAGCACACATCATGTGAACAAAATAAAAACTTAGGCTCAACCAAAACTAACCGATAATTGTTGAAGAAGAAAGGTGGGATGCCTACCGGGGCATCCCCAAGCTTAGATGCTTGAGACTTCTTGAAATATTAACTTGGGATGCCTTGGGCATCCCCAAGCTTGAGCTCTTGTGTCTCCTTAATTCCTCTCATATCACGGTTTCCCTAATTCTTAAAAACTTCATCCACACAAAACTCAACAAGAACTCGTGAGATAAGTTAGTATAAATCAATGCAAAACCTTATCATTCTCTACTGTAACAAATTACTAAAATTATAATTTAACATTGCATACTAAATACCTCTGCAAATTTAATACTCCTATCCTCAAATAGAATCATTAAACAAGCAAACATATGCAAACAATGCAATCATAACAGCAATCTGTCTAAAAAGAACAGTCTGTAAAGGATGAAGAAGGATCCATACTTATTAACTCAAAAAATTCTGAAAATTGACCACACTGTAGAAAATTTATCATAGCATATTGTGTCAAAATTTCATGATTTTATCATGCTCCGACTTTTCTAGAGAATTCAAGCAATAACGTAAAACTTTCTGTTTTGAAACAGCAACTCATAAACGTGCAAACTAAGCATGGTGAAGGCTATCCTTGACACTTTTTATTGAAATAAAAGATACAAAACCTTATTCTAAATAACAGAAAGCAATACAACTAAAATAAAATGACGCTCCAAGCAAAACACATATCATGTGACGAATAAAAATATAGCTCCAAGTAAGGTTACCGATAATGTTGAAGACGAAAGAGGGGATGCCTTCCGGGGAATACCCAAGATTAGTTGCTTGGGTATTCCTTGAATATTACCTTGGGGTTCCTTGGGCATCCCCAAGCTTAGGGTCTTGCCACTCCTTATTACTGTTGGGCAATTGATAGAAAAGCGCATAGTTATGACGATATTCAAGGCAATGATCACGTATATAGGAATCATGTCCTAGACAAGTAGACCGACTCTTGCCTGCATCTACTACTATTACTCCACCAATCGACCGCTATCCAGCATGCATCTAGGGTATTAAGTTAATAAAAACGGAGTAACGCCTTAAGCAAGATTACATGATGTAGACAAAGTAAACCCAAGCAATATGAATAAACCCCGTCATTTTCCCCTTAATGGCAACAATACAAATACATGTCATGTCCCCTTCTGTCACTGGGATTGAGCACCGCAAGATTGAACCCATCACAAAGCACCTCTCCCATTGCAAGATAAATCAATCTAGTTGGACAAACCAACCGGATAGATCGGAGAGAAATACAAAGCTATAATAATCATGCATAAAAGAAATCAGAGAAGACTGAATTAATATTCATGAATAATCTGATCATAAACCCACAATTCATCGAATCCCAACAAACACACCGCAAAAGAAGATTACATCAAATAGATCTCCAAGAACATCGAGGAGAACATTGTATTGAAGATCAAAGAGAGAGAAGAAGCCATCTAGCTACTAGCTATGGACCCGTAGGTTTGTGGTAAACTACTCACACATCATCGAAAGGGCAGCAAGGTTGATGTAGAATCCCTCCGTGATCGATTCCCCCTCCGGCAGAGTGCCGGAAAAGGCCTCCAGATGGGATCGCAGAAGAACAAAAACTTGCGGCGGCAGAGAAAGTATTTTGGGTGGCTCCCTGATGTATTGTGAATATTTGGGAATTTATAGAGGTGGAATTAGGTCAAGAGGTGCCACGAGGGGCCCACAAGCCTGGAGGGCGCGCCCCCCAAGCTTGTCGCTCCCTCATGGCTCGTCTGGTCTTCTCCCGAACCTTCTAGGGTCCCTTCTAGTCCAGAAAAAATTAATCGAAAGTTTTTTCTCTGTTTGGACTCTGTTTGATATTGATTTTCGGAAAAGCCAAAAACAAGGAAACAACAGCAACTGGCACTAGGCACTAGGTTAATAGGTTAGTCCCAAAAAATGATATATAATTGCATATAAAACATCCAAGATTGATACTATATATAATAGCGTGGAACAATAAAAAATTATAGATACGGTGGAGACGTATCAGGTACTTAATAATATTCTTAACTGTTGTCCAGTGAGCCACTCCTGGATCACTTTTGTACCTGCTACTAACACTTAGTGCATAAGAAACATCTGGTCTTGTACATATCATAGCATACATGATGGACCCAATACCAGAGGCATATGGAACTCCGCTCATTTGCACTCGCTCATCAACTGTCTTGGGACATTGATTTTTGCTAAGTGTTATGCCATGTGACATTGGGAGAAAACCTTTCTTAGCATTCTCCATTTTAAACCTCTTTCAAACCTTGTCAATGTACGTGCTCTGACTTAATGCTATTAGACGTCTTGATCTATCTCTATAGATCTTTATGCCCGATATATATGCAACTTCACCTAAGTCTTTCACTGAAAGCACACTCTTCAAATAGTCTTTTATTGTGCCAAGAAACTTTGTATCATTTCCAATCAATAATATGTCATCTAAATATAATATCAGAAATGCTACATATATCCCACTAAACTTCTTGTATACACAAGCTTCCTCGTCATTTTTAATGAAGCCAAACTCTTTTACCACTTCATGAAAACGTTGATTCCAGCTCCTTGATGCTTGCTTCAAACCATAGATTGACCTTTGAAGCTTGCACACCTTTCTGGCATCCTTTGGATCGACAAAACCTTTTGGTTGTATCATATATACATCCTCTTTCAGATTTCCATTTAGGAAAGCAGCTTTGACATCCATCTGCCATATCTCGTTATCGAAATATGCAGCTATAGCCATCATAATCCATACAGACTTTAGCATTGGTACTGGAGAGAAAGTCTCATCATAATCGACTCCCTTGACTTGCGAAAACTCTTTCGCAACTAGCCTTGCTTTGTAGATGGTGGGATTACCATCCGTGTGTGTTTTTCTCTTGAAGATCCATTTGCATTGTATGGGTTTTACACCCTCTGGAAGATCGACGAAGTTCCAAACTTAATTCTCGTACATGGACTCCATTTTCGGATTGCATGGCTTTGAGCCATTCTTTTGAGCTGGGCGCCACCATCGCTTCCTTGTAGTGCGCAGGTTCATCTTCTTCTAAGATGAATATTTCATTATGAAACCATTCAGGAGGTTCGATAACTCTTCTGACCTATGCGGTTTAGTCACAGTCTTAATTGGAGTTTCTACAGCTGGTGTAATAACTTTTGGTTCCGTAGCATGGACAACTTCTGGAACAAATTCCTTTTCCTTAGTCCTATCTACATTTGCCAAAGATTCTACAATCTCGTTAAGCTGTACTGTCCTCCCACTTATTTCTTCAGTGAGAAACTCATCCTTGAGAAAGTGTCCACCTTTTGCAACAAACAATTTGTCACTGGAATTTTGGTAGAAGGAATACCCAAATGTTTCTTTTGGATAACCTACAAAGTAGCACTTGTTTGCTTTACGATCAAGCTTGTTTGGCTGTAAATGTTTTACATAAACTTCACTACCCCAAATCTTGATATGCGACAAATTTGGTTTCTTACCATTCCATAACTCATATGGTGTTGTCTCAACATACTTTGTTTAGTGTATATATTGTTGTCTCAAGTGCATATCCCCAAAATGATAAAGGTAGATCAGTAAATGACATCATTGACCTGACCATGCCTAACAAGGTTCGATTACGCCTTTCCGACACGCCGTTTCTCTGTGGAGTTCCGGGAGGGGTAAGTTGTGGGACAATCCTACATTCACTTAGATGCTTGTTAAACTCATGGCTTAGATATTCTCCTCCATGATCTGATCATAGAAATTTTATCTTCTTACCACGATGATTCTCAACTTCGTTATGAAATTCTTTGAACTTTTCAAATGTTTCAGACTTATGTTTCACTAAGTAGATATACCCATATCTACTCAAATCGTCAGTGAAGGTAACGAAGTACAAGTATTCGCTGCGCGCCGGAACACTCATTGGTCCACATACATTAGTATGTATTATATCCAATAATTCAAGCGCCCGTTCAGGATGACCAGTGAACGGTGTCTTGGTCATTTTACCCATCAGACAAGCTTCACATGTATCAAATGATTCAAAATCAAACGATGTTAACACTCCATCTTTATGAAGTTTCTGCATACATTTCTTTCCGATATGACCAAGACGGCAGTGCCTCATATAAGTGGTATTATTAGTCTTCTTAAGACGTTTAGCATTAATGTTATAGACTTCTTTCTCAAGTTCAAGATCTAATATGAATAGTCCACCAACCATGGGTGCAAATCCATAAAACATATCCTTATAATATATTGAACAACCATTGCTCTCGGACTTATAAGAATAACCGTCATTTATCAAACATGATCTAGAGATAATATTCTTACCTAACTTCGGAACCAAATAACAATTATTCAGTTCTAAGATAAATCTTGAAGGTAAACTTAATGACATGACACCGACGACCTGAGTAGCGATCCCATCACCATTTCCGACACGCATCACGACTTCATTCTTTCCCAGCTTGCGAATCTTTTGTAGTCCCTGTGTGGTGTTGCAAATGTGAGCAACCGACCCTGTATCAAATACCCAAGACTTGGAATTTTCAGCAAGTAGAATATCAATAACATTAACATGTATAACTTTTATACCTTTACCGGAAGACGAGTTCTTCTTATCGGCCAAATACTTCACGCAATTTCTTTTCCAGTGTCCTTTCTCTTTGCAGTAAGAACAAATAGTCTCGCAAGAAGCTCCACCCTTGTTCCTCTTGGTGTTGCATTTTCTTTTGAAACTTTCTGTCTTGTTCACAAGCAACTTTTGCTGGTTCTGCAACCCGATTTCATTGGTTTTGAGCATCGCTTCATGAAGCAATGAAAGGATCAAATCATTTTCCGGTGTCTTGGGAAAATCTATTTCCATTGCATTGATACTATCATAATAGTCTGCAAGCCTAACACTTTTCTCACCAAGTTCAACTATTTTGCATTCATCCAATGCTTCAGTCATCTCATGAATTTCTGTTGGATCTTCATGATACAGAACTTCAAGTGCTTCGGTAGTTTCAACAACACTAAGATGTTCAAAACGTTTCTGTAGCACTTGATCCATGCAAGATAGCATAATACTTTTGACTACACGAAAATCATTCTTGCGAGATATGAACACATTGATGACATCTTAAGACGCTCCTGGCACCGTGTAGTCACCAAGTGGTTGATCAAGCACATATTATTTCTTCGTTCTTTTGAGAACATATCTCAGAGTGTGGATCCAGTCCTCATAGTTTCCACCATTTGCAACCAACTTTTCTTTCTCAAACAGAGGTGCTAAACTAAAACTACTGCAAGCCATTGATCTACAACAATAAACAAAAGATTCACTTAGACATTTATTCATAATTAATGTTGCACTAGTGTTTAAAAAAATTAATATAAAGTGCACTTCCACTCAAATCAATATATCTCATTATTGAAAGTGAGTGATTCAAGATCCTAATCTCATTCACACCCATGGATGGTAGCATCTCATATGATGTGAATTTCAACCGGTAGGCAATATTTTGCCAATCATATCTCCATATGACTCTTGTTCATCTTTTGATGCTTCATGCTCCGAGCTTAGAACTTTTCTGCTAGAACTTCAAGGCAACCGAGTGTTTCTGTTATGAGGTTTTACCTCACCCGCCTTACACTTCACTTCTCGTTTGTACTCATGGTAGCATGTAGTACTCCGAAAGGCCACATGTTATAGACGATTGCAAAACTAGGAAGAGCACCTTTTAACTTGATATTACTATGAGAGATCACCCTAATAATTGACTACTGCGCAATCAAAGGGTGCAAACAACAAAGGGATAAACATCTCAGGCAATTCATAAAAGCATGATATGGTATAGCCCTGGGCGTTGGGAATCCTTCATGACCATCTTCAATCTTCAGTTGAAGCGTCATGACGGCCAATATTTCATTGTTGTGGCAACCGTTTCAAAAACGTTGGCATGGCGACAATTTCAGAAAATGTTGTCGTGGCGACCATTTCAGAAAATGTTTCCATGGCACAATATTCAGAAATTCTTCCGTGGCATGAAATTATAGCTCCTCGTCCCGTGCCTAGTACACCTTCTCCACGTTGGGGTCCTCCGTGTATGCTTGCCATCGTCACATGTAACCTGTAGGCTATCTCTACGATATTTACATTAACGTGGCAATCTCGTGACTCCAGCCATCATGCCGTGACGCGCATGTCACTTAACATTACAACATATAACCATCTCATACATAAACTCATTATCATGACGAAGGCAATACCACATCATATGCATACTCTGCAAAACCAAGTTAGACGTCCTCTAATTGGTTTTACCAAATTTTAGTTACGCAGTTAACCAGTTTTAACCAAATAATACTGGCTACCTACGTCCACAACAAAGGTGATAATTCTTGATGCTAGATTAAGGTTCGGTGTGTGTGAGGGAAGAGACTTAATTAAAAATCTCTAGCCCCACACTAAACTTCGTCAAATACGCATACCCCCTTGAAGATCGTCGTTCACTATTCTTGGCTATGATGAGGCCCAAAGAACTGTAAGCAGATCGTCGACAGCTAGAGCCGAGCGATTGTCAGAACTTTGTACAAAGCCTCAGCATGCCATCAATGAATTGAACAAAAGCAACACTCGAGGGAAGCATTAGCAAGAACATAAAACCCTCACATCCACATGTGATCTAGATCACAACCTGCACCTACTCATATAACTGCTCATGATGCCACTGTTGGGAAACATAGTAGAAAACAAAAAAAATCGCACCTACACACACCCATGATCAATATGAAGATGCATTACGGGTTTGGATCACGATCGTTACCGTCACCGAGTTGTAGCAGAAGAAAGAATGTGTCGGTGTAGATCATACTTGGAGTCCCTCGAACTGTCGATGAATGATCTTGTGAACTGCCCACGAACAGCCCCTCGAACTGAAGACTGAAAGCATGACCTCTCTACTTGGTTGCAAGCGTGCAGCCTTCACGATCCGCCAGCGCTTCGCCGTCTAGAGCTAATCATCGCCAAAGAATTAGAGGGAGGAGATTAGAACCACACTGGGCTTCTAATTATGAGGATTAGAGGATCTAGGTCTAACTCTAATTAGATCAACTAGGATCAACTAGAACTAGAACTATAGGGAACTAGAGGAGGCTTAAGAAACTTGTTTATCACATAGAACAAAAACCCCTAGTATATATAGGTTTGAGGGGAGGGAGAGGGTAGCCACCAAGGAGGGAAAGGCCCTCTTTGGGGCGCTGGCCAAGGGAGGGGAGGAGGAGCCCTCCCCCCTCTCCAATTCGGCCTCCTTCCTATGGCAAAGGGGGCGCTTCCCATCTTGGGCCTTGGTGGCCCAAGTTGCCTTCCACCACTTGGCCTTTTTAGTACCGTTGATATTAAATTAAATATAAAAGTGTTCTAATTATTTTCAGACCCTTTTGCATATAATTTAACAGCCCCGGAAACACTCTCCACCTATATATTGGTTATCGATAATACCCAGTATTACCCGATACTCTCCGAAACCCTTCCGGTGACCCCGAAACGCTTCCGGATCCTCTCAGAACTATTCTGAATATTAATGAAACAATTCCAAAAATATATTCTCATCACTCCCGTCCTACTAACACTCAGTAGACTATGATTTCCTTAAGCTTGTGACCCCATAGGTTCAGTAATTCGTAGACATGAATGAAACCCCTTCGTTCAATGACCGATAGCGGAACCGTGGACATCCATATCGATCCCTATGAGCACACGAATGATATTCGAGTGAACCTTTGGTTATCATGTGATGTTCCATTTGCTTTGCAATACTTCACAAAACCTGGGATGCATCGGTATCCTCCTGAGTCATCACATGCTCACTATACCATTATCCTCGTTACCGGTTTTGTTCTTTCTCGTTATCGTGTTCCAGCATCCCTGTGACAAAGTCATCTATGTCTGGCCAGATGATGATGGATGTCGTCACACTGAGAGGGCCCTAATAATATCTCTCCATCGTCGGAGGAGCAAATCCCACTCTTGAGCTATTTAGTCACTTGCCAAACTTTCCGATGAACCTGTAAGCTGTCGTTATGATCACCGTGTTATAGGTGACGCTTCAGCAACCCCAAAGCCCACCGTATGGTAAGAAGTGACCACGATACTCTCATGGTCTATGGAGAAAATCACATGTTAACACTCCATGTTATTACAATTGATTACAGATGATATTAACTCAATTTCATAACAGACAAGTTTGGGTTGATTCAATATGAGCGTTCTTCCAACGCATAATCTCAATGTTATTTTAGGACTATCGCTACACTTAACGATATCCTAAGATCTAGAAAATGTGATCACCAACAACACTTGAGCTAGTCCTGGAGTCAGGACTAGGAACCTTTTATTTAACTGTTTATCGTTCCACGCATGCATATGGGTTTTCCACTGAATTGCATATTCCAGGATCATAGCAGTTATAGCATAGAATATAAACTCTTTAATTATGAATACTAAAATATAATAATATAAATATTATTGCCTCTAGGGCATATTTCCAATAGTAGATTCTATGACGAAAGAAAATTGTATGTTGAGACTTAAGACGCTTCAAAGAAGAATGTCTTAATCAAGAATTATCTTGATGGATAAGAATGTTTGTCTGGATCAAGGAGTGTCTTGATAGAAATAGGATTAGACTGACTAACTCAATAAGTGTCTTGATATAGATTTTAATGATCCTAAGTGCAATGAGACTGATGACACTATATTATGAATAATAGGGTCATTATTCAAAGCAGAAAAGGTTTTAAAACCCACATAGAACAAAAATAACAAGGTCAAGTTTCACAAAGAATTTGTATGACAGAACCGTTGACAAAAACTATACCACGAGCAAAGCATGAGATAACACCATATAGCCATGAGTATTAAATATAATATGCAACTAGATTATTGACTCTAGTGCAAGTGGGAGTCTGTTAGAAATATGCCCTAGAGGTAATAATATTGTATTATTATATTTCTGTGTTCATAATTAAGAGTTTATATTCTATGATATAACTGCTATGATCCTAGAATATGCAATTCAGTGGAAAACTCATATGCACATGTAGAACTATAAACGGTACAATAAGATTCCTAGTCTCGCCTCTAAGACTAGCTCAAGTTTTGTTCGTGATCATGTTTTCCGGGTCTTGAGATATCGTTAAGAGTAAGGATAGTCTCAAAACAACATTGAGAGTATGACGTTAGAAGAATGATCATATTGAATCGACCCAAACCTGCTTGTTATATTTTGAAATAATATCATCATAAGTCAATTGCTATAACACGGAGTGTTAATGTGTGTTTAGTTCCTTATACCATGAGAGTATCGTAGTCACTTCTTATTGTATGATGAGCATTGGGGTTGCTCAAATGTCATCTGTAACTAGGTGATCATAACGACAACTTACAAGTTCATCGGAAAGTTTGACAAGGGACACGATAGCTCAAGAGTGGAATTTGCTCCTCCGACGATGGAGAGATATTCTTAGGGCCCTCTCGGTGTGATGGCATCCATCATCGTCTGGCCAGACACAAGTGACTATGTCAAGGGGATGCCGGAACATGTCAATGAGAAAGAAGAGCAAAACCGGTAACGAGGAGACCGGTATGGTGAGCATGTGTATGACTCAAGAGGATACCGATATATCTCACCTCGAGTTTTGTAAAGTATCGTGAAGCAAAGGGAACATCACATGATAACCAAAGGTTCACTCGAATGTCATTCGTGTAATCATAGGGATTGATATGGACGTCCACGATTCCGCTATCGGTCATTGAACGAAGGGATTTTGTTCATGTCTATGATTTCCCGAACCTACGGGGTCACAAGCTTAAGGTAATCATGATCTGCTGAGTGTTAGTAGGACGAGAGTGTCAAGGATTTATTTGTGGAATTGTTTCATTAATATTTGGAATAGTTTCGAGAGGAACCGGAAGCGTTTCAGGGTCACCAGAAAGGTTTCTGAGAATATCAGGCAATACCGGGTATTCCCAATAAATAATATATAGGTGGAAAATATTTCTAGAGATTTTAAATTAATAATAAAAGGCTCTAGTAATTGTTAGGAGGCTTTGATATTTAATTTAATATCAACGGGCCTTAAAAGGCCAAGTGGTGGAAGGAGTATTGGGCCACCTTGGCCCATACGGAAGTGGCACCCCCTTTCCTATAGGGGAGGCCGAATTGGACTAGGGGGAGGAGTCCTCCTCCCCCTCTTGGCCGGCGCCCTAAGGAGTGCCTTTCCCTCCTTGGTGGCAGCTCCTCCCTTCCCCTCTAACCTATATATACTTGAGGTATTGGCCCTTTTGTGAACACAAGTTTTGGAGCCTCCTCTAGTTCATCTGGTTCTAGTACTAGTTGATCCCAGTTGATCTAATTAGAGCTAGATCTAGTTCCTCTAATCCTCATAATTAGATGCCCAGTATGGTTCTAATCTCCTCCCGCTAATTCTCCTGCGACGATTAGCTCTGGACGGCGAAGCGCTGCCGGATCGTGAAGACCATACGCTTGCAACCAAGTAGAGACGCCGTGCTTTCCATCTTCCGTTCGAGCGATCGTTTGGTTCGCGGGATCGTCATCAACGGTTCGAGGGACTCCAAGTATGATCTACACCGACTCGTCTACTTTTGCTGCACTCCGGAGTCGGTAACGATCATGTTCCAAACCGTTTATGCATCTTCATATTGTTCCTAGGTGATTGTAGGCGATTTTTTTGTTTTCTACTACGTTTCCCAACAGCGCCACCTTGGACGAGGTGGTTGCTGCTACTTGTGATAGGTATTGGGATTTCCCCGAAGAGGAAGGGTGAAGTAGTATAGTAGCAGAAAGTATTTCCCTTAGTTAAGAAACAAGGTTTATCGAACCAATAGGAGATCCACAGAAATGACCTTTAGCAGTACTTGCACACACACAAACAAATAATTGCACCCAACGTGGGCAAGAGGGTTGTCAATCCCCTTGTACTCGTTAATTGCAAGGATTAATTCTGATAGTGGGAGATATATAAATTGTAAAACTAAATAAAAGTAAATAAATTCCAGCAAGGTTTTTAGGGATTTAACAATATTATTTAAATGGACCCGGGTGCCATAGCTTTCACTAGAGGCTTCTCTCTCAAGCACATAGCAACGCTAGGTAAAATTACTCTTGAGCAATTGATAGAAAAGCGCATAGTTATGATGTTACTCATCGCATGATCAATACATAGGCATTACGTCTGTGACAAGTAGACCAAAACAATTATGCATCTACTACTATTACTCTACTTCGAGAGTGCTTTTATACTAGCCTCTCTACGTATTAAGTTCATAACAAACAGAGTAATGCATGAAGCATGATGACATAATGTAGACAGAATAAAACCAATCAATATGATCAAACCCCGTCGTTTTACCCTTAGTAGCAACAATACAAATACATGCCTTGCTACTCCTCATGTCACAGAGTGAGGACACCGCAAGATTGAACCTACCACAAAGCACTTCTCTCGCCGAAGATAAATCAATCTAGTTGGCCAAACTAGGATAGATCGGAGAGAAATACAAAGCTATAACAATCACACATAATAAAATTCAGAAATAACTCAATTACTTTCAATGAAAAATCTAATCATAAACTCACAATTCATCGGATCTCAACAAACGCACCGCAAAAGATTACATCGAATTGACTCCGAATAGAACATTGCATTGAAGTTCAAAAAGAGAGAGAGAGAGCCATCTAGCTATGGCTATGTACCCCTCCGTGATCGATTCCCCCTCCGACAGATTACTGGAAAAGGCCTCCAGATGAGATCACGGAAGAACAGAGGCTTGCGGCGGTGGAAGAATTGTTTCGGGTCTCCCTCTGGGGTTTTGGAATATTTGGGAATTTATAGCGCTGGAATTAGGTCAGACGGAGCCACGAGGGGCCCACAAGACCACGACGCGCCCCCCTTGGGCGTGCCCTGGTGCCTTGTCGTCTCCGCGTCTGGCTTCTGGTCCTTCCCCCAAAGCTTCTAGGGTCCCTTCTTGTCCAGGAAAAACCGTCAAAAAGTTTTGTTGCGTTTGGACTTCGTTTGGTAGGGATTTTGTGTAAAACCAAAAACATGCAGAAAACAACAACTGGCACTAGGCACTAAGTTAATAGGTTAGTTTCCAAAAATAATATAAAATGACATATAAAGCATACAAGATTGATAAATATAATAGCATGAAACAATAAAAAATTATAGATACATCAGAGACGTATCAGTTGCCCTGCCGCTTCCTCTTGATGGCGGCAGCGAAAGGAGTGGGGGCCAATGGAGGCGCGGGTGAACGGAGCGGCGGCGGTGGAGGCGACGACGACGCAAGATATGGGGCGCCCGGGGCGGCGGGTACTCCATCCGGTCAAATTCTGACGCCGCGATGCTGGACGGTGAGGTCGGAGGCGGGATTGGAGGCAGTGGCAGCGTGGGAGGCGGGAACTGAAGCGGTCGGAAGTTGGTTCACGCCAAAGGAAATGGGAGCCGGCAAAATCGAGCGAAATCCCGTAGATATGAAGAAATGAGCCCGCGGATTCGTGATCAAAAAAAAATTCGGGACTACCGAACTTGCGGGATCTATTCAGGCCGGTCAAATCCTCTCCATCCCGCAAAACAGCGGTTATTTTGCCAGATGGCTCGGTTTACGGGATCTACGAGAGAGATGCTCTTATCCATCCGAAATTGTCTCGGCCATCATCCAGATTTTTTTTTGAAACTATGATGACTTTTATAGCAAATTCGGAAACTATACGCCCTAATGCATAAAAATCAAAAGTATGACCCCATCGGCCTCCTATTGGCCGAAGAGGGACTTTTCGGCCAACAGTTGGTTGAAGAGGACTCTTCAGCCTCCCATTGGCCGAAGAGTGGCCAGCTGGGCCGAAGATAGTAACTTCGGCTTACTATTGGCTGAAGAGAGCTCTTCGGTCGGGCGTTGGCCGAAGATGCATGCTCTTCGGTTTATAGTAGGCCGAAGTGTTTTTTTATATTTAAAAGTGGCTTATAAATCCTGTACAACCATTCCCGTCTTGTACATGAAAAAAAAATGTACTTTTTCCCTCCATATGTTCCCGCCGTTCTCTCCCGCCATTCTCTCCCGCCATTCTCTCCCTCCATTTTCTCCCACCATTTTCTTTCCCGCCATTCTCTCCCACCATTCTCTCCCGTCATTCTCTCCCTCCATTTTCTCCCGCCATTTTCTTTCCCGCCCTTCTCTCCCGCCATCTTCTTTCCCGCCATCTTCTCTTCTCAACCTATAAAACCCCCTCCACACTAAGGAGGGTAAGCAGGCGAGTGTAGTCTCGTCAAGATGTCCGGTTATCCTTTCGATCGTAGTTTTCACCCTAGTATGTCAAGATGCCTTCTGAGGTTAGCCACCAGTTTCGAGATAGACAATAGGATAGTTCCATGGGACGAACTCCTTAGTAGTGACACCGTACTGAATGAGTTGGCTCACGCATTAAGTAGGTGCAGGTGGCCTGCAAGGACCTTTGAGGAGATACGAAAAGAACTTCTCAGGTTGCATGGAAGGTGGAAGAAGCAACAACATAAGGGTGAAGCATTCCTAAAGGTTGCAGCAGAACATACTTATTTATGGACCCAAGACAGCGAGGACGAAGACGATATCTTCATGTCGAGCACCAAGGCCAAGACACCCGCATCGTCGAAGGGCAAGAGTGCCTCATCGTCGAAGGGCAAGGGTGCTGCATCGACGGAGGATGACGATGATGCCTTCATGTAGTTTGTAAGCTGTATTTTTTAAGTTCAGCCATACCGTTTAATTCAGATGTACTTGTATCTTAATTATCTGTTGTAGTCTCTTTGGAAATGTAACTAGAATAACAATGCAAATTAATAGTAATATGTCTCTCGCATAGATAGGTAGATATATGTCTCCTGATCAGATAGAAGCAAGTGCGATAGTAACACATACATGAAGCATGTCTCATACATAGATAATGACTCACACATGAGAAAAGTCTGAAACTAACATAGATAATGACTCATACATAGATAACCTTATCACTGTTGGGGACGACGACGAATCTGGGTCTTCCTCGGGCGAGGACCGGAAAGAGATAAGCGCTGAGGCGGTGGGCGATTCTCACGGTAACCACGACCATAGATAACCTCGTCTGTCATTGTCTGTGTCTCCTGCGTCGGTGGTGGTGGTGGAGTATGAAACAGTGTCTGAGAGAAGTCATAAGTGTTTGCAGCTTCATCATCGTCATCGCCGTAGTCCTCTAATCCACATCCAGCACCACTAAGTATCGGTGACTGACTGAATGCATGAACTGTTGCGACTGGAACTGTTGCGACTGGTTGCCGCCTGCAGTATAGTAAAACATGTAAAATTGATTTGTGAACCTACAATGTTTAAAAGAATGTACAAAGTAGTGTTACCTAGTTCCATTTGATGATGCCAGGACGAGCTCCCTGGTTGTGAAGGAGGTGGCTGATGCCAGGACGAGCTCCCTGGTTGTGAATGAGGTGGCTCTGAACGCTGCACGGAGTGGCGTGGCTCTGAACGCTGTATAGAGTGTCGTGGTTCTGAACGCTGCACAGAGGGATGTGGGGGACGATGTGCTAGACAAGGAACTGCAACATCCGAAGATCGTCTACATGTAACAGCTGTGTAAATCCCTCGTAGCTTCTCATCAAAACGCCTCAACCATGAGAGGTGCTCTGGCTGTGGGATAGTATCCCCCCTCTCAACCCACCGCATTAAAGCGGAAACCTCCTCTCGCACCTCGACTGTCAAGTCAGTCTGTACATGAAGAGTTAACCAATTGTATATGTTCATGTTATGATAAAACTATGCATATGAGAACCATGGCACGTACCATGTGGTGTCTGGTTCCCACAACAGAGGCAGTCGGGAACATATCGCTGGTGAGAGGGTCGTCCATCTAATCAGGAGCAGCTGATGGAACCAAGTAGATCCTCGTGCTATGCCGGTAACATCGCAGATACAACACGAACTTGTTCCAGTCAAAGGCCCCAACCTAATCCCAGATATTTGTCGGCGCGTTAGCCCATTCCTCAACGTAAGGGCCAATGCTCTGAAGCCAAACAGCCATGGACTTGTTTCCTCCTACGCGGCTTTCCCTGAGATTGACATGTGTGTTACATGGTTAGCTATGTTCGGAATGCAGTGTTCAGCACTAAATTACAATTACTTGTGCACGTGTGCTGGTATGTGTGGAATAACTGGAATTTCAGGCTCTTGACATAGACCGAACTGTCTCATCACCCCATGAAGAGCCATCTCCTCAACCGTCACGTCGAACACCACTCTGGCCTTGGTCATCCAATAGTGCTGATCTCTAGTGCACATTCCAGATATCCCAACTGGATACCTGGATGATATAGCCTGATGCGAGTATGGTCCCAGATAACTTGATCCTCGTGCAAACTATCAAACTGCGCCGTGAAGGACGGGTAGCAGCCCCTAACCTGGGTATGCGCAAACTGTCTCTGTACATGACAACAAATAAACATTAGTAATACTTTTGCATGGAAATAATTAATCGAATAAATTGTTACGTAATATATAAGTACCTCTCTCCGTGCCCAAACAGATCCCACAGTAGGCAAATCGCCGATAGCAGGCACATAAGCCCCTGCTATGTCCTCCATCCCAAAAGGTCTATCAACATATACATAGGGTCGTCCAATAGGGAATCTCTCGTATGACCAGAGCTGCAACAGTAGTGGACATCCAACCAGAGCTGATTTTCTAGACTTCAACGAGCAAGCTTTGCACAGGCCTCTGTACGTAGCTGCTAACACAACAGAACCAAAACTCCTCTGCACAATGTCCCCAGGGCAATGTGCGTCAGCTATCTCTCACGCAATACCGATGAGTCGCGCATCGACAGTAGTCACGTGGTTCTCCGTGAACATCGTCTTGCCGAACAGCCAAAGAATATATGCCTCTAGGGATCGATCAATCTGTGCCTCTGACAACTCAACTCTGAGGTATCCTAACGAGACAATCTGTATAGAAACCATACAATTGTGTAAACTATCTAGTAAGGGCAACTAGGAAAACAAAATATGTTCAGCTCACTGAGAAGATTACCTGAAACTGGCTCAACCACCTAAAACAAAGCCCGTGAGGATCGTCGTCTAAGGCCAGAGCATTTGGCAACGCAGCTAGAAAACGTGCCTGCATCAGTGCTAGCTAGCCAGGTTTTGGCTCTAAAGGACCTATGGCAGCACCGGCCAAAGGTAATCCCAACAAGAAAGACACATCCTGTAGAGTAGGAGCCATCTCTCCCCAGGGAAAGTGAAACGTATGTGTCTCTGATCTCCATCTATCTACTAAGCAGGTAAGCAGTGACCTGTCGTAAGAGAAATGTTTCACTTGCCTCTTGCGTAACTGCATTGGTTCACCTTCCTCATTCAAGTCCGGATGTTCAACCCACTCATCCAATGTACCCTCAACCAGCCGTGCCAAGGGTAGAAGTCCAGCCTAGCTTAACCTACAAAATAAAGAGAATGTAGCATACAGTTAGTTGGTATCAAAAGTATGTCGAACATGTAAGTCATTATATGTACACACATACCTATTAACCCATAAAGGGTGTATCATCCAGTTAGTCCTTGGTGTGCGAGTGACCAACACGTCTAAGTTCCTGCCCGCTTGCATAAGTGCAGCCCGGTGAACTCTATCAATCTTACCATCAAGCAATGGATACAAAGACATATCTGCAATTAAAACAACAAATCTAACATGCAATTAAAACATAGTCCAGACATATTACAAATTAAAACATAGTCCAAACATATTACAAATTAAAACATAGTTCAGACATATTACAAATTAAAACATAGTCCAGACATATTACGAATTAAAACATAGTCCGACATTTTCTCGTAGTCCGACACATGATAATAAGTATCACCTAGTCCTCACAAATTATATAGCTTGTGAGTTATTTCTTCCTCGTCCTCCCCTTCGTCCTTGACTGCCTCGACCACGTCCGCCTCTTGCTCCTGTTGTCGCACTCGTCGATGTGGAAGCACCGTCTTTCTTGAGGTCGGGACAATATTTCATCCTATGCCCATAAGCCGCGCATAGCAAACATTGTCTGGTTGCTCCACCAGCTTCAGATTGGTCCATATCATTTCGGATGCACTTGACCTTACGTCTACCCCTGCTTGTTCGTCGAAGAGCTGGATCCGGGATGTATACTCTCTCACCGTCGTTTACCTTGTTAAAATTGCCGACGACTCTAAACCATGTCATCTCACCAGTCCAGACATTGAGTATTGCCTCTTTTAAATAGTATGGGGACACGGAGGAGATGGCGTCCAACTCAATCTGGCCACAGGCAGCCAACACATGTGAGCAAGGCAGGTGCAACAACTTCGGTTTATTGCATGTACACTCACACGTTGGATAAAGTTCCGTTCCAATTTTTACCTCATGCGTCTTCACCTCATTTGCAGAACCAAAACCATCGGTAGGAAGCTGAACCTCATACCTCCTTTCCTGATTACCTATGAGTCTGACAGTGTGTTTCTTTGCTTTCTCTATCTTCTTTGCCATGTACTCCATGACACGGCTACAATAAGGTGTGTTGTGATTATCTGCAATATGCTTCTTTGCTAACTCATGCCTTTCTCTGAAATATCTCAAAGTGCCATGGAATATAGCCTCCACAATAGCTGTGAGTGGCAATGCTCTATTCCCTCTGAGTACAAAGTTATACACCGCTGCAAGGTTGGTTGTCATGTGGCCAAACCTAGCTCCATGGGTGTCATGCAGCAAAGACCAATTCACAGGAGGCTCTTTCTCTATCCACTGAGTAAAACTCTTTATTGCCCTCCCCTTCTTTCTCTTAGTACCAGGAGGGTCAATTGCTGGCAAGTCACAAAGACCTACTGGCTCCTCTAGCTCCGCCATGAGTGTGGCTAATTTAGCCTGATCTTCTTCCATTTTATTCCTGGCACCGACCTGCTTCTTAGTAAACTCATCAAGTTTTGACCAAATAAAATGGTATTTACGCTGCTGGTTCTGCTTGCATAATTTTTTGAACAAGTTCATCAACCGCTTGTTCTTGAACTGTGAGAAAAAATTAGCCCCAAGATGGCGCATGCACCACCGGCTCTGCAAGTCCTTCCAAGGTGTTCATTCATCTTCTGTTGGATTCCTTAGTGTCTTCACGGCCTTCAATATACCAGCATGTCTGTCATGAATGACACACACGTTTGGTCGGTCCTTCACGATGGCAATTTTCACTTGTCGGAAGAACCATACCCAGCTCGGAAAGTTCTCACCTCCACAAATGCCATGGCAAGTGGGATGATTTGATTGTTCCCGTCCACACCAATAGCAGTCAGGATTTGCCCTTTGTACTGACCAGTCAGGAATGTACCATCCACGAACATCACAGGAGGACAATGCCGGAAAGCTTTGATGCACATAGCGAAAGAGAAGAATACTCGCTTCAACACCTTGAAATCTGGTATACTCGCCAACCTCGTGTGTTGTACGTTAACATAAGTGCCGGGATTCCTCTCCTTCAGTATGTCAAGGAGACAGACAACATTATCATATGAGTCGATGAACGTCCCAAACCTTTCCTCCATAGCCTTCTTCTTAGCCCTCCAAGCCTTCCCATAAGGAATGTCATAATTCCATCTGACCTTCACTGCTGTCTGGATGTGTTTTGCTTCCATATCTTTCTTCTGCACTATCTCAGTATACATGAGTTGCGCAATGAGAGTTGAAGTCAGGTTTGGATGATTCACCAGAAGGTTTTTCCTCACACAATTATGTGGGACGACATCGGTCACAACCCAGTGGATGTTATACTTACGGCACGTGCCCGTGCACCTTCCCAGGACAACCTGTTTCAACACATTTCACGGTATAGTTTGTTGGACTAGAAATGTGTGTCCAGAAAACCCTTTGCGTAGACATAGCCCACTTGATCACTGCATACTTCATTTTTTTCTTTGTATCAAACATAGCCCCTATCTGGACTTGGTTCAGGTTATACTGCCATGGAACCTCATGGCCATCGTTAACAGTAAGACCGGTGGATATGTCCTGATCCCATGCAGAAGGAATCGGTACCTCCACTTCATCCTCGGAATTTTTAGAATCCAGATCCTCCGCCAGTCCATCCTCATCCTCTTCCTCCATCACCCTCAGCATTTCCTCCTCTGCCTCATCCCCATCCTCGTCCTCTTCCTCATCAGCAAAACTAGAACCAGCTAATATTATCGACTGACTACTCTGCCCAGTATCATGACCACACACATTGTGTGGCACGTAGTCTGACTCTTTCTCGTTAGCCACTTCACTGCCCTGGCCGGGTTCATACCCCCTGTCAACTTGTACGATATTCTCCTCCTTCGCCACAGGTTGCACTAGGGCATATGGGTGGATTCTTTGGTCTCGGCAACGACTTAACAGCGCCAACCAATGCTGGCTCCTATCTATCGGCATCAACTCCCACTTGACATTTTTACAGGATTTGGTCCACAATGCATGAATACTGACGGAACATACTTCAGGATCCAACCCAAAAGTAGTAGTCAACCAGTACTTCAACTGTCTAATGTCCAGTCTGTCCGGGTCTGGAAGTGTCATGACGCCATTTTATACTCGCTAAGATCAACCCCCAACTCATTGTATCGAACATTACCAGGGCCGTAGTAAACAGTCAAATTTACTGATTCAGACATTTTCACCTGTCAGACATTTTCATCTTTTCATTAATCACAATGAACAAAATTATTACCCGCTACACTAACTAACCGCTAAAATGACACCACAGACAAACTAACACTTCAAGTACGCAAAATGACTTATCTACACTAACTAAGCTGTACAACTTAGAGAAAAAAATATGACGACATGGTTATACCTTCGACGCGTGTGTCCCCTTCTTCTCGTTCCTCTCTTCAACTCAGTGGCACCGGCCACCTCGCGGACTACTTGCATCACTGGACAACACCACCGCAACTCCTCCTCACCACCACCTCCTCCCAGGCGCACCTCCTCCTCACCACCACTGCCTCCACAGCCGCACCTCCTCCACCCCACCACCTCCTCCCCAGCCACACCTCCTCCGCCCCATCATGGCTCCTCCTAACTTACGCACAAAAAACTACCCCATAGCAAAAAAAATTACCGTAGGCCGGCGAGGATTGCTACGATCAATTGTTTCTGCAGGCTGGATGCGAAAACGGGTGGACAAGGGAAGAGATCGGCGCGGGGTGGCGAGGAACAGAGAGCAACGAGAGAGAGAGGAAGAACGAGCGTGCCAGAGGAAGAAGAAACCCGTCGGCCCCTTATCCAGACCTCTTCGGTCGATGGGTGGCCGAAGAGCCTTTTCGGCCGGTGGTTGGCCGACGGGCCCCTCTTCGGTCGCCAGCCCACCGCCAGCCCGTCTTCGGCCCAGCTTTACGTGTCTTCGGCCAATGGGAGGCTGAAGAGTCCTCTTCGGCCAACTGTTGGCTGAAAAGTCCCTCTTCGGCTAACAGGAGGCCGACGGGGTCATACTTTTGATTTTTATGCATTAGATCGTATAGTTTCCGATTTTTCTATAAAAATCATCATAGTTTAAAAAAAATCCCTCATCCACCCCACTGCTTTACTTTCTTCCCCGCACGAGGAGCGAGCGGGCCGAGATGCGCAGCCACCGCCAGTCGCCGCTGGACGTCGACGACCTCCTCTCCGAGATCCTCCTCCGCCTCCCGCAGCAGCCGTCCTCCCTCCCACTCGCCTCCCTCGTCTGCAAGCACTGGCGCGGCCTCTCCTCCACACCGGCTTCTGCAGCCGCTTCCGCATACACCACCGCCGCAACCCGCCCCTCCTCGGTTTGTTCGACAGTTACCCCATCGTCCCCTTCCTACCTACTCTGGAGGCCCCCAATCGCGTCCTGCCCGGACGCTTCTCCTTGTAGCTCAACGACAGCAGGCACGTCAGATCCCTTGGATGCCGCCATGGCCTAGCACTGTACTTCGACTGCGTGCTGCCCCAGCTTCTGGTGTGGGACCCCATTCACGGCGATCAGCAACGCGTTGCCCTTCCGTTGGGGTTTGACGCGGAGAGGATGCTGATCGACGGGGCGGTGCTTCGTGCTGCCGGAGACGCCCACTTCCAGTTCCAGGTCGTCTTGGTAGGAGCGATTGACGACGACGACCCCGAGGAAAAAATATCTGTCTTCACCTGCGTTTACTGATCAGAGACTGGAGTATGGGGTAATCTATTCTCAACACTGATTACAGCAGAGTCTTATGTTGATTTGGCTCCTGTTGTGCTGATTGGAGACTCCGTTTATTGGATACTTGTCACTTCACCAGGCTATGAAATAGATTTAGATCCAGAGAGTCACATCCTTGAGTTTGATTTGAAGATGCAGAGCCTAGCCACGATACAGCTGCCAGTGGATATGCTTAAATATTGCCCCCTCACGCCTATGCGGGCAGATGGTGGTGGGCTGGGTTTATTGTTCGTATCAAACTTCACCGCCCAGTTATGGAAGAGGAAAACTGACTGCAATGGTGTTGCTTCATGGGGGTTGGGGAGAACTGTTGCATTGGATGAACTACTTTCCCGGAATTCAGAGTCTGGGTACCTAATAAGCATAATAGGGTATGCTGAGGAAAATAATTTGGTGTTCTTGTGGACAGCTGAGGGTGTCTTCATGGTCCAACTTGAGTCATTGCAGTTTATGAAACTTCCGGGAGCCCTCATGTTCACTAATTGTCATCCATTCGAAAGTGTCTATACTACAGGTAATTGTATCAACAACATGCATTCACACTTCGGGTATATAACAGAACCAAGCTAATTTTTTATAATTGGTTGATGGTATTGCAGTTCACATCCTTCTGTGTAAAGCTAAAAATTTATGTAGTGTCATATGACTTGTTTGTTTTGCTGCTTGAGGACTTCTTCAACATAAATTGATTTTGTTTCTGTAGTTTCTGCGGTGATGCTTGTGTGGTGGCGTTATGTGATGGTTATGATATGGATTGTGTGACACCCTGGTTTTTGGCAACTTTTTCTTTTCGAAATCTTTCTGGCTTTATTTGCAATTTGGATGGATTTTGAATCTTTTCAGTTGACTTTGGACTTATGAATTCCTCTCAGTGACCCAGAGCCCTCAGCATCTTGCCAAAATCCTGTCCCTCACCATCTTGATCAATTTCCAATTATTCATCTTTCCCAAATATTCATTTTCCTCCTTTGGGAAAATCTGTCATCACTATGGGTTACAAAGCAACCTATAGTTCTGATGATCAGAAAAATTCCAAATTAATCCCAGACCTTCTTGTCATCATCTACTCCCACAATCTCCAAAAACATCTCATGGTCTAGTACAAAATTTTGTCCAGAAAACTCCATTTGCTCTCTGGACAGTACTGGCCATTTTTGAAGGAGCTCATATTTTCCCTACTCAATTAATTCCCAGAAAATTCCCTGAGATATTAGGGAACCTATCTTTCCACAATATCCAAAAATATCATCTTGTCCAGTACAAATTTTCATCACCAATATTCTACCAAGTTTCTATTCAGTTGGAACCTCTATGAAGCAAGTACCAGCTAGATGTATCCAATTGAGCTGAAATTTTTATGGCATCTTCTCCTCACCAAATAACCCTGCCACACCAAAATTCAGCCCCAGAAGATCAACCAGATGAGTGCTACAAGCTCATCTAATTTTCTGGTTCAGTACAACACTTGTACATGAACTATATTCAATTCTTGATGAAATCTTCTCAAACTTGGCCAGATTGGAGTCCTTCCAACATAGATCACCCCAGACATCTCCATTGGCTCCATCTCCAGCTTAGATCTTCTCTAGATCTCTCTCAATTTTGCTGTCAGAAACTGTAGCTGAAGCTACACTTCGGTTCAGAGTGAACCTAGTCGAACCAGAGGCACAGAGAGGCTAGATGATCAAAGGAGAAGGCCCTAGACACGGTGAGCTGGACTTGGACGGCCTCGAGACGTCACTTCCCGTGGTGAGCATGGTACTGGCATGCCAGTACGCGTGCTCTGCACCTAGCCGGCGACGGCCGAGGTAATTCCAGTGACCTCTCGCTGCCGTTTCGTGTCCTGAGGTGCCAACATAGCCGCTGCCGTCCATGTAGCCCTCTCCCGATCCTTCTCCTCGTCGGAAACGTCCTCGGCGGCCGCCACGGCACCCGGCCACTGTGCCGCCCATGGCTGCACTGTGGCGTGCGGCGCGTCTTCTTCCTCCACTACCCGCCACTGGCAGCCTTAACTCCTCCCTGCCCTGTCCCGTCTCGTCGCCCGCTCCCGGCCAGCTAGCTCAACGTCACGACGCCGGCAACGTGTCCCAGTTCCCGCCATTTCCAGAGAGATCGCCCGAGCTCGCCTCCTCCTATAAATACCCCTCCCCGGCCTCTCCCGAGCTCCTCATCCACCTCCTCCACCTCCTAATCGACCTCCCCGAGCCCGAGCCACGGCCGAGAGGCCCTCTGGCCTCGCATCTCGCCGGAGCACCGCCGCCACCCGAGCCCTGCCTCTCCGCCGATTCACTCTCTCCCAGCCTCCACCAACTTCACCATCGAACTCATCTCGCTCCCCTGACTCTGCTCGACCGCTTGCCCGACCGAATCCTCGCCGGATCCGCCGTCTCCGACGCCACCCGAGCACCGCTGCCGCCGGAGAAGAAGGGGGACGACGCCGTCCGGCCACCTCTCGTGAAGCCACTGGTACGTGCATGTCCGTCTCTAAGCGCTCGTTCCATCCCTGCCCTCTCCCGACCTCGCCGACGACCAGATCGCCGGCGACCGTCGCCGGAGCCCCGCTCTCTCTCTGTTTCCCTCCTCCCCCATTTAAATCTGACGCTGGGGCCCGCTCGTCAGCCACACGTCGAAGGGGTAAGTGGAGACGCCCGGGTGGATTACGCCTTCGACGTGGCCCCCTGAGAGATTTTCTGATTTTTCTGTTTAATCCAAATTTTGACCAGAACTTTGACCGTTCATAACTTTTAAACCATAAGTCCAAATCAATTGATTCTTTTTGCATCTGGTTTGTCTTGAGCTCCTCTATTTTCTGGCCAAATTTGGTATTTTTCCCATGTTCACAGACTTTCTGGTGCTCAAAACAGTAGCATGTGACATTTTCAATTGCTTTTAAAAAATATTTTCAGAGGGAAATAACTTTGGATTTGAAGCCCAGGAGTTTGTGGACAACCCAACAGAGCAAGGCAAGCCATGTCATCCATTGCATGAAGCATTTCAATAGTGTTGGTTATTTAATTGAATTTCATGCATTATTTTAATATGTGCCAAATACCTAGTAAATTATTTAATTGCTTAGCTACTGCCATATTAAAGTAGTCCTGATAAATATTCATACTGGTTAAACTCTTGACAACATTAAACTTAGTTGGTTGATCAAGAGCCACCTACCCGGACTTTTCCGTGCAGCCACATTTGCCGGTATGGGACGGCCTTGACTTGGTCTGGCTTTGTGCTCTTTTATCGGTACCACCAAACTAGGGACGGTTATGCGTGCGTGCTGCCCTGATCAGGTAGACGACGATAATCCTGTGAGCCCAGTTGAGTTATTTTGCCGGCGTCCCCATTTGGGACAGTTTGTTTGGCCATGATGGTGGCAGGTGTCACGGGGTGACACAGGGGCCACCCAGGACATGACCCTGGGAGGGTATGATTGTCGGTGGTACAATAGAAGGGTCAGGCAGGTTTCGTTGGAGCACCCCTGGTCCACCCGAATGGGATCACGAGGCCAGGTACTCCATGGTGTGGGTAAAGTGCGCAACCTCTGCAGAGTGTAAAAACCTATTCGAATAGCCGAGTCCACGGTATTGGACAGTCCGTTTAGGCCTCTCTAGGATGATCAATCGTAATGATAATAATGATGGAAGAACTTGTCTTATGTTCGGAAGTGCTCTGTGGACTGTGAGCATTCCGAGGGTTGTGGGACAACCCAGATGAGAGTAAGTTGGTACTGGGTACCAGTAAGTGAGCAACCTAATCACTTAACTTGTTAATTGCCATGCTATTGTTTGCTGCATTGTTTTGGTTGCCATGAGCTAGCGAGTACATTCCAAGTACTCACCTGGCGTATCATGCCAGATGCAGGAGAAGCCAAGGACGGAGGTCCTGAAGGTTCGTGCTACGCTAACTAGGCCGTGTCCACAGCAGTGTCCCTATGGATGGAGTTTTTCGCGCTATGTTCCGCTATGCCGTAGACTACCCAGTAGTATCGAGGCCCTGCTATGTTCCATAAATAATGTAGATATTGTTCTCAGCACGTGCAGTGCTTCTGGCCTCGCTATCGATGTAAATTATGAGCTTGTACTCGAGATATTTTGATAAAGTTTAGTTCAGTTCTGTTCCAAGTTGTTGTGTGTTTCCAGAAGACATGATCTCTGGGCTGAAAACACTGGTACCCCGGTTCTCTGAGCCGGGGTGCCACAACGCTTGGTATCAAAGCCGCGCTGACTGTAGGACACCCTAGTTAACCCTGCGCTAGAACCGCGAGTAGTTTAGAGTCTTGGTGTGTCTTGCTTGCTGCATCTGATTGCTTGCATTGCATGGCATGCACATAGTTTTCATTGTGCTAACCGCTGGTTTGATGAGTGTAGATGGCACCAGTTCCGTACCACTACAATCATGAGCCGGCACCGTTGACTTTTCCAGTACTGCTTCGTAACGTCTGGCTTCGGTTGTATCCCAACGGCGAAGACCCAGTGTTCCAGGTGTTCCGAGAGCAGCTTGCTGGTTCAGTATTCGAGTATAACGCGGAAGCCTTCCTGACTACGAGCTCAGATATTGGAAGCTACTCCCGTTCTTCCAAGGGCGGAACTGCTTCTACTCCGGAGTTGGCGATCCAGTTTGCTGCGATGGAGGCTCTCACTGACTTACGCTACCACGAGGTCAAGATGCAGACTCATCCAGGTTTCTTTCACTATCCCACCCTGTCGCCTATGATAGGGCGAGTCCTTTTCGCACCCGTTGATCCGGCGAGTGATCGTGCTACTAGTGTTTTATCTCGTTATCTAAACGCCAGTTACTGTATGATCACTTCTCTAGCCAAGGAGCTGACTTCTGCTCGCGAGGCACTTGCGGCTATTGCGGTAGCACAGTCTCCTCCTCCCCCTCCGTTTTCACCCATGTACACTCCACCCGTTCCACCTTCCAACACTCCTTCTAGTTCGTTCGGACCGCCAGGCTTTTCATCTGGTAGCCGACGTGAGACCCCGTCAGAGTGGGCCTCACTCTTAGCTACTCCAGCTGCTCCGATGCTGCGATGTCGTGCTTCTTCTCCTCCAGAGGGAGAACCTTCCCGTCAGCATCGTCGTGTTTCCTTTGATCCGGAGGCCGAGGTTCACATCATTAGCTCAGATTCCGAGTCAGAGTCAGACGACGAGGAGTCTTCAGTCTATCAGTGTTCGTGCCATCGGCGTCACTAGAGCGGAGGCTTGAGTTTCAGTGCATGCATCATAGCATCCCTGCATATGTCAACTGCCGTCTGAGCAGTCTGGTCATGATCATCCCCCTACTAGCTTGTCATGTATGATGTTGGGTTGCCTTGTATAATTATGTTGCTTTCTTTATTCGCTCTTTTTATTTGGCTTCTTTCCTAGTGTCATACTACCCTGCTTTTCCTCATCGATTCGGTATTTGCAATGGGAACAAAATTTAGGATGAAGAGGTGTAGTACTCAAGGTGGCGATGGAACTCCCATTCGTCGATCCACCAGACAAGCAGGACAGCCACCGGAAGATTTGCCACCTCCACCCCCACAGACACCGACCACTGATCAGATTATGAGAATGTTTGAAGAGAAAAGAAACCAAGATCTTATGGAATTTCTGAAAAGTATGCAGACTATGGTGGGTCAGAACAACCACAATGGGACACACTCTAAGTTGTCTGATTTTCAGTGGACCAAGCCACCCAGTTTTGGTCAAGCTGTGGATCCGATGGAAGCTGATGACTGACTGAGGACCATGGAAAAGAAACTGGAAATAGCCCGCTGTGATGAGGCAGATAAGGTTCCTTTTGTCACCCACTACCTGGAGGGACCAGCAGCTATATGGTGGGACAATACAAAAATGTTATGGCCTTCTGGAGAAGATATTTCTTGGGAAAAATTCAAAGAGGCATTCCGCAAGTATCATATTCCTACTGGCATAATGAAGGTGAATTAGAGGGAATTTCTAGCTCTTACTCAAGGGAACCTGTCAGTGGGTGAGTATCTGAACAAGTTCAATAATCTGGCACGGTACTCCACCCATGACATGTCCACCGAAGAAAGGAAGATTGACCGATTCCTCGGAGGGCTGAATCATACCCTCCGCTGTCAGCTCTGTATGCTGGATTTTCCTGACTTCCAGACCCTGGTAAACAAGGCCTTCATAGATGAACGAGAGCATAAGTCGGGATATAATGATCACAAGCGCAAGTTTGAACCCAAGAAGGACAACCGTGAGCAGTTTGTGCAGAAGCCGCGTATTTGGCAACCGAGTTCATCTGAATACAAGCCTGCCTGGAATAATGGCAACAACAACAACAAGCTTGTCAGCCAGGATAAGACCTTCGGCAAACAACCAGTGCTGGAGGATTGCCGCCGCAACAACACATGCTTCACTTGTGGCCAGAGCGGGCACTACTCCAAGCAATGCCCCGCTAGAAATTGGAAGCCACCATCCGACTTCAAGCCACAAGTCAACAGTGTTGGATGCCGCCCCAATACGAACTTCTACCGCGGCCAAGTCCATCATATCTCCACTGAAGAAGCCCGCGAAGCACCAGATGTGGTCCTTGGTATGTTTTCAACATACCTGCAATAATTCTATTTGACTCTGGGGCTTCTCATTCGTTTATTTCGTGGAGTTTTGCCACCTTGCACAAATTTTCTCCTTCCCTTTTGGACAAAATCATGGTGGTACAATCCCCTGGCTCCATGCTCAGAACCAATGTGATATACAAGAATCTGGAAATCTTGATACACGATGTAAAGTTTCCAGCTACTCTTGTTGCCATTGAATCCCCGGGACTGGATATAATACTGGGAATGGATTGGTTGGTACCACACCAGGTGTGTATCAACTGTGCCACCAGGAAAGTGACACTGGTTAACCCGGCAGGCCAAACAGTGCAATTCACTGCTAGCAGAGTGATGTCAAAGAAGGGAATGGCATTCAAAGCCACAGCTACAAACATAAGTCTGATTCCGGTAGTCAGTGAATTCCCGGACGTATTTCCAGAAGAGATACCGGGAATGCCCCCTGATCGGGAACTAGAGTTTGCTATTGATGTTGTTCCCAGAACTGCTCCAATATACAAGAAGTACTACCGCATGCCTTCCCCAGAGCTGGTGGAATTGAAGAAACAGTTGGATGAATTATTGCAAAAAGGGTATATTCGTCCAAGCACTTCACCATGGGGATCACCCGTGCTGTTTGTCAAGAAGAAGGATGGCAGCCTACGAATGTGCGTGGACTACCTCCAGCTGAATGAGATCACCATCAAGAATAAATATCCGCTCCCCCGCATTGATGATCTGTTTGACCAGTTGAACGGAGCCCGGGTATTTTCCAAGATTGACCTCCGAACGGGGTATCATCAGCTAAAGATCAGAAAAGAGGATATCCCCAAGACAGCCTTTACTACCAGATATGGCCTGTATGAGTTTACAGTCATGTCATTCGGGCTGACAAATGCTCCAGCATACTTCATGAGCATGATGAATAAAGTCTTCATGGACTTCTGGACAAATTTGTGGTAGTATTCATTGATGATATTCTCATCTACTCCAGAGATGAAGAGGAGCACACGCAACCTCTCCGTACTGTCCTGGAAAGACTAAGGACCCATCGCTTGTATGCTAAATTCAGTAAATGCGAATTTTGGCTAAGAGAGGTGGGATTTCTGGGATATATTCTGTCAGAACAAGGTGTGGCTGTCGACCCCAGCAAAGTGACTGTTGTATTAAACTGGAAGACCCCAGCCACAGTAACTGAAGTCCGCAGTTTTCTGGGATTGGCAGGCTACTACCGTCGCTTCATCGAAGGCTTCTCAAAAATAGCCAAGCCACTGACAGAATTGCTGAAGAAGAACCACAAATTTGCCTGGACGGAGGAATGCGGCAGCAGTTTCATGGAATTAAAGACGAGGCTAACTATAGCTCATGTCTTAGTTCTTCCAGACATCCACAAGAGCTTTGACATATATTGTGATGCTTCCAGGCGCGGAATCGGCTGCGTCCTAATGCAAGAGGGAAAGGTTGTAGCCTATGCATCCAGACAGCTACGACCTCATGAAGAGAACTATCCCACTCATGATTTGGAACTGGCAGCCGTGGTACATGCACTAAAGATTTGGAGGCATTATCTCATTGGACAGCGATGTGAGATATACACATACCACAAGAGTCTTAAGTATATTTTCACTCAGCCTGATCTAAATCTCAGGCAAAGAAGATGGCTTGAATTGGTCAAGGACTATGACCTTGGGATTAATTATCATCCGGGAAAAGCCAATGTGGTCGCCGATGCCCTCAGCAGAAAGCAAGGTACCCTAAATGCACTAATGGAAGGAATGCATCCGAGGCTACGAGAAGAGTTTGCCAAGCTGAATATGGTGTTATGCGGCCCAATCAGCCTGGATACAATGGAAATTACTCCAACACTGATGGAAGAAATTAAGGCAGCTCAGAAATCAGACCAAGAAATACAAGAGATCAGAGAGCGCATTCCGCTAGGAAAGGCCAAGTCCTTCCGAATTGATGACCAGGACACTGTATGTTTTGAGAACCGAATATGCGTGCCTGATCAAGACAGCTTGAGACAACAAATACTCAGAGAGGCACATGAATCTGCATATTCTATCCATCCGGGAGGAACAAAAATGTACCAGGACTTGCGAGAAACCTTTTGGTGGCCAGGAATGAGAAGAGACATTGCATACTATGTCGCCTGTTGTGACATCTGTAACAGAGTCAAGGCGGAACATCAGAAACCCGCTGGGCTACTGCAACCTTTACCAGTTCCCCAGTGGAAATGGGATGACATATGCATGGACTTCATTGTCGGACTACCCAAGTCCACAAGAGGCCATGATGCTATCTGGGTCATCGTGGATATACTTACGAAAGTGGCTCACTTCCTTCCGGTAAAGACCACTTTCAACGCGAATCAGCTCGCACAGCTCTATATGTCCCGGATAGTCAGCCTTCATGGAGTACCCAAGTCTATCACATCAGATAGAGGCTCCCTGTTTACCTCAGCATTTTGGCTGCGACTGCACCAAGCCCTGGGAACTGTGCTAAAGCATAGTACGGCATATCATCCCCAGACAGATGGGCAGACAGAACGTGTGAATCAGATAGTGGAAGATATGCTTCGGTCCTGTGCTATCGCCCATGGACCCAAATGGGAGGATAGTCTACCCTATGCAGAATTCTCCTACAATAATAGCTATCAGTCAAGTCTCAGGATGTCACCGTTTGAAGCTCTGTACGGACGGAAATGCCGCACTCCTTTGAATTGGTCTCAGACAGGAGACAGCCGTATCTTCGGCACAGATTTGATGCTCGAGGCTGAGAAACAAGTCAAGGATATTCAGGAGCGTCTTCGAGCAGCCAAGTCTCGTCAAAAGAGCTATTATGACCCGAAGCACCGAGAAGTAACTTTTGAGCCCGGAGAATATGCCTATCTCCGAGTTACCCCCATGAAAGGAATAAAAAGGTTCCATACCCGAGGAAACTTGCACCAAGATATATCGGACCCTTTCCAGTGATGGCTAGAAGAGGCAGAGTGGCATATCAGCTAGAGTTACCCCCAGAGTTGTCGGACGTTCACGCCGTCTTCCACATATCACAGCTGAGAAAGTGCATTGCACCCCCGGTCAAACAAGCAGATATGAGTGAGCTGGAATTGACCAGAGATCTGACATATGAGGAAAGACCTGTCAGAATATTGGATGAGATGGAAAGAACTACCAGAAGTAAGACAATTAAGTTTTACAAGGTACTGTGGGATCATCATACTGAGGAAGAGGCTACCTGGGAAAGAGAGGATTTTCTGAGATCAGCCTATCCACACTTGTTCCCTGAGCAACTGAATCTTGAGGACGAGATTCATTCTAAGGGGGGTAGGTTTGTGATACCCCGGTTTTTGGCAACTTTTTCTTTTCGAAATCTTTCTGGCTTTATTTGCAATTTGGATGGATTTTGAATCTTTTCAGTTGACTTTGGACTTATGAATTCCTCTCAGTGATCCAGAGCCCTCAGCATCTTGCCAAAATCCTGTCCCTCACCATCTGGATCGATTTCCAATTATTCATCTTTCCCAAATATTCATTTTCCTCTTTTGGGAAAATCTGTCATCACTATGGGTTACAAAGCAACCTATAGTTCTGATGATCAGAAAAATTCCAAATTAATCCCAGACCTTCTTGTCATCATCTACTCCCACAATCTCCAAAAACATCTCATGGTCTAGTACAAAATTTTGTCCAGAAAACTCCATTTGCTCTCTGGACAGTACTGGCCATTTGTGAAGGAGCTCATACTTTCCCTACTCAATTAATTCCCAGAAAATTCTCTGAGATATTAGGGAACCTATCTTTCCACAATATCCAAAAATATCATCTTGTCCAGTACAAATTTTCATCACCAATATTCTGCCAAGTTTCTGTTCAGTTGGAACCTCTGTGATGGAAGTACCAGCTAGAGGTATCCAATTGAGCTGAAATTTTTATGGCATCTTCTCCTCACCAAATAACCCTGCCACACCAAAATTCAGCCCCAGAAGATCAACCAAATGAGTGCTACAAGCTCATCTACGTTTCTGGTTCAGTACAACACTTGTACATGAACTATATTCAATTCTTGATGAAATCTTCTCAAACTTGGCCAGATTGGAGTCCTTCCAACATAGATCACCCCAGACATCTCCATTGGCTCCATCTCCAGCTCAGTTCTTTTCTAGATCTTTCTCAATTTTGCTGTCAGAAACTGTAGCTGAAGCTACACTTCGGTTCAGAGTGAACCTAGTCGAACCAGAGGCACAGAGAGGCTAGATGATCAAAGGAGAAGGCCCTAGACACGGTGAGCTGGACTTGGACGGCCTCGAGACGTCACTTCCCGTGGTGAGCACGGTACTGGCATGCCAGTACGCGTGCTCTGCACCTCGCCGGCGACGGCCGAGGTCATTCCAGTGACCTCTCGCTGCCGTTTCGTGTCCTGAGGTGCCAACATAGCCGCTGCCGTCCACGTAGCCCTCTCCCGATCCTTCTCCTCGTCGGAAACGTCCTCGGCGGCCGCCACGGCACCCGGCCACTGTGCCGCCCGTGGCTGCACTGTGGCGTGCGGCCCATCTTCTTCCTCCACTACCCGCCACTGGCCGCCTTAACTCCTCCCTGCCCTCTCTCGTCTCGTCGCCCGCTCCCGGCCAGCCAGCTCAACGTCGCGACGCCGGCGACGTGTCCCGGTTCCACCTCCTAATCGACCTCCCCGAGCCCGAGCCACGGCCGAGAGGCCCTCTGGCCTCGCATCTCACCAGAGCACCGCCGCCACCCGAGCCCTGCCTCTCCGCCGATTCACTCTCTCCCAGCCTCCACCAACTTCACCATCGAGCTCATCTCGCTCCCCTGACTCTGCTCGACCGCTTGCCCGACCGAATCCTCGCCGGAACCGCCGTCTCCGATGCCACCCGAGCGCCGCCGCCGCCGGAGAAGAAGGGGGACGACGCCATCCGGCCACCTCTCGTGAAGCCACTGGTATGTGCGTGTCCGTCTCTATGCGCTCGTTCCATCCCTGCCCTCTCCCGACCTCGCCGACGACCACATCGCCGACGACCGTCGCCGGAGTCCCGGTCTCTCTCTGTTTCCCTCCTCCCCCATTTAAATCTGACGCTGGGCCCCGCTCGTCAGCCACACGTCGAAGGGGTAAGTGGAGAAGCCCGGGAGGATTACGCCTTCGACGTGGCCCCCTGAGAGATTTTCTGATTTTTCTGTTTAATCCAGATTTTGACCAGAATTTTGACCGTTCATAACTTTTAAACCATAAGTCCAAATCAATTGATTCTTTTTGCATCTGGTTTGTCTTGAGCTCCTCTATTTTTTGGCCAAATTTGGTATTTTTCCCATGTTCACAGAATTTCTGGTGCTCAAAACAGTAGCATGTGACATTTTCAATTGCTTTTTAAAAATATTTTCAGAGGGAAATAACTTTGGTTTTGAAGCCCAGGAGTTTGTGGACAACCCAACAGAGCAAGGCAAGCCATGTCATCCATTGCATGAAGCATTTCAATAGTGTTGGTTATTTAATTGAATTTCATGCATTATTTTAATATGTGCCAAATTCCTAGTAAATTATTTAATTGCTTAGCTACTGCCATATTAAATTATTCCTGATAAATATTCATACTGGTTAAACTCTTGACAACACTAAACTTAGTTGGTTGATCAAGAGCCACCTACCCGGACTTTTCCGTGCAGCCACATTTGCCGGTATGGGACGGCCTTGACTTGGTCTGGCTTTGTGCTCTTTTATCGGTACCACCAAACTAGGGAGGGTTATGCGTGCGTGCTGCCCTGATCAGGTAGACGACGATAATCCTGTGAGCCCAGTTGAGTTATTTTGCCGGCGTCCCCATTTGGGATAGTTTGTTTGGCCACGACGGTGGCAGGTGTCACGGGGTGACACAGGGGCCACCCAGGACATGACCCTGGGAGGGTATGATTGTCGGTGGTACGATAGAAGGGTCACGGGTCAGGTAGGTTTCGTTGGAGCACCCCCGATCAACCCGAATGGGATCACGAGGCCAGGTACTCCATGGTGTGGGTAAAGTGCGCAACCTCTGCAGAGTGTAAAAACCAATTCGAATAGCCGAGTCCACGGTATTGGATAGTCCGTTTAGGCCTCTCTAGGATGATCAACCGTAATGATAATAATGATGGAAGAACTTGTCTTATGTTCGGAAGTGCTCTGTGGACTGTGAGCATGCCGAGGGTTGTGGGACAACCCAGATGAGAGTAAGTTGGTACTGGGTACCAGTAACTGAGCAACCTGATCACTTAACTTGTTAATTGCCATGCTATTGTTTGCTGCATTGTTTTGGTTGCCATGAGCTTGCGAGTACATTCCAAGTACTCACCTGGCGTATCATGCCAGATGCAGGAGAAGCCGAGGACGGAGGTCCTGAAGGTTCGTGCTACGCTAACTAGGCCGTGTCCACAGCAGTGTCCCTGTGGATGGAGTTTTCCGCGCTATGTTCCGCTACGCCGTAGACTACCCAGTAGTATCGAGGCCCTTCTATGTTCCATAAATAATGTAGATATTGTTCTCAGCACGTGCAGTGCTTCTGGCCTCGCTATTGATGTAAATTATGAGCTTGTACTCGAGATATTTTAATAAAGTTCAGTTCAGTTCTGTTCCAAGTTGTTGTGTGTTTCCAGAAGACATGATCTTTGGGCTGGAAACACTGGTAAACCAGTTCTCTGAGCCGGGGTGCCACAGATTGGCATCTGTAATATATTGCTTGTAGGTAGTTCCTTTATGACTTTTTAGGTCGGTAGTTTATCTTTTGTACCGAGGTGATGTGCTGTCATCGACATTCTTTATCTGCTTTGTCAAAAAATATGTTGAGCTGTTTTTTCAATACTATTATTAATATTATGATTGAACCATGTGGTTCATGTCAGAGCCACTGAACCGCCTTTACCAGTTCATCATATGAATATCCATACGATAAACAATGAACACAAACATTGGTAATTTTTCTGTAATAATTAAACTAACTTTCGATGTTACCTGCCTATTGACATATGCAAGAATTTAATAATATTAGTTTTAGTGCCTAGCTGCAGTGCAGTTTTTCTGAAGATAAGCTACATAACAGTTGGAAGTTGAAGACAGCCTGGAAAACTAGCTTGAACCAACTATAATAATTTCAAATAGGCAGCTCAATAGGTACATTTGGAAGCTTGAAGCTAGTTCTGTTTCCTTCACCAAGTATTGTTTTCTCTGCATATCTTGCTAATAATCTTAAATAAATAATGAAAATACTATTTTTTATTTACAAATAATTGTTTATTTTGTCACATTAGGGAGAGTGTTGCGAGTTGCAAGTCCATATGTACCAGGGAAAACTAATAAACTGAATTCATTTCATTTCCAGGCTATTTTTTAAGGTAATCTAAATCTGAATGGTCACGGTTACTTTTTGCAAGGACTTATTGCCTTGTATGCATTAGCGATTGGCACATTAAGATTTATTAGTTTGATTATTTATATATTTTTCTGATATAGTGTGGAATGAGCTTTAATAATTCTAGACGACTTCTGACCAGCTAATAGTGTGCATGTTCTTCATTTTTATGATAATCATCTACCGATTTAAAGAATATTCTTTATATTTTACAGTAGGTTTGCTTTTGTTTATATATTTCTAATGTTGTATCAAAACTGATTTCATTTCTTCTTCAAAGTACAGCTGTGAGTTTATCTAATTATCTTGTCGATGCATCCTCAATCATTGGTTGTTTGACTTCATATGCTTGCAGAAACATGCATTGGTGGTGGACATGATGGAGCTGATCTTTTGCAAAATACATAAGATGATTGTCCGGTTAGATATGCTATTGTCATGTACTGGTTGAGCAGGTAAAGCTTATCTTCTGCATGTACATAAGTACATTGAGGTATCTGAACTGTTCTTAAACAAAGCATTGCTAGTTAAGATTTTCTCTACAACTCTTTGATGGAAATATGCCCTAGAGGCAATAATAAAGTTCTTATTATTTTATATTTCCTTGTTCATGATAAAGGTTTATTATTCATGCTAGAATTGTATTGACCGGAAACTTAAATACATGTGTGAATACAAAAACAAATACCATGTCCCTAGTGAGCCTCTACTAGACTAGCTCGTTGATCAAAGATGGTTAAGGTTTCCTAACCATAGACATGAGTTGTCATTTGATAACGGGATCACATCATTAGGAGAATGATGTGATGGACAAGACCCATCTGTTAGCTTAGCATATGATCGTTCTATTTATGGCTACTGCTTTCTTGAATGTCAAATACATGTTCCTCCGACCATGAGATCATGCAACTCCCGGATACCGGAGGAATACCTTGTGTGCTATCAAACGTCACAATGTAACTGGGTGATCATAAAGATGCTCTACAGGTATCTCCGAAGGTGTCTATTGAGTTGGCATGGATTGAGACTGGGATTTGTCACTTCGTGTTTCGGAGAGGTATCTCTGGGCCCTCTCGGTAATGCACATCATAAGAGGCTTGCAAGCAAAGTGACTAAGGAGTTAGTTATGGGATGATGTATTACGGAATGAGTAAAGAGACTTGCCGGTAACGAGATTGAACTAGGTATGGAGATACCGACGATAGAATCTCGGGCAAGTAACATACCGACGGACAAAGGGAATTACGTATGTTGTCATTGCGGTTCGACCGATAAGATCTTCGTGGAATATGTAGGAACCAATATGAGCATGCAGGTTCCGCTATTGGTTATTGACCGGAGAGGCATCTCAGTCATGTCTACATCATTCCCGAACCCGTAGGGTCCGCACGCTTAACGTTCGTTGACGATATAGTGTTATATGAGTTATGTGAATTGGTAACCGAATGTTGTTCGGAGTCCCGGATGAGATCCCGGACGTCACGAGGAGTCTCGGAATGGTCGAGAGGTAAAGATTTATAAATGGGAAGTCATATTTTTGGGTTCCGGAAAAAGGTGCAGTTTTTTCGGTATTGTACCGGGAAGCTTCCAGAAGGTTCCGGAGGATTTCGGAGGGGTCCGGAAGTCCACAAGTGGGTCCACCACGTCCCAAGGGTTGGCATGGGCTAAGGGGAGGCACCCTGGCCTTATTGGGCCAGGCACACCAAGTCCTCAAAAGCCCACGCAGCTAGGGATGGAAAAAAGGAGAGTCCTAGTAGGAATAGGATTGGACTTTGGAGTCCAAGTCCACGTGTGTACTATTCACGTGGTACTGTTCACGTGGCACTATTCCTTCTACTCCAAGCCCCTACACATATATAAATAGAGGAGAGGGGGCGCCCCAAAGGAGACACAACATTGTCTTAGCTGTGTGCGGCGCCCCCCTCTACAGTTCCGTCCCTCGGTCATATTTTCGCAGTACTTGGGCGAAGCCCTGCGGAGATAGCATCACCATCACCGTCACCACGCCGTCGTGCTGCCGGAACTCGTCCACTACCTCGCCGTCTTGCTGGATCAAGAAGTCGAGGACGTCACTGAGCTGAACGTGTGCTGAACGCGGAGGTGCCGTACGTTCGGTACTCGGTCGGTTGGATCGTGAAGTTGTTCGACGACATCAACCGCGTTGTTCTAACGCTTCCACTTACAGTCTACGAGGGTATGTAGACACACTCCCCCTCTCGTAGCTATGCATCTCCATGGATAGATCTTGCGTGTGCGTAGAAAAAAATTTGTTTTCCATGCAACGTTCCCCAACAGTGGCATCATGATCCAGGTCTATGCGTAGATGATATGCACGAGTAGAACACAAAGAGTTGGGGGAGGTGATCCTCATACTGCTTACCACCAACATCTTATTTTGATTCGGCGGTATTGTAAGATGAAGCGGACCGGACCAACCTTACATGTCCACGTACATGAGACCGGTTCCACCGATAGACATGCAACTTGTTTTGCATAAAGGTGGCTGGCGGGTGTCTGTTTCTCCTACTTTAGTTGAATCGAATTTGACTGCGGCCGGTCCTTGTTGAAGGTTAAAACAGCAAACTTGATAAATCACCATTGTGGTTTTGTGCCGTAGGTAAGAACGGTTCTTTCTAGAAGCCCGTAGCAGCCACGTAAAACTTGCAACAACAAAGTAGAGGACGTCTAACTTGTTTTTGCAGGGTATGCTGTGATGTGATATGGTCAAGACATGATGTGATATAGGTTATTGTATGAGATGATCATGTTTTGTAATTTATGAGCAACCGGCAGGAGCCTTATGGTTGTCTCTTTATTGTATGAAATGCAAGCGCCATGTAATTGCTTTACTTTATCGCTATGCGTTAGCAATAGTTGTAGAAGCAATAGTTGGCGAGATGACCACGACACAACGATGGAGATCAAGGTGTCGAGCCGGTGACGATGGAGATCATGACGATGCTTTGGAGATGGAGATCAAAAGCACAAGATGATGATGGCCATATCATGTCACATATTTTGATTGCATGTGATGTTTATCCTTTATGCATCTTATTTTGCTTAGAACGACGGTAGCATTATAAGATGATCCCTTCACTAAATTTCAAGATAAAAGTGTTCTCCCCGAGTATGCACCGTTGCTAAAGTTTGTCGTTTTGATGCACCTCGTGATGATCGGGTGTGATAGATTCTACATTCACATTCAATGGGTGTAAGCCAGTTTTACACAAGCAGAATACTTGGGTTAAACTTGACGAGCCTAGCATGTACAGACATGGTCTCGGAACACTGGAGACCGAAAGGTCGAACATGAGTCATATAGTAGATATGATCAACATGGAGATGTTCACCATTTATGACTATCCCATCTCACGTGATGATCGGACATGGGCTAGTTGATTTGGATCATGTATTACTTAGTTAACTTGAGGGATGTTAATTTAAGTGGGAGTTCATTAGTAATTTGATTAATTGAACTTAATTTATCATGAACTTAGTCCTGATAGTTTTTGCAAATTATGTTATAGATCAATAGCTCGCGTTGTAGCTCCCCTGTTTTTGATACGTTCCTAGAGAAAGCTTAGTTGAAAGATGATGGTAGCCACTACATGGACTGGGTCCGTAACTTGAGGATTATCCTCATTGCTACACAGAAGAATTATGTCCTTGATGCACCGCTAGGTGATGGACCTGCTGCAGGAGCTGCTGCAGACGTTGTGAACGCCTGGCAGGCTCGATTGTATGACTACTCGATAGTTCAGTGTGCCATGCTCTATGGCTTAGAACCGGGACTGCAAAAGCGTTTTGAACGCCACGTAGCATATGAGATGTTCCAAGAGCTGAAATTGATATTTCAAGCTAATGCCCGGGTTGAGAGATATGAAGTCTCCAACAAGTTCTTTAGATGTAAGATGGAGGAGAACAGTTCTGTCAGTGAACACATACTCAGAATGTCTGGGTACCACAACCACTTGACTCAGCTGGGAATTGATCTTCCGGCTGAGAGTGTTATTGATAGAGTTCTTCAGTCACTGCCACCAAGCTATAAAGGCTTCGTGATGAACTATAATATGCAAGGGATGGAGAAGACAATTCCCGAGCTCTTCGCGATGCTGAAATCAGCGGAGGTAGAAATCAAGAAGGAGCATCAAGTGTTGATTGTTAACAAAACCACTAGTTTCAAGAAAAAGGGCAAGGGAAAGAAGGGGAACTTCATGAAGAACGGCAAGCAAGTTGCCGCTCCCACGAAGAAACCCAAAGCTGGACCCAGGCCTGAAATAGAGTGCTTCTACTGCAAAGGGACTGGTCACTGGAAGCGGAACTGCCCCAAGTATTTGGTGGATAAGAAGGATGGCAAAGTGAGCAAAGGTATATTTGATATACATGTTATTGATGTGTTCCTCACTAATGCTCGCAGTAGCGCCTGGGTATTTGATACTAGTTCGGTTGCTCATATTTGTAACTCGAAGCAGGAGCTATGGAATAAGCGAAGATTGGCTAAGGGCGAGGTGACGATATGTGTTGGAAGTATCTCCAAGATTCATATGATCAATATCGACACGCTCGTAATACCTTCGGGATTAGTATTAAACCTAAATAATGGTTATTTGGTGCTTGCGTTGAGCATAAAACATTATATCTGGATATTGTTTATTGCAAGACGGTTATTCATTTAAGTCAGAGAATAATGGTTATTCTGTTTATATGAATAATATCCCTCGTGATCATGCACCCTTGTGAATGGTTTATTCTTGTTGAATCTCGATCGTAGTGATACACATATTCATAATATTGATGCCAAAAGATGCAAAGTTGATAATGATAGTGCAACATACTTGTGGCACTGCCGTTTAGGTCATATTAGTGTAAAGCGCATGAAGAAACTCCATGCTGATGGACTTTTGGAATCTCTTCATTATGAATCATTTGATACTTGCGAACCATGCTTCATGGGCAAGATGACTAAAACTCCGTTCTCCGGAACAATGGAGCAAGCTACTGATTTGTTGGAAATAATACATACCGATGTATGCAGTCCGATGAATGTTGAAGCACGCGGCGGGTATCGTTATTTTCTAACCTTCACAGATGATTTGAGTAGGTATGGGTATATCTACTTGATGAAACACAAGTCTGAAACATTTGAAAAGTTCAAAGAATTTCAGAGTGAAGTAGAGAATCATCGTAACAAGAAAATAAAGTTTCTACGATCCGATCGCGGAGGCAAATATTTGAGTTACGAGTTTGGCCTTCATTTAAGAAAATGTGGAATTGTTTCACAACTCACGCCACCTGGAACACCACAGCGTAATGGTGTGTCTGAACGTCGTAACCAAACTTTATTGGATATGGTGCGTTCTATGATGTCTCTTACCGATTTGCCACTATCATTTTGGGGTTATGCATTAGAGACAGCTGCATTCACGTTAAATAGGGCACCGTCTAAATCCGTTGAGACGACACCATATGAACTATGGTTTGGCAAGAAACCTAAGCTGTCGTTTCTTAAAGTTTGGGGATGCGATGCTTATGTGAAAAAGCTTCAACCTGATAAGCTCGAACCCAAAGCGGAGAAGTGCGTCTTCATAGGATACCCTAAAGAAACAATTGGGTACACCTTCTACCACAGATCCGAAGGCAAGGTCTTTGTTGCCAAGAATGGGTCCTTTCTAGAGAAGGAGTTTCTCTCGAAAGAAGTGAGTGGGAGGAATGTAGAACTTGATGAGGTAATTGTACCTTCTCTCGAATTGGAAAGTAGCTCATCAGAGAAAACCGTTCCCATGATGCCTACACCAATAAGAGAGGAAGATAATGATAAAGATCATGAAACTTCAGATCAATTTACTACTGAACTTCGTAGGTCGACCAGAGTACGTTCTGCACCAGAGTGGTACGGTAATCCTGTTCTGGAAGTTATGTTGTTAGACAACGGTGAACCTACGAACTATGAAGAAGCTATGATAAGCCCGGATTCCGACAAATGGCTTAGGATCCATGTATGAGAACAAAGTGTGCACTTTGGTGGACTTGCCCGATGATCGGCAAGCCATTGAGAATAAATGGATTTTTAAGAGGAAGACGGATGCTGATGGTAATATCACTGTCTACAAAGCTCGACTTGTCGCGAAAGGTTTTCGACAAGTTCAAGGGGTTGACTACGATGAGACTTTCTCACCCGTAGCGATGCTTAAGTCTGTCCGAATCATGTTAGCAATTGCCGCATTTTATGATGATGAAATCTGGCAAATGGATGTCAAAACTGCATTCCTTAATGGTTTTCTCAAAGAAGAGTTGTATATGATGCAACCAGAAGGTTTTGTCGATCCTAAGGGTGCTAACAAAGTGTGCAAGCTCCAGCGATCCATCTATGGACTGGTGCAAGCATCTCGGAGTTGGAATATATGCTTTGATGAGGTGATCAAAGCATATGGTTTTGTACAGACTTACGATGAAGCATGTATTTACAAGAAAGTGAGTGCGAGCTCTGTAGCATTTCTAATATTATACGTGGATGACATATTGTTGATTGGAAATGATATAGAATTTCTGGATGGCATAAAAGGATACTTGAATGAAAGACCTCGGTGAAGCTGCTTATATATTGGGCATCAAGATCTATAGAGATAGATCAAGACGCTTGATAAGACTTTCAATGAGTACATACCTTGACAAGATTTTGAAGGAGTTCAAAATGGATCAGTCAAAGAAGGAGTTCTTGCTTGTATTGTAAGGTGTAAAGTTGAGTAAGACTCAAAGCTCGACCACGGCAGAAGATAGAGAGCGAATGAAAGTCATTCCCTATGCCTCAGCCATAGGTTCTATAATTTATGCCATGCTGTGTACCACACCTAATGTGTGCCTTGCCACGTGTCTGGCAAAGGGGGTACAAGAGTGATCCAGGAGTGGATCACTGGACAGCGGTCAAAATTATCCTTAGTAACTAAAGGACTAAGGAAATGTTTCTCGATTATGGAGGTGATAAAGAGTTCGTCGTAAAGGGTTACGTCGATGCAAGCTTTGACACCAATCTAGATATCTCTAAGTAGCAAACCGGATACGTATAATGGAGCAGTCATTTGGAATAGCTCCAAGTAAAGCGTGATAGCAGCATCTACAGTATGACATAAGGATTTGCAAAGTACACATGGGTCTGAATATTGCAGACCCATTGACTAAAATTCTCTCTCACGAGCAAAACATGATCACACCTTAGAACTCTTTGAGTGTTAATCACATGGTGATGTGTACTAGATTATTGACTCTAGTGAACTCTTGGGTGTTAATCACATGGCGATGTGAACTAGATTCTTGACTCTAGTGCAAGTGGGAGACTGATGGAAATATGCCCTAGAGGCAATAATAAAGTTGTTACTATTTTATATTTCCTTGTTCATGATAAAGGTTTATTATTCATGCTAGAATTGTATTGACCGGAAACTTAAATACATGTGTGAATACATAAACAAACACCGTGTCCCTAGTGAGCCTCTACTAGACTAGCTCGTTGATCAAAGATGGTTAAGGTTTCCTAACCATAGACATGAGTTGTCATTTGATAACGGGATCACATCATTAGGAGAATGATGTGATGGACAAGACCCATCTGTTAGCTTAGCATATGATCGTTCTGTTTATTGCTACTGCTTTCTTGAATGTCAAATACATGTTCCTCCGACCATGAGATCATGCAACTCCCGGATACCGGAGGAATACCTTGTGTGCTATCAAAAGTCACAACGTAACTGGGTGATCATAAAGATGCTCTACAGGTATCTCCGAAGGTGTCTATTGAGTTGGCATGGATCGAGACTGGGATTTGTCACTTCGTGTTTCGGAGAGGTATATCTGGGCCCTCTCGGTAATGCACATCATAAGAAGCTTGCAGGCAAAGTGACTAAGGAGTTAGTTATGGGATGATGTATTACGGAACGAGTAAAGAGACTTGCCGGTAACGAGATTGACCTAGGTATGGAGATACCGACGATCGAATCTCGGGCAAGTAACATATCGACGGACAAAGGGAATTACGTATGTTGTCATTGCGGTTCGACCGATAAGATCTTCGTGGAATATGTAGGAACCAATATGAGCATCCAGGTTCTGCTATTGGTTATTGACCAGAGAGGCGTCTCGGTCATGTCTACATCAATCCCGAACCCGTAGGGTCCGCACGCTTAACGTTCGTTGACGATATAGTGTTATATGAGTTATGTGAATTGGTAACCGAATGTTGTTCGGAGTCCCGGATGAGATCCCAGACGTCACGAGGAGTCTCGGAATGGTCGAGAGGTAAAGATTTATATATGGGAAGTCATATTTTAGGGTTCCGGAAAAAGGTGCAGTTTTTTCGGTATTGTATCGGGAAGCTTCCAGAAGGTTCCGGATGATTCCGGAGGGGTCCGGAAGTCAACAAGTGGGTCCACCACGTCCCAAGGGATGGCATGGGCTAAGGGGAGGCGCCCTGGCCTTATTGGGCCAGGCGCACCAAGTCCTCAAAAGGCCACGCAGCTAGGGAAGGAAAAAAAGGAGAGTCCTAGTAGGAATAGGATTGGACTTTGGAGTCCAAGTCGACGTGTGTACTATTCACGTGGTAATGTTCACATGATACTGTTCATGTGTCACTATTCCTTCTACTCCAAGCCCCTACACATATATAAATAGAGGAGAGGGGGCGCCCCAAAGGAGACACAACATTGTCTTAGCCGTGTGCGGCGCCCCCCTCCACAGTTCCGTCCCTCGATCATATTTTTGCAGTGCTTGGGCGAAGCCCTGCGGAGATAGCATCACCATCACCGTCACCACGCCGTCATGCTGCCGGAACTCATCCACTACCTCGCCGTCTTTCTGGATCAAGAAGTCGAGGACGTCACCGAGCTGAACGTGTGCTGAACGCGGAGGTGCCGTACGTTCGGTACTCAGTCGGTTGGATCGTGAAGTTGTTCAACGACATCAACCGCGTTGTTCTAACGCTTCCGCTTACGGTCTACGAGGGTACATAGACACACTCCCCCTCTCGTAGCTATGCATCTCCATGGATAGATCTTGCGTGTGTGTAGAATTTTTTTTGTTTTCCATGCAACGTTCCCCAACACTCTTTGCTTAGTTGTTGGTGGTTGGCCACTGGCCACCCAGTATCATGTTGGTTGGTTGGCTGCATCTTGAATCTTTTCTCCAGGCTCCGCTCCTTCATCCTTTCCTCAGCAACTCTTCATTCTCTTCCTCATGCAGTCATACTTTCACCCAGCTGCCTTCTCTTTTATTTGCTGATGTTTTACCCCCTCTCTATTGGATTTGCTTTTTTGCTCACTTTTCCCTTCCATCCAAGTGCCTTGCTTTTAGTTATCTCCTCCTTGGTACTTCCCCAATTCCTTACGGTATTGTGGGTTCTTCTTCCTCTGGCCCTTCCAATTACTAGTGAATTAGCATCCTTCGCCTTTTCATTCCTTATATGTGCATAAGCTAGTACCTGCTCAGAGGTGATAATGCTGTCATGCACTCATGCTAAGTAATAGTGAATGAACTACTCATCCTTTGCTGTGCTTTGGGGACATATTTATGTTTTACTGTTACTCGCTCCTACATTGCCTTTACCTTTTTATTCAGTGTTTAAGGTTCTATCAAGTCATTGTGTGATTTGCATGTTGTCCTGTGTAGGCAAGTAACTGATAGTAACAAATACATGAGCGCTTGGCTTCAAATTTCCTGTATTTGTAGACTTATTACTGCAATGCCATTTCATATTGCTTCTTATTTTAGATCATTGTGAGACATGGAAAACTAATGATTCCCACAATACTTGAAAAGTATGCCTTTGCTGAATTGTATACTGTTGTTTATAGTTTCACTTGCATTTATTGTAGTTTTATGGACGATTATTCTAGTTTTAGGTCGTTTTGCAGCATATTCTCAGCATGTCATTCGTTGTCCCCCAACACATGTTCAAAATGATGTTACTAGATTCATCATAAAATGCACCACTAATAACATTTTTTTTACTAGCATCACTTTTTTTGGGACCAGTGGAAGTATTAATTAAAGAGATGATGCATGGTCCCTTCTGTAGTGCATAAATTTGATTGAATTTCAGTTGTCAGTAACTAGCTTGCTCGTACATTTCTAAAAAGTATGCATATGAGCTAGAAACTAGACGTTTATGCTATCCTATTTCCATGAGCCCCTCATGCACACTAATCTTTTAGCCTGTACACAATCCAGATGTTGCCAAAACAGCTAATATAAGAAATTGAAGGTGTGCTACTACACTATTACGTATGTTTTGGTTTTGTCTAATTATGCTGACATGGTTCAACGTTGGAGTTTTGACACAATTTCCACAACGGTGAAGCTAATATTTACTGTTTCGAGTCAATACAAAAAATCGGAGAACAACTCCAACGGCTTTTGTTGAATACAAGCTTCTTTGACCAATGTTATTGCTTGCTGCGCAGGTATCTAGAGCTACATGCTAGCGGTTGGGATGCAGAAATGGGTTGTTGCAACTAGGTTCTTCCACCTTGTATGCTTGACGCGGAGATTGACCCTCTGTCACTCTGTGTAGCATGTACTGGTGAGCTGTGAAGTGAAACTGTAGAACTCTATCACTTAATTTGCTAGCTCTCGCATATTAACTAACTTCTGCTGCGGCTCATCATCAACTGCCATGAAGGTTGAAGGCACATTGACTTGCTTTAACCAATTAGTACTCACCCTCGTGGTTCACTTAATTTGCTTTAGGCAAGCAAGCTCACCTGTCAACTCATTCTGCTTGCTTTTTAGTGTGTTCAAATGTTTGCTTACCTTCGGTGTTGAATCAGGCAGGCGGGTTTTGAGGTTGGATTTCGGTGAACCGTGATGTCCTGTTTTGTGTGTGTTTTGGTTGGATTTCTATCTGTTTCCGAGCTCAGTATGCTAAAGCTTACTTGAATCTGTATGCCTGATGGACCCTGTTGCATAAATAGACGGCGATATAACCAGGGTGGGCTTCTGTGTCTCGCTTTCTTCCTTGAGGGAAAGATTAATGGTCTGGCTGTTATCAGCAGCAAGACAGGGCAGCAAGACAGGGATTTGCTTCTATATGTCGATGACAACCTTTTTATTCACAAACCTTTACATAGGTGGTGCAAAGAAGTAAGTATCGCACCGTTTGTAACTGGCGGTAGCCGCTTAACATCATAATCAGAGTCTGAAAAATACTTCCAGATATTTTCTTTTGAAAGTAGGAGCCCTTCAGAATTGGAGTTAAATGCATAGAACCACCACTTTCGTGTCACAACTTGCGGAAAACCACCACTTTACAAAATGTGACATTTTGCACCTAACCGAAGTGGCAAAAGACACTGAACCATTTTTTGAGCTCGTTTTGACATGGCCAATCACTTGCGGGCCGACAGCACTGACGGTGTGCCGTTAACGTGCGTTGACTCGGCTGTCGGAAGCGGCTCGGTCGGAACGAACCCGAGTGCCCTCTCTCTCTCTCTCTCTCTCTCCTCATTCGCTCTCCCTCCCCCTCCCACCCCTCGAACTCGAGCGGCATGGTGGCGGCGGGATCTGTAGAAGGTGGAGTCGGATCCATCGGTGACGAGGGGAAAGAGCAGGAAGAGTGGATGGGGCCGGATGGTGGCGTGGCAGGGGGCAGCCACGGCGAGGAGGATTGCTGCGGCAGCAGCGTGTTTTGTTCATCATTGGCAACATAGTCGTCGACGGATGTCGCTCGCAGGGTGGTGGAGGAGCTACCCACTGCAAAAGCGCCCTCGACGTGAGCTACATTCCAATCTGGAGCTCTCCCATCCCTGAATATGTCTCTCTCTCTCTCTCTCCTTGTAATTAGGGTTTCATGATTTGTAATGCTAGCAATTTGATACTCTTAGCTCAGTTTATATTAATTGTTAGTTGTTTGATACAACTATTTATTACTATTTCTGAAATTTTTGAAAGTTGTTGTCATATTTTACTGAATTCATTCAACTACTGAATGTTTCTAAAATAATTGAATGTTGCTGCCATATGTTTTACTGAATTCATTCAACTACTGAATTTAGTGCTTCTGAATTAATTGAATGTTGCTGTCCTATTTTTTACTGAATGTAGCGTAGTACTTAATTTTTTACTGAATCTAAACTAACTGATTGTTGCTGCCCCATTTTTGACTGAATGTAGTTTAGTACCGAATTATGTGTTTCTGAACTAACTGAATGTTGCTGCCTCATTTGACTGTAATTAGGGTTGAAGCTGACATTTAGAATGTGAGTTTCCAATTCTATGGTTGGGATAACTTAGACAGGACAATGGACAGCTCTGAATCACATACAACACTCTGTTGGCTATTATGTATTTGGTGGGCTTTGAAAGTATAGATTACATTTATTATGTGAAGCAAGAGGGAACTCGCATAGCTAGTTTAGAGTTGCTCGACAGCAATGTAATGTTCAGGAAATGCTCAAAGAGTTTGGCCACAACAGATCTGTTAAGTTCATTGTACTTAAAGGAGATGCCCCAACTCCACTTGATGTGAACAGAGCTTCACAAATATGTGAGGAGCAGATCCCCATCAGTACCATAGGGGAGCCTGTTATATATGCAGTTGACACCCAGGTGGTTGTCAACACACAGCAGAGCATTAATATCCAGAGAAAGGGCAAGTTAGGGTTGCATTCTGAGAAAGATGATGATGCAAGTGAAGATGATGAAGAAGAAAGGGATTTCAGTGTTGATTTTATTTGGCCACCTGAGTTTGGTTATGATCCTAGACCACTAGGTGTTGATGAAGAAGAGGTTGAGTTGCTTCATAGATTGGAGCAACTGAAGTTGCAGAGAGAGGATCCTTGGTACCACTATTAAGGAGACACAAATGTGTATGAGCTTTACCAGCTTGAGGAAGAGGAAATGGATGATAGTGAGCCTGTGCCTTCTCCTCCAAAGAAGAAGAAGCCCAAGAGAGTTGGGCCTTCTAGCAGAGCTCACCATGAAGAAGAAATTGTGCCTTCAGATGATGAATTGAGCAATCCTTCAGATGTTAATGACAGTGCTTCACAAAACCCGGGATGCATCGGTATCCTCCCGAGTCATCACATGCTCACTATACCGTTATCCTCGTTACCAGTTTTGTTCTTCTTTCTCTTATTGTGTTCCGGCATCCCCATGACAAAGTCACCTGTGTCTGGCCATACGATGATGGATGCCGTCACACCGAGAGGGCCCTAAGAATATCTCTCCGTCGTCGGAGGAGCAAATCCCAGTCTCGAGCTATCTAGTCACTTGTCAAACTTTCCGATGAACCTGTAAGTTGTCGTTATGCACCATGTTACAGGTGACGTTTGAGCAACCCTAAAGCCCACCGTACGGTAAGAAGTGACTATGATACTCTCATGGTCCAAGGAGCAAAATCACATGTTAACACTCTGTGTTATTACAATTGATTACAGACGATAGTAACTCAATTCATAACTGACAAGTTTGCGTCGATTCAATATGATCGTTCTTCCAACGTCATAATCTCAATGTTGTTTTAGGACTATCATTACACTTAATGATATCCTAAGATCCGGAAAACGTGATCACCAACAACACTTGAGCTAGTCCTAGAGGCAAGACTAGGAACCTTTTATTTAACCGTTTATCATTCCACACGTGCATATGAGTTTTCCACTGAATTGCATATTCCAAGATCATAGCAGTTATAGCATAGAATATAAACTCTTTAATTATGTAGATGAAAAATATAATAATACAAATATTATCTCCTCTAGGGTATATTTCCAACAATCGCTACCTTTACCAAATCGTGTTCACACACTTGACTCTTATCAGTAGGACATGATCACAACCATTCCAATTCATCGCGAGATGAATCAGACATGAGACAACTCTAAGAAATAGCAAGCATGGATGGATGAAGTCACAACATGGCTCAAGCAACTCCTAATCATGCTAGGAAGGTTTATCTATTTACTATGAAAATGGCAGGTCATGCAAAGGAATGGGTTCAACTACCAAAACAAGTAACAGTTGAAACATTGTTGTTCTAATGCAATAAAGAGAGCTTGAGCGAGAGAGTGAGATTATATCAAAATGATCAAGGGGGTTTGCTTGCCTGGCACTTCTGTAGATGGTATAGCTCTTCATCGTTGTCAACAATCACTACGTCGGAACCGTCTTTTATCGAGAAGGGACAAACATCGGCAAACAAGGGAACAACATTCAATCACGGAAATGCAACAATATGATGCATGATCATGACATGGCAACATGCTGTTGATTGGGCTAATGCATCTAGAAACAATTTAAATGAAGCTCATTTGAATCAAAGATTCAAATGCAAACTCCAAATTAAGCATTTAAAAAGTCATTTAGTTGTTTTCACTTATACAGTAGGTATAAGTGATGTGTCATGCATGAAAATGATACAGATGAATTCTTTGGATTTTTTTGATAATTTTCATATATAAATTATTTCATTCTGAGCTACAGTTGATTTTCTGTGATTTTTGGAAGTTTAGACAATTTTTTGGAATTTATAAATCATTTCTGAATAATAAAATGCCAGAAAATCATTTATGATGTCAGCACTTCATGAGGCTTGCGTCAACAACTCAACAGAGTCAGCCAGGTCAAACCTGACCAGTGGGACCCATTGGTCAATGACTCGTTAGTTAATCAATGTGGTTAGTGTTAATTTTGCTACTAATCCAAAATTAACGAGGGGTTGGACCCACATGTCAGTGACTTAGGGGGTCATTAGCGGCGGTTTGGACCAGTTTGACCGGCGATGGCAGGCATGAAGGAGTGCATCAGAAATGCCACTCCAGTGACCATTTGGACGGCGGACGACATCTATGCGAAGCCCATGCCCGCACGCATCTACTGGTGCTGATGGCAGCGACTGCTGCAGCGGCGGCCGGAGTTCGGACCTCGACGGAATAGGCACTACGGCTTACAAATCGGGTGGTTCTTGACACCTACGATGTCTACGCATGCTCAAGAGGTCTTTGGACTCACGCGCTGGACGAGAAGGTCACCGGAGCATCAACGGCGCTGAGCTCGGGCGGCGGTGCTCCTTGGCTTCCACGGAAACGGCCGCTAGAGCGAGTAACGGGCTAAGGAGTGAGGGGGGAAATGACCGGGAGCTCACAGCACCCGATGGCATCGTCTGCGAGCTCGTGGACGCGCTGGTGACGACGAATCAACAGCGGCGACGCTCGGTGCAGGAGGTTGAAGATGAGCTCGATGGTGATGCTACGGTGCATCCGGGCTTGCGTAAGTTGATGGAGAGGACGAAGGCGACATGATGGAGCTTCCAGACATGGATAGGAGGCACGGGGATGTCGGTAGCTAAGGGTTTCACGATGGCACGCTCATGGCGGTCTCGGCCATGGCGAGCAATGAGCGAGGGAGCGAGGGAGAGAGCGAATGAGAGGGTCGGACCGATCTAGACGACAGCGGAGAGGTTATCCGTGGCATCGAGGTGGCGCTGGGCAAGCAGGAGGTGGCATGGGCGCTTGTGCGCACGCGACGAGCACACGCTTGACGTCCTTCTGTCCAGAGGAAGGGGATGACTGGCACGGCTGCTGGGCTAGGTCGCTAGTGGGCTGCCAGGTAAGTTCCATGTTTCTTTTATTTTGTTCTGTTTTTTTCTGTGATTTGTTTGATTTGATTAAAATACCAAATCATTTTTATAAATCCTGAAAATATTTCTGGGCACTAACTGAATTATTCTAGAGGCCCTCAATAATTTCCAGAATATTTGGAGCAATAAAATTATATATAGCATTTATTTGCTCCAATTCAAATACAATATGTGTTAATTCAAAGTCCATAAATGCCATGGAGAAATGTGCATCATCTCTGGTTAAGGTTTTAACCTTTTTCCCTAAATCATGAACTTTTTTGAAGGGCATTTTGGCCATTGAAAAGTATTTTAGTTGAACCTAGTTGAATTAATGTGGTGCTAGGGTTTGATCATCCCCATTTCAACTTCAAATGAAAATTTAGACATGACGCACACAAGGAAGTGCTAGGCTAGTGCAAACCAAAGCTAGGGATGTGACAGCAGTCGTTTAAAAAATGCTGCTGTGGCAGCAATTTCAGAAAACGTTACCGTGGTAACTGTTTCAAAAACGTTGTCGTGGCACCAATTTCAGAAAACGCTGCTGTGGCACGAAAATTTCAGCACCTCCTCCCTGCGCCTGGTGAAGCTCCGGGTTCTCCATGTGCACTTGCCACCATCACCTGTAACCTGTAGGCTCTCTTTACATCTATTACATTTAAGTGGCAATCCCGTGGCTCAAGCCATCATGCCGTGATGCGCAGGCCACTTAACATTACAACATATAACCATCTCATACATAAACTCATTATCATGACGAAGGCTATACCATATCATATCCAAACCTACAAAACCAAGTTAGACGTCCTCTAATCGGTTTGGCAAATTTTAATTACGTGGCTGCTAGTGTTTTCGGATAACACTAACAACCTACATGCTCAATCAAGGCGATAATTCTTGTTGCTAGATTAACTTTCGGGGTGTGTGAGGTAAGAGACTTGATTAAAAATCTCTAGCCCCACACTAAACTTCGTCAAATACGCATGACCCCCTAGAAGATCATTCATCTTCATCACCCTCTTGTGTACACGACGGTTCACTATTCTTGACTATGTTGAAGCCCAAAGAAGTGTTAGCAGATCGTTGACAGCCAAAGCCGACCGATTGTCAGAACTTTGTACAAAGCTACATCATGCCGCCAGTGAACTGAACCGAAGCAACACTCAAGGGAAGCATAGGAAGAACATCAAACCCTTACATCCACATGTGATCTAGATCGAAACCTGCATCTACTCATAGAACCGATGCCACTGTTGGGAAACACAGTAGAAAACAAAAAAAAATCACCTACGATCACCCAGGAACAATATGAAGATGCATAATCGGTTTGGATCATGATCATTACCGACTACAGAGTGCAGCGGAAGAAGATGAGTCGATGTAGATCATACTTGGAGTCCCTTGAACCGTCGATTAACGATCCCACGAACCGCCCACGAACGATCCCTCGAACGGAAGACCGAAAGCACGGCCTCTCTACTTGGTTGCAAGCGTACGGTCTTCACGATCCGGCAGCGCTTCGCCGTCCAGAGCTAATCGTCGCAGGAGAATTAGAGGGAGGACATTAGAACCACACTGGGCTTCTAATTATGAGGATTAGAGGTTCTAGGTCAAGCTCAATTTTGATCAACTAGGATCAACTAGAACTAGAACTAGAAGACTAGAGTAGGATCCAAAAGTTGTGTTTTCAAAATTGCCCAAAGCCTCTAGTATATATAGGTTGAGAGGAGAGGAGGGGCTTCCACACAAGGAGGGAAGGCTCCCCTCCTTGGTGCACCGGCCTAGGGGACCCCTAGTCCAATTCAGCCTCCAACTAGGGAAAGGGGGGCGCCTCCCCCAATTAGGCCATGGTGGCCCAATTCTCCATCCACCACATGACCTTTTTAAGGCCCGTTGATATTAAATTAAATATAAAAGCCTCCTAACAATTAATAGAGCCTTTTATTATTAATTTAACACCACTGGAAACATTTTCAACCTATATAATATTTATCGATAATACCCGGTATTGCCCGATAAACTCCGAAACCCTTCTGGTGACCCTGAAACGCTTTCGGATCCTCTCGAAACTATTCCAAATATTTATTAAACAATTCCACAGATAAATCCTCGATACTCTCATCCTAGTAACACTCAGTAGACCATGATTACCTTAAGCTTGTGACCTCGTAGGTTCGGTAAATCATAGACATGAACGATACCCCTTCGTTCAATGACCAATAGCGGAATCGTGGACGTCCATATCGATCCCTATGATTACACGAATGACATTCGAGTGAACCCTTGGTTATCATGTGATGTTCCCTTTGCTTCGCGATACTTTAGAAAACCCGAGGTGTGTCGGTATCCTCCTGATTCATACACATGCTCACTATACCATCTTCCTCGTTGCAGGTTTTCTTCTACTTTCTCGTAGAAGTGTTCCGGCATCCCCGTGACATCTATCGGAGGAGCAAATCCCACTCTCGAGCTATCTAGTCCCTTGTCAAACTTTCCGATAACCTGTAAGTTGTCGTTATGATCACCGTGTTATAGATAATGTTTGAGCAACCCCAAAGTCCAACGTACAGTAGGAAGTGACTACGATACTCTCATGGTCTAAGGAACTAAAACACATGTTAACACTCTGTGTTATAACAATTGATTTCAGATGATATCATCTCAAAGTATAACAAACAAGTTTGGGTCGATTCAATATGAACGTTCTTCTAACGTCATACTCTCAATGTTGTTTAGGACTATCGTTACACTTAACGATATCCTAAGATCCGGAGAATATGATCACCAACAACACTTGAGCCAGTTTTAGATCCAAGACTAGGAATGTATTATTTACTGTTTATCATTCCACACCTTCATATAAGTTTTCCAGTGAATCGCATATTCCAGGATCATAGCAGTTATAACATGAAATACAAACTCTTAATTATGCAAACAAAAATATAATAATACAATATTATTGCCTTTAGGGCACATTTCCAACATTCTCCTCCTTGTGCTTCTCTTTCTTCTCTGCCATGGCAACTTTAGCATCCCAATGCTTGGATAAAATGGCCTCTTTCATCTTGGCCATCTCACCAATTTGATCTCTCAAAGTGATTGCCTCGGCCGTTCTCTTCACTCTTGCTTTCTCCTTCTTGTTTACATCTGGTATGTCCTTGTTTCGCCCTCCTCTTGGTCCATCATCACTATCATCATCATCCTCAACTTCCAATTTGATGCGATTCTTTGGGGGCCATTCTTTGTCCCTCGCCCTCCACTTCTCACTATCCCGGAGCCATCGCCAACAATGATGAAGATTGAATGACCGGTCGTTGGTGCCCGGGGTTTGCTTGCAGTACTCATTGGCTATGCGATCCTACACACAAACATTGAGACAAGTATGGGCTCATACGCTTCATATCAACACGTCCAATGACACCAAGATGAAGAAATACTCACATAATCATCAATAGTGACGCCACTTGGAGGTGCATTCCGCACGGTCTCCAAGCACCCACTCCAACGGCCGCAAGTTTTGTTGATGGTGTCCCAACGGCCTTGAAGTGACTTCACGGCCGGAGGGAATGGCATCATTTGGTGATATTTTTCCTCGATCCTTTGCCAATAGTTTCCATAGCTTTGATCCTTACCGACCATGGCATCAAGAGAGATACACTCCCATGCTTGAACTAAGCACACATCCTCCGTCTCCGTGTAGTTGCCCGTCCTCCCCACCCTAGAATCATAGTCGACCTCGTCGATCACTTGCACGTCGTCATCACCGTCATTCTCTTGATCCACCTCCGCCTTGACCTCAATGTGAGTCGCATCGAAATTGCCAAGGCGGGCACTCAAATCCACCGCGCTCTCGGCCAACATCTCGGTATATGTGGAGGGCACACTTTGGCTACAAAATTTAACGGGCAAAGCTCAAACAAATGTTTTGAACGGCCGAAGCATAGATCACCTTAGCAAAACAAGCAAAAGAGAGAAATTACCTCCCGGCCGTTTCATCGGACACATTGTAGGCGTGACCGGAGGAGTCGCCGTGAATGTGCATGCCATGGCCGACCGAAGGCGAGGAGGAGCCCGGCCCAATGTCGCAATGGCCTTATTCCTTGGTGCCTCCGCTCACGCAACGGACGGGCCGGTGGAGGGGTACTTCTTCCTCCCACCCACGGCCTTGGCGGGTGGAATCAGAGTGGGTCCGAAAGTCGATGGTGCCGCACCGGCTCTGCACATTGGAAATATGCCCTAGAGGCAATAATATTGTATTATTATATTTCCATGTTCATAATTAAGATCTTATATTCTCTGCTATAACTGCTATGATCTTGGAATATGCGATTCGGTGGAAAAACTCATGCGCGTGTAGAAAGATAAACAGTAAATAATAGGTTCCCGGTCTTGCCCCTAATACTGGCTCAAGTGTTGTTAATGATCATGTTTTCCGGATCTCAGGATATCGTTAAGTGTAACAATAGTCGTGAAACAACATTGAGAGTGAACGGTAAATGGCAAAATAAGATTCCTAGTCTCACCACTAAGACTAGCTCAAGTGTTGTTCGTGATCACATTTTCCGGATCTTGAGATATTGTTAAGAGTAATGATAGTCTCAAAACAACATTGAGAGTGTGACGTTAGAAGAATGATCATATTGAATCGACCCAAACCTGTTTGTTATACTTTGAGATAATATCGTCATAAGTCAATTGATATAACACGGAGTGTTAACGTGTGTTTAGTTCCTTGGACCACAAGAGTATCGTAGTCACTTCTTACCGTACAATGAGCTTTGGGGTTGCTCAAATGTCATCTGTAGCTAGGTGATCATAACGACAACTTACAAGTTCATCGAAAAGTTTGACAAGGGACACGATAGCTCAAGACTGGAATTTGCTCCTCTGACGATGGAGAGATATTCTTAGGGCCCACTCGGTGTGACGTCATCCATCATCTTCTGGCCAGACACAGGTGACTACGTCATGGGGATGCCGGAACATGTCAATGAGAAAGAAGAACAAAACGGGTAACGAGGAGACCGGTATGGTGAGCATGTGTATGACTCAAGAGGATACCGATATATCTCACCTCGGGTTTTGTAAAGTATCACGAAGCAAAGGGAACATCACATGATAACCAAAGGTGTAACACCCCAGTGATTAGCTATAGTGAACACCTGCTAATTATGCCATGTCATCATGCTTTACTAAGCCAATTTGCCACTTGATAAAAATCAAATTTAAATTCAAATTTTAAATGCAAGTCAAATATTTACATCTTCAAACATGCCAACAAAATAGTTCATAATTTTGTAAATAATCCATAAGTAATTGTTTTAAGGAAATCAACATCATCAAAAACCCCAAATTGCCCCTGGATATTAAAACAGGACCAAACAGCACCATTTTAGCCCCATTTAAATGCAAACATAATTTGAATGAATTCAAAATGCACCCAAACTTTGTGGACAGCTCCATAATGTTGCCAAGTATTTTTGGGACTTGTATCATATTTAACAAAATTCATTTAACATAAAAAAGAAATACAAAACTGTAACAGAAAATAGAAAGCAGAAAAAGAAAAGAAAAAGGTCAAAGACCCACTGTGCACTTGGGCCATCAGTGCACAGTGCGGCTGGCCCAGCTACCCCGGGTCATCCCCTTCCTCTCTCCACAGAGGCGGGGTGGACACCGTGCGCAGGTCCACGCCACGGATCCGCCGCATGGCCGCCATCTGCCACTCCTCGACGGCCTACAAGGCCTCCCTCGCACCCCTGGCAACCCTAGCCCCCACTCGCCCCACTTCCCCTCCGCCCGCGCCGCTCCTCTCTTCCTCTCTTTACTTGTGAGCTGCATTGGGTTTTCCCCGAAGAGGAGGGGATGATGCAGTACATTAGAGATAAGTATTTCCCTCAGTTATGAAACCAAAGTTATCAATCCAGTAGGAGAATCATGCAACAACTCGTTAACAGCACATGCACACAAAATAACAAATCCTTGCACCCAACGCGAACAAGGGGTTGTCAATCCCTTGGCGGTTAATTGCAAGATTAAATTGTATGATGATAGATAGATAGATCGAACAAAAATACAAAATAAAATAAATAAAGTAAAATTGCAGCAAGGTATTTTTAGGATTTTTAATATATGATAGATGTAGACCCGGGGGCCATAGTTTTCACTAGAGGCTTCTCTCTTGAAAATAGCATACGGTGGGTAAACAAATTACTGTTGGGCAATTGATAGAAAAGAAAATAATCATGACGATATCCAAGGCAATGATCATGTATATAGGCATCACGTCCGAGACAAGTAGACCGACTCCTGCCTGCATCTACTACTATTACTCCACACATCGACCGCTATCGAGCATGCATCTAGAGTATTAAGTTCATAAAGAACGGAGTAACGCCTTAAGCAAGATGACATGATGTAGACAAAGTAAACTCACGCATGAATAAACCCCATCTTTTTATCCTTAATGGCAACGATACAGATACGTGTCATGTCCCCTAATGTCACTGGGATTGAGCACCGCAAGATCGAACCCATCACAAAGCACCTCTCCCATTGCAAGATAAATCAATCTAGTTGGCCAAACCAAATCAATAGATCGGAGAGAAATACGAAGCTATAACAATCATGCATAAAAGAGTTCAGAGAAAACTCAAATAATATTCATGGATAATCTGATCATAAACTCACAATTCATCGGATCCCAACAAACACACCGCAAAAAGTAATTACATCGGATAAAACTCCAAGAACACTGAGGAGAACATTGTATTGAAGATCAAATAGAGAGAAGAAGCCATCTAGCTACTAACTATGGACCCATAGGTCTGTGGTAAACTACTCACGCATCATCGGAAGGTGTTGGGGATATTCCCCACGACCAAGACCCGACCAAATGTGTGACCCGGCCAGAAGCATGGCGGCTTCATGGGTCACCTTATTTTCCGGGTCATGGCAAGAAGACAAGAAGGGCCCAAAGGCCCAGAGTGAGACTCGGCCGAATGCCGGCTCATTGAGGAACCACGAAGGGCCGGCTCATGGAGAAGGCACAAGAGGGATTGTCTTAACTCGGAAGAAAAGACCCGGACTAGGATCCGACTTGTAATAGAAAAAAGACTAGTTGTAGTCCTACTAGGACTCTACATGTAAGCCAGCCCCTTCAACTTATATAAGGAGGGGCAAGGCACCCCAAGAGGGACAAGTGGAGAGAGACAGAAAAACTAGTAGCTCTCAAGATAGAGGTAGCGAAAGAGCACCCTTGTAATTGAGATCGTCATCATCAATAGCAATCAAGCAAGATGTAGGCTTTTACCTCCATCGTGAGGGGCCGAACCTGGGTAAAACTCGCGTTTCTCGATTTCGACCAACCCCGTTCAAGTTACCACCTAGTTGCGATGGCCTCACCACTAAGTCCTTCTCATGAGGACATCTTGCCGTGACAAAACCACGACAATTGGCGCCCACCGTGGGGCCTCTCACGGTGGTATTGTGTTCTTGGCGGGAGCTCTTCAGGGATCGAGAAGCTCGCGATTGATAGGATAAAGAAGAGCCGGCATGGAGCAATCATGCACGATAACCCATCATGGGACAACCATGGGGCTTGAGTACACCGTTGATTCAGATTTCGATGGGTCCAATCTTCATCAACCACGACGCGAGGAAATTTATCGTGACGCGTGGGGGCTCGACAGCAACACTACCTCTGTGATGATACGTGCACTCCGAGCATTATTAGTCAGGAGCGGCATCTTCTAATATTGACCCGTGCCGGTGCAGATCTTTCATTGTGTCGCTAAAAGTTTTGAGTCCCCTACAATTAGCACTCAAGCGCGGAACACGCATCGAGTCAAAGAAAACTCGGATGCCTTTTCCGAGCTACACCGACTCGCTGCTGGAATTCCCTTAAAAAAATAATAGAAGAAGAAGAAGAAGAAGACGACTCACTGGAGGAATCTGAGCGGGACATGGAACAAAATATCGGTTCGCTCCTGCTTCATGTTGAGAAAGGAAAATCAATTAGTTGGATCAATTGCCAAGGCAATTTGGCTAGTTGCCCTTGCATGGCATGGAAAGTGCTACTCACGTGCTCTCCCTTCCTATCCTGGGAGGAGACAAAAGAAAAAAGAAGAGGAAAAGTCTGAGTCCTCGGTCGAAGGAAAAAAAAGCCCATGACCCGGAAGCCGATATGGCCACGGACACGGACTTCGCCGCCACGGCCCCGTCTCGCCGGCCGCCTCCGCCGCCGCGGCCTCGCCTCGCCGGTGCGCCTCCGCCACCACGGCCTCGCCTCACCGGCGTGCCTCCACCGCCACGGCCTTGCCTTGCCGGCGCGCCCCCGCCGCCGCGGCTTCGCTTCGCTGCCTGGCAGCCGCCGCTTCGACGACTCGCCCGTTGCTCGAGCCGGCCGCCACGGTTTTCCCTCAACGCGCTGCCTCTGCCTGCGTCGGCTCGGAGGCTGGACGCCCGTGTCGATTATGGCAGCAGAGGATGAGGCACATCTAGCTGATTGCTTTTTAAATACAATACATGGACCAACGACGATGCGTGAGAAAAATCAAGGACGCTGGACGCAGCATAGCCGCATGTATTGGGGCAGCCGCACCCGATGCAAACTGTTGCCACTGCTACCACACCTCCCATCAAATCAAACCCCACGTAGGAGCAAAAGCTGCAGCGCTACAAAATCACTTGGTGGCAGGCAGAGGAAAAGAAAAAAAAAGAGGGAAGCAGAGAAGCATCAGCGCATAGGTCACCAGATGGCACATGATCGCAGTCTGTGCATGGCGAACTCTGCTGAAAGAAACCATATACGAAGATCAGGCCAAACAAATCGAAGAAACAGGATTGCTTTTTGAGGCTACATCACATGGCTCCACGTGCTATGTAAGGCGGTCAGGAACCAACAAAAAATCAAGGGCATCCATCTAAAGAAGCATCATGGATTAGTACTATGAGCATCGCTCATCATTTGGAAAAAAATGTACTAGTACGTGCAGAATTTCCAAGAACAGCATATATGTTTTCCAAGGGAAAGTACACTGCTTTCAATATTCAGTGGTGGAACAGATGACTACAGTCTGCAGTTTGATGGACTTTTTCTCTGTGGCCTTGCCGTTTGCAATACGTCCGGCCTCCAAACGATACATGACAATCAACACTTGTCATTACGAACGGCTGTCGCCACCAGAGGCCACCTCAGCGCCCGCCCGCGTAGGGCTGCCCGGGGAGCAAGGCGCAGCTCCTCGTCCCTGTGGTCTGGTCTACATCAACATGCCAGACTGTCCGACAGACGCACGCGTAGTATGCCATCCTTTTAGTCCGGTCGACATCAACATGCCGGGTCACCCGACGGACGCCCGCGCCATCGCCTGTCTGGGAAGGTGCTGGTGGCTAGGACGTCGAAGGACCAACCGCCATGGCGCCCTTATTTTTAGGAGCCATGGTGACGTGGATGATGAAGAATCTGATGCGCTAACTGCTAACTCCGGTTCGAACAAGCAACCCCCCTGCCTGGCGCGCCATTGATGTCGTGCGTACGACCATCTATGGGATCATGGCGATCCCTTTGCGGTTCGACTGGAGGGATCAACGAGCACGACGAGCGCAGCTAGCAGAAAAAGTGCGAGGTTTACCCAGGTTCAGGCCGCTGTGAAGCGTAAAACCCTACTCCTGCTTTGTGTATTGGATTTGTATATGTGCCCAGTTACAAGGAGCACACGTCCGGCAAGGTGCTCGGGGGTGCTGCTTGATACGTCCATTTTGCATCATGTTTTCCTACTGTTGTTTATAATGTTTTTAATCAATATAATGCTTCGTGGAGCAATTCTAATGCCTTTTCTCTGTTAATATGCAAGATTTACATGAGCGGGAGATTGCCGGCCGCTGGAATTCTGGACCTGAAAAGGCTATGTCAGAGATACCTATTCTGCACATCTCCATATGAGCTGAAATTTCACAGAGAATTATTTTGGAATAAATAAAAAATATTGGAGAAAAGAAGTACCAGAGGGGGCCACCCAGGTGCCCACAAGGCACCAGGGCGCGCCCTGGTATCTTGTGGGGCCCCTGGCCAGCCTCCGGTGCCCATCTTCTGGTATATAAGCCCATTTGCCCTAGAAAAAATAAGGAGAGGACTTTCGGGACGGAACGCCGCCGTCTCGAGACAGAACTTGGGCAGGAGCACTTTTGCTCTCCAACGGAGCGATTCCGCCGGCGATACTTCCCTCCGGGAGGGGGAAATCGAATCCATCGTGATCACCAACAACCCTCTCATCATGGGAGGACCAATGTTCATCAACATCTTCACCAGCAACATCTCATCTCAAACCCTAGTTCATCTCTTGTATTCAATCTTTGTATCAAAACCTCAGATTGGTACCTGTGGGTTGCTAGTAGTGTTGATTACATCTTGTAGTTGATGGTAGTTGGTTTATTTGGTGGAAGATTATATGTTCAGATCCATTATGCTATTCAATACCCCTCTGATCTTGAGCATTAATATGATTTGTGAGTAGTTTCTTTTGTTCTTGAGGACATGGGAGAATTCTTGTCATAAGTAATCATGTGAATTTGGTATTCGTTTGATATTTTGATGATGTGTATGTTGTGATTCCCTTAGTGGTGTTATGTGAACGTCGACTACATGACACTTCACCATCTTTGGGCCTAAGGGAATGCATTGTGGAGTAGTAATTAGATGATGGGTTGCTAGAGTGACAGAAGCTTAAACCCTAGTTTATGCGCTATTCCGTAAGGGGCTGATTTGGATCCATATGTTTAATGCTATGGTTAGATTTATCTTAATTCTTCTTTCGTAGTTGCGGATGCTTGCGAGAGGGGTTAATCATAAGTGGGAGGCTTGTTCAAATAAGAACAGCACCCAAGCACCGGTCCACCCACATATCAAATTATCAAAGTAGCGAACGCGAATCAAACAAACATGATGAAAGTGACTAGATGAAATTCCCGTGTGTCCTCAAGAACGCTTTGCTTAATATAAGAAACCGTTCCGGTCTATCCTTTGAAACAAAAAGGATTGGGCTACCTTGCTGCACCTTAGTTACTATTGCTACTTTTCACTTGTTACAAATTATCTTGCTATCAAACTATCTGTTACCGACAATTTCAGTGCTTGCAGAAAATACCTTACTGAAAACCGCTTGTCATTTCCTTGTACTCCTCATTGGGTTCGACACTCTTACTTATCGAAAGGACTACGATTGATCCCCTATACTTGTGGGTCATCAAGGCTCTTTTCTGGCGCCGTTGTCGGGGAGTGAAGCACCTTTGGTAAGTGGAATTTGGTAAGGAAACATTTATATTATGTGCTGAAATTTACTGTTACTTGTTACTATGGAAAACAATCCTTTGAGGGGCTTGTTCGGGGTATCTTCACCCCGACCGGAAGCACAAAGAGTTGCTCCTCAACCTACTGCACCTACTGAAAATATTTATTATGAGATTCCTTCGGGTATGATAGGGAAATTGCTAGCTAATCCTTATGCAGGAGATGGAACACTACATCCTGATATGCACCTAATCTTCATGGATGAAGTTTGTGGATTATTTAAGCTTGTAGGTTTACTAGGAGATGAAGTTAAGAAGAAGGTTTTCCCTTTATCTTTGAAGGGAAAGGCATTGACATGGTATAGGCTATGTGATGATATTGGAGCTTGGGATTGGAATCGATTGAAATTGGAATTTCATCAAAAGTTTTATCCTATGCATCTAGTTCATCGTGATCGGAATTATATATATAATTTTTGGCCTCGTGAAGGAGAAAGCATCACTCAAGCTTGGGGGAGGCTTAAGTACATGATGTACACATGCCCCAATCATGAGCTCTCAAAAGAAATTATCTTACAAAATTTTTATGCCCGGCTTTCTCATGACAATCAAACCATGCTCGATTCTTCTTCCACTCGCTTCTTTATGAAGAAAACTATTGAATTCAGATGGGATCTTCTGGAATGAATTAAATGCAACTCTGAAGATGGGGAACTCGATAAAGGTAATGAGTCAGGTATAACACTTGAGTTTGATTGTGTTAAATCTTTTATGGATACCGATGCTTTTCATAAGTTTAGCACTAAATATGGACTTGACTCTGAGATAGTAGCCTCTTTTTGTGAAACATTTGCTACTCATGTTGATCTCCCTAAGGAGAAATGGTTTAAATATCATCCCCCTGTTAGAGAAAAGATTGAGGAGCCCGTTATAGTTAAAGATGAAACTATCATTTACAATGTTGATCCAGTTGTGCCTACTACTTATATTGAAAAACCACCTTTCCCTGTTAGGATAAAGGAACGTGCTAAAGTTTCAACTGTGGTTAATAAAAGTAATATTAGAGCACCTAGACCCTCTGAACAAATTAAAGTTGAACCTAATGTTGCTATGGTTAAAGATCTCTTGGTCGATAATATTGATGGGCATGTTATTTATTTCTGTGGTGAAGCTTCTAGAATTACCAAACCCGATACTAAAGATAAGAATAAGCCTATTGTTGGCATGCCTGTTGTCTCTGTTAAAATAGGAGATCATTGTTATCATGGCTTATGTGATTTGGGTGCTAGTGTGAGTGCTATCCCGTTAACCCTATATCAAGAAATTATGAATGATATTGCACCTGCTGAAATAGAAGATATTGATGTCACTATTAAGCTTGCGAATAGAGATACTATTTCATCGCTTGGGATTGTTAGAGATGTTGAAGTCTTGTGTTGAAAGATAAAATACCCTACTAATTTTCTAGTTCTTGGTTCTCCACAAGATGATTTTTGTCCCATTATATTTGGCAGACCTTTCTTGAACACTGTTAATGCTAAGATAGACTGCAATAGAGAAACTGTCAGTGTTAACTTTAGTGATGTGTCTCATGAGTTTAATTTCTCTAAGTTTCATAGACAACCTCATGATAAAGATTTGTCTAGTAAAGATGAAATTATTGGTCTTGCTTCTATTGCCGTACCTCCTACTGATCCATTACAACAATATTTGCTAGACCATGAAAATGATATGCACATGAATGAAAGAAATGAAATAGATAAGATGTTCTTTGATCAACCACCTATTCTTAAACATAATTTGCCTGTTGAAACCCTTGGAGGTCCTCCTCCACCTAAAGGTGATCCTGTGTTTGAATTAAAACAATTGCCTGATACTTTGAAGTATGCTTATCTTGATGAAAAGAAGATATATCCTATTATTATTAGTGCTAACCTTACAGAGCATGAAGAAAAGAGATTATTAAAACTCTGAAGAAGCACCATGCTGCTATTGGATATACTCTTGATGATCTTAAGGGCATTAGTCCCACTCTATGTCAGCACAAAATCAATATGGAGCCTGATGCTAAACCAGTTGTCGATCATCAATGACGATTAAATCCTAAGATGAAGGAAGTGGTAAGAACTGAAATATTAAAGCTTCTGGAAACAGGTATAATCTATCCCATAGCTGATAGTAGATGGGTAAGTCCTGTTCATTATGTCCCTAAGAAAGGAGGCATTACCGTTGTTCCTAATGATAAAAATGAGCTCATTCCACAATGAATTATAACTGGTTATAGGATGGTAATTGATTTTAGAAAATTAAACAAAGCTACTAGAAAGGATCATTACCCCTTGCCTTTTATTGATCAAATGTTAGAAAGACTATCTAAGCACACGCACTTTTGCTTTCTTGATGGATATTCTGGTTTCTCTCAAATACCTGTATCACAACCCGACCAAGAGAAAACCACCTTTACTTGTCCGTTTGGAACTTATGCCTATAGACGTATGCCCTTTGGTTTATGCAATGCACCTGCTACTTTTCAAAGATGTATGACGGCTATATTCTCTGACTTTTGTGAAAAGATTGTTGAGGTTTTCATGGATGATTTTTCCATTTATGGAACTTCTTTTGGTGATTGCTTAAGCAACCTTGATCGAGTTTTGCAGAGATGTGAACAAACTAATCTTGACTTGAATTGGGAGAAGTGCCATTTTATGGTGAATGAAGGTATTGTCTTGGGGCATAAAATTTCTGAACGAGGTATTGAAGTAGATAAAGCCAAAGTTGATGCAATTGAGAAAATGCCATGTCCTAAAGATATGAAAGGTATAAGAAGTTTCCTTGGTCATGCTGGTTTCTATAGGAGGTTTATTAAAGACTTCTCTAAAATTTCTAGGCCTCTTACTAATCTATTGCAAAAAGATGTTCCATTTGTTTTTGATGATGATTGTGTAGAAGCCTTTGAAACACTTAAGAAAACCTTAACCTCTGCACATATTGTTCAACCACCTGATTGGAATCTGCCTTTTGAAATTATGTGTGATGCTAGTGATTATGTTGTTGGTGCTGTTCTAGGACAAAGAGTTGATAAGAAATTAAATGTTATCCATTATGCTAGTAAAACTCTAGACAATGCTCAAACAAATTATGCTATTACTGAGAAAGAATTTTTAGCAGTTGTATTTGCATGTGATAAATTCAGATCTTACATAGTTGACTCTAAAGTGATTGTTCACACCGATCATGCTGCTATTAAATACCTTATGGAAAAGAAAGATGCTAAACCTAGACTCATTAGGTGGGTGCTATTTCTACAAGAATTTGATTTGCATATTACTGATAGGAAGGGAGCTGAGAATCCCGTAGCTGATAACTTGTCTTGGTTGGAAAATATTCTTGATGACCCACTACCTATTGATGATAGCTTTTCTGATGAGCAACTAGCTATCATAAATGCTTCTCGCAATACTCCTTGGCATGCAGATGATGCTAATTACATTGTTGCTAAATTCATACCACTTAGTTTCACATATCAACAAAAGAAAAAGTTTTTCTTTGATTTAAGACATTACTTCTGGGATGACCCACATCTTTATAAAGAAGGGGTAGATGGTATTATTAGACGTTGTATACCTGAGCATGAACAGGGACAAATCCTACGGAAGTGCATTCCGAGGCTTACGGAGGACACCATGCGGGAGACAGAACTGCACACTAGGTACTACAATCTGGTTTTTATTGGCCTACTTTTTTCAAGGATGCTCGCAAGTTTGTCTTATCTTGTGATGAATGTTAAATAATTGGTAATATTGGTAGACGTCAGGAAATGCCTATGAATTATTCACTTGTTATTGAACCAATTGATGTTTGGGGATTTGATTATATGGGAACTTTTCCTTCCTCTAATGGGTATACACATATTTTAGTTGCTGTTGATTATGTTACTAAGTGGGTAGAAGCTATTCCAACTAGTAGTGCTAATCATAACACTTCTATTAAAATGCTTAAAGAAGTTATTTTCCCGAGGTTTGGAGTCCCTAGATATTTAATGACTGATGGTGGTTCACATTTCATTCATGGTGCTTTCCGTAAACTGCTTGCTAAATATGATGTCAACCATAGAATTGCATCCCCCTATCATCCTCAGTCTACTGGTCAAGTTGAATTGAGCAATAGAGAAATAAAGTTAATTTTGCAAAAGACCGTTAATAGATCTCGAAAGAATTGGTCTAGGAAATTAGATGATGCATTATGGGCCTATATAACTGCTTATAAAAATCCTATGGGTATGTCTCCATATAAAATGGTTTATGGAAAAGCATGTCATTTACCTCTCGAGTTAGAACATAAAGTATACTGGGCAATTGAAGAACTCAATTATGATTTTAAACTTGCCGGAGAAAAGAGGTTATTTGATATTAGCTCGTTAGATGAATGGAGAACCCAAGCTTGTGAAAATGCCAAATTGTTTAAAGAAAAAGTTAAAAGATGGCATGACAAAAGAATGCAAAAGCAGGAATTCAAAGTGGGTGAGTATGTTCTATTGTACAATTCTCATTTTAGAGTTTTTGCAGGAAAACTTCTCTCTAAATGGGAAGGACCATATATTAGTGAGGAAGTTTATCGTTCTGGAGCCATTAAGATCAATAACGCCGAAGGCACTAATCCGATGGTGGTCAATGGGCAAAGAATTAACCATTATATCTCAGGTACACCCATTAATGTTGAAACTAACATTATTCAAACTATGACACCAGAGGAATACATAAGAGAGACCTTCCAGAACACTCCAGAACCCTGAAAAGGAAGAGGTACGTGATACGGTAAGTAAACCGACTCCAAAAATTCCATAAAAATATTTTCTGTCAGTTTTGGAATATTAGAAAAAATACAAAAATAAGAAACACCGGAGGGGGCCACCCAGGTGCCCACAAGGCATCAGGACGCGCCCACCCCCCTAGGGCGTGCCCTGGTGGCTTGTGGGCCCCTCGTGAGACTTCCCGACTCCGTTTTGTTCTGGAATACTTGTTTCGCAAGATAAAAATTCTTTATATATACTCCCGGATGTTTTCACCACCGTATCGTAGAAATATCCTCTGTTCTTGTTTCGTGCTATTTTTCTGACAGATCTAGATCGCCGTGGCTCCACCAAGCTCCTCCAAGGACAAGTTCTACGAGAAGGTCATTGATACGTCCATTTTGCATCCTGTTTTGCTACTGTTATTTATAGTGTTTTTAATCATTATAACACTTTTTGGAGTAATTCTAATGCCTTTTCTCTCTTAATATGCAAGATTCACACAAGGAGTGAGAATGTCAGCAGCTGGAATTCTGGACCTGAAAAAGCTATGTCAGAGATACCTATTCTGTGCATCTCCAAATGAGCTGAAATTTTCTGGAGATTTATTTTGGAATATATAAAAAATATTGGAAGCAAAAAGTACCAGAGGGGGCCACCCAGGTGCCCATGAGGCACCAGGGCGCGCCACCCCCCCCCCCCCCCCACAAGCGCGCCCTGGTACCTCGTGGGGCCCCTGGCCCACTTCTGGCCCCCATTTTCTGGTATATAAGTCATTTTGCCCTAGAAAAAATAGAGAGAAGACTTTTGGGACGGTGCGCCTCCGTATCGAGGCGGAACTTGGGCAGGAGCACTTTTGCTCTCCGGCGGAGAGATTTCGCCGGGGATACTTCCCTCCGGGAGGGGGAAATCATCGCCATTGACATCACCAGTGACCCTCTAATCGTGGGAGGGCCAATCTTCATCAACATCTTCACCAACACCATCTCATCTCAAACCCTAGTTCATCTCTTGTATTCAATCTTTGTCTCAAACCCTCGGATTGGTACCTGTGGGTTGCTAGTAGTGTTGATTACATCTTGTAGTTGATGCTAGTTGGTTTATTTGGTGGAAGATTATATGTTAAGATCTATTATGCTATTCAATACCCTACTGATCATGGGAATGTTGATGATTTGTGAGTAGTTACTTTTGTTCTTGAGGACATGGGAGAAGTCTTGTCATAAGTAATCATGTGAATTTGGTATTCGTTCGATATTTTGATGATATGCATGTTGTTGATTCTCTTAGTGGTGTCGTGTGAACGTCGACTACATGACACTTCACCATCTTTGGGCCTAAGGGAATGCATTGTGGAGTAGTAATTTGATGATGGGTTGCTAGAGTGACAGAAGCTTAAACCCTAGCTTATGTGCTATTCTGTAAGGGGCTGATTTGGATCCAAATGTTTAATGCTATGGTTAGAGTTATCTTAATTCTTCTTTCGTAGTTGCGGATGCTTGCGAGACGGGGTAATCATAAGTGGGAGGTTTGTTCAAGTAAGAACAGCACCCAAGCACCGGTCCACCCACATATCAAATTATCAAAGTAGCGAACGCGAATCAAACAAACATGATGAAAGTGACTAGATGAAATTCCTATGTGTCCTCGAGAACGTGTTGCTTATTATAAGAGATCGTTCCGGCTTGTCCTTTGCTATAAAAAGGAATGGTCCAACTTGCTGCACTCTTTGTTACTATTGCTATTTGTCACTTGTTACAAATTATCTTGCTATCAAACTACTCGTTACCGATAATTTCAGTGCTTGCAGAAAACACCTTGCTGAAAACCGCTTGTCATTTCCTTCTGCTCCTCGTTGGGTTCGACACTCTTACTTATCGAAAGGACTACAATTGATCCCCTATACTTGTGGGTCATCAGTCATCAATCCCTACCTACCGGAGGTGATGAAGCACCATCAAGCTATTGAGATGCGTGAGGGGGTGCTCCACATCCGGGATGTTCAAGGGCCCAAGAAGACAGGGAGCGTGGAGGCCAGGCTCAAAGCGGGGGAGCAGGAGATCTTCAAGTGCCAAGGGATGGTGGAACGTGGACTCAGCGCCAACCACTCCATGATTACGGAATTCACCCGTGATCACAAAGTGGATGGCTAGTCGATGAGGGACATCGTCTTCAAGCTCAACGAAAGAATCGACTATCTCCAGGGCCAAATCTATGATATTCAAAATCAAAATTTTGAGTATGAGGCAAGATTTAAAGGTATGAGTTTAGCTGCAAGTTTTAGGACTCCGGAGACTCGTTCATCCTTTTATGATGGGGAACCTATGCCATTGAAGCCGGAGGACAAGCCCACTACTTCATCACCACCATCATCACAAAAGAAAGAAACTTGAGTACACGGGTATGGGCACTCCCCTTGGCTTGTGCCAAGCTTGGGGGAGGTGCCCCGGTATCATATCACCATCACTTTTATTATCTTTACCTATTTTTAGTTCGATCCCTAGCTATTTCATGATTTAGTTGAATAAAAATTTAGTATGATCTATCTTCGAGTGCTAGTTTCGTGATCTATCTATCTATGTAATCGAGTTGAGAGTTATATAATAAAGAGTAGTTTGAGTTTTGCTTCTTTACTTTTATGTTTCAATCCTAGCAATGAAAATAATGAAAAAGATCATATGCTAATCTTATGGAAAGTAATGACATTACCTAAGGAAAAGTGCAAGTGGTAACATTTATTGAAAGTTGACAAACATAGCATTGGCCAATGATGCAATTCATGAAAAAATTAATAAGGGAAGAGAAGATTCACATGCAAATATAGTATCTTGGACATCTTTTATGATTGTGAGCCCCCATTAAGTATTTTATGCCAAATTGTTGACATTGGACAAGGAAGACAATGTAATGATTTATGTTTGCTTATATTCACATAGAAGTTATATTGTCATAGATCCTCCAACATGTGGTGCTTTCCCAATATCTTTGCTAGCAAAAAATCCGCACCAATTAGAGATACTACTTGTGCATCCAAAAACCCTTAAAGCCAGTTTCATGTCACAAGAGTCCACTATACCTACCTATGGATTGAATAAGGTCCTTCAAGTAAGTTGTCATCGGTGCATAAGGCAATAAAAATTGGTTCTAAATATGTATGATCTTTTATTGTAAGGGAAAATAAGCGTTGTATGAACTTGTGATGGTGAAGAAATAAAAGCGACGGACTGCATAATAAAGGTTGCTATCACAAGGGGCAATATAACGTGATGTTCCTTTGCATTAAGAGCTTGCGCATCCAAAAATAAAAAGCGCATGACAACCTCTGCTTCCCTCTACGAAGGGCCTATCTTTTACTTTTATGTATTTACTTTTTATGCAAGAGTCAATAGTGTTCTCCTCTATTCCTTTTTATTTTTCTCTTTTGCAAGCATCATGTGGTGGGGAAAGATCTAGGCATATATATCCAGTTGGGTATGACTAATGATGAGTTATTATTGTTGACATCACCCTTGAGTTGAATGAGTTGGGAGGCGAAATTATAAGCCCCTATCTTTTTATGTGTCTGGCTGAAACTTTTTGCTCCATATATATATATATATATGTTGTGAGTGTTAGCAATCATAGAAGACTAAACGATGGTTGAGTATGTGGACTTGCTAAACAAAAGCTCCGACATGCGACCCTTCCTGAAAAGATGATGAATTGCAATTGCATTGTTGACTGAGAACATAGTTTGTTAGTTTTCAAGAAAGTTTATGCCTTATACTTTGATGTTGTGATGAATTGTTACTTGCTCATGAGAAGTTTTATGATAATATTTATTGCTGCTATAATAATGATCATGATGCTACTATGTCCGTATTTTGTTTTTATCGACACCTCTCTCTCTAAACATGTGGACATGATTATCGATATCGGCTTTCGCTTGAGGACAAGCGAGGTCTAAGCTTGGGGGAGTTGATACGTCCATTTTGCATCGTGTTTTCCTACTGTTATTTATAGTGTTTTTAATCAATATAACACTTTATGGAGCAATTCTAATGCCTTTTCTCTCTTAATATGCAAGATTTACATGAAAGGGGAGACTGCCGGCAGCTGGAATTCTGGACCTGAAAAGGCTATGTCAGAGATACCTATTCTGCACATCTCCAAATGAGCTGAAATTTCACGGAGATTTATTTTGGAATAAATAAAAAATATTGGAGAAAAGAAGTACCAGAGGGGGCCACCCAGGTGCCGACAAGGCACCAGGCCGTGCACTGGTGGCTTGTGGGGCCCCTGGCCAGCCTCCGGTGCCCATCTTCTGGTATATAAGCCCATTTTCCCTAGAAAAAATAAGGAGAGGACTTTCGGGATGGAACGCCGCCATCTTGAGGCAGAACTTGGGCAGGAGCACTTTTTCTCTCCGGCGGAGTGATTCCGCCGGTGATACTTCTCTCCGGGAGGGGGAAATCGAAGCCATCGTCATCACTAACAACCATCTCATCGTGGGAGAACCAATCTTCATCAACATCTTCACCAGCACCATCTCATCTCAAACCCTAGTTCATCTCTTGTATTCAATCTTTGTATCAAAACCTCAGATTGGTACGCGTGCAAATGGACAGGGTTTCGACCTTTGTTAAGGTAGCCATGGGCCTCCTTTTATAGATCAAGGGGTCACCACAATGGCAAAATGGTAAACCTACACTGTAAATAGTGGCTACAGTGATCTTCACTTAACTCTGACGGGTTAGGACGAAATCATTAAATGCACCGTGAGGTGTCTTGTGGATGGAGCTCCCCGGCAAGGTTGGTCTCTCCTTCTGTGCCGTTCGTCCATCTACCTTCTATTCCTTCGACACATCATTTGGACATGTGTCATTAAAGCTACTTCTTCAGCGGCGGGACGCCACGTGACCAGACAAGTTTCACCTAACTACCTGCCCGCTCGACACCTAATCGACAAGTGACAACATGATCGATGAGGTGGAGTGGTGGCAACGTAGTGGGATACTTCCCGGGCTCGGATCTTGCCGGTCTTGAAGCATAGCTTTCCCCGGCAAGGAGCTTGCCGGGTCTCCAAGTTGTGTTTACAATGCTTCTGACCTCTGTCTTTTGAGATCTTCTTTGCTTCTCGTAGTCTGTCTTGAGTTTTGTCTTCAGTTATCCTCTGGCAAGCCTTGTTGCCGCAGAGGCTGCTACTGTCTATGCATAAGTCTGGGGTAATAAGGACCCAAATCTTAACACACCGACATTCCGATGATGTGGTTTGGCCAACTAGATTGATTTTTCTTGCAATGGGAGAGGTGCTTTGTGATGGGTTCGATCTTGCGGTGCTCAATCCCAGTGACAGAAGGGGACATGACATGTATTTGTATCGTTGCCATTAAGGGTAAAACGATGGGTTTTATTCACGCGTGAGTATTCTTTGTCTACATCATGTCATCTTGCTTAAGGCGTTACTCCGTTCTTTATGAACTTAATACTCTAGATGCATGCTCGATAGCGGTCGATGTGTGGAGTAATAGTAGTAGATGCAGGCAGGAGTCGGTCTACTTGTCTCAGACGTGATGCCTATATACATGATCATTGCCTTGGATATCGTCATGATTATTTGCTTTTCTATCAATTGCCCAGCAGTAATTTGTTTACCCACCGTATGCTATTTTCCAGAGAGAAGCCTCTAGTGAAAACGATGGCCCCCGGGTCTACTTTTTATCATATATTAAAATCTTAAAAATACCTTGCTGCAATTTTACTTACTTTTATTTATTTTGTGTTTTATCTAGCTATCTACCACTACAAAATTTGATCTTGCAAATAACCACCGAGGGATTGACAACCCCTTGTTCGCATTAGGTGCAAGTATTTGTTATTTTGTGTGCAGGTACTGCTAATGAGGTGTTGTGTGGTTCTCCTACTGGATTGATAACCTTGGTTCTTAACTGAGGGAAATACTTATCTCTACTATACTGCATCATCCTCTCCTCTTCGAGGAAATCCCAACGCAGCTCACAAGTAGCAGGAAGAATTTCCGACGCCGTTGCCGGGGAGACATCATCAACATCTATCAAGTACCTATGCATAAACTTTCATCTCCTTGCATTTACATTATTTGCCATTTGCCTCTCGTTTTCATGTCCCCCACTTCTAAAATGTTTTCACAAAAATACAAAAATATTTTTTGTTTGCCTTTTTCGTGTTTGCTTCTTTGCTTGCTTGTTATCTTCTTTGCCTAGTTACGATGTCTCAAGAAAATACAAAATTGTTTGATTTTTCCAATACTTATAATAATGATTTTATTAGTACTCCGATTGCTCCTCCCGCCACTAGTGCGGAGTCTTGGGATATTAATGCCGCTTTGCTAAATCTTGTTATGAAAGAACAATCTTTTGGTAGTCCTAATGAAGATGCCGCGTCCCATCTTAACACTTTCGTTGAATTGTGTGACATGCAAAAGAAAAAAGATGTGGACAATGATATTGTGAAATTAAAATTATTTCCGTTCTCACTACGAGATCAGACTAAAACTTGGTTTTCATCTTTTCCACGAAATAGTATTGATTCTTGGGATAATTGTAAGGATGCCTTTTTTGCCAAGTATTTTCCTCCCGCGAAAATTATTTCCCTTAGAAATCAAATTATTATTTTTTAAAAACTTCATCATGAACATGTTGCCCAATCTTGGGAGAGGATGAAATTAATAATTAGAAATTGCCCTACTCATGGTTTAAGTTTGTGGATGATGATACAAAAAATTTATGCGGGATTGAACTTTGTTTCTAGAAATCTTTTAGATTCCACCGCGGGAGCTACTTTTATGGAAATTACATTAGGAGAAGCTACCAAATTGCTTGATAATATTATGGCAAATTATTCACAACGGCATACTGAAAGAACACCTACTAGTAAAGAAGTGAATTCCGTTAAAGAAATTAGTACTTTGAGTGATAAAGTAGATGCGCTTATGAAATTGGTTGCTAGTAAAAGTGCTCATATTGATCCTAATGATGTTCCATTGTCTACTTTGATTGAGAAAAATAATGATCCCGTAGATGTGAATTTTGTCTCGCGAAACAATTTCAATAGTAATGCTTATAGAGGCAATTTTAATCCTAGTCCGTTTCCTGGAAATTCCTCTAATAATTATGGCAATTCCTATGGTAATTCTTATAATAATAATAATAGGATGCCCTCTGATCTGGAGAATAATATCAAAGAATTTATTAATGCTCAAAAAGTTTTCAATACTATGATAGAGGAAAAATTGAGTAAACTTGATGATATGTCTAGAAGCATTGATAGAATTGTTCATGATGTGGAAAATCTTGAAACTAAAATTTAGCCACCCAAGCTTGATATTAATGAATCAATTAAAGCTCTTTATGTCTCCATGGATGAAAGTAAAGAAAGAACCGCTAGGTTGAGGGCTAAACGAGAATTCTTAGAAAAAGCGATTCCGCTCGGTTTTTATCGTAGTAATGATGAAGATATTAAAATGATTGGTGTTTCTCCCATTGAATCTTTGTTTAGTGATATTAAACTTGATGAAAAGGGGACTGAAGAAGAGTCAACTTTAGCTAGAAGGCGTCCCCATAATTCGGAGGGTGAAAATCTTAATGAAAAATTTGATAAAAGTGGGTTTGGAGAGGTAAAAACTTTAAATAGCGATGTACCCACTATCTTGGATTGCAAAGATTTTAATTATGATAGTTGTTCTTTGATTGATTGTATTTCTTTGTTACAATCCATGTTAAACTCTCCAAATGCTTATGAGCAAAATAAGGCTTTTACTAAACATATCGTAGAAGCGATGATGAAAGCTTTAGAAGAAAAGCTAGAGCTAGAAGTTTCAATTCCTAGAAAATTATATGATGAGTGGGAGCCTACCATTAAAGTTAAAATTAAAATTTATGAGTGCAATGCTTTATGTGATTTGGGTGCTAGCGTTTTCACAATACCAAAATCTCTATGTGAAGTGCTAGGTTTTACCAATATGGATGAATGTTCTCTTAATTTGCACTTAGCGGATTCTACTATTAAAAAACCTTTGGGTAGAATAAATGATGTTCTTAATCTTGTAAATAGGAATTATGTACCCGTTGATTTCAATGTGCTTGACATTGATTGCAATTCGTCTTACCCCATAATACTTGGTAGACCGTTCTTACGAACCATAGGTGCTGTCATTGATATGAAAGAAGGGAATATAAAATTTTAGTTTCCGTTAAAGAAGGGTATGTAACACTTCCCTAGAAAGAAAATTAGGCCACCATATGAATCCATTATTAGGGCCACCTATGGAATTAATCTCAAATATGACAACACGTGAAACTATGCATTACGCCTAGCTAGGGGCGTAAAACAATAGCGCTAGTTGGGAGGCAACCCAATAGTTATCTTAATTTTCTTGTTTCTTTTTCTGGTTTTTTACGTGCACACAATTATGCTACTATTATGGTTGTTGTTTTGTGATTTAAATTAGTGTTTGTGCCAAGTAAAGCCTTTGGGATGATTTGGATGATAGTTGATTTGATTCTGTGAAACAACAGAAACTTTTGCGCCCAGTACTGGAATTCTATAAATTCACATAAATGTGATTTTTCTCTGAAGTTTTTACACATGATTGATAAACAAATTTCCCACGTTGTCCTAAGTTTTCAGAATTTTTAGCGTTACAAAAGTATGGTCATTGTTCGAATTATTACAGACTGTTCTATTTTTGACAGATTCTGTTTTCGTTGCGTTGTTTGCTTGTTTTGATGAATCTATGGATTGTATCGGGGGGTATAAGCCATGGTGAAGTTAGAATACAGTAGGTATAATTCAATAATAAAATATGAATGGGTTTACAACAGTACCTAAAGTAGTGATTTGCTTTGTTATACTAACGGATCTCACGAAGGTTTTGTTGAATTTTGTGTGCTGAAGTTTTCAAGTTTTGGGTGAGATCACGATGGATGAAGGAATAAGGAGTGGCAAGAGCCTAAGATTGGGAATGTCCGAGGCACCCCATGGTAATATTCAAGGACTCCCAAGCATCTAAGCTTGGGGATGCCCCGGAAGGCATCCCCTCTTTCTTCTACCGACCATCGGTAATTTTACTTGGAGCTATATTTTTATTGATCACATGATATGAGTTTTGCTTGGAGCGTCGTGTATTATATGAGTCTTTTCTTTGTTTGGTTTTTAGTTTGTCACAATCATCTTTGCTGGACACACCTATTTGAGAGGGACACACATTATTCGTGATTTGTTAGAATACTCTATGTGCTTCACTTATATCTTTTGAGCTAGGTAGTTGCTCTAGTGCTTCACTTATATCTTTTAGAGTACGGCGGTGGTTATATTTTAAAGAAATAGTTGCACTCTCATGCTTCACTTATATCTTTATGAGAGTTGATAATAGTAATGGCAATTAGTATGGGTTATGAATTTGGTCCTAATATGATAGGTATTCAAGAGGGATATAATAAAAACTTTCATGTAGATCACTGAATATCATAAGTTTGATTCCTTGCAATAGTTTTGCGATATAAAGGTGGTAATATGTGGGTTGTGCTAGTGAGTAATTGTGGTTTAATAAGAATATTGGTGTTAAGGTTTGTGATTCCCGAAGCATGCATGTATAGTCTCCCGTTATGCTAAGAAGTTGGAGCATGATTTCTTATTGATTGTCTTCCTTATGAGTGGTGGTCGGGGACGAGCGATGGTCTTTTCCTACCAATCTATCCCCCTAGTGGCATGCGTAGTAGTACTTTGCTTTGAGGGCTAATAAACTTTTGCAATAAGTATGTGAGTTCTTTATGACTAATGTGAGTCCATGGATTATACGCACTCTCACCTTTCCGCAATTTGCTAGCCTCTTCGGTACCATGCATTGCCCTTTCTCACCATGAGATGTGGTGCAAACTTCGCTGGTGCATCCAAACCCCGTGATATGATACGCTCTATCACACATAAGCCTCCTTATATCTTCCTCAAAACAGCCACCATACCTACCTATTATGGCATTTCCATAGCCATTCCGAGATATATTGCCATGCAACTTCCACCATTCCGTTTCATTATGACACACATTAGCATTGTCATATTGCTTTGCATTATCATATAGCTAACATAGTATTTGTGGCATCCCGGCTACGAGGACCGGTTTACCCAGTGTTTCCAACCCAGAGATCATGTCTTCTGGAAACACACCAGAACTTGGAACAGAACTGAACTGATCTTTATTAATATTATACAGGTACAAGCTCGGGAATTACATCAGATAGCGAGGCCAGAAGCACTACACGTGCTATGACAATATCTACATTATTTATGGAACATCATGGGCCTCAGTACTACTGGGTGATTCTACGGCGTAGCGGAACATCGTGTGGAAACTCCATCCCATAGGGACACTTCTAGGACACGGCCCAGTTAGCGTAGCACGAACCATCGGGACACCCGTCCTCGGCTTCTCCTCCATCGGGCATGATACGCCAGGTGAGTACTTGGAATGTAGTCGCAAGCTCACAACAACCACAACAATGCAGCAAACAACAGCATGGCAATGAACAAGTTATATGCTTAAGTTGCTTACTTACTGTTACCGAATATCAACTTACTCTCTTCTGGGTTGTACCACAACCCTCAGAATACTCGTGATCCACTGAGCACTTCCGAACATAAGACAAGTTCTTCCATCATTATTATTATTTTTATTATTATGGTTGAGCACTCAGTGTGACCTAGTGCGGACTGTGTCCAATACCGTGGACGCGGCTATTCGAATAGATTCTTACACTCTGCAGAGGTTGCGCACTTTTCCCACACCATGGAGCTCCTGGTCCCGTGCCTCGGTACACTTCCCTTCCGGGTGGACCAGTGCTACTCCAACGAAACTTGCCCAACCCGTGACTCCTCCACCGTACCACCGACAATCATCCTCCCCCGGAGTCTTGCCCTGGGTGGCCCCTATGTCACCCCGTGACACCTGCCACCGTCGTGGCCAACTAAACTGTCCCAAACGGGGACGCCGGCAAATAACTCAACTGGCTCACAGGGTTATTGTCGCCTACCTGATCAGGGTAGCACGCACGCATAACTCTCCCTCTTTGGTGGTACCGATAAAAGAGCACGCGGTCAGACCAAGTCAAGGCCGTCCCATTCCGGCAGATGTGGCTGCACTGATAAGTCCGGGTCAGTGGCACTTGATCAACCATTAAGCTTAGTTTTAGCAATTACATGACCAGCAAGGTTGTTTAAGATGAATAAATTAATATGGCAGTAGCTATGCAACAATATAATTTTCTATGAATTATCACATATTAAAATAATGCAAGTAATTCAATAATTAAATCCATACTATTGAAATGCTTCATGTAATGGATGATGTGGCTTGCCTTGCTCTGTTGGGTTGTCCACAAACTCCTGGTCTTCAAAACCAAAATGATTTCCTTCTGAAAATATTTTAAATTGGCAAAAGAAAATGTCACATAATACATTTCTGTTCACCAGAAATTCTGTACATGTGAGAAAAATACCAAAATTTACCAGAAAATAGAGGGGCTCAAGACAAAACCAATGCAAAAAGAATCAATTGATTTGGACTTGTGGAAGAAAAAAAGAAATGGACAGTCAAAGTTACTGGTCAAATATGGATTTAAACAGAAATTAGAAAATCCCACAGCGGGCCACGTCGAAGGCGTAAAACGCCAGGGCGCCTCCACTTAGGTACCGCTTCGGCGCGCGACGGGTCACTGACGAGTGGGCCCCGCTGTCAGATTTAAAAAGAAAAAGAGGGGAACAGTAAGAGGGCGGCTCATCGACGGCGATAGCCGGAGTTAGCGACGGCAGCTAGATCGGGAGATGGCGGAGATGGATCGGCCACTCGACGGCGGTCCTCCCTGTACCAGTGGCATCTCCGGAGACAGCCTGACGGCATCGCTTTCTTCTTCTCCGACAGCGGCTGGTTTTGGGGGTCGTTGGTGACGGCGAATCCGGCAGAGCTTCGGCTAGGCAAGAGGTCAGGCGAGGTTGTGGGAGTGCACTGAGCTCGGGTATGCGGTAGGGCAGAGCTGGGGTAGAGCAAATTGAGCTATGGCAGAGTGGGGATCGGCGGCGGAATGCGGTGAGCTATGAGGCCAGAGGGCCTCTCGGCCGTGGCTCGGTGCTCTGGTGGGTGATTGGGAGGTGGTGAGGAGCGATGAAGAGCTGGGGAGGGCTGGCGGTGGCTAATTATAGGCGGGGCGGAGGGTGGCCGAGCCGCAAGCCGCCGTGGATGAGCTGGCGCGAGCAGGACGGCGAGCTGGCCGTCGTGGAGCGCGGTGAGGTGACGGACGAGAGTAGGTGAGTTAATGCGAGAGACGACGAGCCGCAAGGAAGAAGCCAGCCAGCTCACCTCACTGTGGCCGCACGGGCGCAACATTGCGGTGCTCGGTGGCGGCCGGCGAGGGGAAGAATCTGGAGCGGCTAGGTGGACGGCGGAGAGTTAGTCGGCGCAAGGGGACACGGTACGGCGACGCGGTAGTCTCACTCCGACGAGACCCGTGCCTGGTAGCGCCCAAAGCGCCCAAAGCGCGGTCACCGTGTGCACATGCATACGCGGCGCGAGCTGGCCTGCCAGGCCGTGTCTGGTGCGTCGACCTTGCGTACTGGAACCCTCTCGTGGCACTAGATCGCCCAGAGACTCACTGAGACGAAGTGTAGCATCAACAACAGTTTGCTGTCAAAAACTTGGGAGGTATCTAGAGAGGAGATGAGCTGGAGATGGAACCAATGGAGATGTCTGGAGTGATCTACATTGGAAGGACTACAAGCTGGCCAGATTTGAGAAAATGTCATCAAAGTTTGGACATTGTTCATGTACAAATGCTATACTGAACCAGAAACTTGGTGAGGTTGTTGCACTCACAGGGGTGATCTGCTGGAGCTGAAATTTGGTGTGTGGGAGTTATTTGGTCATGCCAAGATGTTATAAAAATTTCAGCTCAAATGGGTACCTCTAGCTGGTACTTCCTTCACAGAGGTTTGAAATGAGCAGAAACTTGGCAGAATATTTTTGCTGAAAATTTATACTGGACAAGGAGATGTTTTTGGATATTGTGGTAAGATATGTTCCCTAGTATCTCAGGGAATTATTTGAGACTTTTCTGAGTTGAGGAAATATGAGTTGCTTCACAAAGGGTCAGTGTTGTCCAGAAGGTAAATGGAATATTCTGGACAAAATCTTGTACTGGACCATGAAATGTTTTTGAAGATTGTGGGAGTAGATGATGACAAGAAGGTGTGGTATTAATTTGGGATTTTTCTGATCATCAGAACTATAGGTTGCTTCACAACCCATAGTGAAGACAGATTTTCCCAAAGAAGAAAATGGGTTATTTGGAAAGAAATGAGAATTGGAATTTGATCCAGAAGGTGTGTGACAAGATTTTGGCAAGATATTGAGGGCTTTGGATCACTTAGAGAGAAATTTAAAGATTTCCCAAGTCCAAATTCAACTGAAAAAATTCAAAACCAACCAATTTGCAAATAAAACCAAGAAAATTTTAAAAAGAAAAAGTTGCCAAAAACCAAGGTGTCACAAACCTACCCCCCTTAGGATGAATCCCGTCCTCGAGATTCGGTTGCTCAGGGAACAGATGCGGATACGCTGACCTCAAAAAATCCTCTCTTTCCCAGGTAGCTTCTTCCTCAGTATGATGATCCCACAACACTTTGTAAAATTTGATTATCTTGCTACTGGTAGTTCTTTCCATCTCATCCAAAATTTTGACAGGTTTTTCTTCGTAGGTCAAATCCTTAGTCAGCTCTAGCTCACTCATATCTGCCTGCTTGATCGGTGGTGCAATGCACTTACTCAACTGTGATATGTGGAAGACATCGTGAACGTCAGACAATTTCGGTGGTAACTCTAGCTGATATGCTACTCTGCCTCTTCTAGCAATGACTGGAAAGGGACCGATATATCTCGGTGCAAGCTTTCCTTGGGTATGAAACCTTTTTATTCCTTTCATGGGGGTGACTCGGAGATAAGTATACTCTCCAGGCTCAAAAGTTACTTCCCAATGTTTAGGGTCATAGTAACTCTTTTGACGGGACTTGGCTGCTCGAAGACGTTCCTGAATATCCTTAACCTGCTTCTCAGCCTCGAGCATCAAATCTGTGCCGAAAATGCAACTGTCTCCTGTCTAGGACCAATTCAAGCCATCTTATTTTGTCTGAGATTAAGTTCGGGTTGGGTGAAAATATACTTGAGACTCTTGTGGTCTGTGTATATTTCACATCGCTGCCCAATGAGATAATGCCTCCAAATCTTTAATGCATGGACCACGGCTGCCAATTCCAGATCATGAGTGGGATAGTTCTCTTCATGGGGTCGTAACTGTCTAGTTGCCTATGCCACAACCCTTCCTTCTTGCATTAGAACACAGCCGATTCCACGCCTGGAAGCATCGCAATATATATCAAAGCTCTTGTGAATGTCTAGAAGAACTAAGACAGGGGCCATATTTAGCCTCGTCTTTAACTCCATGAAACTGCTATCACATTCTTCCATCCAGGCAAATTTGTGATTCTTTTTCAATAGTTCTGTTAATGGCTTGGCTATTTTTGAGAAGCCTTCAATGAAATGACGGTAGTAGCCTGCCAATCCTAGAAAGCTGCGAACTTTAGTACCGTAGTCACTTTGCTGGGGTCGATGGCCACACCCTGTTCTGATAGAACATGTCACAGAAATCCCACCTCTCTTAGCCAAAATTCACATTTACTGAACTTGGCATACAAGCGATGGGTCCTTAGTCTTTCCAGGACAGTACAGAGGTGTTGAGTGTGTTCTTCTTCATCTTTGGAATAGATAATAATATCATCAATGAATACTACCACAAACTTGTCCAAGAAGTCCATGAAGACCTTGTTCATCATGCTCATGAAGTAGGCTGGAGCATTTGTCAGCCCGAATGACATGACTGTAAATTCATAGAGACAATATCGGGTAGTGAAGGCTGTCTTGGGGATATCTTCTTTCCTGATTTTTAACTGATGATATCCCGTTCGAAGATCAATCTTAGAAAATACCCGGGCCCCGTTTAACTGGTCGAACAGATCACCAATGCGGGGAAGCGGATATTTGTTTTTAATGGTGACCTCATTCAATTGGCGACAGTCCACGCACATCCGTAGACTGCCATCCTTCTTCTTAACAAACAGCACAGGTGATCCCCATGGCGAGGTGATTGGACGAATGTACCCTTTTTGCAATAATTCATCCAGCTGTTTCTTTAATTCCACTAGCTCTGGGGAAGGCATGCGGTAATACTTCTTATAAATTGGAGCGGTTCCGGGAACAACATCAATAGCAAATTCTAATTCCCGATCAGGTGGCATTCCGGGTAGTTCTTCCGGAAATACATCCGGAAATTCGCAGACTATCGAAATCAAATTTATATCTGTAGCAGTGGTTTTGAATGCCATTCCCTTCTTTGACATCATTCTGCTAGCAGTAAATTGTACTGTTTGACCTGCCGGGTTAACCAATGTCACCGTCCTGGTGGCACAGTGATACACACTTGATGTGGTGTCAACCAATCCATCCCCAATATTATATCCAGCCTAGGGGATTCGATGGCAACAAGGGTAGCTAGAAACTTAACTCCATGTATCAAGATTTCCAGATCCTTGTATATAACATTTGTTCTGAGCATGGAGCCAGGGGATTGTACCACCATGATTTTGTCCAAAAGAGAAGGAGAAAGTTTGTGTATGGTGGCAAAACTCCGCGAAATAAACGAATGAGAAGCCCCAGAATCAAATAAAATTATTGCAGGTATGTCGTTAACAGAAAACATACCAAGGACCACGTTTGGTGCTTCGCGGGCTTCCTCAACGGAGATATGATGGACTTGGTCGCGATAGAAGTTCGGATTGGGGCGGCGTCAAACATTGTTGACTTGTGGCTTGTAGTCGGATGGTGGCTTCCCGTTTCCTGTGGGGCAATGCCTGGATTAATGCCCGCCCTGACCACAAGTAAAACAAGTGTTGTTGCGGTAGCCTTCCTCTAGCACTGGCTGTTTGCCAAAGGTCTTGTCCTGACTGCCTAGCTTATTGGTATTGTTGCCGTTGCTCCAGGTAGGCTTGTACTCAGACGGACCTGGTTGCCAAATGCGTGGCTTCTGAACAAACTGTGCCTGGGCATCCTTTTTGGTTTCAAACTTCTGCTTGCGATCGTCATATCTTGACTTATGCTCTCGTTCAGCTATGAAAGCCTTGTTCACCAAAGTCTGGAAGTCAGGAAAATCAAGCATACAAAGCTGACAACGGAGGGTATGATTAAGTCCTCCTAGAAACCGGTCTATCTTTCTTTCTTCTGTGGACACGTCGTGAGTGGAGTACCGTGCCAGATTATTAAACTTGTTCAGATACTCACCCACTGACATTTTCCCTTGAGTAAGAGCAAGAAATTCCCTCTGCTTCACCTTCATTATGCCGGTAGGAATATGATACTTGCGGAATACTTCCTTGAATTTCTCCCAGGAAATATCTTCCCCAGGAGGCCACATAATTTTTGTATTGTCCCACCATATAGCAGCCGGTCCTTCCAGGTAGTGAGTAACAAAAGGAACCTTGTCTGACTCATCACAGCGGGCTATTTCTAACTTCTTTTCGATAGTCCTCAGCTAGTCATCAGGTTCCATAGGATCCACAGCTTGACCAAAACTGGGTGGCTTGGTACGCTGAAAATCAGACAATTTAGAGTGTGTACCATTGTTGTTGTTCTGACCCACCATAGTCTGCATACTTTTCAGAAATTCCATGAGATCTTGATTTCTTTTCCCTTCAAACATTCTCATAATTTGATCAGTGGTCGGTGATTGTGGTGGTGGGGGTGGCAAATCTTTTGGTGATTGTCCTGCTTGTCTGGCGGATCGACGAACTGAAGTTCCATCGCCGCCTTGATTACTACACCTCTTCATCCTAAATTTGTTCCCATTGCAAATACCGAATCGATGAGCAACATCCGTAAGGGAAACACAACAATATGACACCAGGAAAAGAAACCAAATAAAAAGAGAGAATAAAGCGAACAACATAGTTATACAAGGCAACACAACATCATACATGACAAGCTAGTAGGGGTTATCATGACTAGAACTGCTCATACGGCAGTTGACACATGCAGAGATACTACAATGCATGCACTAAAACTCAAGCCTCCACTCTAGTAGCGCGGGTGGGACGGACACTGGCAGACTGAAGACTCCTCGTCGTCTGATCCTGTCTCGGAATCAGAGCTGATGATGTGAATCTCGGTCTCCGGATCAAAGGTAACACGGCGACGCTGACGGGAAGGTTCTCCCTCTGAAGGAGAAGAAGCACGATGCCGCAGCATCGGAGCAGCTGGAGTAGCTAGGAGTGAGGCCCATTCTGCCAGGGTCTCACATCGGCTACCAGACGAAAAGCCTGGCGGTCCGAATGAGCTAAAAGGAGTCTCGGGTGCTAGTGAAGGTGGAATGGGTGGAATATACTCAGGCGAAAACGCAGGAGGAAGAGGAGACTGTGCTACCGCAACAGCTGCAAGTGCCTCTCGGGCATGAGTCAGCTCCTCAGCTAGTGAAGTGATCATACGGTAACTGGCGTTCAGATAACGAGATAAAACACCAGTAGCACGATCACTCGCCGGGTCAACAGGTGCGAAAAGGACTCGCCCTGTCATAGGTGACAGGGTGGGGTAGTAAAAGAAACCTGGATGTGTCTGCATCTCAACCTCGTGGAAGCACAAGTCAGTGAGAGCCTACATCGCAGCAAACTGGATCGCCAGTTTCGGAGTAGAAGCAGTTCCGCCCTTGGAAGAGCGGGAGTAGCTGCCAATATCCGAACTCGCAGTAAGAAAGGCCTCCGCGTGATACTCATACACTAAACCAGCAAGCTTCTCTCGGAACACCTGGTACACTGGGTCTTCACCGTTGGGATACAGCCGAAGCCAGACGCTACGGAGCAATACTGGAAAAGTGAACGGTGCCGGCTCATGGTTGTAGTGGTACGGAACTGGTGCCATCTACACTCACAAGGCCAACGATTAGCACAACAATAAACTATATGCATGCCATGCAGCAATCATATGCAACAAGCAAAGCACATACCAAGACTCCAAACTAAACTAATCGTGGTTCTAGCGCGGGGTTAACTAGGGTGTCCTATAGTCAGCGCGGCCCTGATACCAAGCGTTGTGGCACCCCGGCTCAGAGAACCGGTTTACCCAGTGTTTCCAACCCAGAGATCATGTCTTCTAGAAACACACAACAACTTGGAACAGAACAGAACTGATCTTTATTACTATTATACAGGTACAAGCTCGGGAATTACATCAGATAGCGAGGCCAGAAGCACTACACGTGCTATGACAATATCTACATTATTTATGGAACATCATGGGCCTCAGTACTACTAGGTGATTCTACGGCGTAGCGGAACATCGTGCGGAAACTCCATCCCACAGGGACACTGCTGGGACATGGCCTAGTTAGCGTAGCACGAACTATCGGGACCCCCGTCCTCGGCTTCTCCTGCATCTGGCATGATACGCCAGGTGAGTACTTGGAATGTACTCGCAAGCTCACAACAACCACAACAATGCAGCAAACAACAGCATGGCAATGAACAAGTTATATGCTTAAGTTGCTTACTTACTGTTACTGAATATCAACTTACTCTCTTCTGGGTTATACCGCAATCCTCAGAATACTCGTGATCCACTGAGCACTTCCGAACATAAGACAAGTTCTTCCATTATTATTATTATTATTATTATTATTATGGTTGACCACTCAGTGTGACCTAGTGCGGACTGTGTCCAATACCGTGGACACAGCTATTCGAATAGATTCTTACACTCTACAGAGGTTGCGCACTTTTCCCACACCATGGAGCTCCTGGTCCCGTGCCTCGGTACACTTCCCTTCCGGGTGGACTGATGCTGCTCCAACGAAACTTGCCAAACCCGTGACTCCTCCACCATACCACCGACAATCATCCTCCCCCTTAGTCATGCCCTGGGTGGCCCCTGTGTCACCCCGTGACACCTGCCACCGTTGTGGCCAACTAAACTGTCCCAAATGGGGATGCTTGCAAGTAACTCAACTGGCTCACAGGGTTATCGTGGCCTACATGATCAGGGTAGCACGCGCGGATAACCCTCCCTCTTTGGTGGTACCAATAGAAGAGCATGCGGTCAGACCAAGTCAAGGCCGTCCCATTCCGGCATATGTGGCTGCACTGATAAGTCCGGGTCAGTGGCACTTGATCAACCATTAAGCTTAGTTTTAGCAATTACATGACCAGCAAGGTTGTTTAACATGAATAAATTAATATGGCAGTAGCTACGCAACAATATAATTTTCTATGAATTATCACATATTAAAATAATGCAACTAATTCAATAAATAAATCCATACTATTGAAATGCTTCATGTAATGGATGATGTGGCTTGCCTTGCTCTGTTGGGTTGTCCACAAACTCCTGGTCTTCAAAACCAAAATGATTTCCTTCTGAAAATATTTTAAAATGGCAAAAGAAAATGTCACATAATACATTTCTGTTCACCAGAAATTCTGTACATGTGAGAAAAATACCAAAATTTACCAGAAAATAGAGGGGCTCAAGACAAAACCAATGCAAAAAAGAATCAATTGATTTGGACTTGTGGAAAAAAAGAAATGGACAGTCAAAGTTACTGGTCAAATATGGATTTAAACAGAAATTAGAAAATCCCACAACGGGCCACGTCGAAGGCGTAAAACGCCAGGGCGCCTCCACTTAGGTACCGCTTCGGTGCGCGACGGGTCACTGACGAGTGGGCCCCACTGTCAGATTTAAAAAGAAAAAGAGGGAAACAGTAAGAGGGCGGCTCACCGACGGCGATAGCCGGAGTTAGCGACGGCGGCGAGGTCGGGAGATGGCGGAGATGGATCGGTCACTCGACGACGGTCCTCCCTGTACCAGTGGCGTCTCCGGAGACAGCCTCACGGCGTCGCTTTCTTCTTCTTCAGCGGCGGCTGGTTTCGGGGGTCGTTGGCGACGGCGAATCTGGCAGAACTTTGGCTAGGCAAGAGGTCAGGTGAGGTCGTGGGAGTGCACTGAGCTCGGGTATGCAGTTGGGCAGAGCTGGGGTGGAGCAAATCGAGCTATGGCGGAGTGGGGATCGGCGGCGGAATGCCGGCGAGCTATGAGGCCAGAGGGCCTCTCGGTCGTGGCTCGGTGCTCTGGTGGGCGATTGGGAGGTGGTGAGGAGTGATGAAGAGCTAGGGAGGGCTGGCCGTGGCTACTTATAGGCGGGGCGGAGGGTGGCCGAGCCGCAAGCCGCCGTGGATGAGCTGGCGTGAGTAGGACGGCGAGCTGGCCGTCGTGGAGCGCGGCGAGGTGACGGAGGAGAGCAGGTGAGTTAATGCGCGAGACGACGAGCCGCGAGGAAGAAGCCAGCCAGCTCACCTCACTGTGGCCGCACGGGCGCAACAGTGCGGTGCTCGGTGGCGGTCGGCGAGGGCTTCTCCGGCGAGGGGAAGAATCTGGAGCGGCTAGGTGGATGGCGGAGAGTTAGTCGGCGCAAGGGGACACGGTATGGCGACGCGACAGTCTCACTCCGACGAGACCCGTGCCTGGCGGCGCCCAGAGCACGGTTTTGGCAGGGCTAGCCACGCGGTCACCGCATGCACAGGCATACGCGGCGCAAGCTGGCCTGCCAGGCCGTGTCTGGTGCGTCGACCTTGCATACTGGAACCCTCTCGTGGCACTAGATCGCCCAGAGACTCACTAAGACGAAGTGTAGCATCAACAATAGTTTGCTGTCAGAAACTTGGGAGGGATCTGGAGAGGAGATGAGCTGGAGATGGAACCAATGGACATGTCTGGAGTGATCTACATTGGAAGGACTACAAGCTGGCCAGATTTGAGAAAAATTCATCAAAGTTTGGACATGGTTCATGTACAAATGCTATACTGAACCAGAAACTTTATGAGATTGTTGCACTCACAGGGTTGATCTGCTGGAGCTGAAATTTGGTGTGTAGGAGTTATTTGGTCATGCCAAGATGTCATAAAAATTTCAGCTCAAATGGGTACCTCTAGCTGGTACTTCCTTCACAGAGGTTTGAAATGAGCAGAAACTTGGCAAAATATTTTTTCTGAAAATTTATACTGGACAAGGAGATGTTTTTGGATATTGTGGTAAGATATGTTCCCTAGTATCTCAGGGAATTATTTGAGAGTTTTCAGAGTTGAGGAAATATGAGTTGCTTCACAAAGGGCCAGTGTTGTCCAGAAGGTAAATGGAATATTCTGGACAAAATCTTATACTGGACCATGAATTTTTTTTTGAAGATTGTGGGAGTAGATGATGACAAGAAGGTGTGGTATTAATTTGGGATTTTTCTGATCATCAGAACTATAGGTTGCTTCACAACCCATAGTGAAGACAGATTTTCCCAAAGAAGAAAATGGGTTATTTGGAAAGAAATGAGAATTGGAATTTGATCCAGAAGGTGTGTGACAAGATTTTGGCATGATATTGAGGGCTTTGGATCACTTAGAGAGAAATTTAAAGATTTCCCAAGTCCAAAGTCAACTGAAAAGATTCAAAAGCCAACCAATTTGCAAATAAAACCAAGAAAATTTTGAAAAGAAAAAGTTGCCAAAAACCAGGGTGTCACAGTATTTTTGGCTCAGCCACCATTCATCATTTTTCATACATGTTACGCTAGATCATTGCACATCCCGATACACCGCTGAAGGCATTTATATAGAGTCATATTTTGTTCTAGTATTGAGTTGTAATTTTCTTTCGAGTTGTAAGTAAATAGAAGTGTGATGATCATCATATTCATTATTAGAGCATTGTCCCAAGTGAGGAAATAAAAAAAAAGGCCAAAAAGAGCCCAACAAAAAAAAGAGAAAAAAAGAAAAAAAAAGAAAAATGAGAGAAAAAGAGAGAAGGGACAATGTTACTATCCTTTCCACACTTGTGCTTCAAAGTAGCACCATTTTTTCATATAGAGAGTCTCCTATGCTTTATTTTCATATGACTAGTGGGAATTTATCATTATAGAACTTGGCTTGTATATTCCAATGATGGGCTTCCTCAAATGCCCGATGTCTTCATGAGCAAGCAAGTTGGATGCACACCCACTTAGTTTTATTTTTGAGCTTTCATACACTTATAGCTCTTAGTGCATCCGTTGCATGGCAATCCCTACTCCTTGCATTGACATCAATTGATGGGCATCTCCATAGCCCGTTGATTAGCCTAGTCAATGTGAGACATTCTTCTTATTTGTCTTCTCCATACAACCCCCAACATCATACTCTATTCCACCCATAGTGTTATATCCATGGCTTGCGCTCATATATTGTGTGAGAGTTGAAAAAGCTGAAGCGCGTTAAAAAGTACGAACCAATTGCTCGGCTTGTCATCGGGGTTGTGCATGATAAATACTTTATGTTAAGAAGATGGAGCATGACAAGGCTGTATGATTTTGTAGGGATAACGTTCTTTAGCATTGATATTTTGAAAGACATGATTGTTTGTTGGTATGCCTTATTATTATTGTTTTTATGTCAAACTATAGACTATTGCTTTGAATCACTCGGATCTTAATATTCATGCCACAAAGAGAAATTACATGATGAACATGATAGGTAGCATTCCACATCAAAAGTTCTGTTTTTATCATTTACCTACTCGAGGACGAGCAGGAATTAAGCATGGGGATGCTTGATACGTCTCCAACGTATCTATAATTTTTTATTGTTCCATGCTATTATAGTATGCAATTATATATCATTTTTTGGAACTAACCTATTAACCTAGTGCCTAGTGGCAGTAGCTATTTTTTTGATTTTTTTGGCTTTTCAGGAAATCAATATCAAACAGAGTCCAAACGGAGAAAAAACTTTGGATTAATTTTTTCTGGACCAGAAGAGACCCTAGAAGGTTCGGGAGAAGACCTGAAGAGTCACGAGGGAGCGACAAGCTCGGGAGGAGCGCCCCAGGGGGGCGCGCCCCCGAGGCTTGTGGGCCCCTCGTGGCACCTCTTGACCTAATTCCGCCTCTATAAATTCTCAAATATTCCCCTGACATCAGAGAGCCACCCGAAATACTTTTTCCGCCGCCGCAAGTTTCTGTTCTCGTGAGATCCCATCTAGAGGCCTCCGCCGATACTCTGCCAGAGGGGGAATCGACCACAGAGGGGCACTACATCAACCTTGCTGCCCTTCCGATGATGTGTGAGTAGTTTACCACAGACCTACGGGTCTATAGCTAGTAGCTAGATGGCTTCTTCTCTCTCTTTGATCTTCAATACAATGTTCTCCTCGATGTTCTTGGAGATCTATTTGATGTAATGACTTTTTGCGGTGTGTTTGGTGGGATCCGATGAATTGTGAGTTTATGATCAGATTATCCATGAATATTATTTGAGTCTTCTATGAACTCTTTTATGCATGATTATTATAGCTTTGTCTTTCTCTCCGATCTATTGATTTGGTTTGGCCAACTAGATTGATTTTTCTTGCAATGGGATAGGTGCTTTATGATGGGTTCGATCTTGCGGTGCTCAATCCCAGTGATAGAAGGGGACATGACACGTATTTGTATCATTGCCATTAAGTGTAAAATGATGGGGTTTATTCATGAATGAGTATTCTTTGTCTACATCATGTCATCATGCTTAAGGCGTTACTCCGTTCTTTATGAACTTAATACTCTAGATGCATGCTCGATAGCGGTCGATGTGTGGAGTAATAGTAGTAGATGCAAGCAGGAGTCGATCTACTTGTCTCGGACGTGATGCCTATATACATGATCATTGCCTTGGATATCGTCATGATTATTTGCTTTTCTATCAATTGCCCAACAGTAATTTGTTTACCCACCGTATGCTATTTTCAAGAGAGAAGCCTCTAGTGAAAACTATGGCCCCCGGGTCTACTTTTTATCATATATTAAAATCCTAAAAATACCTTGCTGCAATTTTACTTACTTTTATTTATTTTGTGTTTTATCTATCTATCTACCACTACAAAATTTGATCTTGCAAATAACCGCTGAGGGATTGACAACCCCTTGTCCGCGTTGGCTGCAAGTATTTGTTATTTTGTGTGCAGGTACTGCTAACGAGGTGTTGCGTGGTTCTCCTACTGGATTGATAACCTTGGTTCTTAACTCAGGGAAATACTTATCTCTACTGTACTGCATCATCCTCTCCTCTTCGAGGAAATCCCAACGCAGCTCACAAGTAGCACGGTACCGAAGAGGCAAGCAAATTGCGGAAAGGTGAGAGTGCATATAATCCATGGACTCACATTAGTCATAAAGAACTCAAATACGTATTGCAAAAGTTTATTAGCCCTCGAAGCAAAGTACTACTATGCATGCCCCTTGGGGGATAGATTGGTAGGAAAATACCATCGCTCATTCCCGACCGCCACTCATAAGGAAGACAATCAATAATAAATCATGCTCCAACTTCTTAGCATAACGAGAGACCATACGTGCATGCTTCGGGAATAACAAACCTTAACACCAATATTCTTACTAAACCACAATTATTTACTAGTACCTCCCACATATTACCATCTTTATATCGCAAAACTATTGCAAGGAATCAAACTTATCATATTCAGTGATCTACATGAAAGTTTTTATTATATCCCTCTTGAATACCTATCATATTAGGACCAAATTCATAACCCATGCAAATTTCCATTACTATTTATCAAACTCTCAAAATAATATAAGTGAAGCATGAGAGTGCAACTATTTCTTTTAAATATAACCACCGTCGTGCTCTAAAAAATATAAGTGAAGTACTAGAGCAACTTCCAAGCTCAAAAGATATAAGTGAAGCACATAGAGTATTCTAACAAATCATGAATAATGTGTGTCCCTCTCAAAAAAGTGTGTCCAACAAAGATGATTGTGGCAAACCAAAAAGAAAACAAAGCAAAGACTCATATAATACACGACGCTCCAAGCAAAACTCATATCATGTGATAAATAAAAATATAGCTCCAAGTAATATTACCGATGGTTGGTAGATGAAAGAGGGCATGCCATCCAGGGCATCCCCAAGCTTAGATGCTTGGGTGTCCTCCCCAAGCTTAGGGTCTTGCCACTCCTTATTCCTTCATCCATCGTGATCTCACTCAAAACTTGAAAACTTCAGCACACAAAACTCAACAAAAACCTTCGTGAGATCCATTAGTAACTTTTGGTACTATTGTAAAACCATTCATATTTTATTATTGCATAATACCTACTGTATTCTAACTTCACCATGGCTTATACCCCCCGATACAATCCATAGATTCATCAAAACAAGCAAACAATGCAACGAAAACAGAATCTGTCAAAAATAGAACAGTCTGTTGTAATCTGAATTATGACTATACTTATGTAACTCCAAAAATTCTGAACAATTAGGACAACGTGGGAAATTTTTATATAAATCATGTGTAAAAAATTCAGATAAATATCACGGTCCAGTGAATTTAGATAATTCTAGTACTGGGCGCAAAAGTTTCTGTTTTTTCACAGAATCAAATCAACTATCATCCAAATCATCCCAAAGGCTTTACTTGGCACAAACACTAATTTAAACACAAAAACACAATCATAACAGTAGCATAATTGTGTGCACACAAAAAAATCAGAAAAGAAACAAGAAAAATAAAGATAAATATTGGGTTGCCTCCCAACTAGCGCTATTGTTTTACGCCCCTAGCTAGGCGTAATGCATAGTTTCAAGTGTTGTCATCTTTCATCTTCCCATCTAGAGATGTGTCTTTATCAGGAGGCTTTTCAAAAGCAATATGGAACACATCATCAATCGAAACTTTAGTGTTATTAAGCTGATTATCCTCAAATCCTTCTTGGTTCCCTTTTACAATCCAAGAATACTGTTTATTAATACCATTAAAAACTTGTTGGATTATGTTTAAAGGAGGGACTTCCTTTTTGGTATTATCATCAAAAGTGTGATTATCACAAAATAAATATCTCAGAAAGTAATCTTAATTATATAAAATCTCATCTATCATCGGTTTTTCATGATTCATATTGTAGAAATCAAAGATTTCTCTAGCTTCTCGCACTATGTAATCAAATTCATTCCTGAGGATAAGGGTAGCTATCTTTTTAGCTTTAGGATTGCTTATAACCGGCAACTCATAAAACAATCTTTGCAAAGTGGGATGGGTGCGAATAAATCTTCTCTCAAGTTTAAGAACAAGTGTGGAAATAGCTTCGGCCCTAATTTTTGGTTCTTTTAAGAATTGGAATATCATCACAAACCAAAGTTCCCGTACAATTAAAGAATTCTTGGATAATACTTTTTCCTATGATATTCCCACTTCCCGTCACAAAAGTTTTAGCATCTAAATTGGTGGGAATTTCAACATTAGGATTTTTACCATCCTCACTTTTATCAATGACAAACTCAGCCATGATAACAACTTCAAGCAAACAAACAAGCAAAAAGGCAAACGAAAAATATTTTTGTGTTTTTGTAAAAATGTTTTAGAAGTGGGGGAGATGAAAACGAGAGGCAAATGGCAAATAATGTAAATGCAAGGTGTTGGTGCAATACTTGCCCTCGTATGTTTTGGAGATTGTTGACAGAAACAGGCATGGACTGATTTGTTTGCTAGTGCACACAGAGAGAAATAGTACATGCAGTACCAAAGAGAATGCTGTCTCCGGTGTACAGTTCGAGGAACTTCACCGAAGAATATCTGCGATGCAGAGAAGTACGAGCTACATCCTGTGAAGACTTGTAGACGAGAAAAATGAATTGAAGGAGTTGACCCCTCGAAAATTTCGTTGCTGACGCGAAGCAATTGGTTCGGTGATCCTGTCCGAAGAAATTGACTGCAGCGATGAAAGATGAAGACGAAGTGAAGACGTAGCATTCTTTTCGTTGTTCCTCTTTCATTCATTTGAGTCATAGGACCTCCGTACTATTAAGAGGGGTATAGGTTCTCGAAGCTTAGATCCGCTGTGATGCTTAGCCCAAACCTATGCGAGACTGAGAGAAATCTCTTTATGCTTCGAATGATTACCTACCAGCAAGAGACGTTGTTCTTCTTCGCTGTAGGAGATATCTTTCGAACTGAGGAGTTAGCATTACTTGCTCCGCACGTAATGTTACCGTTGTGCTCAATTCCGAACGTTGTACTCGTGTCGTTCGGCCATTGGCTGCTCCACATGTCCAATTTGGTCATTTCCCATCAGGGAAGGCTGCGGCTATAAATTTCCACCCTGCTCCAACGTTGCCCGTTGGATGCTCCGCTTAAGATTTCTGAGAAGATTGATTGAGCATCCCCTCTCCGAGTGATTTGAGTTTAAAATCCACCGAGAGAAAAATCATGAGCCGAAACTTAGACAGTGGTTGAGCATCACAGTAGTTCTGAGTTAGAGTTCTTGTACCTATTACTCTTGAGAGCTGCGCACTCTCGAGACGGATAGGTGTCGGCTCGAGTATCGAAGAGTAATTGTCTTCACCGAGCAAGATCTTCAGCAACCAAGAGTCATTGTGGTTCGCGAAGAGGTCTGTCGAAGGTTTGGAGATCGCCGACAAGTATCTACCATGAGTGAAATCAACTGGAGTCTGATCAGCTCCGAGTTGAAGGAGAATAGGGCGAGGAGAGTTTATCCTCTGTGTTAAATCACAACCCCTCCAACCAGACGTAGTCCTTTGGCAGAAGGGCGAATTGGTCTACCAAATTCTCCTGTCGCCATCGAGCACCACTGGTTCGCTTTACATTACTGCATTTCATTCAGCAGTTTACCTCCGTGCTTAGTGTCGATAGTTGTATCTGATCAATCACAGTTTATCATTTGTCAATCTCATTCCCATTGTTCCTAGTTTTTCCATCGTCTCAGGCTAGTTTAATTCTCCTCGTATATCTGTAAGCCTGCGTAAATACTTTCTCTACCGAAGCCTTGTCCTGTCATCCATCTCTGTGCATTTCCTTCATTGTCACTACATTGTTTTTCCTCGTGCCGCTGGATCTGCTCGTATATTGCATCAACATCTATTGAACTTGTGATCGAATGATAACTGATTTATACTTTGACATATTTATCATTCTATAGCGAGCTCTTTCAAGTGTTACTCTACCGAACCATATCATTCCGCTGTTGTGTTTGGGATTGGTTCAAAACCTTCGCAAGAATTTTTGAATCTCCCATTCACCCCCCCTCTAGTCGATATACTCTCGGTCCTAACACAAGGAGATGAAATTTTATCCGATGGTACTTGATAGGTGTTGGTGATGTCTCCCCGGTAACGGCGCCAGAAATTGGCAAGTTGAAGCGAGACTATGTTGACATGAATCCTCCCTGGCAACGGCGCCAGAAATTCTTCCTGCTACTTGTGAGCTGCGTTGGCATTTCCTCGAAGAGGGGAGGATGATGCAATACAGTAGATATAAGTATTTCCCTTAGTTATGAACCAAAGTTATCAATCCAATAGGAGAACCACGCGACACCTCATGAACAGCACCTACACACAAAATAACAAATACTTGCACCCAACGCAAACAAGGGGTTGTCAATGCCTTAGTGGTTAATTGCAAGGATCAAATCTCGTAGTGATAGATAGATAAACAAAAACACAAAATAAAATAAAGGTAAATAAATTGCAGCAAAGTATTTTTGGATTTTAATATATGATAAAGATAGACCCGGGGGCCATAGTTTTCACTAGAGGCTTCTCTCTTGAACATAGCATACGGTGGGTGAACAAATTACTGTTGGCCAATTGATAGAAAAGCTCATAGTTATGACGATATTGAAGGCAATGATCATGTTTATAGGCATCACGTCTGAGACAAGTAGACTGACTCCTGCCTACATCTACTACTATTACTCCACACATCGACCGCTATCCAGCATGCATCTAGAGTATTAAGTTCATAAAGAACAGAGTAACGCCTTAAGCAAGATGACATGACGTAGACAAAGTAAACTCAATCAATATGAATAAACCCCATCTTTTTATCCTTAATGGCAACGATACAAGTACGTGTCATGTCCCTTTCTGTCACTAGGATTGAGCAACGCAAGATCGAACCCATCACAAAGCACCTCTCTCATTGCAAGATAAATCAATCTAGTTGGCCAAACCAAATGGATAGATCAGAGAGAAATACAAAGCTATAACAATCATGCATAAAAGAGTTCAGAGAAGACTCAAATAATATTCATGAATAATCTGATCATAAACCCACAATTCATCGGATCCCCACAAACACACCGCAAAAAAGGATTACATCAAATAGATCTCCAAGAACATCAAGGAGAACATTGTATTGAAGATCAAAGAGAGAAAAGAAGCCATCTAGCTACTAGATATGGACCCGTAGGTCTGTGGTAAACTACTCACACATCATCGGAAGGGAAGCAAGGTTGATGTAGAGGCCCTCCGTGATTGATTCCCCCTCTGGTAGAGTACCGGAAAAGGTCTCCAGATGGGATCTCGGAGGAACAGAAACTTGCAGCGATGGAAAAAGTATTTCGGGTGGCTCTCTGATGTATCAGGAATATTTAGGATTTTATAGAGTTGGAAATAGGTCAAGACGTGCCACGAGGGGCCCACAAGCCTGGGAGCGCCCCCCTTGGGTGTGCCTAGCAGGCTTGTCGCTCCCTCGTGACTCTACAGGTCTTCTCCCGAAACTTCTAGGGTCCCTTCTGGTCCAGAAAAAATCATCAAAAAGTTTCATAGCATTTGGACTCCGTTTGGTACTGATTTCTGAAAAAGCCAAAAACAAGCAAAAACAGCAATTGGCACTGGGCACTAGGTTAATAGGTTAGTCCCAAAAAATGATATATAATTGCATATAATTGCATAATAAACATCCAAGATTGATACTATAATAGCATGGAACAGTCAAAAAATATAGATACGATGGAGATGTATCACACCCCGGTTCAGAGGAACAGGAACACCCCGTATTCCAGCCCAGAGATCAAGTCTTCTGGAATACGACACTGCTTGGCATAGAACAAAATAGCTCTTTATTACCAAAACATGGGTACAAGGGTTCTGATATTACAAAGGTTACAGGGGCACGGCGACACTACGCCTGCTAATATAGCTCTATGATAGCAGCTGAACAACTCGTAGCCGCGGAATAACTTCTAGCAGTGGAACAGCGACTATGGTGATGGACTCCACTCCGCAGGGACTCTAGCTGGGACACAACCTAGCTCGCAAACTCGGGATCCTCGACAAGCAATCTATCATGGCATCACCTGCAATCTAGCATGACATGCTAGGTGAGTACTTTGAATGTACTCGCGAGCTCACAGCAACCAAAAGCAATCAAGACAAACCATAGCATGGCAATTACAGGTTAATTATTGATGATGATCATGATAGTACTAGAACAACATGAGAGTGAACATGGCATGTACATGTTAATTTTGATATGAACATGATGATACTAGAACTAGCATGCAGGGGAGTTGTGACGCCCCTGTTTATAATCGTGCACTAACCACACACACATCATGCACGATCACGAACGGTGACCCACGTTAATATCACAACACAACTCTATGACACAAAGGATAAACATAAATCTTTATATTACAAGCCAAGGTCACGAGGATCCAAATACATAAGTCATCAGAGAAATTATTATCTGAGTACAGACATAGTTAGACAAGCTTTGCCTTAAGAAGGCTGAGCAAAACAACGTCACTAGATCGAAAGGCGAGGCCTTCTGCCTGGGACCTCCGGACTACTCCTGGTCATCGGCCTCCACGTAGTACGCGCCATTAGGGAAACCTGCATCCGCGGTGCTACCAGCTGTTGCAGCAACCGGGTCGAATGAAAAGGGGAGCAAAGCAACTATGAGTACTCATCCAAAGTACTCGCAAGACAAACATCAGATCTACACTACATATGCATCGGTATCAAAGAAATGGGGTAGTATCTATGGACTAAACTGCAGAAATGCCAGAATAAGGGGGAGAAGCTCATCCTATCAAAGACTACATCTTCTTGTAGCCATCATCTTGCAGCAGTAGAAGAGAGGAGCATAATGGTGACATCATGTAACAAAGTATAGTAATAATCCTACCCGGAGATCCTTTCCTCGTCTCCTTGAGAGAAAGCGATCACTGGGTGTATCTGTCTCTTATCTGGGTGTATTTTATCAAGTATCCGGTTTTAGTTGTAAGAGGTCGGGATACAACTCCAAGTCGTCCTGTTACCGTGGACACGGCTATTCGAATAGATAACTTCCCTGCAGGGGTGCACCACATTACCCGATACGCTCAATTACCTCTGGCCGGACACACTTTTCTAGTTAATGCCCGGCCTCGAGCAATCAACACGCCATAGACCAACCTAGGCTCTCTAGAGAGGTCAACACGTCGGTCTAAATCCTAAGTGCGAAGGGGTCATGGGCCCATCACCCTAAGCACTCCTGCACGTTGCGTGACTGGCCGGGGACCAGGCCCACGTCTTCATCAGGCCTGCCGCCCACCCCAATAATCAGCCCGCCTCTCCGAACTGTGACATCTGGATAGCTTTCGGAAGGAACGTACGACGCCGAGGGTCCCATAACCATTATCCCACACGGCGGTTAGTGCGTATATGCCAATGGAAATCTCAGATCAAATACCCAATCTCGTTAAGCGTATTATATATTGAAGTAACCGCGGACACCGACCAGGGACCAGGCCCACCTTTCTCCTAGGTGGTCTCTACCTGCCCTGTCGTTCCGCCACAAAGAATCACTCAGGGGGCCGTCGGGAACCCTGGCCCACCACTTCCTGGATGGAACCACCTGTCCTTTCAGCCCCCACATCCGAACAGTATCATAAGTATTATAGTAGTATATAGTATATCTGTGATCACCGCCCGAATGGATCACTGCCTGATAGTATAGCATGGCAAACGGACAAGGATGTAGGGCCAATGATGGAATACTAGCATACCTATACTAAGCATATAGGATAATAGGTAAAGTATCAATAGTAGTAGCAAGGACAGGCTATGCAACAGTATAGGATCAACCGATAAGGCAGTAACAGTAACACTACTCTAATGCAATCAGTAGAGGGAAAGAATATGCGATATCGGAATGATCAAGGGGGTTTTGCTTGCCTGGAAGCTCTGCGGAGAAGGACGGGTCGTCGTCGACGTAGTCGTACTGGGCGTCACCGGTAGTCTCGGGGTCTACCGAAAGAATAGAGGAGAGGGGGAACAGATAAATAATAGAGCAAACAAATACAACACAATGCATGTCATGGCAGTATGTGATGATGATATGCTCTAGTGCATCCCTAGGCATTTTAAAAGAAGAGGCCAGGTGTTTTTGGTATATTGATCCAGGGGCAAAATGTCAATGTTCACTATGTTAGAGGGGTGTGGCAGGTATGTGGATGGCATAATCAGATTCATTATATTTTTCTGAGCAACTTTCATATATAAATTATTTTAATCTGAGTTACGGTTTATTTTATATGATTTTTCAAAGTTTAAATGGTTTTCTAAATTTACTGGATTTAATTTAATTCGAAATTATATTAAATATAAATGCTATCGGTACACAGAAAGTGTACCTAGATTTGTGCATCTGTGGCTGATAGTGGGCCCAGTTGACTGCTTAGTCAGCAATCAACTGTGGACTAGTTGACTGGTCAAACTGACCAGGGGGCGCACCTGTCAGTGACTGTGGCCTAAACAAAACTTATCCATTTAAACAATGCTCCGGGGCCCACATGTCATAGAGACATTTATTTAAAAGATTTATTTAACCACTTTAATTAATTAGTGCGGTGGGGCCCGGCTGTCAGTGGGTGTAGTGGGGGGTTTGCACCCTAATTAAGTGGCCTGACGGCCCGGACCCACCTAGCAGAGGCCCAGGGCGGTGGCGCGCCAGCGTCGACGCGCCGGTGGCCACAGACGCAGCGGAGGGCGTCAGGATTCGCTGCCCGGCGTCCATTTGACGCGTAGGAGGGCGCGTTCGAACGCGTGGGAGGTGCCGCATCCAACGGTGGTGGTGGTAGCCGCAGGGGAGGCCGGAGTTGGCCGGAGCAACGATGGGGAGCGATGGTGGCGCTCGGGCGCGAAGGCGAACGGCGCTGGGAGGCACGGCAGGGCTAAAGGGTGGGTGCGTTGGGCTCTTGAGAGCTCCAGGAGCTCGAGACGAGGCTCGGATGCGAGCTCTAGTCGCACGGGTTGCGCCGGCAACATGGCCGTGCGGCGGCATGCTCGGGCTTGCGGGGGGGAAGCTAGCTAGGGGAGGGGTCGTCACCAGAGAGAGAAGGGAAATGCATGGGGCTCACATAGGAGGCACAAGGAGGCCCATCGAGAGGAATAGTAGCAGAAGACGCGAAGGATCGTGGCGGTGATCAACGGCGCCCGGAGGTGGACGAAGGCGGCGGATCTGGCGATGGAGGGGGCCCCGGCTTGATCTAGTGGCTGAGGAAGACGAAGAAGACGTCGTCGGAGCGGATGGACAAGCTCCTAGGCAGTGGGGACGACGGTGAGCGTGGGAACGGCGACGTCCATGGTGACGGCGGCCTCGGGTGGAAGTGGAAACGAGGTGGAGAGCGGGCGAGGGGGAACAGGGGACGCTAGGGTTCGTCAGGGGGGTCGGAGAGGACTTGTAGTCGTCGGGGAGGCGGGGATGGCCGCCACGGCGACATCGGGCGCGTGGACGGGCGAGCAGAGGCCACGCCATGGCTTCGGCCTCCCCCTGGGCAGGAGGTGGACGAAAGGCCGGCGCTAACGGGCCAGGCCGCACTATAGGGGTGCTGGGCCAAAGTGCACAGTGTTCTATTTTTCTTCTTTTTCTTTTTCTTTTTCTGTTTCTATTTTATCTCATAGTTTTGCATTAATTTGAGCTACCAAATGAATTTAGTTAAATGTGCAATTTATCACATAAATACTAGGCAATATTTTGGGCTGCCACAAAAAGTTTGGACTCTGTTTGAATTTATTCAAATTATGTTTGCATTTAAATGGGGCTAAAATGGTGCTGTTTGGTCATGTTTTAATTTCCAGGGGCAATTTGGGGATTTTGGTGATGATTCCTTCATTCAAATAATTACTTATGGATTATTTACAAAATTATGAACTATTTTGTTGGCATATTTGAAGATGTAAATATTTGGCTTGCATTTGAATTTGAATTTGAATTAGCTTTCAACTAAATGACAATTAACCTTAGCAAAAAGTGGTGACATGGCATCATTAGTAAGAGATCATTGTAGCTTAGTTACAGGGGTATCACGGGAGTCGACGTTTGAGGTCTCGTGGACGAACTTACTCATCTAGGAGGTTATCTCATAACCACCATACGTATCAATCTTACTTACCGCCATGATCATCACGCGATCACCTCATGATCAATCAACATCGGTATCAACGATACCATCGTGATCATCACATGAGCACCAGGAGCTCGATCTTTATCCATGATCATCGCATGACCACATAAAGATCAACCAACTTCTTTCCTCATGGAACCGGGGTTGTTTATTATTCAGGTTAATATTACTGTTGACCCATAGTGTGACCTACTACGAACTGTGTCCACGACCGAGGACGCGGCTATCGATAGATTATACACTCTACAGAAGTTAGTACATTGTACCCACACTATGGAACTCATGGCCTCGGACTCCCATTCGGGTGGACCAACGGCTTTCCAACAAAACCAATCTATTGCATGACACTCTCCCGGCCACTCCGACAAACTCCCCTTTTGGGCTATGTCATGGGTGGCCCCGATGTCAACTCGTGACATCCACCACTTTTGTGGCTGCCACCGTCGTGGCAAAACTAAACATTATCGTCCCAAACGGGGACATCGGTATACCATTCAACTCGGACACACAAGGCTATGGCCGCCTACCTGATCAGGGTAGGGCACACACATAACCTTCCCTAGTTGGAGGCACCGGCGAGAGGCATGACAATAGACCGAATTAGTGCCTCCCCATCCAGGCAAGTGTGGCTGCATTGGTGAGCTCGATTCGGTGGCACCATGAATCAGCCAACAGATTTGTTCAAGTTCGATTAATATCAGGTTTAACTTGAATGGTGATCAGGTGAGCCATAGCAAAATAACATGATGAAATGACAATGCATCTGAGCATGATATCAGCATAAGCATGGATGGGCAACGTAATCATTTCACATATGAATCTTACATCAACAACCATAAATCATGCAGTTTACGAGATGCAAATGAGCATAGCATAGTGATGATCATGCATCTTACAAGTATTTTCAGAACAAACCATAACTATTCATGTCAGCATATCATTATCAATAGCATTGGAAATGATTACAAAAATGAAACATGATAATAATAACATTAGCAATTAATCATTGAACTAACTAGATGCACATGAACACGGCATAAGGATAAGCATAGTTTTACAAGCATTTTCATAGCATTAACAAAATAATTACATTAGCACACAATTATTCAATCATTCAAGTGAAAACCATGGCTATTGAAACGCAATCATGCAAGTGGCTAATGTGGCTTGCCTGGGGTTGAAGGATTCACCGGGAAGAAGTGCGAGAAGCTCGTGGAAAGTTTGTCGGAAAAGTTTCTCTCTCGAAAGGGGCTGAATAAGGGCAGGGGAAAAATGGTCATTTTCAGAGTGTGATAACATCATGAAAATGATACCAACGGAACGGTCTCGATGAATAGAGAACGTGGGCTTTTGAATCACCTGAATTGAAGTCACGGTTAAAAATTTACGACCGTTCGTTCATTAGGCAGCAAACAAATAAAAATCTGTTCATTTCTCTTTCCTTAACGGACGAACACCCGCAAACTAACCGTTTTAGCCGGCGGCTGAAAACAAAAAACAAATTTCTGGAAAATATGCCTTCAGTGCAGAAAAGCGTATTCTCGGTCGAAGTTGCACCATTTACGCTTTCGTAAAAAAAAGGGCATTCCTCCAGAGTACGTTTTCACTTAAAATCACGCGGGACCGAGGTCAACGCCACGGTGTGGCTGACCGATGGGTCCGCGGGGCCCATAGGCAGGGTGGGGGCGTCGTCTTCTACCTCCTGTCCCTGCGCTCGGCCGAGGGAGAAACAGAGTCCGGCGAGGCTTGCCGGCGACTCCGGCCACCACCCGCGGTGCTCGGCCTACTGGCGGGTCCAGGGAATCGAAGCGCACCTGCCTCTGGGTGGCGCAGTCGCCGAGGAGCGCTGGGCCTTGCGGGGTGGCATCTGCGGCGGACGGCGGCGTCGGGCGACGCTCGGCTTGCGCCCACAGGCCACCGGAGGAGAAAAAGGAGCGCCCCGGGGCTCCGCCTCGCCCAGGGGTTCTCGCCGGAGGAGAATGGAGGGAAAAGGGGCTAGGGTTGCTCCAATTTAGGCGGACAGAGGCGGCAGCCATGGCGACCGTGGGAGAGGAGGAGGGGCTTCGGGGCTCGAATGAGGGGTCGGGGTGGTAGCTGAGAGGGAGAAGGAGCTGCTGGTGATGCCGAGGGGGCTCGGCGACGGGCTATTTACAGCCGGGGCAAGCTCGAGGGTGAGCGCAGCCACGGCAATGTGTGTGCCGCATGCCGGAGCTCAGAGGACACGCGGGGGAGGAGGGGAGATGTGTCCAGAGGATCCACGGGGAGAGGAGAGAGCTCGGGCGTGCTCGAGAAGGCTTGGAAGAGGCGTGGTTGACCGACCATGGAGGTTGGGATGGCGGACAGCACATGGACGGGGCTACCGTGGCGCGTCGGGGAGGAAATAGGAGGGAGAGAGGGCTCCAGAGCGAGCGCATGGATGCGACGGAGCCATAGGACATGTTTCGGTGTCGAGAGCGCGATGAATGGACGGTGGCAGAGGGCCGAGGGCCCCAATGTCTAGAGCATGCGTATGGGCATGCCAGCCGCATGGTCACCGCGTGACCGTGGCATTGCCATGTGTTCTGGGTGGCCCAAGCATGTCTGGCCAGTTGGGCATTCCCCCAGTAGTTGCTAGGAAGAAGGAGATAACAACAGTGGCTCAGGAGGTGGCTGAACTAGGCACAAACACTAATCAGCCGCAAGGTGTTTGTGATGAATTGGGGGAGGCTCACTTGGGGATAGAAGTTGAGCTTTGGATGGGGTCAATCACTCACTAAGGTGACCACCTTGGCAAATTTTTAGCTCAAATGGAGGGGTCTAGGTAGCACTTGCTTTGCAAAGCACCACACTGGACAGAAATATGAAAGTTGAAGATGTGCTCAAATGGATGATTGGATTGAGTTGAAATTTGGTGGAGGATGATGATTTGGTCATAGGAAGGCACTGCAAAAATTTCATACCATTTGGATAAGTAAAAATGGTACTTCCTTCACCTTTCCTCTGGACAGAAACTTAGGAAAAATCTTGACAATTATTGGCTAGATGAAATGAGCTCAAATTTGGTGGAGGGAAGTTATATAGGTGGGAGAATGTCCTGGAAAAATTTCAGCAATTATGGAGCAATATAAAATATAGTTGCTTCACAATCTGAAAATATGACCAGAAGCAAAGATTGGATTGTGTGATCACCATGAGCATGAAATCTTGAATATTCTTACATATCCAAGGTCCATATGGTCCAAAGGAATGTTGAGAATTTTGTCGGAATTAATGGCAAGGCATAAATATAGGTTGCTTCACAACCGACGGCAAACAGGGTTGTTCCTTTAATAGGAAAAGGAATATTCCCAAGAATAAATATTGGGGTTGGGCTAGGATGGAAATGACATGGCCTTGGGAAAGATTTGAGAGTGACAAGCCACTTGGGAGATGAAGAAGAGATGATCTTCCCAGGTATTCAAGACCACAAAGCCAAACAAAAAGAAATCCAAAGCAAAATCCACAGAAATCCAAAAGAAGAAGAAAGGGCCAAAAATCAGGGTGTCACAAACCTACCCCCCTTACAAAAATCTCGTCCTCGAGATTTGGTTGCTCAGGGAACCAATATGAATATTCTGACTTAAGGAAACCGTTTCCAACTCGGGTATCCTTTCCTTTATACGTTGTTCCCATTGAATCTCATATGACATGATTACCTTGCTAGGAGGTGGTTTGCTTCACCGTACCCAAAATTCTGACAAGTCTTCCCTGATATGTTCGACCTTACGCTGACTCCAATTCTTTCATATCTGATGGCTTAGCTGGGGTGCGATATATTATCATGACTGGAATATGTCATCTTTCCATAAGTCCGGGAGGGATTTCCCATTGACGTGACATTCTTCTATCCAGCACTTATAGTATTCAATGGAGTTGTGATCAAATTTCATCGGTGGACATGAAACCTTTTAATCCTTGCATCGGGTTACTCAAATAGATGCATGTCCTCTGGGTTGAAAACCATACTGGGAATCATAACCGTTCTTTTGGCGGAATCTGACTACTTGTAGGGAATTTTGAATCATCTTAGCTGGCTCCATGCCTCGAGTATCAAATTCGTACCAAAGTTTTGACTGCGCCTGTCGTTACCAGTATAAAGGAGTATGGCCTTATGGCAATAGCTTCTGGAGACTTGACTGACGTTGGTTCTGGCGGAAGAATCTTGTTCATGGCAGGCTATCCTTTCACTAGTTTCCATATGTGAGGACACAGGATCCGAGATTGTTGTTCAGCATTTCTATTACTCGTTCTGTCGGTATACCCATATGTGCGTAGCAGGCTGTGCGATGTTGTAACACGGTTGCTGGAGTCAGACTGCTGAGCTGGCTAAGCAACCTTTGATCTGACATGTCAGACTTGGATATTCCATACTGACAATTCTGCGCATACACAGTTGGACAAGCGGGTCACCTTGATATGAAGTCCTTACAAATAGAGTAGACCCCTTGGATGTATATTCATGGTGATCAATACAGAATCAGACTGCCTTGGGTATCCGTACCATGACGTTCATGCAACGATTATCACACCTATATTGTCGGTCTTGCTCCTTCATTATTTTTCTTTTTTTCTGAATCTTTTGCCGAAAGAGCTTGGCCATATAAATTCTTCGTGTGACCATAGGTGCTGTCAGGTGCAACATTCCAGAAATCATACCTTATCCTTGTTCATGTCTCGTGCCATAGGATTTATACCAGGTTCACATGTACTTGTATGGATCTCATTGTTGTGGTCAATCATGCAAGACAGTGATAAAGGGTAATGATCTTACTTTGTCGGGTGTGAGGAAGCTGGCCTTGATAACCACTGCCAAGATTTTTGTCCCAATGTTGTCTTATGTCATAGCTTGTCAGCCCTCGCATCACACTGAGATGTATAACTGGCTTTCTTCCTCTTGCATAACTCATGTGGTTGTTGGATTCTCACCTTCCTTCGGTGGATCTACTTGAACGTACTTGAATCCTCATACGAGTGACTTGCATTACCTGGGTGGCATCCTCACAATATATATGGAAGTACGTGTAGCTGAACATTTGATTCCCGAGGCAGACTTGTGTCCTGACTAGCTCGTGCTTCTGACCAAACTGTTGTGGACCTGATTCTTGAGATGCACTGCCGACTCACAGTGTAATTACTTGTACCAATGTTGTCAACTGTTTGTAGTGTCGTACTGACGAAAATTGGATAGCTTGTGTTGGAAGCCATCGAGAGTATCATGCTGAGGAAGACTGAATAGCTTATGCTCGAAGCTTTTATCGGGATAGTGTGCTGAAGAAGACTGGGTATCATACCTCAGAAGCTTCTCCTCCTGGTTTCTTATTGGGGAAGATTCGGTGCTTTGTGCCGAAAGTTTTCTGCGGTAGCTTACCGAAGAAGACTGAGTATCTTACACTGGAAGCTATCCTTATTTTGTACTGAGGAAGATTGAGGAGCCTTGCATCATAAGTTTCTCTGGTAGCGTGCGGAGAAAGGCTGGGTTGCTTACTCCAGAAGCTTCTCCCTGTGATATGCGGACTGAATGCCATATATATATACCCTTGATATTCCTGCTGTTGATTACTTGTATGAAAAGAATTTGTCGGACCATCCTTCTTGCAGAGTACTGGATACATGGCACATTCTAGCTTGCTTCCGAGTATAACATGTTTCAAATTTTACTCAAGTGGAACCAAACTTCGTATATGATCCATACCTTTGACTCAAAATATACGGTTGGTATTGTACACAATTTATCTTCTGACTAGTTCCTTACGGTTGTAATGGTTGCACACTGAGGTAGACTTCATGCTGATAGTTAATCCAGAATATCATTTGTATTCAAACCAGATATTCCCAATATAATGCAGTCGGCTAAGAATTCCATAATGTTTAGCTGAGCTTCCAAATATTTGAACTCCTCACTGATTCTTTGAGTCCAGTGTCGGTTGATGAGCAACTTTCATAAGGGGAAATAAGGTAACACCGAAGGCCCAAAAGAAAGAAGCAAAAGAAACGACTCAACTGAACAAAAGCACACAAGGCATCAAGATTACACACAAGCAACATCACATTTTACAGCTATTCACATCAATATGCATGCCTACTTAAGCACACAAATCTCGTGAGAACTCTGGTACTATGATCTAATATGCAGTGGTGGTGTGCACGAAAGTGGATCCACGTGTGGAGGGGTTGGTGTAAACAGAGCTACACCAAGAGCTGGCTTAACATAGATTGCACCTTTGACGAGCATCAGAGGTGAGGACGTACTTGGTGATCATGTAGCAGAACATGAATGTCAAGGCCACATCATCATCAAGCAGATGGAAGGGAACCGTACTCGTCCTGGGAATGGGTGACAGGGTAGGATTGTGGTGGAAAGCGGGGCTTGCTGGCATTGCCCTTTTCTGATAACAAAGATCAGTAAGGGTTTCCAAAGTGGCGAGTTGGATGGCAAGATCCGGGATAGAAACATGTCTATCACCGAAACGATAGGTGGGCTGGTGGAAAGATATTGGCGTGATATCTGAGCATCAATCCTGCAAGTGTTCGACACCACTGGGTATCTCGGCATCACTCCGCTGGGAAAGAGATGACACCAAACACCGAAAAGCAGGTATGCAAAGCTGGAGGGCGCATGTAGTGGATCGAAACTGATGCCATCTATACTCACAAGATCATCCGTTAGTGACAAGATAATAAGTCTATATGCATGCTATGCAACAAACAAATGCAGCAATCAAATGCAGCAAACCGACTAGACTCTATACTACCGATTTCTAACGCTCGCGCTGACTAGGGCATCCTACAACTAAACCTGCTCTAATACCAAAGCCTGTGGCACCCCGGCTCATAGGAACCGGAACACCTCGTATTCCATCCCAGAGATCAAGTCTTCTGGAATACGACACTGCTTGGCATAGAACAGAACAACTCTTTGTTACAAAAATATGGGTACAAGGGTTATGATACTACAAAGGTTACAGGGGCATAGCGACACTACGCCTGGTAATATAGCTCTATGCTAGCAGCGGAACAACTCGTAGCAGCAGAATAACTTCTAGCAACGGAACAGCGCGACGGTAATGGACTCCACTCCGCAGTGACTCTGGCTGGGACACAACCTAGCTCGCAAACTCGGGATCCTCGACAAGCAATCAATCATGGCATCACAAGCAATTTGGCATGACACGCCAGGTGAGTACTTTGAATGTACTTGCAAGCTCACAGCAACCAAAAGCAATCAAGACAAACCATAGCATGGCAATTACAGGTTAATTATTGATGATGATCATGATACTACTAGAACAACATCAGAGTGAACATGGCATGTACATGTTAATTATGATATGAACATGATGATACTAGAACTAGAATGCAGGGGAGTTGACGTTTTAGGTCTCGTGGACCAACTTACTCATCTAGCAGGTTATTTCATAACCACCATAGGTATCAATCTTACTTACCGCCGTGATCATCACGCGATCACCTCATGATCAATCAACATCGGTATCAACGATACCATCATGATCATCACATGACCACCAGGAGCTCGATCTTTATCCGTGATCATCGCATGACCACATAAAGATCAACCAACTTCTTTCCTCATGGAACCGGGGTTGTTTATTATTCAGGTTAATATTACTGTTGACCCATAGTGTGACCAACTACGAACTGTGTCCACAACCGAGGACGTGGCTATCGATAGATTATACACTCCGCAGAGGTTAGTACACTTTACCCACACTATGGAACTCATGGCCTCGCACTCCCATTCGGGTGGACCAACGACGTTCCAACAAAACCAATCCATTGCATGACACTCTTCCGGCCCCTCCGACAAACTCCCCTTTTGGGCTATGTCATGGGTGGCCCCGATGTCAACTCGTGACATCCCCCACCTTTGTGGCCGCCACCGTCGTTGCAAAACTAAACATTATCGTCCCAGAAATGGACATCGGTATACCATTCAACTCGGGCACACAAGGCAATGGCCACCTACCTGATCAGGGTAGCGCGCACACATAACCTTCCCTAGTTGGAGGCACTTGCGAGAGGCATGACAATAGACTGAATTAGGGCCTCCCCATCCAGGCAAGTGTGGCTGCACTGGTGAGCTTGATTCGGTGGCACCATGACTCAGCCAACAGATTTGTTCAAGTTCGATTAATGTCAGGTTTAACTTGAATGGTGATGAGCTGAGCCATAGCAAAATAACATGATGAAATGACAATGCATATGAGCATGATATCAGCATAAGCATGGATGAGCAACATAATCATTTCACATATGAATCTTACATCAACAACCATAAATCATGTAGTTTACTGGATGCGAATGATCATAGCATAGTGATGATCATGCATCTTACAAGTATTTTCAGAACAAAACCATAGCTATTCATGTGAGCATATCATTATCAATAGCACCGGAAATGATTACAAGAATGATACATGATAATAATAACATTAGCAATTAATCATTGAACTAACTAGATGCACATGAACACGGCATAAGGATAAGCATAGTTTTGCAAGCATTTTCATAGCATTAACAAAATAATTACATTAGCACACACTTATTCAATCATTCAAGTGGCTATTGCAATGCAATCATGCAAGTGGCTAATGTGGCTTGCCTAGGGTTGAAGGATTCACCGGGAAGAAGTGCGAGAAGCTCGCGGAAAGTTTGCCGGAAAAGTTTCTCTCTCAAAAGGGGCTGAATAAGGGCAGGGGCGAAATGGTCATTTTCAGAGTGTGACAACATCATGAAAATGATACCAACGGAACGGGCTGGACGAATAGAGAACGTGGGCTTTTGAATCACCTGAATCGGAGTCACGGTTAAAAATTTACAGCCGTTCCTTCGTTAGGCAAAAAACAAACAAAAATATGTTCATTTCTGTCCTTAACGGATGAACGCCCGCAAACTAACCGTTTCAGCCGGCGGCTGAAAACAGAAAATGAATTTCTGGAAAATACGCCTTCAGTGCAGAAAAGCATATTCTGGGCCGAAGTTGCTCCATTTACGCTTTCGTAAAAAGAAAGCGTATTCCTCCAGAGTACCTTTTCACTTAAAATCGCGTGTGACTGGGGTCAACGCCGCGGTGTGGCTGACCGGTGGGTCCGCGGGGCCCACAGGCAGGCTGGGGGTGTCGTCTTCTACCTCCTGTCCCTGCGCTTCGCCGAGGGAGGAACAGAGTCCGGTGACGCTTGCCACGACTCCGGCCACCACCCGCAGCGCCCGGCCTACCGGCAGGTCTAGGGAATCGAAGCGCACCCGCCCCTGGGTGGCGCAGTCGCCGGGGAGCGCTGAGCCAAGTGGGGTGGCATCCGCGGTGGACGGCGGCATCGAGCGACGTTGGGCTCGCGCCCACGGGCCACTGGAGGAGAAAAAGGAGCGCGTTGGGGCTCTGCCTGGCCCAGGAGGTCTCGCCGGAGGAGAATGGAGGGAAAAAGGAGCTCGGGTTGCTCAAATTTTGGCAGACACAGGTGCCGACCATGGCGACCGTAGGCGAGGAGGAGTGGCTCTGGGGCTCGAATGAGGGGTCGGGGAGGTAGCTGGGAGGGAGAGGGAGCTGCTGGTGATGCCGAGGGGGCTCGGGGACGGGCTATTTATAGCCGGGGCGAGCTCGAGGGTGAGCGCGGCCACGGCGATGCGTGTGCTGTGCGCCGGAGCTCAGAGGACATGCAAAGGAGGAGGGAAGAGGTGTCCAAAGGATCCACGGGGAGAGGAGGGAGCTCGAGCGTGCTCGAGAAGGCTCGAAAGCGGCGTGGCCGACTGGCCATGGCGGTGGGGACGGCGGACAGCACGCAGACGGGGCTACCGTGGCACGTTAGGGAGGAAAGAGGAGGGAGAGAGGGCTCCAGAGCGAGCGCATGGATGCCACGGAGCCATAGGACATGCTTCGGTGTCGAGAGCGCGACGAATGGACGGTGGTCGAGGGCCCCAATGTCCAGAGCACGCGTATGGGCATGCCAGCCGCTTTGTCACCTCGTGACTGTGGCGATGCCACGCGTTCTGGGCGGCACAAGCATGTCTGGCCAGTTGGGCATTCCCCCAGTAGGTTCTAGGAAGGAGACAACAAAAGTGGCTCAGGAGGTGGCTGAACTAGGCACAAACACTAATCAGCAGCAAGGTGTTTGTGATGAACTGGGGGAGGCTCACTTGGGGATAGAAGCTGAGCTTTGGCTGGGGTCAATCACTCACTGAGGTTACCACCTTGGCAAATTTTTAGCTCAAATGGAGGGGTCTAGGTAGCACTTGCTTTGCAAAGTACCACACTAGACAGAAATATGGAAGTTGAAGATGTGCTCAAATGGATGATAGGATTGAGATGGGATGATGATTTGGTCATAGGAAGGCACTGTAAAAATTTCATACCATTTGGATAAGTAAAAAATGGTACTTCCTTCACAATGCTTTCCCCTGGATAGAAACTTAGGAAAAATCTTGAGAATTATTGGCTAGATGAAATGAGCTCAAATTTGGTGGAGGGAAGTTATATAGGTGGGAGAATGTCCTGGAAAAATTTCAGCAATTATGGAGCAATATAAAATATAGTTGCTTCACAATCTGAAAATATGACTAGAAGCAAAGATTGGATGGTGTGATCACCATGAGCATGAAATCTTGAATATTCTTACATATCCAAGGTCCATATGGTCCAAAGGAATTTTGTGGGAATTAATGGCAAGGCAGAAATATAGGTTGCTTCACAACCTAGGGCAAACAACGTTATTCCTTTAATAGAAAAAGGAATATTCCCAAGAATAAATATTAGGGTTGGGATAGGATGGAAATGACATGGCCTTGGGAAAGATTTGAGAGTGACAAGCCACTTGGGAGAGGAAGAAGAAATGATCTTCCCAGGTTTTCAAGACCATAAAGCCAAACAAAAAGAAATCCAAAGCAAAATCCACAGAAATCCAAAAGAAGAAGAAAGGGCCAAAAATCAGGGTGTCACAGTCGTCACGGCCCCCAGGCATTCCCCGGCGACATCCGGCGTTGTGCCCTCCTCCATCTGGGACATAAGCCTGCGCCTCGTGCGGCGGTCGCCACTGCCACAGTTGTCCTTGTGTCATCGCGGTTCCTGCTCTGCCGCCCGCACCATCCGCCACACTCTGCGCCGAGCCAGCAGTATCGCCCGCTGGCGATCCTTGTCCGCTTTCAGGACAACCCTGGCTAACCTGGTGGCTTGCTCATACCGCCTTTCCTGCTTCCTCTGGCCGTTGTCGAGAAAGGCGGCGGCATGGCCGTCGACCGCCAAGCCGGCCATCACGCCGCTAGCCTCGATTACGCGGTCGCCCAACTCCATCATGTCATCGGTCGTTGGGGGTATGCCGGTATGTGTGGGTAACTAGCTAGCAAGGGGATCAGTAGTTAGTCGCCGCCGTCGGACATTATTGTGGTTATTTATAGCTAGCAGCTGGCTAGGGGATTGAGGGTTTTGCAATTTACCCCTGTGGTTGGTCCTTGCACGGGAAGTCCTCGCTGGAGCGCGGGAAGACTAAGTGGAGCACACAATTCCCAGCACACAACCGTATGCAGTGTCACGTGCTATCACACACGTGTTAACATAAGGAAACGTATGTGTAACTTACAAATCATCACACACGAGTACTCACACCACGCATCGTGTGCGATGCTCCTAGCCATCGCAAACAACTCGTTTGCATTTTCAAAGTCTTTTCTACACACATAATCACACACGAAACAACAGTAGCAACTGTCTGCAAGGGTTAGGGACACAATAAATATCCTCTCTTCGCTCTCTATCGTCTCTTTCCTCTCGCAACCCCCAAATCTGGCCTTATTCTCCCCTCTGTCCTCGCCTCCACAAATTCCTCTACATCACACATGTCCTCAGAAACTTGAACCCCCCTCATGGGGGAGATGCAACTCATACGTGCGCCGGAGTGAACTGTATGCCGTATATCCGAGTAAACTGTATGCTGTCTATCGCACACGCACCTTGATCTGGCCAACCATTTCTATTGTGTTGGCTAATCACAAACAGTTCATTCGAGTGAATTGTATGCCGTATATCACACACACCTTGATCTGGCTGACCGTTTCTATTGTTCTGGGTCATCGCAAACAGTTCGTATGGATCAACTATATGCCACGTATCGCACACGCAACTCTAATGTGAATCATTCTTGATGTCTCCATCATCGCACACAGTTCGTCTTATTGGTGACGGTTTTATTACGACACCGTTTGCGATTCATACATCGCACACAGTTTCGTCGAAGGGTCTCTAATTCATGTGTCGCGTTAGCAGCATCCTGCAGTAGTGTGTACTGTATGGGCAAGTGAAGGTAGTCTTTTCTTGGTCCTCAGGCCAGATAGGTATTTGCGAGAATCCAGAATATCCATTGAGATAGCAAAAATAAGAGTTGTTGGCCAACCTCTCTAATATCTCATTTATGAACGGCAATGGGTAGTGATCCTTCTTAGTCCACTTATTTAGTTTCCTGAAATCAACACACATTCCATATCCAATAACAGCCCTGGTAGGGACTAGGTCATTATTGTAAGTGCATCAAGTGCCCCCTTAGTGGTTTTGGAGTATTGAAGACAAATAGGTTGAGGAACTAATGTGTTTGTGAGTGTACACAAGAAATATAGTCCCTGAAGATTTGGTTTAACACATGGAAGACGACCCCTAAAAATTGGATTTCTTCAGGTGAAGAATTTGGTGATGAAATTGGTACGGCCTTTGAAGAAATTGACGTGAAGACTGGAAACTTGAAGACTTTTGTTTTCGTAGTTTATTTCTTCTTATCTGAGTCATAGGAAAAATCATACTGTTAAAGGGGGTCTAGGTGAATCATAGTTCACATTTCCAAAGTGATGCTCAAACCTATACATACACAAACCGCTTCGAGTGAAGCCTTTGGAAATCTCCGGAATAGCTGACGCATTTGCTAGCGACAGTGACAAAGTTCATCTGGTCGCTGACGAATTTGGTCAGGCTGAGGAGTTAGGATTTCGCCAGTGCGATCTGCCTAAAAGTGAGGAAATTGAGTGCCCCGACGAATTTGAGAGTTCAAATTCTGACCGTTGCTGCACCGCGGGCCAACTGTCGAGTGGATCCTTATCCTGACAACGGTCGAATCAGAGAAGGGCATTTATGACTATTCATGTTGGGTTGCCCCAGTCTATAAATAGCCGCCCCCCACAACCACTTGTTGGTTGGCTGCTCCGAGAGAACTTGACACTTGTCATTTGAGAGCAACCCATCCTCTGATGACTTTGAGAGAATCCTAAGTGAGGAAAAACCCAGAGCCAAAGTGATTGAGCGTCAATGAAGAGATTGATCTGTGTGATCTGATGCCTGTTACCTTTGAAGACTGTCATTCTTCCAGACGGTTAAGCGTCACATTCTGAGCACACCAAGGGTCATTGTGGTGTGCCGGTGAACAAGTCTGTGAAGGTTTTGGAGGTCTACCTTGAAGACTTACAATGAGTGATTGGGCGAGGTCTAAGTGACCTTAGCTCAAGAGGAATACGGTGAGCACTGTGTGTCCTCTAAGTTCGTCTCAGCCGCCTCAACCAGACATACAGTTGATACAGCAACTGGAACTGGTCTACCAAATCGCTGTGTCTTCACCAAGCCAACCTGGTTTCAAATTCCTCACCCATCCCTTTACATTATTCCCATGCTGAACAATTTGTGATCTACTTTCTGAAGAACTTGAACTGAAGGCTTTCATCAAGTTGTATTCTATTTCTTCAGTTCATCTTCCTCATGTTTGTATGACTATATGATTGCATGTTCTTCATTTGTATGTATTCTGTATGCGTACTTTTTATTTCTGTGATGACTTAGTTTCCTCGTGTTTCTATTTCTTCACTCTGATCTTCGTCAAATTCATCAGAGTTTGACAGATTTCTAAAAATCTCCCATTCACCCCCCTCTGGGAGTAAACCTGCGCTTTCAATTGGTATTAGAGCAAGGTACTCCCTTGTTCTATGTGATTTTGTTTTAACCACCTGGAGTTTTAGTTATGTCGACTGCAGGTATGATCAAGGTCTCCACTGCGTGCCCCATCTTTGATGGCATAGACTATCCATACTGGAAGAACAAGATCCGCATGCATCTTGAGGCAATTGACAACGATCTCTGGTTCGTTGTTGAGAACGGCATCCCCACTGTTGGCCCTAGCATCAATGCTGCTTATGTGAAGATATTCAAGCAACTCGATTCTTTAGCAAAGAACATCATATGTGGACATCTCAACAAAGGACAGTATGGAAGAGTGAGTGCACTGGAAACATCAAGGCTTATCTTGGATAGGCTCTCCAAGGTCAATGAGGGAGTTTCCACTCAACGGGACTCTCGAGTTGATGTGCTTCGCAATCTCTTCAACCGCTTCAAGAGGCTTGACAATGAAAATGTTCAGCAAACTTTCGATCACCTCACAGATATCTCCAATGAGCTACAGGCTCTTGGCGCCGCTGATATTACTGACCACGAGGTGGTGAAGAAATTGCTGAGGTCTCTTGATAGCTCCTTTGACAGCTTGGCCCTGATGATTTAAGAGCGTCCTGATTACAACTCACTTGATCCCGCTGATATTCTTGAGAGGCTCAATACTCATGAATTTCAGCAAGCTGAGAAGACAGATATGTATGGTCCCAGCTATGGACGACCTCGCTCTCTGAAGGCAAAGGCTAAAGCCAAGGCAATTTCTTCATCTAAAGAAGAAGAGTCTGAATGCAGTACTGATAGTGCTGAGGAAATTGGCAGAGAACTGGCTATGCTTGTGAGGAAGTTCCAGAAGTTTTCCAAGCGGAATCGCTTTGGAAAGTATTCAAAGTATGACTCGAAGAACACTGGAGAAGATTCTGCTCGAGACTACAACAAGAGAACTTGTCACAAATGCAAGAAACCAGGCCATTACATCGCTGACTGCCCCCTCTGGCAAAAGTTCTCAAGGAAGAAGAAATCTAGCAAGGATGACGACTCTGATGACAAAAAGAAGAAGTCTTCAAAGTCTTCATCAAAATCATCATCAAAGAAGAAAACCACCTAAAGGCAGAGCTCGCGCTTTTATTGGGAAGGAAATGGATTCTGAGGAAGAATATGATCAAGATGAAGCTGAGGAATCTGTGGAGGAGTCTGACTCTGGGGTAGCAAGCTTGGCCCTTGCTATGGAGTTCATCAGCAAGTCCATCTTCGACCATGAAGAAAATGGTGACTCCACCAACTCCGAAGACTGTGCTGATGACTACACTCCCACCTATTGCTTCATGGCAATAGGTGCCAAAGGTAACCTCACGAGAAGCTTACTTTTGTACTTCAAGTGATGATGACTCTGAATGTGAAGCAAAACCTAGCTATAAGAAACTGGCTAAATTGCAACTGAACAACAAACTGCTATGGAAAGGATGCAAAAATTGCTAGACAAAAGTGATGATCTGTTAGATGAGTAAATGGATCGCAGTCAAGGTTTGTCTGAAGACCTCAGACGCCTAAAGTCACAATATGACGAACTTGAAAGTCGTCATGTGGCCCTCTCAGCCGAACACGAGAAGCTTTCCTATGAATTTCTTCAAAGGAAACAAGAACTCGAGAAACTGAGAGCATCTCATGATGATCTTCAGAAAGACAACGATTCATTACTCACTCAATAGATCAGCACCGCTCAGGAAGAATTTGTTGCTCCATGCTTAAAATGCCTTGAACGTGATAATGCAAATTCCTCAGCTGAATGTTCAAATGCTTCAACTGCTGCTATATCTTCAAATATCTCTGTGGTTTCAATCCCCTCATCTGAGGAGACCACAAGTGTTACTGACGAAAATGCAGGTCTGAAGGAATTGTACGTCACAGGCATGTACAAAAGCCTCAAAGGGTACCAAACTCTTTGTGATGTGCTCAAGAAGCAGATTCTGAACAGAAACCCTAGGAAAGAGGTTATTGCTTTTGAGAGAAAGCTGAACGCAGATGGATCTTATTGGAAACCTGAGCAGTATCCCAAAACCACATGGGTTGCTACAAAAGGACCTCCAGTTGATCCATCCATTCTATCTGGCTACAATTGTGATACTCCACATTCTTCTAATGAGTCATTTGACTCCAATTATAAGCTATTCAAATCAGAATGATGAAGTATTTGCTAGATTTGTTGGTACTAACTGCAGGAACGGTACCCCAGTGAAGAAAATCTGGGTGCCCAAAAGTCTTCTTCAAAATCTTCAGGTGAATGTCATCATGACACCAGCGAAGAAGAAGAAAAACCCCAGGGCAAATTCTTCACCTGGACCAAAGTCGTCAAATGGATGCAGGACAACTCATGCTCGTACTAACATTTCCTCGTAGGGAAACAAACAGCGTTCTGATGAATATGTGCATTATTCTTCAAATCACTATGTGCACAAATCTACTAAGAATTTCTCTGCATACTCTTATGAGTGCTATACCCCTCTTGTGAAGAGAAATGCATATTCTTCAATGCCTAAGTTCTCTATCAATGATTTGCGTTACATTGCTTCTTAGCCACCCATTCAGATGTGGGTGGTTAAGAAGAAGAACTAATCTCTTCTGTAGGGTCAGGTCTTCAGACACAATGAATGTCTAATGAATTTGCTGAAGACCTGACATAGTGCTTGTTGGGATGCAAGCTAATCATGATGAAATGAATTCCTCATTTCACACATCCCTATGCCGCTAGTTATGTTCTAATTGATGAAATTCACTAACAAAATTGATCATCATATTCTTCAAACTGAAGTATATGAATTTGTAAGTGAGACTAATGCTTCTATAGGATGATACTCCAAAAGCTACTGAATGGGTTCTGGACTGTGGCTGTACCAATCACATGACTGGTGACGGGAATCTCCTCACCAATGCTCCCCTTACTCTGTCTCATCTGAAGCATATCACCTACGCCGACAAAGGAAAAAAGCAAGGTATTGGGTCTAGGTAAGGTTGCTATCTCAAAGGATCGACACATGGAAAAAGTGATGCTTGTCGAGTCCCTAGGATACAACCTCATGTCTGTCTCAATGCTTTGTGATCTTGATATGATTGTCGTCTTTGGCAAATATAGATACGTTGTGCTAATGGAATCTGACAAGTCCAAAGTCTTCAAAGGCTTTAGGAGAGGTGATTTGTACATTGTAGATTTCTCTCTAGGTCCTCAACCGGCCACGTGTCTACTGGCAAAAGCTTCAGAGTGCTGGCTATGGCATCGACGACTTGGACACGCTGGCATAAGGAATTTGAGCACACTCATCAAGAAGAAGCATATCATTGGCGTCGAGGGCGTCAAATTCGTCAAAGATCACCTTTGCAGTGCTTGTGAGTCTGGAAAGATGACCAGATCCTAGCACACCGCGAAGACAATCATAACCACTACTCGTCCTTTTGAATTACTTCACATGGATCTCTTTGGTCCCACTCATTATGCCACACTAACCAATGCAGCATCACTCTATGGATTCGTCATAGTTGATGATTATTCTCGTTACACCTGGATGCATATCATTACCTTCAAGACTGAAGTGCAGGGTGTCTTCAAACGATTTGCGAATCGGGCCATGATGAATTATGGTCTCAAGATCAAGAACATCAGAAGCGACAACGGCACCGAGTTCAAGAACACCGGCCTTGATGACTATCTTGACGAACTTGGTATCACTCATGAGCTATTTGCTCCATACACTCCTCAGCAGAATGGAGTTGCAGAATGCAAGAACAGGACACTCATCGAGATGGCTCATACTATGCTTGATGAATACAAGACTTCTCGTCGATGGTGGCCTAAAGCAATTGATACTGCTTGTCACATCATCAATCGGGTATATCTTCTCAAATTCCTCAAGAAGACTTCATATGAGCTCCTCACTGACAAGAAACCCAATGTGAGTGATTTCAAAGTCTTCGGTGCTAAATGCTGGATTAGAGATCCACATCACAATTCTAAATTTGCACCGAAAGCACATGAGGGTTTTATGCTTGGTTACGGAAAGGACTCGCACGCCTACAGGGTCTTCAACACCTCCCACAACAAGGTTGTTGAAACTGTAGATGTGCGGTTCGATGAAACTAACGGCTCGCAAAGAGAGCACCTGCCTCCTATGCTAGATGAAATGCCTCCTGAGGAATCTATCAAGCTGATGGGCACTGGTGAAATTGTGCCCAGTGAAGAAATAGCTGAAGATGAAGTGATCATTCCCCGTTGTGAAGAAACTTCTGATCCTGAAGAAAATGACACTGAGGAAAATGCTCAACAACAACGGGTTTGTTGTCCAGCTCATCCTTGAGTGGCGAATGAAGTGCAGATTGAGAAGATCCTCGACAACATCAATGCACCTGGTCCCCTCACTCGCTCAAGAGCTTCACATTTAGCTAACTTTTGTGGGCATTTTGCATTTGTCTCTATCACAGAGCCCAGCAAAGTTGATGAAGCATTTCTGGAGCCTGAATGGATTCAAGCCATGCAAGAAGAATTGCAACAATTCGAGCTCAACAATGTGTGGGAGCTTGTGAATCGTCTTGATCCATGCAAGCACAATATCATCGGCACTAAGTGGATCTACCGCAACAAGCAAGACGAAAATGGCCAAGTGGTGAGGAATAAGGCCCGTCTTGTAGCACAAGGCTACACACAGGTTAAGGGTATTGATTTTGGTGAAACATTTGCACCTATTGCTAGGCTTGAACCTATTCGTATATTGCTTGCATATGCTAACCATCACAATATTCTCTTATATCAAATGGATGTGAAAAGTGCATTCCTCAAAGGTTAGCTTGAGGAAGAAGTATATGTTGCTCAACCACCAGGTTTTGAGGATCCAAAACATCCTGACAAAGTCTTCAGACTGAAAAAGGCCCTCTATGGCCTCAAGCAAGCCCCACGGGCGTGGTATGACACTCTGAAGGAATTCCTGAAGAAAAAGGGATTCAAACCCGGTTCACTTGACCCTACTCTTTTCACAAAGTCTTATGATGGTGAACTGTTCATATGCCAAATATATGTTGATGATATTATCTTTGGTTGCACTAACAAGCGTTTCAGTGACGAATTTGCATACATGATGCGTGAAGAATATCAGATGTCTATGATGGGAGAATTGAAATTCTTCCTTGGTCTTCAAATTCGTCAACAACCAAATGGCATCTTCATTTCTCAAGAGAAATACCTCAAAGATTGCCTGAAGAAATTCGGCATGCAAGATTGCAAAGGCCTCAAACTACCAATGCCTACAAATGGTCAACTCTGCACTGACGAAAATGGTAAAGATTTCGATCATAAGGTATATCGCTCCATCATTGGTTTGCTGCTTTACCTATGTGCATCTAGGCCAGATATTATGCTTAGAGTTTGCGTGTGTGCCCGATTTCAAGCGACATCGAAGGAATCACACCACCAGGCTGTGAAACGAATTCTTCGATATTTAGCTCACACACCAACGCTTGGATTATGGTATCCCAACGGCTCATATTTTGATCTAGCCGGATTTTCTGATTCTGATTACACTGGAGATCGTGTGGATCGCAAGTCTACATCAGGCACATGTCATTTCCTCGGACGATCTCGTGTCTGTTGGTCCTCAAAGAAGCAGAAAAGCGTCACTCTTTCCAAAGCTTAGGCTGAATACATTGCCGCTGGTGCCTGCTGCTCAAAGTTGCTATGGATGAAGCAAACCCTCAAGGACTATGGCGTCAAGGTGAAGAAAGTCCCTCTCTTCTGCGACAATGAGAGTGCTATCAAGATCGCCCACAACCCAGTGCAACACTCCAAGACGAAGCATATTCAGATTCGTCACCACTTTCATCGTGATCATGTGCTGAAGGGAGACATTGTCATCAACCATGTGAAGACTGAAGACCAGCTTGCTGATATCTTCACTAAGCCCTTGGATGAGAAGAGGTTCTGCAAGTTGCGGTGTGAGCTAAGCATCTTAGAATCTTCAAATGTCCTCTGAAATGGACACACATCCTAATGCTTATGCATTTTTGATGACTTTGATGCACAACACACGAAGTAACGTATTTCTTCAATCAATGAAGACTTACCCTCTAAGTGTGAAGAAATTAATGAAGAACTTGACTCTCAGAACCCTACGATAATTGTACGCGGTGTCTGTAGTCATCACAGTTCTTATACAGTGGGTAACGCCACCACCTCTTTATGACATTCTTTAAATTTGAGTATTTTCGTCATTTGCAATTTCGTCAAACTTTTCAAATTCGTCATTTGAGGTTATTCTTCATTGCTTGAGCTGATTATGTATACATATTTGAGCTTTTTATGTCCTCAACAGCATCCACATATTGCTAATTCTTCAGTTTGATTTCTTCATCTATGTGGATGTGATCGGACCCGCTCCCCTCTATGCTAAGCTCACCCCAATCTGTTCACAAATTCTTCATATGCGTTCTACTTGACACCGTTCAAAGTCTGCACTGTGTCCTTGACAGCTGAAGAAATTGCGAACACATTTTAAAATTTCAAAAAGTTTTTTTGGCGGTTGCCACAGTAACTTCATCCCGCGCTTCACACTCATGGATAAGTATGCGAAAATGCATGTGTGATGCGTGTCACTGAGATGCGAATGGTCAGGGGCTTATCCATCCAAAATCTTCGGACCCCTCAGTTTTCACCGCGGCTATAAATAGCCTTGACCCCGTCAACCTAGTTTTACTTCGCTCCTCTGCTCCCGTCGCTCTCAAATCTCAAACCCTAGCGCCGCCGCTGGATTTCATCGCCACCGGAGAAGAAGAGCTTCACTGCCTCGACTTCTTCGTCGTCGTACTCACGCCGGACGCGGATTTCTTCACCTCCGCCGCCGCCGTAGCTGTCTTTCGTCGCCAAGTTAGGGCATGGAAGATCTGAACTGATGATTTCCATCGTTTCGTCGTCCAGTTCGTCGAGTTCATCACTGGGGTAATTAAATGCTAATTTTACCACCCCGTTTGATCTTCACTCTACTCGAAAATCTTCAAGTGTTGTTTTTACCACTCTTTCAATTCTTCAGCACTTCCTTTTGGCCAGTCTTGTGTATTTCAACTAAGTTATGCTTAACATCTATATTCCTCAATTATGCAATTGCTTCAATTTGTACAACTGTAACATCCCAAAATTCTAAATTTTGGAATGTTATTTTAATTAAATAAATATGATTGATTGTTTGATTGTTTGTTTGATTGATTGGTTGAAAGTGAGTGAAATTTGAAATTTTTGAAAGTTTATTGAGAGGAAATGAAATGACTTTCCCAAATTTTCACTTTGCATTTCGATCCCAAGGAATTCAAATTCATTTCATCACAAAACCCTAGAGTGAAGATGATATGACTTCTTCCATTTAAAGAAATGAAAAGGGATTTGGAAAGGATTCGAATTTCCATTAGAAAATATTTTCAAATTCAGAAACTTTATGCAACTCAATGATTTTCATGAGGGAAGATAAAATAACTTCTTCAAATTATATGAAATATGAGTTGGAAGTTTAAAAGAAAGGATTTGAAAGTGGTTTGAAATTCAAACTCAAACCCAATTTTGAGTTATTTGGTTGTTATTGAATTTATTTTTATCCAAAAATAAAATATATGGAAAATAGGGTAATATGATTCCCCCAACATAAAAATGGAAAAAATAAATTTGAATTCATTTTGGTAATTTAAAATAATTTTATTTGCATTTTAAATTCAACTGTAGCACTTTTTGAATTATATGAATTTTTGTGGATTTTATTTTACTTTTCAAAATAGTGCATGTTTTAGGAAATATTTTTATGAAAATTTTGATATATTATATGCCTATATATTGTTTTTATTTATTTTGTTTATTTTCTTTTTGTTTGACTGCTTTTATTTTAAAAAAACGCTGCGAAGGCCCAGCCTACCTCACGGTAGGAGGTTGTCTTCAACCTCTAGTGCGTGCGCACGAGCTCCATGGCCGCCGTGATTGGTGCGCCCGCTTGCTCCTTTCCTTCTCCCCACCTGTCCGGAAGCTTCCTCTTCTCCGGAGCCTTCCATTCCCGGTCCTCCCCGTCATTAAGAGGCCTTAATGGCCGAGATCGACGCCGACGAAAAATCCGGCCATGCTGGATTTGCTCACCCTTGCTGCTGCACCTAGATGCATATTCTAGGCCTATAAATATTGCCCTGGTGTTTCGCTCTCTATTCCCTCGTCCGAAGCCCTCTCCTTGGGGAGCTTTTCCCTTTCCCCATCTCGTGAAATTCCTCACCGGAGCTTCGTCAACTCCGGCGACCATTCCACGCCGCCCGAGGCTTGTCCCGACCCTGCCACGGCCTTCCCCGAGGTTGCCGCGACCTCCTCTTCGACGTCCCGTGCTCGCCTTCCTCCGGGAGTCACTACATCACCAGATCCGAGGTCATCTTCCCCAACTCCGGCGACCAACTCCGGTAAGATCCAATAAATTCTCGTAATTCATTTTTTTCAGAAAAATAGCAATCTAAAAAAATTCATATTTATTAGTCTACTTATCCAAATTGAGTGATTCAAAAGCCTAGAGTTTCAGAAAAATATGTAGTTTCTGTTGGAAGCAAAAAAAAAAAATTATGTTTGCCCTTTTTAAATTTGAGTTTGATGAAATTTGCTTAAATCACCAATTTGGCAATATCTTGAGTTTTATAATGTATTTTTGATTGATTCTTTTTGCTAATGTTTTGTTATTGATTTGTTTATCCAGTAGCATTTAGTAAATTATTTTTAGTTTACTTTAAAATAGGTTTATAGAAAAACAGTACTGCTTTAATATAGTTCTGTTTTATTCCCTTTTCTTTTTTTTAAATGATTTTAATTATTTTCTTTTGTCACTTTTGAGAAAATTTGTTAGGATTATGTTATTCTACAGTAGGCAAATATTTTTTTATATTGTTTTTATTTTGTTTTGTATTAAAGTTTGTCTAGGTTATAATATGAGTTTTATAAAGGCTTTTAGTTGATTCTTTTGCTAGGGATTTTTTTTATAAAATACTTTCTGTTTATTATTAGTTTTATATTTTATTTTCTGTTAATTTATGAGTTTAGTATTTTCTTGCTGTTAAGTTTATTAGGACAAAATTATTTTGTTGTTGTAGTTAAGTCATAGAGTTCTGTTTAGTAGTTTTCTTTATAGTTTGCCTTTGAAGTTTTCTTTGGATTTCTATTTGGTTTTTCTTATGGATTTCTATTCATTGCTTTTTATTTGTTGATTGTTATTTTGGGTGCTAGAATGCTTGTAAGAATGATTATTTATGTGTATGCAATTGTGTGATTAATATAGATTTCATCGGAGAGTGACAAATAGTTCTATCAAGTTATTTCTGAGAGCGCTATTATCTTCATCAACTATTACCAGGCAAGTTCACTTTGACCATATTTTGAATACCTATGTTTTTATTGCATTAGTGTCACTTTTCTTCTTGCATCCAATAGGTATATTGAAACTTGTAGTCTGAGTAAAATTATGAGGTAGGAACCCAAGCCCTTGTCACCAAGCACCGGGAATCGTCGTTAAGTTAGTTGCACCTATGCTTCAGAAGACGGGGATTGGTATGAGTGTTTAATGTGAGATGTAAGTGTGATAATAATATCTAGATCAACCTCAAGACTGCAAGACTTCAAGATTTCAACACACCTCTGGGTGGACTGCCTGCAAGAAGAGGGGATCCTAGGGATTGACTAGTGATCACCCTATTCTACGGACTCAAGAGCAGATCCTAGGGATTGACTAGCGATCACCCAGTGCGACATACTTAAGCGGGGATCCTGGGGGTTGACCAGTGTTTACCCGGGGATCATAGGGATTGACTAATGATCACCCAGAACTTACCAGGGGATCCTAGGGACTGACTAGTGATCACCCATGATTTACCAGGGGATCCGGGGGATTGACCAGTGATCACCCAATTTTACGGAAGGCCACCTAGGCTCAAAGAGATTGATGGATCTTTCAAGACCAGAAGCTTTCGTGTGCAGCCGCAAGTTATTATTGGCTCTAGCATAGTCGAGTACTTTGGAAAGACTGTGTCTCGATCATACTGTTCTCAAACACCAGGCAGTGCGAGGACTTCAAAGGAGGCGATCGAGTCTTGCAGGAAAAGTGCACAAACCTCTGCAGAGTGTTAAAACCTAATCGATTAGCTGTGTCCCCGGTTACGGACAATTTGAGCGACTGGAATTGGATCGTCTGGATATTCTCAACACTGTTACCGATTAAATGTATTGGGATTAATGACTTGGGAATGAGAATTGGTAGGCGGAACCATCTCATAAATAACATCCACGTAGTATTAAAATGCAATTGAAAACCATGAGTTAGGACAAAACTGGCTTTTTTGCAAAAACTCAGACTTAGAGCCTCCTAAGACATATTGCATATAGAATAGCCTTTTCATCTGCTTATATTGTGATCTTGCCGGTACATTCAATGTACTGACCTACACGGTTGCAACGTATCATGTTGCAGATATTTTCTACGACGAGTAAGAGACGATATAGGGACGGTCTACACTCAACTTGCGGTTGGCATTGATGGGACTCCACACCCTTATTGATTTGTTTTCCGCTGTGATAAATAAGGTATACTCTAGATCTACGGTATTTATTATACATGTGATGTTATGGTATTTCATCAAAGTACTGTGTGTGCCAGCATACTGATCCAGGGATGGCACCGAAAGCACAGAGACTTGACCGTATCGGGTTGGGTCGTTACAGAGATCGTATCAGAGCACATGTTGACTGTAGGACGTGTCCCTAGAAACTGGAAAGCCTTAGGACAGGATAGCTCTAAAATTTTATTTTCAAAAGAGGTCCTTTTATTTCTCGTCTTCTTTGATTTTAACAAATAGTCCCTCTTACCTCCAATAGTTAGAATATATCCCTTCCCCTTCGACCACACGAAGAATCTACGGAGGACCATCACATAGTACAAGGATTGAATCTACAACAACTGAAGACTCCGAAGACTCGAAGAAATTGAAGACCCTGAAGAATTTCCAAGATTCATATGACCCTTTAGAAGACCAAAACCCCTAATATATACTCCCGTTAGACATGATGATTTGTGAGCTATCATTTGTGTGTGTTTTCCGACAGCCAAAAATAAAACATATTTTCAAAAATATATTGTTTGTGTGGGTATCTCTCCCTCTCTCTCCAACCTTACCTCATCGCTACTAAACCCATCAGATGCCACCAAGACGTGACAATATCCGGAGTGGCTCATGAAGCAATGGGCCCAGCATAGAACAGTTACTCCAGACCCAGAACCAGATGTTGCAGCTCCTGATGCAGAACCAAAACCAGAACAACAACAAGCCGCCACCCCAAGTTGATAGCCTTACCCGTTTTCTGAGCTTGAATCCACCCGTGTTCTCAAGCAGCACAGAGCCGATTGTTGCTGATGACTGGCTCCGCAGGATTGGAAGGGAGCTGGCCACAACAAGATGCAATGATGCAGAGAAGGTGAGGTTTGCCGCTCACCAATTGGATGGACCAGCAGCTTCATGGTGGGAGAATTACACCACCACATACCCCATAACAAATGTGACTTGGGATCAGTTCCAACAAGCTTTCCGCACCGCACATGTTTCAGCTGGAGCCATGAGTCTGAAGAAGAGGGAATTCCGCAACCTACGCCAAGGAAGCCGTACGGTAGCACAGTACGTGGATGAGTTCAGCCAGCTAGATCGTTATGCTCTAGGAGACATAGCCACAGATGCCGCTAAACAGGAGAAGTTCCTGGATGGACTAAACTATGAGCTGGGAATGCAGTTGACTGTGGCTAACTGTAATAATTATCAAGAATTGGTTGACAAGGCTATCATACTTGAAGGCAAACAGCGGTAGATGGAGTACCACCAGAGGAGGTACGGACAGGGAAGGTATAACCCTGGAGTTCAGCAGAAACCCCGCTACACCCCATACTCAGGAAATACTGGATCAAGACACAATAAGTTTGGAGTACACAACCATCAGTACCATGGAGGTCATTCTCAGCACGGAAGCATTGGACACCGCCTCAGTGGCCACAGTCATGACAGTGGAACTAGAGGAAGTAGAAACCAACAACATTCCAGCCCCGCCGCACCCACAAAGAAGGACAAGAGTCATATTACCTGTTTTGAGTGCAAGAACACCGGACATTATGCCAATGATTGTCCGGAAAAGAAGCAAAGAACCCAAGGAACGTATGGAAGCGCAAGGAAACCCAGGGAACTGTCGGAAGTTAATTGTTTTTGTTGCAATGCCGTAGGACATTATGCCATTGATTGCCCGGAACCCAAGGAAGCTAGAGCTGAGTAGTTAAGATTTTAATATTGGTAAATGTAGTAGGAAGCACTCTTACTTTTATGAGGATATGGAGTTGAATTTTTGTAATGGAAGCCTCGGAGATTGTAATGAATTCATGAATCAATAAAATTAATTGTCATGATTGCATATGTTGAATTGTATGAGTTGATACTCTATAAACAAAGATTTTGACCATTTTCGAGGATATGAGAAATATGGTCTACGGATGGATTGGTGCATTATATTTTAAGGGTGGTAATACCCAATGAGAACACCAGACCAATGGAAAGGAAAATGTTGTTCCCTAAGGTGGAATTTGGACAAAAATAAGTTGGAGTATTTTTTGTTATGATGGTTACCCCGAGAGTATGAAGGAACGAAGTACATTGGATTTAAGAAGGTGTAATGTTGGAAAATGGAACAATAGTAACTCCAAGGATGGGTTAAAGCAGTACAAGTATTGAAGTGGGCCCATACCCCACAAGCCCAGGAGTTAATAAGGATCAAACACTACCTTGTTGAAGGAAGCAATCCCGTAGAAGCCGTGACTTGATCAGCAAACTTTTTCCTAGGAGGATACGAAAACCCGAGAGATGTGAAGGAACGATAGATGCTTTGTTTAGCTTGCAGAATCAATGGATTTATCCGAACTTAGTTCGTCGACAAGAGAAATTTCTGCAATGCTTGTGAGGATGCCCAAGTGTTAGACTACGTGATTCGCTGTCTGCGTATGAAGTAATGATTCAAGTACGGGATGGATTGGCCCCCATACCGGAGACTTCTATCATGAACTATCATATGTTGATGGGAAATCAGAGAGCCTTAAAAACCTTAGAAGAGTGTCGACACGATAAGCCAAAAACCTTAGAATGGCAGAACGATGGAACCCTGTACAGGCAACCGTTGCCAATCGTAGGATATACGATGAGGGTCAACCCAGACCATTTTCTTGCAAGACAAACCACAAACTATTGACCACCATGAGAACTCCGATAGTTGTTTAGCATTGGCGACAGACCTGTCAGCTAAGAAGACCCAGTCTCAGGAACAACCTTATTTCGACGAAAGGACACGGGATTTTGAGAGAAAGAGGTTATGTCCTTACCAGAAAAGCACCAGTGAAAGAGTTATCCCGAGGATACGAGAAGACAGACGTTGTCAACATTAAAGGTGGAATACCAGAGTTTGATGGACCCATGACTTTGATTCTAAGTGTGGTAGCACCCACAGACCTTTCCCAACCAAATGGATTTGCTGGAAGACCCCCAAACCTTAACCTTTTCTTGCTAGCCTCTCCGAATCTCGAGGACGAGATTCCTTTTAAGTGTGGTAGGTTTGTAACATCCCAAAATTCTAAATTTTGGAATGTTATATTAATTAAATAAATATGATTGATTGTTAGATTGTTTGTTTGATTGATTGGTTGAAAGTGAGTGAAAATTGAAAATTTTGAAAGTTTATTGAGAGGGAATGAAATGACTTTCCCAAATTTTCACTTTGTATTTTGATCCCAAGGAATTCAAATTCATTTAATCACAAAACCCTAGAGTGAAGATGATATGACTTCTTCCATTTAAAGAAATGAAAAGGGATTTGGAAAGGATTTGAATTTCCATTTGAAAATATTTTCAAATTCAGAAACTTTATGCAACTCAATGATTTTCATGAGGGAAGATAAAATGACTTCTTCAAATTATATGAAATATGAGTTGGAAGTTTAAAAGAAAGGATTTGAAAGTGGTTTGAAATTCAAACTCAAACCCAATTTGGAGTAATTTGGTTGTTATTCAATTTATTTTTATCCAAAAATAAAATATATGGAAAATAAGGTAATATGATTCCCTTCAACCTAAAAATGGAGAAAAATAAATTTGAATTCATTTTGGTATTTTAAAATAATTTTATTTGCATTTAAATTCAACTGTAGCACTTTTTGAATTATATGAATTTTTTTGTATTTTTTTTACTTTAAAAAATAGTGCATGTTTTAGGAAATCTTTTTATAAATTTTTTGATATATTATATGCTTATATATTATTTTTATTTATTTTGTTTAGTTTCTTTTTGTTTGACTGCTTTTATTTAAAAAAAAAGCTGCGAAGGCCCAGCCAACCTCACGATAGGAGGTTGTCTTCAACCTCCAGTGCGTGCGCACGAGCTCCATGGCCGCCGTGATTGGTGCGCCCGCTCGCTCCTTTCCTTCTCCCCACCTGCCCGGAAGCTTCCTCTTCTCCGGAGCCTTCCATTCCCGGTCCTCCCCGTCATTAAGAGGCCTTAATGGCCGAGATCGACGCCGACAAAAAATCCGGCCATGCCAGATTTGCTCACCCTTGCTGCTGCACCTAGACGCATCTTCTAGGCCTATAAATACTGCCCCGGTGTTGCCCTCTATTCCCTCATCCGAGGCCCTCTCCTTGGGGAGCTTTTCCCTTTCCCCATCTCGTGAAATTCCTCACTAGAGCTTCGTCAACTTCGGCGACCATTCCACGCCGCCCGAGGCTTATCCCGACGCTGCCACGGCCTTCCCCGAGGTTGCCGCGACCTCCTCTTCCATGTCCCGTGTTCGCCTTCCTCCAGGAGTCACTACATCACCAGATCCGAGGTCATCTTCCCCAACTCCGGCGACCAACTCCGGTAAGATCCAATAAATTCCCGTAATTCATTTTTTTCAGAAAAATAGCAATCTAAAAAAATTCATATTTATTAGTCTACTTATCCAAATTGAGTGATTCAATAGCCTAGAGTTTCAGAAAAATATGTAGTTTCGGTTGGATGCAAAAGTTTTTATGTTTGACCTTTTTAAATTTGAGTTTGATGAAATTTACTCAAATCACCAATTTGGCAATATCTTGAGTTTTATAATGTATTTTTGATGGATTCTTTTTGCTACTGTTTTGTTATTGATTTGTTTATCCAGTAGCATTTAGTAAATTATTTTTAGTTTCTTTTAAAATAGGTTTATAGCAAAACAGTACTGCTTTAGTATAGTTCTGTTTTATTCCCTTTTCTTTTGTTTTAAATGATTTTAATTATTTTATTTTCTCACTTTTGAAAAAAAATTGTTATGATTATGTTAGTCTACAGTAGTAAAATATTTTTTATATTGTTTTATATTGTTTTGTATTAAAGTTTGTCTAGGTTATAATATGAGTTTTATAAAGGCTTTTAGTTGATTCTTTTGCTAGGGAATTTTTTTTATAAAATACTTTCTATTTATTATTAGTTTTATATTTTATTTTCTGTTAATTTATGAGTTTAGTATTTTCTTGCTGTTAAGTTTATTAGGACAAAATTATTTTATTGTTGTAGTTAAGTAATAGAGTTTTGTTTAGTAGTTTTCTTTATGGTTTGCCGTTAAAGTTTTCTTTGGATTTCTATTTGGTTTTTCTTTTGGATTTCTCTTCATTGCTTTTTATTTGTTGATTGTTATTTTGGGTGCTAGAATGCTTGTAAGAATGATTATTCATGTGTATGCAATTGTGTGATTAATATAGATTTCATCGGAGAGTGACGAATAGTTCTATCAAGTTATTTCTGAGAGCGCTATTATCTTCATCAACTATTACCAGGCAAGTTCACTTTGGCCATATTTTGAATACCTATGTTTTTATTGCATTAGTGTCACTTTTCTTCTTGCATCCAATAGGTATATTGAAACTTGTAGTCTGAGTAGAATTATGAGGTAGGAACCCAAGCCCTTGTCACCAAGCACCGGGAATCATCGTTAAGTTAGTTGCAGCTATGCTTCAGTAGACGGGGATTGGTATGAGTGTTTCATGTGAGATGTGAGTGTGATAATAATATCTAGATCAACCTCAAGACTGCATGACTTCAAGATTTCAACACACCTCTAGGTGGACTGCCTGCAAGAAGAGGGGATCCTAGGGATTGACTAGTGATCACCCGGTTCTACGGACTCAAGAGCAGATCCTAGGGATTGACTAGCGATCACCCAGTGTTACATACTTAAGCGGGGATCCTGGGGTTTGACCAGTGATTACCCGGCGATCATAGGGATTGACTAATGATCACCCAGAACTTACCAGGGGATCCTATGGACTGACTAGTGATCACCCATGATTTACCAGGGGATCCGGGGGATTGACCAGCGTTCACCCAATTTTACGGAAGGCCACCCAGGCTCAAAGAGATTGATGGATCTTTCAAGACCAGAAGCTTTCGTGTGCAGCCGAAAGCTATTATTGGCTCTAGCATAGTCGAGTACTTTGGAAAGACTGTGTCTCGGTCATCCTGTTCTCAAACACCAGGCAGTGCGAGGACTTCAAAGGAGGCGATCGAGTCTTGCGGGAAAAGTGCGCAAACCTCTGCATAGTGTTAAAACCTAATCGATTAGCCGTGTCCCCGGTTACGGACAATTTGAGCGACTGGAATTGGATCGTCTGGATATTCTCAACACTGTTACCGATTAAATGTATTGGGATTAATGACTTGGGAATGATAATTGGTTGGCGGAACCATCTCATAAATAACATCCACGTAGTATTAAAATGCAAATGAAAACCATGAGTTAGGACAAAACTGGCTTTTATGCAAAAACTCAGACTTAGAGCCTCCTCAGCCATATTGCATATAGAATAGCCATTTCATCTGCTTATATTGTGATCTTGCCGGTACATTCAATGTACTGACCTACACGGCTACAACGTATCATGTTGCAGATATTTTCTACGACGAATAAGAGACGATATAGGGTTACGGTCTACACTCAACTTGTGGTTGGCGTTGATGGGACTCCACACCCTTATTGATTTATTTCCGCTATGATAAATAAGGTATACTCTGGATCTACGGTATTTATTATACATGTGATGTTATGGTATTTCATCAAAGTACTGTGTGTGCCAGCGTACTGATCCAGGGATGGCACCGAAAGCACAGAGACTTGACCGTATCGGGTCGGGTCGTTACAAAAACTCTGGAACCTAAGTCAAGAACACTTAGTGAATTGCGTCAAGACGATAACTGTCAATTTCCTCAACTGGTTTATTTTGAAAATTTCTAATAACGCATGTGACTCTTCCCAATTTCCTCGCAACTATACTCTGTTCATAGGTACAAATGTCTGCCGATGAATCACTTGGTTCTCATCAAATTAATTCATTTGCAGCATTGCTTAAGGAAAATCTTCAAATTTCTTCAGAGTCCTCACGAGTTCAAAAACCTCTGTTGAAGAAAATGGCTGAAGGAAAAAGGCCTCAGAAAGGAGGCAAGAGGAAAGAGGAACAGACTGCTTTCGAGATTCCTGATGACTTATACGCAGGCTACTGCACGCCTGATGAAAATATACATGGCCCTGAAACTAAGAAGCAGCGCAAAATGCGCACTCAGAAAATCAAGAGATACTGGACATATGAGTGGAGAGACTACAGATACATCACTCCCAAGTATATGAAGGACTTTGCTGTGAAGCCTCCATGCAATAGGCCACCGCTTGCTGAAGGTCAAGTTGCTCATCTGACAAGTATCAGAAGGGGTGAAGAATTCCCCAAGGAATGGGCAAGGCGTCAAGCTAAATTAGCGAAACAGGCAAAGAAGGCCGTTGATGAATTCAACAGGGCCTCAAAGGCCTCAACTGAAGCTGGTGCTAGTGGCAGTGGCAGTATGCCAAAGAAATCTATGCCTAAGAAGCCTGCTCACAAGCCCAAGCTGTCTGATCCAAAGCCCTCAGTGGCCAAGCCGGCTGCTACAAAGGCCTCAGCACCCAAGATTGCAAAATCTTCAGTGCCTCCTGCTGCTACAAGTTCTTCAATGGCAGCAGCAAGAGCTTCAACACCGGTTGTGCTCGCATCTTGCCAGCGCACCGATGGCTTTCCAATAGCCTCAATTGCTGCATCAAGTGCCTCAGCGAGTGGGCAACCATCGTCTTCACTGCCCAAGCTGAATAAAAAGGTCATTGATGGCCATGGAACTAGGCCAAGTCCCAAAAGCAAGGCCGTTGTGCCTTAGGCTGATGAACAAGGGCTAGCTGACGAAGATGAGCTCGCCAAGTTCCTCAGAAGGAAGCAAGAGCAAGCTACAATAGCTAAGAATTCCTCAGTTCCATTGCTGCTAGACCCCAAGAAGCTTCTTGACTTCATTGATATCTGGTGCACTAAGCCAGATACGCCTCTTGATGATCTCAACTTACCTCCTGGTTTAGGCCACGTACTATCTGCATTCATTTTGAACGAAAAGCACAAGATTGCTCAGGCCAAGCTGGTGAAGAAACAACAATTACAGAAGGAGAAGGAGTTGAAGAAGAATATGCTCACCATATCTCCTCAGCAGCTAGTCACTCTTCAATCTGAGATTCAACAGCTGTCTAAAGAATATGATCGCCAAGCAAATCATTGTTGTGGTGTCAAGGACAGATTCATCGCTGCCACCACCAAGGTAGTTGATGACCACAACAAGCGTGAGGCAGCCAAGTTTGGCATGGTGCCTCCTTCCAGTTCTTCAGCTCCTCCGCCAACTACACAGGCCAGTGAGACTGCGCCTCCATCTCCTCCACGAGAAACTTCTAGGGCAACTGAGGAAGTTGCGCCTGAAGAAACTACCAGGGCGACTGCATCAGTCGTGCCTGAAGAAACTGAACCACCAAGTTCCTCAGCAGCAGCGCCTCCAACTACTTCATCATTGAAGATCATCACCCTTCCTTTTGCATCAGAAGCGAAGAAGACCAAGGCTGCTGAGAAGGAAGCTAAAAATAGAAAAGCTTCAGCTCCTACCACTGCTCCTGAATCTGTGAAGAAATTGAAGATGGCACCATTGTCTTCAGTTATTCCCATTGATGCAGTTCCCATTTCATCAGCGCCCCCGGCTCGTTCAAATGATGACCGCCAGATGGTTCCATATGGGGTGGAATATGAAATTCCTTAAGCTGATGATGAAGAAGAGAATGATGACCACTCTGCTGCTACCACAGAGCAGATGGATGAGGAAATTGAAGTTGAAGCCGATGTTTCACTTCACCAAGTATCATCACGGAAGCCCTCACAAGCTCCGTTGACTGAAGAAAATGCTGCTACTTCATCTGGAAGTAGTGAAGCAACTGAAGAGGATGTGGAAATTGACAGTGCTACAACGCCCGTACTCCATGACGAATTTTGGGAAGCAGCTCACCCTAATTCACCTGTCACCACTCCCCTCACACAAGTGCCTCAGTCGCCTATGCGCACTGAAGAAATTCATACTGGCTCTGAGGATAGGCAACCATGTCTTCAGACCATCAATGAAGAAATTCTAGCTGCAACAGCTGATGAAATTGCTCAAGATGACCAAATGGTCGATGCCATCAATACATCTCCTCCGCGCGTAGATTCAATTTCTTCAGCAGATGCTGACACAGTCCCAACTACCACTGCTGAGGAAATTGCAAAATCTCTTGTCGTGACTGATCCTCAAGATTCTACTAGGTCTCCACGGCTAGTATTTGATGTACGACCCAAGAAGCAAAATCTTCAACCAGTTCCTGTCATGCCCAAGATTGGCATAAGCCTCAGGCAACCTGAATTCGATAATGTCAAATTCTTCGAAGAAAAGAATTTCTTCGTAGGTGAGTCTCCATATGACTCAGCCAAGATAAGGCGCCTGCGCTTCTGGATGAAGACACAGATGAACTACTATGCTTCTCTGCTGTTTGACAAGAACAAGATCTTCTCGCATCGCCATATTCCTCATGTGGATATGGAGTCTCTTCCCTGCTTCCGGCCTTTATTGGCTGTTCTTCATGATGCTGGATTACTCAGCTTCTACTCTGACGTTTGCGATTGGAATGAAGAGCTTATTCTTCAATTCTACACTACGATGCATTTCTCAGGGAACGCTGACGACATTGCAACATAGGCTCTGGACTGGATGAGTGAAGACACTCATTACAAAGCACCTTTTGACGAACTTCTTCGGGCTCTACCAGTTGATCCACCCCATGATGAAGCAAAGAAGATCTATGAAGAACCTGAGCTGCCACATCATGTGATGCAAGTGCTTATGAAGCCATTGGCTGAAGGCGAAGCTCCAAGGACAACCTTCCTTGTGAAGGATTTGCTATATGTGCCAAGAACAATCTATCGCATTCTGGCCAAAACACTCAGCCCCAAAAAAGGTCACAACTCCAACACTGAAGAAGTTATGGGAGTCATGAAGAATATGCTGTTCCACATCATACATGGTACTCCCATCAACATCCATGATTTCTTCATGAGGACTTTGGTCACAGTGGCCCAGTCACCTTTTGATCTGAAGCCGTATGCTCCATGGATCATGAGATTCATCAGATCCCGATCATCAATTCATTACAAGGCTGATTGTCAGAATCATCTAAGCTATCTGCCAGAAGTTGAAGTTCTTCAGAGCACTCTCTCTACAGTTCCTAGCAAGGGCAAGGCTGTAATTGATGAAGGAAGTCGTCCCCTTGATGGACAATTTCATCAGCCTGTCTCAAATTCCACTGCTGATGAAACTGCTAGCCAGGACACAGCTGCAAAAGCTTCAAAACCATCTTCTTAACCTTAAGCACTGTGTGTCATGATGGGCCGTGAATTACTCATAAGCTTGCACCAGAAAGTTGACAAGAATCATCGATGGGTTAAGCGTTAGTTTGCTGCAATTCAAGCCAACATGACAGTGACGCATAACGCCGTCCGCAAGAACCGCTACTATGTACACGAAATCTTTGACAGATCATGGGCCATACTCTCGCACCTCAAGATAGATGAAGAACTTGTTGCTATGGATTTTCAGATGAACTTTGATTGGGCAGATCCGCCCAGGAAGAAGTTCAAGAAAACTCAAGTTCCTACTCTCATGCCGAGCTTAGAGTCTTCATCATGCACCACTGATGAAAATGAAGCTGTTGAAGACACTGTTGCTGGTCCCTCTGCTTCGCGCGACCCCGACATCGCTGGCGCTCCCTCGTTTTCACCATGATGATTTTCTTCAGGGGCGTTAGTCCTCAGCTTTGTCTCCTTTTGGTCATTTGACGACAAAGGGGGAGAAGTCTGAGTTAGTCTTCAAGCGGGTCGTTATATGGACTGTTTTTGCTGAGTTACAACTCTTGAACTACATTTGATTCGCTCTTTGATGAGTTGTAACTTAAATAACTGTTGGTTGTCTGACTCTTTTGCTACATTTTATACGCATGCTCTAATCTTAAATATATCTGCTTATGCATGCACAATTTCGTCAGACACCAATTTTCATCATGCATTCATATTCTTCAAATATCTTATGATCATGCATGATTTGATTCCAAGATATAGGGGGAGATCTCCACAATTTCAACCTGCCATGTGCATTTGCAATCTAAAGCAAATTCTTCATATGCACATCTTCAAGGGGAGTTCCTTAGTATGTTGTAACCAATTTCTTCATACTCTGTACTTACACTTCAATTATTCACTCCCGTTAAAACCTAACCAATTTGTCATCAATCACCAAAAAGGGGGAGATTGTAAGTGCATCAAGTGCCCCCTTAGTGGTTTTGGAGTATTGAAGACAAATAGGTTGAGGAACTAATGTGTTTGTGAGTGTACACAGGAAATATAGTCCCTGAAGATTTGGTTTAACACATGGAAGACGAACCCTAAAAATTGGATTTCTTAAAGTGAAGAATTTGGTGATGAAATTGGTACGGCCTTTGAATAAATTGACGTGAGGACTGGAAGCTTGAAGAGTTTTGTTTTCGTAGTTTCTTTCTTCTTATCTGAGTCATAGGAAAAACCATACTATTAAAGGGGGTCTAGGTGAATCATAGTTCACATTTCCAAAGTGATGCTCAAACCTATACATACACAAACCGCTTCGAGTGAAGCCTTTGGAAATTTCCGAAACAGCTGACGCATTTGCTAGCGACAGTGACGAAGTTCATCTGGTCACTGACGAATTTGGTCAGGCTGAGGAATTAGGATTTCGCTAGTGCGATCCGCCTAAAAGTGAGGAAATTGAGTGCCCTATCGAATTTGAGAGTTCAAATTCTGACCGTTGTTGTGCCACGGGCAAGCTGTCGAGTGGATCCTTATCCTGACAATGGTCGAATCAGAGAAGGGCATTTATGACAATTCATGTTGGGTTGCCCCCAGGCTATAAATAGCCGCCCCCACAACCACTTGTTGGTTGGCTGCTCCAAGAGAACTTGACACTTGTCATTTGAGAGCAACCCATCCTCTGACGACATTGAGAGAATCCTAAGTGAGGAAAAACCCAGAGCCAAAGTGATTGAGCGTCATTGAAGAGATTGATCTATGTGATCCGACGCTTGTTACCTTTGAAGACTGTCATTCTTCCAGACGGTTAGGCGTCATGTTCTGAGCACACTAAGAGTCATTGTGGTGTGCCGGTGAACAAGTCTGCGAAGGTTTTGGAAGTCTACCTTGAAGACTTACCATGAGTGATTGGGCGAGGTCTAAGTGACCTTAGCTCAAGAGAAATACGGTGAGGACTGTGTGTCCTCTGAGTTTGTCTCAGCCGCCTCAACCAGACATACAGTTGATACAGCAACTGGAACTGGTCTACCAAATCGATGTGTATTCACCGAGCCAACCTGGTTTCAAATTCCTCACCCATCCCTTTACATTATTCCGCTGCTGAAGAATTTGTGATCTACTTTTTGAAGAACTTGAACTGAAGACTTTCATCAAGCTGTATTCTATTTCTTCAGGTCATCTTCCTCATGTTTGTATGACTATATGATTGCATGTTCTTCATCTGTATGTATTCTGTATGCGTACTTTTTATTTCTGTGATGACTTAGTTCCCTCGTGTTTCTATTTCTTCACTCTAATCTTCGTCAAATTCTTCAGAGTTTGATGAATTTCTAAAAATCTCCCATTCACCCCCCCTCTGGGAGTAAACCTGCGCTTTCAATTATTTTCATTAGTTACTAAAGAAACTCCTCCTTTCTTAGGAATGCAGTGAACTGGACTTACCCATTTACTATCAGATATAGGGTAGATTACCCCTGCATCAAGGAGACGTATTACCTATTTTCTTACCACATTTTTGGAGGCTGGATGAAGTCTTCGTTGGCTTTTAATTACTGTTTTAGCTCCCTCCTCAATAGGGATAGCATGAGAATAAATGGATGGATGTATCCCCTTTACATCCTTCATTGAGTAGCCTAAAGCCTTACGATGCTTACTCACTACCACCAATAGTTTCTCCTTTTCTTTCCCTGAAAGGTCACCATTAACGATAACAGGAAATCTTTATGTATTATCCATAAATTCATACCTCAGCCCTTTGGGAAAGGGTTTCAGAGTGTGAGGAGGTAATTCCTCGTCTCCTTTCCTTTCAAGTACCTCATAGACTTTCTTCAAGCGCGGGCAAACTATTGGAGTAGCATCCATTAGCATTTCAATTTCCTCCTTTTCTTCATCTTCAAACAAGGATTCAGGTCTCACCAATACCCGCTCAACTTCATCTTCTAGTGTTTGGAGATGAATCTCAGCTAATTGATTCAATTTCTGCTCTCCTTTATCTTGAGCTTCCTCTTCATATGGCTTGCTTAATACAGAGAAAAATGGGAATTTAATCATTTCATCTCCCCACTTCATGGAGATAGACTTTTTCTTGATGTATTCTCCTGCAACATTCAGAAAAGAGGTTACAAAATCAATAGGACAATCTTTATCCTCAGAGATCATTAGTACATAAATATCAATAGGAAAAATGAGCGAGTCTATTATAATATTGCCATCTTTAAGGATGCCACACGGTTTCCTGTCGGTTTTATCTGCAAGCTTAATAACAACATCAGTGGGCTCAAGAGTATAGGGAGAAATCTCATCATAGATTGTTGCATAAAGACTGTAAGGAATAATATTGACTGGGGAACCAGGGTCGCATAACCCAAAATAGGACTTGCACCTGAAGAACATGATAAAATTTGTTTACCAGCATCTTTACCTTCTATACACCCCTTAAGATAAGAGGTGGTGTCTTCGTCTAGGTAGACTTCTTTGTTTACCACTGGTATTGGGGTAGCAAATTCTTTTACTATATCAACATAAGGTGGAGCCCCACATTGCTCACCTGGACGCTCCTCTCCCCCTTTGCCGAGGGTGTTCCCTCTGGCTTTCTGCCATTTGGCTTACGATAGGCTTCTTTTTCTCCTCTCAGATGGTGTAGTCTTGTGATGTCTACTACGCAACTTTACTTCTTGTAGACTCTGTTGGGCCTCCAAGCGCAGAGTTTTGTAGGACAGTAGCAAATTTCTCTCAAGTGGATGACCTAAGGTTTATCAATCCGTGGGAGGCGTAGAATGAAGATGGTCTCTCTCAAACAAACCTGTAATCAAATACAAGAAATCTCTTGTGTCCCCAACACACCAAATACAATGGTATATTGTATAGGTGCACTAGTTCGGCGAAGAGATGGTGATACAAGTGTAGTATGGATAGTAGATATAGATTTTTGTAATCTGAAAATATAAAAACAGCAAGGTAGCAAGTGATAATACGGAGCACAACCGGTATTGCAATGCTTGAAAACAAGGCCTAGGGTTCATACTTTCACTAGTGCAATCTCTCAACAGTGCTAACACAATTTAATCATATAACAATCCCTCAACGTGTGAAAAAGAATCACTCCAAAGTTCTTATCTAGCGGAGAACATAAGATGAAATTGTTGTAGGGTACGAAACCACCTCAAAGTTATCTTTTCTGATCAATCTATTGAGCCATCCATATAAGTGTCACAAACAACCCTAGAGTTCGTACTAAAATAACACCATATGATACGCATCAACCAACTCTAATGTCACCTAGATACTCCAATGTCACCACAAGTATCCGTGAGTTGATTATTCGATATGCATCAAACAACTTCAGATTCATAATATTCAATCCAACACAAAGAACTTCAAAGAGTGCCCCAAGATTTCTACCGGAGAAAGTAGGACGAAAACGCGCATCAACCGCTATGCATAGATTACCCCAATGTCACCTCGGGAATCCGCGAGTTGAGTGCCAAAACATACATCAAGTGAATCAATATAATACCCCATTGTCACCACGGCTATTCATATGCAAGACATACATCAAGTGTTCTCAAATCCAACAAGTATTCAATCCGATAATAGTGAAACCTCAAAGGTAAAAACTCATTTCATCACAACGAGATAGAGAGGGAGAAACACCATATGATCCAACTATATTAACAAAGCTCGCGGTACATCAAGATCATGCCAAATCAAGAACACAAGAGAGAGAGAGAGATCAAACACATATCTACTAGTACATACCCTCAGCCCCGAGGGTGAACTATTCCCTCCTCGTCATGGAGACCGCCAGGATGATGAAGATGGCCTCCGGTGATGATTTCCCCCTCTGGCAGGGTGTCGGAACATGGTCCCGATTGAGTTTTCGTGGATACAGAGGCTTGCGGCGGCGTAACTTCTCATCTAGGGTTCTTTCTGGGTTTTGGGTATTTATAGGAATTTTTGGCATCGGTCTCATGTCAAGGGGGTGCACGAGGAAGCGACAAGCTCGGTCGCCCCTCCCTGGGGGGTAGGGCACGCCGTGTGAGCTTGTCGTGTCCTCGTGGGTCTTCTGGTCCTCCCACAAAGCTTCGGTGGTCTCTTTTGGTCCATAAAAAATCACCGTAAATTTTCAGCCCATTCCGAGAACTTTTATTTTTGCACAAAAAACGACACCACCGTAGTTCTGCTGAAAACAGCGTTAGTCCGGGTTAGTTCCATTCAAATCATACCAAAACCATATAAAATTGTTGTAAACATGGCATGAATACTTCATAAATTATAGATACGTTGGAGACGTATCAGCATCCCCAAGCTTAATTCCTGCTCGTCCTCGAGTAGGTAAATGATAAAAGAAATAATTTATGAAGTGTGAATGCTAGCATAGTGCACAAGTTTGATAATTTCAATCACTTTTCCTAGCATCATAAACAACAACTCTTCCTCATAAAACTCATCATGATAAAGTAGCAATCAATTCACATGTTATGGTTCAAATAATGCATTCTTTTGGAACTTAACAACCTATGTTCTTAGTCACCAAACAATTTCAATTCAACTTGTTTTCAGCAAAGTCTAAGTAAGAGCTCCACATACTCAATTATCATATAGTCTTCTATGATTGCTAATACTCAAAGAACATTTTTAGAACAAATGGCATCCATCGACCACAAAGAAAGATAGGGGTTTTAATGTTTCGCCTCCCAACTCATTTATCATAGAGATAATTGTCAACAATAATAAATCATGATCAAATATATTTGAATGGCCATATGTGCCTGGATCTTTCCCCACCACATGATGCTTGCCAACTAAAGAATAGGTTGGAATAATAAGGAATACTATTGACTCTTACAAAGAAGTAAATACTGAAAAGTAAAAGATATGCCCTTCGCAGAGGGAAGCATGGATTTGCAGAGGTGCCAGAGCTCATTGCTTAAAATAGAGATGAATACATTTTGAGAGGCATGCCTTTCCTGTCAATGTCACGACCGAGAGTTCTCAATATCTTCCATGCTAAACACATTATAGGTGGTTCCCAAGTGGAAAGGTAAAGTTTACTCCCCCTCAGCCATTCAAACACAAGCCATGGCTAGCCGAATCCTCGGGTGCCCTCCATACAATCAACTTTCTGGGGGAGTTTGTTTCATTATTTTTCGTTTTGATCATGGGACTGGGCATCCCAATTACCAGCCTCTCTCGTGCAATGACAAGTGAATAAACACCCATCGTGAGAATAACCCGCTTAGCATGGAAGATACTGACTACCCCTTGCCGCTTCATGAGTGGTACGGGCACACAAAACAGATGTTTATTTGAAGATTTAGAGATGGCACATGCAAATTTACTTGGAACGGCAGGGTAATACCTTATATAGGTAGATATGGTGGACACTCATGGAAGAAACTTGGCTCAAGGATTTTGGATGCACAATCAGTATTCCCGCTTAGTACAGAAATTTTGGCTAGCAAAAGATTCTAAACAACAAGCACCACATGTTGGAGGATCCATAACAATATAACTTCTATACAAATATACCCAAACATAACTCATTACGTTGTCTTCCTTGTCCAACTTCACCTAATTTTCTCAAGTGAAAATAATTAATGGGTAGTCACAATCATAAAAGATGTCCAAGATAATATATTTGTATGTGAAAGTTCTCTTTCTTATACTAATCATTCATGAATTGCTTGTATGACCAATATTGCGATTGTCAAACTTCAATAGATTTTACTTTCTAAACCAAATGTGAAATATTTCTAAGCATGAGACAAGTATATGAAGCACAAATAATTTCAACTTTATGATATTCAATTCATTCAACAATTTACTCATAGGATATAAGTGAAGCACAAGAATGAATGACAAACTACTCCAAAAGATATAAGTGAAGATCAATGAGTAGTCAAATAATTAAGTAGCTATGTGAAAACTCTCTCTCATTCAAGATTTCAGATCCAAGTATTTTATTCAAACAACAAGAAAATAAAATAAAATGGCACACCAAGGATAGCACACATCATGTGAACAAAATAAAAACTTAGTCTCAACCAAAACTAACCGATAATTGTTGAAGAAGAAAGGTGGGATGCCTACCGGGGCATCCCCAAGCTTAGATGCTTGAGACTTCTTGAAATATTAACTTGGGATGCCTTGGGCATCCCCAAGCTTTAGCTCTTGTGTCTCCTTAATTCCTCTCATATCACGGTTTCCCTAATCCTTAAAAACTTCATCCACACAAAACTCAACAAGAACTCGAGAGATAGGTTAGTGTAAATCAATGCAAAACCTTATCATTCTCTACTGTAACAAATTACTAAAATTATAATTTAACATTGCATACTAAATTCCTCTGCAAATTTAATACTCCTATCCTCAAATAGAATCATTAAACAAGCAAACATATGCAAACAATGCAATCATAACAGCAATCTGTCTAAACAGAACAGTCTGTAAAGGATGAAGAAGGATCCATACTTATTTAACTCAAAAAATTCTGAAAATTTACCACACTGTAGAAAATTTATCACATCATATTGTGTCAAAATTTCAAGATTTTATCATGCTCTGAATTTTTTAGAGAATTCAAGCAATAATGTAAAACTTTCTGTTTTGAAACAGCAACTCATAAACGTGCAAACTAAGCATGGTGAAGGCTATCCTTGACACTTTTTATTGAAATAAAAGATACAAAACCTTATTCTAAATAACAGAAAGCAATACAACTAAAATAAAATGACGCTCCAAGCAAAACACATATCATGTAACGAATAAAAATATAGCTCCAAGTAAGGTTACCTATAATGTTGAAGACGAAAGAGGGGATGCCTTCCGGGGCATCCCCAAGATTAGTTGCTTGGGTATTCGTTGAATATTACCTTGGGGTTACTTGGGAATCCCCAAGCTTAGGGTCTTGCCAATCCTTATTCTCTTCATATCGGCATCTCACTCAAAACTTGAAAACTTCAATCACACAAAACTTAACAGAACTTCGTGAGATGGGTTAGTATGATAAAACAAATCATTCACTTGGGTACTATCAAGACAAGATTCATAATTGTTTCCACATAATGCCTACTGTACTCTATCATTTCCACAATTTAAATTGACCAATATAAGCCATAGAAACTATAAAACAAGCAAACTACGCATTGAAAACAGAATCTGTCAGAAACAGAACAGTCTCTAATGATCTGAACAATCACCATACTTCTGCAACTCTAAAAATTCTGAAAAATTAGGAAAACGTAGGGAATTTGTATATAAATCTGCAACTCTAAAATTTCAGATTAAAATCACGTTCCAATAAATTATAGGATTTTCTGCACCGGACGCAAAAGTTTCTGTTTTTGCACAGAATCAAGGCAACTATCATCCACAATATCCCAAAGGCTTTACTTGGCACTTTATTTAAAAAAAGCTATTAAACATGATTACTACAGTATCTTAATCATGTGAACAAAAAAAACCAGTATGTATAAGTATTGGGTTGTCTCCCAACAAGCACTTTTCTTTAATGCCTTTTTAGCTAGGCATGATGATTTCAATGATGCTCACCTAAAAGTAATGAATTGAAACATAATGGGAGCATCATGAAGCATATGACTAGCACATTAAAGTCTAACCCACTTCCTATGCATAGGGATTTTGTGAGCAAACAAATTATGGGAGCAAGAATCAACTAGCATAGGAAGGCAAAACAAGCATGACTTCAAAACTTTCAACACATAGAGAGGAAACTTGATATTATTGAGATATGTAAAAGCATATATTCCTCTCTCATAATAATTTTCAGTAGCATCATGGATGAATTCAACAATATAACTATCACATAAAGCATTCTTTTCATGATCCACAAGCATATAATTTTTATTACTCTCCACATAAGCAAATTTATTCTCATTTATAATAGTGGGAGCAAACTCAACAAAATAAATATCATGTGATACTTGATTGGCATAATCCAATTGAAAATTAAAATCATGACGACAAGTTTCATGGTTATCATTACTCTTTGTAGCATACATGTCATCACCATAATCATCATAGATAGCAACTTTGTTGTCATAATCAATTGAAACCTCTTCCGAAATAGTGGAATCATCATTAAATAAAGTCATGACCTCTCCAAATCCACTTTCATAATTATTACAATAAGATTCAACACCCTCCAAAATAGTGGGATAATTATTATCTAAAGTTGACACTCTTCCAAACTCACTTTCATAAATATTTCAATCATCATAAATAGGAGTCATGCGATCATCATAACAAATTTGCACATCAAAACTTGGGGGCCTAAAAATATCATCTTCATCAAACATAACATCCCCAAGCTTATGGCTTTGCATATCACTAGCATTATGGATATTCAAAGAATTCATACTAGAAACATTGCAATCATGCTTATCATTCATGGATTTTATGCCAAACATTTTATTGAATTCTTCTTCTATCAATTGAGCACAATTTTCTGATCCGTCATTTTCAAGAAAGAAATTATAAAGATGAATAATACGAGGCAACCTCAATTCCATTTTTTTGTAGTTTTCTTTTATAAACCAAACTAGTGATAAAACAAGAAACTAAAAGATTCAATTGCAAGATCTAAAGATATACCTTCAAGCACTCACCTACTACGCAACTTTACTTCTTGTAGACTCTGTTGGGCCTCCAAGCGCAGAGTTTCGTAGGACAGTAGCAAATTTCCCTCAAGTGGATGACCTAAGGTTTATCAATCCGTGGGAGGCGTAGGATGAAGATGGTCTCTCTCAACAACCCTGCAATCAAATACAAGAAATCTCTTGTGTCTCCAACACACCAAATACAATGGTAAATTGTATAGGTGCACTAGTTCGACGAAGAGATGGTGATACAAGTGTAGCATGGATAGTAGATATAGGTTTTTGTAATCTGAAAATAAAAAAACAGCAAGGTAGCAAGTGATAATACGGAGCACAAACGGTATTGCAATGCTTGAAAACAAGGCCTAGGGTTCATACTTTCACTAGTGCAATCTCTCAACAGTGCTAACATAATTGAATCATATAACAATCCCTCAACGTGCGACAAAGAATCACTCCAAAGTTCTTATCTAGCGGGGAACATAAGATGAAATTGTTGTAGGGTACGAAACCACCTCAAAGTTATCTTTTCCGATCAATCTATTGAGCCATCCGTATAAGTGTCACAAACAACCCTAGAGTTCGTACTAAAATAACACCATATGATACGCATCAACCAACTCTAATGTCACCTAGATACTCCAATGTCACCACAATTATCCGTGAGTTGATTATTCGATATGCATCAAACAACTTCAGATTCATAATATTCAATCAAACACAAAGAACTTCAAAGAGTGCCCCAAGATTTCTACCAGAGAAAGTAGGACGAAAACGTGCATCAACCCCTATGCATAGATTACTCCAATGTCACCTCGGGAATCCGCGACTTGAGTGCCAAAACATACATCAAGTGAATCAATATAATACCCCATTGTCACCACGGGTATTGATATGCAAGACATACATCAAGTGTTCTCAAATCCAACAAGTATTCGATCCGATAATAGTGAAACCTAAAAGGTAAAAACTCAATTCATCACAACAAGATAGAGAGGGAGAAACACCATATGATCCAACTATATTAACAAAGCTCGCGGTACATCAAGATCGTGCCAAATCAAGAACACGAGAGAGAGAGAGAGAGAGAGAGAGAGAGAGAGAGATCAAACACATAGCTACTAGTACATACCCTCAGCCCCGAGGGTGAACTACTCCCTCCTCGTCATGGAGACCGCCGGGATGATGAAGATGGCCTCCGGTGATGATTTCCCCCTCCGACAGGGTGCCGGAACACGGTCTCGATTGAGTTTTCATGGATACCAAAACCATATAAAATTGTTGTAAACATGGCATGGATACTTCATAAATTATAGATATGCTGGAGACGTATCATCTTTTTCTTTATTGCTTCCACCAGGCGAATAGCCTTAGACTCCCTGTTGTATTTCAAGTACTTTTTCTCTAGCAAATTCAAGAACTTAGAGAAATCTTTCAAAACATGCAGCATGGGGTTAGTTCCAATATTTAGCTCACGATGTAAATCTTTTACCTTTGTAGTTCTAAGAAAAGACTTAATACTATCATAAACAGGATCAACCTTATTCTTTTCCTTTGAACAAAGGTACCAATTTTCAGCATTATACCTCATCCTGTCAAGTAAACTCCAAGCTTCTGATATCTCGGTCCCTAAAAAGGAACCTTTGGAAGCAAGATCTAAAGCTTGTTTACTTTGTGAGTCAAGTTCACCATAAAAGAAATTGACTATTAAGTAATCGGGATAATGGTGGCTAGGACGTACAAAGAGTATTTCACGATATCTTATATATGCATCTACCAGTTTCTCACCTTGTCGCTGCCCAAAACTGCTAATCTTCCTTCTTATCGTATATAATTTCCCTTGAGGGTAATAATAAGCATAGGATGCAGCTAACAAGTTTGGCCAGTTTCTCAAGACGTTCACGGGCTGACATTTTAACCATCCGGTAGCTCCTCCCTCTAATGAATAAGGAAATATATTTTCCTTTATTTCTTCATTAGTCAAATCCTGCAACTGAAAAGTTCCACATATGAAAGATTAAAACTGTCCATATGTTCATAAGGCCATTCACTTGCATCACCTTAGAATATATTATTTTTCACCATAGCAATTAACCGAGGGTTTATCTCATATACTTTACTCGGTAGGTCAGGACCAGTTATTATAAAGTTCTCTCCTCGCGGTGGTCCTGATACTAATTCCACTCCTACCTGAAAAAGTTGTTCTTGAAAGACCATGGCTGCTTTCGGTTTGCAAAAATGGTTAGGACACAAAATAATTAAAAACTTAAGGCAAGGCCCAAAAGCGCTCAGCTCCCCGGCAACGGCGCCCGAAAAAGCTTGATAGCCTGCAAGTGCACGGGGTTTAGTTGTAGCCTTTTCGAAGTAAGAGTATCGATCCCACAGGGAGCACATGAATCAGACTTTTGCCTCTTGTAGAGAATTATGTATTTTTGTTCCCGCAGATAATTGTAGACTTAAAGTAGAGTGAGGGCGGATAAAAATAATTGTGGAGTAGTGTTGTGACTTGTAACTAAATAACATAAAAGTAAATGAAGTGCAAGGATTGTAATGACGAGCGAAACAACAGAATAAAAACGCGTTCTCAAGGTGTCCGGAATCCCCATTGGTATGTTTCTACTGCACATATGCATAAGCATAGTATAGAACGGATACTTGAGCCACTGTTGACGATTAAGCTGGGCGGAGCCGGGTACAGTACATGTTCTACTCCTAGTAGACTTTGTGCCACGCACGCCACCATCATAGTCTCCCCCAGAGGGTTACAACTCATGATAATTAAGGGTTTCCCCATGGACGTGGCCTCTCTAAGGTTCTCTGTAATTCCCCGGTCAATTGCAAAGGCTAGGAGCAGTAGGCTTTTACTGTCACCTCGAATTACCTCTGCGTCCTAAACCTTTACAACGACAGTGATATACTTCATGGCCATAAGGCACAAATGCTGAGTGGGGCCCCTTCACAACATTCACGAAGTTATTAAACTAAGCATTCAACAGGGAATCTCATATCCACAATTACGTTTCAGATCCTACACATACCAAGTATCATCCATATCCCCGAGAACTAGGGGTCTACTTGTTGGGTTCTACGGTAGGGTGCGTCGACTGCAAATTAAAAAACATCCTACCCGCAGAACAACCAGGAACATGCTACGGGAATGGATCACGGAGCGTTACCACTAGACGCGCAGTGTCGTGCAGCAGAAGTAGAGTTGAGGCAGCGTGTCCAGAGTCGTCTCCTCCTCATCCGATCTCCCTCAAACAGCGGGTCGTCGGATCCCACGTACTGGTTCGCCGGAACGGCGCAAGTGCACCGCCTCTAATGTATTCGCGCGTGCAGAAGGAACACCATGCGACGGACTGCTAGGTCCGATCACACAGTCGGCGGTGAGTGGAGGTGGCTATTCGCAACACATGCAAAACCTAGTGACGGCGCCGAAGCGATCAACTGAATGAGTGTGCCGCACCTCCACTATATATAAGCATCCGTCGTGGGCTTAACACTTGAGCTTCACACGGATCCTAAAGCCCAAATTCTATTCGGCATGGATCCGAGTGTGAGTAGGATCACATCTGACTCGCGGAGTCGGATCCGGCCTCACAGGTTCCTTCCCTTAAGCGCACGACCCCTTAGGTTCAAGTCGGATTGGTTGCAGGTTGGATCACCTCCGACCTGCTCGGCTGGTAGCGGCCTCTAGCAAGGTGTGCCGACCACCAAGTAAATAATGAAGCCGGTTGGCGAACCTGTACAACATGTCACACTTATGTTCCCTTTGCCACACGATATATGTTGTCGGGCTCAAGGCGATTCTGTCATCCTTGTGCTAGCCCGACCTCTTTCTCGTTCCAGTGATGCCGACCACTAACCGAATTATCTCATAATCCTTGTCGCATGGCCATGCTTATCTTGGTCAGATCACATGAGGGGCCCAGAGTATATCTCTCCTGATTGGAGGGGCAAATCCCATCTTGCTCGACCATGTCTCGTAGCATGGGTCCGGACAAGCCCGAAACCTACCTTTGTAACTACCCAGTCACGAAGTAGCGTTTGGTTAGCCCAAAGCAGGTCTGTCACCATCCCGAGTACATGCGCCAGCTCAGGTCTTAGGACATAGAACGTATGTTGTACTAGAGACTCACAGATGACCTATCGCTGCGTCTCATAGTTGGGTCTGTCCGACTCGGACCAGATCCTTCCGGGTCCATATTATCTGGTTAGCATCCAATGCTCCATGGCTAGTGAGACCAAGCCATCAACTGTGTCATATGCTAGTCTAGTCGGCTGACACAGCCCTTTCGACTAGGGACCTTTTAGGACAGTCATCATACAATGCATAGTCTCACAAACAAGTCACGTACTTGTTGATACACATCATTGATAATGTCCAAGGACTATCTTTATTCATAAACACATAGGAAATATCATCATACATGATTGCCTCTAGGGCATATCTCCAACACTACTCACACATGAGGACAACTAACATCATAGCAATGGTAATGGAATACATGGATGAGTGATTCAAATGATACACCGAAGGATCCACTAGGGTTCTTGATGTTGCAGATGATAAGGATGTGGATGATGATGATGAAGTAGGTGATGATGACAGTGGCGATGATGTTGTCCCCCTTATCGTGGTTGGAAGGAACCCCTCCTTCTCCTTGCCAATCCCTCCTCCGGATGAACTCCGGAGGCTAGGGTTCTGCCTTCTGGATGAGTTTCTGGTGTCTTTGGGCATCTGATCCACGATCCAATTCGACGGGGTGGAAATAGTTGATCTGGCGGTGGCGGTGGCGTGCCATAAGGGCGCGCGCGGTCGTATGGAACGTCGTCTTCGCTCTGGAAGCACGACGACGCCCGTTCCTTTAGCCTTCTTGCTTGATTCTTTTATGGAAAGTGATTATCACATTAAAAAAGTGATTCGACTACCATTTCTGATGATTTTCACCATTAAATGATAATTGATCTAAAAGACATTACCTGAGGGATTATCAACAAAATGAAGTGCGCGAGCGTGGTAAAATTCCACAAAGCCTACTATGCAGGAACAAAATACATAGCAAAATTATCACATAAATTGGACTCATCACCAACAACACTTGAGCTAGTCCTAGAGGCAAGACTAGGAACCTTTTATTTAACCTTTTATCATTCCTTGCGTGCATATGAGTTTTCCACTGAATCGCATATTCCAGGATCATAGTAGTTATATCATAGAATATAAACTCTTTAATTATGAATACGGAAATATAATAATACAAATATTATTGCCTCTGGGGCATATTTCCAACAGTCTCCCACTTACACTAGAGTCAATAATCTAGTTTACATAGTCTCTTTAACACCTATGGCTATCCGGTGTTGCTCACGCTTTGCTCGTGGTAAAGCCTTTGTCATCGGGTCTGACACATTCAAATCCAGGTGAATCTTGAGAATTTTCACATAGCCCTTCTTGACATATTGTCGGACAATGTGATACTTGCGTTCAATGTGTCTGGTCTTCATGTGTGATATTGGTTCCTTTGCTTGAGCAACGGCTCCACTATTATCACAATATAGAGCCATTGGATTCATCACACTTGGGACCACACCAACTTCTTCAAGAAACTTATTGATCCAGAACGCCTCCTTTGAAGCTTCCGAAGCCGCAATATACTCTGCTTCTGTCGTAGAATCCGCAACAGTGTTTTGTTTGAAACTTTTCCAAACAACCGCACCACCATTAAGTGTGAAAACATAACCTGATTGAGATTTATAGTCATCTATATCAGTCACGAAGCTAGCATCGGTGTATCCATTTACAATGAGTTCTTCATCTCCTCCATAAACAAGGAGCATGTCCTTTGTTCTTCTGAGGTACTGCTACTTGTGAGCTGCGTTCGGATTTCCTCGAAGAGGAGAGGATGATGCAGTACAGTAGAGATAAGTATTTCCCTCAGTTAAGAACCAAGGTTACCAATCCAGTAGGAGAACCACGCGAAACCTCGTTAGCAGTACCTACACACAAAAGAGCAAATATTTGCACCCAACGCGATCAAGCGGGTTGTCAATCCCCTTGGCGGTTATTTGCAAAAATCAAATCTGGTAGTGATAGATAGATGAAATAAAACACAAAATAAAATAACGGTAAATAAATTGCAGCAAGGTATTTTTGGATTTTATGTATGATAAAACTAGACCCAGGGGCCATAGTTTTCACTAGAGGCTTCTCTCTCAAACAAAAAGCATACGGTGGGTAAACAAATTACTGTTGGGCAATTGATAGAAAAGCGCATAGTTATGACGATATTCAAGGCAATGATCATGTATATACAGGGCCGGTCCTGAGATTTCGGGGGCCCGGGGCAGAACTCAAACTCGAGGCCCCTTAATATAGACATCATGACAATAAAATTGCAGGTTTGACAAACGGGGGTTTCCTGAAAATGGCAACGGCGTCGGTCGATTTTCCTAAGGAAGAACGCGAGGCGGGGACGGGAGTGATGTGGCCGACCATACCACCTGGGCGAGGCCCACGTCGTTGTAGGTAGCAGGGAGTCGCGGGGGAGGGGGGGGAGGCACCAGGCCCAAAAAGAGGGGTAGTAGAGTGATGGTCGGAACGGCGGTGGACCGACAACGAAGGAGGTGGCTAGAGCAAGCCGGTGCGGCAGCGTAACACATGCCACATGTGATGGTGGACAGCAGTACGTCCAGGGACGGAGTTACAAAATCGGTACGGAGGGGGCTAGACTATAAGCATGATGTTCACATTGCACCTAACCAATTGGCTTGATTTTTTATTTTTATGAATTTGCTATTTTCCTATTCATGTCTTCCAAGTACAAATGGATAATTGGAAATTTCTTAATTAATTGTTGATGTTTGTAACTTCTACAATTCATCCCACTTCTGTAGTTTTATAGTCACAAATTAATCTAATGTCAAACATAGAGCTAAGGCGCAATCAAAATTATAGATATAGAGTAAACTAACCTTTCTTCCTTACACCATCACTGTCATTCTTATTCCCGCGGGTGAGACCAACCGGCCAGCCATGCGTGGTGTGCCCCCGTGCAGTTCTGGATCGCTGCCCTTCTCACCCTCTATGGATCCACTGGTATCAGCTTGATCAGGCGCTCGGCGTTGAAGCGATGTCTATTGGCACGCAGTTGGCGAATGTGCGTTTGTGCGTGTGCTACAAGGACTTGGAGACCAGATCGCTGGAGAACGGAGCTGCGGACTTCATCGGCGCATCGCGACTCCACCTACGACTCGCGATCGCAGCCAGTCGGCCAGGGTTAACCTGAATCGGGATCGGAAAGGAGAACAGGAAGACGTCGTGTAATCATGGGCTATATGCGACGTGCTCCTATTGCCTAGGCACCAGCCACTACATGTCTCGCTGGCCCATGGGCTACCTGCCTACGTAACAGGTTTTCGGGGGCCCCTGGATTTGGGGGGCCCGGGGCAGCCGCCCCCTGCCCCCCCTTAGGGCCGGCCCTGTGTATATAGGAATCACGTACAAGACAAGTAGACCGACTCCTGCCTGCATCTACTATTATTACTCCACCGATCAACCGCTATCCAGCATGTATCTAGGGTATTAAGTTAATGAAAACGGAGTAACGCCTTAAGCAAGATGACATGATGTAGACAAAGTAAACCCAAGCAATATGAATAAACCCCGTCATTTTCCCCTTAATAGCAACAATACAAATACATGTCATGTCCCCTTCTGTCACTGGGATTGAGCACCGCAAGATTGAACCCATCACAAAGCACCTCTCCCATTGCAAGATAAATCAATCTAGTTGGACAAACCAAACCGATAGATCGGAGAGAAATACAAAGCTATAATAATCATGCATAAAAGAAATCAGAGAAGACTCAATTAATATTCATGAATAATCTGATCATAAACCCACAATTCATCGGATCCCAACAAACACACCGCAAAAGAAGATTACATCGAATAGATCTCCATGAACAACGAGGAGAACATTGTATTGAAGATCAAAGAGAGAGAAGAAGCCATCTAGCTACTAGCTATGGACCCGTAGGTCTGTGGTAAACTACTCACACATCATCGGAAGGGCAGCTAGGTTGATGTAGAAGCCCTCCATGATCGATTCCCCCTCCGGCAGAGTGCCGGAAAAGGCCTCCAGATGGGATCGCGGAAGAACAGAAACTTGCGGCGGCGGAGAAAGTATTTTGGGTGGCTCCCTGATGTATTGGGAATATTTGGGAATTTATAGAGGTGGAATTAGGTCAAGAGGTGCCACGAGGGGCCCACAAGTCTAGAGGGCGCGCTCCCCGAGCTTGTCACTCCCTCATGGCTCGTCTGGTCTTCTCCCGAACCTTCTAGGGTCCCTTCTGGTCCAGAAAAAATTAATCGAAAGTTTTTTCTCCGTTTGGACTCTGTTTGATATTGATTTTCGGAAAAGCCAAAAACAAGCAAAAAACAGCAACTGGCACTAGGCACTAGGTTATTAGGTTAGTCCCAAAAAATGATATATAATTGCATATAAAACATCCAAGATTGATACTATATATAATAGCATGGAACAATAAAAAATTATAGATACGGTGGAGACGTATCAGGTACTTAAGAATATTCTTAACTGTTGTCCAGTGATCCACTCCTGGATCACTTTTGTACCTGCTACTAACACTTAGTGCATAAGAAACATCTGGTCTTGTACATATCATAGCATACATGATGGACCCAATAGCAGAGGCATATGGAACTCCACTCATTTGCACTCGCTCATCAACTGTCTTGGGACATTGATTTCTGCTAAGTGTTATGCCATGTGACATTTGGAGAAAACCTTTCTTAGCATTCTCCATTTTAAACCTCTTTTAAACCTTGTCAATGTACGTGCTCTGACTTAATGCTACTAGATGTCTTGATCTATCTCTATAGATCTTTATGCCCGATATATATGCAGCTTCACCTAGTCTTTCACTGAAAGCACACTCTTCAAATAGTCTTTTATTGTGCCAAGAAACTTTGTATCATTTCCAATCAATAATATGTCATCTAAATATAATATCAGAAATGCTACAGATATCCCACTAAACTTCTTGTATACACAAGCTTCCTCATCATTTTTAATGAAGCCAAACTCTTTTACCACTTCATGAAAATGTTGATTCCAGCTCCTTGATGCTTGCTTCAAACCATAGATTTACCTTTGAAGCTTGCACACCTTTCTGGCATCCTTTGGATCGACAAAACCTTTTGGTTGTATCATATATACATCCTCTTTCAGATTTCCATTTAGGAAAGCAGTTTTGACATCCATCTACCATATCTCGTTGTCGAAATATGCAGCTATAGCATTGGTACTGGAGAGAAAGTCTCATCATAATCGACTCCCTCGACTTGCGAAAACTCTTTCGCGACTAGCCTTGCTTTATAGATGGTGGGATTACCATCCGTGTGTGTTTTTCTCTTGAAGATCCATTTGCATTGTATGGGTTTTACACCCTCTGGAGGATCGACGAAGTTCCAAACTTGATTCTCGTACATGGACTCCATTTTCGGATTGCATGGCTTTGAGCCATTATTTTGAGCTGGGCGCCACCATCGCTTCCTTGTAGTGCGCAGGTTCATATTCTTCTAAGATAAATATTTCATTATGAAACCATTCAGGAGGTTCGATAACTCTTCTGACCTACGCGGTTCAGTCACAGTCTTAATTGGAGTTTCTACAGCTAGTGTAGTAACTTTTGGTTCCGTAGCATGGACAACTTCTGGAACAGATTCCTTTTCGTTAGTCCTATCTACATTTTCCAAAGATTCTATAATCTCATTAAGCTGTACTGTCCTCCCACTTATTTCTTCAGCGAGAAACTCATCCTTGAGAAAGTGTCCACCTTTTGCAACAAACAATTTGTCACTGGAATTTTGGTAGAAGGAATACCCAAATGTTTCTTTGGGATAACCTACAAAGTAGCACTTGTTTGCTTTACGATCAAGCTTGTTTGGCTGTAAATGTTTTACATAAGCTTCACTACCCCAAATCTTGATATGCGACAAATTTGGTTTCTTACCATTCCATAACTCATATGGTGTTGTCTCAACATACTTTGATCGTGCTTTGTTTAGTGTATATATTGTTGTCTCAAGTGCATATCCCCAAAATGATAAAGGTAGATCAGTAAATGACATCATTGACCTGACCATGCCTAACAAGGTTCGGTTATGCCTTTCCGACATGCCGTTTCTCTGTGGAGTTCCGGGAGGGGTAAGTTGTGGGACAATCCTACAATCACTTAGATGCTTGGTAAACTCATGGCTTAGATATTCTCCTCCATGATCTGATCATAGAAATTTTATCTTCTTACCACAATGATTCTCAACTTCGTTATGAAATTCTTGGAACTTTTCAAATGTTTCAGACTTATGTTTCACTAAGTAGATATACCCATATCTACTCAAACCGTCAGTGAAGGTAACGAAGTACAAGTATTCATTGCGTGCCAGAACACTCATTGGTCCACATACATTGGTATGTATTATATCCAATAATTCAAGCGCCTGTTCAGGATGACCAGTGAACGGTGTCTTGGTCATTTTACCCATCAGACAAGCTTCACATGTATCAAATGATTCAAAATCAAACGATGTTAACACTCCATCTTTATGAACTTTCTGCATACATTTCTTTCCGATATGACCAAGACGGCAGTGCCACATATAAGTGGTATTATTAGTCTTCTTAAGACGTTTAGCATTAATGTTATAGACTTCTTTCTCAAGTTCAAGATCTAACATGAATAGTCCACCAACCATGGGTGCAAATCCATAAAACATATCCTTATAATATATTGACCAACCATTGCTCTCAGACTTATAAGAATAACTGTCATTTATCAAACATGATCTAGAGATAATCTTCTTACCTAACTTCGGAACCAAATAACAATTATTCAGTTCTAAGATAAATCCTGAAGGTAAACTTAATGACATAACACCGACGACCTGAGTAGCGATCCCATCACCATTTCCGACACGCATCACGACTTCATTCTTTCCCAGCTTGCGAATCTTTCGTAGTCCTTGTGTGGTGTTGCAAATGTGAGCAACCGACCCTGTATCAAATACCCAAGACTTGGAATTTTCAGCAAGTAGAATATCAATAACATTAACATGTATAAATTTTATACCTTTACCGGAAGATGAGTTCTTCTTATCTGCCAAATACTTCACACAATTTCTTTTACAGTGTCCTTTCTCTTTGCAGTAAGAACAAATAGTCTTGCAAGAAGCTCCACCCTTGTTCCTCTTGGTGTTGTGTTTTCTTTTGAAACTTTCTGTCTTGTTCACAAGCAACTTTTGCTGGTTCTGCAACCCGATTTCATTGGTTTTGAGCATCGCTTCATGAAGCAATGAAAGGATCAAATCATTTTCCGGTGTCTTGGGAACATCTATTTCCATTGCATTGATACTATCATAATAGTCTACAAGCCTAACACTTTTCTCACCAAGTTCAGCTATTTTGCATTCATCCAATGCTTCAGTCATCTCATGAATTTCAGTTGGATCTTCATGATACAAAACTTCAAGTGCTTCGGCAATTTCAACAACACTGAGATGTTCAAAACGTTTCTGTAGCACTTGATCCATGCAAGATAGCATAATACTTTTACAACACTAAAATCATTCTTGCAAGATATGAACACATTGATGACATCTTAAGACGCTCCTGGCACCGTGTAGTCACCAAGTGGTTGATCAAGCACATATTATTTCTTCGCACTTTTGAGAACATATCTCAGAGTGTGGATCCAGTCCTCATAGTTTCCACCATTTGCAACCAACTTTTCTTTCTCAAACAGAGGTGCTAAACTAAAACTACTGCAAGCCATTGATCTACAACAATAAACAAAAGATTCACTTAGACATTTATTCATAATTAATGTTGCACTAGTGTTTAAAAAAATTAATATAAAGTACACTTCCACTCAAATCAATATATCTCATAATTGAAAGTGAGTGATTTAAGATCCTGATCTCATTCACACCCATGGATGGTAGCATCTCATATGATGTGAATTTCAACCGGTAGGCAATATTTTGCCAATCATATCTCCATATGACTCTTGTTCAGCTTTTGATGCTTCATGCTCCGAGCTTAGAACTTTTCTGCTAGAACTTCAAGGCAACCGAGTGTTTCTGTTATGAGGTCTTACCTCACCCGCCTTACACTTCACTTCTCGTTTGTACTCATGGTAGCATGTAGTACTCCGAAAGGCCACATGTTATAGACGGTTGCAAAACTAGGAAGAGCAACTTTTAACTTGATATTACTATGAGAGATCACCCTAATAATTTACTACTGCGCAATCAAAGGGTGCAAACAACAAAGGGATAAACATCTCAGGCAATTCATAAAAGCATGATATGGTATAGCCCTGGGCGTCGGGAATCCTTCATGACCATCTTCAATCTTCAGTTGAAGCGTCATGACGGCTAATATTTCATTGTTGTGGCAACCGTTTCAAAAATGTTGTCGTGGCGACAATTTCAGAAAATGTTGTCGTGGCAACCATTTCAGAAAATGTTGCCATGGCACAATATTCAGAAATTCCGCCGTGGCATGAAATTATAGCTCCTCGTCCCGTGCCTAGTACACCTTCTCCACGTTGGGGTCCTCTGTGTATGCTTGCCATCGTCACATGTAACCTGTAGGCTATCTCTACGATCTTTACATTAATGTGGCAATCTCATGGCTCCAGCCATCATGCCGTGACGCGCAGGTCACTTAACATTACAACATATAACCATCTCATACATAAACTCATTATCATGACGAAGGCTATACCACATCATATGCATACTCTGCAAAACCAAGTTAGACGTCCTCTAATTGGTTTTAGCAAATTTTAGTTATGTGGTTAACCAGTTTTAACCAAATAATACTGGCTACCTACGTCCACAACAAAGGTGATAATTCTTGATGCTAGATTAAGGTTCGGGGTGTGTGAGGGAAGAGACTTAATTAAAAATCTCTAGCCCCACACTAAACTTCATCAAATATGCATACCCCCTTGAAGATCGTCGTTCACTATTCTTGGCTATGATGAGGCCCAAAGAACTGTTAGCAGATCGTCGACAGCTAGAGCCGAGCGATTGTCAGAACTTTGTACAAAGCCTCACCATGTCGTCAATGAATTGAACAAAAGCAACACTCAAGGGAAGCATTAGCAAGAACATCAAACCCTCACATCCACATGTGATCTAGATCACAACCTGCACCTACTCATATAACTGCTCATGATGCCACTGTTGGGAAACATAGTAGAAAACAAAAAAAATCGCACCTACACACACCCATGATCAATATGAAGATGCATTACGGGTTTGGATCCCGATCGTTACCGTCACCGAGTTGTAGCGGAAGAAAGAATGTGTCGGTGTAGATCATACTTGGAGTCCCTCGAACCATCGATGAATGATCTTGTGAACTGCCCATGAAGAGCCCCTTGAACTGAAGACTGAAAGCATGACCTCTCTACTTGGTTGCAAGCGTGCAGCCTTCACGATCCGGCAGCGCTTCACCGTCTAGAGCTAATCGTCGCCAAAGAATTAGAGGGAGGAGATTAGAACCACACTAGGATTCTAATTATGAGGATTAGAGGATCTAGGTCTAACTCTAATTAGATCAACTAGGATCAACTAGAACTAGAACTATAGGGAACTAGAGGCGGCTTAAGAAACTTGTTTATCACATAGAGCAAAAACCCCTAGTATATATAGGTTTGAGGGGAGGGAGAGGGTAGCCACAAAGGAGGGAAAGGCCCTCTTTGGGGCGCCGGCCAAGGGAGGGGAGGAGGAGCCCTCCCCCCTCTCCAATTCGGCCTCCTTCCTATGGCAAAGGGGGCTCCTCCTATCTTGGGCCTTGGTGGCCCAAGTTGCCTTCCACCACTTGGCCTTTTTAGTCCCGTTGATATTAAATTAAATATAAAAGTGTTCTAATTATTTTCAGACCCTTTTGCATATAATTTAACAGCCCCGAAAACACTTTCCACCTATATATTGGTTATCGGTAATACCCGGTATTACCCGATACTCTCCGAAACCCTTCCGGTGACCCCGAAACGCTTCCGGATCCTCTCAGAACTATTCTGAATATTAATGAAACAATTCCACAAATATATTCTCATCACTCCCGTCCTACTAACACTCAATAGACTGTGATTGCCGTAAGCTTGTGACCCAGTAGGTTCGGTAATTCGTAGACATGAACGAAACCCCTTCGTTCAATGACCGATAGCGGAACCGTGGACATCCATATCGATCCCTATGAGCACATGAATGATATTCGAGTGAACCTTTGGTTATCATGTGATGTTCCATTTGCTTTGCAATACTTCACAAAACCCGGAATGCATCGGTATCCTCCTGAGTCATCACATGCTCACTATACCATTATCCTCGTTACTGGTTTTGTTCTTTCTCGTTATCGTGTTCCAGCATCCCTGTGACAAAGTCATCTATGTCTGGCCAGATGATGATGGATGTCGTCACACCGAGAGGGCCCTAAGAATATCTCTCCATCGTCGGAGGAGCAAATCCCACTCTCGAGCTATTTAGTCACTTGCCAAACTTTCCAATGAACCTGTAAGTTGTCGTTATGATCACTATGTTACAGGTGACGCTTGAGCAACCCCAAAGCCCACCGTATGGTAAGAAGTGACCACGATACTCTCATGGTCTATGGAGAAAATCACATGTTAACACTCCATGTTATAACAATTGATTACAGACGATAATAACTCAATTTCATAACAGACAAGTTTGGGTCGATTCAATATGATCGTTCTTCCAACGCATAATCTCAATGTTATTTTAGGACTATCGCTACACTTAACGATATCCTAAGATCCAGAAAATGTGATCACCAACAACACTTGAGCTAGTCCTAGAGGCAGGACTAGGAACTTTTTATTTAACTGTTTATCGTTCCACGCATGCATATGGGTTTTCCACTGAATCGCATATTCCAGGATCATAGCAGTTATAGCATAGAATATAAACTCTTTAATTACGAATACAAAAATATAATAATATAAATATTATTGCCTCTAGGGCATATTTCCAATAGTAGATTCCATGACGAAAGAAAATTGTATGTTGAGACTTAAGACGCTTCAAAGAAGAATGTCTGAATCAAGAATTATCTTGATGGATAAGAATCTTTGTCTGGATCAAGGAGTGTCTTGATAGAAATAGGATTATACTGACTAACTCAAGAAGTGTCTTGATATAGATTTTAATGATCCTAAGTGCAATGAGACTGATGACACTATATTATGAATAATAGGGTCATTATTCAAAGCAGAAAAGGTTTTAAAACCCACATAGAACAAACATAACAAGGTCAAGTTTCACAAAGAATTTGTATGACAGAACCGTTGACAAAAACTATACCACGAGCAAAGCATGTGATAACACCATATAGCCATGAGTATTAAATATAATAGGCAACTAGATTATTGACTCTAGTGCAAGTGGGAGTCTGTTAGAAATATGCCCTAGAGGCAATAATATTGTATTATTATATTTCTATGTTCATAATTAAGAGTTTATATTCTATGATATAACCGCTATGATCCTGGAATATGCAATTTAGTGGAAAACTCATATGCACATGTAGAACGATAAACGGTACAATAAGATTCCTAGTCTCGCCTCTAAGACTAGCTCAAGTTTTGTTCGTGATCACGTTTTCCGGGTCTTGAGATATCGTCAAGAGTAAGGATAGTCTGAAAACAACATTGAGAGTATGACGTTAGAAGAACGATCATATTGAATCGACCCAAACCTGTTTGTTATATTTTGAAATAATATCATCATAAGTCAATTGCTATAACACGGAGTGTTAATGTGTGTTTAGTTCCTTATACCATGAGAGTATCGTAGTCACTTCTTATTGTACGAAGAGCTTTGGGGTTGCTCAAACGTCATCTGTAACTAGGTGATCATAACGACAACTTACAAGTTCATCGGAAAGTTTGACAAGGGACACGATAGCTCAAGAGTGGAATTTGCTCCTCCGATGATGGAGAGATATTCTTAGGGCCCTCTTGGTGTGATGACATCCATCATCGTCTGGCCAGACATAGGTGACTATGTCAAGGGGATGCCGGAACATGTCAATGAGAAAGAAGAGCAAAACCGGTAACGAGGAGACCGGTATGGTGAGCATGTGTATGACTCAAGAGGATACCGATATATCTCACCTCGGGTTTTGTAATGTATCGCGAAGCAAAGGGAACATCACATGATAACCAAAGGTTCACTCGAATGTCATTCATGTAATCATAGGGATTGATATGGACGTCCACGATTCCGCTATCGGTCATTGAACGAAGGGATTTTGTTCATGTCTATGATTTACCGAACCTACGGGGTCACAAGCTTAAGGTAATCATGATCTGTTGAGTGTTAGTAGGACGAGAGTGTCAAGGATTTATTTGTGGAATTGTTTCATTAATATTTGGAATAGTTTCGAGAGGAACCGGAAGCGTTTCAGGGTCACTAGAAAGGTTTCTGAGAATATCAGGCAATACCGGGTATTCCCAATAAATAATATATAGGTGGAAAATGTTTCTGGAGATTTTAAATTAATAATAAAAGGCTCTAGTAATTGTTAGGAGGCTTTGATATTTAATTTAATATCAACGGGCCTTAAAAAGCCAAGTGGTGGAAGGAGTATTGGGCCACCTTGGCCCATAAGGAAGTGGCGCCCCCTTTCCTATAGGGGAGGCCGAATTGGACTAGGGAGAGGAGTCCTCCTCCCCCTCTTGGCCGGCGCCCTAAGGAGTGCCTTTCCCTCCTTGGTGGCAGCTCCTCCCTTCCCCTCTAACCTATATATACTTGAGGTATTGGCCCTTTTGTGAACACAAGTTTTGGAGCCTCCTCTAGTTCATCTAGTTCTAGTACTAGTTGATCCTAGTTGATCTAATTAGAGCTAGATCTAGTTCCTCTAATCCTCATAATTAGAAGCCCAGTATGGTTCTAATCTCCTCCCTCTAATTCTCCTACGACGATTAGCTCTGGACGGCGAAGCGCTGCCGGATCGTGAAGACCGTACGCTTGCAACCAAGTAGAGAGGCCGTGCTTTCCACCTTCCGTTCGAGTGATCGTTTGAGGGCGGTTCGCGGGATCGTCATCAACGGTTTGAGGGACTCCAAGTACGATCTACATAGACTCGTCTACTTTTGCTGCACTCCGGAGTCAGTAACGATCGTGTTCCAAACCGTTTATGCATCTTCATATTGTTCCTGGGTGATTGTAGGCGATTTTTTGTTTTCTACTACGTTTCCCAACAGTGCCGCCTTGGACGAGGTGGTTGCTGCTACTTGTGATAGGTATTGGGATTTCCCCGAAGAGGAAGGGTGAAGTAGTATAGTAGCAGAAAGTATTTCCCTTAGTTAAGAACCAAGGTTTATTGAACCAATAGGAGATCCACGGAAATGACCTTTAGCAGTACCTGCACACACACAAACAAATACTTGCACCCAACGTGGGCAAGAGGGTTGTCAATCCCCTTGTACTCGTTAATTGCAAGGATTAATTCTGATAGTGGGAGATATATAAATTGTAAAACTAAATAAAAGTAAATAAATTCCAGCAAGGTTTTTAGGGATTTAACAATATTATTTAAATGGACCCGGGTGCCATAGCTTTCACTAGAGGCATCTCTCTCAAGAACATAGCAACGGTAGGTAAAATTACTCTTGAGCGATTGATAGAAAAGCGCATAGTTATGATGTTACTCATGGCATGATCAATACATATGCATTACGTCTGTGACAAGTAGACCGAAACAATTATGCATCTACCACTATTACTCTACTTTGAGAGTGCTTTTATACTTGCCTCTCTACGTATTAAGTTCATAACAAACAGAGTAATGCATGAAGCATGATGACATAATGTAGACAGAATAAAACCAATCAATATGATCAAACCCCGTCGTTTTACCCTTAGTAGCAACAATACAAATACATGCCTTGCTACTCCTCATGTCACAGAGTGAGGACACCGCAAGATTGAACCTACCACAAAGCACTTCTCTCGCCGAAGATAAATCAATCTAGTTGGCCAAACTAGGATAGATCGGAGAGAAATACAAAGCTATAACAATCACACATAATAAAATTCAGAAATAACTCAATTACTTTCAATGAAAAATCTAATCATAAACTCACAATTCATCGGATCTCAACAAACGCACCGCAAAAGTTTACATCGAATCGACTCCGAATAGAACATTGCATTGAAGATCAAAAAGAGAGAGAGAGCCATCTAGCTATGGCTATGTACCCCTCCGTGATTGATTCCCCCTCCGGCAGATTACTGGAAAAGGCCTCCAGATGAGATCGCGGAAGAACAGAGGCTTGCGGCGGTGGAAGAATTGTTTCGGGTCTACCTCTGGGGGTTTTGGAATATTTGGGAATTTATAGCGCTGGAATTAGGTCACACGGAGCCACGAGGGGCCCACAAGACCACGGCGCGCCCCCTTGGGTGTGCCCTGGTGCCTTGTCGTCTCCGCGTCTGGCTTCTGGTCCTTCCCCTGAAGCTTCTAGGGTCCCTTCTTGTCCAGGAAAAATCGTCAAAAAGTTTCGTCGCGTTTGGACTTTGTTTGGTAGAGATTTTGTGTAAAACCAAAAACATGTAGAAAACAAATACTGGCACTAGGCACTAAGTTAATAGGTTAGTTTCCAAAAATAATATAAAATGACATATAAAGCATACAACATTGATAAATATAATAGCATGAAACAATAAATAATTATAGATACATCAGAGACGTATCAGTTCCCCTGCCGCTTCCTCTTGATGGCGGCAGCGAAAGGAGTTGGGGCCATGGGAGGCGCGGGCGACGGCGGTGGAGGCGACGACGACGCAAGATATGGGGCGCCCGGGGCGGTGGGTACTCCATCCGGTCGAATTCTGATGCCGCGGTGCTGGACGGTGAGGTCGGAGGCGGGATTGGAGGCGGCGGCGGCGGGGGAGGCGGGAAATGAAGCGGCCGGAAGTTGGTTCACACCAAAGGAAAGGGGAGCCGGCAAAATCGAGCGAAATCCCGTAGATATGAAGGAAATGAGCCCGCAGATTCAGGATAAAAAAAACATTCCGAGACTACCGAATTTGCGGGATCTATTCGGGCCGGTTAAATCCTCTTCATCCCGCAAAACAGTGGTTATTTTGCCGGATGGCTCGGTTTACGGGATCTACGAGAGAGATGCTCTTATCCATAAAAATTGTCTCGGCCATCATCCAGATTTTTTTTGAAACTATGATGACTTATAGCAAATTCGGAAACTATACGCCCTAATGCATAAAAATCAAAAGTATGACCCCGTCGGCCTCCTGTTGGCCGAAGAGGGACTTTTCGGCCAACAGTTGGCCAAAGAGGACTCTTCAGCCTCCCATTGGCCGAAGAGTGGCCAGCTGGGCCGAAGATAGTAACTTCGGCTTACTATTGGCCGAAGAGAGCTCTTCGGCTGGGCGTTGGCCGAAGATGCATGCTCTTCGGTTTGTAGTAGGCCGAAGTGTTTTTTTATATTTAAAAGTGGCTTATAAATCCTGTACAACCATTCCCATCTTGTACATGAAAAAAATGTACTTTTTCCCTCCATATGTTCCCGCCATTCTCTCCCGCCATTCTCTCCCGCCATTCTCTCCCTCCATTTTCTCCCACCATTTTCTTTCCCGCCATTCTCTCCCACCATTCTCTCCCTCCATTCTCTCCCTCCATTTTCTCCTGCCATTTTCTTTCCCGCAGTTATCTCCCGCCATTCTCTCCCGCCATCTTCTTTCCCGCCATCTTCTCTTCTCAACCTATAAAACCCCCTCCACACTAAGGAGGGTAAGCAGGCGAGTGTAGTCTCGTCAAGATGTCCGGTTATCCTTTCGATCGTAGTTTTCACCCTAGTATGTCGAGATGGCTTCTGAGGTTAGCCGCCAATTTCGAGATAGACAATAGGATAGTTCCATGGGACGAACTCCTCAGAAGTGACACCGTACTGAATGTGTTGGCTCATGCATTAAGTAGGTGCGGGTGGCCTGCAAGGACCTTTGAGGAGATACGAAAAGAACTTCTCAGGTTGCATGGAAGGTGGAAGAAGCAACAACATAAGGGTGAAGCAATCCTAAAGGTTGCAGCAGAACATACTTATTTATGGACCCAAGACAGCGAGGACGAAGACGATATCTTCATGCCGAGCACCAAGGCCAAGACACCCGCATCGTGATACGTCACCAACGTATCTATAATTTATGAAGTATTCATGCCATGTTTATTATAGTTTTGTATGATTTTGGTGCACTTTTATATAGCTTTTATATGATTTTCATGGACTAACATATTGACCTAGTGCCCAGTGCCAGTTGCTGTTTTCTGCCCTGTTTTTGTTTCATAGAAAATCAATACCAAACGAAGTCCAAATGCAACGAAACTTTTTGGAGATTTTTTATTGGACCAGAAGAACACTAGAAGCTTCGGGAGGAGTCCAGAAGACCCTGGTGGGGCCCACAAGCCACCAGGGCGCGCCTGGGGGGGGGGGGCAGGCGCGTCCTGGTACCTCGTGGGGCCCACCAAGCTCCATTTGACCTGATTCCAACGCTGAAAAATCCTATGTATTCAGAAACCCCCGAAAGTTAACCTAGATAACTTTTTACGCCGCCGCAAGCCTCTATACCAGAGAGATCCCATCTACGGCCCTTTTCTGGCACCCTGCCGGAGGGGGAAAAGCATCACCAGAGGCCATCTTCATCATCTCGGCGGTCTCCATGATGAGGAGGGAGTAGTTCACCCTCGGGGCTGAGGGTTTGTACCAGTAGCTATGTGTTTGATCTCTCTCTCTCGTGTTCTTGAGATGGCACGATCTTGATGTACCGCGAGCTTTGTTGATATAGATGAATCATATGGAGTTTTCCCCTCTCTATCTTCTTGTGATGAATTGAGTTTTCCCTTTGAATTTTTCTTATTGGATTGAGTCTTTAAGGATTTGAGAACACTTGATGTATGTCTTGCATATGGATATATATGGTGACAATGGGATATTCACTTGAGTCACTTGATCTATGTTTTGGTGATCAACTTGCAGGTTCCGTGACCTTGGGGATTTATGCATAAGGGTTGGCACACGTTTTCGTCTTGACTTTCCGGTAGAAACTTTGGGGCACTCTTTGAAGTTCTTTGTGTTGGTTTGAATAGATGATTCTGAGATTGTGTGATGCATATCGTATAATCAAACCCGTGGGTACTCGTGGTGACATTGGAGTGCCTAGGTGACATTAGGGTTTTGGTTGGTGTGTATCTTAAGGTGTTATTCTAGTACGAACTCTAGGGCTGTTCGTGACAATTAATGGGGATGGCTCATAAGATTGATCGAGAAGGATAACTTTGAGGTGGTTTCATACCCTACAACAATTTCTTCGTTTGTTCTCCGCTATTTGTGACTTTGGAGTGAACTCTTTGTCGCACGTGAGGGATTTACATATGATTCAACTATGTCAACAATGTTGGGAGATCGCACTTGTGAAAGTATGAACCCTAGGCCTTGTTTCTAAGCATTGCAATACCATTTTTATGTCTATTTACTTCTTGCTACCTTGCTGTTTTTTATATTTTCAGATTACAAAAACCTATATCTACTATCCATACTACACTTTTATCACCATCTCTTCGCCTAACTAGTGCACCTATACAATTTACCATTGTATTGGGTGTGTTGGGGACACAAGAGATTTCTTGTATTTGGTTGCAGGGTTGTTTGAGAGATACCATCTTCAACCTAAGCCTCCCACGGATTGATAAACCTTAGGTCATCCACTTGAGGGAAAATTGCTACTGTCCTACAAAACTCTGCGCTTGGAGGCCCAACACGAGTCTACAAGAATAAGTTGTGTAGTAGACATCAAGCTCTTTTCTGGCGCCGTTGCCGGGGAGGTGAGTGCTTGAAGGTATATCTTTAGATCTTGCAATCGAATCTTTTAGTTTCTTGTTTATCACTAGTTTGGCTTAGAAAAAGAAAACTACAAAAAAATGGAAATGAGGTTGCCTCATATTATTCGTCTTTATCATGTCTTTCTTGAAAATGATGGATCAGAAAATTGTGCTCAATTGATAGAAGAAGAATTCAATAAAATGTTTGGCATAAAATATTTTAATGATGAGCATGATTGCAATGTTGCTAGTATGAATTCTTTGAATATCCATGATACTAATGATATGCAAAACTACAAGCTTGGGGAGGGTATGTTTTATGAAGATGATATTTTTACGCCCCCATGTTTTGATGAGAAAATTTATTATGATGATTGCATGCCTCCTATTTATGATGATTACAATGATGAAAGTGGATTTGGAGAGGTCACAACTTTATTTAATGATGATTCCACTATTTTGAAAGAGGTTTCAATTGATTATGATAACAAAGTTGCTATCTATGATGATTATTGTGATGACATGTATGCTATAAAGAATAATGATAACTATGAAACTTGTCATCATGATTTTAATTTTCAATTGGATTATGCCAATCAAGTATCTCGTGATAGTTATTTTGTTGACTTTGCTCCCACTATTATGAACGAGAGGAAAATTTCTTGTGTGGAGAGTAATAAAAATTATATGCTTACGTATCATGACAAAAATGCTTTATGTGATGGATATATTGTTGAATTTCTTCATGATGCTACTGAAAATTATTATGAGAGAGGATCATATGCTTGTAGGTAATGCAATAATATCAAGTTTCCTCTCTATGTGTTGAAAGTTTTGAAGTTATGCTTGTTTTGCCTTCCTATGCTAGTTGATTCTTGCTCCCATAAACTATTTGCTCACAAAATCCCTATGCATAGGAAGTGGGTTAGGCTTAAATGTGTTTGATATATTTCTCATGATGCTCGCTTTACGTTTCAATTCTTTACTTCTATGTGAGCATCATTCAAAATTATCATGCCTAGCTAAAAGGCTTTAAAGGAAAGCGCTTGTTGGGAGGCAACCCAATATGTATCCTTTCTGTTTTAGTGTGTCCACATGATTAAGCTATTTTAGTAATCATGTTTTATGTGTTTTCTTTCAATAAAGTGCCAAGTAAAACCTTTGGGATAGTGTGGATACTTGTTGATTCAATTCTATGCAAAAACAGAAACTTTTACCTCCAGTGTTTAATTTCCCAGATTTTATTGGAGCATCAAAAAATTCTGATTTTTTTTACAAAGTATTGATATGCAAATTGTTGACGTTTTCATAATTTTTCAGAATTTTTAGAGTTCTAGAAGTATGGTAGTTTCTCAGATCATTACAGACTGTTCTGTTTTTGACAGATTCTGTTATCAATGCATAGTTTGCTTGTTTTAATGTTTCCATAGCTTATATTATGAGATATAAATTGTGGAAATGATAGAATACAGTAGGCATTATATGGTAACAATTGTGAATCTTGTCTTGGACAGTATCTAAGTGATGGTTTATTCTTTATCATACTAACCGTTCTCACGAAGTTCCGTTAAGTTTTGTGTGATTGAAGTTTTCAAGTTTTGGGTAAGATATCGATATGAGGAGAATAAGGAGTGGCAAGTCCCTAAGCTTGGGGATGCCCGAGGCACCCCAAGGTAATACTCAAGGAAGACTCAAGCGCCTAAGCTTGGGGATGCCCCGGAAGGCATCCCCTCTTTCGTCTTCAACACTATCGGTAACCTCACTTGGAGCTATATTTTTATTCGTCACATAATATGAGTTTTTCTTGGAGCGTCATTTTATTCTGTTAATATTTTCTTTGTGTTATCAATAATCATGTTTTGTATCTTTTAGTTCAATAAAATGCCAATTATAGCCTTTACCTTGCCCAGTTTGCAAGTTTATGAGTTGCTGTTTCAAAACAGAAAGTTTGCTGCTATTGATTAAATTTCCCAGAAATATCAGAATGTGATAAAATCTTGAAATTTTGACACAGTCAACTTTGATAAATTATTTCCAGTGTGGTAAATTTTCATAATTTTTTGAGTTATCTAAGTATGGATTCTTAATTATCCTTTACAGACTGTCCTGTTTAGGCAGATTGCTGTTATGTTTGCATTGTTTGCATATGTTGGCTTGTTTAATAATTCTATTTGAGGATAGGAGTATTAAATATGCAGAGGCATTTAGTTTTCAATGTTTAATTATAATTTTAGTGATTTGCTACAGTAGAGAATGTTGAGGTTTTGTGTGGATTTATACTAACATATCTCACAAGTTCTTGTCAAGTTTTGTGTGGATGAAGTTTTTGAAACTTAGGGAAACTATTATATGAGAAGAATTAATGAGACACAAGAGTTCAAGCTTGGGTATGCCCAAGGCTCCCCAAGTTAATATTCCAAGAAGTATCAAGCATTCAAGCTTGGGGATGCCCTGGTAGGCATCCCATCACTTTTCTTCATCAACTATCGGTTAGTCTCGATTGAACCCAAGTTTTTACTTATTCACATAATGTGTGCTATACTTGGTTGTGTTTTTTGTTTTGCTTGCTGTTTGAATAAAATATCAAGATCTAAAACTTTTTAATAAGTGAGAGTCCTTACATAGCTACTTAATTGTTTCACTACTCATTGATCTTCGCTTATATATTTTGGAGTAGTTTGTCATTAATTCTCATGCTTCACTTATATCTTTTTGAGAGTTAATAATAGTAATGGTAATTTGCACAAGATATGAATTTGGTCCCAAGATGAATATTTGAGAGGGATATAATAAAAACTTTCATATAGATCATTGGTTATGATAAGTGTGATTCCTTGCAATGAAAATAATGAAAGAGATCATATGCTAATCTTATGGAAGGTAATGACATTACATAAAGAAAAGTATAAGTGGTAAAATTTATTGGAGGTTAACAAGCAGAGCATTAGTCAATGATGCAATTCATGAAAAAGTTAATAAGGGAAGAGAAGATTCACATGCAAATATACTATCTTGGACATCTTTTATGATTGTGAGCCCCCATTAAGTATTTTATGTCAAAGTGTTGACGTTGGACAAGGAAGACAACGTGATGAATTATGTTTGTTCATATTCACATAGAAGTTATATTGTTATAGATCCTCCAATATGTGGTGCTTGCCCAATATCTTTGCTAGCCAAAAATCCGCACCAAGTAGAGATACTACTTGTGCATCCAAAACCCTTAAACCCAGTTTCTTCTCATGAGTGTCCACCATATCTACCTATGGATTGAATAAAATCCTTCAAGTAAGTTGTCATCGGTGCCAAAAGCAATAAAAATTGCTCCTAAAATATGTATGATCTTTTATTGTAAGGGAAATAAGCATTGTACGAACTTGTGATGGTAAAGAAATAAAAGCGACGGACTGCATAATAAAGGTTGCTATCACAAGGGGCAATATAACGTGACGTTCCTTTGCATTAAGGGCTTGTGCATCCAACAACAAAAAGCGCATGACAACCTCTGCTTCCCTCTGCGAAGGGCCTATCCTTTACTTTTATGAATTTATTTATTTTGCAAGAGTCAATAGTGTTCTCCTCTACTTCTTTTTTTCTCTTTTGCAAGCATCATGTGGTGGGGAAAGATCTAGGCACATATATCTAGTTGGATATGAGTGATCATGAGTTATTATTCTTGACATCACCCTTGAGGTGAATAAGTTGGGAGGCGAAATCACAAGCCCCTATCTTTCTATGTGTCTGACTGAAACTTTTGCTCCATATATATGTCGTGAGTGTTAGCAATCATAGAAGACTAAATGATGGTTGAGTATGTGGACTTGCTAAAAAGCTCCTACATGAGACCCTTCCTGAAAATATGATGAATTGCAATTGCATTGTTGACTAGAATAGTTTGTTAGTTTCCAAGAAAGTTTATGCCTTATACTTCATTGTTGTGATGAATTGTTACTTGCTCATGAGAAGTTTTATGATAACAAATATTGCTGTTATAATAATGATCTTGCTTCAAATCATTCAAGTCCAATGTCCATGCAACAAAAGAAAATATTATATGATGATTATGATAGGTAGCATTCCACATCAAAATTTCTGTTTTTAATTGCTACTTTATCATGATGACTTTTATGAGAAAAGGTTGCTGTTATGATGCTAGGAAAAGTGATTGAAATTATCATTGATCAAACTTATGCACTATGCTAGCATTCACACTTCGTAAATTATTTCTTTTATCATTTACCTACTCGAGGACGAGCAGGAATTAAGCTTGGGGATGCTGATACGTGTCCAACGTATCTATAATTTATGAAGTATTCATGCCATGTTTATTATAGTTTTGTATGATTTTGGTGCACTTTTATATGATTTTCATGGACTAACATATTGACCTAGTGCCCAGTGCCAGTTGCTGTTTTCTGCCCTGTTTTTGTTTCACAGAAAATCAATACCAAACGAAGTCCAAATGCAACGAAACTTTTTGGAGATTTTTTATTGGACCAAAAGTACACTAGAAGCTTCGGGAGGAGGCCAGAAGACCCTGGTGGGGCCCACGAGCCACCAAGGCGCGCCTGGGGGGCAGGCGCACCCTGGTGCCTCATGGGGCCCACCAAGCTCCGTTTGACCTGATTCCAACACTGAAAAATCCTATATATTCTGAAACCCCCGAAAGTTAACCTAGATAAGTTTTTACGCCGCCGCAAGCCTCTGTACTAGAGAGATCCCATCTACAGCCCTTTTCCGGCACCCCGTCGGAGGGGGGAAAGCATCACCGGAGGCCATCTTCATCATCCCGACGGTCTCCATGACGAGGAGGGAGTAGTTCACCCTCGGGGCTGAGGGTTTGTACCAGTAGCTATGTGTTTGATCTCTCTCTCTCGTGTTCTTGAGATGACACGATCTTGATGTACTGCGAGCTTTGTTGATATAGATGAATCATATGGAGTTTTCCCCTCTCTATCTTCTTGTGATGAATTGAGTTTTCCCTTTGAATTTTTCTTATCGGATTGAGTCTTTAAGGATTTGAGAACACTTGATGTATGGCTTGCATATGGATATCTGTGGTGACAATGGGATATTCACTTGAGTCACTTGATGTATGTTTTGGTGATCAACTTGCGGGTTCCGTGACCTTGGGGATTTATGCATAAGGGTTGGCACACGTTTTCGTCTTGACTTTCTGGTAGAAACTTTGGGGCACTCTTTGAAGTTCTTTGTGTTGGTTTGAATAGATGAATCTGAGATTGTGTGATGCATATCGTATAATCAAACCCGTGGGTACTCGTGGTGACATTGGAGTGCCTAGGTGACATTAGGGTTTTGGTTGGTGTGTATCTTAAGGTGTTATTCTAGTACGAACTCTAGGGCTGTTCGTGACAATTAATGGGGATGGCTCATAAGATTGATTGGGAAGGATAACTTTGAGGTGGTTTCGTACCCTACAACAATTTCTTCGTTTGTTCTCCGCTATTTGTGACTTTGGAGTGAACTCTTTGTCGCACGTGAGGGATTTACATACGATTCAACTATGTCAACAATGTTGGGAGATCGCACTAGTGAAAGTATGAACCCTAGGCCTTGTTTCTAAGCATTGCAATACCGTTTTTATGTCCGTTTACTTCTTGGTACCTTGCTGTTTTTATATTTTCAGATTACAAAAACCTATATCTACTATCCATACTACACTTTTATCACCATCTCTTCGCCGAACTAGTGCACCTATACAATTTACCATTGTATTGGGTGTGTTGGGGACACAAGAGATTTCTTGTATTTGGTTGCAGGGTTGTTTGAGAGATACCATCTTCAACCTACACCTCCCACGGATTGATAAACCTTAGGTCATCCACTTGAGGGAAAATTGCTACTGTCCTACAAAACTCTGCGCTTGGAGGCCCAACACGAGTCTACAAGAATAAGTTGTGTAGTAGACATCACATCGTCGAAGGGCAAGAGTGCCTCATCGTCGAAGGGCAAGGGTGCTGCATCGACGGAGGATGACGATGATGCCTTCATGTAGTTTGTAAGCTGTAATTTTTAAGTTCAGCCGTACCGTTTAATTTAGATGTACATGTATCTTAATTATCTGTTGCAGTCTCTTTGGAAATGTAATTGGAATAACAATGCGAATTAATAGTAATATGTCTCTCGCATACATAGGTAGATATATGTCTCCTGATCAGATAGAAGCAAGTGCGATTGTAACACATACATGAAGCATGTCTCATACATAGATAATGACTCACACATGAGAAAAGTCTGAAACTAACATAGATAATGACTCATACATAGATAACCATATCACTGTTGGGGACGACGACGAATCTGGGTCTTCCTCGGGCGAGGACTGGAAGGCGATATGCGCTGAGGCGGTGGGCGATTCTCACGGTAACCACGACCATAGATAACCTCGTCTGTCACTGTCTGTGTCTCCTGCGTCGGTGGTGGTGGTGGAGTGTGAAACAGTGTCTGAGAGAAGTCATAAGTGTTTGCAGCTTCGTCATCGTCATCGCCGTAGCCCTCTAATCCACATCCAGCACCACTAAGTATCGGTGACTGCACTGAATGCATGAACTGTTGCGACTGGTTGCCGCCTGCAGTATAGTGAAACATGTAAAATTGATTTGCGAACCTACAATGTTTAAAAGAATGTACAAAGTAGTGTTACCTAGTTCCATTTGATGATGCCAGGACGAGCTCCCTGGTTGTGAAGGAGGTGGCTGATGCCAGGTTGAGCTCCCTGGTTGTGAAGGAGGTGGCTCTGAACGCTGCATGGAGTGGCGTGGCTCTGAACGCTGTATAGAGTGTCGTGGTTCTAAACGCTGCACAGAGGGACGTGGGGGACGATGTGCTGGACGAGGAACTGCAACATCCGAAGATCGTCTACATGTAACAGCTGCGTAAATCCCTCATAGCTTCTCATCAAAACGCCTCAACCATGAGAGGTGCTCTGGCTGTGGGATAGTATCCCCCCTCTCAACCCGCCACATTAAAGCGGAAACCTCCTCTCACGCCTTGACTGTCAAGTCAGTCTGGACATGAAGAGTTAACCAATTGTATATGTTCATGTTATGATAAAACTACGCATATGAGAACCATGGCACGTACCGCGTGGTGTCTGGTTCCCACAACAGAGGCAATCGGGAACATATCGCTGGTGAGAGGGGCCACCATCTGATCAGGAGCAGCTAATGGAACCAAGTAGATCCTTGTGCTATGCCGGTAACATCGCAGATACAACACTAACTTGTCCCAGTCAAAGGCCCCAACCTGATCCCAGATATTTGTCGGCGCGTTAGCCCATTCCTCAACGTAAGGGCCAATGCTCTGAAGCCAAATAGCCATGGACTTGTTTCCTCCCACGCGGCTTTCCCTGAGATTGACATGCGTGTTACATGGTTAGCTATGTTCGGAATGCAGTGTTGAGCACTAAATTACAATTACTTACTTGTGCACATGTGCTGGTATGTGTGAAATAACTCGAATTTCAGGTTCTTGACATAGACCGAACTGTCTCATCACCCTATGAAGAGCCATCTCCTCAACCGTCACGTCGAACACCACTCTGGCCTTGGTCATCCAATAGTGCTGATCTCTAGTGCACATTCCAGATATCCCAACTGGATACCTGGATGATATAGCCTGATGCGAGTATGGCTCCCAGATAACTTGATCCTCGTGCAAACTATCAAACTACGCCGTGAAGGACGGGTAACAGCCCCTAACCTGGGTATGCGCAAACTGTCTCTGTACATGACAACAAATAAACATTAGTAATACTTTTGCATGGAAATAATTAATCGAATAAATTGTTACATAATATATAAGTACCTCTCTCCGTGCCCAAACAGATCCCACAGTAGGCAAATCGCCGATAGCAGGCACGTAAGCCCCTGCTATGTCCTCCATCCCAAAAGGTCTATCAACGTATACATAGGGTCATCCAATAGGGAATCTCTCATATGACCAGAGCTGCAACAGTAGTGGACATCCAACCAGAGCTGATTTTCTGGACTTCAACGAGCAAGCTTTGCACAGGCCTCTGTACGTAGCTGCTAACACAGCAGAACCAAAACTCCTCTGCACAATGTCCCCAGGGCAACGTGCGTCAGCTATCTCTCATGCAATACCAATGAGTCGCGCATCGACAGTAGTCACGTGGTTCTCCGTGAACATCGTCTTGCCGAACAACCAAACAATATATGCCTCTAGGGATCGATCAATCTGTGCCTCTGACAACTCAACTCCGGGGTATCCTAACGAGACAATTTGTATAGAAACCATACAATTGTGTAAACTATCTAGTAAGGGCAACTAGGAAAACAAAATATGTTCAGCTCACTGAGAAGGTTAACTGAAACTGGCTCAACCACCTAAAACGAGGCCCGTGAGGATCGTCGTCTAAGGCCAGAGCAGTTGGCAACGCAGCTAGAAAACGTGCCTGCATCAGTGCTAGCTAGCCAGGTTCTGGCTCTAAAGGACCTATGGCAGCACCGGCCAAAGGTAATCCCAACAAGAAAGACACATCCTGTAGAGTAGGAGCCATCTCTCCCCAGGGAAAGTGAAATGTATGTGTCTCTGGTCTCCATCTATCTACTAAGCAGGTAAGCAGTAACCTGTCGTAAGAGAAACGTTTCACTTGCTTCTTGCGTAACTGCATTGGTTCACCTTCCTCATTCAAGTCCGGATGTTCAACCCACTCATCCAATGTACCCTCAACCAGCCGTGCCAAGGGTAGAAGTCCAGCCCAACTTAACCTACAAAATAAAGAGAATGTAGCATACAGTTTGTGGGTATCAAAAGTATGTCAAACATGTAAGTCATTATATGTACACACATACCTATTAACCCATAAAGGGTGTATCATCCAGTTAGTCCTTGGTGTGCGAGTGACCAACACGTCTAAGTTCCTGCCCGCTTGCATAAGTCCAGCCCAGTGAACTCTATCAATCTTACCATCAAGCAACGGATACAAAGACATATCTGCAATTGAAACAACAAATCTAACATGCAATTAAAACATAGTCCAGACATATTACAAATTAAAACATAGTCCAGACATATTACAAATTAAAACATAGTTCAGACATATTACAAATTAAAACATAGTCCAGACATATTACAAATTAAAACATAGTCTGACATTTTCTCGTAGTCTGACACATGATAATAAGTATCACCTAGTCCTCACAAATTATATAGCTTGTGAGTTATTTCTTCCTCGTCCTCCCCTTCGTCCTTGACTGCCTCGACCACGCCTGCCTCTTGCTCCTGTTGTCGCACTCATCGATGTGGAAGCACCGTCTTTCTTGAGGTCGGGACAATATTTCATCCTATGCCCATAAGCTGCGCATAGCAAACATTGTCTGGTTGCTCCACCAGCTTCAGATTGGTCCATATCATTTTGGATGCGCTTGAGCTTACGTCTACCCCTGCTTGTTCGCCGAAGAGCTGCATCCAGGATGTATACTCTCTCACTGTCGTTTACCTTGTTAAAATTGCCGACGACTCTAAACCCTGTCATCTCACCGGTCCAGACATTGAGTATTGCCTCTTTTAAATAGTATGGGGACACGAAGGAGATGGCGTCCAACTCAATCTGGCCACAGGCAGCCAACACATGTGAGCAAGGCAGGTGCAACAACTTCGGTTTGTTGCATGTACACTCACACGTTGGATAAAGTTCCATTCCAATTTTTACCTCGTGCGTCTTCACCTCATTTGCAGAACCAAAACCATCGGTAGGAAGCTGAACCTCATACCTCCTTTCTAGATTACCTATGAGTCTGACAGTGTGTTTCTTTGCTTTCTCTATCTTCTTTGCCATGTACTCCATGACACGGCTACAATAAGGTGTGTTGTGATTTTCTGCAATATGCTTCTTTGCTAACTCGTGCCTTTCTCTGAAGTATCTCAAAGTGCCATGGAATACAGCCTCCACAATAGCTGTGAGTGGCAATGCTCTATTCCCTCTGAGTACAAAGTTATACACCTCTGCAAGGTTGGTTGTCATGTGGCCATACCTAGCTCCATGGGTGTCATGCAGCAAAGACCAATTCACGGGAGGCTCTTTCTCTATCCACTGAGTAAAACTCTTTATTGCCCTCCCCTTCTTTCTCTTAGTACCAGGAGGGTCAATTGCTGGCAAGTCACAAAGACCTACTGGCTCCTCTAGCTCCGCCATGAGTGTTGCTAATTTAGCCTGATCTTCTTCCATTTTCTTCCTGGCACCGACCTGCTTCTTAGTAAACTCATCAAGTTTTGACCAAATAAAATGGTATTTACGCTGCTGGTTCTGCTTATATAATTTTTTGAACAAGTTCATCAACCGCTTGTTCTTGAACTGTGAGAAAAAATTAGCCCCAAGATGGCGCATGCACCACCGGCTCTGCAAGTCCTTCCAAGGTGTTCGTTCGTCTTCTATTGGATTCCTTAGTGTCTTCACGACCTTCAATATACCAACATGTCTGTCATGAATGACACACACGTTTGGTCGGTCTTTCACGATGGCAACTTTCACTTGCCGGAAGAACCATACCCAGCTCGGAAAGTTTCACCCTCCACAAATGCCATGGCAAGTGGGATGATTTGATTGTTCCCGTCCACACCAATAGCAGTCAGGATTTGCCCTTTGTACTGACCAGTCAGGAATGTACCATCCACGAACATCAAAGGAGGACAATGCCGGAAAGCTTTGATGCACATAGCGAAAGAGAAGAATACTCGCTTCAACACCTTGAAATCTGGTATACTCGCCAACCTCGTGTGTTGTACATTAACATAAGTGCCGGCATTCCTCTCCTTCAGCATGTCAAGGAGACGAACAACATTATCATATGAGTCGATGAATGTCCCAAACCTTTCCTCCATAGCCTTCTGCTTAGCCCTCCAAGCCTTCCCATAAGGAATGTCATAATTCCATCTGACCTTCACTGCTGTCTGGATGTGTTTTGCTTCCATATCTTTCTTCTGCACTATCTCAGTATACATGAGTTGCGCAATGAGAGTTGAAGTCAGGTTTGGATGATTCACCAGAAGGTTTTTCCTCACACAATTATGTGGGACAACATCGGTCACAACCCAGTGGATGTTATACTTTGGCACGTGCCCGTGCACCTTCCCAGGACAACCTGTTTCAACACATTTCACGATATAGTTTGTTGGACTAGAAATGTGTGTCCGGAAAACCCTCTGCGTAGACATAGCCCACTTGATCACTGCATACTTCATTTTTTTCTTTGTATCAAAATAGCCCCTATCTGGACTTGGTTCAGGTTATACTGCCATGGAACCTCATGGCCATCGTTGACCGTAAGACCGGTGGATATGTCCTGATCCCATGCAGAAGGAATCGGTACCTCCACTTCATCCTCGGAATTTTCAGAAACCAGATCCTCCGCCAGTCCATCCTCGTCCTCTTCCTCCATCACCCTCAGCATTTCCTCCTCTACCTCATCCCCATCCTTGTCCTCTTCCGCATCAGCAAAACCAGAACTAGCTAATATTATCGACTGACTATTCTGCCCAGTATCATGACCACACACATTGTGTGGCACGTAGTTTGACTCTTTCTCGTTAGCCACTTCACTGCCCTGGCCGGGTTCATACCCCTCGTCGACTTGTATGGTATTCTCCTCCTTCGCCACAGGTTGCACTAGGGCATATGGGTGGATTCTTCGGTCTCGGCAATGACTTAACAGCGTCAACCAATGCTGGCTCCTATCTATTGGCATCAACTCCCACTTGACATTTTTACAGGATTTGGTCCACAATGCATGAATACTGACAGAACATACTTCAGGATCCAGCCCAAAACTAGTAGTCAACCAGTACTTCAACTGTCTAATGTCCAGTCTGTCCGGGTCTGGAAGTGTCATGACGCCATTTTTATACTCGCTAAGATTAACCCCCAACTCATTGTATCGAACATTACCAGGGCCGTAGTAAACAGTCAAATTTACTGATTCAGACATTTTCACCTATCAGACATTTTCATCTTCTCATTAATCACAACGAACAAAATTATTACCCGCTACACTAACTAACCGCTAAAATGACACCACAGACAAATTAACACTTCAAGTACGCAAAATGACTTATCTACACTAACTAAGCTGTACAACTTAGAGAAAAAAATATGACGACATGGTTATACCTTCGACGCGTGTGTCCCCTTCTTCTCGCTCCTCTCTTCAACTCAGCGGCACCGGCCACCTCGCGGACTACTTGCATCACCGGACAACACCACCGCAACTCCTCCTCACCACCACCTCCTTCCCAGGCGCACCTCCTCCTCACCACCACTGCCTCCACAGCCACACCTCCTCCACCCCACCACCTCCTCCCCAGCCACACCTCCTCCACCCTACCATGGCTCCTCCTAACTTACACACAAAAAACTTCCCATAGCAAAAAAAATTACCGTAGGCCGGCGGGGATTGCTACGATCTATTGTTTCTGCGGGTTGGATGCGAAAACGGGTGGACAAGGGAAGAGATCGGTGCGTGGTGGCGAGGAACAGAGAACAACGAGAGAGAGAGGAAGAACGAGCGAGCCAGAGGAAGAAGAAACCCGTCGGCCCCTTCTCCAGACCTCTTCGGTCGGTGGGTGGCCGAAGAGCCTTTTCGGCCGATGGTTGGCCGACGGGCCCCTCTTCGGTCGCCAGCCCACCGACAGCCCTTCTTCGGCCCAGCTCTACGTGTCTTCGGCCAATGGGAGGCTGAAGAGTCCTCTTCGGCCAACGGTTGGCCGAAAAGTCCCTCTTCGGCTAACAGGAGGCCGACAGGGTCATACTTTTGATTTTTATGCATTAGGGCGTATAGTTTCCGAAATTGCTATAAAAATCATCATAGTTTCAAAAAAAATCCATCATCCACCCCACCGCTTTACTTTCTTCCCCGCACGAGGCGTGAGCGGGCCAAGATGCGCCGCCACCGCCGGTCGCCGCTGGACGTTGACGACCTCCTCTCCGAGATCCTCCTCCGCCTCCCGCCGCAGCCGTCCTCCCTCCCACGCGCCTCCCTCGTCTGCAAGCGCTGGCGCGGCCTCGCCTCCGACCCCAGCTTCAGCAGCCGCTTCCGCATCCAACACCGCCGCAACCCGCCCCTCCTCGGTTTGTTCGACAGTTACCCCATCGTCCCCTTCCTACCTACTCTGGAGGCCCCCAATCGCGTCCTGCCCGGGTGCTTCTCCTTGCAGCTCAACGACAGCAGGCACGTCAGATCCCTTGGATGCCGCCATGGCCTAGCACTGTATTTCGACTGCGTGCTGCCCCAGCTCCTGGTGTGGGACCCCATCCACGGCGATCAGCAACACATTGGCCTTCCACAGGGGTTTGACGCGGAGAGGATGCTGATCGACGGGGCGGTGCTTCGTGCTGCCGGAGACGCTCACTTCCAGTTCCAGGTCGTCTTGGTAGGAGCGATTGACGACGACGACCCCAAGGGACAAATATCTGTCTTCACCTGTGTTTACTCGTCAGAGACTGGAGTATGGGTTAATCTATTCTCAACACTGATTACAGCGGAGTCTTATGTTGATTTGGGATCTGCTGTGCTGATTGGAGACTCCGTTTATTGGATACTTGTTACTTCACCAGGCTATGAAATAGATTTAGATCCAGAGAGTCACATCCTTGAGTTTGATTTGAAGATGCAGAGCCTAGCCACGATACAACTGCCAGTGGATATGCTTAAATATTGCCCCCTCACGCTTATGCGAGCAGATGGTGATGGGATGGGTTTATTCCTCGTATCAAACTTCACCGCCCAGTTATGGAAGAGGAAAACTGACTGCAATGGTGTTGCTTCATGGGGGATAGGGAGAACTGTTGCATTGGATGAACTACTTTCCCTGAATTCAGAGTCTGGGTACCTAATAAGCATAATAGGGTATGCTGAGGAAAATAATTTGGTGTTCTTGTGGACAGCTGAGGGTGTCTTCATGGTCCAACTTGAGTCATTGCAGTTTATGAAACTTCTGGGAGCCCTCATGTTCAATAATTGTCATCCATTCGAAAGTGTCTATACTACAGGTAATTGTATCAACAGCATGCATTCACACTTCGGGTATATAACAGAACCAAGCTAATTTTTTATAATTGGTTGATGGTATTGCAGTTCACATCCTTCTGTGTAAAGCTAAAAATTTATGTAGTATCATATGACTTGTTTTTTTTGCTGCTTGAGGACTTCTTCAACATAAATTGATTTTGTTTCTGTAGTATTTCTGTGGCAATGCTTGTGTGGTGGCGTTATGTGATGGTTATGATATGGATTGGCATCTGTAATATATTGCTTGTAGGTAGTTCCTTTATGACTTTTTAGGTCGGTAGTTTATCTTTTGTACCGAGGTGATGTGCTGTCATCGATATTCTTTATCTGCTTTGTCAAAAAACAAGTTGAGCTGTTTTTTCAATACTATTATTAATATTATGATTGAACCATGTGGTTCATGTCAGAGCCACTGAACCGCCTTTACCAGTTCATCATATGAATATCCATACGATAAACAATGAACACAAACATTGGTAATTTTTCTATAATAATTAAACTAACTTTCGATGTTACCTACCTATTGACATATGCAAGAATTTAATAAGATTAGTTTTAGTGCCTAGCTGCAGTGCAGTTTTTCTCAAGATAAGCTACATAACAGTTGGAAGTTGAAGACAGCCTGGAAAACTAGCTTGAACCAACTATAATAATTTCAAATAGGCAGCTCAATAGGTACATTTGGAAGCTTGAAGCTAGTTCTGTTTCCTTCACCCAGTAATGTTTTCTCTGCATATCTTGCTAATAATCTTAAATAAATAATGAAAATATTTTTTTTATTTACAAATAATTGTTTATTTTGTCACATTTGGGAGAGTGTTGCGAGTTGCAAGTCCATATGTACCAGGGAAAACTAATAAACTAAATTCATTTCATTTCCAGGCTATTTTTTAAGGTAATCTAAATCCGAATGGTCATGGTTACTTTTTGCTAGGACTTATTGCCCTGTATGCATTAGCGATTGGCACATTAAGATTTATTAGTATGATTATTTATATATTTTTCTGATATAGTGTGGAATGAGCTTTAATAATTCTGGATGACTTCTGACCAGCTAATAGTGTGCATGTTCTTCATTTTTATGATAATCATCTACCGATTTAAAGAATATTCTTTATATTTTATAGTAGGTTTGCTTTTGTTTATATACTTCTAATGTTGTATCAAAACTGATTTCATTTCTTCTTCAAAGTACAGCTGTGAGTTTATCTAATTATCTTGTCGATGCATCCTCAATCATTGGTTGTTTGACTTCGTATGCTTGCAGAAACAGGCATTGGTGGTGGACATGATGGAGCTGATCTTTTGCAAAATACATAAGATGATTGTCCGGTTAGATATGCTATTGTCATGTACTGGTTGAGCAGGTAAAGCTTATCTTCTGCATGTACATAAGTACATTGAGGTATCTGAACTGTTCTTAAACAAAGCATTGCTAGTTAAGATTTTCTCTACAACTCTTTGCTTAGCTGTTGGCGGTTGGCCACTGGCCACCCAGTATCATGTTTGTTGGTTGGCTGCATCTTGAATCTTTTCTCTAGGCTCCGCTCCTTCATCCTTTGCTCAGCAGCTCTTCATTCTCTTCCTCATGCAGTCATACTTTCACCCAGCTGCCTTCTCTTTTATTTGCTGATGTTTTACCCCCTCTCTATTGGATTCGCTTTTTTGCTCACTTTTCCCTTCCATCCAAGTGCCTTGCTTTTAGTTATCTCCTCCTTGGTACTTCCCCAATTCCTTACGGTATTGTGGGTTCTTCTCCCTCTGGCCCTTCCAATTACTAGTGAATTAGCATCCTTCGCCTTTTCATTCCTTATATGTGCATAAGCTAGTACCTGCTCAGAGGTGATAATGCTGTCATGCACTCATGCTAAGTAATAGGGAATGAACTACTCATCCTTTGCTGTGCTTTGGGGACATATTTATGTTTTACTATTACTCGCTCCTACATTGCCTTTACCTTTTTATTCAGTGTTTAAGGTTCTATCAAGTCATTGTGTGATTTGCATGTTGTCCTGTGTAGGCAAGTAACTGATAGTAACAAATACATGAGCGCTTGGCTTCAAATTTCCTGTATTTGTAGACTTATTACTACAACGCCATTTCATATTGCTTCTTATTTTAGATCATTGTGAGACCTGGAAAACTAATGATTCCCATAATACTTGAAAAGTATGCCTTTGCTGAATTGTATACTGTTGTTTATAGTTTCGCTTGCATTTATTGTAGTTTTATGGACGATTATTCTAGTTTTAGGTTGTTTTGCAGTATATTCTCAGCATGTCATTCGTTGTCCCCCAACACATGTTCAAAATGATGTTACTAGATTCATCATAAAATACACCACTAATAACATTTTTATTTTTACTAGCATCACTTTTTTTGGGACCAGTGGAAGTATTAATTAAAGAGATTATGCATGGTCCCTTTTGTAGTGCATAAATTTGATTGAATTTCAGTTGTCAGTAACTAGCTTGCTCGTACATTTCTAAAAAGTATGCATATGAGCTAGAAACTAGACGTTTATGCTATCCTATTTCCATGAGCCCCTCATGCACACTAATCTTTTAGCCTATACACAGTCCAGATGTAGCCAAAACAGCTAATATTAGAAATTGAAGGTGTGCTACTACACTATTACGTATGTTTTGGTTTTGTCTAATTATGCTGACATGGTTCAACGTTGGAGTTTTGACACAATTTCAACAACGGTGAAGCTAATTTTTACTGTTTCGAGTCAATACAAAAAATCAGAGAACAACTCCAATGGCTTTTGTTGAATACAAGCTTCTTTGACCAATGTTATTGCTTGCTGCGCAGGTATCTAGAGCTACATGCTAGTGGTTGGGATGCAGAAATGGGCTGTTGCAACTAGGTTCTTCCACCTTGTATGCTTGACGCGGAGATTGACCCTCTGTCACTCTGTGTAGCATGTACTGGTGAGCTGTGAAGTGAAACTGTAGAACTCTATCACTTAATTTGCTAGCTCTCGCATATTAACTAACTTCTGCTGTGGCTCATCATCAACTGCCATGAAGGTTGAAGGCACATAGACTTGCTTTGACTAATTAGTACTCACCCTCGTGGTTCACTTAATTTGCTTTAGGCAAGCAAGCTCACCTGTCAACTCATTCTGCTTGCTTTTTAGTGTTTTCAAATGTTTGCTTACCTTCCGTGTTGTATCAGGCATGCGGGTTTCGAGGTCGGATTTCAGTGAACCGTGATGTCCAATTTTGTGTGTGTTTTGGTTGGATTTCTATCTGTTTCCGAGCTCAGTATGCTGAAGCTTAGTTGAATCTGTATGCCTGATGGACCCTGTTGCATAAATAGACGGCGATATAGCCAGGGTGGGCTTCAGTGTCTCGCTTTCTTCCTTGAGGGAAAGATGAATGGTCTGGCTATTATTAGCAACAAGACAGGGATTTGCTTCTATATGTCGATGACAACCTTTTTATTCACAAACCTTTACATAGGTGGTGCAAAGAAGTAAGTATCGCACCGTTTGTAACTGGCGGTAGCCGCTTAACATCGTAATCAGAGTCTAAAAAATACTTCCAGATATTTTCTTTTGAAAGTAGGAGCCCTTCAGAATTGAAGTTAAATGCATAGAACCACCACTTTCGTGTCACAACTTGCGGAAAACCACCACTTTACAAAATGTGACATTTCGCACCTAACCGAAGTGGCAAAAGACACTGAACGATTTTTTGAGCTCGTTTTGACGTGGCCAATCACTTGCGGGCCGACAGCACTGACGGCGTGCCGTTAACGTGCGTTGACTCGGCTGTCGGAAGCGGCTCGGTCGAAACGAACCCGAGTGCCCTCTCTCTCTCTCTCTCTCTCCTCACTCGCTCTCCCTCCCTCTCCCACCCCTCGAACTCGAGCGGCATGGTGGCGGCGGGATCTGCAGAAGGTGGAGTCGGATCCATCGGTGACGAGGGGAAAGAGCAGGAATAGTGGATGGGGCCGGATGGTGGCGTGGCAGGGGGCAGCCGCGGCGAGGAGGAGGATTGCTGCGGCAGCAGCGTGTTTTGTTCATCATCGGCAACACAACCGTCGGCGGATGTCGCTCGCAGGGTGGTGGAGGAGCTACCCACTGCAAAAGCGCCCTCTACGTGAGCTACATTCCAATCTGGAGCTCTCCCATCCCTGAATATGTCTCTCTCTCTCTCTCCTTGTAATTAGGGTTTCATGATTTGTAATGCTAGCTATTTGATACTCTTAGCTCAGTTTATATTAATTGTTAGTTGTTTGATACAACTATTTATTACTGTTTCTGAAATTTTTGAAAGTTGTTGTCATATTTTACTGAATTCATTCAACTACTGAATGTTTCTGAAATAATTGAATGTTGCTGCCATATGTTTTACTGAATTCATTCAACTACTGAATTTAGTGCTTCTAAATTAATTGAATATTGCTATCCTTTTTTTTACTGAATGTAGCGTAGTACTTAATTTTTTACTGAATCTAAACTAACTAATTGTTGCTGCCCCATTTTTGACTGAATGTAGTTTAGTACCGAATTTTGTGTTTCTGAACTAACTGAATGTTGCTGCCCCATTTGACTGTAATTAGGGTTGAAGCTGACATTTAGAATGTGAGTTTCCAATTCTATGGTTGGGATAACTTAGACAGGACAATGGCCAGCTCTGAAATCACATACAACACTCTGTTGGCTATTATGGATTTGGTGGGCTTTGAAAGTACAGATTACATTTATTATGTGAAGCAAGAGCGAACTGGCATAGCTGGTTTAGAGTTGCTTGACAGCAATGTAATGTTCAGGAAATGCTCAAAGAGTTTGGCCACAACAGATCTGTTAAGTTCATTGTACTTAAAGGAGATGCCCCAACTCCACTTGATGTGAACAGAGCTTCACAAATATATGAGGAGCAGATCCCCATCATTACCATAGGGGAGCCTGTTATATATGCAGTTGACACCCAGGGGGTTGTCAACACACAGCAGAGCATTAATATCCAGAGAAAGGGCAAGTTAGGGTTGCATTCTGAGAAAGATGATGATGCAAGTGAAGATGATGAAGAAGAAAGGGATTTCAGTGCTGATTTTATTTGGCCACCTGAGTTTGGTTATGATCCTAGACCACTAGGTGTTGATGAAGAAGAGGTTGAGTTGCTTCATATATTGGAGCAACTAAAGTTGCAGAGAGAGGATCCTTGGTACCACTATTAAGGAGACACAAATGTGTATGAGCTTTACCAGCTTGAGGAAGAGGAAATGGATAATAGTGAGCCTGTGCCTTCTCCTCCAAAGAAGAAGAAGCCCAAGAGAGTTGGGCCTTCTAGTAGAGCTCACCATGAAGAAGAAATTGTGCCTTCAGATGATGAATTGAGCAATCCTTCAGATGTTAATGATAGTGCTTCACAAAACCCGGGATGCATCGGTATCCTCCCGAGTCATCACATGCTCACTATACCGTTATCCTCGTTACCGGTTTTCTTCTTCTTTCTCTTATTGTGTTCCGGCATCCCCATGACAAAGTCACCTGTGTCTGGCCATACGATGATGGATGCCATCACACCGAGAGGGCCCTAAGAATATCTCTCTATCGTCGGAGGAGCAAATCCCACTCTCGAGCTATCTAGTCACTTGTCAAACTTTCCGATGAACCTGTAAGTTGTCGTTATGCACCGTGTTACAGGTGACGTTTGAGCAACCCTAAAGCCCACCATACGGTAAGAAGTGACTATGATACTCTCATGGTCTAAGGAGCAAAATCACATGTTAACAGTCCGTGTTATTACAATTGATTACAGACGATAGTAACTCAATTCATAACTGACAAGTTTGCGTCGATTCAATATGATCGTTCTTCCAACGTCATAATCTCAATGTTGTTTTAGGACTATCATTACACTTAACGATATCCTAAGATCTGGAAAACGTGATCACCAACAACACTTGAGCTAGTCCTAGAGGCAAGACTAGGAACCTTTTATATAACCGTTTATCATTCCACACGTGCATATGAGTTTTCCACTGAATCGCACATTCCAAGATCATAGCAGTTATAGCATAGAATATAAACTCTTTAATTATGTATATGAAAAATATAATAATACAAATATTATTTCCTCTAGGGTATATTTCCAACAATCGCTACCTTTACCAAATCGTGTTCACACACTTGACTCTTATCAGTAGGACATGATCACAACCATTCCAATTCATCGCGAGATGAACCAGACATGAGACAACTCTAATAAATAGCAAGCATGGCATGGATGAAGTCACAACATGGCTCAAGCAACTCCTAATCATGCTAGTAAGGTTTAGCTATTTACTATGACAATGACAGGTCATGCAAAGGAATGGGCTCAACTACCAAAACAAGTAACAATTGAAACATTGTTGTTCTAATGCAATAAAGAGAGCTTGAGCGAGAGAGTGAGATTATATCGAAATGATCAAGGGGGTTTGCTTGCCTGGCACTTCTAAAGATGGTATAGCTCTTCATCGGTGTCAACGATCACTACGTCGGAACCGTCTTTTATCGAGAAGGGACAAACATCGGCAAACAAGGGAACAACATTCAATCACGGAAATGCAACAATATGATGCATGATCATGACATGGCAACATGCTGTTGATTGGGCTAATGCATCTAGAAACAATTTAAATGAAGCTCATTTGAATCAAAGATTCAAATGCAAACTCCAAATTAAGCATTCAAAATGTCATTTAGTTGTTTTCACTTATAAAGTACGTATAAGTTGCCTTGTCATGCATGAAAATGATACAGATGGATTCTTTGTATTTTTTTGATAATTTTCATATATAAATTATTTCATTCTGAGCTACAGTTGATTTTCTGTGATTTTTGGAAGTTTAGACATTTTTTTTCGAATTTATAAATCATTTCTGAATAATAAAATGCTAGAAAATCATTTATGATGTCAGCACTGCGTGAGGCTTGCGTCAACAACTCAACAGAGTCAGCCAGGTCAAACCTGACCAGTGGGACCCATTGGTCAGTGACTCGGTTAGTTAATCAATGTGGTTAGTGTTAATTTTGCTACTAATCCAAAATTAACAAGGGGCTGGGCCCACATGTTAGTGACTTAGGGGGTCATTAGCGGCGTTTTGGACCGGTTTGACCGGCGACGGTAGGCATGAAGGAGTGCATCGGAAATGCCACTCCGGTGACCATTTGGACGGCGGACGACATCTATGCGAAGCCCATGCCCGCGCGCATCTACTGGTGCCGACGGCAGCGACTGCTGCAGCGGCGGCCAGAGTTCGAACCTCGACGGAATCGACACTACGGCTTGCAAATCGGCTGGTTCTTGACACCTACGATGTCTACGCATGCTTAGGAGGTCTTTGGACACACACGTTGGACGAGAAGGTCACCGGAGCATCAACGGCGCTGAGCTCGGGCGGCGGTGCTCCTCGGCTTCCACGGAAATGGCCGCTAGAGCGAGTAACGGGCTGAGGAGTGAGGGGGGAAATGACCGGGAGCTCACAGCGCCCGATGGCATCGTCTGCGAGCTCGGGGATGCTCTAGTGACGACGAATTGATGGCGGCGACGCTCGGTGCAGGAGGTTGAAGATGAGCTCGATGGCGATGCTATGGTGCATCCGGGCTTGCGTAAGTTGATGGAGAGGACGAAGGTGACATGATGGAGCTTCCAGACATGGATAGGAGGCACGGGGATGTCGGTAGCTAAGGGTTTCACGGTGGCACGCTCATGGCGGTCTCGGCCATGGCGAGCAACGAGCGAGGGAGCAAGGGAGAGAGAGAATGAGAGGGTTGGACCGATCTAGACGACAGCAGAGAGGTTATCCGCGGCATCGACGTGGCGCTGGGCAAGCAGGAGGTGGCATGGGCACTTGTGCGCACGCGGCGAGCACGCGCTCGACGTCCTTTTGTCCAGGGGAAGGGGATAACTGGCACGGCTGCTGGGCTAGGTCGCTAGTGGGCTGCCAGGTAAGTTCCATGTTTCTTTTATTTTGTTCAGTTTTTTTCTGTGATTTGTTTGATTTGATTAAAATACCAAATCATTTTTATAAATCCTGAAAATATTTGTGGGCACTAACTGAATTATTCTAGAGGCCCTCAATAATTTCCAGAATATTTGGAGAAATAAAATTATATATAGCATTTATTTGCTCCAATTCAAATACAATATGTGTTAATTCAAAGTCCATAAATGCCATGGAGAAATGTGCATCATCTCTGGTTAAGGTTTTCACCTTTTTCCCTAAATCATGAACATTTTTGAAGGGCATTTTGGCCATTGAAAAGTATTTTAGTTGAACCTAGTTGAATTAATGTGGTGCTAGGGTTTGATCATCCCCATTTCAACTTCAAATGAAAATTTAGACATGACGCACACAAGGAAGTGCTAGCCTAGTGCAAACCAAAGCTAGGGATGTGACAGCAGTCGTATCAAAAACACTGCTGTGGAGGCAATTTCAGAAAACGTTACCGTGGTGACTGTTTCAAAAACGTTGTCGTGGCACCAATTTCAGAAAACGCTGCTGTGGCACGAAAATTTCAGCACCTCCTCCCTGCGCCTGGTGAAGCTCCGGGTTCTCCGTGTGCACTTGCCACCATCACCTGTAACCTGTAGGCTCTCTTTACATCTATTACATTTAAGTGGCAATCTTGTGGCTCTAGCCATCATGCCGTGACGCGCAGGCCACTTAACATTACATCATATAACCATCTCATACATAAACTCATTATCATGACGAAGGCTATACCATATCATATCCAAACCTACAAAACCAAGTTAGACGTCCTCTAATCGGTTTGGCAAATTTTAATTACGTGGCTGCTAGGGTTTTCGGATAACACTAACGACCTACATGCACAATCAAGGCGATAATTCTTGTTACTAGATTAACTTTCGGGGTGTGTGTGAGGGAAGAGACTTAATTAAAAATCTCTAGCCCCACACTAAACTTCGTCAAATACGCATGACCCCCTAGAAGATCGTTCATCTTCATCACCCTCTTGTGTACACGACGGTTCACTATTCTTGACTATGTTGAAGCCCAAAGAAGTGTTAGCAGATCATCGACACCCAAAGCCGACCGATTGTCAGAACTTTGTACAAAGCTACATCATGCTACCAGTGAACTGAACCGAAGCAACACTCGAGGGAAGCATAGGAAGAACATCAAACCCTCACATCCACATGTGATCTAGATCGAAACCTGCATCTACTCATAGAACCGATGCCACTGTTGGGAAACACAGTAGAAAAGAAACAAAAATCGCCTTACGATCACCCAGGAACAATATGAAGATGCATAAACGGTTTGGATCATGATCATTACCGACTACAGAGTGCAGTGGAAGAAGATGAGTCGATGTAGATCATACTTGGAGTCCCTTGAACCATCGATTAACGATCCCACGAACCGCCCACGAACAATCCCTCGAACGGAAGACCGAAAGCACGGCCTCTCTACTTGGTTGCAAGCGTACGGTCTTCACGATCCGGCAGCGCTTCGCCGTCCAGAGCTAATCGTCACAGGAGAATTAGAGGGAGGACATTAGAACCACACTGGGCTTCTAATTATGAGGATTAGAGGTTCTAGGTCAAGCTCAATTTTGATCAACTAGGATCAACTAGAACTAGAACTAGAAGACTAGAGTAGGCTCCAAAAGTTGTGTGTTCAAAATAGCCCAAAGCCTCTAGTATATATAGGTTGAGAGGAGAGGAGGGGCTTCCACACATGGAGGGAAGGCTCCCCTCCTTGGTGCACCGGCCTAGGGGACCCCTAGTCCAATTCAGCCTCCAACTAGGGAAAGGGGGGCACCTCCCCCAATTTGGCCATGGTGGCCCAATTCTCCATCCATCACTTGACCCTTTTAAGGCCCGTTGATATTAAATTAAATATAAAAGCCTCCTAACAATTACTAGAGCCTTTTATTATTAATTTCACACCACTGGAAACATTTTCAACCTCTATAATATTTATCGATAATACCCGATATTGCCCGATAAACTCCGAAACCCTTCCGGTGACCCTAGAACGCTTTCGGATCCTCTCGAAACTATTCTGAATATTTATGAAACAATTCCACAGATAAATCCTCGACACTCTCATCCTACTAACACTCAGTAGACCGTGATTACCTTATGCTTGTGACCCCGTAGGTTCGATAAATCATAGACATGAACGATACCCCTTCGTTCAATGACCGATAGCGGAATCGTGGACGTCCATATCGATCCCTATGATTACACGAATGACATTCGAGTGAACCCTTGGTTATCATGTGATGTTCCCTTTGCTTCGCGATACTTTAGAAAACCCGAGGTGTGTCAGTATCCTCTCGAGTCTTAAACTTGCTCACTATACCGTCTTCCTCGTTGCAGGTTTTCTTCTACTTTCTTGTTGAAGTGTTCCGGCATCCCCGTGACATACTCACCTGTGTCCGGCTAGACGATGATGGATGCCTTCACACCGAGATGGCCCTAAGAATATCTCTCCATTATCGGAGGAGCAAATCCCACTCTCGAGCTATCTAGTCCCTTGTCAAACTTTCTGATAACCTGTAAGTTATCGTTATGATCACCGTGTTATAGATGACGTTTGAGCAACCCCAAAGTCCAATATACAGTAGGAATTGACTACGATACTCTCATGGTCTAAGGAACTAAAACACATGTTAACACTTTATGTTATAACAATTGATTTCAGATGATATCATCTCAAAGTATAACAAACAAGTTTGGGTCGATTCAATATGAACGTTCTTCTAACGTCATACTCTCAATGTTGTTTAGGACTATCGTTGCACTTAACGATATCCTAAGATCCGGAGAATATGATCACCAACAACACTTGAGCCAGTCTTAGAGCCAAGACTAGGAACGTATTATTTACTGTTTATCATTCCTGTCGTGGTAATTTCACGGCAGATGCCATAAGATGGCTAAAGAGGTGGGGCTACGAGAGGACGCCGGTGGGTTCCGGAGGCGAGGTTGGCACGAGCAAGTGCGAGACACGAGACGTACCCAGGTTTGGGGCCCTCTGGAGAGGTAACACCCCTAATCCTGCCGAGTGTAGTATGGGAAGCACAAGGGCTACAAGGTTGCTCCTGGAGCTGTTTGGACGGAGGAGGGAGAAGGGGCTAGGCCACCGTTCTGCCTCTCCGACGGGAGTGTGTGTGTGCCCTGTGGAGCGAGGAGTCACTAGAGGGAAGTGAAGAGCCACTGTGCCCCAGGAGAGAGTGAACCGAAGGAGGCTAACTAGGATGCGAACTGACCGACCGACCCCTCTGCATGGAGGCCTCCCTGGGGGTCTTATAGGCCGACCCCCAGGGTTAAAATGGTAAAGTTACAAAGGCGCGGGCCCCTGGTGTCATTGACCGGGAGCCGGTGGTGGAAGTCGCCGGGCTGCCGGGTCGCCAGGTGCGCCGCACCTGCCTGGCGCGGGGCACTGTGGCGGGTCTTGTCTCTCGTCAGTCTGGGTACGATGCACTGTGGCGCGTCTTGTCCGTCGTCAGAGGGAGGTCGGCGCCGCCGTTTCTACAGGACCGCACCTCCCTGACACCGCCCGCCTCGGGCGGGGGCGCAGGAAAAGCTTCAGCCTCGCCTGTTCTGTCAGCATAAAGGAAGGAGCGCTGTAGCCACGCTTGCTTCGTCGCGAAGGCTTCATCCCCTCGTGGCCAGCCGGCATGGGCCAGCCGGCCAGACCGGGTCGCCGTGCCGAGCCGGCTCGCGCTGGGGAGCCGACGTACTGGCAAGCCGGCCTGAGGGACTTGACCTGCTCCGATGATTCTTTGAGAAGGGATTCGAGCTCCGTTGCCTACCCGGGGGTTACCCCCCCGACAATTCAACACCTTCATATAAGTTTTCCAGTGAATCGCATATTCTAGGATCAGAGCAGTTATAACATGAAATATAAACTCTTAATTATGCAAATGAAAATATAATAATACAATATAATTGTCTTTAGGGCATATTTCCAACATTCTCCTCCTTGTGCTTCTCTTTCTTCTCTGCCATGGCAACTTTAGCATCCCAATGCTTGCATAACATGGCCTCTTTCATCTTGGCCATCTCACCAATTTGATCTCTCAAAGTGATTGCCTCCACCGTTCTCTTCACTCTTGCTTTGTCCTTCTTGTTTCCATCCGGTATGTCCTTGTTTCGCCCTTCTCTTAGTCCATCATCACTACCATCATCATCCTCAACTTCCAATTTGATGTGTTTCTTTGGGGGCCATTCTTTGTCCCTCGCCCTCCACTTCTCACTATCCCGGAGCCATCGCCAACAATGATGAAGATTGAATGACCGGCCATTGGTGCCCGGGGTTTGCTTGTAGTACTCATTGGCTTTGTGATCCTACACACAAACATCGAGACAAGTATGGGCTCATACGCTTCATATCAACACGTCGAAAGACACCAAGATGAAGAAATACTCACATAATCATCAATAGTGACGCCACTTGGAGGTGCATTCCGCACGGTCTCCAAGCACCCACTCCAACGGCCGCAAGTTTTGTTGATGGTGTCCCAACGGCCTTGAAGTGACTTCAAGGTCCGGCCGGAGGGAATGGCATCATTTGGTGATATTTTTCCTCGATCCTTTGCCAATAGTTTCCATAGTTTTGATCCTTACCGACCACGGCGTCAAGAGAGATACACTCCCATGCTTGAACTAAGCACACATCCTCCATCTCCGTGTAGTTGCCCGTCCTCCCCACCCTAGCATCATAGTCGACCTCATTGATCACTTGCACATCGTCATCACCGTCATTCTCTTGATCCACCTCCGCCTTGACCTCAATGTGAGTTGCATCAGAATTGCCAAGGCGGGCACTCAAATCCACCGCGATCTTGGCCAACATCTCGGTATATGTGGAGGGCACACTTTGGCTACAAAATTTAACGGGCAAAGCTCAAACAAGTGTTTCGAAAGGCCGAAGCATAGATCACCAGAGCAAAACAAGCAAAAGAGAGAAATTACCTCCCGGCCGTTTCATCGGGCACATTGTAGGCGTGACCGGAGGAGTCGCCGTGAATGTGCATGCCATGGCCAACCGAAGGCGGAGGAGGAGCCCTGCCCATGTTGCAATGGCCTTATTCCTTGGTGCCTCCGCTCGCGCAACAGACGGGCCGGTGGAGGGGGTCTTCTTCCTCCCACCCACTGCCTTGGCGGGTGGAATCAGAGCGGGTTCGAAAGTCGGTGGTGCCGCACCGGCTCTGCACATTGGAAATATGCCCTAGAGGCAATAACATTGCATTATTATATTTCCATGTTCATAATTAAGAGCTTATATTCTATGCTATAACTGCTTTGATCTTGGAATATGCGATTCAGTGGAAAAACTCATGCGCGTGTGGAAAGATAAACAGTAAATAATAGGTTCCCGGTCTTGCCCCTAATACTGGCTCAAGTGTTGTTAATGATCATGTTTTCTGGATCTCAGGATATCGTTAAGTGTAACAATAGTCGTGAAACAACATTGAGAGTGAACGGTAAATGGCAAAATAAGATTCCTAGTCTCGCCACTAAGACTAGCTCAAGTGTTGTTCGTGATCACATTTTCCGGATCTTGAGATATCGTTAAGAGTAACGATAGTCTCAAAACAACATTGAGAGTGTGACGTTAGAAGAACGATCATATTGAATCGACCCAAACCTATTTGTTATACTTTGAGATAATATCGTCATAAGTCAATTGCTATAACACGGAGTGTTAATGTGTGTTTAGTTCCTTGGACCATAAGAGTATCGTAGTCACTTCTTACCATACAATGAGCTTTGGGGTTGCTCAAACGTCATCTGTAACTAGGTGATCATAACACTTACAAGTTCATCGAAAAGTTTGACAAGGGACACGATAGCTCAAGAGTGGAATTTGCTCCTCTGACGATGGAGAGATATTCTTAGGGCCCGACGGCATCCATCATCTTCTGGCCAGACACAGGTGACTACATCATGGGGATGCCGGAACATGTCAATGAGAAAGAAGAACAAAACGGGTAACGAGGAGACCGGTATGGTGAGCATGTGTATGACTCAAGAGGATACCGATATATCTCACCTCGGGTTTTGTAAAGTATCACGAAGCAAAGGGAACATCACATGATAACGAAAGGTGTAACACCCCTAGTGATTAGCTATAGTGAACACCTGCTAATTATGCCATGTCATCATGCTTTACTAAGCCAATTTGCCACTTGATAAAAATCAAATTTAAATTCAAATTTTAAATGCAAGTCAAATATTTACATCTTCAAACATGCCAACAAAATAGTTCATAATTTTGTAAATAATCCATAAGTAATTGTTTTAAGGAAATCAACATCATCAAAAACCCCAAATTGCCCCTGGAAATTAAAACAGGACCAAACAACACCATTTTAGCCCCATTAAAATGCAAACATAATTTGAATGAATTCAAAATGCACCCAAACTTTGTGGACAACTCCATAATGTTGCCAAGTATTTTTGGGACTTGTATCACATTTAACATAAAAAAGAAATACAAAACTGTAACAGAAAATAGAAAGCAGAAAAAGAAAAGAAAAAGGTCAAAGACCCACTGTGCACTTGGGCCATCAGTGCACAGTGCGGCCTGGCCCAGCTACCCCGGGTCATCCCCTTCCTCTCTTCACAGAGGCGGGGTGGACACCGTGCGCCGGTCCACGCCACTTATCCGCCACGTGGCAGCCATCTGCCGCTCCTCGACGGCCTACAAGGCCTCCCCCGCACCCCTGGCAACCCTAGCCCCCACTCGCCCCATTTCCCCTCCGCCCGCGCCGCTCCTCTCTTCCTCTCTTTACTTGTGAGCTGCGTTGGGTTTTCCCCGAAGAGGAGGGGATGATGCAGTACATTAGAGATAAGTATTTCCCTCAGTTATGAAACCAAGGTTATCAATCCAGTAGGAGAATCACGCAACAACTCGTTAACATCACATGCACACAAAATAACAAATCCTTGCACCCAACACAAACAAGGGGTTGTCAATCCCTTGGCGGTTAATTGCAAGATTAAATTGTATGATGATAGATAGATAGATCGAAGAAAAATACAAAATAAAAGAAATAAATTAAAATTGCAGCAAGGCATTTTTCGGATTTTTAATATATGATAGAAGTAGACCCGGGGGCCATAGTTTTCACTAGAGGCTTCTCTCTTGAAAATAGCATACGGTGGGTAAACAAATTACTGTTGGGCAATTGATAGAAAAGCAAATAATCATGACAATATCCAAGGCAATGATCATGTATATAGGCATCACGTCTGAGACAAGTAGACCGACTCCTGCCTGCATCTACTACTATTACTCCACACGTCGACCGCTATCGAGCATGCATCTAGAGTATTAAGTTCATAAAGAACGGAGTAACGCCTTAAACAAGATGACATGATGTAGACAAAGTAAACTCACGCATGAATAAACCCCATCTTTTTATCCTTAATGGCAACGATACAGATACGTGTCATGTCCCCTATTGACACTGGGATTGAGCACCGCAAGATAGAACCCATCACAAAGCACCTCTCCCATTGCAAGATAAATTAATCTAGTTGGCCAAACCAAATCACTAGATCGGAGAGAAATACGAAGCTATAACAATCATGCTTAAAAGAGTTCAGAGAAAATTCAAATAATATTCATGGATAATCTGATCATAAACTCACAATTCATCGGATCCCAACAAACACACCGCAAAAAGTAATTACATCGGATAGAACTCCAAGAACATTGAGGAGAACATTGTATTGAAGATCAAATAGAGAGAAGAAGCCATCTAGCTACTAACTATGGACCCATAGGTCTGTGGTAAACTACTCACGCATCATCGGAAGGTGTTGGGGATATTCCCCACGACCAAGACCCGGCCAAATGTGTGACCCGGCCAGAACCATGGCGGCTTCATGGGTCACCTTATTTTCCGGGTCATGGCAAGAAGACAAGAAGGGCCCGAAGGCCCAGAGTGAGACCCGGCTAAATGTCGGCTCATGGAGGAACCATGAAGGGCTGGCTCATGGAGAAGGCACAAGAGGGATTGTCTTAACTCGGAAGAAAAGACCCGGACTAGGATCTGACTTGTAATAGAAAAAAGACTAGTTGTAGTCCTAGTAGGACTCTACATGTAAGCCAGCCCCTTCAACTTATATAAGGAGGGGCACCCCAAGAGGGACAAGTGGAGAGAGACAGAAAAACTAGTAGCTCTCGAGATAGAGGTAGCGAAAGAGCACCCTTGTAATTGAGATCGTCATCATCAATAGCTATCAAGCAAGATGTTGGCTTTTACCTCCATCGTGAGGGGCCGAACCTGGGTAAAACTTGCGTCTCTCAATTCCGACCAACCCCGTTCAAGTTACCACCTAGTTGCGATGGCCTCACCACTAAGTCCTTTTCACGAGGACATCTTGCCGTGACAAAACCATGACAGTTGGCACCCACCGTGGGGCCTCGCACGGTGGTATTGTGTTCTTGGCGGGAGCTCTTCAGGGATCGAGAAGCTCGCGATTGATAGGATAAAGAAGAGCCGGCACGGAGCAATCACGCATGATAACCCGTCATGGGACAACCATGGGGCTTGAGTACACCGTGGATTCAGATTTCGATGGGTCCAATCTTCATCAACCACGACGCGAGGAAATTTATCGTGACACGTGGGGGCTCGACAGCAACACTGCCTCTGCGATGATACGTGCACTCCGAGCATTATTAGTCAGGAGTGGCATCTTCTAATATTGACTCGCACCAGTGCAGATCTTTCATTGTGTCGCTAAAAGTTTTGAGTCCCCTACAATTAGCACTCAAGCGCAGAACACGCATTGAGTCAAAGAAAATTCGGATGCCTTTTCCGTGCTACACCGACTCACTGCAGGAATTCCCTTAAAAAATAATAGAAGAAGAAGAAGAAGACGACTCGCTGGAGGAATCTGAACTGGCCACGGAACAAAATAGCGGTTCGCTCCTGCTTCATCTTGAGAAAGGAAAATCAATTAGTTGGATCAATTCCCAAGGCAATTTGGATAGTTGCCCTTGCATGGCATGGAAAGTGCTACTCACGTGCTCTCCCTTCCTATCCTGGGAGGAGACAAAAGAAAAAAGAAGAGGAAAAGTCTGAGTCCTCGGTCGAAGGAAAAAAAAAGCCCATGACCCGGAAGCGGATATGGCCACGGACTCGGACTTGGCCGCCACGGCCCCGTCTCGCCGGCCCGCCTCCGCCGCCGCGGCCTCACCTCGCCGGTGCGCCTCCGCCGCCACGGCCTCGCCTCGCCGGCGCTCCCCCACCGCCGTGGCTTCGCTTTGCTGCCCGGCAGCTGCCGCTTCGACGACTCGCCCGTTGCTCGAGCCGGCCGCAACGGTTCTCCCTCAACCGGCTGCCTCTGCCAGCGTTGGCTCGGAGGCTGGACGCCCGTGTCGACGATGGCAGCAGAGGATGAGGCACATCTAGCTGATTGCTTCTTAAATACAATACATGGACCAACGACGACGCGTGAGAAAAATCAAGGACGCCGGACGCAGCATAGCCGCATGTATTGGGGCAGCCGCACCCGATGCAAACTGTTGCCGCTGCTGCCACACCTCCCATCAAATCAAACCCCACGTAGGAGCACAAAAGTCAGAGAGTTGCTATGGAAAACAATCCTTTGAGGGGCTTGTTCGGGGTATCTTCACCTCGACCGGAAGCACAAAGAGTTGCTCCTCAACCTACTGCACCTACTAAAAATATTTATTATGAGATTCCTTTGGGTATGATAGAGAAACTGCTAGCTAATCCTTATGCAGGAGATGGAACACTACATCCTGATATGCAGCTAATCTTCGTGGATGAAGTTTGTGGATTATTTAAGCTTGCATGTTTACTAGGATATGAAGTTAAGAAGAAGGTTTTACCTTTATCTTTGAAGGGAAAGGCATTGACATGGTATAGGCTATGTGATGATATTGGAGCTTGGGATTGGAATCGATTGAAATTGGAATTTCATCAAAAGTTTTATCCTATGCATCTAGTTCATCGTGATCAGAATTATATATATAATTTTTGGCGTCGTGAAGGAGAAAGCATCGCTCAAGCTTGGGGGAGGCTTCAGTACATGATGTACACATGCCCCAATCATGAGCTCTCAAAAGAAATTATCTTACAAAAATTTTATGCTCGGCTTTCTCATGACAATCAAACCATGCTCGATTCTTCTTCGACTGGCTCCTTTATGAATAAAACTATTGAATTCAGATGGGATCTTCTGGAATGAATTAAACGCAACTCTGAAGATGGGGAACTCGACAAAGGTAATGAGTCAGGTATAACACTTGAGTTTGATTGTGTTAAATCTTTTATGGATACCGATGCTTTTCATAAGTTTAGCACTAAATATGGACTTGACTCTGAGATAGTAGCCTCTTTTTGTGAAACATTTGCTATTCATGTTGATCTCCCTAAGGAGAAATGGTTTAAATATCATCCCCCTGTTAGAGAAAAGATTGAGGAGCCCGTTATAGTTAAAGATGAAACTACCATTTACAATGTTGATCCAGTTGTGCCTACTGCTTATATTGAAAAACACCTTTCCCTGTTAGGATAAAGGAACATGCTAAAGTTTCAACTGTGGTTAATAAAAGTAATATTAGAGCACCTAGACCCTCTAAACAAATTAAAGTTGAACCTAATGTTGCTATGGTTAAAGATCTCTTGGTCGATAATATTGATGGGCATGTTATTTATTTCTGTGGTGAAGCTGCTAGAATTACCAAACCCGATACTAAATATAAGAATAAGCCTGTTGTTGGCATGCCTGTTGTCTCTGTTAAAATAGGAGATCATTGTTATCATGGCTTATGTGATTTGGGTGCTAGTGTGAGTGCTATCCCGTTTACCCTATATCAAGAAATTATGAATGATATTGCACCTGCTGAAATAGAAGATATTGATGTTACTATTAAGCTTGCGAATAGAGATACTATTTCATAGCTTGGGATTGTTAGAGATGTTGAAGTCATGTGTGGAAAGATAAAATACCCTACTAATTGTCTAGTTCTTGGTTCTCCACAAGATGATTTTTGTCCCATTATATTTGGCAGACCTTTCTTGAACACTGTTAATGCTAAGATAGATTGCAATAGAGAAACTGTCAGTGTTAACTTTAGTGATGTGTCTCATGAGTTTAATTTCTCTAAGTTTCATAGACAACCTCATGATAAATTATTGTTCTTGCTTCTATTGCCATACCTCCTACTGATCCGTTACAACAATATTTGCTAGACCATGAAAATGATATGCACATGAATGAAAGAAATGAAATAGATAAGATGTTCTTTGATCAACCACCTATTCTTAAACATAATTTGCCTGTTGAAACTCTTGGAGGTCCTCCTCCACCTAAAGGTGATCCTGTGTTTGAATTCAAACAATTTCCTGATACTTTGAAGTATGCTTATCTTGATGAAAAGAAGATATATCCTGTTATTATTAGTGCTAACCTTAGAGAGCATGAAGAAAAGTGATTATTAAAACTCTGAAGAAGCACTATGCTGCTATTGGATATACTCTTGATGATCTTAAGGGCATTAGTCCCACTCTATGTCAGCACAAAATCAATATGGAGCCTGATGCTAAACCAGTTGTCGATCATCAACGACGATTAAATCCTAAGATGAAGGAAGTGGTAAGAACTGAAATATTAAAGCTTCTAGAAGCAGGTATAATCTATCCCATAGCTGATAGTAGATGGGTAAGTCCTGTTCATTATGTCCCTAAGAAAGGAGGCATTACCGTTGTTCCTAATGATAAAAATGAGCTCATTCCACAAAGAATTGTAACTGGTTATAGGATGGTAATTGATTTTAGAAAATTAAACAAAGCTACTAGAAAGGATCATTACCCCTTGCCTTTTATTGATCAAATGTTAGAAATACTATCTAAGCACACGCACTTTTGCTTTCTTGATGGATATTCTGGTTTCTCTCAAATACCTGTATCACAACCCGACCAAGAGAAAACCATATTTACTTGTCCGTTTGGAACTTATGCCTATAGATGTATGCCCTTTGGTTTATGCAATGCACCTGCTACTTTTCAAAGATGTATGACGGCTATATTCTCTGACTTTTGTGAAAAGATTGTTGAGGTTTTCATGGATGATTTTTCCATTTACGAAACTTCTTTTGATGATTGCTTAAGCAACCTTGATCGAGTTTTGCAGAGATGTGAACAAACTAATCTTGTCTTGAATTGGGAGAAGTGCCATTTTATGGTGAATGAAGGTATTGTCTTGGGGCATAAAATTTCTGAACGAGGTATTGAAGTAGATAAAGCCAAAGTTGATGCAATTGAGAAAATGCCATGTCCTAAAGATATGAAAGCTATAAGAAGTTTCCTTGGTCATACTGGTTTCTATAGGAGGTTTATTAAAGACTTCTCTAAAATTTCTAGGCCTCTTACTAATCTATTGCAAAAAGATGTTCCATTTGTTTTTGATGATGATTGTGTAGAAGCCTTTGAAACACTTAAGAAAACCTTAACCTCTGCACCTATTGTTCAACCACCTGATTGGAATCTGCCTTTTGAAATTATGTGTGATGCTAGTGATTATGCTGTTGGTGCTGTTCTAGGACAAAGAGTTGATAAGAAATTAAATGTTATCCATTATGCTAGTAAACCTCTAGACAGTGCTCAAACAAATTATGCTATTACTGAGAAAGAATTTTTAGCAGTTGTGTTTGCATGTGATAAATTCAGATCTTACATAGTTGATTCTAAAGTGATTGTTCACACCGATCATGCTGCTATTTAATACCTTATGGAAAAGAAAGATGCTAAACCTAGACTCATTAGGTGGGTGCAATTGCTACAAGAATTTGATTTGCATATTACTGATAGGAAGGGAGCTGAGAATCCCGTAGCTGATAACATGTCTTGGTTGGAAAATATTCTTGATGACCCACTACCTATTGATGATAGCTTTCCTGATGAGCAACTAGCTGTCATAAATGCTTCTCGCAATACTCCTTGGCATGCAGATTATGCTAATTACATTGTTGCTAAATTCATACCACCTAGTTTCACATATCAACAAAAGAAAAAGTTTTTCTTTAATTTAAGACATTACTTCTGGGATGACCCACATCTTTACAAAGAAGGGGTAGATGGTATTATTAGATGTTGTATACCTGAGAATGAACAGGGACAAATCCTACGGAAGTGTCATTCCGAGGCTTACGGAGGACACCATGCGGGAGACAGAACTGCACACAAGGTATTACAATCTGGTTTTTATTGGCCTACTTTTTTCAAGGATGCTCGCAAGTTTGTCTTATCTTGTGATGAATGTTAAATAATTGCTAATATTGGTAGACGTCAGGAAATGCCTATGAATTATTCACTTGTTATTGAACCAATTGATGTTTGGGGATTTGATTATGTGGGACCTTTTCCTTCCTCTAATGGGTATACACATATTTTAGTTGCTGTTGATTATGTTACTAAGTGGGTAGAAGCTATTCCAACTAGTAGTGCTGATCATAAAACTTCCATTAAAATGCTTAAAGAAGTTATTTTCCCGAGGTTTGGAGTCCCTAGATATTTAATGACTGATGGTGGTTCACATTTCATTCATGGTGCTTTCCGTAAACTGCTTGCTAAATATGATGTCAACCATAGAATTGCATCCCCCTATCATCCTCAGTCTACTGGTCAAATTGAATTGAGCAATAGATAAATAAAGTAAATTTTGCAAAAGACCATTAATAGATCTCGAAAGAATTGGTCTAAGAAATTAGATGATGCATTATGGGCCTATAGAACTGCTTATAAAAATCCTATGGGTATGTCTCCATATAAAATGGTTTATGGAAAAGCATGTCATTTACCTCTCGAGTTAGAACATAAAGTATGCTGGGCAATTGAAGAACTCAATTATGATATTAAATTTGCCGGAGAAAAGAGGTTATTTGATATTAGCTCGTTAGATGAATGGAGAACCCAAGCTTATGAAAATGCCAAATTGTTTAAAGAAAAAGTTAAAAGATGGCATGACAAAAGAATCCAAAAGCGGGAATTCAAAGTGGGTGAGTATGTTCTATTGTACAATTCTCATTTTAGAGTTTTTATAGGAAAACTTCTCTCTAAATGGGAAGGACCATATATCATTGAGGAAGTTTATCGTTCTGGAGCCATTAAGATCAATAACGCCAAAGGCACTAATACGAAGGTGGTCAATGGGCAAAGAATTAAGCATTATATCTCAGGTACACCCATTAATGTTGAAACTAACATTATTCAAACTATGACACCGGAGGAATACATAAGAGAGTCCTTCCAGAACACTCCAGAACCCTGAAAAGGAAGAGGTACGTGATACGGTAAGTAAACCGACTCCAAAAATTCCATAAAAATATTTTCTGTCAGTTTTGGAATATTAGAAAAAATTCAAAAATAAGAAACACCGGAGGGGGCCACCCAGGTGCCCACAAGGCATCAGGGGGCGCCCACCCCCCCAGGGCGCGCCCTGGTGGCTTGTGGGCCCCTCGTGAGCCTTCCCGACTCCGTTTTCTTCTGGAATACTTGTTTCGCAAAATAAAAATTCTTTATATATACTCCCGGACGTTTTGACCACCGTATCGCAAAAATATCCTCTGTTCTTGTTTTGTGCTATTTTTCTGACAGATCTAGATCGCTGTGGCTCCACCAAGCTCCTCCAAGGACAAGTTCTACGAGAAGGTCATCAATCCCTACCTACCGGAGGTGATGAAGCACCATCAAGCTATTGAGATGCGTGAGGGGGTGCTCCACATCCGGGATGTTCAAGGGCCCAAGAAGATAGGGAGCGTGGAGGCCAGGCTCGAAGCGGTGGAGCAGGAGATCTTCAAGTGCTAAGGGATGGTGGAACGTGGACTCGGCGCCAACCACTCCATGATTACGGAATTCACCCGTGATCACAAAGTGGATGGCTAGTCGATGAGGGACATCGTCTTCAAGCTCAACGAAAGAATCGACTATCTCCAGGGCCACATCTATGATCTTCAAAATCAAAATTTTGAGTATGAGGCAAGATTTAAAGGTATGAGTTTAGCTGCAAGTTTCAGGACTCCGGAAACTCGTTCATCCTTTTATGATGGGGAACCTATGCCATGGAAGCCGGAGGACAAGCCCACTACTTCATCACCACCATCATCACCAAAGAAAGAAACTTGAGTACACGGGTATGGGCACTCCCCTTGGCTTGTGCCAAGCTTGGGGGAGGTGCCCCGGTATCATATCACCATCACTTTTATTATCTTTACCTGTTTTTAGTTCGATCCCTAGCTATTTCATGATTTAGTTGAATAAAAATTTAGTATGATCTATCTTCGAGTGCTAGTTTCGTGATCTATCTATCTATGTAGTCGAGTTGAGAGTTATATAATAAAGAGTAGTTTGAGTTTTGCTTCTTTACTTTTTTGTTTCAATCCTAGCAATGAAAATAATGAAAAAGATCATATGCTAATCTTATGGAAAGTAATGACATTACATAAGGAAAAGTGTAAGTGGTAACATTTATTGAAAGTTGACAAACATAGCATTGGTCAATGATGCAATTCATGAAAAAATTAATAAGGGAAGAGAAGATTCACATGCAAATATACTATCTTGGACATCATTTATGATTGTGAGCCCCCATTAAGTATTTTATGCCAAATTGTTGACGTTGGACAAGGAAGACAATGTAATGATTTATGTTTGCTTATATTCACATAGAAGTTATATTTTCATAGATCCTCCAACATGTGGTGCTTGCCCAATATCTTTTCTAGCCAAAAATCCGCACCAATTAGAGATACTACTTGTGCATCCAAAAACCCTTAAAGCCAGTTTCATATCACAAGAGTCCACTATACCTACCTATGGATTGAATAAGATCCTTCAAGTAAGTTGTCATCGGTGCATAAGGCAATAAAAATTGCTTCTAAATATGTATGATCTTTTATTGTAAGGGAAAATAAGCGTTGTACGAACTTGTGATGGTAAAGAAATAAAAGCGACGGACTGCATAATAAAGGTTGCTATCACAAGGGGCAATATAACGTGACGTTCCTTTGCATTAAGAGCTTGCGCATCCAAAAATAAAAAGCGCATGACAACCTCTGCTTCCCTCCACGAAGGGCCTATCTTTTACTTTTATGTATTTACTTTTTATGCAAGAGTCAATAGTGTTCTCCTCTATTCCTTTTTATTTTTGTCTTTTGCAAGCATCATGTGGTGGGGAAAGATCTAGGCATATATATCCAGTTGGATATGAGTAATGATGAGTTATTATTGTTGACATCACCCTTGAGGTGAATGAGTTGGGAGGCGAAATTATAAGCCCCTATCTTTTTATGTGTCTGGCTGAAACTTTTTGCTCCATATATATATGTTGTGAGTGTTAGCAATCATAGAAGACTAAATGATGGTTGAGTATGTGGACTTGCTAAACAAAAGCTCCGACATGCGACCCTTCCTGAAAAGATGATGAATTGCAATTGCATTGTTGACTGAGAACATAGTTTGTTAGTTTTCAAGAAAGCTTATGCCTTATACTTTGATGTTGTGATGAATTGTTACTTGCTCATGAGAAGTTTTATGATAATATTTATTGCTGCTAAAATAATGATCATGATGCTACTATGTCCGTATTTTGTTTTTATCGACACCTCTCTCTCTAAACATGTGGACATGATTATCGATATCAGCTTTCGCTTGAGGATAAGCGAGGTCTATGCTTGGGGGAGTTGATACGTCCATTTTGCATCATGTTTTCCTACTGTTATTTATAGTGTTTTTAATCAATATAACACTTTATGGAGCAATTCTAATGCCTTTTATCTCTTAATATGCAAGATTTACATGAAGGGGGAGACTGCCGGTAGTTGGAATTCTAGACCTGAAAAGGCTATGTCAGAGATACCTATTCTACACATCTCCAAATGAGCTGAAATTTCACGGAGATTTATTTTGGAATAAATAAAAAATATTGGAGAAAAGAAGTACCAGAGGGGGCCACCCAGGTGCCGACAAGGCACCATGGCGTGCACTGGTGGCTTGTGGGGCCCCTGGCCAGCCTCCGGTGCCCATCTTCTAGTATATAAGCCCATTTGCCCTAGAAAAATAAGTAGAGGACTTTCGGGACGGAACGCCGCCGTCTTGAGGCGGAACTTGGGCAGGAGCACTTTTTCTCTCCGGCGGAGTGAGTCCGCCGGGGATACTTCCCTCCGGGAGGGGGCAATCGAAGCCATCATCATCACCAACAACCCTCTCATCGTGGGAGGACCAATCTTCATCAACATCTTCACCAGCACCATCTCATCTCAAACCCTAGTTCATCTCTTGTATTCAATCTTTGTATCAAAACCTCAGATTGGTACGCGTGCAAATGGACAGGGTTTCAACCTTTGTTAAGGTAGCCATGGGCCTCCTTTTATATATCAACGGGTCACCACAATGGCAAAATGGTAAACCTACACTGTAAATAGTGGCTACAGTGATCTTCACCTAACTATGACGGGTTAGGACGAAATCATTAAATGCACCGTGAGGTGTCTTGTGGATGGAGCTCCCCGGCAAGGTTGGTCCCTCCTTCTGTGCCGTTCGTCCATCTACCTTCTATTCCTTCGACTCATCATTTGGACATGTGTCATTAAAGCTACATCTTCAGCGGCGGGACGCCACGTGCCCAGATAAGTTTCACCTAACTACCTGCCCGCTCAACACCTAATCGACAAGTGACAACATGACCGATGAGGTGGAGCGGTGGCAACGTAGTGGGATACTTGCCGGGCTCGAAGCTTGCCGGTCTTGAAGCACAGCTTTCCCCGGCAAGGAGCTTGCCGGGTCTCCAAGTTGTGTTTCCAATGCTTCTGACCTCTGTCTTTTGAGATCTTCTTTGCTTCTCGTAGTCTGTCTTGAGTTTTGTCTTCAGTTATCCTCTGGCAAGCCTTGTTGCCACGAAGGCTGCTACTGCCTGTGCATAAGTCTGGGGTATTAAGGACCCAAATCTTAACACACCGACATTCTGATGATGTGGTATGGCCAACTAGATTGATTTTTCTTGCAATGGGAGAGGTGCTTTGTGATGGGTTTGATCTTGCGGTGCTCAATCCCAGTGACAGAAGGGGACATGACATGTATTTGTATCGTTGCCATTAAGGGTAAAACGATGGGGTTTATTCACGCGTGAGTATTCTTTGTCTACATCATGTCATCTTGCTTAAGGCGTTACTCCGTTCTTTATGAACTTAATACTCTAGATGCATGCTGGATAGCGGTCGATGTGTGGAGTAATTAGGTAGATGCAGGCAGGAGTCGGTCTACTTGTCTCGGACATGATGCCTATATACATGTTCATTGCCTTGGATATCGTCATGATTATTTGCTTTTCTATCAATTGCCCAACAGTAATTTGTTTACCCACCGTATGCTATTTTCAAGAGAGAAGCCTCTAGTGAAAACTATGGCCCCCGGGTCTACTTTTTATCATATATTAAAATCCTAAAAATACCTTGCTGCAATTTTACTTACTTTTATTTATTTTGTTTTTTATCTATCTATCTACCACTACAAAATTTGATCTTGCAAATAACCGCCGAGGGATTGACAACTCCTTGTTCGCGTTGGGTGCAAGTATTTGTTATTTTGTGTGCAGGTACTGCTAACGAGGTGTTGTGTGGTTCTCGTACTGGATTGATAACCTTGGTTCTTAACTAAGGGAAACACTTATCTCTACTGTACTGCATCATCCTCTCCTCTTCGAGGAAATCCCAATGCAGCTCACAAGTAGCAGGAAGAATTTCCGGCGCCGTTGCCGGGGAGACATCATCAACAACTATCAAGTACCTACGCATAAACTTTCATCTCCTTGCATTTACATTATTTGCCATTTGCCTCTCGTTTTCATGTCCCCCACTTCTAAAATGTTTTCACAAAAATACAAAAATATTTTTTTTTGCCTTTTTCGTGTTTGCTTCTTTGCTTGCTTGTTATCTTCTTTGCCTAGTTACGATGTCTCAAGAAAATACAAAATTGTGTGATTTTTCCAATACTTATAATAATGATTTTATTAGTACTCCGATTGCTCCTCCCGTCACTAGTGCGGAGTCTTGTGATATTAATGCCGCTTTGCTAAATCTTGTTATGAAAGAACAATTTTCTGGTAGTCCTAATAAAGATGCCGCGTCCCATCTTAACACTTTCGTTGAATTGTGTGACATGCAAAATAAAAAAGATGTGGACAATGATATTGTGAAATTAAAATTATTTCCGTTCTCACTATGAGATCACACTAAAACTTGGTTTTCATCTTTTCCACGAAATAGTATTGATTCTTGGGATAATTGTAAGGATGCCTTTTTTGCCAAGTATTTTCGTCCCGCGAAAATTATTTCCCTTAGAAATCAAATTATTATTTTTTAAAAACTTGATCATGAACATGTTGCCCAATCTTGGGAGAGGATGAAATTAATAATTCGAAATTGCCCTACTCATGGTTTAAGTTTGTGGATGATGATACAAAAAATTTATGCAGGATTGAACTTTGTTTCTAGAAATCTTTTAGATTCCACTGCGGGAGGTACTTTTATGGAAATTACATTAGGAGAAGCTACCAAATTGCTTGATAATATTATGGCAAATAATTCACAATGGCATACTGAAAGAACACCTACTAGTAAAGAAGTGAATTCCGTTGAAGAAATTAGTACTTTGAGTGATAAAGTAGATGCGCTTATGAAATTGGTTGCTGGTAAAAGTGCTCATATTGATCCTAATGATGTTCCATTGTCTACTTTGATTGAGCAAAATAATGATCCCGTAGATGTGAATTTTGTCTCGCGAAACAATTTCAATAGTAATGCTTATAGAGGCAATTTTAATCCTAGGCCGTTTCCTGGAAATTCCTCTAATAATTATGGTAATTCCTATGGTAATTCTTATAATAATAATAATAATAATAATAATAGGATGCCCTCTTATCTTGAGAATAATATGAAAGAATTTATTAATGCTCAAAAAGTTTTCAATACTATGATAGAGGAAAAATTGAGTAAACTTGATGATATGTCTAGAAGCATTGATAGAATTGTTCATGATGTGGAAAATCTTAAAACTAAAATTTTGCCACCCAAGATTGATATTAATGAATCAATTAAATCTCTTTATGTCTCCATGGATGAAAGTAAAGAAAGAACCGCTAGGTTGAGGGCTAAACGAGAATTCTTAGAAAAAGCGATTCCGCCCGGTTTTTATCGTAGTAATGATGAAGATATTAAAATGATTGGTGTTTCTCCCATTGAATCTTTGTTTAGTGATATTAAACTTGATGAAAAGGGGACTGAAGAAGAGTCAACTTTAGCTAGAAGGCGTCCCCATAATTCGGAGGGTGAAAATCTTAATGAAAAAATTGATAAAAGTGGGTTTGGAGAGGTAAAAACTTTAAATAGCGATGTACCCACTATCTTGGATTGCAAAGACTTTAATTATGATAGTTGTTCTTTGATTTATTGTATTTCTTTGTTACAATCCATGTTAAACTCTCCAAATGCTTATGAGCAAAATAAGGCTTTTACTAAACATATCGTAGAAGCGATGGTGAAAGCTTTAGAAGAAAAGCTAGAGCTAGAAGTTTCAATTCCTAGAAAATTATATGATGAGTGGGAGCCTACCATTAAAGTTAAAATTAAAAATTATGAGTGCAATGCTTTATGTGATTTGGGTGCTAGCGTTTTCACAATACCAAAATCTCTATGTGAAGTGCTAGGTTTTACCAATATGGATGAATGTTCTCTTAATTTGCACTTAGCGGATTCTACTATTAAAAAACCTTTGGGTAGAATAAATGATGTTCTTATTCTTGTAAATAGGAATTATGTACCCATTGATTTCAATGTGCTTGACATTGATTGCAATCCGTCTTACCCCATAATACTTGGTAGACCGTTCTTACGAACCATAGGTGCTGTCATTGATATGAAAGAAGGGAATATAAAATTTTAGTTTCCGTTAAAGAAGGGTATGGAACACTTCCCTAGAAAGAAAATTAGTCCAGCATATAAATACATTATTAGGGCCACCTATGGAATTAATATCAAAGATGACAACACGTGAAACTATGCATTACGCCTAGCTAGGGGCGTAAAACAATAGCGCTAGTTGGGAGGCAACCCAATAGTTATCTTAATTTTCTTGTTTCTTTTTCTGATTTTTTGTGTGCACACAATTATGCTACTATTATGGTTGTGTTTTTGTGATTTAAATTATTGTTTGTGCCAAGTAAAGCCTTTGGGATGATTTGGATGATAGTTGATTTGATTCTGTGAAACAACAAAAACTTTTGCGCCCAGTACTGGAATTCTATAAATTCACAAAAATGTGATTTTGCTCTGAAGTGTTTACACATGATTGATAAGCAAATTGCACATGTTGTCCTAATTTTTCAGAATTTTTAGAGTTACAGAAGTATGGTCATTGTTCGAATTATTACAGACTGTTCTAATTTTGACAGATTCTGTTTTCGTTGCGTTGTTTGCTTGTTTTGATGAATCTATGGATTGTATCGGGGGGTATAAGCCATGGTGAAGTTAGAATACAATAGGTATAATGAAATAATAAAATATGAATGGGTTTACAGCAGTACCTAAGGTAGTGATTTGCTTTGTTATACTAACGGATCTCACGAAGGTTTTGTTGAGTTTTGTGTGCTGAAGTTTTCAAGTTTTGGGTGAGATCATGATGGATGAAGGAATAAGGAGTGGCAAGAGCCTAAGATTGGGAATTCCCGAGGCACCCCAAGGTAATATTCAACGACTCCCAGGCATCTAAGCTTGGGTATTCCCCGGAAGGCATCCCCTCTTTCTTCTACCGACCATCGGTAATTTTACTTGGAGCTATATTTTTATTGATCACATGATATGAGTTTTGCTTGGAGCATCGTGTATTATATGATTCTTTGCTTTGTTTGCTTTTTAGTTTGTCACATTTATCTTTGCTGGACACACCTATTTGAGAGGGACACACATTATTCGTGATTTGTTAGAATACTGTATGTGCTTCATTTATATCTTTTGAGCTAGGCAGTTGCTCTAGTGCTTCACTTATATCTTTTAGAGTACGGCGGTGGTTATATTTTAAAGAAATAGTTGCACTCTCATGCTTCACTTATATCTTTTTGATAGTTGATAATAGTAATGGCAATTAGTATGGGTTATGAGTTTGGTCCTAATATGATAGGTATTCAAGAGGGATATAATAAAAACTTTCATGTAGATCACTGAATATGATAAGTTTGATTCCTTGCAATAGTTTTGTGATATAAAGGTGGTAATATGTGGGTTGTGCTAGTGAGTAATTGTGGTTTAATAAGAATATTGGTGTTAAGGTTTGTGATTCCCGAAGCATGCACGTATAGTCTCCCGTTATGCTAAGAAGTTGGAGCATTATTTATTATTGATTGTCTTCCTTATGAGTGGCAGTTGGGGACGAGCGATGGTCTTTTCCTACCAATCTATCCCCCTAGGGGCATGCGTAGTAGTACTTTGCTTCGAGGGCTAATAAAATTTTGCAATAAGTATGTGAGTTCTTTATGACTAATGTGAGTCCATGGATTATACGCACTCTCACCTTTCCACAATTTGCTAGCCTCTTCGGTACCGTCCATTGCCCTTTCTCACCTTGAGATGTGGTGCAAACTTCGCTGGTGCATCCAAACCCCGTGATATGATACGCTCTATCACACATAAGCCTCCTTATATCTTCCTCAAAACAGCCACCATACCTACCTATTATGGCATTTCCATACCCATTCCGAGATATATTGCCATGCAACTTCCACCATTCCGTTTTATTATGACACACATTACCATTGTCATATTGCTTCGCATGATCATATAGCTAACATAGTATTTGTGGCACCCCGGCTCAGAGGACCGGTTTACCCAGTGTTTCCAACCTAGAGATCATGTCTTCTGGAAACACACCACAACTTGGAACAAAACAGAACTTATCTCTATTAATATTATACAGGTACAAGCTCGGGAATTACATCAGATAGCGAGGCCAGAAGCACTACACGTGCTATGAAAATATCTACATTATTTATGGAACATCATGGGCCTCAGTACTACTAGGTGATTCTACGGCGTAGCGGAACATCGTGCGGAAACTCCATCCCATAGGGACACTGCTGGGACACGGCCTAGTTAGCGTAGCACGAACCATCGGGACCCCCATCCTCGGCTTCTCCTGCATGTGGCATGATACGCCTGAGTACTTGGAATGTACTCGCAAGCTCACAACAACCACAACAATGCAGCAAACAACAGCATGGCAATGAACAAGTTATATGCTTAAGTTGCTTAATTACTATTACCGAATATCAACTTACTCTCTTCTGGGTTGTACCGCAACCCTCAGAATACTCGTGATCCACTGAGCACTTCCGAACATAAGACAAGATCTTCCATCATTATTATTATTATTATTATGGTTGACCACTCAGTTTGACCTAGTGCGGACTGTGTCCAATACCGTGGACGTGGCTATTCGAATAGATTCTTACACTCTGTAGAGGTTGCGCACTTTTCCCACACCATGGAGCTCCTGGTCCCGTGCCTCGGTACACTTCCCTTCCGGGTGGACCGGTGCTGCTCCAACAAAACTTGCCCAACGCGTGACTCCTCCACCGTACCACCGACAATCATCCTCCCCCGGAGTCATGCCCTGGGTGGCCCCTATGTCACCCCGTGACACCTGCCACCATCGTGGCCAACTAAACTGTCCCAAACGGGGACGCCGGCAAATAACTAAACTGGCTCACAGGGTTATCATCGCCAACCTGATCAGGGTAGCACGCACGCATAACACTCCCTCTTTGGTGGTACCGATAAAAGAGCACACGGTCAGACCAAGTCAAGGCCGTCCCATTCCGGTAGATGTGGCTGCACTGATAAGTCCGGGTCGGTGGCACTTGTTCAACCATTAAGCTTAGTTTTAGCAATTACATGACCAGCAAGGTTGTTTAACATGAATAAATTAATATGGTAGTAGCTATGCAACAATATAATTTTCTATGAATTGTCACATATTAAAAAAATGCAAGTAATTCAATAATTAAATCCATACTATTGAAATGCTTCATGTAATGGATGATGTGGCTTGCCTTGCTCTGTTGGGTTGTCCACAAACTCCTGGTCTTCAAAACCAAAATGATTTCCTTCTGAAAATATTTTAAAGTGGCAAAAGAAAATGTCACATAATACATTTCTGTTCACCAAAAATTCTGTACATGTGAGAAAAATACCAAAATTTACCAGAAAATAGAGGGGCTCAAGACAAAACCAATGCAAAAAGAATCGATTGATTTGGACTTGTGGAAAAAAAGAAATGGACAGTCAAAGTTACTGGTCAAATATGGATTTAAACAGAAATTAGAAAATCCCACAGCGGGCCACGTCAAAGGCGTAAAACGCCAGGGCGCCTCCACTTAGGTACCGCTTCAGCGCGCGACGGGTCACTGACGAGTCGGCCCTGTTGTCAGATTTAAGAAGAAAAAGAGGGGAACAGTAAGAGGGCAGCTCACCAACGGTGATAGCCGGAGTTAGCGACGGCGGCAAGATCGGGAGATGGCGGAGATGGATCGGCCACTCGACGGCGGTCCTCCCTGTACCAGTGGCGTCTTCGGAGACAGCCTGGCGGCGTCGCTTTCTTCTTCTCCGGCAGTGGCTGGTTTCGGGGGTCATTGGTGACGGCGAATCCGGCAGAGCTTTGGCTAGGCTAGAGGTCAGGTGAAGTCGTGGGAGTGCACTGAGCTCGGGTATGCGGTTGGGCAGAGCTGGGGTGGAGAAAATCGAGCTATGGCGGAGTGGGGATCGGCGGCGGAATGCCGGCGAGCTATGAGGCCAGAGGGCCTCCCGGCCGTGGCTCGGTGCTCTGGTGAGCGATTGGGAGGTGGTGAGGAGCGATGAAGAGCTGGGGAGGGCTGGTCGTGGCTACTTATAGGCGGGGCGGAGGGTGGCCGAGCCGCAAGCCGCCGTGGATGAGCTGGCGCGAGCAGGACGGCGAGCTGGCCGTCGTGGAGTGTGGCGAGGTGACGGAGCAGAGTAGGTGAGTTAATGCGCGAGACGACGAGCCGCGAGGAAGAAGTCAGCCAGCTGACCTCACTGTGGCCGCACGGGCGCAACAGTGCGGTGCTCGGTGGCGGCTAGGTGGACGGCGGAGAGTTAGTCGGCACAAGGGGACACAATACGGCGACGCGGTAGTCTCACTACGACAAGACCCGTGCCTAGCGGCGCCCAGAGCGCGGTTTTGGCAGGGCTGGCCACGTGGTCACCGCGTGCACAGGCATACGCGGCGCGAGCTGGCCTGCCAGGCCGTGTCTGGTGCGTCAACCTTGCGTACTGGAACCCTCTCGTGGCACTAGATCGCCCAGAGACTCACTGAGACAAAGTGTAGCATCAACAACAATTTGCTGTCAGAAACTTGAGAGGGATCTGGAGAGGAGATGAGCTAGAGATGGAACCAATGGAGATGTCTGGAGTGATCTACATTGGAAGGACTACAAGCTGGCCAGATTTGAGAAAATTTCATCAAAGTTTGGACATGGTTCATGTACAAATGCTATACTGAACCAGAAACTTGGTGAGGCTGTTGCACTCACAGGGATGATCTGCTGGAGCTGAAATTTGGTGTGTGGGAGTTATTTGGTCATGCCAAGATGTCATAAAAATTTCAGCTCAAATGGGTACATCCAGCTGGTACTTCCTTCACAGAGGTTTGAAATGAGCAGAAACTTGGCAGAATATTTTTGCTGAAAATTTATACTGGACAAGGAGAAGTTTTTGGATAATGTGGTAAGATATGTTCCCTAGTATCTCAAGGAATTATTTGAGAGTTTTCTGAGTTGAGGAAATATGAGTTGCTTCACAAAGGGCCAGTGCTGTCCAAAAGGTAAATGGAATATTCTGGACAAAATCTTATACTGGACCATGAAATGTTTTTGAAGATTGTGCGAGTAAATGTTGACAAGAAGGAGTGGTATTAATTTGGGATTTTTCTGATCATCAGAACTATAGGTTGCTTCACAACCCATAGTGAAGACAGATTTTCCCAAAGAAGAAAATGGGTTATTTGGAAAGAAATGAGAGTTGGAATTTGATCCAGAAGGTGTGTGACAAGATTTTGGCAAGATATTGAGGGCTTTGGATCACTTAGAGAGAAATTTAAAGATTTCCCAAGTCCAAAGTCAACTGAAAAGATTCAAAAGCCAACCAAGAAAATTTTGAAAAGAAACAGTTGCCAAAAACCAGGGTGTCACAAACCTACCCCCCTTAGGATGAATCTCATCCTTGAGATTTGGTTGCTCAGGGAACAGATGCGGATACATTGACCTCAGAAAATCCTCTCTTTCCCAGGTAGCTTCTTCCTCAGTATGATGATCCCACAACACTTTGTAAAATTTGATTATCTTGCTCCTGGTAGTTCTTTCCATCTCATTCAAAATTCTGACAGGTTTTTCTTCGTTGGTCAAATCCTTAGTCAGCTCTAGCTCACTCATATCTGCCTGCTTGATCGGTGGTGCAATGCACTTCCTCAACTGTGATATGTGGAAGACATCGTGAACGTCAGACAATTTCGGTGGTAACTCTAGCTGATATGCTACTCTGCCTCTTCTAGCAATGATTGTAAAGGGACCGATATATCTCGGTGCAAGCTTTCCTCGGGTATGAAACCTTTTTATTCCTTTCATGGGGGTGACTCAGAGATAAGTATTCTCTCCAGGCTCAAAAGTTACTTCCCGATGTTTAGGGTCATAGTAACTCTTTTGACGGGACTTGGCTGCTCGAAGACATTCCTGAATATCCTTAACCTGCTTCTCAGCCTCGAGCATCAAATCCGTGCCAAAAATGCGACTGTCTCCTGTCTGGGACCAATTCAAGCCATCTTCTTTCTCTGAGATTAAGTTCGGGTTGGGTGAAAATATACTTGAGACTCTTGTGGTCTGTGTATATTTCACATTGCCGCCCAATGAGATAATGCATCCAAATCTTTAATGCATGGACCACAGCTACCAATTCCAGATCATGAGTGGGATAGTTCTCTTCATGGGGTCATAGCTGTCTGGATGCATATGCTACAACCCTTCCTTCTTGCATTAGAACGCAGCCGATTCCACGCCTGGAAGCATCGCAATATATATCAAAGCTCTTGTGAATGTCTGGAAGAACTAAGACAGGGGCCGTAGTTAGCCTCGTCTTTAACTCCATGAAACTGCTATCACATTCTTCCGTCCAGGCAAATTTGTGATTCTTTTTCAACAGTTCTGTTAATGGCTTGGCTATTTTTGAGAAGCCTTCAATGAAATGACGGTAGTAGCCTGCCAATCCCAGAAAGCTGCGAACTTCAGTTACTGTGGCTGGTGTCTTCCAGTTTAGTACAACAGTCACTTTGCTGGGGTCGACGGCCACACCCTGTTCTGACAGAACATGTCCCAGAAATCCCACCTCTCTTATCCAAAATTCACATTTACTAAACTTGGCATACAAGCGATGGGTCCTTAGTCTTTCCAGGACAGTACGGAGGTGTTGAGTGTGTTCTTCTTCATCTTTGGAATAGATAAGAATGTCATCGATGAATACTACCACAAACTTGTCCAAGAAGTCCATGAAGACCTTGTTCATCATGCTCATTAAGTAGGCTGGAGCATTTGTCAGCCCGAATGACATGACTGTAAATTCATACAGACCATATCGGGTAGTGAAGGCTGTCTTGGGGATATCTTCTTTCCAGATTTTTAACTGATGATATCCCGTTCGATGATCAATCTTGGAAAATACCCGGGCCCCATTTAACTGGTCGAACAGATCACCAATGCGGGGAAGCGGATATTTGTTTTTAATGGTGACCTCTTTCAATTAGCGATAGTCCACGCACATCCGTAGAATGCCATCCTTCTTGTTAACAAACAGCACAGGTGATCCCCATGGCAAGGTGCTTGGACGAATCTACCCTTTTTGCAATAATTCATCCAGCTATTTCTTTAATTCCACCAGCTCTGGGGAAGGCATGCGGTAATACTTCTAATAAATTGGAGCGGTTCCGGGAACAACATCAATAGCAAATTCTAATTCCCGATCAGGTGGCATTCCGGGTAGTTCTTCCGGAAATACGTCCGGAAATTCGCTGACTACCGGAATCAAATTTATATCTGTAGCAGTGGTTTTGAATGCCATTCCCTTCTTTGACATCATTCTGCTAGCAGTAAATTGTACTGTTTGACCTGTCGGGTTAACCAATGTCATCGTCCTGGTGGCACAGTTGATACACACCTGATGTGGTGTCAACCAATCCATCCCCAGTATTATATCCAGTCTAGTGGATTCGATGGCAACACGGGTAGCTTGAAACTTAACTCCATGTATCAAGATTTCCAGATCCTTGTATATAACATTTGTTCTGAGCATGGAGCCAGGGGATTGTACCACCATGATTTTGTCCAAAAGAGAAGGAGAAAGTTTGTGTATGGTGGCAAAACTCCGCAAAATAAATGAATGAGAAGCCCCAGAATCAAATAAAATTATTGCAGGTATGTCATTAACAGAAAACATACCAAGGACCACGTCTGGTGCTTCGCGGGCTTCCTTAGCGGAGATATGATGGACTTGGCCGTGATAGAAGTTCGGATTGGGGCGGCGTCCAACATTGTTGACTTGTGGGTTGTAGTTGAATGGTGGCTTCCCGTTTCTTGTGGGGCAATGCCTGGAGTAATGCCCGCCCTGACCACAAGTAAAACAAGTGTTGTTGCGGCAGCAGTCCTCCAGCACTGGCTGTTTGCCAAAGGTCTTGTCCTGACTGCCTAGCTTATTGGTATTATTGCCGTTGCTCCAGGTAGGCTTGTACTCAGATGGACCTGGTTGCCAAATGCATGGCTTCTGCACATACTGTGCCTGGGCATCTTCTTGGGTTCAAACTTCCGCTTGCGATCGTCATATCCTGACTTATGCTCTCGTTCATCTATGAAAGCCTTGTTCACCAAAGTCTGGAAGTTAGGAAAATCAAGCATACAAAGCTGACAACGGAGGGTATGTTTAAGTCCTCCTAGAAACCGGTCTATCTTTCTTTCTTCTGTGGACACGTCATGAGTGGAGTACCGTGCCAGATTATTAAACTTGTTCAGATACTCACCCACTGCCATATTCCCTTGAGTAAGAGCAAGAAATTCCCTCTGCTTCACCTTCATTATGCCGGTAGGAATATGATACTTGCGAAATACTTCCTTGAATTTCTCCTAGGAAATATCTTCCCCAAGAGGCCACATAATTTTTTGTATTGTCCCACCATATAGCATCCGGTCCTTCCAGGTAGTGAGTAACAAAAGGAACCTTGTCTGACTCATCACAGTGGGCTATTTCTAACTTCTTTTCCATAGTCCTCAGCCAGTCATCAGCTTTCATAGGATCCACAGCTTGACCAAAACTGGGTGGCTTGGTACGCTGAAAATCAGACAATTTAGAGTGTGTCCCATTGTTGTTGTTCTGACCCACCATAGTCTGCATACTTTTCAGAAATTCCATGAGATCTTGATTCCTTTTCTCTTCAAACATTCTCACAATTTGATCAGTGGTCGGTGATTGTGGTGGTGGGGTGGCAAATCTTCTGGTGATTGTCCTGCTTGTCTGGTGGATCGACGAACTGAAGTTCCATCGCCGCCTTGATTACTACACCACTTCATCCTAAATTTGTTCCCATTGCAAATACCGAATCGATGAGCAACATCCGTAAGGGAAACACAACAATATGACACCAGGAAAAGAAACGAAATAAAAAGAGAGAATAAAGCAAACAACATAATTATACAAGGCAACCCAACATCATACATGACAAGCTAGTAGGGGTTATCATGACTAGAACTGCTCATACGGCAGTTGACACAAGCAGAGATACTACAATGCATGCACTGAAACTCAAGCCTCCACTCTAGTAGCGCGGGTGACATGGACACTGGCAGACTGAAGACTCCTCGTCGTCTGATCCTGTCTCGGAATCGGAGCTGATGATGTGAATCTCGGTCTCCAGATCAAAGGTAACACGGCGACGCTGACGGGAAGGTTTTCCCTCTGAAGGAGAAGAAGCATGACGCCGCAGCATCGGAGCAGCTGGAGTAGCTAGGAGTGAGGCCCATTCTGCCGCGGTCTCACGTCGCCTACCAGACGAAAAGCCTGGCAGTCCGAACTAGTTAAAAGGAGTCTCAGGTGCTAGTGAAGGTGGAACGGGTGGAGTATACTCAGGCGAAAACGTAGGAGGAAGAGGAGACTGTGCTGCCGCAACAGCTGCAAGGGCCTCTCGGGCATGAGTTAGCTCCTCAGCTAGTGAAGTGATCATACGGTAACTGGCGTTCAGATAACGAGATAAAACACCAGTAGCACGATCACTCGCCAGGTCAACAGGTGCGAAAAGGACTCGCCCTGTCATAGGTGACAGTGTGGGGTAGTGAAAGAAACCTGGATGTGTCTGCATCTCAACCTCGTGGAAGCGCAAGTCAGTGAGACCCTCCATCGCAGCAAACTAGATCGCCAGTTCCAGAGTAGAAGCAGTTCCGCCCTTGGAAGAGCGGGAGTAGCTGCCAATATCTGAACTCGCAGTAAGAAAGGCCTCCGCATGATACTCATACACTGAACCAGCAAGCTTCTCTCGGAACACCTAGTACACTGGGTCTTCGCCATTGGGATACAGCCGAAGCCAGACGCTACGGAGCAGTACTGGAAAAGTGAACGGTGCCGGCTCATGGTTGTAGTGGTACGGAACAGGTGCCATCTACACTCACAAGGCCAACGATTAGCACAACAATAAACTATATGCATGCCATGCAGCAATCATATGCAACAAGCAAAGCACATACCAAGACTCTAAACTAAACTAATCATGGTTCTAGCGCGGGGTTAACTAGGGTGTCCTACAGTCAGCGCGGCTCTGATACCAAGCGTTGTGGCACCCCGGCTCAGAGGACCGGTTTACCCAGTGTTTCCAACCCAGAGATCATGTCTTCTGGAAACAGACAACAACTTTGAACAGAACATAACTGATCTTTATTAATATTATACAGGTACAAGCTCGGGAATTACATCAGATAGCGAGGCCAGAAGCACTACACGTGCTATGACAATATCTACATTATTTATGGAACATCATGGGCCTCAGTACTACTAGGTGATTCTACGGCGTAGCGGAACATCGTGCGGAAACTCAATCTCATAGGGACACTGCTGGGACACGGCCTAGTTAGCGTAGCACGAACCATCGGGACCCCCGTCCTCGGCTTCTCCTGCATCTGGCATGATACGCCAGGTGAGTACTTGGAATGTACTCGCAAGCTCACAACAACCACAACAATGCAGCAAACAACAGCATGGCAATGAACAAGTTATATGCTTAAGTTGCTTACTTACTGTTACCGAATATCAACTTACTCTCTTCTGGGTTGTACCGCAACCCTCAGAATACTCGTGATCCACTGAGCACTTCCGAACATAAGACAAGTTCTTCCATCATCATTATTATTATTATTATTATTATTATTATTATTATTATTATGGTTGACCACTCAGTGTGACCTAGTGCAGACTGTGTCCAGTACCGTGGGCGGAGCTATTCGAATAGATTCTTACACTCTGCAGAGGTTGCGCACTTTTCCCACACCGTGGAGCTCCTGGTCCCGTGCCTCGGTACACTTCCCTTTCGGGTGGACCGGTGCTGCTCCAACGAAACTTGCCCAACCCGTGACTCCTCCACCGTACCACCGACAATCATCCTCCCCCGGAGTCATGCCCTGGGTGGCCCCTGTGTCACCCCGTGACACCTGCCACCGTTGTGGCAAACTAAACTGTCCCAAACGGGGACGCTGGCAAATAACTCAACTGGCTCACAGGGTTATCGTCGCATACCTGATCAGGGTAGCACGTGCGCATAACCCTCCCTCTTTGGTGGTACCGATAAAAGAGCACGCGGTCAGACCAAGTCAAGGATGTCCCATTCTGGCAGATGTGGCTGCCCTGGTAAGTCCGGGTCGGTGGCACTTGATCAACAAGGTTGTTTAACATGAATAAATTAATATGGCAGTAGATATGCAACAATATAATTTTCTATGAATTATCACATATTGAAATAATGCAAGTAATTCAATAATTAAATCCATACTATTGAAATGCTTCATGTAATGGATGATGTGGCTTGCCTTGCTCTATTGGGTTGTCCACAAACTCCTGGTCTTCAAAACCAAAATGATTTCCTTCTGAAAATATTTTAAAATGGCAAAAGAAAATGTCACATGATACATTTCTGTTCACCAGAAATTCTGTACATGTGAGAAAAATACCAAAATTTACCAGAAAATACAGGGGCTCAAGACAAAACCAATGCAAAAAGAATCAATTGATTTGGACTTGTGGAAAAAAAGAAATGGACAGTCAAAGTTACTGGTCAAATATGGATTTAAACAGAAATTAGAAAATCCCACAGCGGGCCACGTCGAAGGCATAAAACGCCAGGGCGCCTCCACTTAGGTACCGCTTCAGCGCGCGACAGGTCACTAACGAGTGGGCCCTGCTGTCAGATTTAAAAAGAAAAAGAGGGGAACAGTAAGAGGGCGGCTCACCGACGGCGATAGCCGAAGTTAGCGATGGCGGCGAGGTCGGGAGATGGCGGAGATGGATCGGCCACTCGACGACGGTCCTCCCTATACCAGTGGCGTCTTCGGAGACAGCTTGACGGCGTCGCTTTCTTCTTCTCCAGTGGCGGCTGGTTTTGAGGGTCATTGGCGACGGCGAATCCGGCAGAGCTTTGGCTAGGCAAGAGGTCAGGCGAGGTCGTGGGAGTGCACTGAGCTCGGGTATGCGGTTGGGCAGAGCTGGGGTGGAGCAAATCGAGCTATGGCGGAGAGGGGATCGACGGCGGAATGCCGGCGAGCTATGAGGCCAGAGGACCTCTCAGTCGTGGCTTGGTGCTCTGGTGGGTGATTGGGAGGAGCGATGAAGAGCTGGGGAGGGCTGGCCGTGGCTACTTATAGGCGGGACGGAGGGTGGCCGAGCCGCAAGCAGCCGTGGATGAGCTGGCGTGAGTAGGATGGCGAGCTGGCCGTCGTGGAGCGCGGCGAGGTGATGGAGGAGAGCAGGTGAGTTAATGTGCAAGATGACGAGCCGCGAGGAAGAAGCCAGCCAGCTCACCTCACTGTGGCCGCACGGGGCGCAATAGTGCGGTGCTCGGTGGTGGCCGGCGAGGGATTCTCCGGCGAGGGGATGAATCTTGAGTGGCTAGGTGGACGACGGAGAGTAAGTCGGCGCAAGGGGACACGGTACAGCGATGCGGTAGTCTCACTCAGACGAGACCCGTGCCTGGCGGCACCCAGAGCGCGGTTTTGGCAGGGCTAGCCACGCGGTCACCGCGTGCACAGGCATACACGGCGCGAGCTGGCCTGCCAGGCCATGTCTGGTGCATCGACCTTGCGTACTGGAACCCTCTCGTGGCACTAGATCGCCCAGAGACGCACTGAGACGAAGTGTAGCATCAACAATAGTTTGCTGTCAGAAACTTGGGAGGGATTTAGAGAGGAGATGAGCTGGAGATGGAACCAATGGAGATGTCTGGAGTGAACTACATTGGAAGGACTACAAGCTGGCCAGATTTGAGAAAATTTCTTCAAAGTTTGGACATGGTTCATGTACAAATGCTATACTGAACCAGAAACTTGGTGAGGTTGTTGCACTCACACGGGTGATCTGCTAGAGCTGAAATTTGGTGTGTGGGAGTTATTTGGTCATGCCAAGATGTCATAAAAATTTCAGCTCAAATGGGTACCTCTAGCTGGTACTTCCTTCACAGAGGTTTTTAATGAGCAGAAACTTGGCAGAATATTTTTGCTGAAAATTTATACTGGACAAGGAGATGTTTTTGGATATTGTGGTAAGATATGTTCCCTAGTATCTCAGGGAATTATTTGAGAGTTTTCAGAGTTGAGGAAATATGAGTTGCCTCACAAAAGGCCAGTGCTGTCCAGAAGGTAAATGGAATATTCTGGACAAAATCTTATACTGGACCATGAAATGTTTTTGAAGATTGTAGGAGTAGATGATGACAAGAAGGTGTGGTATTAATTTGGGATTTTTTTGATCATCAGAACTATAGGTTGCTTCACAACCCATAGTGAAGACAGATTTTCCCAAAGAAGAAAATGGGTTATTTGGAAAGAAATGAGAATTGGAATTTGATCCAGAAGGTGTGTGACAAGATTTTGGCAAGATATTGAGGGCTTTGGATAACTTAGAGAGAAATTTAAAGATTTCCCAAGTCCAAAGTCAACTGAAAAGATTCAAAAGCCAACCAATTTGCAAATAAAACCAAGAAAATTTTGAAAAGAAAAAGTTGCCAAAAACCAGGGTGTCACAGTATTTTTGGCTCAGCCACCGTTCATCATTTTTTATACATGTTACGCTAGATCATTGCACATCCCGGTACACCGCCGGAGGCATTCATATAGACTCATATTTTGTTCTAGTATCGAGTTGTAATTTTCTTTCGAGTTGTATGTAAATAGAAGTGTGATGATCATCACATTCATTATTAGAGCATTGTCCCAAGTGAGGAAATAATAAAAAAAGAGGCCAAACAGAGCCCAACAAAAAAAAGAGAAAAAAAGAAAAAAAAAAGAAAAATGAGAGAAAAAGAGAGAAGGGACAATGTTACTATCCTTTCCACATTTGTACTTCAAACTAGCACCATTTTTTCATATAGAGAGTCTCCTATGCTTTATTTTCATATGACTAGTGGGAATTTTTCATTATAGAACTTGGCTTGTATATTCCAATGATGGACTTCCTCAAATGCCCGAGGTCTTCTTGAGCAAGCAAGTTGGATGCACACCCACTTAGTTTTATTTTTGAGCTTTCATACACTTATAGCTCTTAGTGCATCCGTTGTATGGCAATCCCTACTCCTTGCATTGACATCAATTGATGGGTGTCGTTGTAAAAACTGGCAGACCTCGGGGTAGGGGGTTCCGAGCTGCGGATCTCGGATCGATGGTAACAGAGACAGAAGGAGACTATGTTTTACCCAGGTTCGGGCTCTCTTAATGGAGGTAAAACTCTACGTCCTGCTTCTGATTATATTAATGGAGATGTATCGAGTACAGAGTTGATCTACCTTGAGATTGTAATATGTGTCTAACTTCTAAAGCTAAGTGTTTGATGTTGCGTTGATGTCCCCTACGGGCTAAACCCTATGGCTTATATACATGCCAAGGAGGGTATCTGGGGTTACAAGGGTGGTATCTTGGAGTAAGGCGGCTGGAATAATCTTGAAGTATACTGCAAGTCTTCGGTAGAGGTAGTCTTGATCACGTCTCCCATGTGCGACTTCCGAGTCCATCTTGATCACGTACGGGGGCATATCGGCCCATCCGAGGACACCGTCAGTAGCTCCCGAACTGGTCTTCTACGCCGAGGACGACTTTGAACCATCACCTCAGATTCGGAGTCTCTGGCATGACAGACGAGTTCCACCTTATATTTCAAATTCTATTAATAGAGTATCGACATCCGTGGTCCAACCGAGCTTGTACCCCATCCGAGGTGAGCAAGTATCTTAGCCTCGAAGGCTTGCTGTGCCGGTATGAACAATCCAATCTGGCCTGACAGCTTTATCGGAGAGGCCCGCCCCACGGCAGGTTGAGCAGTTATTGCCTCCCCTCAAATCGTGTTTCGAGGCGGCTCCTTTACTGGCATGTCCCGTCGAGGTAGAGATCGTGCCCGCTTTCTTAGGGATATCATCAAAATTTCGTTTCCCCCCATATGTTTCAACGACATCTTTGATAGTAATCACGAATTTATCGGCGCAGCGAAGGGGGCTCTTGGCCTTTCATAGGCTTATAAAAGCAATGGGGAGAACAGCGCGATAGCCTACGCTCCCATTCCTCCCTTGCTGCCGCTTCGTCTAGCTCCAACGCCCAGATCCAGCCCTTACGCCTTTCTCGTACGCAAGATCGATTTCCCCATCAGCCATGGCCGATACCCTTAAGGGGCACTGGGGCGGCTCCACCGTGACGGCGGTGACCATCGCCGAGTTGCGCGACGTGGGGTATCTAGCCCCTGCCATCGCCGCCCATGCTCCAGAGGTCGACGAGCTGGTACCCGCTCCCAACGCCGGGGAACGGGTGGTCTTTGTCCCCCACCTCATCCGAGGCTTGGGGTTCCCACTGCACCCTTTAGTGCGTGGGATCATGTTTTACTACGGGTTAGATTTCCATCACCTAGCCCCCAACTCCATTCTCCACCTCGCCGCTTTCATAACAGTCTGCGAGGCCTTCCTCCGCTGTGAGCCACACTTCGGCCTATGGCTGAAGCTCTTCGGGATTAAACCGAAGTCAAGCGGCTCTGAACTCGCGGAGTGCGGAGGGGCAATGATCAGCAAGAACCAGGGGGCCACCTGGTTCAAGGGCACCTTCATCAAAACGGTGAAGGAATGGCAAAAGGAGTGGTTTTACATCACCAAACCCCTTGCCGCTGGTCAAACCGAGGTCCCGGCCTTCTTGGCCGCCCCCCCCAAGAAACTCAAGTCTTGGAAGGAAAAGGGCGTCGCCTGGGGGAAGCCCGAAGAGGTAGAGACTCTAGTCGAGAGGATCGTGTGGTGGACCACCACGGGGAAGGCTGAGCTGGCCGATGTCATCAACGTCATGCTCAACCGCCGCATCGATCCTTCCTCTCTAACTTTGGGCCACCCCGATGTGGGCACAGAAGCACGAGGACATGGACACCATCAACACCTTCTTCCGCTCCACCTTGGCCACTATGTGGACCAAGCTCATGAAACTGGCCAAGGACAAGATTCCCGAGGAGGGAGTGGACCGCGGCCTCGAACACGGCTATGAGGCCCCCCTTGTGAGTGGTTCCGTCCTTCAATCTTTCATTCTTTGCTTACTGCTCCGAGAAGTAAAGTCTTTATTTGGGCCGTCGTGTTTTGACATTTTGCAGAAGTGGTCGGCATGGGTAAAGGGGGTACGATGCCCAGCCCCATTGCCGGAACAACCCCAAACTCCCCTATTCTCGGCGCTTCTGACCGAGGAGCCACATGTGGTGGCTTCCAAAGGGACGAAGACCCAAACGGGGAAGTATAGTGCTCGGACCCACGGGACATCGGTCACGCGATCAGAGGAGACCCACACCTCCGCCGCTCAAGACGGCGGCGCCAAGGAGGGCGAGGAGGAGATCCCCCCCTAAGGGGAAGAGGTCGGTGTCAGAAGACGCCGACGTGGGCATGCCACCCAAGGGCCGAAAGAGGCTGAGGCGAGCCTCATCCGAGGCCGCCAACAAGTCATCGGAGAGTGCCGAGCTCTCCGGTGACTCAGAGGAAGATCCCCTCATAACGGGGAGGAAGAAGCCGGCGCCTCGAGGGTAAGCCCTTATCCTTGTGTCCCTTACTTGAGTCATTGTTTCATCAAGGGAAATTTTCACAGAAGCAACTTTTCATAGACAGTCCACCGAAGGTGATCCCTAGCGGCTCCTCGAACGGGTTGTCGTCCGCCAGCGGGACTCCAGAGCCCGCTGCTTCTCCCCCGATGCAAGTCAGTCTGGGGGAGTCAACATCCACCCTGGCCCCCGAGGTCAACACGGCAGGGGCCGATGATGCGGCGGTCATGGCCGAGGTTGCAACCTCGGCCCAACAGGACCAGGGGACGAAGCACCCCGAGGTCATCGAAGAAGGGCTGGGCCAGATATCGGCCCAGCAGGAGTCTACCTCGGCACCGCCTTCACAGATGGGGGCTCCTCGGGTGGATCCATCCGAGGTCATCCCTCCACCCCAGCCTGCTGTCAGAGGATGGACCGGTGCGGGGTGGGCCGAGGAGGTGGAGGAGGCCCTAAAGGGCTGCTCCCTTAAGGAGGAGCACCGTGCCTTGATAGGCACGACGCTGGAAGGCTACCGGTCCGCAGAGGCCGGCCTGCACGAGGTCTTCAAAAACCTCGTAGCAGGTTTCCAGGTACGTCTTCTGCACATTCGGTTTGCTTTGTCTTTATGAAATTTGTCCGAGGACATAAAAAGTGTAGGCTGCTGAGTGGCGTAATGAGTGAGTAGCCCCCGAGCCCAAGTCGGTTTCAAGAAACCGTCATCGGGGTCGCTTGAGTAAGTAGGAGCCTGCTGAGTAGCCCACAGGATGCTACCCAAAGTGGCTGTCCTGGAGCATGTTGATGGTCTAGACCATGTTCCCTGTAACAAGGATTTTGTTATATTACAGGTTTCGACCTTGGTTCCGGACTCTGTCTCCGAAGAGAAGGCGGAGCTGAACCGGAGACTTGAGCGATCGCAAGGTAAACAAGGTGAAACTTGCTGTGTGTGTTGTATGTTGAGGAAAACAACTAAGGCTTAAATATGTTGACAGCGGAGCTGCAGACGCTCAAAGCCGAGCTTGAAAGGGCTCAGAAGGAGGTGCGACAGCAGAAGGCTGCTACCGCCGCAGCCAAAATGGCGCGGACTGCCGAGAAGGCGTCCATGGAGAAGCACCAGGCGCGGGTGCTAGAGGTCGAGGATACCCTGAAGGGCGTGTTTGAAGCACGCGACAAACTTCAGGAGGAGGGGCAGCAGACGAAAGAGGAGCTCGAGAAGCTTCAACGTGCCCACTCCGAGCTCAACACCTCGGCTCGTGCGGACCGCGAGGTGCTCTAGCAAGTGGAGCAAATCGCCTCGGGTAACATATTTTTGCTGCAGTGTTCGTTTGGCAGCAAAGGGTGTGTCGAGCTCACCCAGTTATGGCATTCCGCAGAGGTCTTCGAGGATCTCCCGCAGAGCGCGGAGGATGCGGTGGCCTATTTCGGCCAGCTGGCAGGTCATGAGGCGGAGAAAGCCTTCTGGGGTCAATTCCCATGGTCCCCATCCGCGCAGCTGCTAAATCATCGAGTGAAGCAGCTGGTCGAGCTATTTCGCATGACAAGGCCAGCACTCCAGGACCTCTACGTTGCTCTGTGGCCGTCCGAAGCCATGCCGAGGAGTCTCTTCGGCCTGACGGCTCGTCTTCAAGATGCCGTGCCCTACGTTGACCGCTGGAAGAGGTCCGCGTGCTTCGAAGGGGCTCGGAGGGCATACACTTGCGTGAAGACTCACTTCCGCAAAGTTGATGCGGAGACTTGTGCTGTTGGCCCCCTTGCCGATAAGCCGCGGACCGCCGAGCAGTTTTTCACCGAGGTGGAGGCGGGAGCTCGAACCACCGAGGCCATGTGCCCTAAGGACACCCTTTATTTTTAGGTACTCCGGAATGCCGGGGTGTATGATGTAAAAACTTTAACGTTTGAAATGAAAATGGCTTGAAGTTCCATATGTGTTTATTTGGTAATTCGATTATTCCTCCGATATGACTTGTTAAAATGAGAGTGGCCAGTCGTCGGCTTCAGCCCCAGTGTAGGTCAGACAAAGGGTGTTCCCTAAGCCATACTTGACCCTTAGCCGACGTCTCGGTACCCATGGGCGGTCGATGACTTAGAGGAACTAGGCAATCGGACTGTAGTGGCTTGATGTCTTTCACTTAGTCATAGGAGTTTGACTGTGGGGGTGATGACCAGCCCCCGGTGTGGGAAGTGTTCGGCCTATTTGGCCGAGGTCGAGGCCATAGCACACTTCAGCTAGAAGATAAAAGCCCTTCGTTTAACATGTGTGATCTCTATGATCACATCGCTTGACGCGGTCTCTGGATGGCAGACCAGTTTACACTTACCTAGATAGTCAGTTTTTGTCTTTCTCCACTGAGGCGCCACGCCAATTGAACTGGTGGCGCAATTGCAATGGTTCTCCCGTTACACCCTTAGCCGAATTCATCGGAAACGTAAGGGGTACACATAGGAGCCGGGCAACCCAACTATTGACCAAAATCTAGGTTCGAAACTGATGCATATAAGGCCAAAATCTGAGACGCCGAACACATCGGACTTTTGTGATATAATTGCATATTTTTTAGAGAACTTCATCGTTCCAGAGCTATGCTGATAAAGAAATACAATAGGGACCTTGAAAGGGCACGATTTCTTTATTTCATAATATCAATCATGTACATGCCCTGTGGACGAGAGTAATGGAAAGAATGCATTGTAGACGGTAAAGAAGGGGGAGGAAAAAGGAACAGGTCGGATAATTACTAACGGATTTTAAAGGATCCGGACCGAAGCCTGCCGCACGTCTGCGTTTTCGAACTGTTGACCAGATCGTCCTGATTGAAGACGAAGAATTTGCGAAGGTCGATGCCCTTCTGGCCCTTTATACACTCTAAGTGTTTGATTGACCGAGCTCCTTGAGTGGAGGTGTGGCCGAAGTCACTCTGTGGTTAAGGCCACCTAGACGTATGCATATTTTGGCTGCTTCTTTTACAGATGCTTGCCTGTGCTGGGGCTCTAAGCCTCGCCATTGCGTGGTTAACCCATGCCTGACGCTTCAGAATTATTTTGGCTCCTCGGCATCCTAGGGGATCTTGAGTGCGAAATTATGCACTCTAGGGACGTAGTGCCCACAGAGAGGGCACTCGAGGAGCCTGCACCCCTATTTCGGGTGCGGGGGTATCTGGCCGAGGTCGATTTGTGCAGCCTTGACGCGCTTCAAAGAGCGGGCAACGCGTTTACTGCTGCGGGTTGCCTCCTCGGACGCTTGAACCTTGGCTGCGAAATCCGCGGTCTGTTCCTCTGTCCGGAGTGAGTGTTCTGTGTTACCATTGACGTTGATAACGCCCTTGGGTCCCGGCATTTTGAGCTTGAGATAGGCATAATGCGGAACTGCGTTAAAGCGGGCGAAGGCTGTGCGCCCTAGGAGCGCATGGTACCCACTCCAGAAGGGTACGATGTCGAAGATTAACTCCTCGCTGCTAAAGTTCTCGGGCGAACCGAAGACTACCTCTAGGCTTATTGTTCCCGTACAACGGGCTTCGACGCCCGGGATGACAGCTTTAAAGGTGGTAGAGCTCGGTTTGATTCGAGATGAGTTGATGCCCATCTTCCAAACTGTATCCTCGTAAATGAGGTTAAGGCTGCTTCCCCCATCCATTAGGACGCGTGTTAGATGATACCCATCAACAATGGGGTCCAGGACGAGCGCCCCCGATCCGCCATGCCTGATGCTGGTCGGATGATCATGCTTATCGAAAGTAATCGGGTAAGCCGACCACGGGTTATACTTCGGGGCGACTGGCTCCAGCGCGTATACATCCCGAAGTGCACGTTTCCGCTCCCTCTTGGGGATGTGGGTGACGTAGATCATATTGACCTCTGTTACCTTGTTTGGAAACTTCTTCTGCCCTCCATTAGTGGGCTGCCGAGGTTCATCCTCGTCGTCGCTGCGGTGTTGGGTTTTATTTTGCCCCTCTGCCGCTATCTTCCCGGCTTGCTTAAACACCCAGCAATTCCTATTAGTGTGGGTTGCTGGTTTTTCCTGGGTACCGTGAATCCCACATGGGTGGTCCAGGAGTCTGTCAAGCTGGCTAGGTCCGTCTTTGTTCCCTTTATAGGGTTTTCTTTTCTGCCCGGATTTAGGTCCGCTGAATCCTGCGTTGACCGCGGCGTCTTCAGTGTTGCTTCCGCCATTTTTCTACCTGTGCTTATTTTTATTGCGCTTTGGTTTTCCATTGGCATCGCGAATTTCCGAGGTGCCTGCCTCGCCGTTGTGGGTACTTCGGGCGAGCCAGCTATCTTCTCCCGCGCAAAAGCGAGTCATTAGTGAAGTCAGGGCTGCCATAGTTCTCGGTTTATCCTGTCCGAGCTGTCGAGCCAACCATTCATCTCGGATATTGTTTTTGAAAGCGGCGATGGCTTCGGCTTCGGAGCAATCTATAATCTGGTTCTTCTTAGTGAGGAACCTGTTCAAGAACTTGCGGGCTGATTCGCCTGGCTGCTGGGTGACACGGCTGAGGTCATCAGCGTTCGGAGGTCGGACATATGTGCCCTGGAAGTTTGCTCGAAAGGCGTCCTCTATGGCCTCCCAGCTGCCGATAGAATGAGGAGGTAGGCTGTTAAGCTAGTGTCTTGCCGGCCCCTTTAGTTTGAGCGGCAGATATTTAATGGCATGGAGATCATCTCCATTGGCCATGTGTATATGTAAGAGGAAATCCTCGATCCAAACTGTTGGGTCCGTGGTACCATCATATGATTCTATGTTGATGGGTTTAAATCCTTCCGGGAACTGATGTTCCATTACCCTGTCTGTGAAACAGATCGGGTGCACCGGACCTCGGGACCGAGGAGGGTCTCGTCGGGTCTCGGGAGAGAGCCGTGAGTAAGCGTGATCTCGGGCACGGCCGTTCCTGTCCATCCAGGCATCGTAGCCGTCAGCCCCGGCGGGCGCACGTCCCCTTGACCCGTAGATGGACCGAGGGGGAGCCCGGTTCTCCTCAATACGACGTCTAGCATCGCAAGGATCCATGCAATCCACAGGGTCCTTGCCATAACGGCGTGGAGGTGGTCATTCGCCGGGATCTTCTCGTCTTGGCCTGTCCCGGTCTCTAGGGGGCCGATCGAGGTCGTCAGCGAGTTCTTCATCAAATTCTGGTAGGAGGCGCCTGCGTGGGTAAGAATTTGGCGCATTATGGCACCGGTTCTCCATATCCTGCTCGGCGGAGAGCACTTCAACCCACTTGTCATTTAGCGCGTCAGTATTTTCCTGCAGCTGCTGCTGCTTGCGTTTTAGGCTCCGGGCCGTCGTAACAAGGCGTCGCCGGAAGCATTCTTGTTTGAAGGGGTCCTCGGGGACGATGAAGTCCTCGATACCGAGGCTATCATCCTCCTCGGACTCCGGCATGTAATTGTCGTCGGCCCCTTTGAAGAGGTCATCAGGATCGGAGTCCACAAGAGGTCGGTCAGGTGTGCCGTTCCTTACTAGGGAGGCTTGAAAGTCCTCCTCATGGTTGTCGGCGTCGCCATCCTCCTCGTTGCCGTTATTGGCTGTTGCGTCATTGCCACTGGGTTCCCCGTTATTACCCCTTCGGCGCCGTCGCCGGCGTCTTGGAGGGGATTTGGCGGTGTCCACCATATAGACATCGTAGGTGGATGTGGTGGTCCACCTGCCTGTGTTGGCCGAGGGCAGGGTGTTCTCGATGGGGCCGTCGGCGTCCTCCTCCATGTCTGAGGGTTCGCCATAGTCCAACACGTCGGTTAAATCATCGATCGTGGCGACTAGATGGGTGGTGGGTGGGATATAAATTTCCCTATCGTCGGCTTTAAGTCCGATCTGATCGTAAATCGAAGTCTTGCCGTCCGAGATGGACATGCTCTGGATGTGGCGAAGCATCTCATCAAGGTGAGATAACTCTTCGGGATCCATGGATGCGCCGTAGGCAGGGTTTATTTGAAGCACATCCGGCGCATGACCAAGCGCTTCTTCGGAGTGAAGGGAATCTGAGCATGCTTCAGAGTTTTGATTTGAGATCAACTCCGGTAGAGGTATCTCTTCGGGAGTGGGAGCCGGATCTCTTTCAGCACTAGTAGTCGGGGAGAGATCAGCCGAAGTGGCGGTGTCAGTAATCTCAAAAGATGTCACGACAGAGTCCGGTTCCAGAGTCGAGCCTCCAGAAGCGGCCGAGCTTTCGATCGGTCTGGGCGTCCATCCCGATAGGACGAGTTCGCCGCGGGAATCGGCAGTGTACTCAAGGCCACCAAAAGTTATGATCCGTCCCGGGGCGTAGTTCTTGACAGAGCTCAGATGACCCGTCGAGTCGGCGCAAAATACCATGCTGCCGAAGACGAAAAGCTGTCCAGGGGCGTAGACATCCCTATAGCCATTGATGCAGTTGATCTGCAGATGAGCCATCAATCCTTCTAGTGATCACGCAGCAGAACTCTCAATGAAAGCACCAGTGTCGGTGTAAAAACCGGCAGACCTCGGGGTAGGGGGTCCCGAGCTGTGGATCTCGGATCGATGGTAACAGAGACAGAAGGAGACGATGTTTTACCCAGGTTCGGGCCCTCTTGATGGAGGTAAAACCCTATGTCCTGCTTCTGATTATATTAATGGAGATGTATCGAGTACAGAGTTGATCTACCTCGAGATCGTAATATGTGTCTAACTTCTAAAGCTAAGTGTTTGATGTTGCGTTGATGTCCCCAACGGGCTAAACCCTATGGCTTATATACACGCCAAGGAGGGTATCTAGGGTTACAAGGTCGGTATCTTGGAGTAAGGTGGCTGGAATAATCTTGAAGTATACTGCAAGTCTTCAGTATAGGCAGTCTTGATCACGTCTCCCATGTGCGACTTCCGGAGTCCATCTTGATCACGTACTGGGGCATATCGGCCCATCCAAGGAGACGGGCCGGCTAGGTTGGCACCCCCTAATCCAGGACACCGTCAATGGGCATCTCCATAGCCCATTGATTAGCCTAGTCAATGTGAGACTTTCTTCTTTTTTGTCTTCTCCATACAACCCCCAACATCATACTCTATTCCACCCATAGTGCTATATCCATGGCTTGCGCTCATATATTGCGTGAGAGTTGAAAAAGCTGAAGCGCGTTAAAAAGTATGAACCAATTGCTCGGCTTGTCATCGGGGTTGTGCATGATAAATACTTTATGTTAAGAAGCTGGAGCATGACAAGGCTATATGATTTTGTAGGGATAACGTTCTTTAGCATTGATATTTTGAAAGACATGATTGTTTGTTGGTATGCCTTATTATTATTGTTTTTATGTCAAACTATAGACTATTGCTTTGAATCACTCGGATCTTAATATTCATGCCACAAAGAGAAATTACATGATGAACATGATAGGTAGCATTCCACATCAAAAGTTCTGTTTTTATCATTTACCTACTCGAGGACGAGCAGGAATTAAGCTTGGGGATGCTTGATACGTCTCCAACGTATCTATAATTTTTGATTGTTCCTTGCTATTATAGTATCAATCTTGGATGTTTTATATGCATTTATATGCAATTATATATCATTTTTTGGGACTAACCTATTAACCTAGTGCCCAGTGCCAGTTGCTGTTTTTTGCTTTTTTTGGCTTTTCAGGAAATCAATATCAAACAGAGTCCAAACGGAGAAAAAACTTTGTATTAATTTTTTCTGGACCAGAAGAGACCCTAGAAGATTCGGGAGAAGACCTGAAGAGTCACGAGGGAGCGACAAGCTCGGGAGGCGCGCCCCCCGGGGGCGCGCCCCCTAGGCTTGTGGGCCCCTCGTGGCACCTCTTGACCTAATTCCGCCTCTATAAATTCTCAAATATTCCCCTGACATCAGAGAGCCACCCGAAATACTTTTTCCGCCGCCGCAAGTTTCTGTTCTCGTGAGACCCATCTGGAGGCCTCCGCCGGTACTCTGCCAGAGGGGGAATCGACCACAGAGGGGCTCTACATCAACCTTGCTGCCCTTCTGATGATGTGTGAGTAGTTTACCACAGACCTACGGGTCCATAGCTAGTAGCTAGATGGCTTGTTCTCTCTCTTTGATCTTCAATACAATGTTCTCCTCGATGTTCTTGGAGATCTATTTGATGTAATGACTTTTTGGGGTGTGTTTGTTGGGATCCGATGAATTGTGAGTTTATGATCAGATTATCCATGAATATTATTTGAGTCTTCTCTGAACTCTTTTATGCATGATTATTATAGCTTTGTCTTTCTCTCCGATCTATTGATTTGGTTTGTCCAACTAGATGGATTTTTCTTGCAATGGGAGAGGTGCTTTGTGATGGGTTTGATCTTGTGGTCCTCAATCCCAGTGACAGAAGGGGACATGACACGTATTTGTATCATTTCCATTAACTGTAAAATGATGGGGTTTATTCATGCATGAGTATTCTTTGTCTACATCATGTCATCTTGCTTAAGGCGTTACTCCGTTCTTTGTGAACTTAATACTCTAGATGCATGCTGGATAGCGGTCGATGTGTGGAGTAATAGTAGTAGATGCAGGCAGGAGTCGGTCTACTTGTCTCGGACATGATGCCTATATACATGATCATTGCCTTGGATATCATCATGATTATTTGCTTTTCTATCAATTGCCCAACAGTAATTTGTTTACCCACCGTATGCTATTTTCAAGAGAGAAACCTCTAGTGAAAACTATGGCCCCCGGGTCTAATTTTTATCATATATTAAAATCCTAAAAATACCTTGCTGCAATTTTACTTGCTTTTATTTATTTTGTGTTTTATCTATCTATCTACCACTACAAAATTTGATCTTGCAAATAACCGTTGAGGGATTGACAACCCCTTGTTCGCGTTGGCTTCAAGTATTTGTTATTTTGTGTGCAGGTACTGCTAACGAGGTGTTGCGTGGTTCTCCTACTGGATTGATAACCTTGGTTCTTAACTCAGGGAAATACTTATCTCTACTGTACTGCATCATCCTCTCCTCTTCGAGGAAATCCCAACGCAGCTCACAAGTAGCACGGTACCGAAGAGGCTAGCAAATTGCGGAAATGTGAGAGTGCGTATAATCCATGGACTCACATTAGTCATAAAGAACTCAAATACTTATTGCAAAAGTTTGTTAGCCCTCGAAGCAAAGTACTACTACGCATGCCCCTAGGGGGATAGATTGGTAGGAAAATACCATCGCTCATTCCCGACCGCCACTCATAAGGAAGACAATCAATAATAAATCATGCTCCAACTTCTTAGCATAACGAGAGACCATACGTGCGTGCTTCGGGAATCACAAACCTTAACACCAATATTCTTACTAAACCACAATTATTCACTAGTACCTCCCACATATTACCATCTTTATATCGCAAAACTGTTGCAAGGAAAAAACTTATCATATTCAGTGATCTACATGAAAGTTTTTATTATATCCCTCTTGAATACCTATCATATTAGGACCGCATTCATAACCCATGCAAATTTCCATTACTATTTATCAAACTCTCAAAATAATATAAGTGAAGCATGAGAGTGCAACTATTTCTTTAAAATATAACCACCGTCGTGCTCTAAAAAATATAAGTGAAGCACTAGAGCAACTTCCAAGCTCAAAAGATATAAGTGAAGCACATAGAGTATTCTAACAACTCATGAATAATGTGTGTATCTCTCAAAAAAGTGTGTCCAGCAAAGATGATTGTGGCAAACCAAAAATAAAAAAAAGCAAAGACTCATATAATACACGACGCTCCAAGCAAAACACATATCATGTGATGAATAAAAATATAGCTCCAAGTAATATTACCGATGGTTGGTAGACGAAAGAGGGGATGCCATCCGGGGCATCCCAAAGCTTAGATGCTTGGGTGTCCTCCCCAAGCTTAGGGTCTTGCCACTCCTTATTCCTTCGTCCATCATGATCTCACTCAAAACTTGAAAACTTCAGCACACAAAACTCAACAAAAACCTTCGTGAGATCCATTAGTATAACAACCAAATCACAAACTTTTGGTACTATTGTAAAACCATTCATATTTTATTATTGCATAATACCTACTGTATTCTAACTTCACCATGGCTTATACCCCCCGATACAATCCATAGATTCATCAAAACAAGCAAACAATGCAACGAAAACAGAAGCTGTCAAAAATAGAACAGTCTGTTTTAATCTGAATTATGACTATATTTATGTAACTCCAAAAATTCTGAAAAATTAGGACAACGCTGGAATTTTTTATATAAATCATGTGTAAAAACTTCAGATAAAAATCACGGTCCAGTGAATTTAGATAATTCCAGTACTGGGCGCAAAAGTTTCTGTTTTTTCACAGAATCAAATCAACTATCATCCAAATCATCCCAAAGGCTTTACTTGGCACAAACACTAATTTAAACACAAAAACACAACCATAACAGTAGCATAATTGTGTGCACACAAAAAATCAGAAAAGAAGCAAGAAAAATAAAGATAAATATTGGGTTGCCTCCCAACTAGCGTTATTGTTTTACGCCCCTAGCTAGGCGTAATGCATAGTTTCAAATGTGGTCATCTTTCATCTTCCCATCTAGAGATGTGTCTTTATCAGGAGGCTTTTCGAAAGCAATATGGAACACATCATCAATCGAAACTTTAGCATTATTAAGCTGATTATACAAAAATCCGTCTTGGTTCCCTTTTACAATCCAAGAATACTGTTTATTAATACCATTGAAAACTTGTTGGATTATGTTTAAAGGAGGGACTTCCTTTTTGGTATTATCATCAAAAGTGTGATTATCACAAAATAAATATCTCAACAAGTAATCTTAATTATATAAAATCTCATCTATCACCGGTTTTTTATGATTCATATTGTAGAAATCAAAGATTTCTCTAGCTTCTCGCACTATGTAATCAAATTCATTCCTGAGGATAAGGGTAGCTATCTTTTTATCTTTAGGATTGCTTATAACCGGCAACTCATAAAACAATGTTTGCAAAGTGGGATGGGTGCGAATAAATATTCTCTCAAGTTTAAGAACAAGTGCGGAAATAGCTTCGGCATGATTTTTGGTTCTTTTAAGAATTGGAATATCATCACAAACCAAAGTTCCCGTACAATTAAAGAATTCTTGGATAACACTTTTTCCTATGATATTCCCACTTCCCGTCACAAAAGTTTTAGCATCTAAATTGGTGGGAATTTCAACATTAGGATTTTTACCATCCTCACTTTTTTCAATGACAAACTCAGCCATGATAACAACTTTAAGCAAACAAACAAGCAAAAAGGCAAACGAAAAATATTTTTGTGTTTTTGTAAAAATGTTTTAGAAGTGGGGGAGATGAAAACGAGAGGCAAATGGTAAATAATGTAAATGCAAGGAGATGAAAGTTTATCCGATGGTACTTGATAGGTGTTGGTGATGTCTCCCCGGTAACGGCGCCAGAAATTGGCAAGTTGAAGGGAGACTATCTTGACGTGAATCCTCCCCGGCAACGGCGCCAGAAATTCTTCCTGCTACTTGTGAGCTACGTTGGGATTTCCTCGAAGAGGGGAGGATGATGCAGTACAGTAGAGATAAGTATTTCCCTTAGTTATGAACCAAAGTTATCAATCCAGTAGGAGAACCACGTGACACCTCATGAACAGCACTTACACACAAAATAACAAATACTTGCACCCAACGCAAACAAGGGGTTGTCAATCCCTTGGTGGTTAATTGCAAGGATCAAATCTCGTAGTGATAGATAGATAAACAAAAACACAAAATAAAATAAAGGTAAATAAATTGCCACAAAGTATTTTTGGATTTTAATATATGATAAAGATAGACCCGGGGGCCATAGTTTTCACTAGAGGCTTCTCTCTTGAACATAGCATACGGTGGGTGAACAAATTACTGTTGGGCAATTAATAGAAAAACGCATAGTTATGATGATATTGAAGGCAATGATCATGTATATAGGCATCACGTCTGAGACAAGTAGAGTGACTCCTGCCTGCATCTACTACTATTACTCGACACATCGACCGCTATCCAGTATGCATCTAGAGTATTAAGTTCATAAAGAACGGAGTAACGCCTTAAGCAAGATGACATGACGTGGACAAAGTAAAATCAATCAATATGAATAAACCCCATCTTTTTATCCTTAATGGCAATGAGACAAGTACGTGTCATGTCCCTTTCTGTCACTTGGATTCAGCAACTCAAGATCGAACCCATCACAAAGCACCTCTCTCATTGCAAGATAAATCAATCTAGTTGGCCAAACCAAACGGATAGATCAGAAAGAAATACAAAGCTATAACAATCATGCATAAAAGAGTTCAGAGAAGACTCAAGTAATATTCATGAATAATCTGACCATAAACCCACAATTCATCGGATCGCCACAAACACACCGCAAAAAAGGATTACATGATATAGATCTCCAAGAACATCAAGGAGAACATTGTATTGAAGATCAAAGAGAGAAAAGAAGCCATCTAGCTACTAGCTATGGACCCGTAGGTCTGTGGTAAACTACTCACACATCATTGGAAGGGAAGCAAGGTTGATGTAGAGGCCCTCCGTGATTGATTCCCCCTCCAGCAGAGTACCGAAAAAGGTCTCTAGATGGGATCTCGGAGGAACAGAAACTTGCGGCGACGGAAAAATTATTTCAGGTGGCTCTCTGATATATCAGGAATATTTAGGATTTTATAGAGCTGGAATTAGGTCAAGAGGTGCCACGAGGGGCCCACAAGCCTGGTGGCGCCCCCCCTTAGGTGTGCCTAGCAGGCTTGTCGCTCCCTCATGACTCTTCAGGTCTTCTCCCGAAGCTTCTAGGGTCCCTTCTGGTCCAGAAAAAATCGTCAAAAAGTTTCGTAGCATTTGGACTCCGTTTGGTACTGATTTCTGAAAAAGCCAAAAACAAGCAAAAACAGCAACTGGCACTGGGCACTAGGTTAATAGGTTAGTCCCAAAAAATGATATATAATTGCATATAATTACATAATAAACATCCAAGATTGATACTATAATAGCATGGAATAATCAAAAAATATAGATACAATGGAGACGTATCACACCCCTGTTCAGAGGAACTGGAACACCCCGTATTCCAGCCCAGAGATCAAGTCCTCTGGAAAACGGCACTGCTTGGCATAGAACAGAATAGCTCTTTATTACAAAAACATGGGTACAAGGGTTCTGATATTACAAAGGTTACAGGGGCACGGCGACACTACGCCTGCTAATATAGCTCTGTGATAGCAGCGGAACAACTGGTAGCAGCGGAATAACTTCTAGCAGTGGAACAGCGACTACGGTGATGGACTCCACTCCACAGGGACTCTGGTTGGGTCACAACCTAGCTCGCAAACTCGGGATCCTCGACAAGCAATCTATCACGGCATCACCTACAATCTGGCATGACACGCCAGGTGAGTACTTTGAATGTACTCGCGAGCTCACAGCAACCAAAAGCAATCAAGACAAACCATAGCATGGCAATTACAGGTTAATTATTGATGATGATCATGATACTACTAGAACAACATGAGAGCGAACATGGCATGTACATGTTAATTATGATATGAACAAGATGATACTAGAACTAGCATGCAGTGGAGTTGTGACGCCCTCGTTTATAATCGTGCACTAACCACACACGCGTCATGCACGATCACGAACGGTGACCCATGTTAATATCACAACACAACTCTACGACACAAAGGATAAACATAAATCTTTATATTACAAGACAAGGTCACGAGGACCCAAATACATTAGTCATCAAAGAAAATATTATCTGAGTACAGACATAGTTAGACAAGCTTTGCCTTAAGAAGGCTGAGCAAAACAACGTCACTAGATCGAAAGGCGAGGCCTCCTGCTTGGGACCTCCAGACTACTCCTGGTCGTCGGCCTCCACGTAGTTCGCGCCATCAGGGAAACCTGCATCCGCGGTGCTACGAGCTGTTGCAGCAACCGGGTCGAATGAAAAGGGGAGCAAAGCAACTGAGAGTACGCATCCAAAGTACTCGCAAGACTTACATCAGATCTACACTACATATGCATCGGTATCAAAGAAATGGGGTAGTATCTATGGACTAAACTGCAGAAATGCCAGAATAAGGGGGAGAAGCTCATCCTATCGAAGACTACATCTTCTTGCAGCCATCATCTTGCAGCAGTAGAAGAGAGGAGCATAATGGTGACATCATGTAACAAAGTATAGCAATAATCCTACCCGGAGATCCTTTCCTCGTCTCCCTGAGAGAAAGCGATCACCGGGTGTATCTGTCTCTTATCTGGGTGTATTTTATCAAGTATCCGGTTTTAGTTGTAAGAGGTCGGGATACAACTCCAAGTCGTGCTGTTACTGTGGACACGGCTATTCGAATAGATAACTTCCCTGCAGGGGTGCACCACATTACCCGATACGCTCAATTACCTCTGGCCGGACACACTTTTCTATTTAATGCCCGGCCTCGGGCAATCGACACGCCGTAGACCAACCTAGGCTCTCTAGAGAGGTCAACACGTCGGTCTAAATCCTAAGTGTGAAGGGCTCATGGGCCCATCACCCTAAGCACTCCTGCACGTTGCGTGACTGGCCGGGGACCAGGCCCACCTCTTCATCAGGCCTGCCGCCCACCCCAACAATCAGCCCGCCTCTCTGAACTATGACATCTGGATAGCTTTCGGAAGGAACGTACGACGCCGAGGGTCCCATAACCATTATCCCGCGCGGCGGTTAGTGCGTATATGCCAATGGCAATCTCAGATCAAATACCCAATCTCGTTAAGCGTGTTATATATTGAAGTAACCGCGGACACCGACCAGGGACCAGGCCCACCTTTCTCCTAAGTGGTCTCTACCTGCCCTGTCGTTCCGCCACAAAGAATCACTCGGGGGGCCATCGGGAACCCTGGCCCACCACTACCTGGATGGAACCACCTTTCCTTTTAGCCCCCACATCCAAACAGTATCATAAGTATTATAGTAGTATATAGTATATCTGTGATCACCGCCCGAATGGATCACAGCCCGATAGTATAGCATGGCAAACGGACAAGGATGTAGGGCCACTGATGGAATACTAGCATACCTATACTAAGCATATAGGATAATAGGTAAAGTATCAATAGTAGTAGCAAGGAAAGGCTATGCAACAGTATAGGATCAACCGATAAGGCAGTAACAGTAACACTACTCTAATGCAAGCAGTAGAGGGAAAGAATAGGCAATATCGGAATGATCAAGGGGGTTTTACTTGCCTGGAAGCTCTGCGGAGAAGGACGGGTCGTCGTCGACGTAGTCGTACTGGGTGTCACCGGCAGTCTCGGGCTCTACCAAAAGAATAGAGGAGAGGGGGAACAGATAAATAATAGAGCAAACAAATGCAACACAATGCATGTCATGGCAGTATGTGATGATGATATGCTCTAGTGCATCCCTAGGCATTTTAAAAGAAGAGGGAAATTATCTGGTAATAATTTCCCAGCTCCAGGTGTTTTTGGTATATTGATCCAGGGGGAAAATGTCAATGTTCACTATGTTAGAGGGGTGTGGCAGGTATGTGGATGGCATAATCAGATTCATTATATTTTTCTGAGCAACTTTCATATATAAATTATTTTAATCCGAGTTACGATTTATTTTATATGATTTTTCAAAGTTTAAATGGTTTTCTGAATTTACTGGATTTAATTTAATTCGAAATTATATTAAATATAAATGCTATCACTACACAGAAAGTGTACCCAGATGTGTGCATCTGTGGCTGATAGTGGGCCCAGTTGACTGCTTAGTCAGCAATCAACTGTGGACCAGTTGACTGGTCAAACTGACCAGGGGGCCCACCTGTCAGTGACTGTGTCCTAAACAAAACTTATCCATTTAAACAATGCACCGGGGCCCACATGTCATAGAGACATTTATTTCAAAGATTTATTTAACCACTTTAATTAATTAGTGCGGTGGGGCCCGGCTGTCAGTGGGTGTAGTGGGGGGTTAGCGCCCTAATTAAGTGGCCTGACGGCCCGGACCCACCTAGCAGCGGCCCAGGGCGGTGGCATGCCGGCGTCGACGCGCCGGTGGCCACAGACGCAGCGGAGGGCGTCGGGATTCGCTGCCCTGCGTCCATTTGACGTGCAGGAGGGCGCGTTCGAACGCGCGGGAGGTGCTGCATCCTACGGTGGTGGTGGCAGCCACAGGGGAGGCCGGAGTTCGCCGGAGCAACAACAGGGAGCAATGGTGTCTCTCGGGCGCGAAGGCGAACGGCACTGGGAGGCACGGCAGGGCCAAAGGGTGGGTGCATTGGGCTCTTGAGAGCTCCAGGAGCTCGAGACGAGGCTCGGACGCGAGCTATGGTCGCACGGGTTGCGCTGGCAACATGGCCGTGCGGCGGCAAGCTCGGGCTTGCGGGGGGGAAGCTAGCTAGGGGAGGGGTCATCACCAGAAAGAGAAGGGAAATGCAGGGGGCTCACATAGGAGGCACAAGGAGGCCCGTCGAGAGGATTAGTAGCAGAAGACGCGGAGGATCGTGGCGGTGATCAACGGCGCCCGGAGGTGGACGAAGGCGGCGGATCTGGCGATGGAGGGGGCCCCGGTTTGATCTAGTGGCTGAAGAAGACGAAGAAGACGTCGTCGGAGCGGATGGACAAGCTCCTAGGCGGTGGGGACGACGGTAAGCGCGGGAACGGCGACGTCCATGGTGACGGCGGCCTCGGGTGGAAGCGGAAACGAGGTGGAGAGCGGGTGTCGTGGTTTTGTCACGGCAGATGTCCTCGTGAAAGGAATTAGTTGTGAGGCCATCGCAGCTAGGTGGTAACTCGAACGGGGTTGATCAAAATCGAGAGACAAGGGTTTACCCAGGTTCAGCCCCTAACAAAGGAGGTAATGGCCTACGTCCTGCTTGATTGTTATTGATGATGATGATCTCGATTACAACGGTGCAACTTTGCTAACCTAGTACTCGAGAGCTTGTAACTTGATCTTTCTGCCTCGGGGGGCTCGCCTTTATATACAGGTCGAGGCCCCAGGTTTACAACAGAGTCCGGGTCGCAACATGACCCGTGCCCTAATCTATCTCCTACTCATCACCTTAGGTAAGCCGCCGCCTTAGGTAAGCCGCCACCTTAGGTAAGCCACCGCCTGAAGTATTGGACCTCTAAGCCGGCCCGCTTATGAATCACCCTGGATGGGCCTTGGAGTCTTGATAGCCGCTTCTCTCTTTAAGCCGCCACATGATAACCCGGCCCTGAACGGGAGGGTCATACCATGGGGTTATATCCCCAACATTAGCCCCCAGAGTGATGTGGATTCATTCACGTCAATCTTCAGTCTTGTTGCACTTCCGGGTCATATGAATTTTGCCGGCTCATAATACCTCTTTACCTTAGCGTTCCTCGCTCCCTCGTGTCAGGACGTCATCTTCCGGAATCAACGGTGCTTAAGTGTGACATCACAGCAAATCTGAATGTATATCTGTTAGGCGCGAGAATCGAGGCGCCTCTTCGCCAAAAGTTACTGTGCCTCCTCTGTTTTCACACCTGCCTTTTCACCTTCTCATCATATTATAAATATCCTCAAAGGGCCGTAGTATTCATTTTTACTGCCTCATCTTCTTCCTCCTCACACCCGAACCTTCTCGCGACCAGATTAGCACCGCGCCTTCCCCGAGCTCGTCGGCCACTTTGTCCACAACTTCGACGCCGCCCAAATCGTCGTCGGAGCACTCCGGAACACTCCGGTTGGTCACCGCTGCCGTCAGGTACATTTGGAAACTTCCCATTAGATCTATGGCATCTCATCCCCTCTGCTCAATCCATCGGAGTTCATCGGCGTTCGTCACCGTTCCTCAGTTTAGTGAATCTAGATACCCCTTAGCGATCCTGTAGAAATATTCTGACTGCAATCATATTACCATTTTTGCATCTGGGATCTTCACATTGTTTTTGAATCCCACGGATAAATCAGTGTGCGCTTCTACTTCGCGTCTTAGGTCTAGGGAATATTTTCCTTTTGAGCTATTTTGTAGATCTGCAACTTATTACCGCTGCGCCTCAATCTTGTTTTCGCAACACTTAGCAGAAAAAATCCACTGTTTCCAACTAGCTCGAGCCGGTTTATGATATCCCAACTTGTCATTACCCATTGTAGCCTTCAGAACTAAGTAGTCATAAAAAAGATAAGCATGCTTGCCCTTTATTGCTGCCGGCTTACGCTTGGTGACTCGTCGTCTTTTAAACCAATAATGCCGGCTCATCCCAAACCATAGTTACCTGGCGGCTTATTGCTGATGAACATGACCCGCCAGGCTTACCTTTATTATTTCATTTTGCAATTGGTAATCTTTTGGCGTCTCATCATGGCCAAGACTGACAAAGCCTGCAACTGGGTCAAATCTCAAGTGTCCAAACTTGTCCTCGAGGATCTGGTGGAGCAAGGCCTTTTGCCTACTCAGGAGATAATCAGCTGGCGGGCACCTGAAGAAGAGAGCACACCTCAACCTGCTCAAGGAGAAGTAGTTGTTTTTGTAGATCATCTTCAGAGGGGCTTTTCACCACCCAGGTCAAAATTCTTCCGGGATTTTCTTCACTTCTTCAACCTTCATCCTCAAGACATTGCTCCCAATTCATTAACCAATCTTTGTCAATTCCAAGTCTTCTGCGAGGTTTACCTTCAGATGGAACCAACTGTCCCCCTCTTTCGAGAGTTTTTCTACATCAATCACCAGACCGAGTTCGCAGATGGCCCCAGTATAGAACTTGGCGGAATTTCCATCCAGAGGCGGAAGAACACTCCCTTTCCAGAAGCCAAACTGGTGAGTCATCCAAAAGGGTGGAACAGGACATGGTTTTACTGTAAGAACACTGCCCCCGAAGGCGAGAATCCCCTGCCAGGTTACAGGATGGATCGGATCGATGCAACGACCATTTTCCCGGGTTGGTCGACGAAAGAAGAATGGGAACAGGTTGCTTCTATTTATCCCAGGGTGCGAGCTTTAAAAGCCAACGGGCTCACAGGAGTCGACCTAACCCGGTGTTGGATAAGCTGGCGCATTCAACCCTTGAGCCGGCGGGGCGACTTGATGTGTAATTACACCGGTGACTCAAACGATGCGCAACGCTTCAGTCAGGTGAACTTATCTGCTGGAGAAGTAGGGAAAGCCACAAAGAGGCTCTTAGGCGAGCCGTTGGATAAGTGCAAGACAACTGGAGTTGCTCCCTTCTGTCTGACCCATCCCGTACCTCCTGTAAGTGTGCTTTGTATATTCTCTCATTCCTTTTTTGATTCATCTTCATCCTGATATCCGACTCATCTAATGTGTAGGCTGACGACAAGTTCTGGAAGAAGAAACTTTACCGCCCAGCTCCTACTCAAGTAGAACAAGAAAACGAGCCGGCTGACGCTGATGAGCCGGCAGCTGACGACGAGGCTGAGCTAAAGCTCGATTTACTTTTGTCATTTTTTCATTCAACTTGCTGACGACCCTTCTTCTCAGGACAACTCCAACACCAGTCGAGCCGGCATACCAGAGGTAACATTGATATCTTCAGATTCCGACTCTCCAAAACCTATCCCCAAGAAATCCCGTGTTGCTATTCGCAAAATCCGAAGAAAACCCCGGACTACTATCCGTAAGGTCCCTTTTTCTCATCAGGATGCTCACTTAGATCCCCAATTTCTTTTGAAGAAATCTCAACAAGTCAAAACATCCAAGCATAAGCTCCAAAGCAACTTTGGGGAGTTATCCGCCGGCTTATCTGACGAGCCAGTCGCCTGCAAGTGATGAACTGAGGTGCCTCATATCCCAACTCCATCTCTACCTCGAGCTGGCCTTTTCAAGCAGCCTCTTAATTCTTCTGACTCAAATTATCAGGAGACATCGCCCTCCTCTGGAGAGTCAACCGCCTCACAGCTTCCTCCACTGGTCATCAAGCCGGGGTAAGTTGATAGTCATTTATTCTTGTCATAATGAAATTTTCCTCTCAATCTGAATATGTTCATGTGTTCGTAGGTCCAAAGCCATCAAGAAAAAAGAAAAAATCAGCCATCAAGAAGAAAAAGGCAGGCGGGTCATCTGGTGATGATGCCAGCCCTGAAGCTCAAAACCCGCCAAGGACGATTCTTGAGGCACAGGTTGAACCGGCGAGCGAGAACAACCCGGACCAAAGGGTTGAGCCGGTGATGGTAGAAACAATCACAAAACAAAACAACACGGATGACCCGGCAGAGAATGTCAACCCGCCAAGCCCTGCTCGAGACTTCAGTCCTATGATGGAGGACGTCATTCCGGCTAATCCACTGGGTGACGCGGAAGTGACCGTCACAGGAGAGGCCTTCAAAACTTCAGAAACGTTCAACACATTGGCCAAAATCCCAGCTAAAGATGAGCCATCCCCCTCTGTGAAGGGCAAGATGAAATTGGAAGTTCCCAACATCAACGAGCTGGGCGTGGAAGAACTTCATTGGCAATATTTGACCCGGCTGTCCGAGAGCCGGGATGTTGAAGCGAGCATGATCAACATGCTGAAAAGAAAATATGAGGTACCAACATGCTGCTTACATCATATGTTCTATATATACTTAAGTAGCCCCCAAGTTTTTGAGCATATGAGGATATGGAATGTGCTTGAGACTTCCAACTTTTGTCCAATGATCGCACTGTAGCCCCAAGGACCAGCTCAGTATAATATATTGAGCTGGGACTTACGAAAACTGAAGATGTGATACTGTAGCCCCCAAGGGCCGGCTCGTCTCAGTGAGTGAGCCGGGTCTTTCGTAAGTAGACCGTCCATACTTGATATGTGCATAAAATCATCCTATAGCCCCCAAGGGCCGGCTCATCACTTTGAGATGGCCGGGTCTGTTGACGAAATTGCATATTTTAAGAAGCGACCTGTAGCCCCCAAGGGCCGGCTCAGATCTGTGAAATGGCCGGGTCTTTCCATGATTAACAAATAAAACGACGAGCATTAGCCCCCAAGTGTCATGGGGTGTGCCTGCAATGTCATGAGACTTGTTGTTTGCAAAAAATAATTTGAGTTGTGTAGCCCCCAAGTGCCGGGTCATGCGGCCTCGCAGGCTCGGGACTATAAATAGTAATCTAAACAAAAATGCATCTGTGATGACATGATATGTTGGAGGAGGCCGAGTCTAAAGGTGATGTCTTGCAGAAACAATTGAAGTTTGAGCGGCGACAATGTATCAAGGCAGAGGCATCATCTGCCTACTTGCAACAATCAGTGACTCTTGCTAAGGAGAACTTGCAAACCGATAGAGCCGCCCATGAAGTTGAGAAAGAACAACTACTGAAATGGGCATAGGCTGCAGAAAACCGACTTGAGCCAGTGTCACAAGAGCTGAACACGTTGAAACGGCATATCACAGATATGACACTTGCCATCTTTGGTAAGTAACGACAGAACCACAGTTAAATTCTAGCTTAACCACTAGCCGGCTTATATATGCTTCCTGGTTCCTTTTGCCGGTAGAAAGAATAATATTGGGCTCCAGCTCCCACTCGTCAAATTGAAGGCCATCTACACATACCTTGAGCAGCTTTATACCGGTGGTATGTATGTGATTATGGCAGTGAAGGACGTCGGGTCACACCTTGTGAGGATTAAGGACATGCTGAACGACCTATCAACTATGCCAGAAAGGATCCATGAGAAGCTGAGGTCGGCGGCTCGTGCAGGGACTGGCATGGTTCTTGCGAGGGCCAAGGTATTTCTACCGGAGATGGATCCAAACGAGCTGGTTGGCGGCTTTCCCCAGTACAATGTTGATGGGGAAGAATTTTCTCAAGAGGACTTTGCACGGTGTGTGAAGGATACTCGAGTGACGGCGACGCAAATGGTTGAAGAGCTAGACTTAGTCAAGTATCAACCCGATTACTCGGAAGACAAGAAACGCCTCCGCCCGCCAGAGTATAAGCCGTTTGAACTCGCGCCGCCACGCAATAAGAAAACCTTCGCACCTGATGTTGACCCGTCTTGATTCATTACTGCCGACTCAACTTTCGAGAAACTCTCTGCCATCCAGTGGATCCCAAGAAGCCGCCAGACCGAGGAGCACGCACAAGCCGCCCCATCGAACTCTGGTCCTGAGGAGCAGCAAGTTGTCAACCCGGAAGACACGGACATTGACGCAAGTGAGTAGCCTGTGCGATAACTTATGAGAAATTTTTTGCTCCCAGCCCCCAGGTGGGGTTTGTAATAGACGTAGGAAAACACTTGTGTGCTCTGACGTGCCTTCGCGCACTTGAATATTTGGCAGTATTTTGGATGAAACAGCTGTACTGGTGTGGATGTATGTTAAACCGCCTAGTCTCCTTTGAAAAGATCGACACTTAGTTGAGTAACAGTGTGGCGAGTCATATTTGTATGAACCATCAAAAGGTTATCCTTCTCTGTAGGTCACAGGCTTAGAATAACCCGGGGCGCTTGAATAGCTGTCCGGCTTGTGGTTAGCACCAGTCTGAAATAAACTGCTATGATTTTTGTTGACTCATGGTCAATAGGCATCTGTCTTTTGTTTTAAACCGGTTTGTCCATGATCCGGCGGCTCATGGCCAAAAGGAAACAAAGATAACCCCTGTAAAAAATTGAACAGAAATTGTGAATAGATATCAATGTGAAGTCAGCTTTCGAGGCACGACAATATAGACCGGCTTTCGAGGCTCGAGTCTTGCTTCAATGAAGCTGGCGTGATAGCCCATGGTTTATCCTCACTCTCTGTAAGCCGGCTCTCACGTGACATATCCAATGTTTTAACCAAGACAAGTTCAGGGTCGTAGAGATAATTGACTTGTCAAGAGTACACCAGGTCACCTAATCAGAGTAGCATCAAGCAGACAGGCAGGTTTAACCAAGATAATGTGGCGTCATTTGCCGGGTCTAGAGGGTGAGATAGCTAAACTCGGTGAGTTGGAAGCCCCCAAGTGACCAATGATAAAAAACGAAAAGACTCATGCACAATATTTGAGATGAAACGACAGAGGCCCCGAGTTTCGGGGATGCCGGCTTATGTATATTGATCATAATATATACAAAGGTATGTACAAGCAAACTTTGAGCCGGTGGCTCGAAGTATAGTAAGGGCGGAGATGAGTGATATTCCAAGGCCTGTTGGACTCTTCCTCCGACGTACGTGACTTATTGTGTTCACGTATATCCATCAGGTAATATGACCCGTTGTTGAGATTTTTGCTGATGACAAAAGGCCCTTCCCAGGGAGGGGAAAGCTTGTGCATACCTGTCTGTTCTTGTATCAGACGGAGCACTAAATCACCCTCCTGGAAAGTGATACGTCCATATTGCATCATGTTTTACTACTGTTATTTATAGTGTTTTTAATCAATATAACACTTTTTGGAGCTATTCTAATGCCTTTTCTCTCTAAATATGCAAGATTCACAAAAGGAGGGAGAATACCGGCAGCTGGAATTCTAGACCTGAAAAAGCTCTGTCAAGATACCTATTCTGCACAACTCCAAATGAGCTGAAATTTTTTGGAGAATTATTTTGGAATATATAAAAAATATTGGAAGCAAAAAGTACCAGAGGGGGCCACCCAGGTGCCCACGAGGCACCAGGGCGCGCCGCCCTCGTACCTCGTGGGGCCCTTGGCCCACTTCTGGCCCCCATTTTCTGGTATATAACGGCATTTGACCTAAAAAAATTATAGAGAAGACTTTCGGGATGATGCGCCGCCGTCTCGAGGTGGAACTTGGGCAGGAGCACTTTTGCTCTCCGGCGGAGAGATTCTGCCGGGGATACTTCCCTCCGGGAGGGGGAAATCGTCGCCATCGACACCACCATCGACCCTCTCATCGTGGGAGGGCTAATCTTCATCAACATCTTCACCAGCACCATCTCATCTCAAACCCTAGTTCATCTCTTGTATTCAATCTTTGTCTCAAAACCTCAGATTGGTACCTATGGGTTGCTAGTAGTGTTGATTACATCTTGTAGTTGATGCTTGTTGGTTTACTTGGTGGAAGATTATATGTTCAGATCTATTATGCAATTCAATACCCTACTAGTCATGAGCATGTTGATGATGTGTGGTTATTTACTTTTGTTCTTGAGGACATGGGAGAAGTCTTGTCATAAGTAATCATGTGAATTTGGTATTCGTTCGATATTTTGATGATGTGTATGTTGTGATTCTCTTAGTGGTGTCATGTGAACGTCGACTACATGACACTTCACCATCTTTGGGCCTAAGGGAATGCATTGTGGAGTAGTAATTAAATGATGGGTTGCTAGAGTGACAGAAGCTTAAACCCTAGTTTATGCGCTATTCCATAAGGGGCTGATTTGGATCCACATGTTTAATGCTATGGTTAGAGTCATCTTAATTCTTCTTTCGTAGTTGCGGATGCTTGCGAGAGGGGGTAATCATAAGTGGGAGGTTTGTCCAAGTAAGGGCAGCACCCAAGCACCGGTCCACCCACATATCAAATTATCAAAGTAGCGAACGCGAATCAAACTAACATGATGAAAGTGACTAGATGAAATTCCCATGTGTCCTCGAGAACGCTTTACTTATTATAACAGATCGTTCCGGCCTGTCCTTTGCTACAAAAAGGATTGGGCTACATTTCTGCACTCTTTGTTACTATTGTTACTTGTCACTTGCTACAAATTATCTTGCTATCAAACTACCTGTTACCGATAATTTCAGTGCTTGGAGAAAACACGTTGCTGAAAACCGCTTGTCATTTCCTTCTGCTCCTCGTTGGGTTCGACACTCTTACTTATCGAAAGGACTACGATTGATCCCCTATACTTGTGGGTCATCAAGACTCTTTTCTGGCGCCTTTGCCGGGGAGTGAAGCGCCTTTGGTGAGTGGAATTTGGTAAGGAAACATTTATATTACGTGCTGAAATTTACTATCACTTGTCACTATGGAAAGTAATCCTTTGAGGGCTTTGTTCGGGGTATCTTCAGCTCGACCGGAAACACAAATAGTTGCTCCTCAACCTACTGCACCTATTGAAAAATATATTGAATATGAAATTCCTCCGGGCATGTTAGAGAAACTGCTAGCTAATCCTTATGCAAGAGATGGAACGGTACATCCTGATATGCACTTGATCTGTGTGGAAGAAATTTGTGGATTGTTTAAGCTTGCAGGTATAACCGGAGATGGAGTTAAGAAGAAAGTTTTCCCTTTATCTTTGGAGGGAAAAGCATTAATATGGTATAGGCTATGTGATGATACTGATACATGGGACTGGAACCGCCTGAAACTAGAATTCCATCAGAAATTTTATCCTATGCATTTGGTTCATCGTGATTGGAATTATATATTTAATTTTTGGCCTCGTGAAGGAGAAAGCATCGCTCAAGCTTGGGGGAGGATTAAGTATATGTTGCATACATGCCCCAATCATGACCTCTCAAGAGAAATTATCTTAGAAAAAATTTATGCTCGGCTTTCTCATGATAATCAAACTATGCTTGATTCTTCTTCGACTGGCTCCTTTATGAAGAAAACTATTGAATTCAGATGGGATCTTTTGGAAAGAACTAAATGCAACTCTGAAGATTGGGGACTCGACAAAGGTAATGAGTCAGGTATAATACTTGGGTTCGATTGTGTTAAATCTTTTATTGCCACCGATGCTTTTCATAAGTTTCGCACTAAATATGGACTTGACTCTGAGATAGTAGCCTCCTTTTGTGAATCCTTTTCTACTCATGTTGATCTCCCTTAGGATAAGTGGTTTAAATATCATCCCCCTGTTAAATAAAAGATAGAGGAACCTGTTAGTGTTAAAGCAGAAACAATTGTTTACCATGTTGATCCAGTTGTACCTACCGCTTATATTGAGAAACCACCTTTTCCTGTTAGGATTAAGGAACATGCTAAGGTTTCAACTGTGGTTAAGAAAAGTCATAATAGAACACCTAGACCCACTGAACAAATTAAAGTTGAACCTAATGTTGCTATGGTTAAAAATCTCTTGGTTGATAATATAGATGGGCATGTTATTTACTTCTGCGCTGAAGCAGCTCGAATTGCAAAACCTGATTCTAAAGATAAAAACAGACCCGTTGTGGGCATGCCTGTTGTCTCAGTTAAAATAGGAGATCATTGCTATCATGGCTTATGTGATTTGGGTGCTAGTGTGAGTGCTATTCCTTTTACTTTATATCAAGAAATTATGAATGATATTGCACCTGCTGAATTAGAGGACATTGATGTTACTATTAAACTTGCAAACAGAGATACCATTACACCACTTGGGATTGTAAGAGATGTTGAAGTCTTGTGTGGAAAAATAAAATACACTACTGATTTTCTAGTCCTTGGTTCTCCACAAGATGAATTTTGTCCCATTATATTTGGTAGACCTTTCTTGAACACGGTTAATGCTAAGATTGATTGCACTAAAGAAACAGTCAGTGTTGATTTTGGTGGTATGTCTCATGAGTTTAATTTCTCCAAATTTTGTAGACAACCTCATGACAAAGAATTGCCTAGTAAAGATGAAATTATTGGTCTTGCTTCTATTGCCATACCTCCTACTGATCCGCTAGAACAATATTTGCTAGACCATGAGAATGATATGCATATGCATGAAAGAAATGAAATTGATAAGATGTTCTTTGATCAACCACCTATCCTGAAACATAATTTGCCTGTTGAAACTCTTGGAGGTCCTCCTCTACCTAAAGGTGATCCTGTGTTTGAATTGAAGCAATTGCCTGATACATTGAAATATGCTTATCTAGATGAAAAGAAGATATATCCTGTTATTATTAGTGCTAACCTTTCAGCGTATGAAGAAAAGAGATTGCTGAAAACTCTAAGGAAGCACCGAGCCGCTATTGGATATACTCTTGATGATATTAAGGGCATTAGTCCCACTCTATGTCAGCACAAAATTAATATGGAGCCTGATGCTAAACCAGTTGCGACCACCAACGTCGATTAAATCCTAAGATGAAGGAGGTGGTAAGAACTGAAATATTAAAACTTCTGGAAGCAGGTATAATCTATCCCATAGCTGATAGTAGATGGGTAAGTCTTGTTCATTGTGTCCCTAAGAAAGGAGGTATAACCGTTGTTCCTAATGATAAAAATGAACTCATTCCACAAAGAATTGTAACTGGTTATAGGATGGTAATCGATTTTAGAAAATTAAACAAAGCTACTAGAAAAGATCATTACCCCTTACCTTTTATTGATCAAATGTTAGAAAGATTGTCTAAGCATACACATTTTTGTTTCCTAGATGGTTATTCTAGTTTTTCTCAAATACCCGTATCACAACCCGATCAAGAGAAAACTACATTTACTTGTCCTTTCGGAACTTATGCTTATAGACGTATGCCATTTGGTTTATGCAATGCACCTGCTACCTTTCAAAGATGTATGACCACTATATTCTCTGACTTTTGTGAAAAGATTGTTGAGGTTTTCATGGATGATTTTTCCGTTTACGGAACTTCTTTTGATGATAGTTTAAGCAACCTTGATCGAGTTTTACAGAGATATGAAGAAACTAATCTTGTCTTGAATTGGGAAAAGTGCCACTTTATGGTGAATGAAGGTATTGTCTTGGTTCATAAAGTTTCTGAGAGAGGTATTGAAGTTGATAAAGCTAAGGTTGATGCTATTGAGAAAATGCCATGTCCCAAAGATATTAAAGGTATAAGAAGTTTCCTTGGTCATGCTGGTTTCTATAGGAGATTTATTAAAGACTTCTCTAAAATTTCTAGACCTCTTACCAATATTTTGGAAAAAGATGTTCCATTTGTTTTTGATGATGATTGTCTAGAAGCCTTTGAAACACTTAAGAAAGCCTTAACCACTGCACCCATTGTTCAACCACCTGACTGGAACTTGCCTTTTGAAATTATGTGTGATGCTAGCGATTATGCTGTTGGTGTTGTTCTAGGACAAAGAGTTGATAAGAAATTAAATGTTATGCATTATTCTAGTAAAACTCTAAACAGTGCCCAAAGAAATTATGCTACTACTGAGAAAGAATTTTTAGCAGTTGTGTTTGCATGTGATAAATTCAGATCTTATATAGTTGATTGTAAAGTAACTATTCACATCGATCATGCTGCTATTAAATATCTTATGGAAAAGAAAGATGCTAAACCTAGACTCATTAAGTGGGTTTTATTGCTACAAGAATTTGACTTGCATATTATTGATAGAAAGGGAGCTTAGAATCCCGTAGCAGATAATTTGTCTAGAATAGAAAATGTTCTTGATGACCCACTACCTATTAATGATGATTTTCCTGATGAGCAATTAGCTGTCATAAATGCTTCTCGTAATACCCCTTGGTATGCAGACTATGCTAATTACATTGTTGCTAAATATATACCACCTAGCTTTACATACCAACAAAAGAAAAAGTTCTTTTTTGATTTAAGACATTACTTCTGGGATGACCCACATCTTTATAAAGAACGCTACCAGATCACTGCCGTCTTATCTTTTGATGCTAGTATGAAGTGAGTCTGTTGCTTCTTCCTCTCCGTACTGTCCTCCCAGAAGTGGGTTCTGGGTTTCAGGTTTTCTGTCGTCCGCTGGGATGGGCCAGCCAAGTCAAGCTAGTACACCATCCAGCCAGAATAAAACAAAGGAAAAGAAATAGAACGTACCTCCGTCTTTAAATAAATATCTCACCTATCAAACTCAAGCAAGCATGTGCGATGGCTCGAATCCATAGTCAATCCTACTTTCGATAGGACCAGTTGACAATTGAATCCAATTTTTCCCATTATTTGACTATCCATAATAGTGCAGAAAGAAATTCCAAATCATCATAATAAGAATAGGGCCTCGATCAGAGCATATACTACCAGATAGAGAGCGAGGCAGATGAAGGGGATTATGGTTCCAATTTGTTGGCAGGTGCTTTCGCTGCAAAAGCAAAGGAACTTTTCAAGAGTTTCGATGAATTGAAAACCGGCTCTGCTTCGCTCCATTTATGATATGATTAAAGGAGAAGATTGTTCTTTTACCAAACATATGCAGATCAAATCACGTCTTATAATAAGAAGAAATCTTTCTCGGTATCAATCCCCTTGCCCCTCATTCTTTGAGAATCAGAAGGATCCTTTTCGAGTTTCCATTTCTTCATTTGGAATCTGGGCTCTTCTATCTTCGACTTATTTTTTTGGCTTGATCGAGTCGCTTTCCCTCATTCTACTCGTCCAGCCCTCTTCACAAACTTGTACAATCAATGCCACAAAGATAGCAAACTCGATTATCGAATATATAAGGAAAGGGGAGACGGTTTGGCACCAGATATCCGGGGGTGTGGAAAGAGCAGCTGTGAAAAGCGGAAAAACCATCAAAAACGATGATTGCTCGTGAAGGTTTCCACAGAAAGACCCCTTGGTTCTGGCAAACAGATCACAATTACAGGTACCTGGGGAGGAACTTTTGGTAATGGCCTTGATCCTCTATGCTATTTTTTATGTGTTCTTAGTTCTATTGAACTTTTTGCATTCTTTTAAACAAGAATCTAATAAACTAGAATTGAATCAGTGGAAAAAAGGAGAGAGAGAGGAAAGTGTTAAATGGAGAGAGTCGACTAATCAGAGACTTTTAGGATCTTCTTTACATCAATAGGGGACCGTAGCACTGATCTTTTTTTCTTTCAAGACAATAGGTACTATTCCCTACCGAGACAAGGGACACTCTCAACGGATCCTCCACGCGCTGGGCATACCATAGTTCTTCCGTGCGTCTTTATCGTGGCGGAAACAGAACAAGAGTATTTGGACCAATTTAAAGTGAAAAAAGGGGTTGCTCCTTCGGCAAAACTAGGATAAAGTTGAGCCAGCCAAAACATGTAAATCAAAAAACAAAAGAAGGGAACATCCGCTGCTGAAATACACTTGCGTCGTCGTTAAACAGGAGGGAAAAGCCATGGAATTTATTGAATAGCGAATGAATGGAATTCATGTATTCTAAAAACCTGGAATATGACCAGCATTATGAACTACCATCCACTTTTTCAGTAGTTGGAAAAGTGGCAAACCAACCAATGTTACTTTTTCCCATGTTTTCGTGAAACAGGAAAAGTCATATTGTGATCACTAAACCTTTTGATAGCACTGAGTTGTTACTGAAATCTCTCGGTTTTCTTGAAACTTGGTTACCATGATTTGGTTTTCCGAAACAAAAAACAGGGAGCATTGTCCCTTTCTTTCGCTGTCTCTATTCTATTGGTGGACGGTCGTAACTCTAATATAGGGCTTTGAAGCATAAAAATCAGCTGCAATCTAGTTTTTTCACAAAGGCTGGTTGAGGCTCAGACCCAACCATCTGTGCTTTGCCGATGATCTTTTTTTTCAGCAGTGGTGATCTGAATTCTATACAAGAGCTTACTAGTATCATGACTCATTTTAACAGAGTGTCTGGGCTTTCAGTTAATGCCAATAAAGTAAGATCTTCTTCAGTGGTATTTCCTTTTATTTGAAACAAACTATTTTTGAGTGTGTCTTTAATGGAGTAGATGGTATTATTAGACGTTGTATACCTAAGCATGAACAGGAACAAATCCTACGGAAGTGTCACTCAGAGGCTTACGGAGGACACCATGCGGGAGACAGAACTGCACACAAGGTAATACAATCTGGTTTTTATTGGCCAACTCTTTTCAAGGATGCTCGTAAATTTGTCTCCTCTTGTGATGAATGTCAAAGAATTGGTAATGTTGGTAGACGTCAGGAAATGCCTATGAATTATTCACTTGCTGTTGAACCATTTGATGTTTGGGAATTTGATTATATGGGACCTTTTCCTAAATCCAATGGGTATACTCATATTTTAGTTGTTGTTGATTACGTTACTAAGTGGGTAGAAGCTATTCCAACTAGTAGTACTGATCATAACACTTCTATTAAAATGCTTAAAGATGTTATTTTCCCAAGGTTTGGAGTCCCTAGATATATTTAATAACTGATGGTGGTTCACATTTGATTCATGGTGCATTCCGTAAATTACTTGCTAAATATGATGTCAACCATAGAATTGCATCTCCCTATCATCCTCAGACTAGTGGTCAAGTTGAATTAAGCAATAGAGAAATAAAATTAATTTTGCAGAAAACCGTCAATAGATCTAGAAAGAATTGGTCTAAGAAACTTGACGATGCATTGTGGGCTTATAGAACTGCTTATAAAAATCCTATGGGTATGTCTCCTTATAAAATGGTTTATGGAAAAGCATGTCATTTGCCTCTTGAGTCAGAACATAAAGCATATTGGGCAATTAAAGAATTAAATTATGATTTCAAACATGCCGGTGAGAAGAGGTTATTTGACATTAGCTCATTAGATGAATGGAGAACCCAAGCTTATGAAAATGCTAAATTGTTTAAAGAAAAAGTTAAAAGATGGCATGATAGAAGAATTCAGAAACGGGAATTTAAAGTAGTTGAGCAAGTTCTATTGTACAATTCTCATTTAAGATTCTTTGCAGGAAAACTTCTTTCTAAGTGGGAAGGACCGTATATTATCGAGGAAGTTTATCGCTCCGGAGCCATCAAAATAAATAACTCCGATGGCACTAATCCGAGAGTGGTGAATGGGCAAAGAATTAAGCATTATATTTCAGGTACCCCTATTAATGTTGAAACTAATATTACTGAAACAATTACAACGGAAGAATACATAAGAGAGACCTTCCGGAACACTCCAGAACCCTAAAAAGTAAGAGGTATGTGATACGGTAAGTAAACCGACTCCAAAAATTCCATAAAAATACTTTCTGTCAGTTTTGGAATATTTATAAAAATACAAAAATAAGAAACAGCTGGGGGGACCCACCTGGTGCCCACGAGGCACCAGAGCGCACCACCCCCCTAGGCGCGCCCTGGTGGCTCGTGGGCCCCACGTGTGCCTTCCTGACTTCGTTTTCCTTCTGGATTACTTTTTTTGCAAGATAAAAAATCTATATATAGACTTCCAGACATTTTGACCCCCGTATCGCAGAAATCTCCTCTGTTTTTGTTTCATGCTGATTTCCTGGCAGATCTGAAAATATGTCGTCTCAAGACTTAGATGGGGAGAGCTTCATATCACACTATCTTGCAAATCCGAAAGCCTATGGGGATTTGGACCCCTATGGATTGTTCAAGGAGGAGGAGCAAGATGCCAACACAAAAGGGATGGAAGATGCGAGTTCGGATGAAGATGATGCCCCTTTACCTCGACCTGGAGATATGCATGTTGAGTTCAAGAAGTCAAGTCTCCCAAACACAGTAAAGAAATCTAAGATTCAATTTATTATGTCCCGTTTTCTGCAGGAGAGCAAGGAGGCATTATGTAAAAGAGTATTAAAGCTTGAGCAAGAAGTCGATGATTTGAGGGAGGAAAATTTCATCCTCAAACGTAAGCTGGCCAAGCTTACCACTACCCCACCACCATCATCATCGGAGAAGGACACTTGAGCACATGGGTATGGGCACTCCCCTTGGCTTGTGCCAAGCTTCGGGGAGGCGCCCCGGTATCGTATCACCATCACTTTTATCATCTTTACCTATTTTTAGTTCGATCCTTAGTTATTTCGTGATCTAGTTGAATAAAAGTTTAGTATGATCTATTTTTGAGTGCTAGTTTCGTGATCTATCTATCTATGTAATCGAGTTGAGAGTTATATAATAAAGAGTAGTTTGAGTTTTCTTGTTTTTGTTTTTGTTGCTTTACTTTCATGTTTCAATCATAACAATGAAAATAACGAAAAAGATCATATGCTAAACTTATGGAAAGTAATGACATTACATAAAAAAGTATAAGTGGTAAAATGTATTGGAGGATAACAAACATAGTATTAGTCAATGATGCAATTCATGAAAAAATTAATAAGGGAAGAGAAGATTCACATGCAAATATACTATCTTGGACATCTTTTATGATTGTGAGCCCCCATTAAGTATTTTATGTCAAATTGTTGATGTTGGACAAGGAAGACAACGTAATGAGTTATGTTTGTTCATATTCACATAGAAGTTATATTGTTATAGATCCTCCAACATGTGGTGCTTGCCCAATATCTTTGCTAGCCAAAAATTCGCACTAAGTAGAGATACTACTTGTGCATCCAAAACCTTTAAACCCAGTTTCATGTCACAAGAGTCCACTATATCTACCTATGGATTGAATAAGATCCTTCAAGTAAGTTGTCATCGGTGCAAAAAGCAATAAAAATTGCCTCTAAATCTGTCTGAACTTTTATTGTAAGGGAAATAAGCGTTGTACGAGCTTGTGATGGTAAATAAATAAAAGCGACGGACTGCATAATAAAGGTTGCTATCACAAGGGGCAATATAACGTGATGTTCCTTTGCATTAAGAGCTCTAGCATTCAAAAACAAAAAGCGCATGACAACCTCTGCTTCCCTCTGCGAAGGGCCTATCCTTTACTTTTATGTATTTTACTTTTTATGCAAGAGTCAATAGTATTCTCCTCTATTTCCTTTTTATTTTTCTCTTTTGCAAGCATCATGTGGTGGGGAAAGATCTAAGCACATATATCCAGTTGGATATGAGTGATCATGAGTTATTATTGTTGACATCACCCTTGAGGTGAATAAGTTGGGAGGCAGAACTATAAGCCCCTATCTTTCTATGTGTCTAGCTGAAACTTTTTGCTCCATATATATGTCGTGAGAGTTAGCAATCATGGAAGATTAAATGATGGTTGAGTATGTGGACTTGCTGAATAGCTCCTACATGTGACCCTTCCTGAAAATATGATGAATTGTAATTGCATTGTTGACTGAGAACATAGTTTGTTAGCTTTCAAGAAAGTTTATGCCTTATACTCCACTATTGTGGTGAATTTTTACTTGCTCATAAGTAGTTTATGATAATAAATATTACTGCTATGATAATAAATATTGCTGTTATAATAATGACCATGATGCTTCTATGTCCGTATTTTGTTTTTATCGACACCTCTCTCTCTAAACATGTGGACATGATTATCGATATCGGCTTTCGCTTGAGGACAAGCGAGGTCTAAGCTTGGGGGAGTTGATACATCCATATAGCATCATGTTTTACTACTGTTATTTAGAGTGTTTTTAATCAATATAACACTTTGTGGATCTATTCTAATGCCTTTTCTCTCTAAATATGCAAGATTCACACAAGGAGGGAGAATACCGGCAGCTGGAATTCTGGAACTGAAAAAGCTCCGTCAAGATACCTATTCTGCACAACTCCAAATGAGTTGAAATTTTCTGGAGAATTATTTTGGAATATATAAAAAATATTGGAAGCAAAAAGTACCAGAGGGGTCCACCCAGGTGCCCACGAGGCACCAGGGCGCGCCACCCCCCCAGGCGCGCCCTGGTACCTCGTGGGGCCCCTGGCCCACTTCTGGCCCCCATTTTCTGGTATATAAGGGCATTTGACCTAAAAAAATTATAGCGAAGACTTTCGGGACGGTGCGCCGCCGTCTCGAGGCGGAACTTGGGCAGGAGCACTTTTGCTCTCCGGCGGAGAGATTCTGCCGGGGATACTTCCCTCCGGGAGGGGGAAATCATCGCCATCGACACAACCAGCGACCCTCTCATCATGGGAGGGCTAATCTTCATCAACATCTTCACCAGCACCATCTCATCTCAAACCCTAGTTCATCTCTTGTATTCAATCTTTGTCTCAAAACCTCAGATTGGTACCTGTGGGTTGCTAGTAGTGTTGATTACATCTTGTAGTTGATGCTTGTTGGTTTACTTGGTGGAAGATTATATCTTCAGATCTATTATGCAATTCAATGCCCTACTGGTCATGAGCATGTTGATGATGTGTGAGTATTTACTTTTGTTCTTGAGGACATGGGAGAAGTCTTGTCATAAGTAATCATGTGAATTTGGTATTCGTTCGATATTTTGATGATGTGTATGTTGTGATTCTCTTAGTGGTGTCATGTGAACGTCGACTACATGACACTTCACCATCTTTGGGCCTAAGGGAATGCATTGTGGAGTAGTAATTAGATGATGGGTTGCTAGAGTGACAGAAGCTTAAACCCTAGTTTATGCGCTATTCCGTAAGGGGCTGATTTGGATCCACATGTTTAATGCTTTGGTTAGAGTAATCTTAATTCTTCTTTCGTAGTTGCGGATGCTTGCGAGAGGGGGTAATCATAAGTGGGAGGTTTGTCCAAGTAAGGGCAGCACCCAAGCACCGGTCCACCCACATATCAAATTATCAAAGTAGCGAACGCGAATCAAACTAACATGATGAAAGTGACTAGATGAAATTCCCATGTGTCCTCGAGAACGCTTTACTTATTATAAGAGATCGTTCCGGCCTATCCTTTGCTACAAAAAGGATTGGGCTACATTGTTGCAATCTTTGTTACTATTGTTACTTGTCACTTGCTACAAAGTATCTTGCTATCAAACTACCTATTACCGATAATTTCAGCGCTTGCAGAAAACACATTGCTGAAAACCGCTTGTCATTTCCTTCTGCTCCTCGTTGGGTTCGACACTCTTACTTAGCGAAAGGACTACGATTGATCCCCTATACTTGTGGGTCATCAGAAATTATGGCTGCGGACTCTACAACTATGATAGCGACGTAGGTCTTGCTGATAGATCGCAGATCGTGCTGCTGCTAAGTCACGTTCCTCTTCCAAGGCATCCAGAGAGTCTTGACGAGCTTGTTCATTGTCTGCTTCGACGTAGGCGGTAACTCTTGGGGAATCATGACGGATATCACTGGGCAAAACAGCTTCGGCACTATAGACCATAAAGAAAGGCGTATAGCCTGTTGATCTATTAGGAGTGGTCCGGATGCTCCAAAGGACAGAAGGGAGCTCTTCGACCCAACAACCGGCATGCGTTCGAGTGGGACCATAAGCCTAGGCTTAATGCCTCATAAAATCTCCTGGTTAGCGCGTTCTGCTTGGCCATTGGACTGAGGGTGTGCAACTGATGCAACATCAAGCCGGATATGCTCTCTTTGACAAAACTGCTTCATAGCTCCCTTGGACAAATTTGTGCCATTGTCAGTGATGATGCTATGTGGATAACCAAAGCGAAAAATCAACTTTTTCAAGAACTTGCCTGTTGTGGCTGCATCACAATTGCTGATTGGCTCGGCTTCAACCCACTTGGTAAATTTATCGACAGCAACCAAAAGATGGGTCTTTTTGTCCTTGGACGGTTTAAACGGACCAACCATATCAAGCCCCCAGACTGCAAAGGGCCAAGTTATTGGTATCATCCGGAGCTCTTGAGCCGGAACATGAGCCTGGCGAGCAAACTTCTGGCAACCATCACACTTTTGTACGATATCCTCAGCATCTGTGTGAGCCGCAAGCCAGTAAAAACCATGCCGCAAAGCTTTGGCCACTAAAGACCTTGAGCCGGCATGATGACCACAACGCTGGAAAACTCCTGTAATGCTCCTCCTATGTAACTCGCCATTGACGATGGACATAGATTTAGAGCGGCGGACGATCTGACGAGCCATGAGTTCATCTTCAGGGAGCGCGCCTCAAGTCAGATAGTCCAGATAGGGAACTGTCCAGTCCGGAATAGCGTGAAGAGCCGCCACCAACAGTGCCTCCGGGTCAGGGATAGCGAGATCTTCCTCGGAAGGCAGTTTAACAGAAGGATTATGGAGCACGTCAAGGAACACATTCGGAGGGACCGGCTTACGTTGAGAGCCGAGTCGTGACAATGCATCAGCCGCCTCGTTAAGTCACCGATCAATGTGATCAACTTGATATCCTTTGAAGTGTCCAGCCACATTGGTTACCTCTTGCCGATAAGCCGCCATAAGCGGGTCCTTGGAATCCCACTTTCCTGAAACTTGTTGAGCGACCAAATCGGAGTCGCCTAAACACCTGACCCGGCTGAGATTCATCTCTTTAGCCATCCGAAGACCATGGAGGAGAGCTTCGTATTCAGCTGCATTGTTAGTACAGGTAAACAGAATCCTCAGGACATAACAAAATTTATCACCTCGAGGGGAAGATATGACAACTCCAGCCCCCGAGCCTTCTAGCTGTCTGGAACCATCAAAATGGATAGTCCAATATGTTTATCGGGCTTCTCCTCTGGAGTTTGGAGTTCCGTCCAATCATTGATGAAATCCACGATTGCCTAGGATTTGATGGCCGTGCGAGGGACATATTTAAGATGGTGTGGACCAAGCTCAATTGCCCACTTGCCAACCCGGCCTGTAGCTTCCCTATTCTGGATGATGTCCCCCAAGGGTGCTGAACTGACCACAGTAATGGGGTCTTCCAGGAAATAATGCCTGAGCTTGCGACTAGCCATGAAGACGCCAAACACCAGTTTCTGCCAATGTGGGTACCTCTGCTTGGACTCCGATAGAACTTCGCTGACAATATATATTGGCCGCTGCACTGGATATTCTTTCCCTGCCTCTTTTCTCTCGACAACAACTACAACACTTACCGCTTTGTTATTGGCAGCAATGTACAAGAGCATAGGCTCTTTGGCGATGGGAGCAGTGAGAACAGGCGGCTCAGCCAATTGCTTCTTGAGGGCTTCGAAAGCTGCATCAGCAGCGTCACTCCAGACAAAAGTGTCAGTCTTTTTCAACATCTGATAAAGGGGAATCGCTTTTTCGCCAAGGCGGCTTATGAACCGGCTCAAAGCCGCGATCCGACCCGCCATCCATTCAACGTCATTGATGTTCTCCGGTTTCGCAAGCGAGGTTATTGCCTTAATCTTGTCTGGATTGGCTTCGATGCCTCGCTCCGATACTAGGAAACCCAGCAACTTGCCTGCAGGAACACCAAAAACACACTTATCCAGGTTAAGCTTCATCTGGTAAGTCCGAAGATTAGCGAAAGTTTCCTTGAGATCATCCAGCAAGGTCTCCTTCTTCAATGACTTGACCACGATATCATCCACATAAGCATGAGCGTTGCGCCCAATCTGCCTATGGAAGCAATTCTGGACACACCGCTGATAAGTTGCTCCTGCGCTTTTGAGCCCGAAGGGCATAGAGACATAGCAAAAAGCCCCAAAAGGTGTGATGAAAGCTGTCTTCTCCTCATCCTCGACGGCCATCTTTATCTGATGATAACCAGAGTAAGCATCCAGGAAACACAAACTCTCACAACCCACCGTGGCATCGATGATCTGATCAATGCAAGGGAGGGCAAACGGGTCTTTGGAACAAGCCTTGTTAAGATCTGTGTAGTCAACACACATGCGCCAAGTGCCGTTTTTCTTTAGAACAAGCATTGGATTAGCCAACCACTGAGGGTGAAAAACTTCAACGATGAACCCGGTAGCTAGGAGCCGGTCTACTTCTTCCCCAATAACCTTGCGTCTCTCCTCGTTAAAACGACGAAGGAATTGTTGTACAGGCTTCATTTTCGGATCCACATTGAGGTGGTGCTCAGCGAGTTCTGTCGGTACACCTGGCATGTCAGAAGGTTTCCACCCGAAGATGTCCCGATTCTCACGGATGAACTCGATGAGCGCGCTTTCCTATTTGGGATCCATACCAGTCCCAATAGTGAACTTCTTGGACGGGTCACCAGGGACAAACTCAACCTGCTTGGTGTCCTCGGCTGACTTGATCTTGAGGGGCGGGTCAGACTCTGCGGTGGGTATCTTCAAGGGCATCATATCAGCCGGGTCAACATTTGCAGTGTAATATTTCAACTCTTCCGCAGCGCAAGCCGTCTCGGCGTAGGCTGCATCCCCTTCCTCGCACTCAAGGGCGATCTTTCGATCTCCATTAACTGTGATAGTGCCTTTTGGCCCAGGCATCTTGAGTTTGAGGTAGACATAGCAGGGTCGAGCCATAAAGAGAGCGTAAGCCGGCCGCCCAAACAGGGCGTGATACGGGATCTTGATCTTGACCACCTCAAAGGTTAAAGACTCACACCTGTAATTATCATCAGTGCCAAACGCAACATCCAGCTTGATCCGCCCGATAGGATATGCAAACTTTCCAGGAACAATCCCGTGAAACACTGTAGAAGACGATTGGAACTGTTTTTCAGACAGATTCATCCCTCGGAAAGTGTCATAGTACAAGACGTTTATGTTGCTTCCTCCGTCCATGAGCACCTTCGTGAGCGAGTAGCCGCCGACTTGAGACGCCACCACCAAAGCCAAGCAACCTGGATTGTCGACCCAGGGAAGGTGGTCTTCTCTGCTCCATGTAATGGGCTGTTCCGACCAACGTAGATATTCCGGGACTGCCGGCTCGACAACACTGACGGCTCGTTTCCGGAGTTTGCGATCTCGCTTGTCGGTATGAGTCGAGAACACGTGATACTGCCCACTATTCAACTGTTTGGGATTGCTCTGAAAACCAGACTGATTGCCTTGTTGCTGATTGCCCTGCTGTTGATTTCCTTGTCCTGAATGTTGATTGCCTCCGTTGTTGCCAGTACCCTGATAACCTGCTCCTGAGCTGCCCGGGCCGTGGAATCCCGGGTTGTGAAAGCCACCGGACGAGCCGGCTCCCGGTTGCCCCGGGTTGCCTCCTCCGCCACCCTGACGGTTCTGAAAGAATTGCTCTCCGAAAGCTTGTATTATGTGACAGTTCTCCCAAGAGTGGGTTGACGGCTTATTAGGGAGGCTGTGTTTTGGGCATGGGCCTTTGAGGGCTTCCTCAAAATTACGGGGCTTGTTGCTACTGTAGGATCTTCCCGAATTATTCCCCCTTGGGTGTTTGTTACCAGTGTTGGTATTAGCAACCAAGTCTCATCCTCCTTCCTGATTCTTACGCTTCCCTCAATTGCCTTGATTACCATGGTTTCCATTGTTCCCTGAATTGATCTGCTGGTTACCCTTGCCACCATTGTTTTTCTTTCCCTTGCCAGTCTGGTCATCGTCCGGGCTAGGATCCTTTGTGGTGTCTGACTCGGCATACCTAGTGAGGACGTCCATGAGCTCGCCCATATCCTGAACCTTCCGCTTAAGCCGGCCAAGCTTCTGTACAAGGGGCTCGAAGTGACAGTTCTTCTCCAGGATCAGAACCGCTTGAGCCGCCGTGATGCTGTCAGAGGCGTGAATAATGTCTGTGACCCGGCGCGTCCAGTGATGGGCCGACTCACCCTCACGTTGGATGCAGTGCTGAAGATCGATGATCGTCATTGGGCGCTTGCAGGTTCCCTAGAAGTTCTTGATGAAACGGTCCTTCAACTCCGCCCAGGTGTTAATAGAGTTAGGGGGCAAGTTTTTCAACCACGTACGAGCCGGCCCCTCCAACATCATAATCAGGTACTTGGCGCAGACAGCGTCGCTGACATCCAGCATGTCCATGGCTATCTCGTAGCTCTCAATCCAGGCGGCCGGCTCAAGGTCAGCCATGTAATTTGGAACCTTGCGAGGGCCTTTGAAATCCTTGGGCATGCGCTCGTTGCGTAAAGCTGGCACCAAACACGGTATCCCAATGGTCCTGCTACCTCAGGTCAATTGGGTTGTGACAAGCGGCGCTTGAGCCGCCGTATTTGCCGCCTCCGCCCCTCGCTGAGCCCGAGCCGTATCAACAATCTCCTGGGAGTTGAGGGGCCCAAGGCGTGGTGGCTCACGAGGCCGCTCACGATGTTGATGAGTACTGCTAGAGACGCCGGCGACTCATCGTGGCGGCTTCTGCTGCAGCTTGGGAGCGGGGTAGAGTGAAGCCGCTGCCGACTGTAAGAGTAGTTCGCCTGTTGGGCGACCGCAGTTTTTAACATCTCAATGGAATTTCGGGCTTCGATCTCAACCGGCGAATTTCCCATGATTGGGACCTCGGCCAAATTGGTCGCTGCTGCTACCAAGTTGTCCAACGGATTGGAGAAGTGACCTGCTGGCGTAAGGAAACGATGCGGGGGCGTCTGAACTGGCGGGAGTCGCTGGGCCGGCTCCTGCTGGTACTGCTGAGCCGGCTGGTGTGGTTGACCCGGCGACGGCTGCCTGCCTCTGCTCGGGGGTACAAACGGTGCTTCCGGGGTGCCTGCCCCAGCCCTTTGAACAGGCGCATCCTGCGGCGTGTTAAACAGACGCAGGGGCTCATAGTTGGGCGATAGACGACTCATGTGGCGCCTCTGATGAACCGCCTCTGAGGCACTCTGATGGAGCCCCATGCGTCAGGCTTCTGCTTTCAGGCGCTCTACCTCAGCTTGGACTTGAGACTGCAACTCTGCCATGCGAGTGTTTTCGGCGTTGATATCTTCCTGTACCTTAGCCATCTGCTCGCGGAGTTTTGTCACCTCCGTGTTGCGTTCCGCCTGGTTCTCTGCGGTCACCGTCGTCGCAAGGAGCGTTGCCAGGGCAGTTGCCAATTCTGCCAAGGCCTAAGCCGATGACACGGCTGAGCCGGCCCCTGAGGTACCGGTTCCCGTCACGGCGCCGGCCACCATGGAATTAAGGGCCGGGGCTGAGCCGGCCATATAGACCACAGCCCGGTGGGGCGTGTTGAAGGAGTCCTAAGTCGGCTGGTCGTCGGAGTAGCCCCCAAGCCCACCATCATAGAGCGGGAGGATTGACTCAGTCTCCCCTACCGAGGACTCGCCATCAGAGTAGACGAGGGTATCGGCACCGGATGCAGAGTTATCTGCAAGGTCCACCCCCTGAGTGCCGATGAGGACGTGCTTCCGGCCGGCCTGAGCCTGGGCGGGTTGCGCGTGCCGAGCCGGCTCGACGATGTCGGTGCAGATGTCTGCCTCGGGTTCAGATCCGCCGACTTTGCCGATGAAGACGTGGATTTTGCCGAAGGGGACCCGGTACCCGTACTTGATTGAGTCGGCCTCGGGGCCCTAGTCTGAATCGTCGATGTAGAGCTTGCCGCGGCGACTCTTGGTCATGCGGCCGATCGCGTATCCCTCGATCCCTGCGGGAGTTGCCGTCAAGTACTCAACACCACCGAGCGATAGCCCCATGGTGGGCGCCAACTGTCGTGGTTTTGTCACGGCAGATGTCCTCGTGAAAGGACTTAGTCGTGAGGCCATCGCAGCTAGGTGGTAACTCGAACGGGCTTGATCGGAATCGAGAGACAAGGGTTGACCCAGGTTCAGCCCCTCACAAAGGAGGTAATGGCCTACGTCCTGCTTGATTGTTATTGATGATGATGATCTTGATTACAAGGGTGCAACTTGGCTAACCTAGTACTCGAGAGCTTGTAACTTGATCTTTCTGCCTCGGGGGGCTCGCCTTTATATACAGGTCGAGGCCCCAGGCTTACAACAGAGTCCGGGTCGCAACATGACCCATGCCCTAATCTATCTCCTACTCATCACCTTAGGTAAGCCGCCACCTTAGGTAAGCCGCCGCCTGAAGTATTGGACCTCTAAGCCGGCCCGCTTATGAATCACCCTGGATGGGCCTTGGAGTCTTGATAGCCGCTTCTCTCTTTAAGCCACCACATGATAACCCGGCCCTGAACGGGCGGGTCATACGGTGGGGTTATATCCCCAACAGCGGGCGAGGGGGAAAAGGGGGCGCTAGGGTTCGTCAGGGGGGTCGGGGAGGACTTGTAGTCGTTGGGGAGGCGGGGATGGCCGCCACGGCGACATCAGGCGCGTGGATGGGCAAGCAAAGGCCACGCCATGGCTTCAGCCTCCCCCTGGGCAGGAGGTGGACGAAAGGCCGGCTCTAACGGGCCAGGCCGCACTATAGGGGTGCTAGGACAAAGTGCACAGTGTTCTATTTTTCTTCTTTTTCTTTTTCTTTTTCTGTTTCTATTTTATCTCATAGTTTTGCATTAATTTGAGCTACCAAATGAATTTAGTTAAATGTGCAATTTTTCACATAAATACTAGGAAATATTTTGGGCTGCCACAAAAAGTTTGGAGTCTGTTTGAATTTATTGAAATTATGTTTGCATTTAAATGGGGCTAAAATGGTGTTGTTTGGTCATGTTTTAATTTCCAGGGGCAATTTGGGGATTTTTGTGATGATTCCTTCATTCAAATAATTACTTATGGATTATTTACAAAATTATGAACTATTTTGTTGGCATATTTGAAGATGTAAATATTTGGCTTGCATTTGAATTTGAATTTGAATTAGCTTTCAACTAAGTGACAATTAAGCTTAGCAAAAAGTGGTGGCATGGCATCATTAGTAACAGATCACTGTAGCTTAGTTACAGGGGTATCACAGGAGTCGACGTTTTAGGTCTTGTGGACGAACTTACTCATCTAGGAGGTTATCTCATAACCACCATAGGTATCAATCTTACTTACCGCCATGATCATCACGCAATCACCTCATGATCAATCAACATCGGTATCAACGATACCATCGTGATCATCACATGACCACCAGGAGCTCGATCTTTATCCATGATCATCGCATGACCACATAAAGATCAACCAACTTCTTTCCTCATGGAACCGGGGTTGTTTATTATTCAGGTTAATATTACTGTTGACCCATAGTGTGACCTACTATGAACTGTGTCCATGACCGAGGACGCGGCTATCGATAGATTATACGCTCTACAGAGGTTAGTACATTGCACCCACACTATGGAACTCATGGCCTCGCACTCCCATTCGGGTGGACCAACGACATTCCAACAAAACCAATCTATTGCACGACACTCTCCCGACCACTCCGACAAACTCCCCTTTTGGGCTATGTCATGGGTGGCCCCGATGTCAACTCGTGACATCCGCCACTTTTGTGGCCGCCACCGTCGTGGCAAAACGAAACATTATCGTCCCAAACGGGGACATTGGTATACCATTCAACTCGGGCACACAAGGCTATGGCCGCCTACCTGATCAGGGTAGGGCACACACATAACCTTCCCTAGTTGGAGGCACCGGCGAGAGGCATGACAATAAACCGAATTAGGGCCTCCCCATCCAAGCATGTGTGGCTGCATTGGTGAGCTCGATTCGGTGGCACCATGACTCAGCCAACAGATTTGTTCAAGTTTGATTAATGTCAGGTTTAACTTGAATGGTGATCAGGTGAGCCATAGCAAAATAACATGATGAAATGACAATACATATGAGCATGATATCAGCATAAGCATGGATGGGCAACGTAATCATTTCACATATGAATCTTACATCAACAACCATAAATCATGCATTTTACTAGATGCAAATGAGCATAGCATAGTGATGATCATGCATCTTACAAGTATTTTCAGAACAAACCATAACTATTCATGTGAGCATATCATTATCAATAGCATCCGAAATGATTACAAGAATGAAACATGATAATAATAACATTAGCAATTAATCATTGAACTAACTAGATGCACTTGAACACGGCATTAGGATAAGCATAGTTTTACAAGCATTTTCATAGCATTAACAAAATAATTACATTAGCACACAATTATTCAATCATTCAAGTGAAAACCATGGCTATTGCAATGCAATCATGCAAGTGGCTGATGTGGCTTGCCTGGGGTTGAAGGATTCACCGGGAAGAAGTGCAAGAAGCTTGCAGAAAGTTTGCCGGAAAATTTTCTCTCTCGAAAGGGGCTGAATAAGGGCAGGGGCAAAATGGTCATTTTCAGAGTGTGATAACATCATGAAAATGATACCAACAGAACGGGCTCGGCGAATAGAGAACATGGGCCTTTGAATCACCTGAATTGAAGTCACGGTTAAAAATTTACGGCCGTTCGTTCATTAGGTAGCAAACAAACAAAAATCTGTTCATTTCTTTCCTTAACGGACGAACGCCCGCAAACTAACCATTTTGGCCGGCGGCTGAAAACAGAAAACGAATTTCTGGAAAATATGCCTTCAGTGCAGAAAAGCGTATTCTGGGCCGAAGTTGCACCATTTACACTTTCGTAAAAAAAGCGCATTCCTCCAGAGTACGTTTTCACTTAAAATCACGCGGGACCGGGGTCAACGCCGCGGTGTGGCTGACCGATAGGTCCGCGGGGCCCACAGGCAGGCTGGGGGCGTTGTCTTCTACCTCCTGTCCCTGCGCTTGGCCGAGGGAGGAACAGAGTCTGGCGAGGCTTGCCGGCGACTCCGGCTACCACCCGCGGCGCTCGGCCTACCGGCGGGTCCAGGGAATCGAGGCGCACCTGCCTTTGGGTGGCGCAGTCACCGAGGAGCGCTGGGCCAAGTGGGGTGGCATCAGCGGTGGACGGCGACGTCGGGCGACGCTGGGCTTGCGCCCACAGGCCACCGAAGGAGAAAAAGGAGCGCCCCGGGGCTCCGCCTCGCCCAGGGGGTCTCGCCGGAGGAGAATGGAAGGAAAAGGGGCTAGGGTTGCTCCAATTTAGGCGGACAAAGGCGGTGGCCATGGCGACCATGGGAGAGGAGGAGGGGCTTCGGGGCTCGAATGAGGGGTCAGGGTGGTAGCTGGAGGGAGAGGGAGCTGTTGGTGATGCCGAGGGGGCTCGGGGACAGGCTATTTATAGTCAGGGCAAGCTCGAGGGTGAGCGCAGCCACGGCAATGTGTGTGCCGCATGCCGGAGCTCAGAGGACACGCGGGGGAGGAGGGGAGAGGTGTCCAGAGGATCCACGGGGAGAGGAGAGAGCTCGGGCGTGCTCGAGAAGGCTCGGAAGAGGCGTGGCTGACCGGCCATGGAGGTGGGGATGGCAGACATCACATGGACAGGGCTACCGTGGCGCGTCGGGGAGGAAATAGGAGGGAGAGAGGGCTCCAGAGCGAGCGCATGGATGTGACGGAGCCATAGGACATGCTTCGGTGTCGAGAGCGCGATGAATGGACGGTGGCCGAGGGTCGAGGGCCCCAATGTCCAGAGCACGCGTATGGGCATGCCAGCCGCATGGTCACCGCGTGACCGTGGCATTGCCACACGTTCTGGGTGGCCCAAGCATGTCTGGCCACTTGGGTATTCCCCCAGTAGTTGCTATGAAGAAGGAGATAACAACAGTGGCTCAGGAGGTGGCTGAACTAGGCACAAACACTAATCAGCCGCAAGGTGTTTGTGATGAATTGGGGGAGGCTCACTTGGGGATAGAAGTTGAGCTTTGGCTGGGGTCAATCACTCACTAAGGTGACCACCTTGGCAAATTTTTAGCTCAAATGGAGGGGTCTAGGTAGCACTTGCTTTGCAAAGTACCACACTGGACAGAAATATGAAAGTTGAAGATGTGCTCAAATGGATGATTGGATTGAGTTGAAATTTGGTGGAGGATGATGATTTGGTCATAGGAAGGCACTACAAAAATTTCATACCATTTGGATAAGTAAAAATGGTACTTCCTTCACCTTTCCTCTGGACAGAAACTTAGGAAAAATCTTGACAATTATTGGTAGATGAAATGAGCTCAAATTTGGTGGAGGGAAGTTATATAGGTCGGATAATGTCCTGGAAAAATTTCAGCAATTATGGAGCAATATAAAATATAGTTGCTTCACAATCTGAAAATATGACCAGAAGCAAAGATTGGATGGTGTGATCACCATGAGCATGAAATCTTGAATATTCTTACATATCCAAGGTCCATATGGTCCAAAGAAATTTTGAGAATTTTGTGGGAATTAATGGCAAGGCATAAATATAGGTTGCTTCCCAACCGATGGCAAACAGGGTTATTCCTTTAATAGAAAAAGGAATATTCCCAAGAATAAATATTGGGGTTGGGCTAAGATTTGAGAGTGACAAGCTACTTGGGAGAGGAAGAAGAGATGATCTTCCCAGGTATTCAAGACCACAAAGCCAAACAAAAAGAAATCCAAAGCAAAATCCACAGAAATCCAAAAGAAGAAGAAAGGGCCAAAAATCAGGGTGTCACAAACCTACCCCCCTTACAAAAATCTCGTCCTCGAGATTTGGTTGCTCAGGGAACCAATATGAATATTCTGACTTAAGGAAACCGTTTCCAACTCGGGTATCCTTTCCTTTATACGTTGTTCCCATTGAATCTCATATGACATGATTACGTTGCTAGGAGGTGGTTTGCTTCACCGTACCCAAAATTCTGACAAGTCTTCCCTCATATGTTCGACCTTACGCTGACTCCGATTCTTTAATATCTGATGGCTTAGCCGGGGTGCGATATATTATCATGACTGGAATATGTCATTTTTCCATAAGTCTGGGAGGGATTTCCCATTGACGTGACATTCTTCTATCCAGCACTGATATTATTCAATGGAGTTGTGATCAAATTTCATCGGTGGACATGAAACCTTTTAATCCTTGCATCGGGTTACTCAAATAGATGCATGTCCTCTGGGTTCAAAACCATACTGGGAATCATAACCATTCTCTTGGCGGAATCTGACTACTTGTATGGAATTTTGAATCATCTTAGCTGGCTCCATGTCTCGAGTATCAAATCCGTACCAAAGTTTTGACTGCGCCTGTCGTGACCAGTATAAAGGAGTACGGCCTTATGGCAATAGCTTCTGGAGACTTGACTGACATTCGTTCTAGCGGAAGAATCTTGTTCATGGCAAGCTATCCTTTCACTAGTTTCCATATGTGAGGACACATGATCCGAGATTGTTGTTCAGCATTTCTATTACTCATTCTGTTGGTATACCCATATGTGCGTAGCAGGCCGTGCGATGTTGTAACACGGTTGCTGGAGTCAGACTGCTGAGCTGGCTAAGAAACATTTGATCTGACATGTCAGACTTGGATATTCCATACTGACAATTCTGTGCATACACAGTTAGACAAGCGGGTCACCTTGATATGAAGTCCTACAAACAGAGTAGACCCGTTGGATGTATATTCATGGTGATCAATACAGAATCAGACTGCCTTGGGTATCCGTACCATGACGTTCATGCAACGATTATCACACCTATATTGTCGGTCTTGCTCCTTCATTATTGTTCTTTTTTTTGAATCTTTTGCCGAAAGAGCTTGGCCATATAAATTCTTTGTGTGACCATAGGTGCTATCAGGTGCAACATTCCGGTAATCATACCTTATCCTTGTTCATGTCTCGTGCCATAGGATATATACCAAGTTCACATGTACTTGTATGGATCTCATTGTTGTTGTCAATCATGCAAGATAGTGATAAAGGGTAATGATCTTACTTTTTCGGGTGTGAGGAAGCTGGCCTTGTGTAACACCCCGATTTTTGGCCCTTTCTTTTTCTTTTGGATTTCTTCGAATTTTTATTTGGAATTTCTTTTTCCGTGGCTAAGTGGTCTTGAAACCTGGGAATATCTTCTCTCCTGCCACTTCCAAGTGGCTTGTCGCTCTAAAATCTAACCCAAGGCCATGTCATTTCCACCTTAGCCCAACCCCAAATTCTTTTTCTTAGGAATATTCCTTTTTCTATTAAAGGAATAACCCTGTTTGCCCTAGGTCGTGAAGCAACCTATATTTCTGTCTATCCAAAAATTCCCACAAAATTCTAATAAATTATTTGGATCATATCTTCCACAAATATGTCAAAACCCATCCTTGCCTAGTTCAAAAATAATTCAGGAATATTCATTTCCTATTCTGTCCAGTGTGGCACTTTGTGAAGGAAGTGCTATTTATATTTTCTTGATTGCCCTCAAAATTTTTGGGCACTCTTTCACATCCAACTTATTGCCACATGCACAAGTTCCCAAAGTTTCATTTGCCTAGCAAATCTTCGTCAGCAAATTCCCAAAGTTTCTGACCAGAGAGAAACTTTGTGAAGGAAGTACCAGCTAGGATTATCCAAATGAGTTGAAATTTTGGGAGATCATTCAGGTTATCAAATCATGACTCTCCACCAAATTTCATCTCCATCCAACAATCTATGGGAGCACAGCATCCAATCTTGTTTTCTAGTCACAATTTCAGTTTGTGAAGCAACTATATTTTATATTGCTTCAAAAATTCTGAAATTAATCCAGGACCTAAATATCCCTAAATAATGTGAGAATGCCAAAACTCACATTATTTTGACAATCCAATTTCTCTGCAAAATTCCCCCAAGTTTCTGTCCAGTTTGGAACATCGTGAAGGAAGTACCATTTATACTTATCCAAATGGGATGATTTTTTTATGGTACCTTCATATGTCCAAATCATCATCCTCCACCAAATTTCAGTTCAATCCAATCATATATATGAGTGCAGCATCAATTTTCATGATTCTGTCCAGTGGGGTACATTGTGAAGCAAGTGTCACCTAGACCTCTCTTCTTGCGCTGAAAATTTGCAAGGATGGTCATCCTAGGGTGTGATCTCCCTTAGCAAAATCTCAGAATCTATCCCCAAGTGATCCTCCCCCACCGCAGTACAAACACCTTGCTGCCAAGGTGGCTTTCTGCACACAGCTCATCCCCAGCACCACCCATTTGATCCTAGCCGCCGATCTAACCTTTTTGAGCAGTGAGTAAACTGTTTGACAAGCTCATTCGGGCAAAGCCGTGCCAGAGCACCAATGCACGCAGTGACCATGCAGAGAGCGCGTGCACTGCAGGCAGAATGCGTGCTCTGAGCTTCGGGGCCCTCTGCCGCCGCCCAAATGCCGTCCTCCCGCCACCGCACCTTGTCCTCTGCGTCGCCACCACTCTCCTGCGTCCGCGTGTACTCTCTGGACCCCTCCCCCTCTCCTCTTTCCTCTCCGGCGAGCACGCCGTCCCGGGATGCCCGCGGCCATCATCGCTTTGTCGTTGTCTTCTTCCTCCCCGTAGCATCTCAGCGCCGAATACACCTCCCATAGCCCTCTCTCCCCCTCCCCGCGTGCGCGCGTGCACTCGGTCGTGCCAGAGAGCATCAACCGCGAGCTCCCGTCGGCTTCCGGCGAAGGCATCGGCGCCCGGCTATATATAGCCATCCCCGCGGCTCCCCGACCTCACCAACCTTCTCGCCACCCTCCACTAGCCCTCCCCGACCCCACATTCGAGCCCCGGAGCCCCTCCTCGACCCCCACGGCCGCCATGGCCGCTGCTGAGCCTCGCTTGAATTGGAGCAACCCGAGCTCTCTCCCTCCCTACTGACCTAACCAGAGGACCACCTGGAGCACGGCGAGCCTTCCCATACCCCCAGCTCCTCCCCTACGCCACCACAGACGCCGTGCCGAAATTGCCCGAGCCGCTGTCCGCCATTGTCGAAGGTGCGCGAGCTCTCGCCCTCCCCGAGCTCCGTCTACTCCTTGGTTAGATGCGTCACGGCGTGCCGAGCTCGCCGGTATGCTGGACGCCGCCGGAGACGGCCCAGGTCGCCGGGACGGCCGCCGGCATCGAGCGCCCCTCTCTGCGTCGCGCGCGAGGCCAGGAGGTTGAAGACGCTGACTGTGCAGGCGGGCCCCACCCCAGCGACCCCACTCGTCAGTCTCTCAGCCGCGTTGACTCCGGGCCCGCGCAGTCTTAAGTGGAAGCGTATTTCCTTTAATACGTTTTCACCTAAGGAAAGCGTATTCTCTTTCTTCTTTGGCCTGGAGTACGCTTTCTCGGTTGGAAAGCGTATTTGCTGAAATACGCCTTCTGTTTTTCCAGTCGCCGGCAGAAACATTTAAGTTGCGGGCGTTTGTCAGTTTAGGGCAGAAACAGACACTTTTCTGTTTGTTTTCTGACTAACGAACAAACGGCCGTAACTCGACAACCGTAACTCCGAATCAGGTGATTCCAAAGCCCACGATCTCAGTTCGTCGAGCCCGTTTAGATGGTACCATTTTCACCATGTTGTAACCTTCTGAAAATGACCATTTTGCCCCTGCCCTTATTCAGGCCCCTCCGAGAGAGAACTATTTCCGGCGAAATTTTTCCGCGAGCTCTCGCACTTCTTCCCGGTGGTTCCTCCATCCTCAGGCAAGCCACAACAGCCACTTGCATGATGGCATTGCAGTAGCCATGGTTTTCCACTTGAATATTTAAATATTTATTTTCTCATTTTATTATTTTGTGAATGATAAATAATGGTGAATCCATGCTCGTTCTTATGCCTTGTTCATTTGCATCTAGTAAGTTAAATGATTATTTGCTAGTATTATTATTATCATGTTAGTTCTCAGATTTATTTTCCGATGCTAGTAATAATGCTATGCTCATGTGAATAGTTAGGGTTGTTATGAAAATACTTGTTATATTCGTGATCGTCATTATGCCATGCTCATTTGTATTCCGTAGACATCATGATTTATCATTGTTGATACTATGTTGTTAAATGGTTATGTTGCCCATCCATGGTTGCACTAATATCATGCTCATCTGCATAGTTATTTCATCATGCTATATTACTGTGACTCAGCTCATCACCATTAAAGATTGAATCTGACATTAATCGAACTTGAACAAATCTGTTGGCTGAGTCATGGTGCCACCGAATCGAGCTAACCAGTGCAGCCACACTTGCCTTTATGGGGGGCCCTAATGCGGTCTATTGTCATGCCTCTCGCTGGTGCCTCCAACTAGGGATGGTTATGTGCGCGCGCTACCCTGGCCCGGTGGCGGCCATAAGCCTTGAGTGCCCGAGTTGTAAGGATATCCGAGGTCCCCATTTGGGAAAGTGGTATTGTTGGAAATATGCCCTAGAGGCAATAATAAATTGGTTATTATTATATTTCCTTGTTTATGATAATCGTTTATTATCCATGCTATAATTGTATTAATTGGAAACTTAAATACATGTGTGGGTACATAGACAACATTGTGTCCCTAGTAAGCCTCTAGTTAAACTAGCTCGTTGATCAAAAGATGGTGAAGGTTTCCTAGCCATGGACATGAGATGTCATTTGATAACGGGATCACATCATTAGGAGAATGATGTGATGGACAAGACCCAAACTATAAACGTAGCATATGATCGTGTCAGTTTATTGCTATTGTTTTCTGCATGTCAAGTATCTGTTCCTATGACCATGAGATCATGCAACTCACTGACACCGGAGGAATACCTTGTGTGTATCAAACATCGCAATGTAACTGGGTGACTATAAAGATGCTCTACAGGTATCTCCGAGGGTGTCTGTTGGGTTGGCATGGATCAAGACTGGGATTTGTTACTCCGTATGACGGAGAGGTATCTCAGGGCCCACTCGGTAATACAACATCACAATGAGCCTTGCAAGCAATGTGACTAAAGTGTTAGCCACGAGATCTTGTATTACGGAACAAGTAAAGAGACTTGCCAGTAACGGGATTGAACTAGGTATAGAGATACCGACGATCGAATCTCGGGCAAGTAACATACCGAAGAACAAAGGGAACAGCATACGGGATTAACTGAATCCTTGACATAGAGGTTCGACCGATAAAGATCTTCGTAGAATATGTAGGAGCCAATATGGGCATCCAGGTCCCGCTATTGGTTATTGATCGTAGAGGTGTCTCGGTCATGTCTACATAGTTCTCGAACCCGCAGGGTCTACACACTTAACGTTTGGTGACGGTTAGTATAGTTGAGTTATTGTGTTGGTGACCGAAGGTTGTTCGGAGTCCCGGATAAGATCCCGGACATGACGAGGGTCTCCCGAAGAGTCTGGAGGTAAAGATTGATATATGTGATAAAAGTGTTTTGATCTCCGGAAGGGGTTCTGGATGTTTACCGAAGTGTTCGGGTGCAGCAACACTTTATATAGGCCAAAGGGGTAAAGCCCACGAGGTATTGGAAAGTGCAAAAGGATGTTTTGCTGCTGCCTTAAGCGGTACTACCGCTGGTAAGGCAGTACTACCGCGTAAGCGGTACTACCGCTGTGAAGCGGTACTACCGCTCGTGAGCGGTACTACCGCTTGTACGCGGGACTGCTGGGATCCGAGTTGGACTCTTTCCCTGCGGGCCAAACCGACCTTGTGCGGGCAAAACCGACCTGGAGGAGGCTTTTACTCCAAGTTTAGACCCCAAGGCTCAACATATAAATAGAGGGGAAGGGCTAGCACACGGGACACATTAAGATTTCCCAAGCCGTTTACCGGCAACCCTAACCCTCTAGTTCCTCCCGTCATAATCTCCGTAATGCTTGGCGAAGCCCTGCAGAGATTGTTCCTCACCACCATCACCACGCCATCGTGCTGCCGGAACTCATCTACTACTTCATCATCGCTCGCTGGATCGAGGAGGTGAAGGCGTCATCAAGCCGTACGTGTGTTGAACGCGGAGGTGCCGTCCGTTCGGCACTAGTTCGTGATCGGATCGAGGGACAACTTGCGATTTGGATCGCGGAGACGTTCGACTACATCAACCGCATTTCTTAACGCTTCCGCTTAGCGATCTACAAGGGTATGTAGATTCACTCTCCCTCTCGTGGATGCTCATCACCATGGATAGATCTTGTGTGCGCGTAGGAAAATTTTTGTTTCCCATGCAGCGTTCCCCAACAGTGGTATCAGAGCTAGGTCTATGCGTAGATGAGATCTCGAGTAGAACACAAACGAGTTGTGGGCGTGGGTGTATACATATTGCTTTCCGTTACTAGTTGATACTTGATTCGGCGGTATTGTGAGATGAAGCGGCCCGGACCAACATTACTCGTACGCTTACGAGAGACCGGTTCCTTCAACTGACATGTAACTTCGTTGCATAAAGATGGCTAGCGGGTGTCTGTCTCTCTCACTTTAGTTGAATCGATTTCAATGAAGAGGGTTCTTTTAGAAGATCAAAAAGCAATCACTACACCACGTTGTGGTTTTGCGTAGGTAAGAACGGTTCTTGTAAACCCGTAGCAGCCACGTAAAACTTGCAACAACAATTAGAGGACGTCTAACTTGTTTTTGCAAGGTATGTTGTGATGTGATATGGCCAATTACATGATGAGATATATGTGATGGATGAGATGATCATGTGTTGTATAGAATATCACGACTTGCATGTCGATGAGTACGGCAACTGGCAGAAGCCATAGAGTTGTCTTTAATTATTTTCGCCGTTTTGCTTTACTTTATCGCTATGAGTTAGCAATAGTCATGGAAGCAACAGTCGGCGCGACAACCTTATGGCGACACATTGATGGAGATCAAGATGATGGAGATCATGGTGTCATGCCGGTGACGATGGAGATCATGCCGGTGCTTTGGAGATGGAGATCAAAAGCACAAGTTCATGGCCATATCATGTCACTTATGATTTGCATGTGATGTTAATCCTTTTATGCATCTTATTTTGCTTAGGACGACGGTAGCATTATAAGGTGATCCCTCACTTAAATTTCAAGATAAATTGTGTTCTCCCCGAGTGTGCACCGTTGCGAAAGTTCGTCGTTTCGAGACACCACGTGATGATCGGGTGTGATAGACTCTACGTTCACATACAACGGGTGCAAGCCAGTGTTGCACATGCGGAATACTCGGGTTAAATTTGACGAGCCTAGCATGTACAGACATGGCCTCGGAACACAAGAGACCGAAAGGTCGAACATGAGTCATATAGTAGATATGATCAACATGAAGATGTTCACCATTGAAACCACCTCAACTCACGTGATGATCGGACTTGAGTTGGTGGATTTGGATCATGTTACACTCGAATGAACGGAGGGATGTCAATTTGAGTGGGAGTTTTTAAGTAATATGATTAACTAAACTCATTATCATGAACAATAGTCTAAGTTGTCTTTGCTATATTTATGTTGTAGATCATGGCTCGCGCAGTAGCACCCCTGAATTTTAATGCGTTCCTAGAGAAAGCTAAGTTGAAAGATGATGGAAGTAACTTTGTGGACTGGGCCCGTAATCTAAGGATTATCCTTACGGCTATCCAGAAGGCTTATGTCCTTGATGCACCGCTTGGTGATCCACCCGCTCCAGTTGAGTCTCTAGACGTTGTGAACGCCTGGCAGGCTCGTTCTGAAAATTACTCAATAATTCAATGTGCAATATTGTATGGCTTAGAACCGGGACTTCAAAGACGTTTTGAACGTCATGGAGCATATGAGATGTTCCAGGAGTTGAAGTTTATCTTTCAGAAGAATGCCCGGATCGAGAGGTATGAGATCTCCGATAAGTTCTATGCTTGCAAGATGGAGGAGAACGGGTCTATCAGTGATCACGTACTCAGAATGTCTGGGTACTCCACCCATCTGGCTGAATTGGGGATGCCCCTTCCGCCAGAGGCTATCACTGACAGAGTTCTTCAATCATTGCCACCTAGCTACAAGAGCTTCGTGTTGAACTAAAACATGCACGGGATGAACAAGTCAGTCGCCGAGCTGTTTGCGATGCTGAAAGCCGCTGAGTCTGAAATTCAGAAGGAGCATCAAGTGTTGATGATCAATAAAACCACTAGTTTCAAGAAAAATGGCAAGGGTAAGAAGGGTAACTCCAGGAAGAGTGGCAAAGCAGTTGCTCCTCCCGTGAAGAAACCCAAGGCTGGACCCAAACCAGAAACTGTGTGCTTTCATTGCAAGGGAACTGGACACTGGAAGCGGAACTGCCCCAAGTATTTGGCTGACAAGAAGGCGGCCAACAAAAAACAAGGTATATATGATATACATGTTATTGATGTGTACCTTACCAACTCTCGTTGTAGTGCCTGGGTATTTGATACCGGTGCGGTTGCTCACATTTGCAACTCAAAACAGGAACTGCGGAATAGACGGAGGCTGGCAAAGGACGAAGTGACGATGCGCGTGGGAAATGGTTCCAAGGTTGATGTGATCGCCGTCGGCACGCTCGCTCTTCGATTACCATCGGGATTAGTGATGAACCTGAATAAATGTTATTTGGTGCCTGCGTTAACCATGAACATTATATCTGGATCTTGTTTATTGCGAGACGGTTACTCATTTAAATCAGAGAATAATGGTTGTTCTATTTATATGAGTAATATCTTTTATGGTCATGCACCCGAAGTGAGGGGTTTATTCTTATTGAATCTCGATAGTAATGATACACATGTTCATAACATTGATGCCAAAAGATGTAGAATTGATAATGATAATACCACTTTCTTGTGGCACTGCCGTTTAGGTCATATTGGCGTAAAACGCATGAGGAAGCTCCATGCTAATGGACTTTTGGAGTCACTTGATTTTGAATCACTTGACACATGCGATCCATGCCTCATGGGCAAGATGACTAAAACGCCGTTCTCTGGAACAATGGAACGGGCAAGTGACTTGTTGGAAATCACACATACTGATGTGTGCGGTCCGATGAGTATTGAGGCGCGCGGTGGTTATCGTTACTTTCTCACATTCACTGATGACTTAAGTAGATATGGGTATATTTACTTAATGAAACACAAGTCTGAAACGTTTGAAAAGTTCAAACAATTTCAGAGTGAAGTTGAGAATCATCGTAACAAGAAGATTAAATTCCTACGATCTGATCGAGGAGGAGAATATCTGAGTTATGAGTTTGGCAGTCACTTAAGACAATGTGGAATTGTTTCACAATTGACACCGCCTGGAACACCACAGCGTAATGGTGTGTCCGAACTTCGTAATCGAACCTTATTGGATATGGGGCGATCTATGATGTCTCTTGCCGATTTGCCACTATCGTTTTGGGGTTATGCATTAGAGACAGCTGCATTCACTTTAAATAGGGCACCATCGAAATCCGTTGAGACGACGCCATATGAACTTTGGTTTGGCAAGAAGCCAAAGCTGTCGTTTCTTAAAGTTTGGGGATGTGATGCTTATGTCAAAAAGCTTTAGCCTGAAAAGCTGGAACCCAAAGCGGAGAAATGCGTCTTCATAGGATACCCAAAAGAGACAGTTGGGTATACCTTCTACCTCAGATCCGAAGGCAAAGTGTTTGTCGCTAAAAACGGAACATTTCTTGAGAAAGAGTTTCTCTCAAAAGAATTGAGTGGGAGGAAGATAGAACTTGATGAGGTTGTTGAACCTTTACTTCAACCTGAAAGTAGCACAGCGCAGAAAGATGTTTCTGTAGAGCCTACATCAGCTGAAGAGGAAGTTAATGATGATGATCATGAAGCTTTGGATCAAGTTGCTATCGAACCTCGTAGGTCGACAAGGACGCGTACTGCTCCTGAGTGGTACGGCAACCCTGTCTTAGAGGTCATGTTGTTGGACAACGATGAACCTACGAGCTATGGAGAAGCGATGATGGGCCCGGATTCCGAGAAGTGGTTAGAGGCCATGAAATCCGAGATGGGATCCATGTATGAAAACAAAGTGTGGACTTTGGAAGTATTACCTGAAGGGCGTAAGGCCATTCAGAACAAATGGATCTTTAAGAGGAAGACGGACGCAGACGGTAATGTCACCGTCTATAAAGCTCGACTTGTGGCAAAGGGTTTTTCACAAGTTCAAGGAGTTGACTACGATGAGACCTTCTCACCCGTAGCGATGCTTAAGTCCGTCAGAATCATGTTAGCAATAGCTGCCTTTTTCGATTATGAAATTTGGCAGATGGATGTCAAAACAGCGTTCCTTAACGGTTTCCTTAAGGAAGAGTTGTATATGATGCAACCAGAAGGTTTTGTCGATCCAGAGAATGCTGACAAAGTTTGCAAACTCCAGCGATCCATTTATGGACTGGTGCAAGCATCTCGGAGTTGGAATCTTCGCTTTGATGAGGTGATCAAAGCGTTCGAGTTTGTACTAGTTTACGGAGAAGCTTGTGTTTACAAGAAAGTGAGTGGGAGCTCTATAGCGTTTCTAATATTATATGTGGATGACATATTACTGATTGGAAACAATATAGAAATGTTGGAAAGCGTGAAGGAATATTTGAACAAGAGTTTTTCAATGAAGGACATAGGAGAAGCTGCTTTCATATTAGGCATCAAGATCTATAGAGATAGATCAAGACGCTTAATAGGACTTTCACAAAGCACATACCTTGACAAAGTTTTGAAGAAGTTCAAAATGGATCAGTCCAAGAAGGGGTTCTTGCCTGTTTTGCAAGGTGTGAAGTTGAGTAAGACTCAATGCCTAGTGACTGCAGAAGATAGAGAAAAGATGAGTGTCATCCCCTATGCTTCAGCCATAGGCTCTATCATGTATGCAATGCTGTGCACAAGACCCAATGTCAGCCTTGCCATAAGTACGGCTGGAAGGTTTCAAAGTGATCCAGGAGTGGAACACTGGGCGGCGGTCAAGAATATCCTGAAGTACCTGAAAAGGACTAAGGACATGTTTATCGTTTATGGAGGTGATCAAGAGCTCGTCGTAAAGGGTTACGTCGATGCAAGCTTTGACACTGATCCGGATGACTCTAAGTCACAAACCGGATACGTATTTATTCTTAACGGGGGTGCGGTTAGCTGGTGCAGTTCCAAGCAAAGCGTGGTAGCTGATTCTACATGCGAAGCGGAGTACATCGCTGCCTCGGAGGCGGCGAAGGAAGGTGTCTGGATGAAGGAGTTCATGACAGATCTTGGAGTAGTGCCTAGTGCGCTTAACCCAATGACTCTATTTTGTGATAATACTGGTGCCATTGCTCTAGCCAAGGAACCAAGATTTCACAAGAGGACCAGGCACATAAAGTGACGTTTCAATTCCATCCGCGATTACATCAAGGAGGACGACATAAATATTTGCAAAGTACACTCGGATCTGAATGTTGCAGATCCGATGACTAAACCTCTTCCAAGGGCTAAACATGAACAACACTAGAACTGCATGGGTGTTCGATTCATTACAATGTAAATCACATAGTGATGTGAACTAGATTATTGACTCTAGTGCAAGTGGGAGACTGTTGGAAATATGCCCTAGAGGCAATAATAAATTGGTTATTATTATATTTCCTTGTTCATGATAATCGTTTACTATCCATGCTATAATTGTATTAATTGGAAACTTAAATACATGTGTGGGTACATAGACAACACTGTGTCCCTAGTAAGCCTCTAGTTAAACTAGCTCGTTGATCAAAAGATGGTGAAGGTTTCCTAGCCATGGACATGAGATGTCATTTGATAACGGGATCACATCATTAGGAGAATGATGTGATGGACAAGACCCAAACTATAAACGTAGCATATGATCGTGTCAGTTTATTGCTATTGTTTTCTGCATGTCAAGTATCTGTTCCTATGACCATGAGATCATGCAACTCACTGACACCGGAGGAATACCTTGTGTGTATCAAACGTCGCAACGTAACTGGGTGACTATAAAGATGCTCTACAGGTATCTCCGAGGGTGTCTGTTGGGTTGGCATGGATCAAGAATGGGATTTGTTACTCCGTATGACGGAGAGGTATCTCAGGGCCCACTCGGTAATACAACATCACAATGAGCCTTGCAAGCAATGTGACTAAAGTGTTAGCCACGAGATCTTGTATTACGGAACGAGTAAAGAGACTTGCCGGTAACGGGATTGAACTAGGTATAGAGATACCGACGATCGAATCTCGGGCAAGTAACATACCGAAGAACAAAGGGAACAACATACGGGATTAACTGAATCCTTGACATAGAGGTTCGACCGATAAAGATCTTCGTAGAATATGTAGGAGCCAATATGGGCATCCAGGTCCCGCTATTGGTTATTGATCGTAGAGGTGTCTCGGTCATGTCTACATAGTTCTCGAACCCGCAGGGTCTACACACTTAACGTTTGGTGACGGTTAGTATAGTTGAGTTATGGTGTTGGTGACCGAAGGTTGTTCGGAGTCCCGGATAACATCCCGGACATGACGAGGGTCTCCGGAAGAGTCCGGAGGTAAAGATTGATATATGTGATAATAGTGTTTTGATCTCCGGAAGGGTTCCGGAATTCACCGGAAGGGGTTCCGGATGTTTACCGAAGTGTTCGGGTGCAACAACACTTTATATAGGCCAAAGGGGTAAAGCCCACGAGGTATTGGAAAGTGCAAAAGGAAGTTTTGCTGCTGCCTTAAGCGGTACTACCGCTGGTAAGGCAGTACTACCGCGTAAGCGGTACTACCGATGTGAAGCGGTACTACCGCTCGTGAGCGGTACTACCGCTTGTACGCGGGACTGCTGGGATCCGAGTTGGACTCTTTCCCTGCGGGCCAAACCGACCTTGTGCGGGCAAAACCGACCTGGAGGAGGCTTTTACTCCAAGTTTAGACCCCAAGGCTCAACATATAAATAGAGGGGAAGGGCTAGCACACGGGACACATTAAGATTTCCCAAGCCGTGTGCCGGCAACCCTAACCCTCTAGTTCCTCCCGTCATAATCTCCGTAGTGCTTGGCGAAGCCCTGCAGAGATTGTTCCTCACCACCATCACCACGCCGTCGTGCTGCCGGAACTCATCTACTACTTCATCATCGCTCGCTGGATCGAGGAGGTGAAGGCGTCATCAAGCCGTACGTGTGTTGAACGCGGAGGTGTCGTCCGTTCGGCACTAGTTCGTGATCGGATCGAGGGACGACTTGCGATTTGGATCGCGGAGACATTCGACTACATCAACCGCGTTTCTTAACGCTTCCGCTTAGCGATCTACAAGGGTATGTAGATTCACTCTCCCTCTCGTGGATGCTCATCACCATGGATAGATCTTGTGTGCGCATAGGAAATTTTTTGTTTCCCATGCAGCGTTCCCCAACAGGTATGTTTTGGCCATGACGATGGCACCACAAAGGTGGCGAATGTCACGAGTTGACATCAGGGGCAACCCAAGACATAGCCCAAACGGGAGTTTGTCGGGAGTCGCCGGGAGAGTGTCATGCAATAGATTGGTTTTGTCGGAACGTCGTTGGTCCACCCGAATGGGAGCACGAGGCCATGAGTTCCGTGGTGTGGGTATAGTGTACTAACCTCTGCAGAGTGTATAAACTATCGATAGCCTCGTCCTCGGTCATGGACACAGTTCGTAGTAGGTCACACTATGGGTCAACAGAAATAATAACCTGGATAATAACAACCCCGGTTCGATGAGAAAAGAAGTTGGTTGATCTTTATGTGGTCATGCGATGATCACAGGTAGAGATCAAGCTCCGTGTGGTCATGTGATGATCACGATGGTATAGTTGATACCGAGCTTGGTCGATCCTGAGGTGATCGTGTGATGATCACGATGGTAAGTTGGTGGTTACGAGGTAACCTCCGAGCAGAGTAAGTTGGTCCATGAGACCTTAAATGTCGACCCCCTTGCATGCTAGTACTAGTATCATCATGTTCATATCATGAAATATATGTACATGCCATGCTCATGCTATTGCCATGCTCATGTTGTTGCCATGCTCATGTTGTTCTAGTAGTATCGTGATCATCTTTGATGATTAACCTGTAAATGCCATGCTGTTGTATGTCTTGATTGCTTTGGTTGCTGTGAGCTTGCGAGTACATTCAAAGTACTCACCTGGCGTGTCATGCCAGATTGCAGGTGATGCCATGACTGCTTGTTTGTTGAGGATCCCGAGGTTGCGCTCTAGGATACGTCCCAGCCAGAGTCCCTGCGGAGTGGAGTTCATCACCGTCGTCGCTGTTCCGCTGCTAGAAGTTATTCCATTTCGAGATGTCTGACTGCTAGCATAGAGCTATCTAAGCAGGCGAAGTGTCGCCGTGCCCCTGTAACCTTCGTGCCTCCAGAACCTTTGTACCCGTGTTATTGGTAATAAAGAGTTGATTTGTTCTATGCCAAGCAGTGCCGTATTCCAGAAGACTTGATCTCTGGGCTGGAATACGGGGTGTTCCGGTCTCTCTGAGCCGGGGTGCCACACCTTGATAACCACTGCCAAGATTTTTGTCCCAATGTTGTCTTATGTCATAGCTTGTCAGCCCTCGCATCACACTGAGATGTATAACTAGCTTTGTTCCTCTTGCATAACTCATGTGGTTGTTGGATTCTCACCTTCCTTCGGTGGATCTACTTGAACGTACTTGAATCCTCGTACGAGTGACTTGCATGACCTGGTTGGCATGATCACAATATATATGGAAGTACGTGTAGCTGAACATTTGATTCCCGAGGCAGACTTGTGTCCTGACTAGCTCGTGCTTCTGACCAAACTGTTGTGGACCTGATTCTTGAGATGCACTGCTGACTCATAGTGTAATTACTTGTACCAATGTTGTCAACTGTTTGTAGTGTCGTACTGACGAAAATTGGATAGCTTGTGTTGGAAGCCATCAAGAGTATCATGCTGAGGAAGACTGAATTGCTTATGCTCGAAGCTTTTACCGGGATAGTGTGCTGAAGAAGACTGGGTATCATACCTCAGAAGCTTCTCCTCCTGGTTTCTTACTGGGGAAGATTCGGTGCTTTGTGCCGGAAGTTTTCTGCGGTAGCTTACCGAAGAAGACTGAGTATCTTACATTGGAAGATATCCTTATTTTGTACTGAGGAAGATTGAGGAGCCTTGCATCATAAGTTTCTCTGGTAACGTGCGGAGGAAGGCTGGGTTGCTTACCCCAGAAGCTTCTCCATGTGATATGCGGACTGAATGTCATATATATATATACCCTTGATATTCCTGCTGTTGATTACTTGTATGAAAAGAATTTGTTGGACTATCCTTCTTGCAGAGTACTGGATACATGGCACATTCTAGCTTGCTTCCGAGTATAACATGTTTCAAATTTTACTCAAGTGGAACCAAACTTCGTATATGATCCATACCTTTGACTCGAAATATACGGTTGGTCTTGTACCCAATTTATCTTCCGACTGGTTCCTTACGGTTGTAATGGTTGCACACTGAGGTAGACTTGATGCTGATAGTTAATCCAGAATATCATTTGTATTCTAACCAGATATTCCCAATATAATGCAGTCGGCTAAGAATTCCATAATGTTTAGCTGAGCTTCCAAATATTTGAACTCCTCACTAATTCTTTGAGTCCAGTGTCGGTTGATGAGCAACTTTCATAAGGGGAAATAAGGTAACACCGAAGGCCCAAAAGAAAGAAGCAAAAGAAACGACTCAACTGAACAAAAGCACACAAGGCATCAAGATTACACACAAGCAACATCACATTTTATAGCTATTCACATCAATATGCATGCCTACTTAAGCACACAAATCTCGCGAGAACTCCGGTACTACGATCTAATATGCAGTGGTGGTTTGCACGAAAGTGGATCCACGTGTGGAGGGGTTGGTGTAAACAGAGCTACACCAAGAGCTGGCTTAACATAGATTGCACCTTTGACGAGCATCGGAGGTGAGGACGTACTTGGTGATCATGTAGCGGAACATGAATGTCATGGCCATATCATCATCAAGCAGATGGAAGGGAACCGTACTCGTCCTGGGAATGGGTGATAGGGTAGGATTGTGGTGGAAAGCGGGGCTTGCTGGCATTGCCCTTTTCTAATAACAAAGATCAGTAAGGGTTGCCAAAGCGGCGAGTTGGATGGCAAGATCCAGGATAGAAACATGTCTATCACCGAAACGATAGGTGGGCTGGCGGAAAGATATTGGCGCGATACCTGAGCATCAACCCTGCAAGTGTTCGACACCACTGGGTATCTCGGCATCACTCCGCTGGGAAAGAGGTGATACCAAACACCGAAAAGCAGGTATGCAAAGCTGGAGGGCGCATGTAGTGGATCGAAACTGATGCCATCTATACTCACAAGATCATCCGTTAGTGACAAGATAATAAGTCTATATGCATGCTATGCAACACACAAATGCAGCAATCAAATGCAGCAAACCGACTAGACTCTATACTACCAATTTCTAACGCTCGCGCTGACTAGGGCATCCTACAACCAAACCTGCTCTAATACCAAAGCCTGTGGCACCCCGGCTCAGAGGAACCGGAACACCCCGTATTCCATCCCAGAGATCAAGTCTTCTGGAATACGACACTGCTTGTCATAGAACAGAACAACTCTTTGTTAGCAAAATATGGGTACAAGGGTTCTGATATTACAAACATTACAGGGGCACAACGACACTACGCCTGCTAATATAGCTCTATGCTAGCAGCGGAACAACTCGTAGCAGCGGAATAACTTCTAGCAGCGGAACAGCGCGATGGTAATGGACTCCACTCCGTAGGGACTCTGGCTGGGACACAATCTAGCTCGCAAACTCAGGATCCTCGACAAGCAATCAATCACGGCATCACCTGCAATCTGGCACAACACGCCAGGTGAGTACTTTGAATGTACTCGCAAGCTCACAGCAACCAAAAGCAATCAAGACAAACCATAGCATGGCAATTACAGGTTAATTATTGATGATGATCATGATACTACTAGAACAACATGAGAGTGAACATGGCATGTACATGTTAATTATGATATTAACATAATGACACTAGAACTAGAATGCAGGGGAGTTGATGTTTTAGGTCTCGTGGACCAACTTACTCATCTAGCAGGTTATTTCATAACCACCATAGGTATCAATCTTACTTACCGTCGTGATCATCACGCGATCACCTCATGATCAATCGACATCGGTATCAACAATACCATCATGATCATCACCTGACCACCAGGAGCTCGATCTTTATCCGTGATCATCGCATGACCACATAAAGATCAACCAACTTCTTTCCTCATGGAACCGGGGTTGTTTATTATTCAGGTTAATATTACTGCTGACCCATAGTGTGACCAACTATGAACTGTGTCCATGACCGAGGACGCAGCTATCGATAGATTATAAACTCTGCAGAGGTTAGTACACTTTACCCACACTATGGAACTCATGGCCTCGCACTCCCATTCGGGTGGACCAACGACGTTCCAACAAAACCAATCCATTGCATGACACTCTCTCGGCCACTCCGACAAACTCCCCTTTTGGGCTATGTCATGGGTGGCCCCGATGTCAACTCATGACATCCCCAACCTTTGTGGCCGCCACCGTCGTGGCAAAATTAACATTATCGTCCCAAAAGAGGACATCGGTATACCATTCAACTCGGGCACACAAGGCTATGGCCGCCTACCTGATCAGGGTAGCGCGCACACATAACCTTCCCTAGTTGGAGGCACCGGCGAGAGGCATGACAATAGACCGAATTAGGGTCTCCCCATCCAGGCAAGTGTGGCTGCACTGGTGAGCTTGATTCGGTGGCACCATAACTCAGCCAACAGATTTGTTCAAGTTCGATTAATGTCAGGTTTAACTTGAATGGTGATGAGTTGAGCCATAGCAAAATAAAATGATGAAATGACAATGCATATGAGCATGATATCAGCATAAGCATGGATGAGCAACATAATAATTTCACATATGATTCTTACATCAACAACCATAAATCATGTAGTTTACTGGATGCAAATGATCATAGCATAGTGATGATCATGCATCTTACAAGTATTTTCAAAACAAAACCATAGCTATTCATATGAGCATATCATTATCAATAGCACCGGAAATGATTACAATAATGAAACATGATAATAATAACATTAGCAATTAATCATTGAACTAACTAGATGCACATGAACACGGCATAAGGCTAAGCATAGTTTTACAAGCATTTTCATAGCATTAACAAAATAATTACATTAGCACACAATTATTCAATCATTCAAGTGAAAACCATGGCTATTACAATGCAATCATGCAAGTGGCTAATGTGGCTTGCCTAGGGTTGAAGGATTCACCGGGAAGAAGTGCGAGAAGCTCGCGGAAAGTTTGCCAGAAAAGTTTCTCTCTCAAAATGGGCTGAATAAGGGCAGGGGCGAAATGGTCATTTTTAGAGTGTGACAACATCATGAAAATGATACCAACGGAACGGGCTCGATGAATAGAGAACATGGGCTTTTGAATCACCTGAATCGGAGTCACGGTTAAATATTTGCAGCCGTTCCTTCGTTCGGCAAAAAACAAACAAAAATATGTTCATTTCTGTCCTTAACGGATGAACGCCTGCAAACTAACTGTTTCGGCCGGCGGCTGAAAATAGAAAATGAATTTCTGGAAAATACGCCTCCAGTACAGAAAAGCGTATTATGGGCCGAAGTTGCACCATTTACGCTTTCGTAAAAAGAAAGCGTATTCCTCCAGAGTACCTTTTCACTTAAAATCGCGTGTGACCGGGGTCAACGCCGCGGTGTGGCTGACCGGTGGGTCCACGGGGCCCACAGGCAGGCTGGGGGTCTCGTCTTCTACCTCCTGTCCCTGCGCTTGGCCGAGGGAGGAACAGAGTCCGGCGAGGCTTGCCACGACTCCGTCCACCACCCGTGGCGCCCGGCCTACCGGCAGGTCTAGGGAATCGAGGCGCACCCGCCCCTAGGTGGCGCAGTCGCCGGGGAGCGCTGAGCCGAGCGGGCTGGCATCCGTGGCGGACGGCGGCATCGAGCGACGTTAGGCTCGCGCCCACATACCACTGGAGGAGAAAAAGGAGCGCGCCGGGGCTCCGCCTGGCCCATGAGGTCTCGCCGGAGGAGAATGGAGGGAAAAAGGAGCTCGGGTTGCTCCAATTTTGGCAGACATAGGTGGCGACCATGGCGGACGAAGGCGAGGAGGTGGGGCTCTGGGGCTCGAATGAGGGGTCGGGAAGGTAGCTGGGAGGGAGAGGGAGCTGCTGGTGATGCCGAGGGGGCTCGGGGACGGGTTATTTATAGCCGGGGCGAGCTCGAGGGTGAGCGCGGCTACGGCGACGCGTGTGCCGTGCGCAGGAGCTCAGAGGACACACAAAGGAGGAGGGAAGCGGTGTCCAGAGGATCCACGGGGAGAGGAGGGAGCTCGAGCGTGCTCGAGAAGGCTCGGAAGAGGCGTGGCCGACCGGCCATGGCTGTGGGGACGGCGGACAGCATATGGACGGGGCTACCATGGCACGTCGGGGAGGAAAGAGGAGGGAGAGAGGGCTCCAGAGCGAGCGCATGGATGCCACGGAGCCATAGGACATGCTTCCGTGTCGAGAGCGCGACGAATGGACGGTGGCCGAGGGCCCCAATGTCCAGAGCACGCGTATGGGCATGCCAACCGCGTTGTAACCGCGTTAGCATGGCGTTGCCACACGTTCTGGGCGGCACAAGCATGTCTGGCCAGTTGGGCATTCCCCCAGTAGGTTCTAGGAAGGAGACAACAAAAGTGGCTCAGGAGGTGGCTGAACTAGGCACAAACACTAATCAGTAGCAAGGTGTTTGTGATGAACTGGGGGAGGCTCACTTGGGGATAGATGCTGAGCTTTGGCTGGGGTCAATCACTCACTGAGGTTACCACCTTGGTAAATTTTTAGCTCAAATGGAGGGGTCTAGGTAGAACTTGCTTTGCAAAGTACCACACTGGACAGAAATATGGAAGTTGAAGATGTGCTCAAATGGATGATAGGATTGAGATGGGATGATGATTTGGTCATAGGAAGGCATTGTAAAAATTTCATACCATTTGGATAAGTAAAAAATGGTACTTCCTTCACAATGCTTTCCTCTGGATAGAAACTTAGGAAAAATCTTGAGAATTGTTGGCTAGATGAAATGAGCTCAAATTTGGTGGAGGGAAGTTATATAGGTGGGAGAATGTCCTGGAAAAATTTCAGCAATTATGGAGCAATATAAAATATAGTTGCTTCACAATCTGAAAATATGACCAGAAGCAAAGATTGGATGGTGTGATCACCATGAGCATGAAATCTTGAATACATGTCCAAGGTCCATATGGTCCAAAGGAATTTTGAGAATTTTGTGGGAATTAATGGCAAGGCAGAAATATAGGTTGCTTCACAACCTAGGGCAAACAGGGTTATTCCTGTAATAGAAAAAGGAATATTCGCAAGAATAAATATTGGGGTTGGGATTGGATGGAAATGACATGGCCTTGGGAAAGATTTGAGAGTGACAAGCCACTTGGGAGAGGAAGAAGAAATGATCTTCCTAGGTTTTCAAGACCATAAAGCCAAACAAAAAGAAATCCAAAGCAAAATCCACAGAAATCCAAAAGAAGAAGAAAGGGCCAAAAATCAGGGTGTCACAGCCGTCACGGCCCCCAGGCGCCCCGGCGACGTCCGCGCTGTGCCCTCCTCCATCTAGGACATAAGCCTGCGCCTCGTGCGGCGGTCGCCACTGCCACAGTTGTCTTTGTGTCGTCGCGGTTCCTGCTCTGCCGCCCGCACCATCCGCCGCACTCTGCGCCGAGCCAACAGTATCGCCCGCTGGCGATCCTTGTCCGCTTTCCGGACAACCCTGGCTAACCTGGTGTCTTGCTCATACCGCCTTGCCCACTTCCTCTGGCCGTCGTCGGGAAAGGCAGCGGCATGGCCGTCGACCGCCAAACCAGCCATCGTGCCGCTAGCCTTGATTCCGCGGTCGCCCAACTCCATCCTGTCATCGGTCGTTGGGGGTATGCCGGTATGTGTGGGTAACTAGCTAGCAAGGGGATCAGTAGTTAGTCACCGCCGTCGGCCATTGTTGTGGTTATTTATAGCTAGCAGCTGGTTAGGGGATTGAGGGTTTTGCAATTTACCCCTGTGGTTGGTCCTTGCGCGGGAAGTTTTCGCTGGAGCGCGGGAAGACTAAGTGGAGCACACAATTCCCAGCACACAACCATATGCAGTGTCACATGCTATCACTCACTTGTTAACATAAGGAAACGTATGTGTAACTTACAAATCATCACACACGAGTACTCACACCACGCATCGTGTGCGATGCTCCTAGCCATCGCAAACAACTCATTTGCATTTTCAAAGTCTTTTCTACACACATAATCGCACACGAAACAACTGTAGCAACTGTCTGCAAGGGTTAGGGACACAATAAATATCCTCTCTTCGCTCTCTATCGTCTCTTTCCTCTCGCAAGCCCCAAATCTGGCCTTATTCTCCCCTCTGTCCTCGCCTCCACAAAATCCTCTACATCACACATGTCCTCAGAAACTCGAACCCCCCTCTCCATCGCGGAAGGCATGGGGGAGACGCAACTCATATGTGCGCCGGAGTGAACTGTATGCCGTATATCCGAGTGAACTGTATGTTGTCTATTGCACACACACCTTGATCTGGCCAACCATTTCTATTGTGTTGGCTAATCACAAACAGTTCATTCGAGTGAACTGTATGCCGTATATCACACACACCTTGATCTGGCTGACCGTTTCTATTGTTCTGGGTCATCGCAAACAGTTCGTATGGATCAACTATATGCCATGTATCGCACACGCAACTCTAATCTGAATCGTTCTTGATGTCTCCATCATTGCACACAGTTCGTCTTATTGGTGACGGTTTTATTACGACACCGTTTGCGATTCATGCATCGCACACAGTTTCGTTGAAGGGTCTCTGATTCATGTGTCGCGTTAGCAGCATCCTGCAATAGTGTGTACCGTATGGGCAAGTGAACGTAGTCTTTTCTTGGTCCTCAGGCCGGATAGGTATTTGCCAGAATCCAGAATATCCATTGAGATAGCAAAAATAAGACTTGCTGGCCAACCTCTCTCATATCTCATTTATGAATAGCAACGGGTAGTGATCCTTCTTAGTCCACTTATTTAGTTTCCTGAAATCAACACACATTCCATATCCAATAACAGCCCTGGTAGGGACTAGGTCATTATTGTAAGTGCATCAAGTGCCCCCTTAGTGGTTTTGGAGTATTGAAGACAAATAGGTTGAGGAACTAATGTGTTTGTGAGTGTACACAGGAAATATAGTCCCTGAAGATTTGGTTTAACACATGGAAGATGACCCCTAAAAATTGGATTTCTTCAGGTGAAGAATTTGGTGATGAAATTGGTACGGCCTTTGAAGAAATTGACGTGAAGACTGGAAGCTTGAAGACTTTTGTTTTCGTAGTTTCTTTCTTCTTATCTGAGTCATAGGAAAAATCATACTGTTAAAGGGGGTCTAGGTGAATCATAGTTCACATTTCCAAAGTGATGCTCAAACCTATACATACACAAACCGCTTCGAGTGAAGCCTTTGGAAATCTCCGGAACAGCTGACACATTTGCTAGCGACAGTGATGAAGTTCATCTGGTCGCTGACGAATTTGGTCAGGCTGAGGAGTTAGGATTTCGCCAGTGCGATCTGCCTAAAAGTGAGGAAATTGAGTGCCCCGACGAATTTGAGAGTTCAAATTCTGACAGTTGCTGCGCCGCGGGCCAGCTGTCGAGTGGATCCTTATCCTGACAACGGTCGAATCAGAGAAGGGCATTTATGACAATTCATGTAGGGTTTCCCCCAGGCTATAAATAGCCGCCCCCCACAACCACTTGTTGGTTGGCTGCTCCGAGAGAACTTGACACTTGTCATTTGAGAGCAACCCATCCTCTAATGACTTTGAGAGAATCCTAAATGAGGAAAAACCCAGAGCCAAAGTGATTGAGCGTCACTGAAGAGATTGATCTGTGTGATCTGATGCCTGTTACCTTTGAAGACTGTCATTCTTCCAGACGGTTAAGCATCTCATTCTGAGCACACCAAGAGTCATTGTGGTGTGCCGGTGAACAAGTCTGTGAAGGTTTTGGAAGTCTACCTTGAAGACTTACCACGAGTGATTGGGTGAGGTCTAAGTGACCTTAGCTCAAGAGGAATACGGTGAGTACTGTGTGTCCTCTAAGTTCGTCGTAGCTGCCTCAACCAGACGTACAGTTGATACAGCAACTGGAACTGGTCTACCAAATCGCTGTGTCTTCACCAAGACAACCTAGTTTCAAATTCCTCACCCATCCCTTTACATTATTCCCATGCTGAACAATTTGTGATCTACTTTCCGAAGAACTTGAACTGAAGGCTTTCATCAAGTTGTATTCTATTTCTTCAGTTCATCTTCCTCATGTTTGTATGACTATATGATTGCATGTTCTTCATTTGTATGTATTCTGTATGCGTACTTTTTATTTCTGTGATGACTTAGTTCCCTCGTGTTTCTTTTTCTTCACTCTGATCTTCACATAGAGTGCTAGCTATGGCATCGATGACTTGGACACGCTAGCATAAGGAATTTGAGCACACTCATCGAGAAGAAGCATATCATTGGCGTCGAGGGTGTCAAATTCGTCAAAGATCACCTTTGCGGGGTTTGTGAGTCTGGAAAGATGACCAGATCCAAGCACAACGCAAAGACAATCATAACCACTACTCGTCCTTTTGAATTACTTCACATGGATCTCTTTGGTCCCACTCATTATGCCACACTAACCAATGCAGCATCACTCTACGGATTCATCATAGTTGATGATTATTCTCGTTACACCTGGGTGCATATCATTACCTTCAAGACTAAAGTGCAGGGTGTCTTCAGACGATTTGTTAATCGGGCCATGACGAATTATGGTCTCAAGATCAAGCACATCAGAAGCGACAACGGCACCGAGTTCAAGAACACCGGCCTTGATGACTATCTTGACGAACTTGGTATCACTCATGAACTATCTGCTCCATACACTCCTCAGCAGAATGGAGTTGCAGAATGCAAGAACAGGACACTCATCGAGATGGCTCATACTATGCTTGATGAATACAAGACTTCTCGTCGATGGTGGCCTGAAGCAATTGATACTGCTTGTCACATCATCAATCGGGTATATCTTCACAAATTCCTCAAGAAAACTTCATATGAGCTCCTCACTGACAAGAAACCCAATGTGAGTTATTTCAAAGTCTTCGGTGCTAAATGCTGGATTAGAGATCCACATCACTATTCTAAATTTGCACCGAAAGCACATGAGGGTTTTATGCTTGGTTACGGAAAGGACTCGCACGCCCACTGGGTCTTCAACACCTACCACAACAAGGTTGTTGAAATTGTAGATGTGCGGTTCGATGAAACTAACGGCTCGCAAAGAGAGCACCTGCCTCCTGTGCTAGATGAAATGCCTCCTGAGGAATCTATCAAGCTGATGGGCACGGGTGAAATTGTGCCCAGTGAAGAAATAGCTGAAGATGAAGTGATCATTCCCCATTGTGAAGAACCTTCTGATCCTGAAGAAAATGACACTGAGGAAAATGCTCAACAACAACGGGTTTGTCGTCCAGCTCATCCTTGAGCGACGAATGAAGTGCAGATTGAGAAGATCCTCGACAACATCAATGCACCTGGTCCCCTCACTCGCTCAAGAGCTTCACATTTAGCTAACTTTTGTGGGCATTTTGCATTTGTCTCTACCACAGAGCCCACCAAAGTTGATGAAGCATTTCTGGAGCCTGAATGGATTCAAGCCATGCAAGAAGAATTGCAACAATTTGAGCTCAACAATGTGTGGGAGCTTGTGAATCGTCCTGGTCCACGCAAGCACAATATCATCGGCACTAAGTGGATCTACCGCAACAAGCAAGAGAAAAATGGCCAAGTGGTGAGGAATAAGGCCCGTTGAGGGTGTCCTGGACTAGGGGGTACTCGGGCTGCCGGCCTATCTCTCATAGGCCGGGCTTGTGGGCCGCTCTCTACACGTCGATGGAAGGCCGAATTGTGCGACTTCGTATATCAGAAGGAATCCTCCGAAGACTTGGCGTATCCTCCAAGTAATAATTGGCGTGACCAGCATGTTTATCCCCTGATGGTAACCGACCATATGTAACCCTAGATCCCTCTGGTGTCTATATAAACCAGAGGGTTAGGTCCGTAGAGGGACAGAATCATTATATTCAGAACCTAGGGTTTAGCCCATCTGATCTCGAGGTAGATCAACTATGTAACCTTCATACAATTATATCAATACAATCATGCAGGATGTAGGGTATTACCTCTTCGAGAGGGCCGGAACCTGGGTAAATCATCGTCTCTACGCTCTCTGTTACCCATTGATTCCTAGACCCATAGTTCGGATCCCCTACCCGAGATCTGTTGGTTTTGGTGCCGACATTGGTGCTTTCATTGAGAGTTCCACCGTGGGTCACCAAGGATCAATGGCTCGCCTTCTCATCAGCGATGGAATCCGCAGCGGGGACATCTTCATCCCCGGTCAGCTCTTCGCGTTCGGCAGCATCGTGCTGCACGCCAATCCGACCGGTCACCTTGACCAGGTCGGTAGCTTCGCCCCTGAGCAAGAAATCAGGTTCGGCGGCTTTGAGTACGTCGCCGATGCTCGAGGTGATCTAGTCCTTACTAGGTTCTCGGCTTTACCCGAGGAGCCTACCAATTCTGAGGCTTTGACCTCGGAATCCCTCCCCGTCCCTATCGCTGGGCCGGGCCTCAGTTCGGATCTGGCCTTGAGTTCAGATCCAACCCCAACGCCAGAAAACCAAGGGTCACCCTTGGCTGAACGCATTCGCAGCATTGGCACGCCGGAGCTCGACTCCGACAGATGCCCCAACGTGAATCCGGTTGACCTCTCGTTTTTAGGCGAGATGTTAGATTGGATCCAGAGCATGAATATCGCGGATGACCCGTCCTCGGGCCAGGAGCAGGTTGGACAGGAGGCCACCCGTGGGGAATTTTGCGTCCCACCCACCACCCACTTGGTAGCCACTGTCGAAGATTTAACCGACATGCTGGACTATGCCTCCAAGGAGGCTGACGACATGGACGAGGATATCGACGTCCCGCCCTACACGGCTCCCTCCCTTGCCACTTCCAACACCGAAAGGTGGACCGCCACCTCCACCTATGACATTTACATGGTCGACACCCCCATGAATGACGGTGACACAACCAAAAAGGACGACGACGATCCAGCCGAAGAACCGCCCAGACGCCGACGATGGTGAGCCAGAGGGCGAGGGAAGGGCAAGGAAAACCATACAGACACAAGCGGCACCAGAGATAACGAGACTCCGGACAACTTGGGGGAGCTCGGCGACAACACACCCGAGCAGCGCCCCGACGCCCCTGAAGGGCATGAAGACAAGGGTGACCCCGAGGACCTCGAGGATTCCGAAGACAGCAACTACCTCCCTCCGTCCGAGGAGGAGGATAGCCTCGGACCCGAAGACTTTATCATCCCAGAGGATCCCCTGGAACAAGAGAAATTCAAGCGGCAACTCATCGCCACTGCCCGAAGCTTGAAGAGGAAACAACAACAGCTAAAAGCCGAGCAAGATACGCTCAATGACAGATGGACGATGGTCTTAGCTGTCGAAGAAGGCCTTGACGATCTACGTCAAGGTCAATACAAGAGTTACCCACGGCGGCGCCTACTCCCAGAATTTGAGGATGAGGCCCTTTAGCCCATGCATCCCAGACGAACTTACGCAAACCAGCCCGACCGCCCCGCTCGAGGACGGGATAGGCCGGCAGTGGAAACCGAACTCCCACCCGCACCCCCTCAAGGACAGGATAGGGCGGCCGGGGAAACCGAACTCCCACCCGCGTCCCCTCGAGGGCGGGATAGGGCGGCCAGGGAAGCCGAATACCCACCTGCGCCCCCTCGCCGAGCAGGCAAAGATCCGGTTCAACCGGATGACCAATACGATTTGCGCCACGACCTGAACGCCAGAGGGATCCAGTCGAGATCCATCTATGGATCCACACGACATGCAGCCGCCGGACAGGACGGATACCAAGCCTAGCGCGATAGAAACGACAGAGCTCGGGAACAGCACCGTGCCCGGATGACGACCGATCTCTGGCGCGATGTGACCCAGGCCAGGGGCGCCACACACCCAATGTGTTTCACGGATGAGGTGATGCATCATCAGTTCCCCGAGGGGTTTAAACCCGTCAATATAGAATCCTACGATGGGACAACTGACCCCAGCCGTGTGGATTGAGGATTTTCTCCTCCACATTCATATGGCCCAAGGAGATGATCTCCATGCTATTAAGTACTTACCGCTGAAAATCAAGGGGTCAGCAAGGCATTGGCTGAACAGCCTACCCGAAAACTCCATCAGGAGCTGGGAAGAGCTCGAGGATACATTCCGAGGTAACTTTCAAGGCACCTATGTTCGGCCACCGGACGGCGATGACCCGAGCCATGTCATTCAGCAGCCCGGAGAGTCAGCCCGGCAATTCTGGAACCGGTTCTTGACCAAGAAGAACCAGATCGTCGACTGTCCGGATGCCAAAGCGATTGCGGCATTCAAACACAGTATCCGGGACGAGTGGCTCGCCCGCCAGCTCGGCCAGGACAAGCCGAGAACAATGTCGGCCCTTACCTCCCTAATGACCCGCTTTTGCGCGAGTGAGGATAGCTGGTTAGCTCGTCGAAGCAACCACCCCGAAGACCCCGGCACTTCAGAGATCCGGGACGGGAATGGGAAACCCCGGCGCAATAGGAACAATAAGCGCCGGCACTCAGACAACGGCGGTGAAGCCGAGGACACAGCAGTAAACGCCGGATTCAGCGGCTCAAAATCGGGACCGCGGAAAAAACCCTCTAAAGGGAACCGGGATGGCCCGTCTGCGCTGGATAGAATATTGGATAGGCCCTGCCAGATTCACGGCACCCCCGACAAGCCTGCCAACCACACCAACCATAACTGTTGGGTAATCAAATAGGCCGGCAAGGTCACAGCCAAAGAACAGGGCAAGGGCCCCCGCAGCAAGGACGACGACGAACCTCGTGGCCCGAACAACGTAGGCCAAAAGCAGTTCCCTCCAGAGGTTAAAACCGTGAACATGATCTACGTCACGCATATACCGAAGAAGGAGCGGAAACGTGCACTTCGGGATGTCTACGCCTTAGAGCCGGTAGCCCCGAAATTCAACCCGTGGTCGGCTTGCCCGATCACTTTCGACCGTCGAGACCATCCGACCAGTATACGCCATGGAGGAACGGCGGCTCTGGTGCTTGACCCTATCATGGACGGATTTCACCTCACCAGGGTCCTTATGGACGGAGGTAGTAGCCACAACTTGATTTACTCAGACACAGTGAGGAAAATGGGGATCGACCCATCAAGGATCAAACCCAGCAACACCAAAGGTGTAATCCCAGGTGTCGAGGCACGCTGCTCTCGGTCCGTGACATTGGAAGTTGTATTCGGTTCGCCCGACAACTTCCGCAGCGAGGACTTGATCTTTGATATCGTCCCCTTCCGCAGCGATTATCACGCACTCCTCGGCCGGACCGCGTTCGCCCACTTCAACGCCATCCCGCACTATGCATACCTGAAACTCAAGATGCCAGGACCAAAGGGCGTCATTACCATCAATGGTAATACCGAGCGCTCGCTCCGAATAGCGGAACACACGGCGGCCCTAGCCGCCGAAGAAGCATCGCAAGCCCAGTCTACTATCAAGACACTGGACGCACGCAAGCGCTCCCGAGCTGCAGCCTCGGTCCTGGAGCACTCCCAAGCTCACTCCAAATAGGGATACGCGCCCCATAGCACCGCCCACCTAATCGCGAAATACGTACCTCGAGTGCATAATTTCGTGCTCAAAATTCCATGGGCAGTTGTGGGGACACATGAAAACAAAAGGCCGAGATCTCGGTTCGACCGGGCAATGGCCAACAGATGTCTTCGAATCAACATCAACAACGGGCACCATCTAGGGCCCGATCAGCGTCAAACTGATATACCGCAGTGACTTCTCACAACCCTTCCTCAAGGGCTCGTCTGCCGAACATTACTACTTCCGCCGAACATACGGTCGACAGCTCCGCTCACACAGAAGCTTCTTAAAGAGAAAATGCGCAGACGTGCAACAGGGCGTAGTAGGGACGTCAAACCACTCATGAAGGCCCTGTGTAAACCTTTACTCTAATGTATTTATTTCTTCAAAAGTATCTATCAAAGTTACTTCGGTAATCCGGATTGTACGGTTGGACGTCACATATTCAAAGGAAATAAACGACCAATTTCTCTCTGGTAATCGTGCAATTATTTGCGTTGCATATTCCTTTCCGCTTTTTTTAGGCTGAAGTAAACTATTACGATACGTCCTTTTTTTGGTAACCGGCTAATAGACCAGGGGCTCGAACATAAATCTTGCCTCAAACCCTATCCCGGCACCTATTTTCATGTGCTCGGGGTCACGGATATTGCATTATATGAATCAGTTCCGAATTGCGTCTTTGGTCAATAGTTGGGTTGCCCGGCTCCTGTGTTTACCCTCTTACGTTCCGCACTGTTCGGCTAAGAGGGTAAAGGGAGAACCACTGCGATTGTGCTTCTAGCTAGCCTGGTTAAGTACCTCAGTGGAGAAAGCCGAAAACTGACTGTCCCAATAAGCGAGAACTGGTCGGCGATCCGATGACTCGTGTCAAACCAAAATCGCTGGAGGTTAGTCTGCGTTAAACGAAGGGTTCTCTGTTACAGAAACCATGTAATGATGGTATCAACCACGACTCGTCCGAATATCACAAACACTGGGGGCTAGTTACCAGCCCCCGAAGTCAAGCTCCTATGGCTAAGTGAAAGCACTAAAACCGTATAGTCTGATTGCCTGGTTTTTCCGTACATACAACCGCCTCCGGGCACCGAGACACCGGCTAAGGGTTCGAGTGTTACGCGAAAACACCCCATGCAGTATCTGCAAGGGGGCTGAAGCGGACGACTGGTAACTTTCAGTTTATAAACGGCCGCACAGGAGTCAAAACTAACATAAGCAGGCACTTTATTCACATCCAAACAACTTGCATTTCAAAAAGACAAAAGTTTCAACTCCTTGGCTACAAGGAAACTAGATCTACTCATAAATTACATGTTTGGAACATTGAGCCTTTACTGCCCGAGCACCATCCATAACGATGGGAAAGTATTGATCGGGGCGCCTATGCTCCTTCCCTGGCAGCGGAGGTCCAGTGGCCATCTCGGCCGGCTTTATCTTACCATTGTTTTGCCAAAGGCCATCCGAGCCCCCTCGATACATGCGGAGTGCTTGTAGGCGTCGATCCGGGAAGGGGCGTCGTACAGCCTCTGCACCAGACCGAAGTAGCTGCTCGGCAGCGGCTCCGACGGCCATAGCTTGATGCAGAGGTCCTTCATCACCGGCTCCGCCATCCGATGCAGCTCCTTCAGCTGCTTCATTTGGTTGTTGAGGAGGGGAGGGTGTTCGGGCGCTTGAAATTGCGCCCAGAATAACCTCTGCTCGGCCCGACCCTCCTGGGCGGCGAAGAACCTCGCCGCATCAGCCACACTCTTCGGGAGGTCCGCAAAGGCGCCTATGGAATGCCACACCCACGTGAACAACGCGAACCTGTTACCTCCAAAGACGCTTTGTAGCAAATATGGCTTACCATCCGCAATCAGCCTCACTTGGCGGAGTTCCTCCTGGTGGCCGCGCGCCTCCGTCCACACTTCCTTGGCCACTGACCCCAGCGAGGTCAGTTCGGCAACCGCCTGTTCGGCTGCCAGCCTCTGTTCCGCCGCTTCAACCTGAGCTGTCCTCAGCGCGGCCTTGAGGTTCTCGACCTCCACAGCGGCAGCTGTAGTCATATCAGTTGATTTCGCTTAGGCTAATTTAAACCTCACTTAACAAAACATGCAAACGGCCATAAGTCAACACTGCAGTCCGGACTTACCTTGCGCCTCGTCGAACCTCTTGTTCACCAGGATGAGGTCGTCCTCGGAGCTTTTGAGCTTCCGATTCAGCTCGGCCAACTCCTAGGCGTTGGCAGCTACTGCCGAAGACGACGCCTGCGCATCTCTCTACGCATATTAGCATCCCAGATACTCATCTTTGATCCTCTGACCGGCTTTGGTCAAGCCCGCCAGAGTCTCAGGGGCTACTGTGTATGAGGCTATACATTTACACAAAAGAATTTTTCTAAGGGAAAATCATTACTTCGCTCACCTTGAAGTCGGCAAGAAGGCCACTAAAGGCCTCCTTCAGTCCGTTATCCACGGACCGTAGACTTTGCAACACCGCGCCCATAAGGGCACGGTGCTCTTCGACGATAGAGGAGCTGGTTAGAGCATCCTCCATCTCGTCCGGCCACCCGGTCGATGCCCGCTTTGGGGCGGGCGAGGGTGGCGGCGGCGCTTCGGCTCCTTCCCTCTCAAAGTCTGGGCGCCGGACTCTGGACGCCTTGACGTCTCCGGAGTCGTCCTCGGAGAAAGCTCGGCTAGTCTGGGCTCCTCCTCTTCATTCACCAGAGGGGCCCTCCCCTCCTGGTCTTCGGCAACCGAGGTGTTCACCTCGGCCATGATAGTGTCGCCTCCTCCCCCTGTATGCGGCATGGGAGGGGTCCTCCTCGACAGAACCTCCTCGGCCTCCTCGACAATTGGGGGAGGCGAGGCACGGGATTCGGTCCCACTCTCCGCTAGCGCCGCCGGTGGAGAATCCCCCTCCGGGACTCGGTCAGTGGGGAGATCGCGCAGCGGGCTGCAAAATCATAAACAGAAACGTGATTGATATCAAACCCAGTTCGGCTAAAGACGGTCAAGCGGTTGCTAGAACGCGTACCTTTGAGCCAGTGGCTTGGCCCTGGGGGTCCTCCGAGGAACCTCTTCGGAGGCCTCAGTGTCCTCGGCAGAAACCGAGCTATCGCCGGACAAGGCGGCTCCTCCTCGGCGTCTTCGGACACCGCCCTTTTCCTTGTCCGGGAGGAATCGTCTTCCTTCCCGTCCTCTCCCTGCTCCTTCTCCTCCTCTTGCACGGAGGAAGCATTGGTGTCCCCGGATCTAGCACCCGGGGGTCCTCAGGAGCGGAGGCCCTCTCTGGCCTCCCTCTTCGGGTCCTTCCTCTTCTCCTTTCTCTCCGGCGCCTCGTATGGCTCCACGGCCAACATGGCCGTCAGTAGGGGCGTCCTGGGTCCCTCTGGCAGCGGCGCTAGACTGTCGATCCACTGGGCCTTCTTCAGCCAGTTCTGCGGACGGGGAGTGAAACGGCTAAGTACCTTATCGAAAGGGAACAGTTCGGATATAAGAGTAAAATTAGTCATACCTCCCGTGGGGGGTTTGCTGCGTCGAGGCCGATGTCCTCCTCTACGGCCGGCCACTCCTTCTGCGGCTTGAACAGCACCTTCCATAGTTGAGCGTGGGAGGTGCGGAAGAAGCTGCGCATGGTGGCTAGATCTTCGGGCTTGTAGGCACACATTGGGGAAGCCCTGTCCTGGGAAGGGAGGATTCGGTGGCCGAGCATGATCTGGATCATGTTGACCAGCTCGACGCCCTTCTCTATCATTTTGGCGATCTAGCTCTGCAGCAGCACCAACTCCTTATTCGGCCCCCAATCGAGGCCCTTCTTGGTCCATGAGACCAGCCTTGTAGGGGGTCCGGATGGGAAGGCCGGAATCACCCCCCAGTCCGCGCTCCTCGGCTCCGTGATGTAGAACCATTCCCTCTGCCAAACCTTGACGGTCTCGATGAAGGTGCCCTTTGGCCACTCCACTTGGGGAAGCTTGCTGACCATCGCGCCCCCATAGTCCGCCTGCTGACCGTCGACGATCTTCAGCTTGACGTTCAAGATCTTCAGCCACAGGCCGAAGTTTGGCCGGACCCGGAGAAAAGCCTCGCAAACGATGATGAAGGCCGAGATGTGGAGGAAGGAGTTCAGCGCGAGATCGTGGAAGTCAAGCCCGTAGAAGAACATGAGACCCCTGGCGAAGGGGTGAAGGGGGAATCCCAAACCTCGGAGGAAGTGGGGGATGAACACCACCCTCTCTGTAGGGGAACACAGCAGAAAACAAAAATTTTCCGACCTACGCACCAGCCCAGGACCACTATGGAGACTGCATACAAGGTTTGATCTTTTCGTTACCGACTGGTAGCGTAGCGGAAGTAGAGTCGATGACAATCGGCGGTGCAGATCCCCGCAGCTAGGATTTTACAACCTCCCAACCGCGAGGATGTACTTCCTCATCTGCCCCACGAACAGCCCTCCGGGAGGCAGTCAGACAGTCCCTCGGACGGTGTCACGGACAGCCCTCCGGGAGGACCTTCGAAACTCGGACGGTCACTCGGACAGCCCTTCGGGAGGCACTCTTGAAGTAAGACCGAAACTATGATCTCTCTACAAAGTTGCACACATACGGTGTCATCTATCCGGCAGGGCTTCGCCGTCCAAAACTAGTTCCCACCGGAACCCAGACAGCCTTTTGGCTCTACGAAACTATTTCGCTGGGGGGGAGAGAGAAGCCAGAAATGTCATGGCATGTGTATGAGAGCAAGGGATGAGTGTGGAGAGCACCCCCTCCACCTCTATTTATAGGAAAGCCAAGGGGTAAAGTTTGCATTCAAAAATACCAAAAGTACCCCCACTTTATGTCTTTACATAAAAGAATAAAGCAAAAAGGGATGGCATGTGGAGCTCCAAGGAGCTCCACCTCCCTTGGTCGGCCACCCCTTGGGGGCCACCCATGAGGGGCTTCCTTGGCACCCAAACCCTTCTAGAATCCTTTTGGGAAATATCCCAAAAGGTGCTTTCCAAAAAATATACATAAAGCACTTTCACTATTCACAAAGACATTTTTCTGCATCCGTTAAATCCCAAATTATTTATGTGTGCCTACAATAATTCTAGTACCCACAAAAACAATTTTGAACGCATTCTGAAACAATTCCGGAACAATGTTTTTCTTCAGCGAAAAGCTACCATTGCGGTTCCGGCTGCTCCGGAACATTTCCGGTTTTCCTCTCCGGAAAAATTCTAGAAGTTACCAGAACAATTCTAGCACCCTCCAAGAATTTCCAGGCATGTGCCGGAACCAATATGACTTAATGGAATACCCTGAAACAACTTTTCAGTTTCACCGAAACTATTCCGGTGTTCTCTCCGGAACGTTTCCGTTGTCTCCGAAACTTTTCCGGTGATTTTCTCTCAGAATCCCTGTCTAGTATTCAGCAGATAGATGACCCTTAAGCGTGTGACCCTATAGGTTCGGTGAAGTATTGACATGACCCGGAACACTTTCGGATCAATGATCAACATCGGAGCCGTGGACACCCATATTGACCCCTATACCCACACGAATGAATATTCGAGTGAACCTCCAGTTGCCGTGTGCTATTCCTGTTGCTTCGCGATATGTTACAAATACCCGAGGTGAGAATCATAGGCATCCCCATGGATCAACACTTGTCCACAATGCCAGTTACCTCGTTACCGGTTTTGTTCTCTTTTCTCGTTTCCGTGTTCCAGCATCCCAGTGATCAAATCACAATGTGCCTGGCCAGACGATGATGGATACCGTAACACCGATAGGGCCCGAGAATATCTCTCCATCATCGGAGGAGCAAATCCCAATCTTGAGCTATCAAGTTAGTTGACATACTTTCCCATGAACCCGTAAGCCGCTGTAATAGCCACCCAGTTACGGATGACGTTTAACAAACCCTAAAGTTCATGAAGCAAGCATGAAGAAACTCGACACTCTCATGGTCTAAAGAATCTATTATATATAAAAAGTATTTGACGGGATCACCAGAAAAAAGAGAAATAAGATAGAAATTACCACAAAAATTAGAAACATCCGACCGTTTATTTAATAGTCTAAAATTTACAACCATTAGATAATGTTTATACGTGAAAAATTACCCACCACTGCCATTATGATGAGAAAACGTTTCGTAAAGCATTCCCATTATAAAAAGGAAGGACATCATGGGACGTGGGGCTGATGACTTGGTTTAAAATAAACAAGCCAGCCTGGGCGTGGGCTATGTCCTGGTTTATGCATGCATGCATTCATTGGAAATAAAAGAAAACCATGCATTGCCTTTCATATATGAATGCATCACATGCGTTGCCAGGATGGAGTCTCTATCAATTTGCATCGCAGCTTCTGGCGACATGCGACGACGACGATGAAACAACACTGATGCAATCCCAAAGTTCTTTTACTCCGAGATACATAGCAGTGCAATTCTAGCCTACCGCTTGCCGAGCGATTCTCCTGGAACTAACGTTACTAGCCAAAGCTAGCTAACTTCGTATAGATCACACACACACGTACACACCAACCGTGGCCTGATTGATTCTCGCCGCTGGCCGCCGGCTGGAACCCAACACACTAAATTCGATTGATGGTTGCAAGTACGTATCGATCGGAGTTTTAGGAGGTAAAGGAATCGCATGGAGTGGAGCTCGCTTCAATTATGTGCTCCTTGCTGAATCAGGACTCCCCTTGCATGTAGGCAAAAGGGTCAATCACATCCTCCTCACCGCCGTCATCACATAGGAAGGGCCTTGCTCGAATGGGCGATGGTATGTGATGAGTACTTGGAGATTGCCTCGGCCAAGAATTCATGGTCAGGGACGACAAAGGTCAACCTTGCTCCCTCAGACGGCAATGAGGACGAGGAGAACGCCTCGCCCGAGAATTCCTAGGCGGGCAAGTTGCGGTGCAGTTCCATTGGCTTCCACGACAAGGAGACGGCCAAACAGAGGAGAATGCCTCGGTGCCCAGAATTCTGATGGTCCAGCGCCTTGCATGATGAGGACACGACATCGGTTCAATTGCACATGAGGAGGATGAGGAGAATGCCTCTGCTGAGAATTCTTGGGCGGGGATGTTTGAGGTATGGTTCCGGTGCCTTACATATGGTGTAGACAGCAAACTCAACAACCATAGCGGGAGCCGATCGGAGTTTTAAGAGGTAAAGAAATCGCATGGAGTGGAGCTCTTCAGTTATGTGCTCCTTGCTGAATCAGAACTCCCCTTGCATGTATGTGAGTACATCCTCACATACGCGGCCGTCACTGTAGCGTTCGGCACCCTCTGCCCGCCCGTCGGCCAGCCTCTCCCCCATACGTGTAGGAACATCAGCGGTCTTAGGTTTCAAACTTCCTCATTCATGCAACCTTGTAGCAAGGAGCTAGGTACATGATTGATTAAATACTTGCGGCATGGTAGCAACAAGATCGAACAAAGACTTGCCTTATCTTGGTACGGGCATGTCATAGCTAGCTATATACATTTTTGACTACTCCATCTGTATAATACAAAACACTCTCTAGATTTATCAGTATCAACAAAGACAATGTGAAATATAGATGTGAGGTATATGTATCATGGCTTTGAGATATTGCAATATGCAACAAATATATGTCGAATGCTATTCATATGTACTAGGGTCGCAAATTATTCTATGATTGTAGTGTACATTTGTGAATTATACTCCAAATTTTTTTCATAACAAAACGGAGCTTTGCGCAAATTAGCGTAAACGTGATGTCGAACAGGAGGAAACAATCGACGCATTGAAATTCATAAAATCCAAATGGTACTCTTTTTTTAGATGAACCAATTGGTATGCTGGATGTTCACAGGAAGGAATACCTTTTTTACACAAAATTAGTTGATTTCTCTCCCTAACATTGGTATAGAATTTCTGATTGGCTTGCGATTACGGGTTCCACCCTTCAAGCTATATGTTTCTAACTATATCTATTCTTATGTGTGTAGCCTGATTTAGGTTATACATATATTGATTTTTCATTCAATTTTTATGATATTAGAAATAGCTGACCAATTACGTGGCCATGAAATATATAATAAAACAATGATAATTTGATTATTTCTTTCATAACAAGATAGTTCATGGTTAGTATTTATGTTGATTCTAGAATAGTTGGTAAGTAGTAGTTACTTTTTACAAGATAGACAATTTCCTTAATAGCAGTTTCCTCTAAATTTGGTCACTGAAAGGTTGCAGACATTTCATGTCGCCGTTCATAGATATTAGGTTTCTCTCGGTTTTCATTAGAGATGAAATTTTCTAACAAAACCAAACATGATAGGCAAGCACAGATATAAGAAAAAGAGGAGACATGTGGCATAGTGAAACTCTACATTCTACGATCCCAGGCATAAGCATACTGAAAATACACTTGAAATGTCACTTATTGTCTTTCAATCGGTAAATTCACCCATCTACTCATCTCACACTTTACCGTTCGTTCGATTTCAGCGAATCCTTTGGAAATTGTTTTATATTAAAAATATCAGTCAACTTTTATTAAATAAACATCATAATGCAAAAAATGTGTGGCCCCATAAAGAAGAGGCACCATATGATCTCTACATTGTATGTCTTTGTTAACAATTTCTACATGCTAAATCATAGAAAGTACAATGCTTAAATTTCGTTATGAGTAATATTTAAAAGTTAATTTGTTTTCGAGTTAAAATATCTCATTTTTATCGCTAAGATACTACTGATAATTTTAACTTCCATATCTTGAATTAAACTAAAAATATTTAAGAAAACAAAGTGTTTTTGAATGTCGTTAAGGGTCATTTCATGATGCATGGTATTAAAACTAATACACAATATAAAATTAAGAAATTGCCCACGCACATATGATGCAAAGAGGCCAGAGGAAAACCCACCTTCATAGAATAAAAAAGGCACAAAAGAGGTTGCCCTCGCATTTGCGAGGGCCACTTTGCTTTATGCAAACATTAACTTCTCTGTGTTATTAACCATTAACTTGTGACGAATGAATCTCCTAGCATAACATCAATTCGGATCGATTCAACACAAGTGTTCTACTAACATTGTGCCCTCAAAATTGCCAGCATAGACATGCCCATGATCAGGAAAATGGGATCATCATGCAATACATGAGCCAGTCTTAGAGGCAAGACTAGGAATACATTTTACCGTTTATTATTCCACACGTGCATATGAGTCTTCCTCCGAGCCTCGTGGTTATTGTAGACTCGAGAACCATAGCAGTTATAGCATGGAACATAAACATAATTATGAACATGGAGATAAACAATAACATTTATTATTTCCTTTAGGGCATATCTCCTACAGACTCCCACTTGCACTAGAGTCAATAATCTAGTCAATGCTAATGCACTTTACACCTATGGCATACCGGTGTAAAAATGCTTCGCTTGTGGTATAGCCTGATGTCCAACGGATCTGACAACTTCAGTTCCGTGTGTATCTTTGCATCTCCTCGCATTTTCACGCTTTCACAAAATTCATATTTTGTGTGGAATTGGGTTCGTATATATGTGAATCACTGGTTAAACCTTGATTCCTCAGACTGAGCTATGGAGCAACTATCTTCAATAGTGTTCCATTGACCAAAGCCATCTTGGAACCATACTAAGTTCATGAACGAACTGTACGATTCAACATCTTCTATGTCGCTTTGAAAGCGGCAACATACTTAGCCTTTGTTATAGAATTCGCCACAGCAACCTGTTTGAAACGATTTCCAAACACCGTGCCACGATATCGTGTATTACACAAAACCCTTAACTTAAATTGAAAATCGCATGGAGTATTGATGAAGGCTGTATCAATGCAATTACTTACAACGAGCACTTCATAATCTCTACTTGCGAGAAAATATGTCATCAGTGCTACTCCAGTACTCAATGACATTTTTCACTGTTGTCCCATGATCAGTACTTTGATCACTTTGGTATCTATACTCGCAACTCCTTGGGAGTACTGGACATATCTGGTTGTTTTACATACCATGGAATACATAATTAATCCAAACACGAAAGTGTGTGGAATCTCCATCATGTATTTCGCTCATCAGTGTTTTGGGACACCGAGTCTTGCAAAAACCCTTTCCATGTGACTTCGGCAAGAATCACTCCTTGGCGTTTTATTGCTAAAATGTTTTAGCATCTTGTCAATATGTATTTTTGGCTTTAGCCTATTATGCAATTCTATCTCGTAGGTAAATATGCCTAATGTCAAGGCTATTTGGCCCAAGCACTTCATCGAAAAACTATTTTTAATGAAGTCCTAATTCATGTCAAGAAATTTCCAATCAACAATGTGTCAAGCACACAAAGTTTTTAGAAATATTATGATGCTCCCACTTACTTTCTTGAAACCACAAGCATCTTCGTTATCCATTGATGAAAACAAACTCTTTTGACTATTTCATCAAAAACGAAGATTCCAACTCCATTTTGCTCTCTTCTGTCCATTGCTGGAACTCTGAAGTTTGCATACTTACTAGCATCCTCTGGATTGACAAAATACCTTGGACTGTACCACATGCAAGTCCTAGGTTGCATTTCCATCACATGGAAATCCTTTTGGCATCCAAGTATCATATCTCAAGATTGAAATATGTATTAATTGCTAGTTTAACCCGATCTGACTTTAAGAATCGCTATGGTGAGACAACCTCATCGTAGTCAACTCCTTGAACTTGTTATTGCAACAAGTCGAGCTTTATGGATAAAACATTTTATCCACATCAGTTTATAGTTCCATTAATGTTCGTTAGACTCTAAGTCTTTCGATGGGTTTACCAAGATATAATCTTGAATCATTTATGGAAACTATCTCCGATTATATTGGCATTTAGCCAATTCCGGAGTCAGGGCCCATCAACGCTTCCTTGTGTATCGTAGGTATACTGTTGTCTAAGAACAATATCTCGCTTGCGCACTTGAGAGGTTTGCACGAGTTTTGCCTACGTGGTTCAGTTGCAAGTTCGACCGAAGTCCATACATCTCATGTAGAGGCTTCCGTATCAGTTGCAGTAGGAAACTCTGGAATTACTTCCAAGGTTTCTTTCCTTTGATCTGATGACGAAGATACTGTTATCTCGTCAATTTGCACTGTTCTCCCACTCACCTTTTTGCAAGAACCATTCTCTTTAAAAGCATACAGTTCTAGGTGGCAAACCTTTTGCCTCGGTATAGTGGTGGAGGAATTCCCAATTATTTGGGATAACCTACAAAGAAGTACATGTCTGATTTGGAATAGGTTTGTAAATATTTTACACAAGCCCCATATTCCAAATGTTAAGAAAAGACAAAGCATGGTTGGGCATACCATACCATGGCGTCATTTCAACAGACCCGATGGTGCTCTTTTCAGTGAAAAAGCCGCAGTCTCAAAAGCATTACTTTTAAAAGGGATAATGGCAAATTGATTTATGTCATCTTTGATCTTACCATGTCATAAATGGTTTGATTACATCTTCAAGGACGTACCACTCACAGTGGAGTTCCGGGAGGTGTAAGTTATGAAACTCTTTTCACAACTCATCAGACATTCGCTAAACTTGTAACTCAAATATTCCTTTCGGCAATCTAGTTTGCAGAAACATATTTTTCTTGTTACAATAATTTCTACTTCATTTTTGAAAACCTTTCGAATGATTTCAAAAGATCCAGACTTGCGTCTCATCAAGTAAATATCCATATATCTACTTGAGTCATTTCAGAAGATAGATAAATCCACTGCCAGCAACAACATTTATCGGACTACATACATCAAAATGTATGATCACCAATAAGTTCGTTGCTTGTTCCTTATGGCATGTGAATGGTATTTCAGTCACTTCACTTTTCGGAGGAAAGTTGCAAGTGTCAGATGATTTATAATCAAACGACTTCAAAATCCATCATTATGGAATTTCTCCATGCGGGTTTCTCCAATGTGACCAAATGCAGTGCCACACATGTGTGGTATTCTCTTAGTCTTGCGACATTTAGCGTCAGTGTTATGGATGTATCATATTACCATCAATATTCATAACATACATCCCATCCATGATGGAAGCATGGCCCTTATGTTATTCATAACACCGAACATCAAAAGTTCTCTTATGAACAACCTTCTTGCAAGATACTTTATGCAATGGGCTAGAGTGTATAAAAACTCTAAAATGAATTATGAAAGTAAATACAGAGGTAATGTATTATTATTAATATTCATGACATACATCTCATTCATAATGAAAGTATGGCCCTTAAGTTATTCATAAAATCGAACATCAAAAGTTCTCTTATGAACAACCTTCTTGCAAGATACCTTATGCAATGGGCCAGAGTGTGTAAAACTCTAAATGAATTATGAAAATAAATACATGGGTAATACACCGATGGAATGTATAGTAACTTTTACTATGTTCCCATCGCGTATCTGAACCTCACTCCGGCCAGTCTTTTAGGCCGTAGTAGTTCTTGCATCGAATTGCAACGGAACGCAATCGAGCGGGTATCTTTTGTGATCAACTCACAATACCCAAGAATTAGTGATTAACATGTTTAATCATAATTCCCAAGAACTATTTCTTTGACTAGCCTTCCATACATCTATAACTCGTATGACATTCATACATGAGCTGGATATTCCAGTGTTCACTCTTTTTGCCTTTATACTTCTAACAGTTTAACTTTCAGTATTTCTCCTACTCTCAGAAGAAGCATCCAACTTAAGAGTGGCGTTAGCCCCGGACTTCCTAGGCGTGTAAGTCATACTAACACCCTTTGGACATTTCCTTTAAGTTGTTGTTTTATTAACCTTCATCATATGACAGGCGTTCTACTGGATCCCTCTGTTATTAGTCAAATGCATAGTAAACACTTTTACTAATAGTTTGCAAAATAAACATTGCTTTGGATATCACATATCTTTTAGCCTTTGTTTGTGTCTAAAAATGATTTTCAGTTCCATGAATATCACATAGCTATCCCAAACTTTTGAAGTTCGAGTCTCATGGAAGCAAACATATTGCACTTGACCGTAACGGAATTCTAACTTTTGGATCGAAGGACGAGAGTCACATTATTCATAGCATTAGCGGGAGAATACCAAAAGCATGCGATAGGACAAAGTCCTTCTCGGCACTTTTGAGGACAATCCTCACATTACGTTACCAACCGTAAAGTTTTAACCAGATATTTAACAGCTATTCAATTTTAATAGGGAACCTTGAAACGCGAGCCATTATTCTACAACCATTATGCAAATCACACTTAGACAGTGTCCATAACTAATTGCACTGAGAATTTAAACAAGTTAATTCTACAGTGCGCTCCCACTCAAATCAATATCTCTCAAAATTGATTATGAGTGATTCAAGATCCGCATTTCCATTCAACGCCACGGTTTGAGATGAACTCAAATGGCGCGAACTTCAATCAGTAGGCAAACTTGCCGATCACATCTCTATGTGATTCTTGTTCATCTTTCGATGCGTGTGTTCCGAGCTCAGGACTGTCCTGCCTGAACGTCAAGACAACCAAGTGATCTCGCTGCAAGGTCTCAACTCACCCGCCTCACACTTCTCTAATCGTTCGCACCCATGGAGATCATGTGATGCCCCGAAGAGATAGGTGCCGTGACGGTGCTACACTTGGGAGAACACTAACTACTTGATATTTTTGTGAGAGATCACCCTAATAAAAAGCGACTACCGCGCAATCAAAAAGGGTGCATCATAAGGGATAAACATCTCAGGCAATTCATAATAGCATGATAAGGTATAGCCCTTTATGACGGAGAAGTCTTTTATTTCTTCGTCTTCGGCATTCGCGTCGGTGTTCACCTTCGCGAAGATTGCCACCACCTTGTCGATGCACCAGATAATATTGCTATCTCTATAGCTAATAAAATAAGTGCATTACTTAAGGTTGACACACAGGTCATTAAAGTGACAATCATATGGCCCCAGCCATCATGCCGAATCATGACACGCAGGTCATGTTAATTTTACATCATATAGTCATCTCATACATAATCAAATTAATATGAGCACTGATATACCACATCATATGCACATGTAAACCATCTTGCAAAACCAAGTTAGACGCCTCTAATCGGTTTCTGCAAAATTTCATTTTACGTGGCTTCTAAGGTTTCGAACAAACCGCAGCTACCAACGTCCATCATCAAGTATGATTATTCAAGTCACTAGATTAACTTTATGGGGTGTATGAAACATGAGATAATAAAATCTCGAGCCCCATACTGAACTTCGTCATACGCATGACCCCCGTGCAGATCATATCTGCATTGCCCTTTTGTTTGCGAAATTTCATCTTTCTCTCTAACTATGGTGGAATTCAATGAACTGTTAGCACTTCGTTGATCAATCAGGATCGCGGATTGCCAGAACTTTGAAACTCCACCATGCTTTTATCAAGATCAGAAATATGAAAATTCCAGGGAAGCAACAAGAACATCGGGTAACAGATTTTGTCAGGGATATAACCCCGCGGTTAACCCTGTTGGCAACTCATAGGGCAAGAGCCTAAGCCGGCCCAGGAAGGCAAGGCGTGAAGACGACGACTTACAGATGGGCCAGTCGAAGGCCTAAAGCCTGGTGGCGACTCAAGGCCCGAAAGGGTAAACCGCCATGTGAAGACTTATCTTGTAAGACTAGGAAAGTAGAACCTGGGTCGGTTACGTTTTGTAACCCGACCCGGACTCTTGTAAGCCCAGGGCCTATACCTATGTATATAAAGGTGAGCCCCTGCGGCGGGTGAAAGGGGGTGAAAAAAGACAGACAAGCCTTACGGCGAGAGAGATCAAGCAATTGAGAGTTAGGGCAAGCAAGCCGCCCCTTGTACTCGATATACCAGTTAATACAGCTTAAGCAGGACGTAGGCTTTCACCTCCACCGTGAGGGGCCGAACCTGGGTAAAACCGTGTCCCTTGTCCCACTTAACCCCTTTGAGTCCACTTCCATGGCGTTGACTCCGAACCTAAGCCTTCGGGCATCTGCCGTGACAAAACCACGACAGTTGGCGCCCACCGTGGGGCGAGCGCTCGGTGGTGTTGAGTTCTCAAAGGGTGCTCTCCTCGGGGGCGAGGGGTACGTGGTCGGCGAGATGACTAAGAGCCACCGCGGAAAGCTTTACATCGACGACGCCAGCTGGGGTCCTGAGGCTGACTCAATCGAGTACGGCTTCCGGGTCCCCTTCGGTGGAATCCATGTCTTCATCGGCAAGATTGGCGGATCTGAACCCGGGCCGGATATCTGCACCAACATCATCGAGCCGGCCCGGCGCAAGCAACCCGCCCCAAGCATGCAACCCGCCCGTTCTGACCCGGGCAGGAAGCATGTCTTCGTCGGCTTCACTCAGGGCGTAGAACTCGAGGGTTCTGTGTCAGAGGAAGAAACTCACGACTACTCCGGGGAGGAATCTTCATGTGGGGAGACGGAATCGATCTATCAGCTTCAGGATGGAGGGCTTGGGGGCTACGACGAGCCTTACCCCGAGTCAGAATACCATGAGCCGGAGGGTTATGATCCGCCAAGTCATGCAGTCGTCTTCATGGCCGGTTCAGCGGCGGCTCAGGGCAGTACACCTGCTGGTGCGACCGTGTCCGGGTCAGGCGCGCCCCCGGCTCAAGTTCTCCTGGATCTGATGAACGAGCTTACAACCTTGATGGCAACTGAGGTCACTGTTGCGAACCAAGCGGCCCGCAATGCAGAAATCACTAGGTTGAAGGATCGGATGGCCGCGGTCCAGCAGGAAGTTAACGAGCTGAAGGCTCAGATGGATGCTGAGGCGGAACGCCTTAAGGCAGACGCTCTTCGCCTCGAGATAGAGCAACAGTCGGCCACGGCGGTTCAGCGGATGAGACATCAGTCCCGCTTGCCGGAGCAGTATGAAGCTAGGAATCTTTTCAACACGCCAGGAACGGGACGAAGTGTGCCTTTGGCCATAACCCGGACGGCGGAAATACCTGGGAGCCGGGCGGCGGTTCAGCGTCAAGACCCGCCACGGAGGGGCCAAAACCTGCCACCGCTTTATCCGACACCGCCGGGTCATTATTCTAACCCGGCAGAGAACATGGTGGCAGCAGCAACCAGGCTTGATACAATTCCGATCCCCGATGAGGCGCCTTATGCAGAAGAGGTGCGAAACGCCATCGGATACCTGCGCACGGCGATGGCCCAGCAGGAGAAGTATAATTATAGCCGGAGTCGCGTGCACTCAACGCCCATCCACAGTCGTAGCTACAGCCGGCGTTATGAGTCGCCGGCGGTTTCTAGCAGCGAACGACATCGTAACCCGAAGCAAGCGGATCGGGCGGCTCTGGATGCTCAGACATTGGTGGATCAGGTGAGAGCACGGTGAGAAGAGGCGGCTCAGGTAGCGGCGGCGTCTCAGGAACACACAGTCGCCCCTTCCGTTTCAGGAGGAGCGGGGTTGACTTCCAGGGCTGTGGGGGTGCCGTGTCTGGTACCGGCTCTGCGGAATGAGCGTCTGCTGAAGGATTTCAAGGGTCCTCGTAAGGTGCCCAATTACACTACTGATTTACCTCCAGAGGCCTGGGTTGAAAGTTACGAGCTAGCCATGGAGATGTTGGACGTTAGCGATGTGGTCTGCGCCAAGTATTTCATCATGATGCTGGAAGGGCCAGCTCGCACATGGTTGAAGGGTTTGCCACCCAACACCATTAACTCCTGGGCCGAGTTAAGGGCGAAATTCATCAAAAAATTTAAAGGAACATGCAAGCAGCCCATGACGATTGTGGATTTGGACCATTGTGTACAGCGTGAGGACGAGTCGGCTCATCACTGGGTCTGGCGGGTCTCTACTATCATCCACTCTTCGGAGCATATTACGGCGGCTCAGGCGGTTTTAATTCTTGAGAAGAACTGTCACTTCACGCCTCTGAAGCAGAAGCTTTGCCGGCTCAAGCGGTCATGTCAAGATATGGGGGAGCTCATGGCGGCTCTCACCAAGTATGCAGATTCTGACAATACGAAGGACCCGGGCACTGATGAGGACAAATCAGGTCAGGGGATGACAGGTAACAATGGCAAGGGTCAACAGCCGGCTAAAGCTGGAAGTAACAACGCTGGAAAGCGGGAACACCCGGAAGGCGGGTCAGAGCTAGTGGCTAATACCAACACTGGGAATAACCGTGCTAAGGGCAATGGGAAATTATAGACAGCCTTTTAATAGGGGTAAGATTCCTCTAGAGGAGATGCTTAATAGACCTTGTCCAGAGCACAGCCGGAATGGCAAGCAAGCAGATCATACATGGGGAAATTGCAGCGTTATGCGGGATTTCCGGAACTACAGCATTCAGCAGCATCGTAACAACGGTAATGGCCCGTCGGGCGGCTCAGGGCCGGGCGGCCAGGGTCAAGGCAACCAAAGAGGTCATAACCAACAGTCTGGTGGCGGAAGCCAGCAGCAGAATAACCAATCAGGGTATCAGAGTAACCCGAAGCAGCTCAGCGGGGGTCAGTACCACGTCTTCACAACCAGCCTTGACAAGCGGGAACGGAAGGTACGCAAACGGGCGGTTAACGCGGTCATGCCGGCTCTCCCACAGTATCTCAAGTGGTCTGAGTATGACATCACTTGGAGCAGGGCGGATCACCCGCCACGTGTTGATAACCCGGGGCAGCTAGCCTTAGTAGTTGCCCCCCAAGTGGGAGGGTACAAGTTCACTAAAGTACTTATGGATGGCGGCAGCAGCATCAACATCTTGTACTATGACACCTTTCGCCGGATGAACTTACTTGACAAGGATCTTAAGCCTTCTTCAACAGTTTTTCACGGTGTGGTACCAGGAAAGTCGGCTTACCCAGTCGGGAAGATCTCTTTGGAAGTGGCTTTTGGTGATGAACACAACTACAGGGTGGAGTCTCTATGGTTTGAGGTGGTCAAGATCAAGAGCCCGTACCACGCTATTTTTGGACGGCCGGCTTACGCGAAGTTCATGGCCAGACCCTGTTATGTGTATTTGCAGCTCAAGATGCCCGGCTTGGAGGGAACGATTACTGTACATGGTGATCGGAAGACGGCTATGGAATGTGAGGAAGATGATGCGGCTTACGCAGAGACAAGCTGTGCGGAGGCAGAACTTAATTTCTATAAGCAGAATGTTGACCCGGCAGATATGACCTCTCTGAAGAAACCCAACACGGAATCTGAGCTGCCCCTCAAGTTTTTGGCAGAAGATACTAAGTTGGTGGACTTTAAACCGGGAGACTTATCACAGCAGTTCACTATTGGGGCCAATATGGACCCCCAATAGGAAAGCGCGCTCATCGAATTCATCCGTGAGAATCGGGACATCTTTGCATGGAAGCCTTCTGACATGCCGGGTGTACCGAGAGAATTCGCTGAGCACCATCTTAATGTGGATCCTAAGTTTAAGCCGGTTAAACAGTTCCTCCAGCGGTTTAACGAAGAGAGACGTAAAGCCATTGGAGAAGAGGTGGCCCGGCTCTTGGCTGCAGGGTTCATCGTCGAAGTGTTTCACCCGGAGTGGCTTGCTAACCCGGTGTTGGTACTTAAGAAGAACGGCACGTGGCGCATGTGTGTGGATTACACGGATCTCAACAAGGCGTGCCCGATTGATCCTTTTGCCCTCCCCCGCATTGATCAAATCATTGATGCCACGGCGGGTTGCGAGAGCCTATGTTTCCTAGATGCTTACTCCGGGTATCATCAGATCAAGATGGCGGTTAAGGACCAAGAGAAGACGGCTTTCATAACACCTTTTGGTGCTTTCTGCTATGTGTCTATGCCTTTTGGGCTCAAGAGTGCCCAGGCGAATTATCAGCGCTGTGTGCAGAACTGTCTTCACAATCAAATTGGGCGCAATGTTCATGCTTATGTGGATGATATTGTGGTTAAGTCTCGGAAGAAGGAGACTCTGCTCGAAGACCTGAAGGAGACGTTTGATAATCTACGGGTTTACAAAATGATGCTTAACCCGGCCAAGTGTGTTTTTGGAGTTCCAGCAGGAAAACTCTTGGGGTTTCTAGTTTCAGAGCGAGGCATTGAAGCTAACCCGGACAAGATAAAAGCTATTACCTCCCTGTCAGAAACGAAGTGTGTTAATGATGTTCAGCGCCTGGCGGGTCGAATCGCTGTGTTAAGCCAGTTCATAAGCCGCCTGGGCGAGAAAGCTATCCCCCTGTATCAGATGATGAAGAAGACAGACAACTTCATCTGGAGTAAGGAGGCGGGTGAGGCGTTTGAAGCTCTTAAGAGGCAGCTGTCTGAGCCGCCCGTCTTGGCTGCTCCGATTGAGAAGGAACCTTTGCTCCTCTACGTGGCAGCTAATAACATTGCAGTCAGTGCCGCAGTGGTTGTGAAGCGAAAGGAGGCAGGGAAGGAATATCCGGTTCAGAGGCCGGTTTACTACATCAGTGAGGTGTTGAGTGAGTCTAGCAGAGGTACCCCCATTGGCAGAAGCTGGTGTATGGGGTGTTCATGGCGAATCGCAAGCTGAAGCACTATTTCTTGGGGCACCCGATTACTGTGGTGAGCTCTGCCCCGTTGGGGGACATAATTCAGAACAGGGAGGCCACTGGTCGGATTGCAAAGTGGGCATTGGAACTTGGGCCTCTCAACCTTACGTACGTGCCTCGTACGGCTGTCAAGTCTCAAGTTTTGGTGGATTTCATTAACGACTGGACAGAGCTGCAGGCGCCCGAGGAAAAGCCGGATAACACTTATTGGACGATTCACTTTGACGGGTCTAGACAGCTAGAAGGCTCGGGGGCTGGGGTTGTCTTAACCTCCCCTAAAGGTGATAAGTTCTGTTATGTGCTCAGACTAATGTTTACCTGTACTAACAATGCAGCTGAGTACGAGGCCTTGCTTCATGGTCTCCGCGTGGCGAAAGAGATGAGCCTGAGCCGGGTTCGATGCCTTGGCGATTCAGACCTCGTGGCTCAGCAGGTTTCAGGCACTTGGGACTCCAAAGACCCAAGGATGGCGGCTTATCGTCGGGCGGTGGATGAAATTGCTGGTCACTTCAAAGGCTATCAGGTGGACCATATTGACCGTCGCAAGAACGAGGCGGCTGACGCGTTGGCAAGACTCAGCTCACAGCGTAAGCCAGTGCCGCCTAACGTCTTCTTGGACGTGTTACACCACCCGTCTGTCAAGCTGCCTTTCGAGGAAGACCTGGCTGTCCCTGACCCGGAGGGGCCATTGGTGGCGGCTCTACATGCTACTCATGACTGGACGTTGCCTTACTTGGCATATCTGACGCGCGGCGAGTTACCAGAGGATGAGATCTTGGCCAGACAAATCATAAGGCGGTCTAAATCTATGACTATCCTCAATGGCGAGTTACATAGACGCAGCGTTACCGGCGTCTTTCAGCGGTGTGTTTCACCAGAAGAGGGTAAGGAGATTTTAAATGAAATTCACGCTGGCGACTGTGGTCATCATGCCGGCTCAAAATCTTTGGTGGCCAAGGCTTTCCGTCATGGTTTCTTCTGGCTGACGGCTCATAAGGACGCGGAAGACCTGGTTCTTAAGTGTGACGGATGTCAGAAGTTTGGGCGTCGTGCTCACGTGCCGGCTCAGGAGCTGCGTATGATTCCAATTACTTGGCCGTTTGCGGTCTGGGGGTTTGACATGGTTGGACCCTTCAAGAGATCTAAAGATAAGAAGACCCACCTTTTGGTGGCAGTGGATAAATTTACCAAGTGGGTGGAAGCTGAGCCGGTCAGTAAGTGTGACGCGGCTACGGCGATTCAATTTATTAAGAAGTTAATCTACCGTTTTGGTTATCCTCACAGTATCATCACTGATAATGGTACAAACCTGTCCAAGGGGGCTATGCAGACGTTTTGTGAGAGTGAACATATCCGGCTTGATGTTTCGGCGGTTGCTCATCCACAGTCCAATGGTCAGGCGAAGCGTGCTAACCAGGAGATCTTGAAAGGTATCAAGCCCCGGCTTATGGTTCCTTTGCAGCGAACACCGGGTTGTTGGGTTGAGGAGTTACCATCAGTGATATGGAGCATCAATACTACTCCCAATAGATCGACGGGTTATACACCTTTCTTCATGGTTTACGGCGCGGAAGCTGTATTACCAAGCGACATACATCATGACTCACCGCGTGTGGCGGCTTATGTTGAGCAAGACAACGAGATGGCACGTCAGGATGCGCTAGATGCTCTGGAGGAGAAACGTGATCTGGCGGCGGCTCGTTCAGCGATTTATCAGCAAGACCTGCGTCGCTATCATAGCCGCAGAGTTAAGACCCGGACGTTTCAAGAAGGCGACTTAGTGTTGCGTTTGATTTAAGACCAGACGGATATGCATAAGCTATCTCCTCCATGGGAAGGTCCTTTTGTGGTCAGCAAGAATCTCAACAATGGGTCATACTACCTAGTTGACGTGCGAGACGAGTCAAATACCTCTGGGCAGGAGACCCGCCGGCCGTGGAATATAGCTCATCTACGGCCTTATTACACTTGAGTCGTTGACTCCCGTCATTGTACATATTACATATATGATAAATAAAGTTGGCATCCCCATAAGCCGGGGCCTCAGCCGTTTTTTCGTGTATCTCAGATTGTGCACAAGTTATGTCATCGACAAGGTCAATTGGGGTGCAGCGAGTTTAATACTTACCCCCTCTTTGATGATTTATTCCAAAATTGGGATGCAGCGAGTTGAGAACTTACCCCCTCTTTTGATGATTTTTTCCAAATTGGGGTGCAGCGAGTTTAATACTTACCCCCTCTTTGATGACTTATTCCAAAATTGGGGTGCAGCGAGTTGAGAACTTACCCCCTCTTTTGATGATTTTTTCCAAATTGGGGTGCAGCGAGTTTAATACTTACCCCCTCTTTGATGACTTATTCCAAAAATTGGGGTGCAGCGAGTTGAGAACTTACCCCCTCTTTTGATGATTTTTTCCAAATTGGGGTGCAGCGAGTTGAATACTTACCCCCTCTTTGATGACCTTTTTTCAAAATTGGGGTGCAGCGAGTTAGCCACTCACCCCCTCTTTTGATAACCTCTCCAACATTGGGGTGCAGCGAGTTGGCCACTTACCCCCTCTTTGGATGACTTGTAAGAGCAGAGAACATCATACATCATGCATTGCATCATGCATCGTGCATTGCATCATACGTCACGCATTGCATCATACATCACACTTACATATCATTCCGGTTTTGACAAGCTGGGTCAAGGAAAGATTATGAAACAAGACGCAAGACCATGAAAGACATCTCCGGGTTGTGCTGTTATAAGCCGCCCTGACAACAATACAGAAGTTTTCTGTCTTGTTTATTTTGCAGGTTTTATCTTTTCTGATAAGCCGCCATGGACCTTGAAAGCATGGTTGAGAGTAAGAGCATATGAAAGATATCATTGCAGCAAGACTATTCAAAAAGGGTTATACGTGCACGAAGGCACGACTCAGGCATTTCAGATGTCTCTACAGCTATTACAAAAGCTCCCCATGGAGTACAAGACAAGGCAAGATTAAAGTTTTTTTTACAAAAGACAGCCTTGGCGGCTCAGACAGGCCGAGTTATCAGTTTCAGCCGAAAGTATAGCTCGCTGGCTAGTCATCCTTCGCCGGGTCTTCGACCTCTTCGATCTGAAGATTGTCGACATCCCAGTTGTAGCGTGTTAAGGCCTCAAATTGGGTCTGGTCGAAGAAGGAAGATGCATCAAGGTCAGGAGCGAAGAGCTGCTTACGACGTGCGGGAGTCAGGCTCCTCGATTCAAAGGTTGGGCCGCGCACGCGTTTGTTTTTCGCGTCATAAGCTGCCTGGTATGTGGAAAGGTCTAACTCATTGGCAAGACTTGAGGCCAGCACCCGGGAATCTTTCATACATTTGACGTAGTCGGCTTCTGTGAAATCTGAGCCGTCGACCTTTTTGGCTCGGAACACGTCCGTCATTTCCGCTGTAGTTAACTCCGGGGCAAAAGCAAGACACCGGCTTAAAGCAGCCATGGCTCCCTGCCTGGCGGCTGACCGTTTGAGTTCTCCAACCTATTTGGGCAGGGTGGATAGAAGTTCTATCACCCCCTTGATATGCTTTGGGATGCATTTCTCGGTCAGCATCACCTTCATGGTGCAGAGGGTCCCGCAATATAACTATTCGGTTAAGGAGTAGATGGCTTTCAGCTTAATCACGCTGTCAGAAGCGAGTTGGCGGCTCCGTTCACCTGCAAGATAGTCATGTTTTATAAGCCGCTTGTATGAGTTATTCAACAAGACAAGGTAATTTTCAAGTGCTTGGCACTTACCGAAGATCGCAGAGGTCATTCTGGAGATATGGTCTTTGAGAGTTTGTAGCTCATCGGACACAACCTTAAGCCGGCTTTCAGTGTCGTTGGCTCGTTGGGTTATAGCAGCTTTTTCCGCCTCAGCCGTCTTCTGATAAGCAGCGAGTTCAGCCTGGGTTTTCTCCAGCTCTGTCACGGCAACTCGCCATTTATTGTCCGCCTCAGCCCTGGCGGCTTGTTGCACAGCAAAATTCGACTCAGCAGTTGCTAAAGCTTCCTGCATTACGCAAAAGACAGTTTCAAAGGTTTTCAGTCAGGATATGATTCGCACATTGGTGAAACTATTGTGTTATAAGTCTCAAGCAGATTGCAAGCAATATACTTGACACTTGGGGGCTAATGCCTGTGTTTTTCTGTCCCGGCTCATCTTTGTGAAAGTTAAGCCGGCACTTGGGGGCTACACAGAGCTCTCCAAAGTTTACAATGGAGTTCTGGCTCATCGTCATGACCCGAACTCGGGGGCTACACTTGGATCAACCCTTTCAACTAAGTACCGGCTCAATATCAGTATTAACCTGATACTTGGGGGCTACAGGTATTATAATTTGAAGTATGACAAGAAGTATAAGACCCGGTCTATTATTTTGCAAGACTAAACCGGATCTTGGGGGCTACATAAGGGTATAAGGAAAGCAAGAAAGGAGCAGTACCTCAAATTTGGACTTCATAAGGCTAACAAGTTTTCGCTCCATGTTGTGGCTTGCGCTGAGGCGATTTAAATAGCCGGCATGAAGATCATCTGTAGACATCTTTTCCAACGAGGGCAATGCAAAGTCGAATCTTTCTGGCGAGTTCTCTTTAGCCTCGCCGGTGTGTCTTGTCAGCACATGAGAGGTCGATTGATAACCCGCCCCAGTAAGAGCGACGTTTTTGGTAGCTGGAGAGCTCGGCGTTTGGAAGTCAGTTCGTGGAGGGCTCGTAGGAGCGACCGTATCATGAACAGCCGGCTCGTGGGGCTGAGGATCATCGGCAGGTATTTCTTTTATAGCTTCTGTAGGGTCAGCATGAGGTACAGGGGAAGCCGGCTTGGATTTCTCCGGCTCTTGGACAGTGGGGGCGGCTTCAGACCCGCCGGTTTTCTTCCGCTTCGCTTGAGCCCTAGAGAGCAAAAACAATTGTCAAATAAAAGACAAGATTGAAGAAAAATATAGTGCAAAGGAAAAATGCATACTCTGGGTTGATTCTCAATGGAGGCAGCTTAGTGGCCGTTGAGTCGCCAGACGAAGGCGGCGAGTCGTGGAAAAGTTACAGTTCTTCAGGTAAAGTAAGGTTGCAAGACAAGACTGTTAAGATGATTAGACTTGGGTAAAAAGTACCTCTGCAGGACGCTTCCGGGAAGCCGGGGAGTTGGGTAAGCCGCCCATCAGCTCCTCAGAGCCGGCACTCCGGGTCTGACGCCTGGAGGTGTGCTGTTGCTTTTTTAAAAGAAAATGGCAGTCCAAGTAAGCAAAAGGATGAGAGAATGGGACTTTTCGGATAACCCGCCGTTTCTTCTTTGGGGGAGAATTTTCTAAATCGGAGGAAATATTGATTACCTCAGGAGCGTCCACACGGCTGGTCTCTGGTTCATCCTGTGAAATAAATATCATCAGTAAGCTGTATAAAGAGACGGTCAGAAGAAGTCAAGCTTTACCTCTGAATCGTTAGACTCAGGAATGGAGGAGGCGGTGGTTCTCCTTTTATGAGCAAGGGTTTTACCCGCCCTGGGCTTCCTCACGGGCGGGTTGAGTTTTTTCTTCCAGAAATCTGAGCCGGCCTGCACACAAGCCGCCAGAGAGGTTAAAAGATGCAAATTAAAACGAGCAAGACGAAGATTGTAAGGTTTCCAGAAGTTTTTCTTACAGGCGGAGCCGGGTTCTGGGCATAGAAGGGTCTCAGCCCAATTTTATCACAAATTTCCTGTTTTTCGCCGAGAAGATTTTTAACGCTATTGCTGATTTCCTGTTGCGACAATTGGGCGTTTGAGAAGCAGAGGGGGTCATTGGGTTCACCCATGTATTCAAACATAAGCCGGTCACGCCGGCTCAGGGGCGATATTTGCCAACTGACCCAGCAGCGGGTCAGGTCGACACCAGTTAATCCGTTTGCAATCAAAGCTTTGATCTTGGCAATGGAAGTGGCATACTTCGCTCTTTCAGTAGTGGATAGCCTGTCGGGAAGTTCTCCGGAGCTGGGAAGCCGGGTAGGGCGGTAACCCGCCAGCGATAAAACCAGGTCCTGTTCCAGTTCTTAGGATGACTTGGCAGGGTAGCAGATGGGTAAGGCACATCTCTCCGCCTCTGGATAGTCACGCCGCCGAGTTCCAGACTTGAGCCGCCTGCTTTCTCAGTTTGGCGGTTGATATAATGGTAATCACGGAAAATGTCCACAGAAGGTTCTTCTTGCAGATACACCTCACTCAAGACTTGGAATTGGCAGATACTGGTGACTGAATTGGGGCCTATGTCTTGAGGGTGAAGTTTAAAAAAGTGCAGAACATCTCGGAAGAATTTAGACCCGGGCAGGCTGAAGCCGCGGACGAGGTGGTCAGCGAAAACAACGACTTCTCCGTCTTGAGGCCTGGGTCTTTTCTCTAACCCGGGAGCCCGCCACTGAATGACGTCCTGAGCCGGTAACACGCCTATCTTCACATAGTCTAACAGTAGATCTTCGGTAACTCCGGATTGGACCCAGTCACAAGACGATGTTGCGCTTGACATATTGGCGGGTTAAGTGCTGAAATTTAAAAGCCAGAGGTATGTTGGCGGGTTAAGGGAAAGAAGCAATAGTCAAACTTTATGGCGAGTTACAAACATATGTGCTAAGCCGCCCGAAAGATCAATGGCGGGTCAGTCGTCAGTACCCCCAAGATGGCCCAAGATTTCACTAAGTATGGGACAAACAGATTTCACAATCTGCGGCAACATTTTTTGGATCTACGAGCGGTTCGGAAAGGGGGAAAAACACTAACCCTAGCAGACAGTGGAAGAACAGATAGATCAGGGACTCGTTAATGCTGAAGCAGAATCAATCCGTACAAGATACAAAGGGGGAGCTGATCACTACCGCAATGTATTTTGACTCGATTTGAATTAAAATACCGTTCCTAGCCCTAAGAACACGAAGAACAGGGATGAACTCCGGCGAGCTCCATGAACAGTACAGATCTAATGCGAGTCCAGGGAGAGGCAGAAGCTTTACCTTGATGATTCGAGGGAAGAGCGGAGGAGCACCGCGGTTCTCTGGTCCCGGTTGGGTTGGTGCAGTGGCCCGTTTCGAGTTCGCTGGAGAGGAGCGATGGCGGCGGGGCTGTTTGCTACAGTAGTCGCGACGGCGTCGGGAGGAGGAAGAAGAAGTGACAGGGTAAAAGAGTGACCCTGTGCCCGTTTATAAGGGTAGGTGGGGTAGTGAAACGGCAGGCCCGGAGATCGAGGAGGCGATATAGTTATCATGGCTGAGATGGCGCCTCGTTTCTCGGATGGCGGGTAAATGAAAGATTCATTGTGACGTCACTGTTGGATATGGTGGGTTAGGGAAGACCAGTCAAAGTTGCAGTTCCAGAAGACCCGCAGAAGACTCGCCAACTAAAGAATTTAAATTGACATGAACAGGTTCAAATCAATTTGGGCCCTAATGTCGGGGATATAACCCCGCGGTTAACCCTGTTGGCGACTCATAGTGCAAGAGCCTAAGCCGGCCCAGGAAGGCAAGGCGTGAAGACGACGACTTACAGATGGGCCAGTTGAAGGCCTAAAGCCTGGTGGCGACTCAAGGCCCGAAAGGGTAAACCGCCATGTGAAGACTTATCTTGTAAGACTAGGAAAGTAGAACCTGGGTCGGTTACGTTGTGTAACCCGACCCGGACTCTTGTAAGCCTAGGGCCTATACCTATGTATATAAAGGTGAGCGCCTGCGGCGGGTGAAAGGGGGGTGAAAAAAGACAGACAAGCCTTACGGCGAGAGAGATCAAGCAATTGAGAGTTAGGGCAAGCAAGCCGCCCCTTGTACTCGATATACCAGTTAATACAGCTTAAGCAGGACGTAGGCTTTCACCTCCACCGTGAGGGGCCGAACCTGGGTAAAACCGTGTCCCTTGTCCCACTTAACCCCTTTGAGTCCACTTCCATGGCGTTGACTCCGAACCTAAGCCTTCGGGCATCTGCCGTGACAAAACCACGACAGATTTCATCTGCTACCTGCACAAATAATTACCAGCAGTAGAACTCATCTACTACAAATTATATTGTGCAACACCCATACATCTCTATGTATTCTAGATCGTAACCTGCATCTACGCATAGCACGGCTCTGATACCACTGTAGGGGAACGCAGCAGAAAACAAAAATTTTCTGACCTACGCACCAGCCCAGGACCACTATGGAGACTGCATACAAGGTTTGATCTTTTCGTTACCGACTCGTAGCGCAGCGGAAGTAGAGTCGATGACGATCGGCGGTGCAGATCCCCACAACTAAGATTTTACAACCTCCCAACCACGAGGATGTACTTCCTCATCTGCCCCTCGGACAGCCCTCCGGGAGGCAGTCAGACAGTCCCTCGGACGGTGTCACGGACAGCCCTCCGGGAGGACCTTCAAAACTCAGACGGTCACTCGGACAACCCTTCTGGAGGCACTCTCGAACTAAGACCGAAACTATGATCTCTCTACAGAGTTGCACACATACGGTGTCATCTATCCGGCAGGGCTTCGCCGTCCAGAACTAGTTCCCACCGGAACCTAGACAGCCTTTCGGCTCTACGAAACTATTTCGCTGGGGGGGAAAGAGAAGCCAGAAATGTCATGGCATGTGTATGAGAGCAAGGGATGAGTGTGGAGAGCACCCCCTCCACCTCTATTTATAGGAAAGCCAAGGGGTAAAGTTGGCATTCAAAAATACCAAAAGTACCCCCACTTTATGTCTTTACATAAAAGAATAAAGCTAAAAGGGATGGCATGTGGAGCTCCAAGGAGCTCCACCTCCCTTGGCCGGCCACCCCTTGGGGGCCCCCCATGTGGGGCTTCCTTGGCCCCCAAGCCCTTCTAGAAGCCTTTTGGGAAATATCCCAAAAGGTGCTTTCCAAAAAATATCCATAAAGCACTTTCACTATTCACGAAGACATTTTTCTGCGTCCGTTAAATCCCAAATTATTTCTGTGTGCTTAGAATAATTCCAGTACCCACAAAAACAATTTTGAACGCATTCTGAAACAATTCTGGAACAATGTTTTTCTTCAGCGAAAAGCTACCATTGCGGTTCCGGCTGCTCCGGAACATTTCCGGTTTTTCTCTCCGGAAAAATTCCAGAAGTTACCAGAACAATTCTAGCACCCTCCAAGAATTTCCAGGTATGTGCCGAAACCAATATGACTTAATGGAATACCCTGAAACAACTTTTCAGTTTCACCGAAACTATTCCGGTGTTCTCTCCGGAACGTTTCCGTTGTCTCCGAAACTTTTCTGGTGATTTTCTCTCAGACTCCCTGTCTAGTATTCAGCAGATAGATGACCCTTAAGTGTGTGACCCTATAGGTTCGGTGAAGTATAGACATGACCCGAAACACTTTCGGATCAATGATCAACATCGGAGCCGTGGACACCCATATTGACCCCTATACCCACACGAATGAATATTCGAGTGAACCTCCAGTTGCCGTGTGCTATTCCTGTTGTTTCGCGATATGTTACAAATACCCGAGGTGAGAATCATAGGCATCCCCGTGGATCAACACTTTTCCACGATGCCAGTTACCTCGTTACCGGTTTTGTTCTCTTTTCTCGTTTCCGTGTTCCGGCATCGCAGTGATCAAATCACAATGTGTCTGGCCATACGATGATGGATACCATAACACCGAGAGGGCCCCAAAATATCTCTCCATCGTCGGAGGAGCAAATCCCAATCTTGAGCTATCAAGTTACTTGACATACTTTCCCATGAACCCGTAAGCCGCCATAATAGCCACCCAGTTACGGATGACGTTTAACAAACCCCAAAGTTCATGAAGCAAGCAAGAAGAAACTCGACACTTTCATGGTCTAAGGAATTATGCAAACATTAACTTCTCTGTGTTATTAACCATTAACTTGTGACGAATGAATCTCATAGCATAACATCAATTCGGGTCGACTCAACACAAGTGTTCTACTAACACTGTGCCCTCAAAATTGCCAGCATAGACATGCCCATGATCAGGAAAACGGGATCATCATGCAATACTTGAGCCAGTCTTAGAGGCAAGACTAGGAATACATTTTACCGTTTATTATTCCACACGTGCATATGAGTCTTCCTCCGAGCCTCGTGGTTATTGTAGACACGAGAACCATAGCAGTTATAGCATGGAACATAAACATAATTATGAACATGGAGATAAACAATAACATTTATTATTTCCTCTAGGGCATATCTCCTACACTCTCACACTGCCGCGGCGTGGGGACGACCTGGCCGGCCTCTGAAGCACGGTGGGCAACGTTGGCGGGAAGATATCCCGCGCCCTTCAGCACCATGATGGCGCTCTCGGTGACGACGGACGCCTCCCACTTGCCTTTGGACCTGGAGCCCGCCATTTCTGGATCGAACGGGCGGCTGGAAAGGTTCTTGGAAGGGAGAGCGGATTTGGGCGTTGGAGCTCAAGAGATGGGGAAGGCAATGGCGAAGGGGGGAAATGAGAGCGTACGAAAGGAACAAAGGTTGTGCACCATTTAAGGGCTGTAAAACCCACGGTCCCTTTACTGCGCCGCAGTCCTCGCCATTTCCCCATGTAACCGTGCCATTATGCGCGCGTGGGGTGAGGTGGATTATTGATCATATCCCTTGAAAACAGGACACGATCTCCATATCGATGGGACGTGCCAATGAAAACTGCCTCGAACCGCGAATCGAGTTTTTCATGAACCAACACGCGGTCGTGGCAAGGTGTGACCCTTCGGTAAAAGTTGTTAGATGAGGGCACTATTCACACCGAAGTGGCTAGCCTTCGGGACTAAGTTATTATTATACTTCGTTACCGAGGTATAGCTCGGCGCATATACGACTAGGCAACACTTGAGAATACAATTCGGAGTGATACAGGCCTGTTACCGGTGTCACGGAAGAAAGGGAACTGGTCTACAAAGCCGATGATGTTCGGCACCTACCTCGGCTTCGAAGACTAGTTCGGGGGCTACTGAGGGTGTCCCGGACTAGGGGGTACTTGGGCTGTCGGCCTATCTCTCATAGGCCGGGCTGGTGGGCCGCTCTCTACACGTCGATGGAAGGCCGAATTGTGGGCGACTTCGTATATCAGAAGGAATCCTCCGAAGACTTGGCGTATCCTCCAAGTAATAATTGGCGTGACCAGCATGTTTATCCCCTGATGGTAACCGACCATATGTAACCCTAGATCCCTCTGGTGTCTATATAAACCAGAGGGTTAGGTCCGTAGAGGGACAGAATCATCATATTCAGAACCTAGGGTTTAGCCCATCTGATCTCGAGGTAGATCAACTCTGTAACCTTCATACAATTATATCAATACAATCAAGTAGGACGTAGGGTATTACCTCTTCTAGAGGGCCCGAACCTGGGTAAATCATCGTCTCTACGCTCTCTGTTACCCATTGTTTCCTAGACCCATAGTTCAGATCCCCTACCCGAGATCTGTCGGTTTTGGTGCCGACACCCGTCTTGTAGCACAAGGCTACACACAGGTTGAGGCTATTGATTTCGGTGAAACATTTGCACCTGTTGCTAGGCTTGAACCTATTCGTATATTGCTTGCATATGCTAACCATCACAATATTCTCTTATATCAAATGGATGTGAAAAGTGCATTCCTCAAAGGTAAGCTTGAGGAAGAAGTATATTTTGCTCAACCACCAGGTTTTGAGGATCCAAAGCATCCTGACAAAGTCTTCAGACTGAAAAAGGCCCTCTATGGCCTCAAGCAAGCCCCACAGGCGTGGTATGACACTCTGAAGGAATTCCTGAAGAAAAAGGGATTCAAGCCCCACAGGCGTGGTATGATGGTGAACTGTTCATATGCCAAATATATGTTGATGATATTATCTTTGGTTGCACTAACAAGCGTTTCAGTGACGAATTTGCATACATGATGCGTGAAGAATATCAGATGTCTATGATGGGAGAATTGAAATTCTTCCTTGCTCTTCAAATTCATCAACAACCAAATGGCATCTTCATTTCTCAAGAGAAATACCTCAAAGATTGCCTGAAGAAATTCGGCATGCAAGACTGCAAAGGCCTCAAACTACCAATGCCTACAAATGGTCAACTCTGCACTAACGAAAATGGTAAAGATTTCGATCAGAAGGTATATCGCTCCATCATTGGTTCGCTGCTTTACCTATGTGCATCTAGGCCAGATATTATGCTTAGCGTTTGCGTGTGTGCCCGATTTCAAGCGACACCGAAGGAATCACACCACCAGGCTGTGAAACGAATTCTTCGATATTTAGCTCACACACCAACGCTTGGATTATGGTATCCCAAGGGCTCATCTTTTGATCTAGCTGGATTTTCTGATTCTGATTACACTGGAGATCGTGTGGATCGCAAGTCTACATCAGGCACATGTCATTTCCTCGGACGATCTCTTGTCTGTTGGTCCTCAAAGAAGCAGAACAGCGTCGCTCTTTCCACACCTGAGGCCGAATACATTGCCGCTGGTGCCTGCTGCTCACAGTTGCTATGGATGAAGCAAACCCTCAAGGACTATGGCGTCAAGGTGAAGAAAGTCCCTCTCTTCTGCGACAATGAGAGTGCTATCAAGATCGCCCACAACCAAGTGCAACACTCCAAGACGAAGCATATTCAGATTTGTCACCACTTTCTTCGTGATCATGTGCTGAAGGGAGACATTGTCATCGACCATGTGAAGACTGAAGACCAGCTTGCTGATATCTTCACTAAGCCCTTGGATGAGAAGAGGTTCTGCAAGTTGCGGTGTGAGCTAAACATCTTAGAATCTTCAAATGTCCTCTGAAATGGACACACATCATAACGCTTATGCATTTTTGATGACTTTGATGCACAACACACGAAGTAACGTATTTCTTCAATCAATGAAGACTTACCCTCTAAGTGTGAAGAAATTAATGAAGAACTTGACTCTCAGAACCCTACGATAATTGTACGCGGTGTCTGTAGTCATCACATTTCTTATACGGTGGGTAACGCCACCACCTCTTTATGACATTCTTTAAATTTGAGTTTTTTCGTCACTAGCAAAGTGGCCCGCTCGTTGCGCGGGCTAGAATTTATAAATTTTAATAGCATGGATATATTATGTGATTTGTGTAAAAAACAATTGGAACCAAATTTAATGACTTTTAGATATATAAGACATCTATGAACATAGTTTTGTCTTGGCTAAGTTTTTTTATTGATATATAAATATATATGTGATTCGTTTATCATGTACCATGAGCAATATTGGATGATGTTGAATACACTCTTTCTTCAAAGTTAAGAAGGAAAATATGAAGGGACAAATGGATCATTATTTCATTTAAAAATACATTTGTAAGTGAACTTATTCTTAGTACTATATCCTAATACATGACTCAAACCTGCCATATAACAATATGACATGGGATACTGAGATCTCCAAAGTAGGGCGTGAAATCTAAACATTTCCAATGCAAAAGTGTAAAGGCAAATTATTGCCCAGAATTTTTTTTGTTATAATATTACCTCGCAATAGTGTGTTGTTCTCATAAGCAATAAGATGATCCTCAATAAAAAAAGTAAAATGGTCTGGTAATTAATATACAAATACATTAAGCAAAAAATTTAGATCAATTGGATGTGGTCATTTTAGGCTAAAATGTGTCTGACACATGGGATGTAATAATATGATATATCTGATTCTGAGATCTATATGGGATGGTGTGAAATATCAAATCTACAAACATCCGACAACAAAGTGTACAGAAAACTATTTTTAAATGAATCTTGTAAAATTCTTCCTCTCAATAAACAAATATTATAGAGTCCACATAAATACAAAACATAAAAATGCCATGTTACCAAAGCAATAATCTATCTGTCTATCTATTGTAAATATGTTTTGTATTTCTCAATCACATGATTTATACGGTTCTGTAATATCATAAAAATGGAAATTTACCGCTGAACATGTGCTGGATGGTCAGACAGTGTGACCAGCGCCTCACCGTATGTATCTGCCACACACTGCTGTCCGCACCACGTTAATGGCCATGCAAGCTGAAATTCTTTATGCTGTGCGATGGGTGCGTTGCATAAGGTACACAAATGAAAATAGATATATTTGGACAGAGTTAGCCGATACTCGTCCGCTACTTGAGAAGAGAATCTATTTTTTTTTGGGAAAGGAATCTATTATTTTCTTCTACAAAAATGTTTATTCTTGTAAATTTCAAATATTCCAGTTCATGCTTGAGAATGTTCAGTATACTGTTTGTTTTCTTGTCTTCGCTAGTATATTTTGGGCTAGTTTGCTTAGAAATCTATTGTGCTGTGCGAAAATATAGGAGGTCAATTCACATTTATACACTATACAACGTAAATTTTGTACAATACATTATATATTTCTTGCATGTTGCCATATACACATATCTATGTTTTTTTTTTCAAATAACACATATCTAGTATTCATACACACATCTTCTTTCACATAGCTCTCGTCCATAGGAAATTAATTTTTGTTGTTGTATTATACATGAATAGATGGTTCAATAGAAAAAATACATGTAATGTACGTGTCTAGTGTACCTAACTCATGTGTACATGAGACAACTTTACAAATTCTTGTGTGTGCACCATACTCGATCACAAGGGGCTAAAGAGCCATCTGCTACGCACATATCTATGATTGATACACATATCTTGTTTTACATAGCTCATGTCCATAAAAAAAATTGGTTGTATTATACATGAATAGATGATGCAATAGGAAAAATACATGTCATGTACGTGTCTATTGTACCTAATTCTTAGTTGTGTACATGAGGCAAGTTTACGACAAATTCTTGTGTGTTCACCATAGTCGATCACAAGGGGTTAAAGAGCCATCTGCGACACACATATGAGGCCAGCTGAGCTGCCATGTAGTGATGGAGCGGCACTTCCTCTTGTTGTCGATCGTTGTCGGCAAAGAGATCGGAAACTCGGCATACGCGTGGGCGGATTGGCACGTCCAGGTACAGACGCTAAGTTATCAGCATACGCAGGTATACATGCTCGTCCATGTATGGATGAGCGCCCAAGTATATCTTTTCGGTCGGATGCATGCGTGATGCAAGTATGAAACTTGGGGTGCTTGATCTGTACGTATAGAGGCTCATGCCCAGCCGGTCGTCCAAGGGAACCGAAAGGAACACAACGGCTGCGGCCAGAGAGGATATGTTTTGGAGTGTCGCCTGACCATTTTTTTCTGAGAATAAAGCAGTACATGTATTTTTTTTCATGCATCCATACATCAACGGACGAGTACATGCATGCACATAAAAATGCATCAGCCCTCATGACGCTAAACTTTTCTGGAAGAGTCCTAGTCCAGAATACATGCATGCATATAGAAAGACATCATCCCACGGGAGTGCTTGCATGCATATAAAAAAGCATCACTTTTTATTGGAAGAGTCCTAGCCTAGTAAGGGAAGAAGCACACATATAGAAAGACATCAGCCAACGTCTTGCTAGTTTTTTTTTCTTCATACCATGCTTTGTTTATCTATTTATTAAGGGAACCTGGATGAAACGTTTTTATCTCATAATAGCAGTGGTGGGTAATTCTTCCACTTAACACAGATCTAATGGCTATAAAAAATTAGTCTATTAAATAAATGGTTGGATATTTCTGATTTTTGTGGTATTTTCTAGCCTATTTCTCTTATTTCTGGTGAGCCCATCAAACACTTTTAATATATAATAGAAGATTTGCAATTTCGTCAAACTTTTCAAATTCGTCATTTGAGGTTATTCTTCATTGCTTGAGCAGATTATATATACATATTTTAGCTTTTCTTGTCCTCAACAGCATCCACATATTACTAATACTTCAGTTTGATTTCTTCATCTATGTGGATGTGATCGGACCCGCTCCCCTCTATGCTAAGCTCAACCCAATCTGTTCACAAATTCTTCATATGCGTTCTACTTGACACCGTTCAAAGTCTTCACTGTGTCCTTGACAGCTGAAGAAATTGCGAACACATTTTAAAATTTCAAAAAGTTTTTTTTGGCGGTTGCCACAATAACTTCATCCCGCGCTGCACACTCGTGGATAAGTATGTGCAAATGCATGTGTGACGCGTGTCACTGAGATGTGAATGGTCAGGGGCTTATCCATCCAAAATCTTCGGACCCCTCAGTTTTCACCGCGGCTATAAATAGCCTTGACCCCGTCAACCTAGTTTCACTTCGCTCCTCTGCTCCCGTCACTCTCAAATCTCAAACCCTAGCACCGCCGCTGGATTTCATCACCACCGGAGAAGAAGAGCTTCACTGCGTCGACTTCTTCGTCGTCGTACTCACGTCGGACGCGGATTTCTTCACCTCCGCCGCCGCCGTAGCTGTCTTTCGTTGCCAAGTTTGGGCATGGAAGATCTGAACTGATGATTTCCATCGTTTCGTCGTCCAGTTCATCGAGTTCATCACTGGGGTAATTAAATGCTAATTTTACCACCCCGTTTGATCTTCACTCTACTCGAAAATCTTTAAGTGTTGTTTTTACCACTCTTTCAATTCTTCGGCACTTCCTTTTGGCCAGTCTTGTGTATTTCAACTAAGTTATGCCTACTATCTATGTTCCTCAATTATGCAATTGCTTCAATTTGTACAACTGTAACATCCAAAAATTCTAAATTTTGGAATGTTATATTAATTAAATAAATATGATTGATTGTTTGATTGTTTGTTTGATTGATTGATTGAAAGTGAGTGAAATTTGAAATTTTTGAAAGTTTATTGAGAGGGAATGAAATGACTTTCCCAAATTTTCACTTTGCATTTTGATCTCAAGGAATTCAAATTCATTTCATCACAAAACCCTAGAGTGAAGATGATATGACTTCTTCCATTTAAAGAAATGAAAAGGGATTTGGAAAGGATTCGAATTTCCATTTGAAAATATTTTCAAATTCAGAAACTTTATGCAACTCAATGATTTTCATGAGGGAAGATAAAATGACTTCTTAAAATTATATGAAATATGAGTTGGAAGTTTAAAAGAAAGGATTTGAAAGTGCTTTGAAATTCAAACTCAAACCCAATTTGGAGTTATTTGGTTGTTATTCAATTTATTTTTATCCAAAAATAAAATATATGAAAAATAGGGTAATATGATTCCCCCAACATAAAAATGGAGAAAATAAATTTGAATTCATTTTGGTAATTTAAAATAATTTTATTTGCATTTTAAATTCAACTGTAGCACTTTTTGAATTATATGAATTTTTGTGGATTTTATTTGACTTTTAAAAATAGTGCATGTTTTAGGAAATCTTTTTATGAAAATTTTGATATATTATATGCCTATATATTATTTTTATTTATTTTTTTTATTTTCTTTTTGTTTGACTGCTTTTATTTTATTTATTTAAAAAAAACGCTGCGAAGGCCCAGCCTACCTCACGATAGGAGGTTGTCTTCAACCTCCAGTGCGTGCGCACGAGCTCCATGGCCGCCGTGATTGATGTGCCCGCTCGCTCCTTTCCTTCTCCCCACCTGCCCGGAAGCTTCCTCTTCTCCGGAACCTTCCATTCCCGGTCCTCCCCGTCATTAAGAGGCCTTACTAGCCGAGATCGACGCCGACGACAAATCCGGCCATGCCGGATTTGCTCACCCTTGCTGCTGCAGCTAGACGCATATTCTAGGCCTATAAATACTACCCTGGTGTTGCCCTCTGTTCCCTCGTCCGAAGCCCTCTCCTTGGGGAGCTTTTCCCTTTCCCCATCTCGTGAAATTCCTCACCGGAGCTTCGTCAACTCCGGCGACCATTCCACGCCGCCCCGAGGCTTGTCCCGACCCTGCCACGGCCTTCCCCGAGGTTGCCGCGACCTCCTCTTCCATGTCCCGTGCTCGCCTTCCTCCAGGAGTCACTACATCGCCAGATCCGAGGTCATCTTCCCCAACTCCTGCGACCAACTCCGGTAAGATCCTATAAATTCCCGTAATTCATTTTTTTCAGAAAAATAGCAATCTAAAAAAATTCATATCTATTAGTCTACTTATCCAAATTGAGTGATTCAAAAGCCTAGAGTTTCAGAAAAAATTGTAGTTTCTGTTGGATGCAAAAAAAAATTATGTTTGACCTTTTTAAATTTGAGTTTGATGAAATTTGCTCAAATCACCAATTTGGCAATATCTTGAGTTTTATAATGTATTTTTGATTGTTTCTTTTTGCTAATGTTTTGTTATTGATTTTTTTATCCAGTAGAATTTAGTAAATTATTTTTAGTTTATTTTAAAATAGGTTTATAGCAAAACAGTACTGCTTTAGTATAGTTCTGTTTTATTCCCTTTTCTTTTTTTAAAATGATTTTAATTATTTTCTTTTGTCACTTTTGACAAAATTTGTTAGGATTATGTTAGTCTACAGTAGACAAATATTTTTTCATATTGTTTTTATTTTGTTTTGTATTAAAGTTTGTCTAGGTTATAATATGAGTTTTATAAAGGCTTTTAGTTGATTCTTTTGCTAGGGAATTTTTTTTGTAAAATACTTTCTGTTTATTACAAGTTTTATATTTTATTTTCTGTTAATTTATGAGTTTAATATTTTCTTGCTGTTAAGTTTATTAGGACAAAATTACTTTGTTGTTGTAGTTAAGTCATAGAGTTTTGTTTAGTAGTTTTCTTTATAGTTTGCCTTTGAAGTTTTCTTTGGATTTCTATTTGGTTTTTCTTATGGATTTCTCTTCATTGCTTTTTATTTGTTGATTCTTATTTTGGGTGCTAGAATGCTTGTAAGAATGATTATTTATGTGTATGCAATTGTGTGATTAATATAGATTTCATCGGAGAGTGACGAATAGTTCTATCAAGTTATTTCTGAGTGCGCTATTATCTTCATCAACTATTACTAGGCAAGTTCACTTTGACCATATTTTGAATACCTATGTTTTTATTGCATTAGTGTCACTTTTCTTCTTGCATCTAATAGGTATATTGAAACTTGTAGTCTGAGTAGAATTATGAGGTAGGAACCCAAGCCCTTGTCACCAAGCACCGGGAATCGTCGTTAAGTTAGTTGCAGCTATGCTTCAGTAGACGGGGATTGGTATGAGTGTTTAATGTGAGATGTGAGTGTGATAATAATATCTAGATCAACCTCAAGACTACAAGACTTCAAGATTTCAACACACCTCTGGGTGGACTGCCTGCAAGAAGAGGGGATCCTAGGGATTGACTAGTGATCACCCGGTTCTACGGACTCAAGAGCAGATCCTAGGGATTGACTAGCGATCACCTAGTGCTACATACTTAAGCGGGGATCCTGGGGGTTGACCAGTGATTACCCGGGGATCATAGGGATTGATAAATGATCACTCAGAACATACCAGGGGATCCTAGGGACTGACTAGTGATCACCCATGATTTACCAGGGGATCCGGGGGATTGACCAGTGATCACCCAATTTTACGAAAGGCCACCCAGGCTCAAAGAGATTGATGGATCTTTCAAGACCAGAAGCTTTCGTGTGCAGCCGCAAGCTATTATTGGCTCTAGCATAGTCGAGTACTTTGGAAAGACTGTGTCTCGGTCATCCCGTTCTCAAACACCAGGCAGTGCGAGGACTTCAAAGGAGGCGATCGAGTCTTGCGGGAAAAGAGCGCAAACCTCTGCAGAGTGTTAAAACCTAATCGATTAGCCGTGTCCCCAATTACGGACAATTTGAGCGATTGGAATTGGATCGTCTGGATATTCTCAACACTGTTACCGATTAAATGTATTGGGATTAATGACTTGGGAATGAGAATTGGTTGGCAGAACCATCTCATAAATAACATCCACGTAGTATTAAAATGCAAATGAAAACCATGAGTTAGGACAAAACTGGCTTTTATGCAAAAACTCAGACTTAGAGCCTCCTCAGCCATATTGCATATAGAATAGCCTTTTCATCTGCTTATATTCTGATCTTGCTGGTACATTCAATGTACTGACCTACACGGCTACAACGTATCATGTTGTAGATATTTTCTACGACGAGTAAGAGAGGATATAGGGTTACGGTCTACACTCAACTTGCGGTTGGCGTTGATGGGACTCCACACCCTTATTGATTTGTTTCCGCTGTGATAAATAAGGTATACTCTGGATCTACGGTATTTATTATACATGTGATGTTATGGTATTTCATCAAAGTACTGTGTGTGCCAGCATACTAATCCTGGGATGGCACCGAAAGCACAGAGAGTTGATCGTATCGGGTCGGGTCGTTACAGAGATGGTATCAGAGCACATGTTGACTGTAGGACGTGACCCTAGAAACTGGAAAGCCCTAGGACAGGATAGCTCTAAAATTTTATTTTCAAAAGAGGTCCTTTATTTCTTGTCTTCTTTGATTTTAACAAATAGTCCCTCTTACCTCCAATAGTTAGAATATATCCCTTCCCCTTCGACCACACGAAGAATCTATGGAGGACCATCACATAGTACAAGGATTGAATCTACAACAATTGAAGACTCCGAAGACTCGAAGATATTGAAAACCCTTAAGAAATTCCAAGATTCATATGACCCTTTAGAAGACCAAAACCCCTAATATATACTCCCGTTAGACATGATGATTTGTGAGCTGTCATTTGTGTGTGTTTTCCGATAGCCAAAAATAAAACATATTTTCAAAAATATATTGTTTGTGTGGGTATCTCTCCCTCTCTCTCCAACCTTACCTCATCGCTACTAAACCCATCAGATGCCACCAAGACGTGACAATACCCGGAGTGGCTCAGGAAGCAATGGGCCCAGCATAGAACAGTTGCTCCAGACCCAGAACCAGATGTTGCAGCTCCTGATGCAGAACCAGAACCAGAACAACAACAACCCGCCACCCCAAGTTGATAGCCTTACCCGTTTTCTGAGCTTGAATCCACCCGTGTTCTCAAGCAGCACGGAGCCGATTGTTGCTGATGACTGGCTCCGCAGGATTGGAAGGGAGCTGGCCACAGTAGGATGCAATGATGCAGAGAAGGTGAGGTTTGCCGCTCACCAATTGGATGGACCAGCAACTTCATGGTGGGAGAATTACACCACCACATACCCCATAACAAATGTGACTTGGGATCAGTTACAACAAGCTTTCCGCACCGCACATATTTCAGCTGGAGCCATGAGTCTGAAGAAGAGGGAATTCCGCAACCTACGCCAAGGAAGCCGTACGGTAGCACAGTACGTGGATGAGTTCGGCCAGCTAGCTCGTTATGCTCCAGGAGACATAGCCACAGATGCCGCTAAACAGGAGAAGTTCCTGGATGGACTGAACTATGAGCTGGGAATGCAGTTGACCGTGGCTAACTGTAATAATTATCAAGAATTGGTTGACAAGGCTATCATACTTGAAGGCAAACAGCGGCAGATGGAGTACCACCAGAGGAGGTACGGACAGGGAAGGTATAACCCTGGAGTTCAACAAAAACCCCGCTACACCCCGTACTTAGGAAATACTGGATCAAGACACAATAAGTTTGGAGTACACAACCATCAGTACCATGGAGGTCATTCTCAACACGGAAGCATTGGACACCACCTCAGTGGCCACAGTCATGACAGTGGAACTGGAGGAAGTAGAAACCAACAACATTCCAGCCCCGCCGCACCCACAAAGAAGGACAAGAGTCATATTACATGTTTTGAGTGCAAGAACACCGGACATTATGCCAATGATTGTCCAAAAAAGAAGCAAAGAACTCAAGGAACGTATGGAAGCGCAAGGAAACCCAGGGAACTGTCGGAAGTTAATTGTTTTCGTTGCACTGCTGCAGGACATTATGCCATTGATTGCCCGGAACCCAAGGAAGCTGGAGCTGAGTAGTTAAGATTTTAATATTGGTAAATGTAGTAGGAAGCACTCTTACTTTTATGATGATATGGAGTTGAATTTTTGTAATGGAAGCCTCAGAGATTGTAATGAATTCATGAATCAATAAAATTAATTGTCATGATTGCATATGTTGAATTGTATGAGTTGATACTCTATAAACAAAGATTTTGACCATTTTTGAGGATATGAGAAATATGGTCTACGGATGGATTGGTGCATTACATTTTAAGGGTGGTAATACCCAATGAGAACACCAGACCAATGAAAAGGAAAATGTTGTTCCCTAAGGTGGAATTTGGACAAAAATAAGTTGGAGTCTGTTTTGTTATGATGGTTACCCCGAGAGTATGAAGGAACGAAGTACATTGGATTTAAGAAGGTGTAATGTTGGAAAATGGAACAATAGTAACTCCAAGGATGGGTTAAAGCGGTACAAGTATTGAAGTGGGCCCATACCCCACAGGCCCAGGAGTTAATAAGGATCAAACACTACCTTGTTGAAGGAAGCAATCCCGTAGAAGCGGTGACTTGATCAGCAAACGTTTTCCTAGGAGGATACGAAAACCCGAGAGATGTGAAGGAACGATAGATGCTTTGTTCAGCTTGCAGAATCAATGGATTTATCCGAACTTAGTTCGTCGACAAGAGAAATGTCTGCAATGCTTGTGAGGATGCCCAAGTGTTAGACTACGTGATTCACTGTCTGCGTATGAAGTAATGATTCAAGTACGGGATGGATTGGCCCCCATAACAGAGACTTCTATCATGAACTATCATATGTTGATGGGAAATCAAAGAGCCTTAAAACCTTAGAAGAGTGTCGACACGATAAGCCAAAAACCTTAGAATGGCAGAACGATGGAACCCTGTACATGCAACCGTTGCCAATCGTAGGATATATGATGAGGGTCAACCCAGACCATTTTCTTGCAGGACAACCCACAAACTATTGACCACCATGAGAATTCCGATATTTGTTTAGCATTGGCGACAGACCTGTCAGCTAAGAAGACCCAGTCTCAGGAACAACCTTATTTCGACGAAAGGACATGGGATTTTGAGAGAAAGAGGTTATGTTCTTACCAGAAAAGCACCAGTGAAAGAGTTATCCCGAGGATACGAGAAGACAGACGTTGTCAACATTAAAGGTGGAATACCAGAGTTTGATGGACCCATGACTTTGATTCTAAGTGTGGTAGCACCCCAGACCTTTCCCAACCAAATGGATTTGCTGGAAGACACCCAAACCTTAACCTTTTCTTGCTAGCCTCTCCGAATCTCGAGGACGAGATTCCTTTTAAGTGTGGTAGGTTTGTAACATTCCAAAATTCTAAATTTTGGAATATTATATTAATTAAATAAATATGATTGATTGTTTGATTGTTTGTTTGATTGATTGGTTGAAAGTGAGTGAAAATGGAAATTTTTGAAAGTTTATTGAGAGGGAATGAAATGACTTTCCCAAATTTTCACTTTGCATTTTGATCCCAAGGAATTCAAATTCATTTCATCACAAAACCCTAGAGTGAAGATGATACGACTTCTTCCATTTAAATAAATGAAAAGGGATTTGGAAAGGATTTGAATTTCCATTTGAAAATATTTTCAAATTCAGAAACTTTATGCAACTCAATGATTTTCATGAGGGAAGATAATATGACTTCTTCAAATTATATGAAATATGAGTTGGAAGTTTAAAAGAAAGGATTTTAAAGTGGTTTGAAATTCAAACTCAAACCCAATTTGGAGTAATTTGGTTGTTATTCAATTTATTTTTATCCAAAAATAAAATATATGGAAAATAGGGTAATATGATTCCCTTCAACATAAAAATGGAGAAAAATAAATTTGAATTCATTTTGGTATTTTAAAATAATTTTATTTGCATTTAAATTCAACTTTGGCACTTTTTGAATTATATGACTTTTTTTGGATTTTTTTTTACTTTAAAAAATAGTGTATGTTTTAGGAAATCTTTTTATAATTTTTTTGATATATTATATGATTATATATTATTTTTATTTATTTTGTTTATTTTCTTTTTGTTTGAGTGCTTTTATTTAAAAAAAACTTTGCGAAGGCCCAGCCTACCTCACGATAGGAGGTTGTCTTCAACCTCCAGTGCGTGCGCACGTGCTCCATGGCCGCCGTGATTGGTGCGCCCGCTCGCTCCTTTCCTTCTCCCCACCTACCTGGAAGCTTCCTCTTCTCCGGAGCCTTCCATTCCCGGTCCTCCCCGTCATGGCCGAGATCGACGCCGACGAAAAATCTGGCCATGCCGGATTTGCTCACCCTTGCTGCTGCACCTAGACACATCTTCTAGGCCTATAAATACTACCCCGGTGTTGCCCTCTGTTCCCTCGCCCGAAGCCCTCTCCTTGGGGAGCTTTTCCCTTTCCCCATCTCGTGAAATTCCTCACCGGAGCTTTGTCAACTCCGGCGACCATTCCACGCCGCCCGAGGCTTGTCCCGACCCTGCCACGGCCTTCCCCGAGGTTGTCGCGACCTCCTCTACCACGTCCCGTGCTCGCCTTCCTCCGGGAGTCACAACATCACCAGATCCGAGGTCATCTTCCCCAACTCTGGTGATCAACTCCGGTAAGATCCAATAAATTCCCGTAATTCATTTTTTTCAGAAAAATAGCAATCTAAAAAAAATTCATATTTATTAGTCTACTTATCCAAATTGAGTGATTAAAAAGCCTAGAGTTTCAGAAAAATATGTAGTTTCTGTTGGATGCAAAAGTTTTTATGTTTGACCTTTTTAAATTTGAGTTTGATGAAATTTGGTCAAATCACTAATTTGGCAATATCTTGAGTTTTATAATGTATTTTTGATTGTTTCTTTTTGCTACTGTTTTTTTATTGATTTTTTTATCCAGTAGCATTTAATAAATTATTTTTAGTTTATTTTAAAATAGGTTTATAGCAAAACAGTACTGCTTTAGTATAGTTCTGTTTTATTGCCTTTTCTTTTGTTTTAAATGATTTTAATTATTTTCTTTTTTCACTTTTGACAAAATTTGTTAGGATTATGTTAGTCTACAGTAGACAAATATTTTATATATTGTTTTTATTTTGTTTTGTTTTAAAGTTTGTCTAGGTTATAATATGAGTTTTATAAAGGCTTTTAGTTGATTCTTTTGCTAGGGAATTTTTTTTATAAAATACTTTCTGTTTATTATTAGTTTTATATTTTATTTTCTGTTAATTTATGAGTTTAGTATTTTCTTGCTGTTAAGTTTATTAGGACAAAATTATTTTGTTGTTGTAGTTAAGTCATAGAGTTTTGTTTAGTAGTTTTCTTTATAGTTTGCCTTTGAAGTTTTCTTTGGATTTCTATTTGGTTTTTCTTATGGATTTCTCTTCATTGCTTTTTTATTTGTTGATTGTTATTTTGGGTGCTAGAATGCTTGTAAGAATGATTATTTATGTATATGCAATTGTGTGATTAATATAGATTTCATCGGAGAGTGACGAATAGTTCTATCAAGTTATTTCTGAGAGCGCTATTATCTTCATCAACTATTACCAGGCAAGTTCACTTTGACCATATTTTGAATACCTATATTTTTATTGCATTAGTGTCACTTTTCTTCTTGCATCCAATAGGTATATTGAAACTTGTAGTCTCAGTAGAATTATGAGGTAGGAACCCAAGCCCTTGTCACCAAGCACCGGGAATCGTCGTTAAGTTAGTTGCAGCTATGCTTCAGTAGACGGGGATTGGTATGAGTGTTTCATGTGAGATGTGAGTGTGATAATAATATCTAGATCAACCTCAAGACTGCAAGACTTCAAGATTTCAACACACCTCTGGGTGGACTTCCTGCAAGAAGAGGGGATCCTAGGGATTGACTAGTGATCACCTGGTTCTACAGACTCAAGAGCAGATCCTAGGGATTGACTAGCGATCACCCGGTGCTACATACTTTTGCGGGGATCCTAGGGGTTGACCAGTGATTACCCGGGGATCATAGGGATTGACTAATGATCACCAGGAACTTACCAGGGGATCCTAGGAACTGACTAGTGATCACCCATGATTTACCAAGGTATCCGGGGGATTGACCAGTGATCACCCAATTTTACGGAAGGCCACCCAGGCTCAAAGAGATTTTTGGATCTTTCAAGGCCAGAAGCTTCCGTGTGCAGCCGCAAGCTATTATTGGCTCTAGCATAGTCGAGTACTTTGGAAAGACTGTGTCTCGGTCATCCTGTTCTCAAACACCAGGCAGTGCGAGGACTTCAAAGGAGGCGATCGAGTCTTACGGGAAAAGGGCGCAAACCTCTGCAGAGTGTTAAAACTTAATCGATTAGCCGTGTCCCCGGTTACGGATAATTTGAGCGACTGGAATTGGATCGTCTGGATATTCTCAACACTGTTACCGATTAAATGTATTGGGATTAATGACTTGGGAATGAGAATTGGTTGGCGGAACCATCTCATAAATAACATCCACGTAGTATTAAAATGCAAATGAAAACCATGAGTTAGGACAAAACTGGCTTTTATGCAAAAACTCAGACTTAGAGCCTCCTCAGCCATATTGCATATAGAATAGCCTTTTCATCTGCTTATATTGTGATCTTGCCGGTACATTCAATGTACTGACCTACATGGCTGCAACGTATCATGTTGCAGATATTTTCTACGACGAGTAAGAGACGATATAGGGTTACGGTCTACACTCAACTTGCGGTTGGCGTTGATGGGACTCCACACCCTTATTGATTTGTTTCCACTGTGATAAATAAGTTATAGTCTGGATCTACGGTATTTATTATACTTGTGATGTTATGGTATTTCATCAAAGTACTGTGTGTGCCAGCATACTGATCCAGGGATGGCACCGAAAGCACAGAGACTTGATCGTATCGGGTCGGGTCGTTACAACAACTCTGGAACCTAAGTCAAGAACACTTAGTGAATTGCGTCAAGACGATAAGGGTCAATTTCCTCAACTGGTTTATTTTGAAAATTTCTAAGAACGCATGTGACTCTTCCCAATTTCCTCGCAACTATACTCTGTTCACAGGTACAAATGTCTGCCGATGAATCACTTGGTTCTCATCAAATTAATTCATTTGCAGCATTGCTTAAGGAAAATCCTCCAACTTCTTCAGAGTCCTCACGAGTTCAAAAACCTCTGTTGAAGAAAATGGCTGAAGGAAAAAGGCCTCAGAAAGGAGGCAAGAGGAAAGAGGAACAGACTGCTTTCGAGATTCCTGATGACTTATACGCAGGGTACTGCACACCTGATGAAAATATACATGGCCCTGAAACTAAGAAGCAGCGCAAAACGCACACTCAGAAAATCAAGAGATACTGGACATATGAGTGGAGAGACTACAGATACGTCACTCCCAAGTATATGAAGGACTTTGTTGTGAAGCCTCCATGCAATAGGCCACCGCTTGCTGAAGGTCAAGTTGCTCATCCGACAAGTATCAGAAGGGGTGAAGAATTCCCCAAGGAATGGGCAAGGCGTCAAGCTAAATTAGCGAAACAAACAAAGAAGGCCATTGATGAATTCAACAGGGCCTCAAAGGCCTCAACTGAAGCTGGTGCTAGTGGCAGTGGCAGTATACCAAAGAAATCTATGCCTAAGAAGCCTGCTCACAAGCCCAAGCCGTCTGATACAAAGCCCTCAGTGGCCAAGCCGGCTGCTACAAAGGCCTCAACACCCAAGATTGCAAAATCTTCAGTGCCTCCTCCTGCTACAAGTTCTTCAATGGCAGCAGCAAGAGCTTCAACACCGGTTGTGCTCGCATCTTGTCAGCGCACCGATGGCTTTCCAATAGCCTCAATTGCTGCATCAAGTGCCTTAGTGAGTGGGCAACCATCGTCTTCACTGCCCAAGCTGAAGAAAAAGGTCACTGATGGCCATGGAACTAGGCCAAGTCCCAAAAGCAAGACCGTTGTGCCTCAGGCTGATGAACAAGGGCTAGCTGACGAAGATGAGCTCGCCAAGTTCCTCAGAAGAAAGCAAGAGCAAGCTACAATAGCTAAGAATTCCTCAGTTCCATTGCTGCTGGACCCCAAGAAGCTTCTTGACTTCATTGATATCTGGTGCACTAAGCCAGATACGCCTCTTGACGATCTCAACTTACCTCCTGGTTCAGGCCACGTACTATCTGCATTCATTTTGAACGAAAAGCACAAGATTGCTCAGGCCAAGCTGGTGAAGAAACAACAATTACAGAAGGAGAAGGAGTTGAAGAAGAATATGCTCACCATATCTCCTCAGCAGCTAGTCACTCTTCAATCTGAGATTCAACAGCTGTCTAAAGAATATGATCGCCAAGCAAATCATTGTTGTGGTGTCAAGGACAGATTCATCGCTGCCACCACCAAGGTAGTTGATGACCACAACAAGCGTGAGGCAGCCAAGTTTGGCATGGTGCCTCCTTCCAGTTCTTCAGCTCCTCCGCCAACTGCATAGGCCAGTGAGACTGCGCCTCCATCTCCTCCACAAGAAACTGCCAGGGCAACTGAGGAAGTTGCGCCTGAAGAAACTGCCAGGGCGACTGCATCAATCGTACCTGAAGAAACTGAACCACCAAGTTCCTCAGCAGCAGCGCCTCCAACTACTTCATCATTGAAGATCATCACCCTTCCTTCTGCATCAGAAGCAAAGAAGACCAAGGCTGCTGAGAAGGAAGCTAAAAAGAGAAAAGCTTCAGCTCCTCCCACTGCTCCTGAATCTGTGAAGAAATTGAAGATGGCACCATTGTCTTCAGTTATTCCCATTGATGCAGTTCCCATTTCATCAGCGCCCCTGGCTTGTTCAAATGATGACCGCCAGATGGTTCCATATGGGGTGGAATATGAAATTCCTTAAGCTGATGATGAAGAAGAGAATGATGACCACTCTGCTGCTACCACAGAGCAGATGGATGAGGAAATTGAAGTTGAAGCCGATGTTTCACTTCACCAAGTATCATCATGGAAGCCCCCACAAGCTCTGTTGACTGAAGAAAATGCTGCTACTTCATCTGGAAGTAGTGAAGCAACTGAAGAGGATGTGGATATTGACAGTGCTACAACGCCCGTACTCCATGATGAATTTTGGGAAGCAGCTCACCCTAATTCACCCGTCACCACTCCCCTCACACAAGTGCCTCAGTCGCCTATGCGCACTGAAGAAATTCATACTGGCTCTGAGGATAGGCAACCATCTCTTCAGACCATCAATGAAGAAATTCCAGCTGCAACAGCTGATGAAATTGCTCAAGATGACCAGATGGTCGATGTCATCAATACATCTCCTCCGCGCACAGATTCAATTCCTTCAGCAGATACTGACACAGTCCCAACTACCACTGCTGAGGAAATTGCAAAATCTCTTGCCGTGACTGATCCTCAAGATTCTACTGGGTCTCCACGACTAGTATTTGATGTACGACCCAAGAAGCAAAATCTTCAACCAGTTCCTGTCATGCCCAAGATTGGCAGAAGCCTCAGGCGACCCCAATTCGATAATGTCAAATTCTTCGAAGAAAAGAATTTCTTCGTAGGTGAGTCTCCATATGACTCAGCCAAGATAAGGCGCATGCGCTTCTGGATGAAGACACAGATGAACTACTATGCTTCTTTGCTGTTTGACAAGAACAAGATCTTCTCGCATCGCCATATTCCTCATGTGGATATGGAGTCTCTTCCCTGCTTCCGGCCTTTATTGGCTGTTTTTCACGATGCTGGATTACTCAGCTTCTGCTCTGACGTTTGCGATTGGATTGAAGAGCTTATTCTTCAATTCTACACTACGGTGCATTTCTCAGGGAACGCTCACGACATTGCAACATAGGCTCTGGACTGGATGAGTGAAGACACTCATTACAAAGCACTTGTTGACGAACTTCTTCGGGCTCTACCAGTTGATCCACCCCATGATGAAGCAAAGAAGATCTATGAAGAACCTGAGCTGCCACATCATGTGATGCAAGTGCTTATGAAGCCATTGGCTGAAGGAGAAGCTCCAAGGACAACCTTCCTTGTGAAGGATTTGCTATATGTGCCAAGAACAGTCTATCGCATTCTGGCCAAAGCCCCATAAAATGTCACAACTCCAACACTGAAGAAGTTATGGGAGTCATGAAGAATATGCTGTTCCACATCATACATGGTACTCCCATCAACATCCATGATTTCTTCATGAGGACTTTGGTCACAGTGGCCCAGTCACCTTTTGATCTGAAGCCGTATGCCCCATGGATCATGAGATTCATCAGATCCCAGTCATCAATTCATTACAAGGCTGATTGTCAGAATCATCTAAGCTATCTGCCAGAAGTTGAAGTTCTTCAGAGCACTCTCTCTACAGTTCCTAGCAAGGGCAAGGCTATAATTGATGAAGGAATTCGTCCCCTTGATGGACAATTTCATCAGCCTGTCTCAAATTCCACTGCTGATGAAACTGCTAGCCAGGACACAGCTGCAAATGCTTCAAAACCATCTTCTTAACCTGAAGCACTGTGTGTCATGACGGACCGTGAATTACTCATAAGCTTGCACCAGAAAGTTGACAAGAATCATCGATGGGTTAAGTGTTAGTTTGCTGCAATTCAAGCCAACATGACAGTGACGCATAACGCCGTCCGCAAGAACCACTACTATGTACACGAAATCTTTGACAGATCATGGGCCATACTCTCACACCTCAAGACAGATGAAGAACTTGTTGCTATGGATTTTCAGATAAACTTTGATTGGGCAGATCCGCCCAGGAAGAAGTTCAAGAAAACTCAAGTTCCTCCTCTCATGCCGAGCTCAGAGTCTTCATCACGCACCACTGAAGAAAATGAAGCTGTTGAAGACACTGTTGCTGGTCCCTCTGCTTCGCGCGACCTCGACATCACTGGCGCTCCCTCGTTTTCACCATGATGATTTTCTTCAGGGGCGTTAGTCCTCAGCTTTGTCTCCTTTTGGTCATTTGATGACAAAGGGGGAGAAGTCTGAGTTAGTCTTCAAGCGGGTCGTTATATGGGCTGTTTTTGCTGAGTTACAACTCTTGAACTTCATTTGATTCGCTCTTTGATGAGTTGTAACTTAAATAACTGTTGGTTGTCTGACTCTTTTGCTACATTTTATATGCATGCTCTGATCTTAAATATATCTACTCATGCATGCACAATTTCGCCAGACACCAATTTTCATCATGCATTCATATTCTTCAAATATCTTATGATCATGCATGATTGGATTCCAAGATATAGGGGGAGATCTCCACAATTTCAACCTGCCATGTGCATTTGCAATCCAAAGCAAATTCTTCATATGCACATCTTCAGGGGGAGTTCCTTAGTATCTTGTAACCAATTTCTTCATACTCTGTACTTACACTTCAATTATTCACTCCCGTTGAAAACCTAACCAATTTGTCATCAATCACCAAAAAGGGGGAGATTGTAAGTGCATCAAGTGCCCCCTTAGTGGTTTTGGAGTATTGAAGACAAATAGGTTGAGGAACTAATGTGTTTGTGAGTGTACACAGGAAATATAGTCCCTGAAGATTTGGTTTAACACATGGAAGACGACCCCTAAAAATTGGATTTCTTCAAGTGAAGAATTTGGTGATGAAATTGGTACGGCCTTTGAAGAAATTGACGTGAAGACTGGAAGCTTGAAGACTTTTGTTTTCGTAGTTTCTTTCTTCTTATCTGAGTCATAGGAAAAACCGTACTGTTAAAGGGGGTCTAGGTGAATCATAGTTCACATTTCCAAAGTGATTCTCAAACCTATACATACACAAACCGCTTCGAGTGAAGCCTTTGGAAATCTCCAGAACAGCTGACGCATTTGCTAGCGACAGTGACAAAGTTCATCTGGTCACTGACGAATTTGGTCAGGCTGAGGAGTTAGGATTTCGCTAGTGCGATCCACCTAAAAGTGAGGAAATTGAGTGCCCTGACGAATTTGAGAGTTCAAATTCTGACCGTTGCTGTGCCGCGGGCAAGCTATCGAGTGGATCCTTATCCTGACAATGGTCGAATCAGAGAAGGGCATTTATGACAATTCATGTCGGGTTGCCCCCAGGCTATAAATAGCCGCCCCCCACAACCACTTGTTGGTTGGCTGCTCCGAGAGAACTTGACACTTGTCATTTGAGAGCAACCCATACTCTGACGACATTGAGAGAATCCTAAGTGAGGAAAAACCCAGAGCCAAAGTGATTGAGCGTCATTGAAGAGATTGATCTGTGTGATCCGACGCATGTTACCTTTGAAGACTGTCATTCTTCCAGACGGTTAGGCGTCATGTTCTGAGCACACTCAGAGTCATTGTGGTGTGCCGATGAACAATTCTGTGAAGGTTTTGGAATTCTACCTTGAAGACTTACCACGAGTGATTGGGCGAGGTCTAAGTGACCTTAGATCAAGAGGAATACGGTGAGGACTGTGTGTCCTCTGAGTTCGTCTCAGCCGCCTCACCCAGACATACAGTTGATACAGCAACTGGAACTGGTCTACCAAATCGCAGTGTCTTCACCGAGCCAACCTGGTTTCAAATTCCTCACCCATCCCTTTACATTATTTCGCTGCTGAAGAATTTGTGATCTACTTTCTGAAGAACTTGAACCGAAGACTTTCATCAAGCTGTATTCTATTTCTTCAGTTCATGTTCCTCATGTTTGTATGACTATATGATTGCATGTTCTTCATCTATATGTATTCTGTATGCGTACTTTTTATTTCTGTGATGACTTAGTTCCCTCGTGTTTCTATTTCTTCACTCTGATCTTCGTCAAATTCATCAGAGTTTGATGAATTTCTAAAAATCTCCCATTCACCCCCCCTCTGGGAGTAAACCTGTGCTTTCAATTATTTTCATTAGTTACTAAAGAAACTCCTCCTTTCTTAGGAATGCAATGAACTGGACTTACCCATTTACTATCAGATATAGGGTAGATTACCCCTGCATCAAGGAGACGTATTACCTCTTTTCTTACCACATTTTTGGAGGCTGGATGAAGTCTTCGGTGGCTTTTAATTATTGGTTTAGCTCCCTCCTCAATAGGGATAGCATGAGAATAAATGGATGGATGTATCCCCTTTACATCCTTCATTGAGTAGCCTAAAGCCTTACGATGCTTACTCAGTACCACCAATAGTTTCTCCTTTTCTTTCCCTGAAAGGTCAGCATTAACGATAACAGGAAATCTTTCTGTATTATCCATAAATTCATACCTCAGCCCTTTGGGTAAGGGTTTCATATTGGGAGTAGGTAATTCCTCGTCTCCTTTCCTTTCAAGTACCTCATAGACTTTATTCAAGCGCGGGCAAACTATTGGAGTAGCATCCATTAGCATTTCAATTTCCTACTTTTCTTCATCTTCAAACAAGGATTCAGGTCTCACCAATACCCACTCAACTTCATCTTCTAGTGTTTGGAGATGAATCTCAGCTAATTGATTCAATTTCTGCTCTCCTCTATCTTGAGCTTCCTCTTCATATGGCTTGCTTAATACAGAGAAAAATGGGAATTTAATCATTTCATCTCCCCACTTCATGGAGATAGACTTTTTCTTGATGTATGCTCCTGCAACATTCAGAAAAGAGGTTACAAAAACAATAGGACAATCTTTATCCTCAGAGATCATTAGTACATAAATATCAATAGGAAAAATGAGCGAGTCTATTATAATATTGCCATCTTTAAGGATGCCACACGGTTTCCTGTCGGTTTTATCTGCAAGCTTAATAACAACATCAGTGGGCTCAAGAGTACAGGGAGAAATCTCATCATAGATTGTTGCATAAAGACTGTAAGGAATAATATTGACTGGGGAACCAGGGTCGCATAACCCAAAATAGGACTTGCACCTGAAGGAACATGATAAAATTTGTTTACCAGCATCTTTACCTTCTGCACACCCCTTAAGATAAGAAGTGGTGTCTTTGTCTAGGTAGACTTCTTTGTTTACCACTGGTATTAGGGTAGCAAATTCTTTTACTATATCAACATAAGGTGGAGCCCTGCATTTCTCACCTTGACGCTCCTCTTCCCTTTTGCCGAGGGTGTTCCCTCTGGCTTTCTGCCATTTGGCTTACGATAGGCTTCTTTTTCTCCTCTCAGGTGGTGTAGTCTTCTGATGTCTACTACGCAACTTTACTTCTTGTAGACTCTGTTGGGCCTCCAAGCGCAGAGTTTTGTAGGACAGTAGCAAATTTCCCTCAAGTGGATGACCTAAGGTTTATCAATCCGTGGGAGGCGTAGAATGAAGATGGTCTCTCTCAAACAACCCTGCAATCAAATACAAGAAATCTCTTGTGTCCCCAACACACCAAATACAATGGTATATTGTATAGGTGCACTAGTTCGGCAAAGAGATGGTGATACAAGTGTAGTATGGATAGTAGATATAGATTTTTGTAATCTGAAAATATAAAAACAGCAAGGTAGCAAGTGATAATACGGAGCAAAAACGGTATGCAATGCTTGAAAACAAGGCCTAGGGTTCATACTTTCACTAGTGCAATCTCTCAACAGTGCTAACATAATTGAATCATATAACAATCCCTCAACGTGTGAAAAAGAATCACTCCAAAGTTCTTATCTAGCGGAGAACATAAGATGAAATTGTTGTAGGGTACGAAACCACCTCAAAGTTATCTTTTCTGATCAATCTATTGAGCCATCCATATAAGTGTCACAAACAGCCCTAGAGTTCGTACTAAAATAACACCATATGATACGCATCAATCAACTCTAATGTCACCTAGATACTCCAATGTCACCACAAGTATCCGTGAGTTGATTATTCGATATGCATCAAACAACTTCTGATTCATAATATTCAATCCAACACAAAGAACTTCAAAGAGTGCCCCAAGATTTCTACCAGAGAAAGTAGGACGAAAACGCTCATCAACCCCTATGCATAGATTACCCCAATGTCACCTCGGGAATCCGCGAGTTGAGTGCCAAAACATACATCAAGTGAATCAATATAATACCCCATTATCACCATGGCTATTCATATGCAAGACATACATCAAGTGTTCTCAAATCCAACAAGTATTCAATCCGATAATAGTGAAACCTCAAAGGTAAAAACTCAATTCATCACAACAAGATAGAGAGGGAGAAACACCATATGATCCAACTATATTAACAAAGCTCGCGGTACATCAAGATCGTGCCAAATTAAGAACACGAGAGAGAGAGAGAGAGAGAGATCAAACACATAGCTACTAGTACGTACCCTCAGCCCCGAGGGTGAGCTACTCCCTCCTCGTCATGGAGACCGCCGGGATGATGAAGATGGCCTCCGGTGATGATTTCCCCCTACGGCAGGGTGCCGAAACATGGTCCCGATTGAGTTTTCATGGATACAAAGGCTTGCGGCGGCGAAACTTCTCATCTAGGGTTCTTTCTGGGGTTTTGGGTATTTATAGGAATTTTTGGCGTCGGTCTCACATCAAGGGGGTGCACGAGGAAGCGACAAGCTCGGTCGCCCCTCCATGGGGGGTAGGGCGCGCCGTGTGAGCTTGTCGTGTCCTCGTGGGTCTTCTAGTCCTCCCACAAAGCTTCGGGGGTCTATTTTGGTCCATAAAAAATCACCGTAAATTTTCAGCCCATTCCGAGAACTTTTATTTCTGCACAAAAAATGACACCACCGTAGTTCTGCTGAAAACAGCGTCAGTTCGGGTTAGTTCCATTCAAATCATACGAAAACCATATAAAATTGTTGTAAACATGGCATGAATACTTCATAAATTATAGATACGTTGGAGACGTATCAGCATCCCCAAGCTTAATTCCTGCTCGTCCTCGAGTACATAAATGATAAAAGAAATAATTTATGAAGTGTGAATGCTAGCATAGTGCATAAGTTTGATAATTTCAATCACTTTTCCTAGCATCATAAACAGCAACTCTTCCTCATAAAACTCATCATGATAAAGTAGCAATCAATTCACATGTTATGGTTCAAATAATGCATTCTTTTGGAACTTAACAACCTATGTTCTTAGTCACCAAACTATTTCAATTCAACTTGTTTTCAGCAAAGTCTAAGTAAGAGCTCCACATACTCAATTATCATATAGTCTTCTATGATTGCTAATACTCAAAACATATTTTTAGAACAAATGGCATCCATCGAACACAAAGAAAGATAGGGGCTTTAATGCTTCGCCTCCCAACTCATTTATCATAGAGATATTTGTCAACAATAATAAACCATGATCAAATATATTTGAATGGCCATATGTGCCTGGATCTTTCCCCACAACATGATGCTTGCCAACTAAAGAGTAGGTTGGAATAATAAGGAATACTATTGACTCTTGCATAAAAGTAAATACGGAAAAGTAAAATATATGCCCTTCGCAGAGGGAAGCATGGATTTGCAGAGGTGCCAGAGCTCATTGCTTAAAATAGAGATGAATACATTTTGAGAGGCATGCCTTTCCTATCAATGTCACGGCCGAGAGTTCTCAATATCTTCCATGCTAAACACATTATAGGTGGTTCCCAAGTGGAAAGGTAAAGTTTACTCTCCCTCAACCATTCAAACACAAGCCATGGCTAGCCGAATCCTCGGGTGCCCTCCATACAATCAACTTTCCGAGGGAGTTTGTTTCATTATTTTTCGTTTTGATCATGGGACTGGGCATCCCAATTACCAGCCTCTCTCGTGCAATGACAAGTGAATAAACACCCATCGTGAGAATAATCCGCTTAGCATGGAAGATACTAACTACCCCTTGCGGCTTCATGAGCGGTACGGGCACACAAAATAGATGTTTATTTGAAGATTTAGAGATGGCACATGCAAATTTACTTGGAACGGCAGGGTAATACCGTATATAGGTAGATATGGTGGACACTCATGGAAGAAACTTGGCTCAAGGATTTTGGATGCACAATCAGTATTCCCGCTTAGTACAGAAATTTTGGCTAGCAAAAGATTCTAAACAACAAGCACCACATGTTGGAGGATCCATAACAATATAACTTCTATACAAATATACCCAAACATAACTCATTACGTTGTCTTCCTTGTACAACTTCACCTAATTTGCTCAAGTGAAAATAATTAATGGGTAGTCACAATAATAAAAGATGTCCAAGATAATATATTTGTATGTGAAAGTTCTTTTTCTTATACTAATCATTCATGAATTGCTTGTATGCCCAATATTGCGATTGTCAAACTTCAATAGATTTTACTTTCTAAACCAAATGTGAAATATTTATAAGCATGAGACAAGTATATGAAGCACATCTAATGTCAACTTTATAATATTCAATTCATTCAACAATTTACTCGTAGGATATAAGTGAAGCACAAGAATGAATGACAAACTACAACAAAAGATATAAGTGAAGATCAATGAGTAGTCAAATAATTAAGTAGGTATGTGAAAACTCTCTCTCATTCAAGATTTCAGATCCAAGTATTTTATTCAAACAGCAAGAAAAAAATGACACACCAAGGATAGCACACATCATGTGAACAAAATAAAAACTTAGGCTCAACCAAAACTAACCGATAATTGTTGAAGAAGAAAGGTGGGATGCCTACCGGGGCATCCCCAAGCTTAGATGCTTGAGACTTCTTGAAATATTAACTTGGGATGCCTTGGGCATCCCCAAGCTTGAGCTCTTGTGTCTCCTTAATTCCTCTCATATCACGGTTTCCCTAATTCTTAAAAACTTCATCCACACAAAACTCAACAAGAACTCGTGAGATAAGTTAGTATAAATCAATGCAAAACCTTATCATTCTCTACTGTAACAAATTACTAAAATTATAATTTAACATTGCATACTAAATACCTCTACAAATTTAATACTCCTATCCTCAAATAGAATCATTAAACAAGCAAACATATGCAAACAATGCAATCATAACAGCAATCTGTCTAAAAAGAATAGTCTGTAAAGGATGAAGAAGGATCCATACTTATTAACTCAACAAATTCTGACAATTTACCACACTGTAGAAAATTTATCATAGCATATTGTGTCAAAATTTCATGATTTTATCATGCTCCGACTTTTCTAGAGAATTCAAGCAATAACGTAAAACTTTCTGTTTTGAAACAGCAACTCATAAACGTGCAATCTAAGCATGGTGAAGGCTATCCTTGACACTTTTTATTGAAATAAAAGATACAAAACCTTATTCTAAATAACAGAAAGCAATACAACTAAAATAAAATGACGCTCCAAGCAAAACACATATCATGTGACGAATAAAAATATAGCTCCAAGTAAGGTTACCGATAATGTTGAAGACGAAAGAGGGGATGCCTTCCGGGGCATCCCCAAGATTAGTTGCTTGGGTATTCCTTGAATATTACCTTGGGGTTCCTTGGGCATCCCCAAGCTTAGGGTCTTGCCACTCCTTATTACTGTTGGGCAATTGATAGAAAAGCGCATAGTTATGACGATATTCAAGGCAATGATCACGTATATAGGAATCATGTCCTAGACAAGTAGACCGACTCCTGCCTGCATCTACTACTATTACTCCACCAATCGACCGCTATCCAGCATGCATCTAGGGTATTAAGTTAATGAAAACGGAGTAACGTCTTAAGCAAGATTACATGATGTAGACAAACTAAACCCAAGCAATATGAATAAACCCCATCATTTTCCCCTTAATGGCAACAATACAAATACATGTCATGTCCCCTTCTGTCACTGGGATTGAGCACCGCAAGATTGAACCCATCACAAAGCACCTCTCCCATTGCAAGATAAATCAATCTAGTTGGACAAACCAACCGGATAGATCGGAGAGAAATACAAAGCTATAATAATCATGCATAAAAGAAATCAGAGAAGACTCAATTAATATTCATGAATAATCTGATCATAAACCCACAATTCATCGAATCCCAACAAACACACCGCAAAAGAAGATTACATCAAATAGATCTCCAAGAACATCGAGGAGAACATTGTATTGAAGATCAAAGAGAGAGAAGAAGCCATCTAGCTACTAGCTATGGACCCGTAGGTCTGTGGTAAACTACTCACACATCATCGAAAGGGCAGCAAGGTTGATGTAGAATCCCTCCGTGATCGATTCCCCCTCCGGCAGAGTGCCGGAAAAGGCCTCCAGATGGGATCGCAGAAGAACAGAAACTTGCAGCGGCGGAGAAAGTATTTTGGGTGGCTCCCTGATGTATTGGGAATATTTGGGAATTTATAGAGGTGGAATTAGGTCAAGAGGTTCCACGAGGGGCCCACAAGCCTGGAGGGCGCGCCCCCCGAGCTTGTCGCTCCCTCATGGCTCGTCTGGTCTTCTCCCGAACCTTCTAGGGTCCCTTCTAGTCCAGAAAAAATTAATCGAAAGTTTTTTCTCTGTTTGGACTCTGTTTAATATTGATTTTCGGAAAAGCCAAAAACAAGCAAAAAACAGCAACTGGCACTAGGCACTAGGTTAATAGGTTAGTCCCAAAAAAGTATATATAATTGCATATAAAACATCCAAGATTGATACTATATATAATAGCATGGAACAATAAAAAATTATAGATACGGTGGAGACGTATCAAGTACTTAATAATATTCTTAACTGTTGTCCAGTGAGCCACTCCTGGATCACTTTTGTACCTGCTACTAACACTTAGTGCATAAGAAACATCTGGTCTTGTACATATCATAGCATACATGATGGACCCAATAGCAGAGGCATATGGAACTCCGCTCATTTGCACTCGCTCATCAACTGTCTTGGGACATTGATTTTTGCTAAGTGTTATGCCATGTGACATTGGGAGAAAACCTTTCTTAGCATTCTCCGTTTTAAACCTCTTTCAAACCTTGTCAATGTACGTGCTCTGACTTAATGCTATTAGACGTCTTGATCTATCTCTATAGATCTTTATGCCCGATATATATGCAGCTTCACCCAAGTCTTTCACTGAAAGCACACTCTTCAAATAGTCTTTTATTGTGCCAAGAAACTTTGTATCGTTTCCAATCAATAATATGTCATCTAAATATAATATCAGAAATGCTACAGATATCCCACTAAACTTCTTGTATACACAAGCTTCCTCGTCATTTTTAATGAAGCCAAACTCTTTTACCACTTCATGAAAACGTTGATTCCAGCTCCTTGATGCTTGCTTCAAACCATAGATTGACCTTTGAAGCTTGCACACCTTTCTGGCATCCTTTGGATCGACAAAACCTTTTGGTTGTATCATATATACATCCTCTTTCAGATTTCCATTTAGGAAAGCAGCTTTGACATCCATCTGCCATATCTCGTTATCGAAATATGCAGCTATAGCCATCATAATCCATACAGACTTTAGCATTGGTACTGGAGAGAAAGTCTCATCATAATCGACTCCCTCGACTTGCGAAAACTCTTTCGCAACTAGCCTTGCTTTGTAGATGGTGGGATTACCATCCGTGTGTGTTTTTCTCTTGAAGATCCATTTGCATTGTATGGGTTTTACACCCTCTGGAGGATCGACGAAGTTCCAAACTTGATTCTCGTACATGGACTCCATTTTCGGATTGCATGGCTTTGAGCCATTATTTTGAGCTTGGCGCCACCATCGCTTCCTTGTAGTGCACAGGTTCATCTTCTTCTAAGATGAATATTTCATTATGAAACCATTCAGGAGGTTCGATAACTCTTCTGACCTACGTGGTTTAGTCACAGTCTTAATTGTAGTTTCTACAGCTGGTGTAATAACTTTTGGTTCCGTAGCATGGACAACTTCTGGAATAGATTCCTTTTCCTTAGTCCTATCTACATTTGCCAAAGATTCTATAATCTCGTTAAGCTGTACTGTCCTCCCACTTATTTCTTCAGCGAGAAACTCATCCTTGAGAAAGTGTCCACCTTTTGCAACAAACAATTTGTCACTGGAATTTTGGTAGAAGGAATACCCAAATGTTTCTTTTGGATAACCTACAAAGTAGCACTTGTTTGCTTTACGATCAAGCTTGTTTGGCTGTAAATGTTTTACATAAAATTCACTACCCCAAATCTTGATATGCGACAAATTTGGTTTCTTACCATTCCATAACTCATATGGTGTTGTCTCAACATACTTTGTTTAGTGTATATATTGTTGTCTCAAGTGCATATCCCCAAAATGATAAAGGTAGATCAGTAAATGACATCATTGACCTGACCATGCCTAACAAGGTTCGATTACGCCTTTCCGACACGCCGTTTCTCTGTGGAGTTCCGGCAGGGGTAAGTTGTGGGACAATCCTACAATCACTTAGATGCTTGTTAAACTCATGGCTTAGATATTCTCCTCCATGATCTGATCATAGAAATTTTATCTTCTTACCACGATGATTCTCAACTTCGTTATGAAATTCTTTGAACTTTTCAAATGTTTCAGACTTATGTTTCACTAAGTAGATATACCCATATCTACTCAAATCGTCAGTGAAGGTAACGAAGTACAAGTATTCGCTACGCGCCGGAACACTCATTGGTCCACATACATTAGTATGTATTATATCCAATAATTCAAGCGCCCGTTCATGATGACCAGTGAACGGTGTCTTGGTCATTTTACCCATCAGACAAGCTTCACATGTATCAAATGATTCAAAATCAAACGATGTTAACACTCCATCTTTTTGAAGTTTCTGCATACATTTCTTTCCGATATGACCAAGACGGCAGTGCCTCATATAAGTGGTATTATTAGTCTTCTTAAGACGTTTAGCATTAATGTTATAGACTTCTTTCTCAAGTTCAAGATCTAATATGAATAGTCCACCAACCATGGGTGCAAATCCATAAAACATATCCTTATAATATATTGAACAACCATTGCTCTCGGACTTATAAGAATAGCCGTCATTTATCAAACATGATCTAGAGATAATATTCTTACCTAACTTCGGAACCAAATAACAATTATTCAGTTCTAAGATAAATCTTGAAGGTAAACTTAATGACATGACACCGACGACCTGAGTAGCGATCCCATCACCATTTCCGACACGCATCACGACTTCATTCTTTCCCAGCTTGTGAATCTTTCGTAGTCCCAGTGTGGTGTTGCAAATGTGAGCAACCGACCCTGTATCAAATACCCAAGACTTGGAATTTTCAGCAAGTAGAATATCAATAACATTAACATGTATAACTTTTATACCTTTACCGGAAGACGAGTTCTTCTTATCGGCCAAATACTTCACGCAATTTCTTTTCCAGTGTCCTTTCTCTTTGCAGTAAGAACAAATAGTCTCGCAAGAAGCTCCACCCTTGTTCCTCTTGGTGTTGCGTTTTCTTTTGAAACTTTCTGTCTTGTTCACAAGCAACTTTTGCTGGTTCTGCAACCCGATTTCATTGGTTTTGAGCATCGCTTCATGAAGCAATGAAAGGATCAAATCATTTTCCGGTGTCTTGGGAAAATCTATTTCCGTTGCATTGATACTATCATAATAGTCTGCAAGCCTAACACTTTTCTCACCAAGTTCAACTATTTTGCATTCATCCAATGCTTCAGTCATCTCATGAATTTCTGTTGGATCTTCATGATACAGAACTTCAAGTGCTTCGGCAATTTCAACAACACTAAGATGTTCAAAACGTTTCTGTAGCACTTGATCCATGCAAGATAGCATAATACTTTTGACAACACGAAAATCATTCTTGCGAGATATGAACACATTGATGACATCTTAAGACGCTCCTGGCACCGTGTAGTCACCAAGTGGTTGATCAAGCACATATTATTTCTTCATTCTTTTGAGAACATATCTCAGAGTGTGGATCCAGTCCTCATAGTTTCCACCATTTGCAACCAACTTTTCTTTCTCAAACAGAGGTGCTAAACTAAAACTACTGCAAGCCATTGATCTACAACAATAAACAATTCACTTAGACATTTATTCATAATTAATGTTGCACTAGTGTTTAAAAAAATTAATATAAAGTGCACTTCCACTCAAATCAATATATCTCATAATTGAAAGTGAGTGATTCAATATCCTAATCTCATTCACACCCATGGATGGTAGCATCTCATATGATGTGAATTTCAACCGGTAGGCAATATTTTGCCAATCATATCTCCATATGACTCTTGTTCATCTTTCGATGCTTCATGCTCCGAGCTTAGAACTTTTCTGCTAGAACTTCAAGGCAACTGAGTGTTTCTGTTATGAGGTTTTACCTCACCCACCTTACACCTCACTTCTCGTTTGTACTCATGGTAGCATGTAGTACTCCGAAAGGCCACATGTTATAGACGATTGCAAAACTAGGAAGAGAACCTTTTAACTTGATATTACTATGAGAGATCACCCTAATAATTGACTACTACGCAATCAAAGGGTGCAAACAACAAAGGGATAAACATCTCAGGCAATTCATAAAAGCATGATATGGTATAGCCCTGGGCGTCGGGAATCCTTCATGACCATCTTCAATCTTCAGTTGAAGCGTCATGATGGCCAATATTTCATTGTTGTGGCAACCGTTTCAAAAACGTTGTCATGGCGACAATTTCAGAAAATGTTGTCGTGGCGACCATTTCAGAAAATGTTGCCATGGCACAATATTCAGAAATTCCGCCGTGGCATGAAATTATAGCTCCTCGTCCCGTGCCTAGTACACCTTCTCCACGTTGGGGTCCTCCGTGTATGCTTGCCATCGTCACATGTAACCTGTAGGCTATCTCTACGATATTTACATTAACGTGGCAATCTCGTGGCTCCAGCCATCATGCCGTGACGCGCAGGTCACTTAACATTACAACATATAACCATCTCATACATAAACTCATTATCATGACGAAGGCAATACCACATCATATGCATACTCTGCAAAACCAAGTTAGACGTCCTCTAATTGGTTTTAGCAAATTTTAGTTACGCGGTTAACCAATTTTAACCAAATAATACTGGCTACCTACGTCCACAACAAAGGTGATAATTCTTGATGCTAGATTAAGGTTCGGTGTGTGTGAGGGAAGAGACTTAATTAAAAATCTCTAGCCCCACACTAAACTTCGTCAAATACACATACCCCCTTGAAGATCGTCGTTCACTATTCTTGGCTATGATGAGGCACAAAGAACTGTAAGCAGATCGTCGACAGCTAGAGCCGAGCGAATGTCAGAACTTTGTACAAAGCCTCACCGTGCCGTCAATGAATTGAACAAAAGCAACACTCGAGGGAAGCATTAGCAAGAACATAAAACCCTCACATCCACATGTGATCTAGATCACAACCTGCACCTACTCATATAACTGCTCATGATGCCACTGTTGGGAAACATAGTAGAAAACAAAAAAAATCGCACCTACACACACCCATGATCAATATGAAGATGCATTACGGGTTTGGATCACGATCGTTACCGTCACCGAGTTGTAGCAGAAGAAAGAATGTGTCGGTGTAGATCATACTTGGAGTCCCTCGAACCGTCGATGAATGATCTTGTGAACTGCCCACGAACAGCCCCTCGAACTGAAGACTGAAAGCATGACCTCTCTACTTGGTTGCAAGCGTGCAGCCTTCACGATCCGGCAGCGCTTCGCCGTCTAGAGCTAATCATCGCCAAAGAATTAGAGGGAGGAGATTAGAACCACACTGGGCTTCTAATTATGAGGATTAGAGGATCTAGGTCTAACTCTAATTAGATCAACTAGGATCAACTAGAACTAGAACTATAGGGAACTAGAGGAGGCTTAAGAAACTTGTTTATCACATAGAGCAAAAACCCCTAGTATATATAGGTTTGAGGGGAGGGAGAGGGTAGCCACCAAGGAGGGAAAGGCCCTCTTTGGGGAGCCGGCCAAGGGAGGGGAGGAGGAGCCCTCCCCCCTCTCCAATTCGGCCTCCTTCCTATGGCAAAGGGGGCGCTTCCCATCTTGGGCCTTGGTGGCCCAAGTTGCCTTCCACCACTTGGCCTTTTTAGTACCGTTGATATTAAATTAAATATAAAAGTGTTCTAATTATTTTCAGACCCTTTTGCATATAATTTAACAGCCCCGGAAACACTCTCCACCTATATATTGGTTATCGGTAATACCCGGTATTACCCGATACTCTCTGAAACCCTTCCGGTGACCCCGAAACGCTTCCGGATCCTCTCAGAACTATTCTGAATATTAATGAAACAATTCCACAAATATATTCTCATCACTCCCGTCCTACTAACACTCAGTAGACTATGATTTCCTTAAGCTTGTGACCCCATAGGTTCAGTAATTCGTAGACATGAACGAAACCCCTTCGTTCAATGACCGATAGCGGAACCGTGGACATCCATATCGATCCCTATGAGCACACGAATGATATTCGAGTGAACCTTTGGTTATCATGTGATGTTCCATTTGCTTTGCAATACTTCACAAAACCTGGGATGCATCAGTATCCTCCTGAGTCATCACATGCTCACTATACCATTATCCTCGTTACCGGTTTTGTTCTTTCTCGTTATCGTGTTCCAGCATCCCTGTGACAAAGTCATCTATGTCTGGCCAGATGATGATGGATGTCGTCACACTGAGAGGGCCCTAAGAATATCTCTCCATCGTCGGAGGAGCAAATCCCACTCTTGAGCTATTTAGTCACTTGCCAAACTTTCCGATGAACCTGTAAGCTGTCGTTATGATCACCGTGTTATAGGTGACGCTTGAGCAACCCCAAAGCCCACCGTATGGTAAGAAGTGACCACGATACTCTCATGGTCTATGGAGAAAATCACATGTTAACACTCCGTGTTATTACAATTGATTACAGACGATATTAACTCAATTTCATAACAGACAAGTTTGGGTTGATTCAATATGATCGTTCTTCCAACGCATAATCTCAATGTTATTTTAGGACTATCGCTACACTTAACGATATCCTAAGATCCAGAAAATGTGATCACCAACAACACTTGAGCTAGTCCTAGAGTCAGGACTAGGAACCTTTTATTTAACTGTTTATCGTTCCACGCATGCATATGGGTTTTCCACTGAATCGCATATTCCAGGATCATAGCAGTTATAGCATAGAATATAAACTCTTTAATTATGAATACTAAAATATAATAATATAAATATTATTGCCTCTAGGGCATATTTCCAACAGTAGATTCTATGACGAAAGAAAATTGTATGTTGAGACTTAAGACGCTTCAAAGAGGAATGTCTGAATCAAGAATTATCTTGATGGATAAGAATGTTTGTCTGGATCAAGGAGTGTCTTGATAGAAATAGGATTAGACTGACTAACTCAAGAAGTGTCTTGATATAGATTTTAATGATCCTAAGTGCAATGAGACTGATGACACTATATTATGAATAATAGGGTCATTATTCAAAGCAGAAAAGGTTTTAAAACCCACATAGAACAAACATAACAAGGTCAAGTTTCACAAAGAATTTGTATGACAGAACCGTTGACAAAAACTATACCACGAGCAAAGCATGAGATAACACCATATAGCCATGAGTATTAAATATAATATGCAACTAGATTATTGACTCTAGTGCAAGTGGGAGTCTGTTAGAAATATTCCCTAGAGGTAATAATATTGTATTATTATATTTCTGCGTTCATAATGAAGAGTTTATATTCTATGATATAACTGCTATGATCCTAGAATATGCAATTCAGTGGAAAACTCATATGCACATGTAGAACGATAAACGGTACAATAAGATTCCTAGTCTCGCCTCTAAGACTAGCTCATGTTTTGTTCGTGATCACGTTTTCCGGGTCTTGAGATATCGTTAAGAGTAAGGATAGTCTCAAAATAACATTGAGAGTATGACGTTAGAAGAATGATCATATTGAATCGACCCAAACCTGTTTGTTATATTTTGAAATAATATCATCATAAGTCAATTGCTATAACACGGAGTGTTAATGTGTGTTTAGTTCCTTATACCATGAGAGTATTGTAGTCACTTCTTATTGTACGATGAGCATTGGGGTTGCTCAAATGTCATCTGTAACTAGGTGATCATAACGACAACTTACAAGTTCATCAGAAAGTTTGACAAGGGACACGATAGCTCAAGAGTGGAATTTGCTCCTCCGACGATGGAGAGATATTCTTAGGGCCCTCTCGGTGTGATGGCATCCATCATCGTCTGGCCAGACATAGGTGACTATGTCAAGGGGATGCCGGAACATGTCAATGAGAAAGAAGAGCAAAACCGGTAACGAGGAGACCGGTATGGTGAGCATGTGTATGACTCAAGAGGATACCAATATATCTCACCTCGAGTTTTGTAAAGTATCGTGAAGCAAAGGGAACATCACATGATAACCAAAGGTTCACTCGAATGTCATTCGTGTAATCATAGGGATTGATATGGACGTCCACGATTCCGCTATCGGTCATTGAACGAAGGGATTTTGTTCATGTCTATGATTTACCGAACCTACGGGGTCACAAGCTTAAGGTAATCATGATCTGCTGAGTGTTAGTAGGACGAGAGTGTCAATGATTTATTTGTGGAATTGTTTCATTAATATTTGGAATAGTTTCGAGAGGAACCGGAAGCGTTTCAGGGTCACCAGAAAGGTTTCTGAGAATATCAGGCAATACCGGGTATTCCCAATAAATAATATATAGGTGGAAAATGTTTCTAGAGATTTTAAATTAATAATAAAAGGCTCTAGTAATTGTTAGGAGGCTTTGATATTTAATTTAATATCAACGGGCCTTAAAAGGCCAAGTGGTGGAAGGAGTATTGGGCCACCTTGGCCCATAAGGAAGTGGCACCCCCTTTCCTATAGGGGAGGCCGAATTGGACTAGGGGGAGGAGTCCTCCTCCCCCTCTTGGCCGGCGCCCTAAGGAGTGCCTTTCCCTCCTTGGTGGCAGCTCCTCCCTTCCCCTCTAACCTATATATACTTGAGGTATTGGCCCTTTTGTGAACACAAGTTTTGGAGCCTCCTCTAGTTCATCTGGTTCTAGTACTAGTTGATCCCAGTTGATCTAATTAGAGCTAGATCTAGTTCCTCTAATCCTCATAATTAGATGCCCAGAATGGTTCTAATCTCCTCCCTCTAATTCTCCTGCGACGATTAGCTCTGGACGGCGAAGCGCTGCCGGATCGTGAAGACGGTACGCTTGCAACCAAGTAGAGAGGCCGTGCTTTCCATCTTCCGTTCGAGCGATCGTTTGGTTCGCGGGATCGTCATCAACGGTTCGAGGAACTCCAAGTATGATCTACACTGACTCGTCTACTTTTGCTGCACTCCGGAGTCGGTAACGATCGTGTTCCAAACCCGTTTATGCATCTTCATATTGTTCCTGGGTGATTGTAGGCGATTTTTTTGTTTTCTACTATGTTTCCCAACAGCGCCGCCTTGGACAAGGTGGTTGCTGCTACTTGTGATAGGTATTGGGATTTCCCCGAAGAGGAAGGGTGAAGTAGTATAGTAGCAGAAAGTATTTCCCTTAGTTAAGAACCATGGTTTATCGAACCAATAGGAGATCCACAGAAATGACCTTTAGCAGTACCTGCACATACACAAACAAATACTTGCACCCAACGTGGGCAAGAGGGTTGTCAATCCCTTTGTACTCGTTAATTGCAAGGATTAATTTTGATAGTGGGAGATATATAAATTGTAAAACTAAATAAAAGTAAATAAATTCCAGGAAGGTTTTTAGGGATTTAACAATATTATTTAAATGGACCCGGGTGCCATAGCTTTCACTAGAGGCTTCTCTCTCAAGAACATAGCAACGCTAGGTAAAATTACTCTTGAGCAATTGATAGAAAAGCGCATAGTTATGATGTTACTCATCGCATGATCAATACATAGGCATTACGTCTGTGACAAGTAGACCAAAACAATTATGCATCTACTACTATTACTCTACTTCGAGAGTGCTTTTATACTTGCCTCTCTACGTATTAAGTTCATAACAAACAGAGTAATGCATGAAGCATGATGACATAATGTAGACAGAATAAAACCAATCAATATGATCAAACCCCGTCGTTTTACCCTTAGTAGCAACAATACAAATACATGCCTTGCTACTCCTCATGTCACAGAGTGAGGACACCGCAAGATTGAACCTACCACAAAGCACTTCTCTCGCCGAAGATAAATCAATCTAGTTGGCCAAACTAGGATAGATCGGAGAGAAATACAAAGCTATAACAATCACACATAATAAAATTCAGAAATAACTCAATTACTTTCAATGAAAAATCTAATCATAAACTCACAATTCATCGGATCTCAACAAACGCACCGCAAAAGATTACATCGAATTGACTCCGAATAGAACATTGCATTGAAGATCAAAAAGAGAGAGAGAGCCATCTAGATATGGCTATGTACCCCTCCGTGATCGATTCCCCCTCCGACAGATTACTGGAAAAGGCCTCTAGATGAGATCACGGAAGAACAGAGGCTTGCGGCGGTGGAAGAATTGTTTCGGGTCTCCCTCTGGGGTTTTGGAATATTTGGGAATTTATAGCGCTGGAATTAGGTCAGACGGAGCCACGAGGGGCCCACAAGACCACGGCGCGCCCCCCTTGGGCGTGCCCAGGTGCCTTGTCGTCTCCGTGTCTGGCTTCTGGTCCTTCCCCCGAAGCTTCTAGGGTCCCTTCTTGTCCAGGAAAAATCGTCAAAAAGTTTTGTTGCGTTTGGACTTCGTTTGGTAGGGATTTTGTGGAAAACCAAAAACATGCAGAAAACAACAACTGGCACTAGGAACTAAGTTAATAGGTTAGTTTCCAAAAATAATATAAAATGACATATAAAGCATACAAGATTGATAAATATAATAGCATGAAACAATAAAAAATTATAGATACATCAGAGACGTTTCAGTTCCCCTGCCGCTTCCTCTTGATGGCGGCAGCGAAAGGAGTGGGGGCCATGGGAGGCGCGGGTGAATGGAGCGGCGGCGGTGGAGGCGACGACGACGCAAGATATGGGGCGCCCGGGGCGGCGGGTACTCCATCCGGTCGAATTCTGACGCCGCGGTGCTGGACGGTGAGGTCGGAGGCGGGATTGGAGGCAGCGGCGGCGGGGGAGGCGGGAACTGAAGCGGTCGGAAGTTGGTTCACGCCAAAGGAAAGGGGAGCCGGCAAAATCGAGCGAAATCCCGTAGATATGAAGGAAATGAGCCCGTGGATTCGGGATCAATAAAAATTTCGGGACTACCGAATTTGCGGGATCTATTCAGGCCGGTCAAATCCTCTTCATCCCGCAAAACAGCGGTTATTTTGCCGGATGGCTCGGTTTACGGGATCTACGAGAGAGATGCTCTTATCCATCCGAAATTGTCTCGGCCATCATCCAGATTTTTTTTTGAAACTATGATGACTTTTATAGCAAATTCGGAAACTATACGCCCTAATGCATAAAAATCAAAAGTATGACCCCATCGGCCTCCTGTTGGCCGAAGAGGGACTTTTCGGCCAATAGTTGGCCGAAGAGGACTCTTCATCCTCCCATTGGCCGAAGAGTGGCCAGCTGGGACGAAGATAGTAACTTCGGCTTACTATTGGCTGAAGAGAGCTCTTCGGTCGGGCGTTGGCCGAAGATGCATGCTCCTCGGTTTATAGTAGGCCGAAGTGTTTTTTTATATTTAAAAGTGGCTTATAAATCCTGTACAACCATTCCCGTCTTGTAGATGAAAAAAAATGTACTTTTTCCCTCCATATGTTCCCGCCGTTTTCTCCCGCCATTCTCTCCCGCCATTCTCTCCCTCCATTTTCTCCCACCATTTTCTTTCCCGCCATTCCCTCCCACCATTCTCTCCCGCCATTCCCTCCCACCATTCTCTCCCACCATTCTCTCCCGTCATTCTCTCCCTCCATTTTCTCCCGCCATTTTCTTTCCCGCCCTTCTCTCCCGCCATCTTCTTTCCCGCCATCTTCTCTTCTCAACCTATAAAACCCCCTCCACACTAAGGAGGGTAAGCAGGCGAGTGTAGTCTCGTCAAGATGTCCGGTTATCCTTTCGATCGTAGTTTTCACCCTAGTATGTCAAGATGTCTTCTGAGGTTAGCCACCAGTTTCGAGATAGACAATAGGATAGTTCCATGGGACGAACTCCTCAGTAGTGACACCGTACTGAAGGAGTTGGCTCACGCATTAAGTAGGTGCGGGTGGCCTGCAAGGACCTTTGAGGAGATACGAAAAGAACTTCTCAGGTTGCATGGAAGGTGGAAGAAGCAACAACATAAGGGTGAAGCATTCCTAAAGGTTGCAGCAGAACATACTTATTTATGGACCCAAGACAGCGAGGACGAAGACGATATCTTCATGTCGAGCACGAAGGCCAAGACACCCACATCGTCGAAGGGCAAGAGTGCCTCATCGTCGAAGGGCAAGGGTGCTGCATCGACGGAGGATGACGATGATGCCTTCATGTAGTTTGTAAGCTATATTTTTTAAGTTCAGCCATACCGTTTAATTCAGATGTACTTGTATCTTAATTATCTGTTGTAGTCTCTTTGGAAATGTAACTAGAATAACAATGCGAATTAATAGTAATATGTCTCTCGCATAGATATGTAGATATATGTCTCCTGATCAGATAGAAGCAAGTGCGATAGTAACACATACATGAAGCATGTCTCATACATAGATAATGACTCACACATGAGAAAAGTCTGAAACTAACATAGATAATGACTCATACATAGATAACCTTATCACTGTTGGGGACGACGACGAATCTGGGTCTTCCTCGGGCGAGGACCGGAAAGAGATAAGCGCTGAGGCGGTGGGCGATTCTCACGGTAACCACGACCATAGCTAACCTCGTCTGTCATTGTCTGTGTCTCCTGCGTCAGTGGTGGTGGTGGAGTATGAAACAGAGTCTGAGAGAAGTCATAAGTGTTTGCAGCTTCATCATCGTCATCGCCGTAGCCCTCTAATCCACATCCAGCACCACTAAGTATCGGTGACTACACTGAATGCATGAACTGTTGAGACTGGTTGCCGCCTGCAGTATAGTAAAACATGTAAAATTGATTTGCGAACCTACAATATTTAAAAGAATGTACAAAGTAGTGTTACCTAGTTCCATTTGATGATGCCAGGACGAGCTCCCTGGTTGTGAAGGAGGTGGCTGATGCCAGGACGAGCTCCCTGGTTGTGAAGGAGGTGGCTCTGAACGCTGCACGGAGTGGCATGGCTCTGAACGCTGTATAGAGTGTCGTGGTTCTGAACGCTGCACAGAAGGACGTGGGGGACGATGTGCTAGACGAGGAACTGCAACATCCGAAGATCGTCTACATGTAACAGCTGCATAAATCCCTCGTAGCTTCTCATCAAAACGCCTCAACCATGAGAGGTGCTCTGGCTGTGGGATAGTATCCCCCCTCTCAACCCACCGCATTAAAGCGGAAACCTCCTCTCACACCTCGACTGTCAAGTCATTCTGTACATGAAGAGTTAACCAATTGTATATGTTCATGTTATGATAAAACTATGCATATGAGAACCATGGCACGTACCGCGTGGTGTCTGGTTCCCATAACAGAGGCAGTCGGGAACATATCGTTGGTGAGAGGGTCGTCCATCTAATCAGGAGCAGCTGATGGAACCAAGTAGATCCTCGTGCTATGCCGGTAACATCGCAGATACAACACGAACTTGTCCCAGTCAAAGGCCCCAACCTAATCCCAGATATTTGTCGGCGCGTTAGCCCATTCCTCAACGTAAGGGCCAATGCTCTGAAGCCAAACAGCCATGGACTTGTTTCCTCCTACGCGGCTTTCCCTGAGATTGACATGTGTGTTACATGGTTAGCTATGTTCGGAATGCAGTGTTCAGCACTAAATTACAATTACTTGTGCACGTGTGCTGGTATGTGTGGAATAACTGGAATTTCAGGCTCTTGACATAGACCGAACTGTCTCATCACCCTATGAAGAGCCATCTCCTCAACCGTCACGTCGAACACCACTCTGGCCTTGGTCATCCAATAGTGCTGATCTCTAGTGCACATTCCAGATATCCCAACTGGATACCTGGATGATATAGCCTGATGCGAGTATGGTCCCAGATAACTTGATCCTCATGCAAACTATCAAACTGCGCCGTGAAGGACGGGTAGCAGCCCCTAACCTGGGTATGCGCAAACTGTCTCTGTACATGACAACAAATAAACATTAGTAATACTTTTGCATGGAAATAATTAATCGAATAAATTGTTACGTAATATATAAGTACCTCTCTCCGTGCCCAAACAGATCCCACAGTAGGCAAATCGCCGATAGCAGGCACGTAAGCCCCTGCTATGTCCTCCATCCCAAAAGGTCTATCAACATATACATAGGGTCATCCAATAGGAAATCTCTCGTATGACCAGAGCTGCAACAGTAGTGGACATCTAACCAGAGCTGATTTTCTAGACTTCAACGAGCAAGCTTTGCACAGGCCTCTGTACGTAGTTGCTAACACAACAGAACCAAAACTCCTCTGCACAATGTCCCCAGGGCAACGTGCGTCAGCTATCTCTCGTGCAATACCGATGAGTCGCGCATCGACAGTAGTCACGTGGTTCTCCGTGAACATCGTCTTGCCGAACAACCAAAGAATATATGCCTCTAGGGATCGATCAATTTGTGCCTCTGACAACTCAACTCCGGGGTATCCTAACGAGACAATCTGTATAGAAACCATACAATTGTGTAAACTATCTAGTAAGGGCAACTAGGAAAACAAAATATGTTCAGTTCACTGAGAAGATTACCTGAAACTGGCTCAACCACCTAAAACAAAGCCCGTGAGGATCGTCGTCTAAGGCCAGAGCATTTGGCAACGCAGCTAGAAAACGTGCCTGCATCAGTGCTAGCTAGCCAGGTTTTGGCTCTAAAGGACCTATGGCAGCACCGGCCAAAGGTAATCCTAACAAGAAAGACACATCCTGTAGAGTAGGAGCCATCTCTCCCCAGGGAAAGTGAAACGTATGTGTCTCTGGTCTCCATCTATCTACTAAGCAGGTAAGCAGTGACCTGTCGTAAGAGAAATGTTTCACTTGCCTCTTGCGTAACTGCATTGGTTCACCTTCCTCATTCAAGTCCGGATGTTCAACCCACTCATCCAATGTACCCTCAACCAGCCGTGCCAAGGGTAGAAGTCCAGCCTAACTTAACCTACAAAATAAAGAGAATGTAGCATACAGTTAGTGGGTATCAAAAGTATGTCAAACATGTAAGTCATTATATGTACACACATACCTATTAACCCATAAAGGGTGTATCATCTAGTTAGTCCTTGGTGTGCGAGTGACCAACACGTCTAAGTTCCTACCCGCTTGCATAACTGCAGCCCGGTGAACTCTATCAATCTTACCATCAAGCAATGGATACAAAGACATATCTGCAATTAAAACAACAAATCTAACATGCAATTAAAACATAGTCCAGACATATTACAAATTAAAACATAGTCCAGACATATTACAAATTAAAACATAGTTCAGACATATTACAAATTAAAACATAGTCCAGACATATTACGAATTAAAACATAGTCCGACATTTTCTCGTAGTCCGACACATGATAATAAGTATCACCTAGTCCTCACAAATTATATAGCTTGTGAGTTATTTCTTCCTCGTCCTCCCCTTCGTCCTTGACTGCCTTGACCACGTCCCCCTCTTGCTCCTGTTGTCGCACTCGTCGATGTGGAAGCACCGTCTTTCTTGAGGTCGGGACAATATTTCATCCTATGCCCATAAGCCGCGCATAGCAAACATTGTCTGGTTGCTCCACCAGCTTCAGATTGGTCCATATCATTTCGGATGCGCTTGACCTTACGTCTACCCCTGCTTGTTCGTCGAAGAGCTGGATCCGGGATGTATACTCTCTCACTGTCGTTTACCTTGTTAAAATTGCCGACGACTCTAAACCATGTCATCTCACCGGTCCAGACATTGAGTATTGCCTCTTTTAAATAGTATGGGGACACGAAGGAGATGGCGTCCAACTCAATCTGGCCACAGGCAGCCAACACATGTGAGCAAGGCAGGTGCAACAACTTCGGTTTATTGCATGTACACTCACACATTGCATAAAGTTCCGTTCCAATTTTTACCTCATGCGTCTTCACCTCATTTGCAGAACCAAAACCATCGGTAGGAAGCTGAAACTCATACCTCCTTTCCTGATTACCTATGAGTCTGACAGTGTGTTTCTTTGCTTTCTCTATCTTCTTTGCCATGTACTCCATGACACGGCTACAATAAGGTGTGTTGTGATTATCTGCAATATGCTTCTTTGCTAACTCATGCCTTTCTCTGAAATATCTCAAAGTGCCATGGAATACAGCCTCCACAATAGCTGTGAGTGGCAATGCTCTATTCCCTCTGAGTACAAAGTTATACACCTCTGCAAGGTTGGTTGTCATGTGGCCAAACCTAGCTCCATGGGTGTCATGCAGCAAAGACCAATTCACAGGAGGCTCTTTCTCTATCCACTGAGTAAAACTCTTTATTGCCCTCCCCTTCTTTCTCTTAGTACCAGGAGGGTCAATTGCTGGCAAGTCACAAAGACCTACTGGCTCCTCTAGCTCCGCCATGAGTGTTGCTAATTTAGCCTGATCTTCTTCCATTTTCTTCCTGGCACCGACCTGCTTCTTAGTAAACTCATCAAGTTTTGACCAAATAAAATGGTATTTACGCTGCTGGTTCTGCTTGCATAATTTTTTGAACAAGTTCATCAACCGCTTGTTCTTGAACTGTGAGAAAAAATTAGCCCCAAGATGACTCATGCACCACTGGCTCTGCAAGTCCTTCCAAGGTGTTCATTCATCTTCTGTTGGATTCCTTAGTGTCTTCACGGCCTTCAATATACCAGCATGTCTGTCTTGAATGACACACACGTTTGGTCGGTCCTTCACGATGGCAATTTTCACTTGCCGGAAGAACCATACCCAGCTCGGAAAGTTCTCACCCTCCACAAATGCCATGGCAAGTGGGATGATTTGATTGTTCCCGTCCACACCAATAGCAGTCAGGATTTGCCCTTTGTACTGACCAGTCAGGAATGTACCATCCACGAACATCACCGGAGGACAATGCCGGAAAGCTTTGATGCACATAGCGAAAGAGAAGAATACTCACTTCAACACCTTGAAATCTGGTATACTCGCCAACCTCGTGTGTTGTACGTTAACATAAGTGCCGGGATTCCTCTCCTTCAGTATGTCAAGGAGACAGACAACATTATCATATGACTCGATGAACATCCCAAACCTTTCCTCCATAGCCTTCTGCTTAGCCCTCCAAGCCTTCCCATAAGGAATGTCGTAATTCCATCTGACCTTCACTGCTGTCTGGATGTGTTTTGCTTCCATATCTTTCTTCTGCACTATCTGAGTATACATGAGTTGCGCAATGAGAGTTGAAGTCAGGTTTGGATGATTCACCAGAAGGTTTTTCCTCACACAATTATGTGGGACGACATCGGTCACAACCCAGTGGATGTTATACTTCGGCACGTGCCCGTGCACCTTCCCAGGACAACCTGTTTCAACACATTTCACGGTATAGTTTGTTGGACTAGAAATGTGTGTCCAGAAAACCCTCTGCGTAGACATAGCCCAATTGATCACTGCATACTTCATTTTTTTCTTTGTATCAAACATAGCCCCTATCTGGACTTGGTTCAGGTTATACTGCCATGGAACCTCATGGCCATCGTTGACCGTAAGACCGGTGGATATGTCCTGATCCCATGCAGAAGGAATCGGTACCTCCACTTCATCCTCGGAATTTTTAGAATCCAGATCCTCCGCCAGTCCATCCTCGTCCTCTTCCTCCATCACCCTCAGCATTTCCTCCTCTGCCTCATCCCCATCCTCGTCCTCTTCCTCATCAGCAAAACTAGAACCAGCTAATATTATTGACTGACTACTCTGCCCAGTATCATGACCACACACATTGTGTGGCACGTAGTCTGACTCTTTCTCGTTAGCCACTTCACTGCCCTGGCCGGGTTCATACCCCCCGTCGACTTGTACGGTATTCTCCTCCTTCGCCACAGGTTGCACTAGGGCATATGGGTGGATTCTTTGGTCTCGGCAACGACTTAACAGCATCAACCAATGCTGGCTCCTATCTATCGGCATCAACTCCCACTTGACATTTTTACAGGATTTGGTCCACAATGCATGAATACTGACGGAACATACTTCAGGATCCAACCCAAAACTAGTAGTCAACCAGTACTTCAACTGTCTAATGTCCAGTCTGTCCGGGTCTAGAAGTGTCATGACGCCATTTTATACTCGCTAAGATCAACCCCCAACTCATTGTATCGAACATTACCAGGGCCGTAGTAAACAGTCAAATTTACTGATTCAGACATTTTCACCTGTCAGACATTTTCATCTTCTCATTAATCACAATGAACAAAATTATTACCCGCTACACTAACTAACCGCTAAAATGACACCACAGACAAATTAACACTTCAAGTACGCAAAATGACTTATCTACACTAACTAAGCTGTACAACTAAGAGAAAAAAAATATGACGACATGGTTATACCTTCGACGCGTGTGTCCCCTTCTTCTCGCTCCTCTCTTCAACTCAGTGGCACCGGCCACCTCGCGGACTACTTGCATCACCGGACAACACCACCGCAACTCCTCCTCACCACCACCTCCTCCCAGGCGCACCTCCTCCTCACCACCACTGCCTCCACAGCCGCACCTCCTCCACCCCACCACCTCCTCCCCAGCCACACCTCCTCCACCCCACCATGGCTCCTCCTAACTTACGCACAAAAAACTACCCCATAGCAAAAAAAATACCGTAGGCCGGCGAGGATTGCTACGATCTATTGTTTCTGCAGGCTGGATGCGAAAACGGGTGGACAAGGGAAGAGATCGGCGCGGGGTGGCGAGGAACAGAGAGCAACGAGAGAGAGAGGAAGAACGAGCAAGCCAGAGGAAGAAGAAACCCGTCGGCCCCTTATCCAGACCTCTTCGGTCGGTGGGTGGCCGAAAAGCCTTTTCGGCCGGTGGTTGGCCGACGGGCCCCTCTTCGGTCGCCAGCCCACCGCCAGCCCGTCTTCGGCCTAGCTTTACGTGTCTTCGGCCAATGGGAGGCTGAAGAGTCCTCTTCGGCCAACTGTTGGCCGAAAAGTCCCTCTTCGCCTAACAGGAGGCCGATGGGGTCATACTTTTGATTTTTATGCATTAGAGCGTATAGTTTCCGAATTTGCTATAAAAATCATCATAGTTTCAAAAAAAAATCCCTCATCCACCCCACTACTTTACTTTCTTCCCCGCACGAGGAGAGAGCGGGCCGAGATGCGCAGCCACCTCCAGTCGCCGCTGGACGTCGACGACCTCCTCTCCGAGATCCTCCTCCGCCTCCCGCAGCAGCCGTCCTCCCTCCCACGCGCCTCCCTCGTCTGCAAGAGCTGGCACGGCCTCTCCTCCACCCCGGCTTCTGCAGCCGCTTCCGCATCCACCACCGCTGCAACCCGCCCCTCCTCGGTTTGTTCGACAGTTACCCCATCGTCCCCTTCCTACCTACTCTGGAGGCCCCCAATCGCGTCCCGCCCGGGCGCTTCTCCTTGTAGCTCAACGACAGCAGGCACGTCAGATCCCTTGGATGCCGCCATGGCCTAGCACTGTACTTCGACTGCGTGCTGCCCCAGCTCCTGGTGTGGGACCCCATTCACGGCGATCAGCAACGCATTGCCCTTCCGCCGGGGTTTGACGCGGAGAGGATGCTGATCGACGGGGCGGTGCTTCATGCTGCCGGAGACGCCCACTTCCAGTTCCAGGTCGTCTTGGTAGGAGCGATTGACGACGACGACCCCGAGGGAAAAATATCTGTCTTCACCTGCGTTTACTGATCAGAGACTGGAGTATGGGGTAATCTATTCTCAACACTGATTACAGCAGAGTCTTATGTTGATTTGGCTCCTGCTGTGCTGATTGGAGACTCCGTTTATTGGATACTTGTTACTTCACCAGTCTATGAAATAGATTTAGATCCAGAGAGTCACATCCTTGAGTTTGATTTGAAGATGCAGAGCCTAGCCACGATACAGCTGCCAGTGGATATGCTTAAATATTGCCCCCTCACGCCTATGCGGGCAGATGGTGGTGGGCTGGGTTTATTGCTCGTATCAAACTTCACCGCCCAGTTATGGAAGAGGAAAACTGACTTCAATGGTGTTGCTTCATGGGGGTTGGGGAGAACTGTTGCATTGGATGAACTACTTTCCCTGAATTCAGAGTCTGGGTACCTAATAAGCATAATAGGGTATGCTGAGGAAAATAATTTGGTGTTCTTGTGGACAGCTGAGGGTGTCTTCATGGTCCAACTTGAGTCATTGCAGTTTATGAAACTTCCGGGAGCCCTCATGTTCACTAATTGTCATCCATTCGAAAGTGTCTATACTACCGGTAATTGTATCAACAGCATGCATTCACACTTCGGGTATAAAACAGAACCAAGCTAATTTTTTATAATTGGTTGATGGTATTGCAGTTCACATCCTTCTGTGTAAAGCTAAAAATTTATGTAGTGTCATATGACTTGTTTGTTTTGCTGCTTGAGGACTTCTTCAACATAAATTGATTTTGTTTCTGTAGTATTTTTGTGGTGATGCTTGTGTGGTGGCGTTATGTGATGGTTATGATATGGATTGTGTGACACCCTGGGTTTTGGCAACTTTTTCTTTTCGAAATCTTTCTGGCTTTATTTGCAATTTGGATGGATTTTGAATCTTTTCAGTTGACTTTGGACTTATGAATTCCTCTCAGTGATCCAGAGCCCTCAGCATCTTGCCAAAATCCTGTCCCTCACCATCTGGATCAATTTCCAATTATTCATCTTTCCCAAATATTCATTTTCCTCCTTTGGGAAAACATGTCATCACTATGGGTTACAAAGCAACCTATTGTTCTGATGATCAGAAAAATCCCAAATTAATCCCAGACCTTCTTGTCATCATCTACTCCCACAATCTCCAAAAACATCTCATGGTCTAGTACAAAATTTTGTCCAGAAAACTCCATTTGCTCTCTGGACAGTACTGGTCATTTGTGAAGGAGCTCATATTTTCCCGACTCAATTAATTCCCAGAAAATTCCCTAAGATATTAGGGAACTTATATTTCCACAATATCCAAAAATATCATCTTGTCCAGTACAAATTTTCATCACCAATATTCTGCCAAGTTTCTGTTCAGTTGGAACCTCTGTGAAGGAAGTACCAGCTAGATGTATCCAATTGAGCTGAAATTTCTATGGCATCTTCTCCTCACCAAATAACCCTGCCACACCAAAATTCAGCCCCAGAAGATCAACCAGATGAGTGCTACAAGCTCATCTAGGTTTCTGGTTCAGTACAGCACTTGTACATGAACTATATTCAATTCTTGATGAAATCTTCTCAAACTTGGCCAGATTGGAGTCCTTCCAACATAGATCACCCCAGACATCTCCATTGGCTCCATCTCCAGCTCAGTTCTTCTCTAGATCTCTCTCAATTTTGCTGTCAGAAACTGTAGCTGAAGCTACACTTCGGTTCAGAGTGAACCTAGTCGAACCAGAGGCACAGAGAGGCTAGATGATCAAAGGAGAAGGCCCTAGACACGGTGAGTTGGACTTGGACGGCCTCGAGACGTCACTTCCCGTGGTGAGCACGGTACTGGCATGCCAGTACGCGTGCTCTGCACCTCGCCGGCGACGGCCGAGGTCATTCCAGTGACCTCTCGCTGCCGTTTCGTGTCCTGAGGTACCGACATAGCCGCTGCCGTCCACGTAGCCCTCTCCCGATCCTTCTCCTCACCGGAAACGTCCTCGGCGGCAGCCACGGCACCCGGCCATTGTGCTGCCCGTGGCTGCACTATGGCGTGCGGCGCATCTTCTTCCTCCACTACCCGCCACTGGCCGCCTTAACTCCTCCCTGCCCTCTCCCGTCTCGTCGCCCGCTCCCGGCCAGCCAGCTCAACGTCGCGACGCCGGCGACGTGTCCCGGTTCCCGCCATTTCTAGAGAGATCGCCCGAGCTCGCCTCCTCCTATAAATACCCCTCCCCGGCCTCTCCCGAGCTCCTCATCCACCTCCTCCACCTCCTAATCGACCTCCCCGAGCCCGAGCCACGGCCGAGAGGCACTCTGGCCTCGCATCTCGCCAGAGCACCGCCGCCACCCGAGCCCTGCCTCTCCGCCGATTCACTCTCTCCCAGCCTCCACCAACTTCACCATCGAGCTCATTTCGCTCCCCTGACTCTGCTCGACCGCTTGCCCGACCGAAACCTCACCGGAACCGCCGTCTCCGACGCCACCCGAGCGCCGCCGCCGCCGGAGAAGAAGGGGGACGACGCCGTCCGGCCACCTCTCGTGAAGCCACTGGTACGTGCGTGTCCGTCTCTAAGCGCTCGTTCCATCCCTGCCCTCTCCCGACCTCGCCGACGACCACATCGCCGGCGACCGTCGCCGGAGTCCCGCTCTCTCTCTGTTTCCCTCCTCCCCCGTTTAAATCTGACGCTAGGGCCCGCTCGTCAGCCACACGTCGAAGGGGTAAGTGGAGACGCCCGGGCGGATTACGCCTTCGACGTGGCCCCCTGAGAGATTTTCTGATTTTTCTGTTTAATCCAGATTTTGACCAGAACTTTGACCGTTCATAACTTTTAAACCATAAGTCCAAATAAATTGATTCTTTTTGCATCTGGTTTGTCTTGAGCTCCTCTATTTTCTAGCCAAAGTTGGTATTTTTCCCATGTTCACAGAATTTCTGGTGCTCAAAACAGTAGCATGTGACATTTTCAATTGCTTTTTAAAAATATTTTCAGAGGGAAATAACTTTGGATTTGAAGCCCAGGAGTTTGTGGACAACCCAACAGAGCAAGGCAAGCCATGTCATCCATTGCATGAAGCATTTCAATAGTGTTGGTTATTTAATTGAATTTCACGCATTATTTTAATATGTACCAAATTCCTAGTAAATTATTTAATTGCTTAGCTACTGCCATATTAAATTATTCCTGATAAATATTCATACTGGTTAAACTCTTGACAACACTAAACTTAGTTGGTTGATCAAGAGCCACCTACCCGGACTTTTCCGTGCAGCCACATTTGCCGGTATGGGACGGCCTTGACTTGGTCTGGCTTTGTGCTCTTTTATCGGTACCACCAAACTAGGGAGGGTTATGCATGCGTGCTGCCCTGATCAGGTAGACGACGATAATCCTGTGAGCCCAGTTGAGTTATTTTGCCGGCGTCCCCATTTGGGACAGTTTGTTTGGCCACGACGGTGGCAGGTGTCACGGGGTGACACAGGGGCCACCCAGGACATGACCCTGGGAGGGTATGATTGTCGGTGGTACGATAGAAGGGTCACGGGTCAGGCAGGTTTCGTTGGAGCACCCCCGATCCACCCGAATGGGATCACGAGGCCAGGTACTCCATGGTGTGGGTAAAGTGCGCAACCTCTGCAGAGTGTAAAAACCTATTCGAGTATTGGATAGTCCGTTTAGGCCTCTCTAGGATGATCAACCGTAATGATAATAATGATGGAAGAACTTGTCTTATGTTCGGAAGTGCTCTGTGGACTGTGAGCATGCCGAGGGTTGTGGGACAACCCAGATGAGTGTAAGTTGGTACTGGGTACCAGTAACCGAGCAACCTAATCACTTAACTTGTTAATTGCCATGCTATTGTTTGCTGCATTGTTTTGGTTGCCATGAGCTTGCGAGTACATTCCAAGTACTCACCTGGCGTATCATGCCAGATGCAGGAGAAGCCGAGGACGGAGGTCCTGAAGGTTCGTGCTACGCTAACTAGGCCGTGTCCACAGCAGTGTCCCTGTGGATGGAGTTTTCCGCGCTATGTTCCGCTACGCCGTAGACTACCCAGTAGTATCGAGGCCCTGCTATGTTCCATAAATAATGTAGATATTGTTCTCAGCACGTGCAGTGCTTCTGGCCTCGCTATTGATGTAAATTATGAGCTTGTACTCGAGATATTTTAATAAAGTTCAGTTCTGTTCTGTTCCAAGTTGTTGTGTGTTTCCAGAAGACATGATCTCTCGGCTGGAAACACTGGTAAACTGGTTCTCTGAGCCGGGGTGCCACAGATTGGCATCTGTAATATATTGCTTGTAGGTAGTTCCTTTATGACTTTTTGGGTCGGTAGTTTATCTTTTGTACCGAGGTGATGTGCTGTCATCGATATTCTTTATCTGCTTTGTCAAAAAACATGTTGAGCTGTTTTTTCAATACTATTATTAATATTATGATTGAACCATGTGGTTCATGTCAGAGCCACTGAACCGCCTTTACCAGTTCATCATATGAATATCCATACGATAAACAATGAACACAAACATTGTTAATTTTTCTGTAATAATTAAACTAACTTTCGATGTTACCTGCCTATTGACATATGCAATAATTTCATAAGATTAGTTTTAGTGCCTAGCTGCAGTGCAGTTTTTCTGAAGATAAGCTACATAACAGTTGGAAGTTGAAGACAGCCTGGAAAACTAGCTTGAACCAACTATAATAATTTCAAATAGGCTGCTCAATAGGTACATTTGGAAGCTTGAAGCTAGTTCTGTTTCCTTCACCAAGTAATGTTTTCTCTGCATATCTTGCTAATAATCTTAAAAAAATAATGAAAATACTATTTTTTATTTACAAATAATTGTTTATTTTGTCACATTTGGGAGAGTGTTGCGAGTTGCAAGTCCATATGTACCAGGGAAAACTAATAAACTGAATTCATTTCATTTCCAGGCTATTTTTGAAGGTAATCTAAATCTGAATGGTCACGGTTACTTTTTGCAAGGACTTATTGCCCTGTATGCATTAGCGATTGGCACATTAAGATTTATTAGTTTGACTATTTATATATTTTTCTGATATAGTGTGGAATGAGCTTTAAAAATTCTAGACGACTTCTGACCAGCTAATAGTGTGCATGCTCTTCATTTTTATGATAATCATCTACCGATTTAAAGAATATTCTTTATATTTTACAGTAGGTTTGCTTTTGTTTATATATTTCTAATGTTGTATCAAAACTGATTCCATTTCTTCTTCAAAGTACAGCTGTGAGTTTATCTAATTATCTTGTCGATGCATCCTCAATCATTGGTTGTTTGACTTCATATGCTTGCAGAAACATGCATTGGTGGTGGACATGATGGAGCTGATCTTTTGCAAAATACATAAGATGATTGTCCGGTTAGATATGCTATTGTCATGTACTGGTTGAGCAGGTAAAGCTTATCTTCTGCATGTACATAAGTACATTGAGGTATCTGAACTGTTCTTAAACAAAGCATTGCTAGTTAAGATTTTCTCTACAACTCTTTGATGGAAATATACCCTAGAGGCAATAATAAAGTTGTTATTATTTTATATTTCCTTGTTCATGATAAAGGTTTATTATTCATGCTAGAATTGTATTGACCGGAAACTTAAATACATGTGTGAATACATAAACAAGTACCTTGTCCCTAGTGAGCCTCTACTAGACTAGCTCGTTGATCAAAGATGGTTAAGGTTTCCTAACCATAGACATGAGTTGTCATTTGATAACGGGATCACATCATTAGGAGAATGATGTGATGGACATTACCCATCTGTTAGCTTAGCATATGATCGTTCTATTTATGGCTACTGCTTTCTTGAATGTCAAATACATGTTCCTCCGACCATGAGATCATGCAACTCCCGGATACCGGAGGAAGACCTTGTGTGCTATCAAACATCACAATGTAACTGGGTAATCATAAAGATGCTCTACAGGTATCTCCGAAGGTGTCTGTTGAGTTGGCATGGATCGAGACTGGGATTTGTTACTTCGTGTTTCGGAGAGGTATCTCTGGGCCCTCTCGGTAATGCACATCATAAGAAGCTTGCAAGCAAAGTGACTAAGGAGTTAGTTATGGGATGATGTATTACGGAACGAGTAAAGAGACTTGCCGGTAACAAGATTGAACTAGGTATGGAGATACCGACGATCGAATCTCGTGCAAGTAACATACCGACGGACAAAGGGAATTACGTATGTTGTCATTGCGGTTCGACCGATAAGATCTTCGTGGAATATGTAGGAACCAATATGAGCATCTAGGTTCCACTATTGGTTATTGACCGGAGAGGTGTCTCAGTCATGTCTACATCATTCCCGAACCCGTAGGGTCCGCACGCTTAACGTTCGTTGACGATATAGTGTTATATGAGTTATGTGAATTGGTAACCGAATGTTGTTCGGAGCCCCGGATGAGATCCCGGACGTCACGAGGAGTCTCGGAATGGTCGAGAGGTAAAGATTTATATATGGGAAGTCATATTTTTAGGGTTCCGGAAAAAGGTGCAGTTTTTTCGATATTGTACCGGGAAGCTTCCAGAAGGTTCCGGAGGATTCCGGAGGGGTCCGGAAGTCCACAAGTGGGTCCACCACGTCCCAAGGGTTGGCATGGGCTAAGGGGAGGCGCCCTTGCCTTATTGGGCTAGGCGCACCAAGTCCTCAAAAGCCCACGCAGCTAGGGAAGGAAAAAAGGAGAGTCCTAGTAGGAATAGGATTGGACTTTGGAGTCCAAGTCCACGTGTGTACTATTCACGTGGTACTGTTCACGTGGTACTGTTCACATGGCACTATTCCTTCTACTCCAAGCCCCTACACATATATAAATAGAGGAGAGGGGGAACCCCAAAGGAGACACAACATTGTCTTACCCGTGTGCGGCGCCCCCCTCTATAGTTCCGTCCCTCGGTCATATTTTCGCAGTGCTTGGGCGAAGCCCTGCGGAGATAGCATCACCATCACCGTCACCACGCCGTCATGCTGCCGGAACTCATCCACTACCTCGCCATCTTGCTGGATCAAGAAGTCGAGGACGTCACCGAGCTGAACGTGTGCTGAACGCGGAGGTGCCGTACGTTCGGTACTCGGTCGGTTGGATCGTGAAGTTGTTCGACGACATCAACCGCGTTGTTCTAACGCTTTCGCTTATAGTCTACGAGGGTACGTAGACACACTCCCCCTCTCTTAGCTATGCATCTCCATGGATAGATCTTGCGTGTGCGTAGAAAAAAATTTGTTTTCCATGCAACGTTCTCCAACAGTGGCATCATGAGCCAGGTCTATGCGTAGATGATATGCACGAGTAGAACACAAAGAGTTGGGGGAGGTGATCGTCATACTTCTTACCACCAACATCTTATTTTGATTCGGCGGTATTGTAAGATGAAGCGGCCCGGACCAACCTTACATGTCCACGTACATGAGACCGGTTCCACCGATAGACATGCAACTTGTTTTGCATAAAGGTGGCTGGCGGGTGTCTGTTTCTCCTACTTTAGTTGAATCGAATTTGACTGCGGCCGGTCCTTGTTGAAGGTTAAAACAACAAACTTGATAAATCACCGTTGTGGTTTTGTGCCGTAGGTAAGAACGGTTCTTGCTAGAAGCCCGTAGCAGCCACGTAAAACTTGCAACAACAAAGTAGAGGACGTCTAACTTGTTTTTGCAGGGTATGCTGTGATGTGATATGGTCAAGACATGATGTGATATACGTTATTGTATGAGATGATCATGTTTTGTAATTTATCGGCAACCGGCAGGAGCCTTATGGTTGTCTCTTTATTGTATGAAATGCAAGCGCCATGTAATTGCTTTACTTTATCGCTATGCGTTAGCAATAGTTGTAGAAGCAATAGTTGGCGAGATGACCACGACACAACGATGGAGATCAAGGTGTCAAGCCGGTGACGATGGAGATCATGACGATGCTTTGGAGATGGAGATCAAAAGCACAAGATGATGATGGCCATATCATGTCACATATTTTGATTGCATGTGATGTTTATCCTTTATGCATCTTATTTTGCTTAGAACGACGGTAGCATTATAAGATGATCCCTTCACTAAATTTCAAGATAAAAGTGTTCTCCCCGAGTATGCACCGTTGCTAAAGTTCGTCGTTTTGATGCACCTCGTGATGATCGGGTGTGATAGATTCTACGTTCACATACAACGGGTGTAAGCCAGTTTTACACAAGAAGAATACTTGGGTTAAACTTGACGAGCCTAGCATGTACAGACATGGTCTCGGAACACTGGAGACCGAAAGGTCCAACATGAGTCATATAGTAGATATGATCAACATGGAGATGTTCACCATTGATGACTATCCCATCTCATGTGATGATCGGACATGGGCTAGTTGATTTGGATCATGTATTACTTAGTTAACTTGAGGGATGTTAATTTAAGTGGGAGTTCATTAGTAATTTGATTAATTGAACTTAATTTATCATGAACTTAGTCCTGATAGTTTTTGCAAATTATGTTATAGATCAATAGCTCACGTTGTAGCTCCCCTGTTTTTGATACGTTCCTAGAGAAAGCTTAGTTGAAAGATGATGGTAGCAACTACATGGACTGGGTCCGTAACTTGAGGATTATCCTCATTGCTGCACAGAAGAATTATGTCCTTGATGCACCGCTAGGTGATGGACCTGCTGCAGGAGCTGCTGCAGACGTTGTGAACGCCTGGCAGGCTCGATTGTATGACTACTCGATAGTTCAGTGTGCCATGCTCTATGGCTTAGAACCGGGACTGCAAAAGCGTTTTGAACGCCACGGAGCATATGAGATGTTCCAAGAGCTGAAATTGATATTTCAAGCTAATGCCCGGGTTGAGAGATATGAAGTCTCCAACAAGTTCTTTAGATGTAAGATGGAGGAGAACAATTCTGTCAGTGAACACATACTCAGAATGTCTGGGTACCACAACCACTTGACTCAGCTGGGAATTGATCTTCCGGTTGAGAGTGTTATTGACAGAGTTCTTCAGTCACTGCCACCAAGCTATAAAGGCTTCGTGATGAACTATAATTTGCAAGGGATGGAGAAGACAATTCCCGAGCTCTTCGCGATGCTGAAATCAGCGGAGGTAGAAATCAAGAAGGAGCATTAAGTGTTGATGGTTAACAAAACCACTAGTTTCAAGAAAAAGGGCAAGGGAAAGAAGGGGAACTTCATGAAGAACGGCAAGCAAGTTGCCTCTCCCACGAAGAAACCCAAAGCTGGACCCAGGCCTGAAATAGAGTGCTTCTACTGCAAAGGGACTGGTCACTGGAAGCGGAACTGCCCCAAGTATTTGGCGGATAAGAAGGATGGCAAAGTGAGCAAAGGTATATTTGATATACATGTTATTGATGTGTTCCTCACTAATGCTCGCAGTAGCGCCTGGGTATTTGATACTAGTTCGGTTGCTCATATTTGTAACTCGAAGTAGGAGCTATGGAATAAGCGAAGATTGGCTAAGGGCAAGGTGACGATATGTGTTGGAAGTATCTCCAAGATTGATATGATCAATATCGAAACGCTCGTAATACGTTCGGGATTAGTATTAAACCTAAATAATGGTTATTTGGTGCTTGCGTTGAGCATAAAACATTATATCTGGATATTGTTTATTGCAAGACGGTTATTCATTTAAGTCAGAGAATAATAGTTATTCTGTTTATATGAATAATATCCCTTGTGATCATGCACCCTTGTGAATGGTTTATTCTTGTTGAATCTCGATCGTAGTGATACACATATTCATAATATTGATGCCAAAAGATGCAAAGTTGATAATGATAGTGCAACATACTTGTGGCACTGCCGTTTAGGTCATATTGGTGTAAAGCGCATGAAGAAACTCCATGCTGATGGACTTTTGGAATCTCTTCTTTATGAATCATTTGATACTTGCGAACCATGCCTCATGGGCAAGATGACTAAAACTCCGTTCTCCGGAACAATGGAGCGAGCTACTGATTTGTTGGAAATAATACATACCGATGTATGCGGTCCGATGAATGTTGAAGCACGCGGCGGGTATCGTTATTTTCTAACCTTCACATATGATTTGAGTAGGTATGGGTATATCTACTTGATGAAACACAAGTCTGAAACATTTGAAAAGTTCAAAGAATTTCAGAGTGAAGTAGAGAATCATCGTAACAAGAAAATAAAGTTTCTACGATCCGATCGCGGAGGCAAATATTTGAGTTACGAGTTTGGCATTCATTTAAGAAAATGTGGAATTGTTTCACAACTCACGCCACCTGGAACACCACAGCGTAATGGTGTGTCTGAACGTCGTAACCGTACTTTATTGGATATGGTGCGTTCTATGATGTCTCTTACCGATTTGCCACTATCGTTTTGGGGTTATGCATTAGAGACAGCTGCATTCACGTTAAATAGGGCACTGTCTAAATCCATTGAGACGACACTATATGAACTATGGTTTGGCAAGAAACCTAAGCTGTCGTTTCTTAAAGTTTGGGGATGCGATGCTTATGTGAAAAAGCTTCAACCTGATAAGCTCGAACCCAAAGCGGAGAAGTGCGTCGTCATAGGATACCCTAAAGAAACAACTGGGTACACCTTCTACCACAGATCCGAAGGCAAGGTCTTTGTTGCCAAGAATGGGTCCTTTCTAGAGAAGGAGTTTCTCTCGAAAGAAGTGAGTGGGAGGAAAGTAGAACTTGATGAGGTAATTGTACCTTCTCTCGAATTGGAAAGTAGCTCATCAGAGAAAACCGTTCTCGTGATGCCTACACCAATAAGAGAGGACGATAATGATAAAGATCATGAAACTTCAGATCAATTTACTACTGAACTTCGTAGGTCGACCAGAGTACGTTCCGCACCAGAGTGGTACGGTAATCCTGTTCTGGAAGTTATGTTGTTAGACAACGGCGAACCTACGAACTATGAAGAAGCTATGATAAGCCCGGATTCCAACAAATGGCTTAGGATCCATGTATGAGAACAAAGTGTGGACTTTGGTGGACTTGCCCGATGATCGACAAGCCATTGAGAATAAATGGATTTTTAAGAGGAAGACGGATGCTGATGGTAATATCACTGTCTACAAAGCTCAACTTGTCACGAAAGGTTTTCGACAAGTTCAAGGGGTTGACTACGATGAGACTTTCTCACCCGTAGCGATGCTTAAGTCTGTCCGAATCATGTTAGCAATTGCCGCATTTTATGATGATGAAATCTGGCAAATGGATGTCAAAACTGCATTCCTTAATGGTTTTCTCAAAGAAGAGTTGTATATGATGCAACCAGAAGGTTTTGTCGATCCTAAGGGTGCTAACAAAGTGTGCAAGCTCCAGCGATCCATCTATGGACTGGTGCAAGCATCTCGGAGTTGGAATATATGCTTTGATGAGGTGATCAAAGCATATGGTTTTGTACAGACTTACGGTGAAGCATGTATTTACAAGAAAGTGAGTGCGAGCTCTGTAGCATTTCTAATATTATACGTGGATGACATATTGTTGATTGGAAATGATATAGAATTTCTGGATGGCATAAAAGGATACTTGAATGAAAGACCTCGGTGAAGCTGCTTATATATTGGGCATCAAGATCTATAGAGATAGATCAAGACGCTTGATAAGACTTTCAATGAGTACATACCTTGACAAGATTTTGAAGGAGTTCAAAATGGATCAGTCAAAGAAGGAGTTCTTGCCTGTATTGTAAGGTGTAAAGTTGAGTAAGACTCAAAGCTCGACCACGGCAGAAGATAGAGAGAGAATGAAAGTCATTCCCTATGCCTCAGCCATAGGTTCTATAATGTATGCCATGCTGTGTACCACACCTAATGTGTGCCTTGCCACGTGTCTGGCAAAGGGGGTACAAGAGTGATCCAGGAGTGGATCACTGGACAGCGGTCAAAATTATCCTTAGTAACTAAAGGACTAAGGAAATGTTTCTCGATTATGGAGGTGATAAAGAGTTCGTCATAAAGGGTTACGTCGATGCAAGCTTTGACACCAATCTGGATATCTCTGAGTAGCAAACCGGATACGTATAATGGAGCAGTCATTTGGAATAGCTCCAAGTAAAGCGTGATAGCAGCATCTACAGTATGACATAAGGATTTGCAAAGTACACATGGGTTTGAATATTCCAGACCCATTGACTAAAATTCTCTCTCACGAGCAAAACATGATCACACCTTAGAACTCTTTGAGTGTTAATCACATGGTGATGTGAACTAGATTATTGACTCTAGTGAACTCTTGGGTGTTAATCACATGGCGATGTGAACTAGATTATTGACTCTAGTGCAAGTGGGAGACTGATGGAAATATGCCCTAGAGGCAATAATAAAGTTGTTATTATTTTATATTTCCTTGTTCATGATAAAGGTTTATTATTCATGCTAGAATTGTATTGACCGGAAACTTAAATACATGTGTGAATACATAAACAAATACCGTGTCCCTAGTGAGCCTCTACTAGACTAGCTCGTTGATCAAAGATGGTTAAGGTTTCCTAACCATAGACATGAGTTGTCATTTGATAATGGGATCACATCATTAGGAGAATGATGTGATGGACAAGACCCATCTGTTAGCTTAGCATATGATCGTTCTGTTTATTGCTACTACTTTCTTGAATGTCAAATACATGTTCCTCCGACCATGAGATCATGCAACTCCCGGATACCGGAGGAATACCTTGTGTGCTATCAAACGTCATAACGTAACTGGGTGATCATAAAGATGCTCTACAGGTATCTCCGAAGGTGTCTATTGACTTGGCATGGATGGAGACTGGGATTTGTCACTTCGTGTTTCGGAGAGGTATATATGGGCCCTCTCGGTAATGCACATCATAAGAAGCTTGCAAGCAAAGTGACTAAGGAGTTAGTTATGGGATGATGTATTACGGAACGAGTAAAGAGACTTGCCAGTAACGAGATTGAACTAGGTATGGAGATACCGACGATCGAATCTCGGGCAAGTAACATATCGACGGACAAAGGGAATTACGTATGTTGTCATTGCGGTTCGACCGATAAGATCTTCGTGGAATATGTAGGAACCAATATGAGCATCCAGGTTCCGCTATTGGTTATTGACCGGAGAGGCGTCTCAGTCATGTCTACATCATTCCCGAACCCGTAGGGTTCGCACGCTTAACGTTCGTTGACGATATAGTGTTATATGAGTTATGTGAATTGGTAACCGAATGTTGTTTGGAGTCCCGGATGAGATCCCGGACGTCACGAGGAGTCTTGGAATGGTCGAGAGGTAAAGATTTATATATGGGAAGTCATATTTTAGGGTTCCGGAAAAAGGTGCAGTTTTTTCGGTATTGTACCGGGAAGCTTCCAGAAGGTTCCGGATGATTCCGGAGGGGTCCGGAAGTCAACAAGTGGGTCCACCACGTCCCAAGGGCTGGCATGGGCTAAGGGGAGGCGCCCTGGCCTTATTGGGCCAGGCGCACCAAGTCCTCAAAAGCCCACGCAGCTAGGGAAGGAAAAAAAGGAGAGTCCTAGTAGGAATAGGATTGGACTTTGGAGTCCAAGTCCACGTGTGGACTATTCACGTGGTACTGTTCATGTGGCACAATTCCTTCTACTCCAAGGCCCTACACATATATAAATAGAGGAGAGGGGGCGCCCCAAAGGAGACACAACATTGTCTTAGCCGTGTGCGGCGCCCCCTCCACAGTTCCGTCCCTCGATCATATTTTCGCAGTGCTTGGGCGAAGCCCTGCGGAGATAGCATCACCATCACCGTCACCACGCCGTCATGCTGCCGGAACTCATCCACTACCTCGCCGTCTTGCTGGATCAAGAAGTCGAGGACGTCACCGAGCTGAACGTGTGCTGAACGCGGAGGTGCCGTACGTTCGGTACTCGGTCGGTTGAATCGTTAAGTTGTTCGACGACATCAACCGCGTTGTTCTAACGCTTCCGCTTATGGTCTACGAGGGTACATAGACACACTCCCCCTCTCGTAGCTATGCATCTCCATGGATAGATCTTGCGTGTGTGTAGAAATTTTTTTGTTTTCCATGCAACGTTCCCCAACACTCTTTGCTTAGTTGTTGGTGGTTGGCCACTGGCCACCCAGTATCATGTTTGTTGGTTGGCTGCATCTTGAATCTTTTCTCCAGGCTCCGCTCCTTCATCCTTTCCTCAGGAGCTCTTCATTCTCTTCCTCATGCATTCATACTTTCACCCAGCTGCCTTCTCTTTTATTTGCTGATGTTTTACCCCCTCTCTATTGGATTCGCTTTTTTGCTCACTTTTCCCTTCCATCCAAGTGCCTTGCTTTACTTATCTCCTCCTTGGTACTTCCCCAATTCCTTACGGTATTGTGGGTTCTTCTTCCTCTGGCCCTTCCAATTACTAGTGAATCAACATCCTTCGCCATTTCATTCCTTATATGTGCATAAGCTAGTACCTGCTCAGAGGTGATAATGCTGTCATGCACTCATGCTAAGTAATAGTGAATGAACTACTCATCCTTTGCTGTGCTTTGGGGACATATTTATGTTTTACTGTTACTCGCTCCTACATTGCCTTTACCTTTTTATTCAGTGTTTAAGGTTCTATCAAGTCATTGTGTGATTTGCATGTTGTCCTGTGTAGGCAAGTAACTGATAGTAACAAATACATGAGCACTTGGCTTCAAATTTCCTGTATTTGTAGACTTATTACTGCAATGCCATTTCATATTGCTTCTTATTTTAGATCATTGTGAGACCTGGAAAACTAATGATTCCCACAATACTTGAAAAGTATGCCTTTGCTGAATTGTATACTGTTGTTTATAGTTTCACTTGCATTTATTGTAGTTTTATGGACGATTATTCTAGTTTTAGGTTGTTTTGCAGCATATTCTCAGCATGTCATTCGTTGTCCCCCAACACATGTTCAAAATGATGTTACTAGATTCATCATAAAATGCACCACTAATAACATTTTATTTACTAGCATCACTTTTTTTGGGACCAGTGGAAGTATTAATTAAAGAGATGATGCATGGTCCCTTCTGTAGTGCATAAATTTGATTGAATTTCAGTTGTCAGTAACTAGCTTGCTCGTACATTTCTAAAAAGTATGCATACGAGCTAGAAACTAGACGTTTATGCTATCCTATTTCCATGAGCCCCTCATGCACAATAATCTTTTAGCCTGTACACAGTCCAGATGTTGCCAAAACAGCTAATATAAGAAATTGAAGGTGTGCTACTACACTATTACGTATGTTTTGGTTTTGTCTAATTATGCTGACATGGTTCAACGTTGGAGTTTTGACACAATTTCCACAACGGTGAAGCTAATATTTACTGTTTCGAGTCAATACAAAAAATCGGAGAACAACTCCAACGACTTTTGTTGAATACAAGCTTCTTTGACCAATGTTATTGCTTGCTGCGCAGGTATCTAGAGCTACATGCTAGCGGTTGGGATGCAGAAATGGGTTGTTGCAACTAGGTTCTTCCACCTTGTATGCTTGACGCGGAGATTGACCCTCTGTCACTCTGTGTAGCATGTACTGGTGAGTTGTGAAGTGAAACTGTAGAACTCTATCACTTAATTTGCTAGCTCTCGCATATTAACTAACTTCTGCTGCGGCTCATCATCAACTGCCATGAAGGTTGAAGGCACATTGACTTGCTTTGACCAATTAGTACTCACGCTCGTGGTTCACTTAATTTGCTTTAGGCAAGCAAGCTCACCTGTCAACTCATTCTGCTTGCTTTTTAGTGTGTTCAAATGTTTGCTTACCTTCCGTGTTGTATCAGGCAGGCGGGTTTTGAGGTTGGATTTCGGTGAACCGTGATGTCCTGTTTTGTGTGTGTTTTGGTTGGATTTCTATCTGTTTCCGAGCTCAGTATGCTAAAGCTTACTTGAATCTGTATGCCTGATGGACCCTGTTGCATAAATAGACGGCGATATAACCAGGGTGGGCTTCAGTGTCTCGCTTTCTTCCTTGAGGGAAATATGAATGGTCTGGCTGTTATCAGCAGCAAGATAGGGCAGCAAGACAGGGATTTGCTTCTATATGTCGATGACAACCTTTTTATTCACAAACCTTTACATAGGTGGTGCGAAGAAGTAAGTATCGCACCGTTTGTAACTGGCGGTAGCCGCTTAACATCATAATCAGAGTCTGAAAAATACTTCCAGATATTTTCTTTTGAAAGTAGGAGCCCTTCAGAATTGGAGTTAAATGCATAGAACCACCACTTTCGTGTCACAACTTGCGGAAAACCACCACTTTACAAAATGTGACATTTTGCACCTAACCGAAGTGGCAAAAGACACTAAACCAATTTTTGAGCTCGTTTTGACATGGCCAATCACTTGCGGGCCGACAGCACTGACGGTGTGCCGTTAACGTGCGTTGACTCGGCTGTCGGAAGCGGCTCGGTCGGAACGAACCCGAGTGCCCTCTCTCTCTCTCTCTCTCTCTCTCCTCACTCGCTCTCCCTCCCCCTCCCACCCCTCGAACTCGAGCGGCATGGTGGCGGCGGGATCTGTAGAAGGTGGAGTCGGATCCATCGATGACGAGGGGAAAGAGCAGGAAGAGTGGATGGGGCCGGATGGTGGCGTGGCAGGGGGCAGCCGCGGCGAGGAGGATTGCTGCGGCAGCAGCGTGTTTTGTTCATCATCGGCAACACAGTCGTCGGTGGATGTCGCTCGCAGGGTGGTGCAGGAGCTACCCACTGCAAAAGCGCCCTCGACGTGAGCTACATTCCAATCTGGAGCTCTCCCATCCCTGAATATGTCTCTCTCTCTCTCCTTGTAATTAGGGTTTCATGATTTGTAATGCTAGCAATTTGATACTCTTAACTCAGTTTATATTAATTGTTAGTTGTTTGATACAACTATTTATTACTGTTTCTGAATTTTTTGAAAGTTGTTGTCATATTTTACTGAATTCATTCAACTACTGAATGTTTCTAAAATAATTGAATGTTGCTGCCATATGTTTTACTGAATTCATTCAACTACTGAATTTAGTGCTTCTGAATTAATTGAATGTTGCTGTGCTATTTTTTTACTGAATGTAGCGTAGTACTTAATTTTTTACTGAATCTAAACTAACTGATTGTTGCTGCCCCATTTTTGACTGAATGTAGTTTAGTACCGAATTATGTGTTTCTGAACTAACTGAATGTTGCTGCCCCATTTGACTGTAATTAGGGTTGAAGCTGACATTTAGAATGTGAGTTTCCAATTCTATGGTTGGGATAACTTAGACAGGACAATGGACAGCTCTGAATCACATACAACACTCTGTTGGCTATTATGTATTTGGTGGGCTTTGAAAGTACAGATTACATTTATTATGTGAAGCAAGAGGGAACTCGCATAGCTAGTTTAGAGTTGCTTGACAGCAATGTAATGTTCAGGAAATGCTCAAAGAGTTTGGCCACAACAGATCTGTTAAGTTCATTGTACTCAAAGGAGATGCCCCAACTCCACTTGATGTGAACAGAGCTTCACAAATATGTGAGGAGCAGATCCCCATCAGTACCATAGGGGAGCCTGTTATATATGAAGTTGACACCCAGGTGGTTGTCAACACACAGCAGAGCATTAATATCCAGAGAAAGGGCAAGTTAGGGTTGCATTCTGAGAAAGATGATGATGCAAGTGAAGATGATGAAGAAGAAAGGGATTTTAGTGCTAATTTTATTTGGCCACCTGAGTTTGGTTATGATCCTAGACCACTAGGTGTTGATGAAGAAGAGGTTGAGTTGCTTCATAGATTGGAGCAACTGAAGTTGCAGAGAGAGGATCCTTGGTACCACTATTAAGGAGACACAAATGTGTATGAGCTTTACCAGCTTGAGGAAGAGGAAATGGATGATAGTGAGCCTGTGCCTTCTCCTCCAAAGAAGAAGAAGCCCAAGAGAGTTGGGCCTTCTAGCAAAGCTCACCATGAAGAAGAAATTGTGCCTTCAGATGATGAATTGAGCAATCCTTCAGATGTTAATGACAGTGCTTCACAAAACCCGGGATGCATCAGTATCCTCCCGAGTCATCACATGCTCACTATACCGTTATCCTCGTTACCAGTTTTGTTCTTCTTTCTCTTATTGTGTTCCGGCATCCCCATGACAAAGTCACCTGTGTCTGGCCATACGATTATGGATGCCGTCACACCGAGAGGGCCCTAAGAATATCTCTCCGTCGTCGGAGGAGCAAATCCCAGTCTCGAGCTATCTAGTCACTTGTCAAACTTTCCGATGAACCTGTAAGTTGTCGTTATGCACCGTGTTACAGGTGACGTTTGAGCAACCCTAAAGCCCACCGTACGGTAAGAAGTGACTATGATACTCTCATGGTCCAAGGAGCAAAATCACATGTTAACAGTCCGTGTTATTACAATTGATTACAGACGATAGTAACTCAATTCATAACTGACAAGTTTGCGTCGATTCAATATGATCGTTCTTCCAACATCATAATCTCAATGTTTTTTTAGGACTATCATTACACTTAACGATATCCTAAGATCCGGAAAACATGATCACCAACAACACTTGAGCTAGTCCTAGAGGCAAGACTAGGAACCTTTTATTTAACCGTTTATCATTCCACACGTGCATATGAGTTTTTCACTGAATTGCATATTCCAAGATCATAGCAGTTATAGCATAGAATATAAACTCTTTAATTATGTATATGAAAAATATAATAATACAAATATTATTTCCTCTAGGGTATATTTCCAACAATCGCTACCTTTACCAAATCGTGTTCACACACTTGACTCTTATCAGTAGGACATGATCACAACCATTCCAATTCATTGCGAGATGAATCAGACATGAGACAACTCTAAGAAATAGCAAGCATGGATGGATGAAGTCACAACATGGCTCAAGCAACTCCTAATCATGCTAGGAAGGTTTATCTATTTACTATGACAATGACAGGTCATGCAAAGGAATGGGTTCAACTACCAAAACAAGTAACAGTTGAAACATTGTTGTTCTAATGCAATAAAGAGAGCTTGAGCGAGAGAGTGAGATTATATCGAAATGATCAAGGGGGTTTGCTTGCCTGGCACTTCTGAAGATGGTATAGCTCTTCATCGTTGTCCACGATCACTACGTCGGAACCATCTTTTATCGAGAAGGGACAAACATCGGCAAACAAGGGAACAACATTCAATCACGGAAATGCAACAATATGATGCATGATCATGACATGGAAACATGCTGTTGATTGGGCTAATGCATCTAGAAACAATTTAAATGAAGCTCATTTGAATCAAAGATTCAAATGCAAACTCCAAATTAAGCATTTAAAATGTCATTTAGTTGTTTTCACTTATACAGTAGGTATAAGTTGCTTTGTCATGCATGAAAATGATACAGATGGATTCTTTGGATTTTTTTGATAATTTTCATATATAAATTATTTCATTCTAAGCTATAGTTTATTTTCTGTGATTTTTGGAAGTTTAGACAATTTTTTGGAATTTATAAATCATTTCTGAATAATAAAATGCCAGAAAATCATTTATGATGTCAGCACTGCATGAGGCTTGCGTCAACAACTCAACAGAGTCAGCCAGGTCAAACCTGACCAGTGGGACCCACTGGTCAGTGACTCGGTTAGTTAATCAATGTGGTTAGTGTTAATTTTGCTACTAATCCAAAATTAACGAGGGGTTGGACCCACATGTCAGTGACTTAGGGGGTCATTAGCGGCGGTTTGGACCGGTTTGACCGGCGACGGCAGGCATGAAGGAGTGCATCGGAAATGCCACTCCAGTGACCATTTGGACGGCGGACGACATCTATGCGAAGCCCATGCCCGCGCGCATCTACTGGTGCCGATGGTAGCGACTGCTGCAGCGGCGGCCGGAGTTCGGACCTCGACGGAATCGGCACTACGGCTTGCAAATCGGGTGGTTCTTGACACCTACGATGTCTACGCATGCTCAAGAGGTCTTTGGACACACGCGCTGGACGAGAAGGTCACCGTAGCATCAACGGCGCTGAGCTCGGGCGGCGGTGCTCCTCGGCTTCCACGGAAACGGCCGCTAGAGCGAGTAACGGGCTGAGGAGTGAGGGGGGAAATGACCGGGAGCTCACAGCGCCCGATGGCATCGTCTGCGAGCTCGGGGACGCGCTGGTGACGACGAATCAATAGCGGCGACGCTCGGTGCAGGAGGTTGAAGATGAGCTCGATGGCGATGCTACGGTGCATCCAGGCTTGCGTAAGTTGATGGAGAGGACGAAGGCGACATGATGGAGCTTCCAGACATGGATAGGAGGCACGGGGATGTCGGTAGCTAAGGGTTTCACGGTGGCACGCTCATGGCGGTCTCAGCCACGGCGAGGAATGAGCGAGGGAGCGAGGGAGAGAGTGAATGAGAGGGTCAGACTGATCTAGACGACAGCGGAGAGGTTATCCGCGGCATCGAGGTGGCGCTGGGCAAGCAGGAGGTGGCATGGGCGCTTGTGCGCACGCGGCGAGCACACGCTTGACGTCCTTCTGTCCAGAGGAAGGGGATGACTGGCATGGCTGCTGGGCTAGGTCGCTAGTGGGCTGCCAGGTAAGTTCCATGTTTCTTTTATTTTGTTCTGTTTTTTTCTGTGATTTGTTTGATTTGATTAAAATACCAAATCATTTTTATAAATCCTGAAAATATTTGTGGGCACTAACTGAATTATTCTAGAGGCCCTCAATAATTTCCAGAATATTTGGAGCAATAAAATTATATATAGCATTTATTTGCTCCAATTCAAATACAATATGTGTTAATTCAAAGTCCATAAATGCCATGGAGAAATGTGCATCATCTCTGGTTAAGGTTTTAACCTTTTTCCCTAAATCATGAACATTTTTGAAGGGCATTTTGGCCATTGAAAAGTATTTTAGTTGAACCTAGTTGAATTAATGTGGTGCTAGGGTTTGATCATCCCCATTTCAACTTCAAATGAAAATTTAGACATGACGCACACAAGGAAGTGCTAGCCTAGTGCAAACCAAAGCTAGGGATGTGACATCAGTCGTTTCAAAAATGCTGCTGTGGCGGCAATTTCAGAAAACGTTACCGTGGTAACTGTTTCAAAAACGTTGTCATGGCACCAATTTCAGAAAACGCTGCTGTGGCACGAAAATTTCAGCACCTCCTCCCTGCGCCTGGTGAAGCTCCGGGTTCTCCATGTGCACTTGCCACCATCACCTGTAACTTGTAGGCTCTCTTTACATCTATTACATTTAAGTGGCAATCCCGTGGCTCTAGCCATCATGCCGTGATGCGCAGGCCACTTAACATTACAACATATAACCATCTCATACATAAACTCATTATCATGACAAAGGCTATACCATATCATATCCAAACCTACAAAACCAAGTTAGACGTCCTCTAATCGGTTTGGCAAATTTTAATTACGTGGCTGCTAGTGTTTCCGGATAACACTAACAACCTACATGCACAATCAAGGCGATAATTCTTGTTGCTAGATTAACTTTCGGGGTGTGTGAGGGACGAGACTTGATTAAAAATCTCTAGCCCCACACTAAACTTCGTCAAATACGCATGACCCCCTAGAAGATCATTCATCTTCATCACCCTCTTGTGTACACAACGGTTCACTATTCTTGACTATGTTGAAGCCCAAAGAAGTGTTAGCAGATCGTCGACAGCCAAAGCCGACCGATTGTCAGAACTTTGTACAAAGCTACATCATGCCGCCAGTGAACTGAATTGAAGCAACACTCAAGGGAAGCATACGAAGAACATCAAACCCTTACATCCACATGTGATCTAGATCGAAACCTGCATCTACTCATAGAACCGATGCCACTGTTGGGAAACACAGTAGAAAACAAAAAAAATCACCTACGATCACCCAGGAACAATATGAAGATGCATAAATGGTTTGGATCATGATCATTACCGACTAAGAGTGCAGCGGAAGAAGATGAGTCGATGTAGATCATACATGGAGTCCCTTGAACCGTCGATTAACGATCCCACGAACCGCCCACGAACGATCCCTCGAACGGAAGACCGAAAGCACGGCCTCTCTACTTGGTTGCAAGCGTACGGTCTTCACGATCCGGCAGCGCTTCACCGTCCAGAGCTAATCGTCACAGGAGAATTAGAGGGAGGACATTAGAACCACACTGGGCTTCTAATTATGAGGATTAGAGGTTCTAGGTCAAGCTCAATTTTGATCAACTAGGATCAACTAGAACTAGAACTAGAAGACTAGAGTAGGATCCAAAAGTTGTGTTTTCAAAATTGCCCAAAGCCTCTAGTATATATAGGTTGAGAGGAGAGGAGGGGCTTCCACACAAGTAGGGAAGGCTCCCCTCCTTGGTGCACCGGCCTAGGGGACCCCTAGTCCAATTCAGCCTCCAACTAGGGAAAGGGGGGCGCCTCCCCCAATTGGGCCATGGTGGCCCAATTCTCCATCCATCACTTGACCTTTTTAAGGCCCGTTGATATTAAATTAAATATAAAAGCCTCCTAACAATTACTAGAGCCTTTTATTATTAATTTAACACCACTGGAAACATTTTCAACCTATATAATATTTATCAATAATACCCGGTATTGCCCGATAAACTCCGAAACCCTTCCGGTGACCCTGAAACGCTTTCGGATCCTCTCGAAACTATTCCAAATATTTATGAAACAATTCCATAGATAAATCCTCGATACTCACATCCTAGTAACACTCAGTAGACCGTGATTACCTTAAGCTTGTGAGCTCGTAGGTTCGGTAAATTATAGACATGAACGATACCCCTTCGTTCAATGACCAATAGCGGAATCGTGGACGTCCATATCGATCCCTATGATTACACGAATGACATTCGAGTGAACCCTTGGTTATCATGTGATGTTCCCTTTGCTTCGCGATACTTTAGAAAACCTGAGGTGTGTCGGTATCCTCCTGAGTCATACACATGCTCGCTATACTGTCTTCCTCGTTGCAGGTTTTCTTCTACTTTCTCGTAGAAGTGTTCCGGCATCCCCGTGACATAGTCACCTGTGTCCGGCTAGACGATGATGGATGCCTTCACACCGAGATGGAGCTAAGAATATCTCTCCATTATCGGAGGAGCAAATCCCACTCTCGAGCTTTCTAGTCCCTTGTCAAACTTTCCGATAACCTGTAAGTTGTCGTTATGATCACCGTGTTATAGATAATGTTTGAGCAACCCCAAAGTCCAACGTACAGTAGGAAGTGACTACGATACTCTCATGGTCTAAGGAACTAAAACACATGTTAACACTCTGTGTTATAACAATTGATTTTAGATGATATCATCTCAAAGTATAACAAACAAGTTTGGGTCGATTCAATATGAACGTTCTTCTAACGTCATACTCTCAATGTTGTTTAGGACTATCGTTACACTTAACGATATCCTAAGATCCGGAGAATAAGATCACCAACAACACTTGAGCCAGTTTTAGATCCAAGACTAGGAACGTATTATTTACTGTTTATCATTCCACACCTTCATATAAGTTTTCCAGTGAATCGCATATTCCAGGATCATAGCAGTTATAATATGAAATATAAACTCTTAATTATGCAAACAAAAATATAATAATACAATATTATTGCCTTTAGGGCACATTTCCAACATTCTCCTCCTTGTGCTTCTCTTTCTTCTCTGCCATGGCAACTTTAGCATCCCAATGCTTGGATAACATGGCCTCTTTCATCTTGGCCATCTCACCAATTTGATCTCTCAAAGTGATTGCCTCGGCCGTTCTCTTCACTCTTGCTTTCTCCTTCTTGTTTACATACGGTATGTCCTTGTTTCGCCCTCCTCTTGGTCCATCATCACTATCATCATCATCCTCAACTTCCAATTTGATGCGATTCTTTGGGGGCCATTCTTTGTCCCTCGCCCTCCACTTCTCACTATCCCGGAGCCATCGCCAACAATGATGAAGATTGAATGACCGGTCGTTGGTGCCCGGGGTTTGCTTGTAGTACTCATTGGCTATGCGATCCTACACACAAACATTGAGACAAGTATGGGCTCATACACTTCATATCAACACGTCCAATGACACCAAGATGAAGAAATACTCACATAATCATCAATAGTGACGCCACTTGGAGGTGCATTCCGCACGGTCTCCAAGCACCCACTCCAACGGCCGCAAGTTTTGTTGATGGTGTCCCAACGGCCTTGAAGTGACTTCACGGCCGGAGGGAATGGCATCATTTGGTGATATTTTTCCTCGATCCTTTGCCAATAGTTTCCATAGCTTTGATCCTTACCGACCACGGCATCAAGAGAGATACACTCCCATGCTTGAACTAAGCACACATCCTCCGTCTCCGTGTAGTTGCCCGTCCTCCCCACCCTAGCATCATAGTCGACCTCGTCGATCACTTGCACGTCGTCATCACCGTCATTCTCTTGATCCACCTCCGCCTTGACCTCAATGTGAGTCGCATCGAAATTGCCAAGGCGGGCACTCAAATCCACTGCGCTCTCGGCCAACATCTCGGTATATGTGGAGGGCACACTTTGGCTACAAAATTTAACGGGCAAAGCTCAAACAAGTGTTTTGAACGGCCGAAGCATAGATCACCGGAGCAAAACAAGCAAAAGAGAGAAATTACCTCCCGGCCGTTTCATCGGACACATTGTAGGCGTGACCGGAGGAGTCGCCGTGAATGTGCATGCCATGGCCGACCGAAGGCGGAGGAGGAGCCCGGCCCCATGTTGCAATGGCCTTATTCCTTGGTGCCTCCGCTCGCGCAACGGACGAGCCGGTGGAGGGGTACTTCTTCCTCCCACCCACGGCCTTGGCGGGTAGAATCAGAGTGGGTCCGAAAGTCGGTGGTGCCGCACCGGCTCTGCACATTGGAAATATGCCCTAGAGGCAATAATATTGTATTATTATATTTCCATGTTCATAATTAAGATCTTATATTCTCTGCTATAACTGCTATGATCTTGGAATATGCGATTCAGTGGAAAAACTCATGCGCGTGTGGAAAGATAAACAGTAAATAATAGGTTCCCGGTCTTGCCCCTAATACTGGCTCAAGTGTTGTTAATGATCATGTTTTCCGGATCTCAGGATATCGTTAAGTGTAACAATAGTCGTGAAACAACATTGAGAGTGAACGGTAAATGGCAAAATAAGATTCCTAGTCTCACCACTAAGACTAGCTCAAGTGTTGTTCGTGATCACATTTTCCGGATCTTGAGATATTGTTAAGAGTAACGATAGTCTCAAAACAACATTGAGAGTGTGACGTTAGAAGAATGATCATATTGAATTGACCCAAACTTGTTTGTTATACTTTGAGATAATATCGTCATAATTCAATTGATATAACACGGAGTGTTAACGTGTGTTTAGTTCCTTGGACCATAAGAGTATCGTAGTCACTTCTTACCGTACAATGAGCTTTGGGGTTGCTCAAATGTCATCTGTAACTAGGTGATCATAACGACAACTTACAAGTTCATCGAAAAGTTTGACAAGGGACACGATAGCTCAAGAGTGGAATTTGCTCCTCTGACGATGGAGAGATATTCTTAGGGCCCACTCGGTGTGACGTCATCCATCATCTTCTGGCCAGACACAGGTGACTACGTCATGGGGATGCCGGAACATGTCAATGAGAAAGAAGAACAAAACGGGTAACGAGGAGACCGGTATGGTGAGCATGTATATGACTCAAGAGGATACCGATATATCTCACCTCGGGTTTTGTAAAGTATCAAGAAGCAAAGGGAACATCACATGATAACCAAAGGTGTAACACCCCAGTGATTAGCTATAGTGAACACCTGCTAATTATGCCATGTCATCATGCTTTACTAAGCCAATTTGCCACTTGATAAAAATCAAATTTAAATTCAAATTTTAAATGCAAGTCAAATATTTACATCTTCAAACATGCCAACAAAATAGTTCATAATTTTGTAAATAATCCATAAGTAATTGTTTTAAGGAAATCAACATCATCAAAACCCCAAATTGCCCCTGGATATTAAAACAGGACCAAACAGCACCATTTTAGCCCCATTTAAATGCAAACATAATTTGAATGAATTCAAAATGCACCCAAACTTTGTGGACAGCTCCATAATGTTGCCAAGTATTTTTGGGACTTGTATCATATTTAACAAAATTCATTTAACATAAAAAAGAAATACAAAACTGTAACAGAAAATAGAAAGCAGAAAAAGAAAAGAAAAAGGTCAAAGACCCACTGTGCACTTGGGCCATCAGTGCACAGTGCGGCTGGCCCAGCTACCCCGGGTCATCCCCTTCCTCTCTCCACAGAGGCGGGGTGGACAACGTGCGCAGGTCCACGCCACGGATCCGCCGCGTGGCGGCCATCTGCCGCTCCTCGACGGCCTACAAGGCCTCCCCCTCACCCCTAGCAACCCTAGCCCCCACTCGCCCCACTTCCCCTCCGCCCGCGCCGCTCCTCTCTTCCTCTCTTTACTTGTGAGCTGCATTGGGTTTTCCCCGAAGAGGAGGGGATGATGCAGTACATTAGAGATAAGTATTTCCCTCAGTTATGAAACCAAGGTTATCAATCCAGTAGGAGAATCATGCAACAACTCGTTAACAGCACATGCACACAAAATAACAAATCCTTGCACCCAACGCGAACAAGGGGTTGTTAATCCCTTGGCGGTTAATTGCAAGATTAAATTGTATGATGATAGATAGATAGATCGAACAAAAATACAAAATAAAATAAATAAAGTAAAATTGCAGCAAGGTATTTTTAGGATTTTTAATATATGATAGAAGTAGACCCGGGGGCCATAGTTTTCACTAGAGGCTTCTCTCTTGAAAATAGCATACGGTGGGTAAACAAATTACTGTTGGGCAATTGATAGAAAAGCAAATAATCATGACGATATCCAAGGCAATGATCATGTATATAGGCATCACGTCCGAGACAAGTAGACCGACTCCTGCCTGCATCTACTACTATTACTCCACACATCGACCGCTATCGAGCATGCATCTAGAGTATTAAGTTCATAAAGAACGGAGTAACACCTTAAGCAAGATGACATGATGTAGACAAAGTAAACTCACGCATGAATAAACCCCATCTTTTTATCCTTAATGGCAACGATACAGATACGTGTCATGTCCCCTAATGTCACTGGGATTGAGCACCGCAAGATCGAACCCATCACAAAGCACCTCTCCCATTGCAAGATAAATCAATCTAGTTGGCCAAACCAAATCAATAGATCGGAGAGAAATACGAAGCTATAACAATCATGCATAAAAGAGTTCAGAGAAAACTCAAATAATATTCATGGATAATCTGATCATAAACTCACAATTCATCGGATCCCAACAAACACACCGCAAAAAGTAATTACATCGGATAAAACTCCAAGAACATTGAGGAGAACATTGTATTGAAGATGAAATAGAGAGAAGAAGCCATCTAGCTACTAACTATGGACCCATAGGTCTGTGGTAAACTACTCACGCATCATCGGAAGGTGTTGGGGATATTCCCCACGACCAAGACCCGACCAAATGTGTGACCCGGCCAGAAGCATGGCGGCTTCATGGGTCACCTTATTTTCCGGGTCATGGCAAGAAGACAAGAAGGGCCCGAAGGCCCAGAGTGAGACTCGGCCGAATGCCGGCTCATTGAGGAACCACGAAGGGCCGGCTCATGGAGAAGGCACAAGAGGGATTGTCTTAACTCGGAAGAAAAGACCCGGACTAGGATCCGACTTGTAATAGAAAAAAGACTAGTTGTAGTCCTACTAGGACTCTACATGTAAGCCAGCCCCTTCAACTTATATAAGGAGGGGCAAGGCACCCCAAGAGGGACAAGTGGAGAGAGACAGAAAAACTAGTAGCTCTCAAGATAGAGGTAGTGAAAGAGCACCCTTGTAATTGAGATCGTCATCATCAATAGCAATCAATCAAGATGTAGGCTTTTACCTCCATCGTGAGGGGCCGAACCTGGGTAAAACTCGCGTCTCTCGATTTCGACCAACCCCGTTCAAGTTACCACCTAGTTGCGATGGCCTCACCACTAAGTCCTTTTCATGAGGACATCTTGCCGTGACAAAACCACGACAGTTGGCGCCCACCGTGGGGCCTCGCACGGTGGTATTGTGTTCTTGGCGGGAGCTCTTCAGGGATCGAGAAGCTCGCGATTGATAGGATAAATAAGAGTCGGCACGGAGCAATCATGCACGATAACCCATCATGGGACAACCATGGGGCTTGAGTACACCGTGGATTCAGATTTCGATGGGTCCAATCTTCATCAACCACGACGCGAGGAAATTTATCGTGACGCGTGGGGGCTCGACAGCAACACTACCTCTGTGATGATACGTGCACTCCGAGCATTATTAGTCAGGAGCGGCATCTTCTAATATTGACCCGTGCCGGTGCAGATCTTTCATTGTGTCGCTAAAAGTTTTGAGTCCCCTACAATTAGCACTCAAGCGCGGAACACGCATCGAGTCAAAGAAAACTCGGATGCCTTTTCCGAGCTACACCGACTCGCTGCAGGAATTCCCTTAAAAAAAATAGAAGAAGAAGACGACTCACTGGAGGAATCTGAGCCGGACATGGAACAAAATAGCGGTTCGCTCCTGCTTCATGTTGAGAAAGGAAAATCAATTAGTTGGATCAATTGCCAAGGCAATTTGGCTAGTTGCCCTTGCATGGCATGGAAAGTGCTACTCACGTGCTCTCCCTTCCTATCCTGGGAGGAGACAAAAGAAAAAAAAAGAGGAAAAGTCTGAGTCCTCGGTCGAAGGAAAAAAAAGCCCATGACCCGGAAGCGGATATGGCCACGGACACGGACTTCGCCGCCACGGCCCCGTCTCACCGGCCCGCCTCTGCCGCCGCGGCCTCGCCTCGCCGGTGCGCCTCCGCCACCACGGCCTCGCCTCACCGGCGTGCCTCCACCGCCGTGCCTCCACCGCCGTGCCTCCACCGCCACGGCCTCGCCTTGCCGGCGCGCCCCCGCCGCCGCGGCTTCGCTTCGCTGCCCGGCAGCCGCCGCTTCGACGACTCGCCCGTTGTCCCTCAACGGGCTGCCTCTGCCTGCGTCGGCTCGGCGGCTGGACGCCCGTGTCGATTATGGTAGCAGAGGATGAGGCACATCTAGTTGATTGCTTTTTAAATACAATACATGGACCAATGACGACGCGTGAGAAAAATCAAGGACGCCGGACGCAGCATAGCCGCATGTATTGGGGCAGCCGCACCCGATGCAAACTGTTGCCACTGCTACCACACCTCCCATCAAATCAAACCCCACGTAGGAGCAAAAGCTGCAGCGCTACAAAATCACTTGGTGGCAGGCAGAGGAAAAGAAAAAAAAGAGGGAAGCAGAGAAGCATCAGCGCATAGGTCACCAGATGGCACCTGATGGCAGTCTGTGCATGGCGAACTCTGCTGAAAGAAACCATATACGAAGATCAGGCCAAACAAATCGAAGAAACAGGATTGCTTTTTGAGGCTACATCACATGGCTCCACGTGCTATGTAAGGCGGTCAGGAACCAACAAAAAATCAAGGGCATCCATCTAAAGAAGCATCATGGATTAGTACTATGAGCATCGCTCATCATTTGGAAAAAATGTACTAGTACGTGTAGAATTTCCAAGAACAGCATATATATTTTCCAAGGGAAAGTACACTGCTTTCAATATTCAGTGGTGGAACAGATGACTACAGTCTGCAGTTTGATGGACTTTTTCTCTATGGCCTTGCCGTTTGCAATACGTCCGGCCTCCAAACGATACATGACAATCAACACTTGTCATTACGAACGGCTGTCGCCACCAGAGGCCACCTCAGCGCCCGCCCGCGTAGGGCTGCCCGGGGAGCAAGGCGCAGCTCCTCGTCCCTGTGGTCTGGTCTACATCAACATGCCAGACTGTCCGACAAACGCACGCGTAGTATGCCATCCTTTTAGTCCGGTTGACATCAACATGCCGGGTCACCCGACGGACGCCCGCGCCATCGCCTGTCTATGAAGGTGCTGGTGGCTAGGACGTCGAAGGACCAACCGCCATGGCGCCCTTCTTTTTGGGAGCCATGGTGACGTGGATGATGAAGAATCTGATGCGCTAACTGCTAACTCCGGTTCGAACAAGCGACCCCCCCTGCCTGGCGTGCCATTGATGTCGTGCGTACGACCATCTATGGGATCATGGCGATCCCTTTGCGGTTCGACTGGAGGGATCAACGAGCACGACGAGCGCAGCTAGCAGAAAACGTGCGAGGTTTACCCAGGTTCAGGCCGCTGTGAAGCGTAAAACCCTACTCCTGCTTTGTGTATTGGATTTGTATATGTGCCCAGTTACAAGGAGCACACGTCCGGCAAGGTGCTCGGGGGTGCTGCTTGATACGTCCATTTTGCATCATGTTTTCCTACTGTTATTTATAATGTTTTTAATCAATATAATGCTTTGTGGAGCAATTCTAATGCCTTTGCTCTGTTAATATGCAAGATTTACATGAGGGGGAGATTGCCGGCAGCGGGAATTCTGGACCTGAAAAGGCTATGTTAGAGATACCTATTCTGCACATCTCCATATGAGCTGAAATTTCACAGAGAATTATTTGGGACTAAATAAAAAATATTGGAGAAAAGAAGTACCAGAGGGGGCCACCCAGGTGCCCACAAGGCACCAGGGCTCGCCCTGGTATCTTGTGGGGCCCCTGGCCAGCCTCCGGTGCCCATCTTCTGGTATATAAGCCCATTTGCCCTAGAAAAAATAAGGAGAGGACTTTCGGGACGGAACGCCGCCGTCTCGAAGCAGAACTAGGGCAGGAGCACTTTTGCTCTCCAGTGGAGCGATTCCGCCGGGGATACTTCCCTCCGGGAGGGGGAAATCGAAGCCATCGTCATCACCAACAACCCTCTCATCATGGGAGGACCAATCTTCATCAACATCTTCACCAGCACCATCTCATCTCAAACCCTAGTTCATCTCTTGTATTCAATCTTTGTATCAAAACCTCAGATTGGTACCTGTGGGTTGCTAGTAGTGTTGATTACATCTTGTAGTTGATGCTAGTTGGTTTATTTGGTGGAAGATTATATGTTCAGATCCATTATGCTATTCAATACCCCTCTAATCTTGAGCATTAATATGATTTGTGAGTAGTTTCTTTTGTTCTTGAGGACATGGGAGAATTCTTGTCATAAGTAATCATGTGAATTTGGTATTCGTTCGATATTTTGATGATGTGTATGTTGTGATTCCCTTAGTGGTGTTATGTGAACGTCGACTACATGACACTTCACCATCTTTGGGCCTAAGGGAATGCATTGTGGAGTAGTAATTAGATGATGGGTTGCTAGAGTGACAGAAGCTTAAACCCTAGTTTATGCGCTATTCCGTAAGGGGCTGATTTGGATCCATATGTTTAATGCTATGGTTAGATTTATCTTAATTCTTCTTTCGTAGTTGCAGATGCTTGCGAGAGGTGTTAATCATAAGTGGGAGGCTTGTTCAAATAAGAACAGCACCCAAGCACCGGTCCACCCACATATCAAATTATCAAAGTAGCGAACGCGAATCAAACAAACATGATGAAAGTGACTAGATGAAATTCCCGTGTGTCCTCAAGAACGCTTTGCTTAATATAAGAAACCGTTCCGGTCTGTCCTTTGAAACAAAAAGGATTGGGCTACCTTGCTGCACCTTAGTTACTATTGCTACTTTTCACTTGTTACAAATTATCTTGCTATCAAACTATCTGTTATCGACAATTTCAGTGCTTGCAGAAAATACCTTACTGAAAACCGCTTGTCATTTCCTTCTACTCCTCGTTGGGTTCGACACTCTTACTTATCGAAAGGACTACGATTGATCCCCTATACTTGTGGGTCATCATGGCTCTTTTCTGGCGCCGTTGCCGGGGAGTGAAGCGCCTTTGGTTAGTGGAATTTGGTAAGGAAACATTTATATTATGTGCTGAAATTTACTGTTACTTGTTACTATGGAAAACAATCCTTTGAGGGGCTTGTTCGGGATATCTTCACCTCGACCGGAAGCACAAAGAGTTGCTCCTCAACCTACTGCACCTACTGAAAATATTTATTATGAGATTCCTTCGGGTATGATAGAGAAATTATTAGCTAATCCTTATACAGGAGATGGAACACTACATCCTGATATGCACCTAATCTTCATGGATGAAGTTTGTGGATTATTTAAGCTTGCAGGTTTACTAGGAGATGAAGTTAAGAAGAAGGTTTTCCCTTTATCTTTGAAGGGAAAGGCATTGACATGGTATAGGCTATGTGATGATATTGGAGCTTGGGATTGGAATCGATTGAAATTGGAATTTCATCAAAAGTTTTATCCTATGCATCTAGTTCATCATGATCGGAATTATATATATAATTTTTGGCCTCGTGAAGGAGAAAGCATCACTCAAGCTTGGGGGAGGCTTAAGTACATGATGTACACATGCCCCAATCATGAGCTCTCAAAAGAAATTATCTTACAAAATTTTTATGCCCGGCTTTCTCATGACAATCAAACCATGCTCGATTCTTCTTCCACTGGCTCCTTTATGAAGAAAACTATTGAATTCAGATGGGATCTTCTGGAATGAATTAAACGCAACTCTGAAGGTGGGGAACTCGACAAAGGTAATGAGTCAGGTATAACACTTGAGTTTGATTGTGTTAAATCTTTTATGGATACCGATGCTTTTCATAAGTTTAGCACTAAATATGGACTTGACTCTGAGATAGTAGCCTCTTTTTGTGAAACATTTGCTACTCATGTTGATCTCCCTAAGGAGAAATGGTTTAAATATCATCCCCCTGTTAGAGAAAAGATTGAGGAGCCCGTTATAGTTAAAGATGAAACTATCATTTACAATGTTGATCCAGTTGTGCCTACTACTTATATTGAAAAACCACCTTTCCCTGTTAGGATAAAGGAACATGCTAAAGTTTCAACTGTGGTTAATAAAAGTAATATTAGAGCACCTAGACCCTCTAAACAAATTAAAGTTGAACCTAATGTTGCTATGGTTAAAGATCTCTTGGTCGATAATATTGATGGGCATGTTATTTATCTCTGACTTTTGTGAAAAGATTGTTGAGGTTTTCATGGATGATTTTTCCATTTACGGAACTTCTTTTGGTGATTGCTTAAGCAACCTTGATCGAGTTTTGCAGAGATGTGAACAAACTAATCTTGACTTGAATTGGGAGAAGTGCCATTTTATGGTGAATGAAGGTATTGTCTTGGGGCATAAAATTTCTGAACGAGGTATTGAAGTAGATAAAGCCAAAGTTGATGCAATTGAGAAAATGCCATGTCCTAAAGATATGAAAGGTATAAGAAGTTTCCTTGGTCATGCTGGTTTCTATAGGAGGTTTATTAAAGACTTCTCTAAAATTTCTAGGCCTCTTACTAATCTATTGCAAAAAGATGTTCCATTTGTTTTTGATGATGATTGTGTAGAAGCCTTTGAAACACTTAAGAAAACCTTAACCTCTGCACCTATTGTTCAACCACCTGATTGGAATCTGCCTTTTGAAATTATGTGTAATGCTAGTGATTATGTTGTTGGTGCTGTTCTAGGACAAAGAGTTGATAAGAAATTAAATGTTATCCATTATGCTAGTAAAACTCTAGACAATGCTCAAACAAATTATGCTATTACTGAGAAAGAATTTTTAGCAGTTGTATTTGCATGTGATAAATTCAGATCTTACATAGTTGACTCTAAAGTGATTGTTCACACCGATCATGCTGCTATTAAATACCTTATGGAAAAGAAAGATGATAAACCTAGACTCATTAGGTGGGTGCTATTGCTACAAGAATTTGATTTGCATATTACTGATAGGAAGGGAGCTGAGAATCCCGTAGCTGATAACTTGTCTTGGTTGGAAAATATTCTTGATGACCCACTACCTATTGATGATAGCTTTTCTGATGAGCAACTAGCTATCATAAATGCTTCTCGCAATACTCCTTGGCATGCAGATTATGCTAATTACATTGTTGCTAAATTCATACCACTTAGTTTCACATATCAACAAAAGAAAAAGTTTTTCTTTGATTTAAGACATTACTTCTGGGATGACCCACATCTGTATAAAGAAGGGGTAGATGGTATTATGAGACGTTGTATACTTGAGCATGAACAGGGACAAATCCTACGGAAGTGCATTCCGAGGCTTACGGAGGACACCATGCGGGAGACAGAACTGCACACTAGGTACTACAATCTGGTTTTTATTGGCCTACTTTTTTCAAGGATGCTCGCAAGTTTGTCTTATCTTGTGATGAATGTTAAATAATTGGTAATATTGGTAGACGTCAGGAAATGCCTATGAACCAATTATGTTTGGGGATTTGATTATATGGGACCTTTTCCTTCCTCTAATGGGTATACACATATTTTAGTTGCTGTTGATTATGTTACTAAGTGGGTAGAAGCTATTCCAACTAGTAGTGCTGATCATAACACTTCTATTAAAATGCTTAAAGAAGTTATTTTCCCGATGTTTGGAGTCCCTGGATAATTAATGACTGATGATGGTTCACATTTCATTCATGGTGCTTTCCGTAAACTGCTTGCTAAATATGATGTCAACCATAGAATTGCATCCCCCTATCATCCTCAGTATACTGGTCAAGTTGAATTGAGCAATAGAGAAATAAAGTTAATTTTGCAAAAGACCGTTAATAGATCTCGAAAGAATTGGTCTAGGAAATTAGATGATGCATTATGGGCCTATAGAACTGCTTATAAAAATCCTATCGGTATGTCTCCATATAAAATGGTTTATGGAAAAGCATGTCATTTACCTCTCGAGTTAGAACATAAAGTATACTGGGCAATTGAAGAACTCAATTATGATTTTAAACTTGCCGGAGAAAAGAGGTTATTTGATATTAGCTCGTTAGATGAATGGAGAACCCAAGCTTGTGAAAATGCCAAATTGTTTAAAGAAAAAGTTAAAAGATGGCATGACAAAAGAATCCAAAAGCAGGAATTCAAAGTGGGTGAGTATGTTCTATTGTACAATTCTCGTTTTAGAGTTTTTGCAGGAAAACTTCTCTCTAAATGGGAAGGACCATATATCAGTGAGGAAGTTTATCGTTCTGTGCCATTAAGATCAATAACGCCGAAGGCACTAATCCGAAGGTGGTCAATGGGCAAAGAATTAAGCATTATATCTCAGGTACACCCATTAATGTTGAAACTAACATTATTCAAACTATGACACCGGAGGAATACATAAGAGAGACCTTCCAGAACACTCCAGAACCCTCAAAAGGAAGAGGTACGTGATACGGTAAGTAAACCGACTCCAAAAATTCCATAAAAATATTTTCTGTCAGTTTTGGAATATTTGAAAAAATACAAAAATAAGAAACACCGGAGGGGGCCACCCAGGTGCCCACAAGGCATCAGGGCGCGCCCACCCCCCTAGGGCGCGCCCTGGTGGCTTGTGGGCCCCTCGTGAGCCTTCCCGACTCCGTTTTCTTCTGGAATACTTGTTTCGCAAGATAAAAATTCTTTATATATACTCCCGGATGTTTTCACCACCGTATCGCAGAAATATCCTCTGTTCTTGTTTCGTGCTATTTTTCTGACAGATCTAGATCGCCGTGGCTCCACCAAGCTCCTCCAAGGACAAGTTCTACGAGAAGGTCATTGATACGTCCATTTTGCATCCTGTTTTGCTACTGTTATTTATAGTGTTTTTAATCATTATAACACTTTTTGGAGTAATTCTAATGCCTTTTCTCTCTTAATATGCAAGATTCACACAAGGAGGGAGAATGTCAGCAGCTGGAATTCTGGACCTGAAAAAGCTATGTCAGAGATACCTATTCTGCGCATCTCCAAATTAGCTGAAATTTTCTGGAGATTTATTTTGGAATATATAAAAAATATTGGAAGCAAAAAGTACCAGAGGGGGCCACCCAGGTGCCCATGAGGCACCAGGGCGCGCCACCCCCCCCCCCCCCCCCAAGCGCGCCCTGGTACCTCGTGGGGCCCCTGGCCCACTTCTGGCCCCCATTTTCTGGTATATAAGTCATCTTGCCCTAGAAAAAATAGAGAGAAGACTTTTGGGATGGTGCGCCGCCGTCTCGAGGCGGAACTTGGGCAGGAGCACTTTTGCTCTCTAGCGGAGAGATTCCGCCGGGGATACTTCCCTCCGGGAGGGGGAAATCGTCGCCATCGACATCACCAGTGACCCTCTCATCGTGGGAGGGCCAATCTTCATCAACATCTTCACCAGCACCATCTCATCTCAAACCCTAGTTCATCTCTTGTATTCAATCTTTGTCTCTAACCCTCGGATTGGTACCTGTGGGTTGCTAGTAGTGTTGATTACATCTTGTAGTTGATGCTAGTTGGTTTATTTGGTGGAAGATTATATGTTCAGATTTATTATGCTATTCAATACCCTACTGATCATGGGAATGCTGATGATTTGTGAGTAGTTACTTTTGTTCTTGAGGACATGGGAGAAGTCTTGTCATAAGTAATCATGTGAATTTGGTATTCGTTCGATATTTTGATGATATGCCTGTTGTTGATTATCTTAGTGGTGTCGTGTGAACGTCGACTACATGACACTTCACCATCTTTGGGCCTAAGGGAATGCATTGTGGAGTAGTAATTAGATGATGGGTTGCTAGAGTGACAGAAGCTTAAACCCTAGCTTATGTGCTATTCCGTAAGGGGCTGATTTGGATCCAAATGTTTAATGCTATGGTTAGAGTTATCTTAATTCTTCTTTCGTAGTTGTGGATGCTTTCGAGAGGGGGTAATCATAAATGGGAGGTTTGTTCAAGTAAGAACAGCACCCAAGCACCGGTCCACCCACATATCAAATTATCAAAGTAGCGAACGCGAATCAAACAAACATGATGAAAGTGACTACATGAAATTCCTATGTGTCCTCGAGAACGTGTTGCTTATTATAAGAGATCGTTCCGGCTTGTCCTTTGCTATAAAAAGGATTGGGCCAACTTGCTGCACTCTTTGTTACTATTGCTATTTGTCACTTGTTACAAATTATCTTGCTATCAAACTACTCTTTACCGATAATTTCAGTGCTTGCAGAAAACACCTTGCTGAAAACCGCTTGTCATTTCCTTCTGCTCCTCGTTGGGTTCGACACTCTTACTTATCGAAAGGACTACAATTGATCCCCTATACTTGTGGGTCATCAGTCATCAATCCCTACCTACCGGAGGTGATGAAGCACCATCAAGCTATTGAGATGCGTGAGGGGGTGCTCCACATCCGGGATGTTCAAGGGCCCAAGAAGACAGGGAGCGTGGAGGCCAGGCTCAAAGCGGTGGAGCAGGAGATCTTCAAGTTCCAAGGGATGGTGGAACGTGGACTCAGCGCCAACCACTCCATGATTACGGAATTCACCCGTGATCACAAAGTGGATGGCTAGTCGATGAGGGACATCGTCTTCAAGCTCAACGAAAGAATCGATTATCTCCAGGGCCAAATCTATGATATTCAAAATCAAAATTTTGAGTATGAGGCAAGATTTAAAGGTATGAGTTTAGCTGTAAGTTTCAGGACTCCGGAGACTCGTTCATCCTTTTATGATGGGGAACCTATGCCATGGAAGCCGGAGGACAAGCCCACTACTTCATCACCACCATCATCATCACAAAAGAAAGAAACTTGAGTACACGGGTATGGGCACTCCCCTTGGCTTGTGCCAAGCTTGGGGGAGGTGCCCCGGTATCATATCACCATCACTTTTATTATCTTTACCTGTTTTTAGTTCGATCCCTAGCTATTTCATGATTTAGTTGAATAAAAATTTAGTATGATCTATCTTCGAGTGCTAGTTTCGTGATCTATCTATCTATGTAATCGAGTTGAGAGTTATATAATAAAGAGTAGTTTGAGTTTTGCTTCTTTACTTTTATGTTTCAATCCTAGCAATGAAAATAATGAAAAAGATCATATGCTAATCTTATGGAAAGTAATGACATTACCTAAGGAAAAGTGCAAGTGGTAACATTTATTGAAAGTTGACAAACATAGCATTGGCCAATGATGCAATTCATGAAAAAATTAATAAGGGAAGAGAAGATTCACATGCAAATATAGTATCTTGGACATCTTTTATGATTGTGAGCCCCCATTAAGTATTTTATGCCAAATTGTTGACGTTGGACAAGGAAGACAACGTAATGATTTATGTTTGCTTATATTCACATAGAAGTTATATTATCATAGATCCTCCAACATGTGGTGCTTGCCCAATATCTTTGCTAGCAAAAAATCCGCACCAATTAGAGATACTACTTGTGCATCCAAAAACCCTTAAAGCCAGTTTCATGTCACAAGAGTCCACTATACCTACCTATGGATTGAATAAGGTCCTTCAAGTAAGTTGTCATCGGTGCATAAGGCAATAAAAATTGCTTCTAAATATGTATGATCTTTTATTGTAAGGGAAAATAAGCGTTGTATGAACTTGTGATGGTTAAGAAATAAAAGCGACGGACTGCATAATAAAGGTTGCTATCACAAGGGGCAATATAACGTGATGTTCCTTTGCATTAAGAGCTTGCGCATCCAAAAATAAAAAGCGCATGACAACCTCTGCTTCCCTCTGCGAAGGGCCTATCTTTTACTTTTATGTATTTACTTTTTATGCAAGAGTCAATAGTGTTCTCCTCTATTCCTTTTTATTTTTCTCTTTTGCAAGCATCATGTGGTGGGGAAAGATCTAGGCATATATATCCAGTTGGATATGACTAATGATGAGTTATTATTGTTGACATCACCCTTGAGTTGAATGAGTTGGGAGGCGAAATTATAAGCCCCTATCTTTTTATGTGTCTGGCTGAAACTTTTTGCTCCATATATATATATATATGTTGTGAGTGTTAGCAATCATAGAAGACTAAATGATGGTTGAGTATGTGGACTTGCTAAACAAAAGCTCTGACATGCGACCCTTCCTGAAAAGATGATGAATTACAATTGCATTGTTGACTGAGAACATAGTTTGATAGTTTTCAAGAAAGTTTATGCCTTATACTTTGATGTTGTGATGAATTGTTACTTGCTCATGAGAAGTTTTATGATAATATTTATTGCTGCTATAATAATGATCATGATGCTACTATGTCCGTATTTTGTTTTTATCGACACCTCTCTCTCTAAACATGTGGACATGATTATCGATATCGGCTTTCGCTTGAGGACAAGCGAGGTGTAAGCTTGGGGGAGTTGATACGTCCATTTTGCATCATGTTTCCTACTGTTATTTATAGTGTTTTTAATCAATATAACACTTTATGGAGCAATTCTAATGCCTTTTCTCTCTTAATATGCAAGATTTACATGAAGGGGGAGACTGCCGGCAGCTGGAATTCTGGACCTGAAAAGGCTATGTCAGAGATACCTATTCTGCACATCTCCAAATGAGCTGAAATTTCATGGAGATTTATTTTGGAATAAATAAAAAATATTGGAGAAAAGAAGAACCAGAGGGGGCCACCCAGGTGCCGACAAGGCACCAGGGCGTGCACTGGTGGCTTGTGGGGCCCCTGGCCAGCCTCCGGTGCCCATCTTCTGGTATATAAGCCCATTTGCCCTAGAAAAAACAAGGAGAGGACTTTCGGGATGGAACGCCGCCGTCTTGAGGCAGAACTTGGGCAGGAGCACTTTTTCTCTCCGGCGGAGTGATTCCGCCGGTGATACTTCCCTCCGGGAGGGGGAAATCGAAGCCATCGTCATCACTAACAACCATCTCATCGTGGGAGGACCAATCTTCATCAACATCTTCACCAGCACCATCTCATCTCAAACCCTAGTTCATCTCTTGTATTCAATCTTTGTATCAAAACCTCAGATTGGTACGCGTGCAAATGGACAGGGTTTTGACCTTTGTTAAGGTAGCCATGGGCCTCCTTTTATAGATCAAGGGGTCACCACAATGGCAAAATGGTAAACCTACACTGTAAATAGTGGCTACAGTGATCTTCACTTAACTCTGACGGGTTAGGACGAAATCATTAAATGCACCGTGAGGTGTCTTGTGGATGGAGCTCCCCGGCAAGGTTGGTCTCTCCTTCTGTACCGTTCGTCCATCTACCTTCTATTCCTTCGACACAACATTTGGACATGTGTCATTAAAGCTACATCTTTAGCGGCGGGACGCCACGTGACCAGACAAGTTTCACCTAACTACCTGCCCGCTCGACACCTAATCGACAAGTGACAACATGATCGATGAGGTGGAGTGGTGGCAACGTAGTGGGATACTTGCCGGGCTCGGATCTTGCCGGTATTGAAGCATAGCTTTCCCCGGCAAGGAGCTTGCCGGGTCTCCAAGTTGTGTTTACAATGCTTCTGACCTCTGTCTTTTGAGATCTTCTTTGCTTCTTGTAGTCTGTCTTGAGTTTTGTCTTCAGTTATCCTCTGGCAAGCCTTGTTGCCGCAGAGGCTGCTACTGCCTGCGCATAAGTCTAGGGTAATAAGGACGCAAATCTTAACACACCGACATTCCGATGATGTGGTTTGGCCAACTAGATTGATTTTTCTTGCAATGGGAGAGGTGCTTTGTGATGGGTTCGATCTTGCGGTGCTCAATCCCAGTGACAGAAGGGGACATGACATGTATTTGTATCATTGCCATTAAGGGTAAAATGATGGGTTTTATTCACGCGTGAGTATTCTTTGTCTACATCATGTCATCTTGCTTAAGGCGTTACTCCGTTCTTTATGAACTTAATACTCTAGATGCATGCTGGATAGCGGTCGATGTGTGGAGTAATAGTAGTAGATGCAGGCAGGAGTCGGTCTACTTGTCTCAGACGTGATGCCTATATACATGATCATTGCCTTGGATATCGTCATGATTATTTGCTTTTCTATCAATTGCCCAGCAGTAATTTGTTTACCCACCATATGCTATTTTCCAGAGAGAAGCCTCTAGTGAAAACTATGGCCCCCGGGTCTACTTTTTATCATATATTAAATTCTTAAAAATACCTTGCTGCAATTTTACTTACTTTTATTTATTTTGTGTTTTATCTAGCTATCTACCACTACAAAATTTGATCTTGCAAATAACCACCGAGGGATTGACAACCCCTTGTTCGCATTGGGTGCAAGTATTTGTTATTTTGTGTGCAGGTACTGCTAACGAGGTGTTGTGTGGTTCTCCTACTGGATTGATAACCTTGGTTCTTAACTGAGGGAAATACTTATCTCTACTATACTGCATCATCCTCTCCTCTTCGAGGAAATCCCAACGCAGCTCACAAGTAGCAGGAAGAATTTCCGACGCCGTTGCCGGGGAGACATCATCAACATCTATCAAGTACCTATGCATAAAATTTCATCTCCTTGCATTTACATTATTTGCCATTTGCCTCTCGTTTTCATCTCCCCCACTTCTAAAATGTTTTCACAAAAATACAAAAATATTTTTTGTTTGCCTTTTTCGTGTTTGCTTCTTTGCTTGGTTGTTATCTTCTTTGCCTAGTTACGATGTCTCAAGAAAATACAAAATTGTGTGATTTTTCCAATACTTATAATAATGATTTTATTAGTACTCCGATTGCTCCTCCCGCCACTAGTGCGGAGTCTTGGGATATTAATGCTGCTTTGCTAAATCTTGTTATGAAAGAACAATTTTCTGGTAGTCCTAATGAAGATGCCGCATCCCATCTTAACACTTTCGTTGAATTGTGTGACATGCAAAAGAAAAAAGATGTGGACAATGATATTGTGAAATTAAAATTATTTCCGTTCTCACTACGAGATCGCACTAAAACTTGGTTTTCATCTTTTCCATGAAATAGTATTGATTCTTGGGTAAGTGTAAGTATTGCCAAGTATTTTCCTCCTGCGAAAATTATTTCCCTTAGAAATCAAATTATTAATTTTAAGCAACTTGATCATGAACATGTTGCCCAATCTTGGCAGAGGATGAAATTAATGATTAGAAATTGCCCTACTCATGGTTTAAGTTTGTGGATGATCATACAAAAAAATTATGCGGGATTGAACTTCGTTTCTAGAAATCTTTTAGATTCCACCGCGGGAGCTACTTTTATGGAAATTACATTAGGAGAAGCTACCAAATTGCTTGATAATATTATGGAAATTATTCACAATAGCATATTGAAAGAACACATACTAGTAAAGAAGTGAATTCCGTTGAAGAAATTAGTACTTTGAGTGATAAAGTAGATGCGCTTATGAAATTGGTTGCTAGTAAAAGTGCTCATATTGATCCTAATGATGTTCCATTGTCTACTTTGATTGAGAAAAATAATGATCCCGTAGATGTGAATTTTGTCTCGCGAAACAATTTCAATAGTAATGCTTATAGAGGCAATTTTAATCCAAGACCGTTTCCTGGAAATTCCTCTAATAATTATGGTAATTCCTATGGTAATTCTTATAATAATAATAATAGGATGCCCTCTGATCTAGAGAATAATATCAAAGAATTTATTAATGCTCAAAAAGTTTTCAATACAATGATAGAGGAAAAATTGAGTAAACTTGATGATATGTCTAGAAGCATTGATAGAATTGTTCATGATGTGGAAAATCTTGAAACTAAAATTTAGCCACCCAAGCTTGATATTAATGAATCAATTAAAGCTCTTTATGTCTCCATGGATGAAAGTAAAGAAAGAACCGTTAGGTTGAGGGCTAAATGAGAATTCTTAGAAAAAGCGATTCCGCCCGGTTTTATCGTAGTAATGATGAAGATATTAAAATGATTGGTGTTTCTCCCATTGAATCTTTGTTTAGTGATATTAAACTTGATGAAAAGGGGACTGAAGAAGAGTCAACTTTAGCTAGAAGGCGTCCCCATAATTCGGAGGGTGAAAATCTTAATGAAAAATTTGATAAAAGTGGGTTTGGAGAGGTAAAAACTTTAAATAGCGATGTACCCACTATCTTGGAGTGCAAAGATTTTAATTATGATAGTTGTTCTTTGATTGATTGTATTTCTTTGTTACAATCCATGTTAAACTCTCCAAATGCTTATGAGCAAAATAAGGCTTTTACTAAACATATCGTCGAAGCGATGATGAAAGCTTTAGAAGAAAAGCTAGAGCTAGAAGTTTCAATTCCTAGAAAATTATATGATGAGTGGGAGCCTACCATTAAAGTTAAAATTAAAAATTATGAGTGCAATGCTTTATGTGATTTGGGTGCTAGCGTTTTCACAATACCAAAATCTCTATGTGAAGTGCTAGGTTTTACCAATATGGATGACTGTTCTCTTAATTTGCACTTAGCGGATTCTACTATTAAAAAACCTTTGGGTAGAATAAATGATGTTCTTATTCTTGTAAATAGGAATTATGTACCTGTTGATTTCAATGTGCTTGACATTGATTGCAATCAGTCTTACCCCATAATACTTGGTAGACCGTTCTTACGAACCATAGGTGCTGTCATTGATATGAAAGAAGGGAATATAAAATTTTAGTTTCCGTTAAAGAAGGGTATGTAACACTTCCCTAGAAAGAAAATTATGCCACCATATGAATCCATTATTAGGGCCACCTATGGAATTAATCTCAAAGATGACAACACGTGAAACTATGCATTACGCCTAGCTAGGGGCGTAAAACAATAGCGCTAGTTGGGAGGCAACCCAATAGTTATCTTAATTTTCTTGTTTCTTTTTCTGGTTTTTTGTGTGCACACAATTATGCTACTATTATGGTTGTTGTTTTGTGATTTAAATTAGTGTTTGTGCCAAGTAAAGCCTTTGGGATGATTTGGATGATAGTTGATTTGATTCTGTGAAACAACAGAAACTTTTGCGCCCAGTACTGGAATTCTATAAATTCACATAAATGTGATTTTGCTCTGAAGTTTTTACACATGATTGATAAACAAATTTCCCACGTTGTCCTAAGTTTTCAGAATTTTTAGCGTTACAAAAGTATGGTCATTGTTCGAATTATTACAGACTGTTCTATTTTTGACAGATTCTGTTTTCGTTGCGTTGTTTGCTTGTTTTGATGAATCTATGGATTGTATCGGGGGGTATAAGCCATGGTGAAGTTAGAATACAGTAGGTATAATGCAATAATAAAATATGAATGGGTTTACAACAGTACCTAAAGTAGTGATTTCCTTTGTTATACTAACGGATCTCACGAAGGTTTTGTTGAATTTTGTGTGCTGAAGTTTTCAAGTTTTGGGTGAGATCACGATGGATGAAGGAATAAGGAGTGGCAAGAGCCTAAGATTGGGAATGCCCGAGGCACCCCAAGGTAATATTCAAGGACTCCCAAGCATCTAAGCTTGGGGATGCCCCGGAAGGCATCCCCTCTTTCTTCTACCGACCATCGGTAATTTTACTTGGAGCTATATTTTTATTGATCACATGATATGAGTTTTGCTTGGAGCGTCGTGTATTATATGAGTCTTTTCTTTGTTTGCTTTTTAGTTTGTCACAATCATATTTGCTGGACACACCTATTTGAGAGGGACACACATTATTCGTGATTTGTTAGAATACTCTATGTGCTTCACTTATATCTTTTGAGCTAGGCAGTTGCTCTAGTGCTTCACTTATATCTTTTAGAGTACGGCGGTGGTTATATTTTAAAGAAATAGTTGCACTCTCATGCTTCACTTATATCTTTTTGAGAGTTGATAATAGTAATGGCAATTAGTTTGGGTTATGAATTTGGTCCTAATATGATAGGTATTCAAGAGGGATATAATAAAAACTTTCATGTAGATCACTGAATATGATAAGTTTGATTCCTTGCAATAGTTTTGCGATATAAAGGTGGTAATATGTGGGTTGTGCTAGTGAGTAATTGTGGTTTAATAAGAATATTGGTGTTACGGTTTGTGATTCCCGAAGCATGCACGTATAGTCTCCCGTTATGCTAAGAAGTTGGAGCATGATTTATTATTTATTGTATTCCTTATGAGTGGTGGTCGGGGACGAGCGATGGTCTTTTCCTACCAATCTATCCCCCTAGGGGCATGCGTAGTAGTACTTTGCTTTGAGGGCTAATAAACTTTTGCAATAAGTATGTGAGTTCTTTATGACTAATGTGAATCCATGGATTATACGCACTCTCACCTTTCCACAATTTGCAAGCCTCTTCGGTACCGTGCATTGCCCTTTCTCACCTTGAGATGTGGTGCAAACTTCGCTGGTGCATCCAAACCCCGTGATATGATACGCTCTATCACACATAAGCCTCCTTATATCTTCCTCAAAACAGCCACCATACCTACCTATTATGGCATTTCCATAGCTATTCCGAGATATATTGCCATGCAACTTCCACCATTCCGTTTCATTATGACACACATTACCATTGTCATATTGCTTTGCATTATCATATAGCTAACATAGTATTTGTGGCACCCCGGCGCAGAGGACCGGTTTACCCAGTGTTTCCAACCCAGAGATCATGTCTTCTGGAAACACACCAGAACTTGGAACAGAACTGAACTGATCTTTATTAATATTATACAGGTACAAGCTCGGGAATTACATCAGATAGCGAGGCCAGAAGCACTACACGTGCTATGACAATATCTACATTATTTATGGAACATCATGGGCCTCAGTACTACTGGGTGATTCTACGGCGTAGCGGAACATCGTGCGGAAACTCCATCCCATAGGGACACTGCTGGGACACGGCCTAGTTAGCGTAGCATGAACCATCGGGACACCCGTCCTCGGCTTCTCCTCCATCGGGCATGATACGCCAGGTGAGTACTTGGAATGTAGTTGCAAGCTCACAACAACCACAACAATGCAGCAAACAACAGCATGACAATGAACAAGTTATATGCTTAAGTTTCTTACTTACTGTTACTGAATATCAACTTACTCTCTTCTGGGTTGTACCACAACCCTCAGAATACTCGTGATCCACTGAGCACTTCCGAACATAAGACAAGTTCTTCCATCATTATTATTATTTTTATTATTATGGTTGAGCACTCAGTGTGACCTAGTGCGGACTGTGTCCAATACCGTGGACGCGGCTATTCGAATAGATTCTTACACTCTGCAGAGGTTGCGCACTTTTCCCACACCATGGAGCTCCTGGTCCCGTGCCTCGGTACACTTCCCTTCCGGGTGGACCGGTGCTGCTCCAACGAAACTTGCCCAACCCGTGACTCCTCCACCGTACCACCGACAATCATCCTCCCCGGGAGTCATGCCCTAGGTGGCCCCTATGTCACCCCGTGACACCTGCCACCGTTGTGGCCAACTAAACTGTCCCAAACGGGGATGCTGGCAAATAACTCAACTGGCTCACAGGGTTATCGTGGCCTACATGATCAGGGTAGCACGCGCGCATAACCCTCCCTCTTTGGTGGTACCGATAAAAGAGCATGCGGTCAGACCAAGTCAAGGCCGTCCCATTCCGGCAGATGTGGCTGCACTGATAAGTCCGGGTCGGTGGCACTTGATCAACCATTAAGCTTAGTTTTAGCAATTACATGACCAGCAAGGTTGTTTAACATGAATAAATTAATATGGCAGTAGCTACGCAACAATATAATTTTCTATGAATTATCACATATTAAAATAATGCAACTAATTCAATAAATAAATCCATACTATTGAAATGCTTCATGTAATGGATGATGTGGCTTGCCTTGCTCTGTTGGGTTGTCCACAAACTCCTGGTCTTCAAAACCAAAATGATTTCCTTCTGAAAATATTTTAAAATGGCAAAAGAAAATGTCACATAATACATTTCTGTTCACCAGAAATTTTGTACATGTGAGAAAAATACCAAAATTTACCAGAAAATAGAGGGGCTCAAGACAAAACCAATGCAAAAAAGAATCAATTGATTTGGACTTGTGGAAAAAAAGAAATGGACAGTCAAAGTTACTGGTCAAATATGGATTTAAACAAAAATTAGAAAATCCCACAACGGGCCACGTCGAAGGCGTAAAACGCCAGGGCGCCTCCACTTAGGTATCGCTTCGGTGCACGACGGGTCACTGGCGAGTGGGCCCCACTGTCAGATTTAAAAAGAAAAAGAGGGAAACAGTAAGAGGGCGGCTCACCGACGGCGATAGCCGGAGTTAGCGACGGCGGCGAGGTCGGGAGATGGCGGAGATGGATCGGCCACTCGACGACGGTCCTCCCTGTACCAGTGGCGTCTCCGGAGACAGCCTCACGGCGTCGCTTTCTTCTTCTTTGGCGGCGGCTGGTTTCGGGGGTCGTTGGCGATGGCAAATCCGGCAGAACTTTGGCTAGGCAAGAGGTCAGGTGAGGTCGTGGGAGTGCACTGAGCTCGGGTATGCGGTTGGGCAGAGCTGGGGTGGAGCAAATCGAGCTATGGCGGAGTGGGGATCGGTGGCGGAATGCCGGCGAGCTATGAGGCCAGAGGGCCTCTCGGTCGTGGCTCGGTGCTCTGGTGGGCGATTGGGAGGTGGTGACGAGTGATGAAGAGCTGGGGAGGGCTGGCCGTGGCTACTTATAGGCGGGGCGGAGGGTGGCTGAGCCGCAAGCCGCCGTGGATGAGATGACGTGAGTAGGACGGCGAGCTGGCCGTCGTGGAGCACGGCGAGGTGACGGAGGAGAGCAGGTGAGTTAATGCGCGAGACGACGAGCCTCGAGGAAGAAGCCAGCCAGCTCACCTCACTGTGGCCGCACGGGCACAACAGTGCGGTGCTCGGTGGCGGTCGGCGAGGGCTTCTCCGGCGAGGGGAAGAATCTGGAGCGGCTAGGTGGATGGCGGAGAGTTAGTCGGCGCAAGGGGACACGGTACGGCGACGCGATAGTCTCACTCCGACGAGACCCGTGCCTGGCGGCACCCAGAGCACGGTTTTGACAGGGCTAGCCACGCGGTCACCGCGTGCACAGGCATACGCGGCGCGAGCTGGCCTGCCAGGATGTGTCTGATGCATCGACCTTGCGTATTGGAACCCTCTCGTGGCACTAGATCGCCCAGAGACTCACTAAGACGAAGTGTAGCATCAACAATAGTTTGCTGTCAGAAACTTGGGAGGGATCTGGAGAGGAGATGAGCTGGAGATGGAACCAATGGAGATGTCTGGAGTGATCTACATTGGAAGGACTACAAGCTGGCCAGATTTGAGAAAATTTCATCAAAGTTTGGACATGGTTCATGTACAAATGCTATACTGAACCAGAAACTTGGTGAGGTTGTTGCACTCACAGGGTTGATCTGCTGGAGCTGAAATTTGGTGTGTGGGAGTTATTTGGTCATGCCAAGATGTCATAAAAATTTCAGCTCAAATGGGTACCTCTAGCTGGTACTTGCTTCACAGAGGTTTGAAATGAGCAGAAACTTGGCAGAATATTTTTGCTGAAAATTTATACTGGACAAGGAGATGTTTTTGGATATTGTGGTAAGATATGTTCCCTAGTATCTCAGGGAATTATTTGAGAGTTTTCAGAGTTGAGGAAATATGAGTTGCTTCACAAAGGGCCAGTGTTGTCCAGAAGGTAAATGGAATATTCTGGACAAAATCTTATACTGGACCATGGATTTTTTTTGAAGATTGTGGGAGTAGATGATGACAAGAAGGTGTGGTATTAATTTGGGATTTTTCTGATCATCAGAACTATAGGTTGCTTCACAATCCATAGTGAAGACAGATTTTCCCAAAGAAGAAAATGGGTTATTTGGAAAGAAATGAGAATTGGAATTTGATCCAAAAGGTGTGTGACAAGATTTTGGCATGATATTGAGGGCTTTGGATCACTTAGAGAGAAATTTAAAGATTTCCCAAGTCCAAAGTAAACTGAAAAGATTCAAAAGCCAACCAATTTGCAAATAAAACCAAGAAAATTTTGAAAAGAAAAAGTTGCCAAGAACCAGGGTGTCACAGTATTTTTGGCTCAGCCACCATTCATCATTTTTTATACATGTTACGCTAGATCATTGCACATCCCGGTACACCGCCGGAGGCATTCATATAGAGTCATATTTTGTTCTAGTGTCGAGTTGTAATTTTCTTTCGAGTTGTAAGTAAATAGAAGTGTGATGATCATCATATTCATTATTAGAGCATTGTCCCAAGTGAGGAAATAAAAAAAAAGAGGCCAAAAAGAGCCCAACAAAAAAAAGAGAAAAAAAGAAAAAAAAGAAAAATGAGAGAAAAAGAGAGAAGGGACAATGTTACTATCCTTTCCACACTTGTGCTTCAAAGTAGCACCATTTTTTCATATAGAGAGTCTCCTATGCTTTATTTTCATATGACTAGTGGGAATTTATCATTATAGAACTTGGCTTGTATATTCCAATGATGGGCTTCCTCAAATGCCCGATGTCTTCATGAGCAAGCAAGTTGGATGCACACCCACTTAGTTTTATTTTTGAGCTTTCATACACTTATAGCTCTTAGTGCATCCGTTGCATGGCAATCCCTACTCCTTGCATTGACATCAATTGATGGGCATCTCCATAGCCCGTTGATTAGCCTAGTCAATGTGAGACTTTCTTCTTATTTGTCTTCTCCATACAACCCCCAACATCATACTCTATTCCACACATAGTGCTATATCCATGGCTTGCGCTCATATATTGCGTGAGAGTTGAAAATGCTGAAGCGCGTTAAAAAGTATGAACCAATTGCTCGGCTTGTCATCGGGGTTGTGCATGATAAATACTTTATGTTAAGAAGATGGAGCATGACAAGGCTATATGATTTTGTAGGGATAACGTTCTTTAGCATTGATATTTTGAAAGACATGATTGTTTGTTGGTATGCCTTATTATTATTGTTTTTATGTCAAACTAGAGACTATTGCTTTGAATCACTCGGATCTTAATATTCATGCCACAAAGAGAAATTACATGATGAACATGATAGGTAGCATTCCACATCAAAAGTTCTGTTTTTATCATTTACCTACTCGAGGACGAGCAGGAATTAAGCTTGGGGATGCTTGATACGTCTCCAACGTATCTATAATTTTTTATTGTTCCATGCTATTATAGTATCAATCTTGGATGTTTTATATGCATTTTTATGCAATTATATATCATTTTTTGGGACTAACCTATTAACCTAGTGCCCAGTGCCAGTAGCTATTTTTTTTGCTTTTTTTGGCTTTTCAGGAAATCAATATCAAACAGAGTCCAAACGGAGAAAAAACTTTGGATTAATTTTTTCTGGACCAGAAGAGACCCTAGAAGGTTCGGGTGAAGACCTGAAGAGTCACGAGGGAGCGACAAGCTCGGGAGGAGCGCCCCAGGGGGGCGCGTCCCCCAGGCTTGTGGGCCCCTCGTGGCACCTCTTGACCTAATTCCGCCTCTATAAATTCTCAAATATTCCCCTGACATCAGAGAGCCACCCGAAATACTTTTTCCGCCGCCGCAAGTTTCTGTTCTCGTGAGATCCCATCTGGAGGCCTCCGCCGGTACTCTGCCAGAGGGGGAATCGACCACAGAGGGGCTCTACATCAACCTTGCTGCCCTTCCGATGATGTGTGAGTAGTTTACCACAGACCTACGAGTCTATAGCTAGTAGCTAGATGGCTTCTTCTCTCTCTTTGATCTTCAATACAATGTTCTCCTCGATGTTCTTGGAGATCTATTTGATGTAATGACTTTTTGCGGTGTGTTTGTTGGGATCCAATGAATTGTGAGTTTATGATCAAATTATCCATGAATATTATTTGAGTCTTCTATGAACTCTTTTATGCATGATTATTATAGCTTTGTCTTTCTCTCCGATCTATTGATTTGGTTTGGCCAACTAGATTGATTTTTCTTGCAATAGGATAGGTGCTTTGTGATGGGTTCGATCTTGCCGTGCTCAATCCTAGTGATAAAAGGGGACATGACACGTATTTGTATCATTGCCATTAAGTGTAAAATGATGGGGTTTATTCATGCATGAGTATTCTTTGTCTACATCATGTCATCATGCTTAAGGCGTTACTCTGTTCTTTATGAACTTAATACTCTAGATGCATGCTGGATAGCAGTCGATGTGTGGAGTAATAGTAGTAGATGCAGGCAGGAGTCGATCTACTTGTGTCGGACGTGATGCCTATATACATGATCATTGCCTTGGATATCGTCATGATTATTTGCTTTTCTATCAATTGCCCAACAGTAATTTGTTTACCCACCGTATGCTATTTTCAAGAGAGAAGCCTCTAGTGAAAACTATGGTCCCCGGGTCTACTTTTATCATATATTAAAATCCTAAAAATACCTTGCTGCAATTTTACTTACTTTTATTTATTTTGTGTTTTATCTATCTATCTACCACTACAAAATTTGATCTTGCAAATAACCGCTGAGGGATTGACAACCCCTTGTCCGCGTTGGCTGCAAGTATTTGTTATTTTGTGTGCAGGTACTGCTAACGAGGTGTTGCGTGGTTCTCCTACTGGATTGATAACCTTGGTTCTTAACTCAGGGAAATACTTATCTCTACTGTACTGCATCATCCTCTCCTCTTCGAGGAAATCCCAACGCAGCTCACAAGTAGCACGGTACCGAAGAGGCAAGCAAATTGCGGAAAGGTGAGAGTGCGTATAATCCATGGACTCACATTAGTCATAAAGAACTCAAATACGTATTGCAAAAGTTTATTAGCCCTCGAAGCAAAGTACTACTATGCATGCCCCTTGGGGGATAGATTGGTAGGAAAATACCATCGCTCATTCCCGACCGCCACTCATAAGGAAGACAATCAATAATAAATCATGCCCCAACTTCTTAGCATAACGAGAGACCATACGTGCATGCTTCGGGAATAACAAACCTTAACACCAATATTCTTACTAAAGTACAATTATTCACTAGTACCTCCCACATATTACCATCTTTATATCGCAAAACTATTGCAAGGAATCAAACTTATCATATTCAGTGATCTACATGAAAGTTTTTATTATATCCCTCTTGAATACCTATCATATTAGGACCAAATTCATAACCCATGCAAATTTCCATTACTATTTATCAAACTCTCAAAATAATATAAGTGAAGCATGAGAGTGCAACTATTTCTTTTAAATATAACCACCGCCGTGCTCTAAAAAATATAAGTGAAGCACTAGAGCAACTTCCAAGCTCAAAAGATATAAGTGAAGCACATAGAGTATTCTAACAAATCATGAATAATGTGTGTCCCTCTCAAAAAAGTGTGTCCAACAAAGATGATTGTGGCAAACCAAAAAGAAAACAAAGCAAAGACTCATATAATACACGACGCTCCAAGCAAAACTCATATCATGTGATAAATAAAAATATAGCTCCAAGTAATATTACCGATGGTTGGTAGATGAAAGAGGGCATGCCATCCAGGGCATCCCCAAGCTTAGATTCTTGGGTGTCCTCCCCAAGCTTAGGGTCTTGCCACTCCTTATTCCTTCGTCCATCGTGATCTCACTCAAAACTTGAAAACTTCAGCACACAAAACTCAACAAAAACCTTCGTGAGATCCATTAGTAACTTTTGGTACTATTGTAAAACCATTCATATTTTATTATTGCATAATACCTACTGTATTCTAACTTCACCATGGCTTATACCCCCCGATACAATCCATAGATTCATCAAAACAAGCAAACAATGCAACGAAAACAGAATCTGTCAAAATAGAACAGTCTGTTGTAATCTGAATTATGACTATACTTATGTAACTCCAAAAATTCTGAACAATTAGGACAACGTGGGAAATTTTTATATAAATCATGTGTAAAAAATTCAGATAAATATCACGGTCCAGTGAATTTAGATAATTCTAGTACTGGGCGCAAAAGTTTCTGTTTTTTCACAGAATCAAATCAACTATCATCCAAATCATCCCAAAGGCTTTACTTGGCACAAACACTAATTTAAACACAAAAACACAACCATAACAGTAGCATAATTGTGTGCACACAAAAAAATCAGAAAAGAAACAAGATAAATAAAGATAAATATTGGGTTGCCTCCCAACTAGCGCTATTGTTTTACGCCCCTAGCTAGGCGTAATGCATAGTTTCAAGTGTTGTCATCTTCCCATCTAGAGATGTGTCTTTATCAGGAGGCTTTTCAAAAGCAATATGGAACACATCATCAATCGAAACTTTAGCGTTATTAAGCTGATTATCCTCAAATCCTTCTTGGTTCCCTTTTACAATCCAAGAATACTGTTTATTAATACCATTAAAAAGTTGTTGGATTATGTTTAAAGGAGGGACTTCCTTTTTGGTATTATCATCAAAAGTGTGATTATCACAAAATAAATATCTCAGCAAGTAATCTTAATTATATAAAATCTCATCTATCACCGGTTTTTCATGATTCATATTGTAGAAATCAAAGATTTCTCTAGCTTCTCGCACTATGTAATCAAATTCATTCCTGAGGATAAGGGTAGCTATCTTTTTAGCTTTAGGATTGCTTATAACTGGCAACTCATAAAACAATCTTTGCAAAGTGGGATGGGTGCGAATAAATCTTCTCTCAAGTTTAAGAACAAGTGTGGAAATAGCTTCGGCCCTAATTTTTGGTTCTTTTAAGAATTGGAATATCATCACAAACCAAAGTTCCCGTACAATTAACGAATTCTTGGATAATACTTTTTCCTATGATATTCCCACTTCCCGTCACAAAAGTTTTAGCATCTAAATTGGTGGGAATTTCAACATTAGGATTTTTACCATCCTCACTTTTATCAATGACAAACTCAGCCATGATAACAACTTCAAGCAAACAAACAAGCAAAAAGGCAAACGAAAAATATTTTTGTGTTTTTGTAAAAATGTTTTAGAAGTGGGGGAGATGAAAACGAGAGGCAAATGGCAAATAATGTAAATGCAAGGTGTTGGTGCAATACTTGCCCTCGTATGTTTTGGAGATTGTTGACAGAAACAGGCATGGACTGATTTGTTTGCTAGTGCACATAGAGAGAAATAGTACATGCAGTACCGAAGAGAATGATGTCTTCGGTGTACAGTTCGAGGAACTTCACCGAAGAATATCTGCGATGCAGGGAAGTACGAGCTAAATCCTATGAAGACTTGTAGACGAGAAAAATGAATTGAAGGAGTTGACCCCTCGAAAGTTTCGTTGCTGACGCGAAGCAATTGGTTCGGTGATCCTGTCCGAAGAAATTGACTGCAGCGATGAAAGATGAAGACGAAGTGAAGACGTAGCATTCTTTTCGTTGTTCCTCTTTCATTCATTTGAGTCATAGGACCTCCGTACTATTAAGAGGGGTATAGGTTCTCGAAGCTTAGATCCGCTATGATGCTTAGCCCAAACCTATGCGAGACTGAGAGAAATCTCTTTATGCTTCGAATGATTACCTACCAGCAAGAGACGTTGTTCTTCTTCGTTGTAGGAGATATCTTTCGAACTGAGGAGTTAGCATTACTTGCTCCGCACGTAATGTTACCGTTGTGCTCAATTCCGACCGTTGGACTCGTGTCGTTCGGCCATTGGCTGCTCCACATGTCCAATTTGGTCATTTCCCATCAGGGAAGGCTGCGGCTATAAATTTCCACCCTGCTCCAACGTTGCCCGTTGGCTGCTCCGCTTAAGATTTCTGAGAAGATTGATTGAGCATCCCCTCCCCGAGTGATTTGAGTTTAAAATCCACCGAGAGAAAAATCATGAGCCGAAACTTAGACAGTGGTTGAGCATCACAGTAGTTCTGAGTTAGAGTTCTTGTACCTATTACTCTTGAGAGCTGAGCACTCTCGAGACAGATAAGTGTCGGCTCGAGTATCGAAGAGTAATTGTCTTCACCGAGCAAGATCTTCAGCAACCAAGAGTCATTGTGGTTCGCGAAGAGGTCTGTCGAAGGTTTGGAGATCGCCGACAAGTATCTACCACGAGTGAAATCAACTGGAGTCTGATCAGCTCTGAGTTGAAGGAGAATAGGGCGAGGAGAGTTTATCCTCTGTGTTAAATCACAACCCCTCCAACCAGACGTAGTCCTTTGGCAGAAGGGCGAACTGGTCTACCAAATTCTCCTGTCGCCATCGAGCACCACTGGTTCGCTTTACATTACTGCATTTCATTCAGCAGTTTACCTCCGTGCTCAGTGTCGATAGTTGTATCTGATCAATCACAGTTTATCATTTGTCAATCTCATTCCCATCGTTCCTAGTTTTTCCATTGTCTCAGGTTAGTTTAATTCTCCTCGTATATCTGTAAGCCTGCGTAATTACTTTCTCTACCGAAGCCTTATCCTGTCATCCATCTCTGTGCATTTCCTTCATTGTCACTACATTGTTTTTCCTCGTGCCGCTGGATCTGCTCGTATATTGCATTAACATCTATTGAACTTGTGATCGAATGATAACTGATTTATACTTTGACATATTTATCATTCTATAGCGAGCTCTTTCAAGTGTTACTCTACCGAACCATATCATTCCGCTGCTGTGTTTGGGATTGGTTCAAAACCTTCGCAAGAATTTTTGAATCTCCCATTCACCCCCCCTCTGGTCGATATACTCTCGGTCCTAACACAAGGAGATGAAAGTTTATCCGATGGTACTTGATAGGTGTTGGTGATGTCTCCCCGGTAACGGTGCCAGAAATTGGCAAGTTGAAGGGAGACTATGTTGACATGAATCCTCCCCGGCAACGGCGCCAGAAATTCTTCCTGCTACTTGTGAGCTGCGTTGGCATTTCCTCGAAGAGGGGAGGATGATGCAATACAGTAGATATAAGTATTTCCCTTAGTTATGAACCAAAGTTATCAATCCAATAGGAGAACCACGCGACACCTCATGAACAGCACCTACACACAAAATAACAAATACTTGCACCCAACGCAAACAAGGGGTTGTCAATCCCTTAGTGGTTAATTGCAAGGATCAAATCTCGTAGTGACAGATAGATAAACAAAAACACAAAATAAAATAAAGGTAAATAAATTGCAGCAAAGTATTTTTGGATTTTAATATATGATAAAGATAGACCCGGGGGCCATAGTTTTCACTAGAGGCTTCTCTCTTGAACATAGAATACGGTGGGTGAACAAATTACTGTTGGCCAATTGATAGAAAAGCGCATAGTTATGACGATATTGAAGGCAATGATAGTGTATAGAGGCATCACGTCTAAGACAAGTAGACTGACTCCTGCCTGCATCTACTACTATTACTCCACACATCGACCGCTATCCAGCATGCATCTAGAGTATTAAGTTCATAAAGAACGGAGTAATGCCTTAAGCAAGATGACATGACGTAGACAAAGTAAACTCAATCAATATGAATAAACCCCATCTTTTTATCCTTAATGGCAATGATACAAGTACGTGTCATGTCCCTTTCTGTCACTAGGATTGAGCAACGCTAGATCGAACCCATCACAAAGCACCTCTCTCATTGCAAGATAAATCAATCTAGTTGGCCAAACCAAATGGATATATCAGAGAGAAATACAAAGCTATAACAATCATGCATAAAAGAGTTCAGAGAAGACTCAAATAATATTCATGAATAATCTGATCATAAACCCACAATTCATCGGATCCCCACAAACACACCGCAAAAAAGGATTACATCAAATAGATCTCCAAGAACATCAAGGAGAACATTGTATTGAAGATCAAAGAGAGAAAACAAGCCATTTAGCTACTAGATATGGACCCGTAGGTCTGTGGTAAACTACTCACACATCATCGGAAGGGAAGCAAGGTTGATGTAGAGGCCCTCCGTGATTAATTCCCCCTCTGGTAGAGTACCGAAAAAGGTCTCCAGATGGGATCTCGGAGTAACAGAAACTTGCAGCGATGGAAAAAGTATTTCGGGTGGCTCTCTGATGTATCAGGAATATTTAGGATTTTATAGAGTTGGAATTAGGTTAAGAGGTGCCACGAGGGGCCCACAAGCCTGGGAGCGCCCCCCTTGGGTGTGCCTAGCAGGCTTGTCGCTCCCTCGTGACTCTTCAGGTCTTCTCCCGAAGCTTCTAGGGTCCCTTCTGGTCCAGAAAAAATCATCAAAAAGTTTCATAGCATTTGGACTCCGTTTGGTACTGATTTCTGAAAAAGCCAAAAACAAGCAAAAACAGCAATTGGCACTGGGCACTAGGTTAATAGGTTAGTCCCAAAAAATGATATATAATTGCATATAATTGCATAATAAACATCCAAGATTGATACTATAATAGCATGGAACAATCAAAAAATATAGATACGATGGAGATGTATCACACCCCGGTTCAGAGGAACAGGAACACCCCGTATTCCAGCCCAGAGATCAAGTCTTCTGGAATACGGCACTGCTTGGCATAGAACAAAATAGCTCTTTATTACAAAAACATGGGTACAAGGGTTCTGATATTACAAAGGTTATAGGGGCACGGCGACACTACGCCTGCTAATATAGCTCTATGATAGCAGCTGAACAACTCGTAGCCGCGGAATAACTTCTAGCAGTGGAACAGCGACTACGGTGATGGACTCCACTCCGCAGGGACTCTGGCTGGGACACAACCTAGCTCGCAAACTCGGGATCCTCGACAAGCAATCTATCATGGCATCACCTGCAATCTGGCATGACATGCTACGTGAGTACTTTGAATGTACTCGCGAGCTCACGGCAACCAAAAGCAATCAAGATGAACCATAGCATGGCAATTACAGGTTAATTATTGATGATGATCATGATACTACTAGAACAACATGAGAGTGAACATGGCATGTACATGTTAATTATGATATGAACATGATGATACTAGAACTAGCATGCATGGGAGTTGTGACGCCCCTGTTTATAATCGTGCACTAACCACACACACATCATGCACGATCACGAACGGTGACCCACGTTAATATCACAACACAACTCTACGACACAAAGGATAAACATAAATCTTTATATTACAAGCCAAGGTCACGAGGACCCAAATACATAAGTCATCAGAGAAAATATTATCTGAGTACAGACATAGTTAGACAAGCTTTGCCTTAAGAAGGCTGAGCAAAACAACGTCACTAGATCGAAAGGCGAGGCCTTCTACCTGGGACCTCCGGACTACTCCTGGTCATAAGCCTCCACGTAGTACTCGCCATTAGGGAAACCTGCATCCGCGGTGCTACCAGCTGTTGCAGTAACCGGGTCGAATGAAAAGGGGAGCAAAGCAACTATGAGTACTCATCCAAAGTACTCGCAAGACTTACATCAGATCTACACTACATATGCATCGGTATCAAAGAAATGGGGTAGTATCTATGGACTAAACTACAGAAATGCCAGAATAAGGGGGAGAAGATCATCCTATCAAAGACTACATCTTCTTGTAGCCATCATCTTGCAGCAGTAGAAGAGAGGAGCATAATGGTGACATCATGTAACAAAGTATAGCAATAATCCTACCCGGAGATCCTTTCCTCGTCTCCCTGAGAGAAAGCGATCACTGGGTGTATCTGTCTCTTATCTGGGTGTATTTTATCAAGTATCCGGTTTTAGTTGTAAGAGGTCGGGATACAACTCCAAGTCGTCCTGTTACCGTGGACACGGCTATTCGAATAGATAACTTCCCTGCAGGGGTGCACCAGATTACCCGATACGCTCAATTACCTCTGGCCGGACACACTTTTCTAGTTAATGCCTGGCCTCGAGCAATCAACATGCCGTAGACCAACCTAGGCTCTCTAGAGAGGTCAACACGTCAGTCTAAATCCTAAGTGCGAAGGGGTCATGGGCCCATCACCCTAAGCACTCCTGCACGTTGGGTGACTGGCCGGGGACCAGGCTCACATCATCATCAGGCCTGCCGCCCACCCCAATAATCAGCCCGCCTCTCTGAACTATGACATCTGGATAGCTTTCGGAAGGAACGTACGACGCCGAGGGTCCCATAACCATTATCCCGCGCGGCGGTTAGTGCGTATATGCCAATGGCAATCTCAGATCAAATACCCAATCTCGTTAAGCATGTTATATATTGAAGTAACCGCGGACACCGACCAGGGACCAGGCCCACCTTTCTCCTAGGTGGTCTCTACCTGCCCTGTCGTTCCGCCACAAAGAATCACTCGGGGGGCCGTCGGGAACCCTGGCCCACCACTTCCTGGATAGAACCACCTGTCCTTTCAGCCCCCACATCCGAACAGTATCATAAGTATTATAGTAGTATATAGTATATCTGTGATCACCGCCCGAATGGATCACTGCCTGATAGTATAGCATGGCAAACGGACAAGGACGTATGGCCATAGATGGAATACTAGCATACCTATACTAAGCATATAGGATAATAGGTAAAGTATCAATAGTAGTAGCAAGGACAGGCTATGCAACAGTATAGGATCAACCGATAAGGCAGTAACAGTAACACTACTCTAATGCAAGCAGTAGAGGGAAAGAATATGCGATATCGGAATGATCAAGGGGGTTTTGCTTGCCTGGAAGCTCTGCGGAGAAGGACGGGTCGTCGTCGACGTAGTCATACTGGGCGTCACCGGTAGTCTCGGGGTCTACCGAAAGAATAGAGGAGAGAGGGAACAGATAACTAATAGAGCAAACAAATACAACACAATGCATGTCATGGCAGTATGTGATGATGATATGCTCTAGTGCATCCCTAGGCATTTTAAAAGAAGAGGGAAATTATCTGGTAATAATTTCCCAGCTCCAGGTGTTTTTGGTATATTGATCCAGGGGCAAAATGTCAATGTTCACTATGTTAGAGGGGTGTGGCAGGTATGTGGATGGCATAATCAGATTCATTATATTTTTCTGAGCAACTTTCATATATAAATTATTTTAATCCGAGTTACGGTTTATTTTATATGATTTTTCAAAGTTTAAATGGTTTTCTGAATTTACTGGATTTAATTTAATTCGAAATTATATTAAATATAAATGCTATCGGTACACAGAAAGTGTACCTAGATGTGTGCATCTGTGGCTGATAGTGGGCCCAGTTGACTGCTTAGTCAGCAATCAACTGTGGACTAGTTGACTGGTCAAACTGACCAGGGGGCCCACCTGTCAGTGACTGTGGCCTTATCAAAACTTATCCATTTAAACAATGCTCCGGGGCCCACATGTCATAGAGACCTTTATTTAAAAGATTTATTTAACCACTTTAATTAATTAGTGAGGAGGGGCCCGGCTGTCAGTGGGTGTAGTGGGGGGTTAGCGCCCTAATTAAGTGGCCTGACGGCCCGGACCCACCTAGCAGAGGCCCAGGGCGGTGGCGCGCCAGCGTCGACGCGCCGGTGGCCACAGACGCAGCGGAGGGCGTCAGGATTCGCTGCCCGGCGTCCATTTGACGCGTAAGAGGGCGCGTTCGAACGCGTGGGAGGTGCCGCATCCAACGGTGGTGGTGGCAGCCGTAGGGGAGGCCGGAGTTGGCCGGAGCAACGATGGGGAGCGATGGTGGCGCTCGGGCGCGAAGGCAAACGGCGCTGGGAGGCACGGCAGGGCCAAAGGGTGGGTGCGTTGGGCTCTTGAGAGCTCCAGGAGCTCGAGACAAGGCTCGGATGCGAGCTATGGTCGCACGGGTTGCGCCGGCAACATGGCCGTGCGGCGGCATGCTCGGGCTTGCGGGGGGGAAGCTAGCTAGGGGAGGGGTCGTCACCACAGAGAGAAGGGAAATGCATGGGGCTCACATAGGAGGCACAAGGAGGCCCGTCGAGAGGAATAGTAGAAGAAGACGCGGAGGATTGTGGCGGTGATCAACGGCGCCCGGAGGTGGACGAAGGCGGCGGATCTGGCGATGGAGGGGGCCCCGGCTTGATCTAGTGGCTGAGGAAGACGAAGAAGACGTCGTCGGAGCGGATGGACAAGCTCCTAGGCGGTGGGGACGACGGTGAGCGCGGGAACGGCGACGTCCATGGTGACGGCGGCCTCGGGTGGAAGTGGAAACGAGGTGGAGAGCAGGCGAGGGGGAACAGGGGGGCGCTTGGGTTCGTCAGGGGGGGTCGGAGAGGACTTGTAGTCGTCGGGGAGGCGGGGATGGCCGCCACGGCGACATCGGGCGCGTGGACGGGCGAGCAGAGGCCACACCATGGCTTCGGCCTCCCCCTGGGCAGGAGGTGGACGAAAGGCCGGCGCTAACGGGCCAGGCCGCACTATAGGGGTGCTGGGCCAAAGTGCACAGTGTTCTATTTTTCTTCTTTTTCTTTTTCTTTTTCTGTTTCTATTTTATCTCATAGTTTTGCATTAATTTGAGCTACCAAATGAATTTAGTTAAATGTGCAATTTATCACATAAATACTAGGCAATATTTTGGGCTGCCACAAAAAGTTTGGAGTCTGTTTGAATTTATTCAAATTATGTTTGCATTTAAATGGGGCTAAAATGGTGCTGTTTGGTCATGTTTTAATTTCCAGGGGCAATTTGGGGATTTTGGTGATGATTCCTTCATTCAAATAATTACTTATGGATTATTTACAAAATTATGAACTATTTTGTTGGCATATTTGAAGATGTAAATATTTGGCTTGCATTTGAATTTGAATTTGAATTAGCTTTCAACTAAGTGACAATTAACCTTAGCAAAAAGTGGTGACATGGCATCATTAGTAAGAGATCACTGTAGCTTAGTTACAGGGGTATCACAGGAGTCGACGTTTTAGGTCTCGTGGACGAACTTACTCATCTAGGAGGTTATCTCATAACCACCATAGGTATCAATCTTACTTACCGCCATGATCATCACGCGATCACCTCATGATCAATCAACATCGGTATCAACGATACCATCGTGATCATCACATGACCACCAGGAGCTCGATCTTTATCCATGATCATCGCATGACCACATAAAGATCAACCAACTTCTTTCCTCATGGAACCGGGGTTGTTTATTATTCAGGTTAATATTACTATTGACCCATAGTGTGACCTACTACGAACTGTGTCCATGACCGAGGACGCGGCTATCGATAGATTATACACTCTACAGAAGTTAGTACATTGTACCCACACTATGGAACTCATGGCCTCGCACTCCCATTCGGGTGGACCAACGGCTTTCCAACAAAACCAATCTATTGCATGACACTCTCCCGGCCACTCCGATAAACTCCCCTTTTGGGCTATTTCATGGGTGGCCCCGATGTCAACTCGTGACATCCACCACTTTTGTGGCCGCCACCGTCGTGGCAAAACTAAACATTATCGTCCCAAACGGGGACATCGGTATACCATTCAACTCGGACACACAAGGCTATGGCCGCCTACCTGATCAGGGTAGGGCACACACATAACATTCCCTAGTTGGAGGCACCGGCGAGAGGCATGACAATAGACCGAATTAGGGCCTCCCCATCCAGGCAAGTGTGGCTGCATTGGTGAGCTCGATTCGGTGGCACCATGAATCAGCCAACAGATTTGTTCAAGTTCGATTAATATCAGGTTTAACTTGAATGGTGATCAGGTGAGCCATAGCAAAATAACATGATGAAATGACAATGCATATGAGCATGATATCAGCATAAGCATGGATGGGCAACGTAATCATTTCACATATGAATCTTACATCAACAACCATAAATCATGCAGTTTACTAGATGCAAATGAGCATAGCATAGTGATGATCATGCATCTTACAAGTATTTTCAGAACAAACCATAACTATTCATGTGAGCATATCATTATCAATAGCATTGGAAATGATTACAAAAATGAAACATGATAATAATAACATTAGCAATTAATCATTGAACTAACTAGATGCACATGAACACGGCATAAGGATAAGCATAATTTTACAAGCATTTTCATAGCATTAACAAAATAATTACATTAGCACACAATTATTCAATCATTCAAGTGAAAACCATGGCTATTGCAACGCAATCATGCAAGTGGCTAATGTGGCTTGCCTGGGGTTGAAGGATTCACCGGGAAGAAGTGCGAGAAGCTCGTGGAAAGTTTGTCGGAAAAGTTTCTCTCTCGAAAAAGGCTGAATAAGGGCAGGGGAAAATGGTCATTTTTAGAGTGTGATAACATCATGAAAATGGTACCAACGGAACGGTCTCGATGAATAGAGAACGTGGGCTTTTGAATCACCTGAATTGAAGTCACGGTTAAAAATTTACGACCGTTCGCTCATTAGGCAGCAAACAAACAAAAATCTGTTCATTTCTCTTTCCTTAACGGACGAACGCCCGCAAACTAACCGTTTCGGCCGGCGGCTGAAAACAGAAAACGAATTTCTGGAAAATATGCCTTCAGTGCAGAAAAGCGTATTCTGGGCCGAAGTTGCACCATTTACGCTTTCGTAAAAAAAAGCGCATTCCTCCAGAGTACGTTTTCACTTAAAATCACGCAGGACCGAGGTCAACGCCGCGGTGTGGCTGACCGATGGGTCCGTGGGGCCCATAGGCAGGCTGGGGGCGTCGTCTTCTACCTCATGTCCCTGCGCTCGGCCAAGGGAGGAACAGAGTCCGGCGAGGCTTGCCGGCGACTCCGGCCACCACCCGTGGTGCTCGGCCTACTGGCGGGTCCAGGGAATCGAAGCGCACCCGCCTCTGGGTGGCGCAGTCGCCGAGGAGCGCTGGGCCATGCGGGGTGGCATCTACGGCGGACGGCGGCGTCGGGCGATGCTGGGCTTGCGCCCACAGGCCACCGGAGGAGAAAAAGGAGCGCCCCGGGGCTCCGCCTCGCCCAGGGGGTCTCGCCGGAGGAGAATGGAGGGAAAAGGGCTAGGGTTGCTCCAATTTAGGCGGACAGAGGCGGCAGCCATGGCGACCGTGGGAGAGGAGGAGGGGCTTCGGGGCTCGAATGAGAGGTCGGGGTGGTAGCAGAGAGGGAGAGGGAGCTGCTGGTGATGCCGAGGGGGCTCGGCGACGGGCTATTTATAGCCGGGGCAAGCTCGAGGGTGAGAGCAGCCACGGCAATGTGTGTGCCGCATGCCGGAGCTCAGAGGACACGCGGGGGAGGAGGGGAGATGTGTCTAGAGGATCCACGGGGAGAGGAGAGAGCTCGGGCGTGCTCGAGAAGGCTCGGAAGAGGCGTGGCTGACCGGCCATGGAGGTGGGGATGGCGGACAGCACATGGACGGGGCTACCGTGGCGCGTCGGGGAGGAAGTAGGAGGGAGAGAGGGCTCCAGAGTGAGCGCATGGATGCGACGGAGCCATAGGACATGCTTCGGTGTCGAGAGCGCGATGAATGGACGGTGGCCGAGGGCCGAGGGCCCCAATGTCTAGAGCATGCGTATGGGCATGCCAGCCGCATGGTCACCGCGTGACCGTGGCATTGCCATGTGTTTTGGGTGGCCCAAGCATGTCTGGCCAGTTGGGCATTCCCCCAGTAGTTGCTAGGAAGAAGGAGATAACAACAGTGGCTCAGGAGGTGGCTGAACTAGGCACAAACACTAATCAGCCGCAAGGTGTTTGTGATGAATTGGGGGAGGCTCACTTGGGGATAGAAGTTGAGCTTTGGATGGGGTCAATCACTCACTAAGGTGACCACCTTGGCAAATTTTTAGCTCAAATGGAGGGGTCTAGGTAGCACTTGCTTTGCAAAGTACCACACTGGACAGAAATATGAAAGTTGAAGATGTGCTCAAATGGATGATTGGATTGAGTTGAAATTTGGTGGAGGATGATGATTTGGTCATAGGAAGGCACTGCAAAAAATTTATACCATTTGGATAAGTAAAAATGGTACTTCCTTCACCTTTCCTCTGGACAGAAACTTAGGAAAAATCTTGACAATTATTGGCTAGATGAAATGAGCTCAAATTTGGTGGAGGGAAGTTATATAGGTGGGAGAATGTCCTGGAAAAATTTCAGCAATTATGGAGCAATATAAAATATAGTTGCTTCACAATCTGAAAATATGACCAGAAGCAAAGATTGGATTGTGTGATCACCATGAGCATGAAATCTTGAATATTCTTACATATCCAAGGTCCATATGGTCCAAAGGAATGTTGAGAATTTTGTCGGAATTAATGGCAAGGCATAAATATAGGTTGCTTCACAACCGACGGCAAACAGGGTTATTCCTTTAATAGGAAAAGGAATATTCCCACGAATAAATATTGGGGCTGGGCTAGGATGGAAATGATATGGCCTTGGGAAAGATTAGAGAGTGACAAGCCACTTGGGAGATGAAGAAGAGATGATCTTCCCAGGTATTCAAGACCACAAAGCCAAACAAAAAGAAATCCAAAGCAAAATCCACAGAAATCCAAAAGAAGAAGAAAGGGCCAAAAATCAAGGTGTCACAAACCTACCCCCCTTACAAAAATCTCGTCCTCGAGATTTGGTTGCTCAGGGAACCAATATGAATATTCTGACTTAAGGAAACCGTTTCCAACTCGGGTATCCTTTCCTTTATACGTTGTTCCCATTGAATCTCATATGACATGATTACCTTGCTAGGAGGTGGTTTGCTTCACCGTACCCAAAATTCTGACAAGTCTTCCCTCATATGTTCGACCTTACGCTGACTCCAATTCTTTCATATCTGATGGCTTAGCTGGGGTGCGATATATTATCATGACTGGAATATGTCATCTTTCCATAAGTCCGGGAGGGATTTCCCATTGACGTGACATTCTTCTATCCAGCACTGATAGTATTCAATGGAGTTGTGATCAAATTTCATCGGTGGACATGAAACCTTTTAATCCTTGCATCGGGTTACTCAAATAGATGCATGTCCTCTGGGTTGAAAACCATACTGGGAATCATAACCGTTCTCTTGGCAGAATCTGACTACTTGTAGGGAATTTTGAATCATCTTAGCTGGCTCCATGCCTCGAGTATCAAATTCGTACCAAAGTTTTGGCTGCACCTGTCGTGACCAGTATAAAGGAGTACGGCCTTATGGCAATAGCTTCTGGAGACTTGACTAACGTTGGTTCTGGCGGAAGAATCTTGTTCATGGCAGGCTATCCTTTCACTAGTTTCCATATGTGAGGACACAGGATCCGAGATTGTTGTTCAGCATTTCTATTACTCGTTCTGTCGGTATACCCATATGTGCGTAGCAGGCCGTGCGATGTTGTAACACGGTTGCTGGAGTCAAACTGCTGAGCTGGCTAAGGAACCTTTGATCTGACATGTCAGACTTGGATATTCCATACTGACAATTCTGCGCATACACAGTTGGACAAGCGGGTCACCTTGATATGAAGTCCTTACAAATAGAGTAGACCCCTTGGATGTATATTCATGGTGATCAATACAGAATCAAACTGCCTTGGGTATCCGTACCATGACGTTCATCCAACGATTATCACACCTATATTGTCGGTCTTTCTCCTTCATTATTGTTCTTTTTTCTGAATCTTTTGCCGAAAGAGCATGGCCATATAAATTCTTCATGTGACCATAGGTGCTGTCAGGTGCAACATTCCAGAAATCATACCTTATCCTTGTTCATGTCTCGTGCCATAGGATATATACCAGGTTCACATGTACTTGTATGGATCTCATTGTTGTGGTCAATCATGCAAGACAGTGATAAAGGGTAATGATCTTACTTTGTCGGGTGTGAGGAAGCTGGCCTTGATAACCACTGCCAAGATTTTTGTCCCAATGTTGTCTAATGTCATAGCTTGTCAGCCCTCGCATCACACTGAGATGTATAACTGGCTTTCTTCCTCTTGCATAACTCATGTGGTTGTTGGATTCTCACCTTCCTTCGGTGGATCTACTTGAACGTACTTGAATCCTCGTACGAGTGACTTGCATGACCTGGGTGGCATGCTCACAATATATATGGAAGTACGTGTAGCTGAACATTTGATTCCCGAGGCAGACTTGTGTCCTGACTAGCTCGTGCTTCTGACCAAACTGTTGTGGACCTGATTCTTAGGATGCACTGCCGACTCACAGTGTAATTACTTGTACCAATGTTGTCAACTGTTTGTAGTGTCGTACTGACGAAAATTGGATAGCTTGTGTTGGAAGCCATCGAGAGTATCATGCTGAGGAAGACTGAATAGCTTATGCTCGAAGCTTTTACCGGGATAGTGTGCTGAAGAAGACTGGGTATCATACCTCAGAAGCTTCTCCTCCTGGTTTCTTATTGGGGAAGATTCAGTGCTTTGTGCCGAAAGTTTTCTGCGGTAGCTTACCGAAGAAGACTGAGTATCTTACACTGGAAGCTATCCTTATTTTGTACTGAGGAAGATTGAGGAGCCTTGAATCATAAGTTTCTCTGGTAGCGTGCGGAGGAAGGCTGGGTTGCTTACTCCAGAAGCTTCTCCCTGTGATATGCGGACTGAATGCCATATATATATACCCTTGATATTCCTGCTGTTGATTACTTGTATGAAAAGAATTTGTCGGACTATCCTTCTTGCAGAGTACTAGATACATGGCACATTCTAGCTTAGTTCCGAGTATAACATGTTTCAAATTTTACTCAAGTGGAACCAAACTTCATATATGATCCATACCTTTGACTCAAAATATACGGTTGGTCTTGTACACAATTTATCTTCCGACTAGTTCCTTACGGTTGTAATGGTTGCACACTGAGGTAGACTTCATGCTGATAGTTAATCCAGAATATCATTTGTATTCAAACCAGATATTCCCAATATAATGCAGTCGGCTAAGAATTCCATAATGTTTAGCTAAGCTTCCAAATATTTGAACTCCTCACTGATTCTTTGAGTCCAGTGTCGGTTGATGAGCAACTTTCATAAGGGGAAATAAGGTAACACCGAAGGCCCAAAAGAAAGAAGCAAAAGAAACGACTCAACTGAACAAAAGCACACAATGCATCAAGATTACACACAAGCAACATCACATTTTACAGCTATTCACATCAATATGCATGCCTACTTAAGCACACAAATCTCGTGAGAACTCCGGTACTATGATCTAATATGCAGTGGTGGTGTGCACGAAAGTGGATCCACGTGTGGAGGGGTTGGTGTAAACAGAGCTACACCAAGAGCTGGCTTAACATAGATTTCACCTTTGACGAGCATCAGAGGTGAGGACGTACTTGGTGATCATGTAGCGGAACATGAATGTCAAGGCCACATCATCATCAAGCAGATGGAAGGGAACCGTACTCGTCCTGGGAATGGGTGACAGGGTAGGATTGTGGTGGAAAGCGGGGCTTGCTGGCATTGCCCTTTTCTGATAACAAAGATCAGTAAGGGTTGCCAAAGCAGCGAGTTGGATGGCAAGATCTGGGATAGAAACATGTCTATCACCGAAACGATAGGTGGGCTGGCGGAAAGATATTGGCGTGATATCTGAGCATCAATCCTGCAAGTGTTCGACACCACTGGGTATCTTGGCATCACTCCGCTAGGAAAGAGATGACACCAAACACCGAAAAGCAGGTATGCAAAGCTGGAGGGCGCATGTAGTGGATCGAAACTGATGCCATCTATACTCACAAGATCATCCGTTAGTGACAAGATAATAAGTCTATATGCATGCTATGCAACAAACAAATGCACCAATCAAATGCAGCAAACCGACTAGACTCTATACTACCGATTTCTAACGCTCGCGCTGACTAGGGCATCCTACAACCAAACCTGCTCTAATACCAAAGCCTGTGGCACCCCGGCTCATAGGAACCGGAACACCCCGTATTCCATCCCAGAGATCAAGTCTTCTGGAATACGACACTGCTTGGCATAGAACAGAACAACTCTTTGTTACAAAAATATGGGTACAAGGGTTCTGATATTACAAAGGTTACAGGGGCACAGCGACACTACGCCTGGTAATATAGCTCTATGCTAGCAGCAGAACAACTCGTAGCAGCGGAATAACTTCTAGCAGCGGAACAGCACGACGGTAATGGACTCCACTCCGCAGTGACTCTGGCTGGGACACAACCTAGCTCGCAAACTAGGGATCCTCGACAAGCAATCAATCATGGCATCACCTGCAATCTGGCATGACACGCAAGGTGAGTACTTTGAATGTACTCGCAAGCTCACAGCAACCAAAAGCAATCAAGACAAACCATAGCATGGCAATTACAGGTTAATTATTGATGATGATCATGATACTACTAGAACAACATGAGAGTGAACATGGCATGTACATGTTAATTATGATATGAACATGATGATACTAGAACTAGAATGCAGGGGAATTGAAGTTTTAGGTCTCGTGGACCAACTTACTCATCTAGCAGGTTATTTCATAACCACCATAGGTATCAATCTTACTTACCGCCGTGATCATCATGCGATCACCTCATGATCAATCAACATCGGTATCAACGATACCATCATGATCATCACATGACCACCAGGAGCTCGATCTTTATCCGTGATCATCGCATGACCACATAAAGATCAACCAACTTCTTTCCTCATGGAACCGGGGTTGTTTATTATTCAGGTTAATATTACTGTTGACCCATAGTGTGACCAACTACGAACTGTGTCCACGACCGAGGACGCGGCTATCGATAGATTATACACTCCGCAGAGGTTAGTACACTTTACCCACAATATGGAACTCATGGCCTCGCACTCCCATTCGGGTGGACCAACGACGTTCCAACAAAACCAATCCATTGCATGACACTCTCCCGGCCCCTCCGACAAACTCCCCTTTTGGGCTATGTCATGGGTGGCCCCGATGTCAACTCGTGACATCCCCCACCTTTGTGGCCGCCACCGTCGTTGCAAAACTAAACATTATCATCCCAAAAATGGACATCGGTATACCATTCAACTCGGGCACACAAGGCAATGGCCACCTACCTGATCAGGGTAGCGCGCACACATAACCTTCCCTAGTTGGAGGCACTGGCGAGAGGCATGACAATAGACTGAATTAGGGCCTCCCCATCCAGGCAAGTGTGGCTGCACTGGTGAGCTTGATTCGGTGGCACCATGACTCAGCCAACAGATTTGTTCAAGTTCGATTAATGTCAGGTTTAACTTGAATGGTGATGAGCTGAGCCATAGCAAAATAACATGATGAAATGACAATGCATATGAGCATGATATCAGCATAAGCATGGATGAGCAACATAATCATTTCACATATGAATCTTACATCGACAACCATAAATCATGTGGTTTACTGGATGCAAATGATCATAGCATAGTGATGATCATGCATCTTACAAGTATTTTCAGAACAAAACCATAGCTATTCATGTGAGCATATCATTATCAATAGCACCGGAAATGATTACAAGAATGAAACATGATAATAATAACATTAGCAATTAATCATTGAACTAACTAGATGCACATGAACACGGCATAAGGATAAGCATAGTTTTGCAAGCATTTTCATAGCATTAACAAAATAATTACATTAGCACACAATTATTCAATCATTCAAGTGAAAACCATGGCTATTGCAATGCAATCATGCAAGTGGCTAATGTGGCTTGCCTAGGGTTGAAGGATTCACCGGGAAGAAGTGCGAGAAGCTCGCGGAAAGTTTGCCGGAAAAGTTTCTCTCTCAAAAGGGGCTGAATAAGGGCAGGGGCGAAAGGGGCTGAATAAGGGCAGGGGTGACAACATCATGAAAATGATACCAACGGAACGGGCTCGACGAATAGAGAACGTGGGCTTTTGAATCACCTGAATCGGAGTCACGGTTAAAAATTTACAGCCGTTCCTTCGTTAGGCAAAAAACAAACAAAAATATGTTCATTTCTGTCCTTAACGGATGAACGCCCGCAAACTAACCGTTTCGGCCGGCGGCTGAAAACAGAAAATAAATTTCTGGAAAATACGCCTTCAGTGCAGAAAAGCGTATTCTGGGCCGAAGTTGCACCATTTACGCTTTCGTAAAAAGAAAGCGTATTCCTCCAGCGTACCTTTTCACTTAAAATCGCGTGTGACTAGGGTCAACGCCGCGGTGTGGCTAACCGGTGGGTCCGCGGGGCCCACAGGCAGGCTGGGGGTGTCGTCTTCTACCTCCTGTCCCTGCGCTTCGCCGAGGGAGGAACAGAGTCCGGCGACACTTGCCACGACTCCGGCCACCACCCGCGGCGCCCGGCCTACCCGCAGGTCTAGGGAATCGAAGCGCACCCGCCCCTGGGTGGCGCGGTCGCCGGGGAGTGCTGAGCCAAGTGGGGTGGCATCCGCGGTGGACGGCGGCATCGAGCAACGTTGGGCTCGCGCCCACGGGCCACTTGAGGAGAAAAAGGAGCGTGTCGGGGCTCTGCCTGGCCCAGGAGGTCTCGCCGGAGGAGAATGGAGGGAAAAAGGAGCTCGGGTTGCTCCAATTTTGGCAGACACAGGTGCCGACCATGGCGACCGTAGGCGAGGAGGAGGGGCTCTGGGGCTCGAATGAGGGGTCGGGGAGGTAGCTGGGAGGGAGAGGGAGCTGCTGGTGATGCCGAGGGGGCTCGGGGACGGGCTATTTATAGCCGGGGCGAGCTCGAGGGTGAGCACGGCCATGGCGATGCGTGTGCCGTGCGCCGGAGCTCAGAGGACACGCAAAGGAGGAGGGAAGAGGTGTCCAGAGGATCCACGGGGAGAGGAGGGAGCTCGAGCGTGCTCGAGAAGGCTCGAAAGAGGCGTGGCCGACCGGCCATGGCGGTGGGGACGGCGGACAGCACGCAGACGGGGCTACAGAGCGAGCGCATGGATGCCACGGAGCCATAGGACATGCTTCGGTGTCGAGAGCGCGACGAATGGACGGTGGCCGAGGGCCCCAATGTCCACAGCACGCGTATGGGCATGCCAGCCGCATTGTCACCTCGTGACCGTGGCGTTGGCACGGGTTCTGGGCGGCACAAGCATGTCTGGCCAGTTGGGCATTCCCCCAGTAGGTTCTAGGAAGGAGACAACAAAAGTGGCTCAGGAGGTGGCTGAACTAGGCACAAACACTAATCAGCAGCAAGGTGTTTGTGATGAACTGGGGGAGGCTCACTTGGGGATAGAAGCTGAGCTTTGGCTGGGGTCAATCACTCACTGAGGTTACCACCTTGGCAAATTTTTAGCTCAAATGGAGGGGTCTAGGTAGCACTTGCTTTGCAAAGTACCACACTGGACAGAAATATGGAAGTTGAAGATGTGCTCAAATGGATGATAGGATTGAGATGGTATGATGATTTGGTCATAGGAAAGCATTGTAAAAATTTCATACCATTTGGATAAGTAAAAAATGGTACTTCCTTCACAATGCTTTCCCCTGGATAGAAACTTAGGAAAAATCTTGAGAATTATTGGCTAGATGAAATGAGCTCAAATTTGGTGGAGGGAAGTTATATAGGTGGGAGAATGTCCTGGAAAAATTTCAGCAATTATGGAGCAATATAAAATATAGTTGCTTCACAATCTGAAAATATGACCAGAAGCAAAGATTGGATGGTGTGATCACCATGAGCATGAAATCTTGAATATTCTTACATATCCAAGGTCCATATGGTCCAAAGGAATTTTGAGAATTTTGTGGGAATTAAGGCAAGGCAGAAATATAGGTTGCTTCACAACCTAGGGCAAACAAGGTTATTCCTTTAATAGAAAATGGAATATTCCCAAGATTAAATATTGGGGTTGGGATAGGATGGAAATGACATGGCCTTGGGAAAGATTTGAGAGTGACAAGCCACTTGGGAGAGGAAGAAGAAATGATCTTCCCAGGTTTTCAAGACCATAAAGCCAAACAAAAAGAAATCCAAAGCAAAATCCACAGAAATCCAAAAGAAGAAGAAAGGGCCAAAAATCAGGGTGTCACAGCCGTCACGGCCCCCAGGCATTCCCCGGCGACATCCGGCGTTGTGCCCTCCTCCATCTGGGATATAAGCCTGCGCCTCGTGCGGCGGTCGCCACTGCCAGAGTTGTCCTTGTGTCGTCGCGGTTCCTGCTTTGCCGCCCGCACCATCCGCCGCACTCTGCGCCGAGCCAGCAGTATCGCCCGCTGGCAATCCTTGTCCGCTTTCAGGACAACCCTGGCTAACCTGGTGGCTTGCTCATACCGCCTTTCCTGCTTCCTCTGGCCGTCGTCGGGAAAGGCGGCGGCATGGCCGTCGACCGCCAAGCCGACCATCACGCCGCTAGCCTCGATTCCGCGGTCGCCCAACTCCATCATGTTATCGGTCGTTGGGGGTATGCCGGTATGTGTGGGTAACTAGCTAGCAAGGGGATCAGTAGTTAGTCGCCGCCGTCGGCCATTATTGTGGTTATTTAAAGCTAGCAGCTGGCTAGGGGATTGAGGGTTTTGCAATTTACCCCTGTGGTTGGTCCTTGCGCGGGAAGTCCTCGCTGGAGCGCGGGAAGACTAAGTGGAGCACACAATTCCCAGCACACAACTGTATGCAGTGTCACGTGCTATCACACACGTGTTAACATAAGGAAACGTATGTGTAACTTACAAATCATCACACACGAGTACTCACACCACACATCGTGTGCGATGCTCCTAGCCATCGCAAACAACTCGTTTGCATTTTCAAAGTCCTTTCTACACACATAATCACACACGAAATAACTATAGCAACTGTCTGCAAGGGTTAGGGACACAATAAATATCCTCTCTTCGCTCTCTATCGTCTCTTTCCTCTCGCAACCCCCAAATCTGGCCTTATTCTCCCCTCTGTCCTCGCCTCCACAAATTCCTCTACACCACACATGTCCTCAGAAACTTGAACCCCCCCCCCCCTCATGGGGGAGACGCAACTCATACGTGCGCCGGAGTGAACTGTATGCCGTATATCCGAGTAAACTATATGCTGTCTATCGCACACACACCTTGATCTGGCCAACCATTTCTATTGTGTTGGCTAATCACAAATAGTTCATTCGAGTGAACTGTATGTCGTATATCACACACACCTTGATCTGGCTGACCGTTTCTATTGTTCTGGGTCATCGCAAACAGTTCGTATGGATCAACTATATGCCACGTATCGCACACGCAACTCTAATCTGAATCATGCTTGATGTCTCCATCATCGCACACAATTCGTCTTATTGGTGACGGTTTTATTACGACACCGTTTGCGATTCATACATCGCACACAGTTTCGTCGAAGGGTCTCTAATTCATGTGTCGCGTTAGCTGCATCCTGCAGTAGTGTGTACCGTATGGGCAAGTGAAGGTAGTCTTTTCTTTGTCCTCAGGCCAGATAGGTATTTGCGAGAATCTAGAATATCCATTGAGATAGCAAAAATAAGAGTTGTTGGCCAACCTCTCTAATATCTCATTTATGAATGGCAACAGGTAGTGATCCTTCTTAGTCCACTTATTTAGTTTCCTGAAATCAACACACATTCCATATCCAATAACAGCCCTGGTAGGGACTAGGTCATTATTGTAAGTGCATCAAGTGCCCCCTTAGTGGTTTTGGAGTATTGAAGACAAATAGGTTGAGGAACTAATGTGTTTGTGAGTGTACACATGAAATATAGTCCCTGAAGATTTGGTTTAACACATGGAAGACGACCCCTAAAAATTGGATTTCTTCAGGTGAAGAATTTGGTGATGAAATTGGTACGGCCTTTGAAGAAATTGACGTGAAGACTGGAAGCTTGAAGACTTATGTTTTCGTAGTTTCTTTCTTCTTATCTGAGTCATAGGAAAAATCATACTATCAAAGGGGGTCTAGGTGAATCATAGTTCACATTTCCAAAGTGATGCTCAAACCTATACATACACAAACCGCTTCGAGTGAAGCCTTTGGAAATCTCCGGAATAGCTGACGCATTTGCTAGCGACAGTGACGAAGTTCATCTGGTCACTGACGAATTTGGTCAGGCTGGAGAGTTAGGATTTCGCCAGTGCGATCTGCCTAAAAGTGAGGAAATTGAGTGCCCCGATGAATTTGAGAGTTCAAATTCTGACCGTTGCTGCGCCGCGGGCCAGCTGTCGAGTGGATCCTTATCCTGACAACGGTCGAATCAGAGAAGGGCATTTATGACAATTCATGTTGGGTTGCCCCCAGGCTATAAATAGCCGCCCCCCACAACCACTTGTTGGTTGGCTGCTCTGAGAGAACTTGACACTTGTCATTTGAGAGCAACCCATCCTCTGATGACTTTGAGAGAATCCTAAGTGAGGAAAAACCCAGAGCCAAAGTGATTGAGCGTCACTGAAGAGATTGATCTGTGTGATCTGACGCCTGTTACCTTTGAAGACTGTCATTCTTCCAGACGGTTAAGCATCACGTTCTGAGCACACCAAGAGTCATTGTGGTGTGCCGGTGAACAAGTCTGTCAAGGTTTTGCAAGTCTACCTTGAAGACTTACCACGAGTGATTGGGCGAGGTCTAAGTGACCTTAGCTCAAGAGGAATACGGTGAGCACTGTGTGTCCTCTGAGTTCATCTTAGCCGCCTCAACCAGACGTACAGTTGATACAGCAACTGGAGCTGGTCTACCAAATCGCTGTGTCTTCACCAAGCCAACCTGGTTTCAAATTCCTCACCCATCCCTTTACATTATTCCCATGCTGAACAATTTGTGATCTACTTTCTGAAGAACTTGAACTGAAGGCTTTCATCAAGTTGTATTCTATTTCTTCAGTTCATCTTCCTCATGTTTGAATGACTATATGACTGCATGTTCTTCATTTGTATGTATTCTGTATGCGTACTTTTTATTTCTGTGACGACTTAGTTCCCTCGTGTTTCTATTTCTTCACTCTAATCTTCGTCAAATTCATCAGAGTCTGACAAATTTCTAAAAATCTCCCATTCACCCCCCTCTGGGAGTAAACCTGCGCTTTCAATTGGTATCAGAGCAAGGTACTCCCTTGTTTTGTGTGATTTTGGTTTAACCACCTGGAGTTTTAGTTATGTCGACTGTAGGTATGATCAAGGTCTCCGCTGCGTGCCCCATCTTTGATGGCACAGACTATCCATACTGGAAGAACAAGATGTGTATGCATCTTGAGGCAATTGACAACGATCTCTGGTTCGTCGTTGAGAACGGCATCCCACTGTTGGCCCTAGCATCAATGCTGCTGATGTGAAGAGATTCAAGCAACTCAATTCTTCAGCGAAGAACATCATATGTGGACATCTCAACAAAGGATAGTATGGAAGAGTGAGTGCACTGGAAACATCAAAGCTTATCTGGGATAGGTTCTCCAAGGTCAATGAGGGAGTTTCCACTCAACGGGACTCTCGAGTTTATGTGCTTCGCAATCTCTTCAACCGCTTCAAGAGGCTTGACAATGAAAATGTTCAGCAAACTTTCGATCACCTCACAGATATCTCCAATGAGCTACAGGCTCTTGGCGCCGCTGATATTACTGACCACGAGGTGGTGAAGAAATTGCTGAGGTCTCTTGACAGCTCCTTTGACACCTTGGCCCTGATGATTCAAGAGCGTCCTGATTACAACTCACTTGATCCCGCTGATATTCTTGAGAGGCTCAATACTCATGAATTTCAGCAAGTTGAGAAGAGAGATATGTATGGTCCCAGCTATGGACGACCTCGCGCTCTGAAGGCAAAGGCTAAAGCCAAGGCAATTTCTTCATCTAAAGAAGAAGATTCTGAATGCAGTACTGATAGCGCTGAGGAAATTGGCAGAGAACTGGCTATGCTTGTGAGGAAGTTCCAGAAGTTTTCCAAGCGGAATCGCTCTGGAAAGTCTTCAAAGTATGACCCGAAGAACACTGGAGAAGATTCTGCTCGAGACTACAACAAGAGAACTTGTCACAAATGCAAGAAACCAGGCCATTACATCGCTGACTGCCCCCTCTGGCAAAAGTTCTCAAGGAAGAAGAAATCTAGCAAGGATGACGACTCTGATGACAAAAAGAAGAAGTCTTCAAAGTCTTCATCAAAATCATTATCAAAGAAGAAAAGCACCTAAAGGCAGAGCTCACACTTTTATTGGGAAGGAAATGGATTCTGAGGAACAATATGATCAAGATGAAGCTGAGGAATCTGTGGAGGAGTCTGACTCTGGGGTAGCAAACTTGGCCCTTGCTATGGAAATCATCAGCAAGTCCATCTTCGACCATGAACAAAATGGTGACTCCACCAACTCCGAAGACTGTGCTGATGACTACACTCCCACCTATTGCTTCATGGCAAGAGGTGCCAAGGTAACCTCACGAGAAGCTTACTTTTGTACTTCAAGTGATGATGACTCTGAATGTGAAGCAAAACCTAGCTATAAGAAACTGGCTAAAATTGCAACTGAACAACAAACTGCTATGGAAAGGATGCAAAAATTGCTAGACAAAAGTGATGATCTGTTAGATGAGTAAATGGATCACAGTGAAGGTCTGTCTGAAGACCTCAGACGCCTAAAGTCACAATATGACGAACTTGAAAGTCGTCATGTGGCCCTCTTAGCCGAACACGCGAAGCTTTCCTACGAATTTCTTCAAAGGAAGCAAGAACTCGAGAAACTGAGAGCATCTCATGATGATCTTCAGAAAGACAACGATTCATTACTCGCTCAATAGATAAGCACCGCTCAGGAAGAATTTGTTGCTCCATGCTTAAAATGCCTTGAATGTGATAATGCAAATTCTTCAGCTGAATGTTCAAATGCTTCAACTGCTGCTATATCTTCAAATGTCTCTATGGTTTCAATCCCCTCATCTGAGGAGACCACAAGTGTTACTGACGAAAATGCAGGTCTGAAGGAATTGTACGTCACAGGCATGTACAAAAGCCTCAAAGGGCACCAAACTCTTTGTGATGTGCTCAAGAAGCAGATTCTGAACAGAAACCCTAGGAAAGAGGGTATTGCTTTTGAGAGAAAGCTGAACACAGATGGATCTTATTGGAAACCTGAGTAGTATCCCAAAACCACATGGGTTGCTACAAAAGAACCTCCAGTTGATCCATCCATTCTATCTGGCTACAATTGTGATACTCCACATTCTTCTAATGAGTCATGTGACTCCAATTATAAGCTATTCAAATCAGAATGATGAAGTATTTGCTAGATTTGTTGGTACTAACTGCAGGAACGGTCCCCCAGTGAAGAAAATCTGGGTGCCCAAAAGTCTTCTTCAAAATCTTCAGGTGAATGTCATCATGATACCACTGAAGAAGAAGAAAAACCCCAGGGCAAATTCTTCACCTGGACCAATGTCGTCAAATGGACGCAGGACAACTCATGCTCGTACTAACATTTCCTCGCAGGGAAACAAACAGCGTTCTGATGAATATGTGCATTATTCTTCAAATCACTATGTGCACAAATCTGCTAAGAATTTCTCTGCATACTCTTATGAGTACTATACCCCTCCTGTGAAGAGAAATGCATATTCTTCAATGCCTAAGTTCTCTATCAATGATTTGTGTTACATTGCTTCTCAGCCACCCATTCAGATGTGGGTGGTTAAGAAGAAGAACTAATCTCTTCTGTAGGGTCAGGTCTTCAGACACAATGAATGTCTAATGAATTTGCTGAAGACCTGACAGTGGCTGTACCAATCACATGACTAGTGACGGGAATCTCCTCACCAATGCTCCCCTTACTCTGTCTCATCTGAAGCATATCACCTACGCTGCCAAAGGAAAAAAGCAAGGTATTGGGTCTAGGTAAGGTTGCTATCTCAAAGGATCGACACATGGAAAAAGTGATGCTTGTCGAGTCCCTAGGATTCAACCTCATGTCTGTCTCAATGCTTTGTGATCTTGATATGATTGTCGTCTTTGGCAAATATAGATACATTGTGCTAATGGAATCTGATAAGTACAAAGTCTTCAAAGGCTTTAGGAGAGGTGATTTGTACATTGTAGATTTCTCTCTAGATCCTCAACCGGCCACGTGTCTACTGGGAAAAGCTTCAGAGTGTTGGCTATGGCATCGACGACTTGGACACGCTGGCATAAGGAATTTGAGCACACTCATCAAGAAAAAGCATATCATTGGCGTCGAGGGCGTAAAATTCGTCAAAGATCACCTTTGCGGTGCTTGTGAGTCTAGAAAGATGACCAGATCCAAGCACACCGCGAAGACAATCATAACCACTACTCGTCCTTTTGAATTACTTCACATGGATCTCTTTGGTCCCACTCATTATGCCACACTAACCAATGCAGCATCACTCTATGGATTCGTCATAGTTGATGATTATTCTCGTTACACCTGGGTGCATATCATTACCTTCAAGACTGAAGTGCAGGGTGTCTTCAGACGATTTGTGAATCGGGTCATGACGAATTATGGTCTCAAGATCAAGCACATCAGAAGCGACAATGGCACCGAGTTCAAGAACACCAGCCTTGATGACTATCTTGACGGACTTGGTATCACTCATGAGCTATCTGCTTCATACACTCCTCAGCAGAATGGAGTTGCAGAATGCAAGAACAGGACACTCATCGAGATGGCTCATACTATGCTTGATGAATACAAGACTTCTCATCGATGTTGGCCTGAAGCAATTGATACTGCTTGTCACATCATCAATCGGGTATATCTTCACAAATTCCTCAAGAAGACTTCATATGAGCTCCTCACTGACAAGAAACCCAATGTGAGTTATTTCAAAGTCTTCGGTGCTAAATGCTGGATTAGAGATCCACATCACAATTATAAATTTGCACCGAAAGCACATGAGGGTTTTATGCTTGGTTACGGAAAGGACTCGCACGCCTACAGGGTCTTCAACACCTACCACAACAAGGTTGTTGAAACTGTACATGTGCGGTTCAATGAAACTAACGGCTTGCAAAGAGAGCACCTGCCTCCTGTGCTAGATGAAATGCCTCCTGAGGAATCTATCAAGCTGATGGGCACTGGTGAAATTGTGCCCAGTGAAGAAATAGCTGAAGATTAAGTGATCATTCCCCGTTGTGAAGAAACTTCTGATCCTGAAGAAAATGACACTGAGGAAAATGCTCAACAACAACGGGTTTGTCGTCCAGCTCATCCTTGAGTGGCGAATGAAGTGCAGATTGAGAAGATCCTCGACAACATCAATGTACCTGGTCCCCTCACTTGCTCAAGAGCTTCACATTTAGCTAACTTTTGTGGGCATTTTGCATTTGTCTCTATCACAGAGTCCACCAAAGTTGATGAAGCATTTCTGGAGCCTGAATGGATTCAAGCCATGCAAGAAGAATTGCAACAATTCGAGCTCAACAATGTGTGGGAGCTTGTGAATCGTCCTGATCCATGCAAGCACAATATCATCGGCACTAAGTGGATCTACCGCAACAAGCAAGACGAAAATGGCCAAGTGGTGAGGAATAAGGCCCGTCTTGTAGCACAAGGCTACACACAGGTTGAGGGTATTGATTTCGGTGAAACATTTGCACCTGTTGCTAGGCTTGAACCTATTCGTATATTGCTTGCATATGCTAACCATCACAATATTCTCTTATATCAAATGGATGTGAAAAGTGCATTCCTCAAAGGTAAGCTTGAGGAAGAAGTATATGCTGCTCAACCACCAGGTTTTGAGGATCCAAAGCATCCTGACAAAGTCTTCAGACTGAAAAAGGCCCTCTATGGCCTCAAGCAAGCCCCACGGGCGTGGTATGACACTCTGAAGGAATTCCTGAAGAAAAAGGGATTCAAACCCGGTTCACTTGACCCTACTCTTTTCACAAAGTCTTATGATGGTGAACTGTTCATATGCCAAATATATGTTGATGATATTATCTTTGGTTGCACTAACAAGCGTTTCAGTGACGAATTTGCATACATGATGCGTGAAGAATATCAGATGTCTATGATGGGAGAATTGAAATTCTTCCTTGGTCTTCAAATTCGTCAACAACCAAATGGCATCTTCATTTCTCAAGAGAAATACCTCAAAGATTGCCTTAAGAAATTCGGCATGCAAGACTGCAAAGGCCTCAAACTACCAATGCCTACAAATGGTCAACTCTGCACTGACGAAAATGGTAAAGATTTCGATCAGAAGGTATATCGCTCCATCATTGGTTCGCTGCTTTACCTATGTGCATCTAGGCCAGATATTATGCTAAGCATTTGCGTGTGTGCCCAATTTCAAGCGACACCGAAGGAATCACACCACTAGGCTATGAAACGAATTCTTCGATATTTAGCTCACACACCAACGCTTGGATTATGGTATCCCAAGGGCTCATCTTTTGATCTAGCTGGATTTTCTGATTTTGATTACACTGGAGATTGTGTGGATCGCAAGTCTACATCAGGCACATGTCATTTCCTCGGACGATCTCTTGTCTGTTGGTCCTCAAAGAAGCAGAACAGCGTCGCTCTTTCCACAGCTGAGGCTGAATACATTGCCGCTGGTGCCTGCTGCTCACAGTTGCTATGGATGAAGCAAACCCTCAAGGACTATGGCGTCAAGGTGAAGAAAGTCCCTCTCTTCTGCGACAATGAGAGTGCTATCAAGATCGCCCACAACCCAGTGTAACACTCCAAGACGAAGCATATTCAGATTCATCACCACTTTCTTCGTGATCATGTGCTGAAGGGAGACATTGTCATCGACCATGTGAAGACTGAAGACCAGCTTGCTGATATCTTCACTAAGCTCTTGGATGAGAAGAGGTTCTGCAAGTTGCGGTGTGAGCTAAACATCTTAGAATCTTCAAATGTCCTCTGAAATGGACACACATCCTAACGCTTATGCATTTTTGATGACTTTGATGCACAACACACGAAGTAACGTATTTCTTCAATCAATGAAGACTTACCCTCTAAGTGTGAAGAAATTAATGAAGAACTTGACTCTCAGAACCCTACGATAATTGTACGCGGTGTCTGTAGTCATCACAGTTCTTATACGGTGGGTAACGCCACCACCTCTTTATGACATTCTTTAAATTTGAGTTTTTACGTCATTTGCAATTTCGTCAAACTTTTCAAATTCGTCATTTGAGGTTATTCTTCATTGCTTGAGCTGATTATATATACATATTTGAGCTTTTCATGTCCTCAACAGCATCCACATATTACCAATTCTTCAGTTTGATTTCTTCATCTATGTGGATGTGATCGGACCCGCTCCCCTCTATGCTAAGCTTAACCCAATCTGTTCACAAATTCTTCATATGCGTTCTACTTGACACCGTTCAAAGTCTTCACTGTGTCCTTGATAGCTGAAGAAATTGTGAACACATTTTAAAATTTCAAAAAGTTTTTTTGGGCGGTTGCCACAGTAACTTCATCCCGCGCTTCACACGCGTGGATAAGTACGTGAAAATGCATGTGTGACACGTGTCACTGAGATGCGAATGGTCAGGGGCTTATCCATGCAAAATCTTCGGACCCCTCAGTTTTCACCGCGGCTATAAATTGCCTTGACCCCGTCAACCTAGTTTCACTTTGCTCCTCTGCTCCCGTCGCTCTCAAATCTCAAACCCTAGCGCCGCCGCTGGATTTCATCGCCACCGGAGAAGAAGAGCTTCACTGCCTCGACTTCTTCGTCATCGTACTCACGCCGGACGCGGATTTCTTCACCTCCGCCGCTGCCGTAGCTGTCTTTCGTCACCAAGTTAGGGCATGGAAGATCTGAACTGATGAATTCCATCGTTTCGTCGTCCAGTTCGTCGAGTTCATCACTGGGGTAATTAAATGCTAATTTTACCACCCCGTTTGATCTTCACTCTACTCGAAAATCTTCAAGTGTTCTTTTTATCACTCTTTCAATTCTTCAGCACTTCCTTTTGGCCAGTCTTGTGTATTTCAACTAAGTTATGCTTAACATCTATATTCCTCAATTATGCAATTGCTTCAATTTGTACAACTGTAACATCCCAAAATTCTAAATTTTGGAATGAAAAGGGATTTGGAAAGGATTTGAATTTCCATTTGAAAATATTTTCAAATTAAGAAACTTTATTCAACTCAATGATTTTCATGTGGGAATATAAAATGATTTCTTCAAATTATATGAAATATGAGTTGGAAGTTTAAAAGAAAGGATTTGAAAGTGGTTTGAAATTCAAACTCAAACCCAATTTGGAGTAATTTGGTTGTTATTCAATTTATTTTTATCCAAAAATAAAATATATGGAAAATAGGGTAATATGATTCCCTTCAACATAAAAATGGAGAAAAATAAATTTGAATTCATTTTGGTAATTTAAAATAATTTTATTTGCATTTTAAATTCAACTGTAGCACTTTTTGAATTATATGAATTATTTTGGATTTTATTTGACTGTTAAAAATAGTGCATGTTTTAGGAAATCTTTTTATGAAAATTTTGATATATTATATGCCTATATATTATTTTTATTTATTTTGTTTATTTTCTTTTTGTTTGACTGCTTTTATTTAAAAAAACGCTGCGAAGGCCCATCCTACCTCACGATAGGAGGTTGTCTTCAACCTCCAATGCGTGCGCACGAGCTCCATGGCCGCCGTCATTGGTGCGCCCGCTCGCTCCTTTCCTTCTCCCCACCTGCCCGGAAGCTTCCTCTTCTCTGGAGCCTTCCATTCCCGGTCCTCCCCGTCATTAAGATGCCTTAATGGCCGAGATCGACGCCGACGAAAAATCCGGCCATGTCGGATTTGCTCACCCTTGCTGCTGCACCTAGACGCATATTCTAGGCCTATAAATACTGCCCCGGTGTTGCCCTCTGTTCCCTCGTCCGAACCCCTCTCCTTGGGGAGCTTTTCCCTTTCCCCATCTCGTGAAATTCCTCACCGGAGCTTCGTCAACTCCGGCGACCATTCCACGCCGCCCGAGGCTTGTCCCGACCCTGCCACGACCTTCCCCGAGGTTGCGGCGACCTCCTCTTCCACGTCCCGTGCTCGCCTTCCTCCGGGAGTCACTACATCACCAGATCCGAGGTCATCTTCCCCAACTCCGGCGACCAACTCCGGTAAGATCCAATAAATTCCCGTAATTCATTTTTTTCAGAAAAATAGCAATCTAAAAAAATTCATATCTATTAGTCTACTTATCCAAATTGAGTGATTCAAAAGCCTAGAGTTTCAGAAAAAAATATGTAGTTTCTGTTGGATGCAAAAAAATTTATGTTTGACCTTTTTAAATTTGACTTTGATGAAATTTGCTCAAATCACCAATTTGGCAATATCTTGAGTTTTATAATGTATTTTTCATTGATTCTTTTTGCTAATGTTTTGTTATTGATTTGTTTATCCAGTAGCATTTAGTAAATTATTTTTAGTTTATTTTAAAATAGGTTTATAGAAAAACAGTACTGCTTTAGTATAGTTCTGTTTTATTCCCTTTTCTTTTTTTTAAATGATTTTAATTATTTTCTTTTGTCACTTTTGAAAAAAATTGTTAGGATTATGTTAATCTACAGTAGACAAATATTTTTTATATTGTTTTTATTTTGTTTTGTATTAAAGTTTGTCTAGGTTATAATGTGAGTTTAATAAAGGCTTTTAGTTGATTCTTTTGCTAGGGAATTTTTTTTATAAAATACTTTCTGTTTATTATTAGTTTTATATTTTATTTTCTATTAATTTATGAGTTTAGTATTTTCTTGCTGTTAAGTTTATTAGGACAAAATTATTTTGTTGTTGTAGTTAAGTCATAGAGTTTTGTTTAGTAGTTTTCTTTATAGTTTGCCTTTGAAGTTTTCTTTGGATTTCTATTTGGTTTTTCTTATGGATTTCTCTTCATTGCTTTTTATTTGTTCATTGTTATTTTGGGTGCTAGGATGCTTGTAAGATTGATTATTTATGTGTATGCAATTGTGTGATTAATATAGATTTCATCGGAGAGTGACGAATAGTTCTATGAAGTTATTTCTGAGAGCGCTATTATCTTCATCAACTATTACCAGGCAAGTTCACTTTGACCATATTTTGAATACGTATGTTTTTATTGCATTAATGTCACTTTTCTTCTTGCATCCAATAGGTATATTGAAACTTTTCTTCTTGCGTGTGCAGCCGCAAGCTATTATTGGCTCTAGCATAGTCGAGTACTTTGGAAAGACTGTGTCTCGGTCATCCTGTTCTCAAACACCAGGCAGTGCGAGGACTTCAAAGGAGGCGATCGAGTCTTGCGGGAAAAGTGCGCAAACCTCTGCAGAGTGTTAAAACCTAATCGATTAGCCGTGTCCCCGGTTACGGACAATTTGAGCGACTGGAATTGGATCGTCTGGATATTCTCAACACTGTTACCGATTAAATGTATTGGGATTAATGACTTGGGAATGAGAATTGGTTGGCGGAACCATCTCATAAATAACATCCACATAGTATTAAAATGCAAATGAAAACCATGAGTTAGGACAAAACTGGCTTTTATGCAAAAACTCAGACTTAGAGCCTCCTCAGCCATATTGCATATAGAATAGCCTTTTCATCTGCTTATATTGTGATCTTGCCGGTACATTCAATGTACTAACCTACACGGCTGCAACGTATCATGTTGCAGATATTTTCTACGATGAGTAAGAGACGATATAGGGTTACGGTCTACACTCAACATGCTGTTGGCGTTGATGGGGCTCCACACCCTTATTGATTTGTTTCCGCTGTGATAAATAAGGTATACTCTGGATCTACGCTATTTATTATACATGTGATGTTATGGTATTTCATCAAAGTACTGTGTGTGCCAGCATACTGATCCAGGGATGGCACCGAAAGCACAGAGACTTGACCGTATCGGGTCGGGTCGTTACAGAGATGGTATCAGAGCACATGTTGACTGTAGGACGTGACCCTAGAAACTGGAAAGCCCTAGGACAGGATAGCTCTAAAATTTTATTTTCAAAAGAGGTCCTTTATTTATCGTCTTCTTTGATTTTAACAAATAGTCCCTCTTACCTCCAATAGTTAGAATATATCCCTTCCCCTTCGACCACACGAAGAATCTACGGAGGACCATCACATAGTACAAGGATTGAATCTACAACAATTGAAGACTCCGAAGACTCGAAGAAATTGAAGACCCTGAAGAATTTCCAAGATTCATATGACCCTTTAGAAGACCAAAACCCCGAATATATACTCCCGTTAGACATGATGATTTGTGAGCTGTCATTTGAAGCCAAAAATAAAACATATTTTCAAAAATATATTGTTTGTGTGGGTATCTCTCCCTCTCTCTCCAACCTTACCTCATCGCTACTAAACCCATCAGATGCCACCAAGACATGACAATACCCGGAGTGGCTCAGGAAGCAATGGGCCCAGCATAGAACAGTTGCTCCAGACCCAGAACCAGATGTTGCAGCTCCTGATGCAGAACCAGAACAACCACAACCCGCCACCCCAAGTTGATAGCCTTACCCATTTTCTGAGCTTGAATCCACCCGTGTTCTCAAGCGGCACGGAGCCGATTGTTGCTGATGACTGGCTCCGCAGGATTGGAAGGGAGCTGGCCATAGCAGGATGCAATGATGCAAAGAAGGTGAGGTTTGCCGCTCACCAATTGGATGGACCAGCAGCTTCATGGTGGGAGAATTACACCACCACATACCCCATAACAAATGTGACTTGGGATCAGTTCCAACAAGCTTTCTGCACCGCACATGTTTCAGCTGGAGCCATGAGTCTGAAGAAGAGGGAATTCCGCAACCTACGCCAAGGAAGCCGTACGGTAGCACAGTACGTGGATGAGTTTAGCCAGCTAGCTCGTTATGCTCCAGGAGACATAGCCACAGATGCCGCTAAACAGGAGAAGTTCCTGGATGGACTGAACTATAAGCTGGGAATGCAGTTGACCGTGGCTAACTGTAATAATTATCAAGAATTGGTTGAGAAGGCTATCATACTTGAAGGAAAACAGCGGCAGATGGAGTACCACCAAAGGAGGTACGAACAGGGAAGGTATAACCCTGGAGTTCAGCAGAAACCCCGCTAAACCCCGTACTCAGGAAATGCTTGATCAAGACACAATAAGTTTGGAGTACACAACCATGAGTACCATGGAGGTCATTCTCAGCACAGAAGCATTGGACACTGCCTCAGTGGCCACAGTCATGACAGTGGAACTGGAGGAAGTAGAAACCAACAACATTCCAGCCCTGCCGCACCCACAAAGAAGGACAAGAGTCATATTACCTGTTTTGAGTGCAAGAACACCGGACATTATGCCAATGATTGTCCGAAAAAGAAGCAAAGAACCCAAGGGACGTATGGAAGCGCAAGGAAACCCAGGGAACTGTCAGAAGTTAATTGTTTTCGTTGCAATGCCGCAGGACATTATGCCATTGATTGCCCGGAACCCAAGGAAGCTAGAGCTGAGTAGTTAAGATTTTAATATTGGTAAATGTAGTAGGAAGCACTCTTACTTTTATGAGGATATGGAGTTGAATTTTTGTAATGGAAGCCTCGGAGATTGTAATGAATTCATGAAACAATAAAATTAATTGTCATGGTTGCATATGTTGAATTGTATGAGTTGATACTCTATAAACAAAGATTTTGACCATTTTTGAGGATATGAGAAATATGGTCTACGGATGGATTGGTGCATTACATTTTAAGGGTGGTAATACCCAATGAGAACACCAGACCAATGGAAAGGAAAATGTTGTTCCCTAAGGTGGAATTTGGACAAAAATAAGTTGGAGTCTGTTTTGTTATGATGGTTACCCCGAGAGTGTGAAGGAACGAAGTACATTGGATTTAAGAAGGTGTAATGTTGGAAAATGGAACAATAGTAACTCCAAGGATGGGTTAAAGTAGTACAAGTATTGAAGTGGGCCCATACCCCACAGGCCCAGGAGTTAATAAGGATCAAACACTACCTTGTTGAAGGAAGCAATCCCGTAGAAGGTGTGACTTGATCAGCAAACGTTTTCCTAGGAGGATACGAAAACCCGAGAGATGTGAAGGAATGATAGATGCTTTGTTTAGCTTGCAGAATCAATGGATTTATCCGAACTTAGTTCGTCGACAAGAGAAATTTCTGCAATGCTTGTGAGGATGCCCAAGTGTTAGACTACGTGATTCACTGTCTGCGTATGAAGTAATGATTCAAGTACGGGATGGATTGGCCCCCATACCGGAGACTTCTATCATGAACTATCATATGTTGATGGGAAATCAGAGAGCCTTAAAAACCTTAGAAGAGTGTCGACACGATAAGCCAAAAACCTTAGAATGGCAGAACGATGGAACCCTGTACAGGCAACCGTTGCCAATCGTAGGATATACGATGATGGTCAACCCAGACCATTTTCTTGCAGGACAAACCACAAACTATTGACCACCATGAGAATTCCGATAGTTGTTTAGCATTGGCGATAGACCTATCAGCTAAGAAGACCCGGTCTCAGGAACAACCTTATTTCGACGAAAGGACGCGGGATTTTGAGAGAAAGAGGTTATGTCCTTACCAGAAAAGCACCAGTGAAAGAGTTATCCCGAGGATACGAGAAGACAGACGTTGTCAACATTAAAGGTGGAATACCAGAGTTTGATGGACCCATGACTTTGATTCTAGGTGTGGTAGCACCAGACCTTTCCCAACCAAATGGATTTGCTGGAAGACCCCCAAACCTTAACCTTTTCTTGCTAGCCTCCCCGAATCTCGAGGACGAGATTCCTTTTAAGTGTGGTAGGTTTGTAACATCCCAAAATTCTAAATTTTGGAATGTTATATTAATTAAATAAATATGATTGATTGTTTGATTGTTTGTTTGATTGATTGGTTGAAAGTGAGTGAAAATTGAAATTTTTGAAAGTTTATTGAGAGGGAATGAAATGACTTTCCCAAATTTTCACTTTGCATTTTGATCCCAAGGAATTCAAATTCATTTCATCACAAAACCCTAGAGTGAAGATGATATGACTTCTTCCATTTAAAGAAATGAAAAGGGATTTGGAAAGGATTTGAATTTCCATTTGAAAATATTTTCAAATTCAGAAACTTTATGCAACTCAATGATTTTCATGAGGGAAGATAAAATGAATTCTTCAAATTATATGAAATATGAGTTGGAAGTTTAAAAGAAAGGATTTGAAAGTGGTTTGAAATTCAAACTCAAACCCAATTTGGAGTAATTTGGTTGTTATTATATTTATTTTTATCCAAAAATAAAATATATGGAAAATAGGGTAATATGATTCCCTTCAACATAAAAATGGAGAAAAATAAATTTGAATTAATTTTGGTATTTTAAAATAATTTTATTTGCATTTAAATTCAACTGTAGCACTTTTTGAATTATATGAATTTTTTTGGATTTTTTTTACTTTAAAAAATAGTGCATGTTTTAGGAAATCTTTTTATAATTTTTTTGATATATTATATGCCTATATATTATTTTTATTTATTTTGTTTATTTTCTTTTTGTTTGACTACTTTTATTTTTTTTAAACGCTGCGAAGGCCCAGCCTACCTCACGATAGGAGGTTGTCTTCAACCTCTAGTGCGTGCGCACGAGCTCCATGGCCGCCATGATTGGTGCGCCCGCTCGCTCCTTTCCTTCTCCCCACTTGCCCAGAAGCTTCCTCTTCTCCGGAGCCTTCCATTCCCGGTCCTCCCCGTCATTAAGAGGCCTTAATGGCCGAGATCGACGCCGACGACAAATCCGGCCATGCCGGATTTGCTCACCCTTGCTGCTGCACCTAGACGCATCTTCTAGGCCTATAAATACTGCCCCGGTGTTGCCCTCTGTTCCCTCGTCTGAAGCCCTCTCCTTGGGGAGCTTTTCTCATTCCCCATCTCGTGAAATTCCTCATCGGAGCTTCGTCAACTCCGGCGACCATTCCACGCCGCCCGAGGCTTGTCCCGACCCTGCCACGGCCTTCCCCGAGGTTTCCGCGACCTCCTCTTCCACGTCCCTTGCTTTCCTTCCTCCGGGAGTCACAACATCACCAGATCCGAGGTCATCTTCCCCAACTCCGGCGACCAACTCCGGTAAGATCCAATAAATTCCCGTAATTCATTTTTTCAGAAAAATAGTAATCTAAAAAAATTCATATTTATTAGTCTACTTATCCAAATTAAGTGATTCAAAAGCCTAGAGTTACAGAAAAATATGTAGTTTCTGTTGGATGCAAAAGTTTTTATGTTTGACCTTTTTAAATTTGAGTTTGATGAAATTTGCTCAAATCACCAATTTGGCAATATCTTCAGTTTTATAATGTATTTTTGATTGATTCTTTTTGCTACTGTTTTGTTATTGATTGTTTTATCCAATAGCATTTAGTAAATTATTTTTAGTTTATTTTAAAATAGGTTTATAGCAAAACAGTACTGCTTTAGTATAGTTATGTTTTATTCCCTTTTCTTTTGTTTTAAATGATTTTAATTATTTTCTTTTGTCACTTTTGACAAAATTTGTTAGGATTATGTTAGTATACAGTAGACAAATATTTTTTATATCTTTTTTATTTTGTTTTGTATTAAAGTTTGTCTAGGTTATAATGTGAGTTTTATAAAGGCTTTTAGTTGATTCTTTTGCTAGGGAATTATTTTTATAAAATACTTTCTGTTTATTATTAGTTTTATATTTTATTTTTTGTTAATTTATGAGTTTAGTATTTTCTTGCTGTTAAGTTTATTAGGACCAAATTATTTTGTTGTTGTAGTTAAGTCATAGAGTTTTGTTTAGTAGTTTTCTTTATAGTTTGCCTTTGAAGTTTTCTTTGGATTTCTATTTGGTTTTTCTTATGGATTTATCTTCATTGCTTTTTATTTGTTGATTGTTATTTTGGGTGCTAGAATGCTTGTAAGAATGATTATTTATGTGTATGCAATTGTGTGATTAATATAGATTTCATCGGAGAGTGACGAATAGTTCTATCAAGTTATTTCTGAGAGCGCTATTATCTTCATCAACTATTACCAGGCAAGTTCACTTTGACCATATTTTGAATACCTATGTTTTTATTGCATTAGTGTCACTTTTCTTCTTGCATCCAATAGGTATATTGAAACTTGTAGTCTGAGTAGAATTATGAGGTAGGAACCCAAGCCCTTGTCACCAAGCACCGGGAATCATCGTTAAGTTAGTTGCAGCTATGCTTCAGTAGACGGGGATTGGTATGAGTGTTTCATGTGAGATGTGAGTGTGATAATAATATCTAGATCAACCTCAAGACTGCAAGACTTCAAGATTTCAACACACCTCTGGGTGGACTGCCTGCAAGAAGAGGGGATCCTAGGGATTGACTAGTGATCACCCAGTTCTACGGACTCAAGAGCAGATCCTAGGGATTGACTAGCGATCACCCAATGCTATATACTTAAGCGAGGATCCTGGGGGTTGACCAGTGATTACCCGGGGATCATAGGGATTGACTAATGATCACCCAGAACTTATCAGGGGATCCTAGGGACTGACTAGTGATCACCCATGATTTACCAGGGGATCCGGGGGATTGACCAGTGATCACCCAATTTTACGGAAGGCCACCCAGGCTCAAAGAGATTGATGGATCTTTCAAGACCAGAAGCTTCCGTGTGCAGCCGCAAGCTATTATTGGCTCTAGCATAGTCGAGTACTTTGGAAAGACTGTGTCTCGGTCATCCTGTTCTCAAACACCAGGCAGTGCGAGGACTTCAAAGGAGGCGATCGAGTCTTGCGGGAAAAGTGCGCAAACCTCTGCAGAGTGTTAAAACCTAATCGATTAGCCGTGTCCCCGGTTACGGACAATTTGAGCGACTGGAATTGGATCGTCTGGATATTCTCAACACTGTTACCGATTAAATGTATTGGGATTAATGACTTGGGAATGAGAATTGGTTGGCGGAACCATCTCATAAATAACATCCACATAGTATTAAAATGCAAATGAAAACCATGAGTTAGGACAAAACTGGCTTTTATGCAAAAACTCAGACTTAGAGCCTCCTCAGCCATATTGCATATAGAATAGCCTTTTCATCTGCTTATATTGTGATCTTGCCGGTACATTCAATGTACTGACCTACACGGCTGCAACGTATCATGTTGCAGATATTTTCTACGACAAGTAAGAGATGATATAGGGTTACGGTCTAGACTCAACTTGCGGTTGGCGCTGATGGGACTCCACACCCTTATTGATGTGTTTCCGCTGTGATAAATAAGGTATACTCTAGATCTATGGTATTTATTATACATGTGATGTTATGGTATTTCCTCAAAGTACTATGTGTGCCAACATACTGATCCAGGGATGGCACCGAAAGCACAGAGACTTGACCGTATCGGGTCGGGTCGTTACAACAACTCTGGAACCTAAGTCAAGAACACTTAGTGAATTGCGTCAAGATGATAAAGGTCAATTTTCTCAACTGGTTTATTTTGAAAATTTCTAAGAACACATGTGAGGAACCCTAACCGCGGCGGCGTCGGGGTGGAGGGGAGAGGACGATCGAAGTGATGAGGGTGCGGGGGGGCCGGCCGGGGTTTTCTTTTGTTGTAGTAGTAGCGCTGCGTACGGGCCGGCGCTACTGCTAAGTCCACTAGCTGTAGCGCCGGTGCACAGCCCATGCTACAGCTAAGTGGGCTAGCGTTTTGTCCCTGCGGCCCACGTAACAGCAGCGCGGCCCATGCTAACCAACGCTACTGCTATGCAGTAGTAGTAGCGTGTTTTCTACCAGGCGCTACTGGTACATACCAGTAGCGTGGTGGCCCAAACAGGCGCTACTGGTAAACTTCTACGTATAAGCATTTTCCTAGTAGTGTACATTTGAGAAGCATTGGGTGCTTGGCTTATTCATGAAGGTGGCGGCACTATGAGGAAATTAGAGCCAAGCTTGGACATTTTATTGATCTACGACTTCATATCAATGCTATCTCGGTAACAAGTATTTACTTCATGCATATACATAAATAGAGTCAACCTTGTGTAGGTTGCATCATGGCATGTATAGTACTTGTTGTATTTGTGTTTTCTTGCATGTTCTTAGAAGACACTTTATTACAATGGTGAGTCATTTGAGAAGAAGCATATTGTGGGGATTTATAAAATCATTCATGATTCACCTATCCCAAAATATGCCAATTAAGCAATTTATTACATATCAATTTCTAAATGTTCTCTCATGTGTAATTTTGATGAAATTGCAAAAACACTATATTTGCTTGTGGTATTTGCTATCTTACTTAGTAATTCATTGTTATGCAAATGAGATCAATTTATGCCATGTGCTTTGTGCCATGTGCCTTGCTCCTATGCTAGGATCACAATTGTATAATAATGGATTCACTTGTGGATATCATGTTCTTATCAATTGTGACTATTTTGTGTATGCAAGTTTCTTTGTGGATACATATCATGATTATTATTGGTCACTTAGAAACTTTTATACATGAGAAAGTTCATATATTTTCTTGATATCATTTATTCCTTGCCGGCCACTTTGTTTGTTTTTTTATTCTTATGGTGGCTTCGGTAAGAGGTTGTGACGCGAGTGCTTGTATGTTTTGCATATAATCTTGCGCACTCATGTGTTTTGAATGTTTTTCCTCACATGTCTAATGCGTGTTTTCATATCTTTGTATCTGGTTGCATTCTATAGATTCTGAGCTCCTCCAATTGATCATCATTTAATATGTGCATTTTATTTCACTCACATTTTTGTGATTTGCACACAATAAGGAGGATCTCACACTATATTGGCCTCTAGATTTTTCCCATTTTGGCATTTGTTGCCAATGGGGGAGAAGTTTAGAGTGTTTAAGATAAGTATTTTAAGTGCTTGTTGTCATTCATGCATATCTACCCTAGTTATATGTGCTTGTTGCATGAATGAGTATATAGAGAAAACTCCACCTAGTTTATATCAACCAATATATGCAATGAAATTCAAAGTTCATTCACACATGCATATATTGTGGGGGAGCTTGCTCTATATATTGTGGTCTTACTAACATCAAATGCTTGTGTAATGTATTGATGTTAGTACAACCGGTTTTGATAACATCAAGTTTCTTTGTGATACTTGATGCTATCAAAATCACCCCAAGTATACAATTTATCCTCGGATAAATTGCATGCTTGTTTAAAAATTCATTATATAAACCCTCTTGTTGAGATTCTCATCAATTACCAAAATGGGGGAGATTGAAAGTACATGTAGTCCCCATGTGTGGTTTTGGTAATTAATGACAATCCTAATGGACTAATGTTTGCATTGAGTTATACATTTGAAGGAAAGTTCCATTTGCAATGCATGAAGAATATTGGATGAATTGAAGGATGAAATCGATCAACACAAATATATGCATTGAGACTTGATAATGAATGACAATTCCTATGAAGAAACAGTGACATCAAGTTATATATGAAGGCTTGTTCCATGATTGATGCAAGAAGGAGATTGAATGGATTCGGGATGAATGCCATATACATATAGTTGTGCATAAAGATTAAGCTTAATGATTGAATCAAATATGATCAAGATGAGTTCCATGTGATGAACAAGATGCGATCTATATGGAGTTCATTGGAGGATCTCAAAGGTTGTCTACTTAGGCTTATGGGTTGAGCCATGATGGATCATGATCTTGAGAGAGTGATTAAAGAGAAGAATTCTACATATGGCTTGAAGATAGGATCATGATGAGCTCATATGTTGAGTCATGGATGATTATGTCTTGAAGCAAGTAATTCAAGTGAAGAATTTGTTATGCCTCTCAAGAGTTTGTGATGGAGCATGAATAAGAACAAATGATGACCAATATGGTATTCATGGATAAACTCTATATGGGTAATCATGTCTTGAAGAAATGAAGCATAGTGAAGAATTCAATATGGCCTTCAAGACATCAAGATTAAGCATGGAGTAAAGATAAAGGTTGACCAAGATAAAGATCAAAGAATCAAACTCTAAATGGTCAACACACAAGTGCAAACGATGTATCACATAGGATCTTGTGGTATGATAAGAAACTGTCAATTACACTTTCTGTACTAACCCATGCTATGTGTTGTCTATGTTTATGAGGGTTAGGTTATTCTGATGGGCTCGCATCAAGAGAGAGAGAGATTCCAAGTGTTCATGAGAGGATGACATCAAGCATTCATGATCATGGTTGACAAGGGCAAGTTCAAGATAACCATCCCAAAGGATTACATGCTTGAAGCTTGTGGATGATCACATGATGGACAAGTGAAGATGAATACAAAGCAAAGCTTCCCACATTGTGAATGGGGGGGCTACTTGAAGACTCCACCAATGTCTTGCCTTCAACTTGAGCCAAGAAGAAACATCAACATCAAGCTCAAGTTAAAGGCTCGATTCAAAGGTATTAGTTCCTTTGGCGTTAGTGTTTTGGAGAGATGACCACCGAAGAAACATATACACTCAAGAATGGATTCTCGATAGCTATGTAGTGTAGCTCTTTTATGATTCTTGAGTTATAGGGATCCCGCACTATTAAGAGGGGATCAAAGGGGTTAGTGATAGATTTTCTCAAGTCAACATCTTCTATTCCTACTTCCTCACATCATATTCCAACATAGGCATATTTCACTCCTATCCAATACAAATACAGTATGCCTATACATCTACCAAAGAAAATCCATAGCCAAATAGGTTGCCCAAATATATGATAAAACCTTTGCATATTTTTCATCCTCCATTTTGGTTGATCTTGGGTGGTTCTCTATGTGAGGACCTGGGTTTTTTTCATAGCTTCAAAACGAGCCCAAGATCATCAAAATCAGAGTCCGGATGTAAAAGTTGTGCCTGTTTCAGTTTCAGGGCTGCAGCAGTTTGGTTTGGCCGAATCATCCGGGTTCCCTCCCGGATCATCCGGGCTTTGCCCAGATCATCCAGGTTCCAGCCCGGATCATCCGGGTTGCTCGTAAAATTCATCACAGAAACTTATTCCGCTAGACGGATCATCCGGCTACCCACCCGGATCATCCGGGCATTTCCCGGATCATCCGGCTATGTCCCCGGACATCCGGGTATCTGCTTCACCACTTTGTATATTGACCTTCCCGGACATCCGGGCATTGCCCGGATCATCCGGGTGTGCGTCCAGATCATCCGGGCAGGTCAACAACTGCCGGAAACGGCTCTATTTTCTTCAGAGTTGTTCCAATCAAAAGATAGGACCACTCCATTCTATATATCCCAAGAACCCTAAGTGGCTCCCTCTCACTCTTCCACACCAAATCCTAGATCCCAGAAGCATTTGTGAGAGTTCTTGAGAGTTGTTCCAATCAAAAGATAGATCCACTCCCTCTCCCTCTTGTGACCAAAGGAATTTTCGATTTGAGCAAGTCTTGAGCATTTCCCCTTTGTTCTTGTTACTCTTGGAGGTTGGAGACTCCTAGGTAGTAGGAGTGCTCCGGTGAGGAATCAACTTGTGATTTGTCCCCCGGAAAGTTTGTGAAGGTTTGGAGGCCGCCTCAAGGTCTACCACTAGTGGTTGAGAATCGCCTTCGTGGTGATATCTCAAGGGGAGAATAGGGTGAGCCTTCGTGGCGTTGGTGTGCCTTCGTGATAACATCCATCCCTCCAATGGTGACTAGCTTCCCTCCAAGGAAGTGAACATTGGGATACATCCTCGTCTCCATGACTTTGGTTATCCCTAACCCTAACTCCTTACTTGTGGTTTACTTTGGTCACTTTACCGTGAATTCACTATATCTTGTTGTCCTCATTGTATTGTGTTGGCTATTCCCTTGAAGAGATTATTTAGGCCTACACTTTATATTCGCAATTCATAGTTGCTACTATTGATATATCATGTGATTAGTGTGAATTGCTAATTTGTGTTATACACTCCCATATATTGTGGTATTGCTCAAGTAAGTTTGTGTAACTTACTTGTGCTTGTTAGTATCCTTGTTGTCCATAGTATATTGTGTTGGCTACCATATCGTAGAGATTATTTAGGCGAACACTTTATAGTCCGCAATTCATACTTCCTACTATTGTTCTATCTTGTGCTTAGTGTGAATTGCTAGCTTGTAACATTCATTTCCATATCTTGTGACAAAACTTGTGTAAGCTTGTAGTGCTTACTTGAGTTTGCTTGTATCATTCAATTCCATATATTGTGATACAATTTGTGTAAGCTTGTATTGCTTACTTGTGGTTGTGTGTATTATTCATTTCCATATCTCGTGATATACATTGAGTAAGTTTGTCTAACTTGCTTGTGCTTACTCATATCCTCGGTGTTCTGATCTTGTTTATCCTAAGTTGTTGGTGCACTTAGTGAGCCTAGTATATTTAGGATTTGTGCTTGAAAAGTATCCGCTTAGTTTATTTCTGGATTAGAATATAGCCAAATCCGTAAAAGATTTTAAAACGCCTATTCAACCCCCCCCCCTCTAGGTCACATCGTGGTCCTTTCAGCCTCCAGTGCCTGCGACTGCGCCATCCGCTGTCGACGCGCGCGTAGCCGTGCCATGCAGGCAGAGAAAGAAGCCAGCTACGTGGATGTCGACGAGGTGACGGCCAGCACGTCCGCGCCCGCCGCCATCATAGAGGAGAAGTAGAACACGGGAGGCCGCCGCCTCTTGTATCCCATGAAGGCCGCCGCCGAGGAGACGCCGATGTAAACAGCTGGTGTCTTGCATGATTCTTCTTCAGTGCAGACCATCATCGACCCCGCATGGGCTCCACAGGAGCGGAGCCACCCTCTCCCCCTTCGGCTGAAGCATCAGTTGGTGGTTCCACTCCGATGAGCGGTGGGGAAGCGAGTTGCCCTTTGCGCTGAAGCATATACCTCCGGGGCTCCCGGCAATCCGATGATCGGGCTGCCGGACATGAGGAAGACAGAGAGATCCGCCGGCGACCATTTAGATTAGGTATATTAATTCTACCTTTAGCTCCGGACTAGCACAGCTTATTTGGTGTAAATGTAATGAAATCCGTCATGTTTATATGAAATCCGGCTGTGTTTGCATGAATTTCGTCCGGTAGGTTCGAACTATTGTCAAAATTTATGCAGCTACGGTTGGATGGCATCCTCCCGCACCCGTGTCCGCTCTCACGCACGCGCGCGCACACACACACACATTCATGAGTTTTTGTACACACCATCTCTGTCTATGTCAGTGTCTCGTTGTGAACAGTAGGATTCGAACCATCCAAGAAACATAGGAGTATGAGGAACGACCACGGCGCGTGGTAACCATCCCAACTGTAACTTGCTCATGTCAAATTATTAGCCATGCATATAATTTATACAGTAGAAAACACAAAAACAAGAAAATTGTCGTGCGCTTGCTTGCTTGGCGAGGACGACCATGCATGCCGTATAAATCCGCCTTGAAGACGGCGTAGGTGCGCCTCAGCTTAGAAGATACTAGTAGAACATAGATGCACAAGTAGGGAGAGCGGCTGGGATGGGACGTCGGGGTTGCTGGAGCTCGTCGGGCAAGCGCTCTCCACGTACGTATATGTGTCCATGCTCGCGCTCTCCGTCTGTGGTCCTCGGCATCGCCATCGTGGTATGCAACCTTGCCCTTGTGGTGACCACCGTCGCTGGAGTGGGACGATGGACTCCGTCTCTGACAACACCGCAAAGTGCGTAACCACCGTTGTGATGGCCAAGACGCGGCGAAAGAACGATGTCCTTCATTCCCGACGTGATGGCCATTACCGCGCGCTCGTCTAGACGGCCTGGTAGCTGAAGAAGCAGCGGCAACATGCCTGGTTGTGCGTCTAGTCCTCCATTGCAGTCGTAGTTGCTGCATGCGCAGCTCGGGTTGCAGTTGCAGGTGAGCACGGTGACGCTTCATGGCCATCCATCAAGAGTGGCTGGTATGAGGATGACATCGCCATGTGCATCCTATTTGTACTAAAAATCATGAAGAGTATAAACATGTTTATGTACAATCTGAGTAGATTGCTCCAGTGGTCATCACACGTGAGCCAATATTTTTATAGTTTTGTGCATACATCTTTAGTTGTTGATATCGCACCCTTCCGCGCACCATTTTATCTTGTGTTAATATTTCTTCATCAAGCACGCTGGCAAGTGGGCCCCATGCTCATGTATATCAATGTGGCAGTCAATTATTTGGCCAGAGTCAGCGATCACAGCCTTCCGGTGCCATGTCACCGAATCAACTAAGTAACATACTCCGTGTAGTGTCATGCAAAGCTTCATTTGTTAGGTTATAGACTCATTTTGTCATGGTATGTGTGATGTTACTCATAGAATGAGTAACTAGCTAAGGTTGGTCGTAATGGCGAGTATCATATACTAGTATCCATAGTGCACAGTATCATATGTTAGTATCATGGATGACTCCATTTATTGCCATGCATGACACATAGTAGCACAACATTTAATATGATACGGTATCATGATATGATACTCAACCCTCTCTTTCTTCATTTAATTCTATGCCACCTCAACAAATTTGCTTATAGTTGTCATGCATGATAGTACTACTTATGATACTCCCATTACGACCAGCCTAAGTTACTCAATTTACCTCTCTCGTCATTAACTAATTGCCACATAGGCAAATTTGCTGAGTTGGACCCGATGTTACTCTTGAAGTTATTCCCACTGTGGTTAGTCTTGGCCTTGTTCGGTTCAACCTCCTCCCAAGGGGTTTGGAGAGGATTGGAGGGGAATTTGGCTTGTAGGGGATTTAATCCCCCACAATCCCTGTTAATCCCCGTTAAAACCCCTTGAACCGCACAGGCCCTTAAGGTTAAAAATGACCGGGATTACAGAGGACAGGGTACAAACTCCAGGGATTTAAAGGTGAGGGTTTGTTTCCGACTAGTTCTACAACCTCAAGGTTTGTAAATCGGACTTCACTCTCCCCTCACGCACATGCACGGGTACACTCACGGTGGAGCGCATTTGCACATGAAGAGGCAGGTAACGTGACAATTTGACACATCTAGTAGTCCACTTAATGTGGGGTCTGGGACCACATGTCAGCCATACCAAGTGCGACCTGAACGCGGTGGCGCGGTTATTGATCGAGTTTCTTTTTACTGGTACATTAAATGAAAAGATGGCTTCGCGCGTATTCAATTTAAAACGATCGCTACGGAGAGAAAAACAATTACTCCACTTTGGGACTTGCTTGCTAGGGTTGCTCTCTTCTTCTCACTCTCTCACCCTCTCCAGATCTAAACAAGACGGCGGTGTCCACTCTCTCTGTCTCTCTCTCTCTTCTCACCGGTTGTCACAGATCCAGACGGCTCCCTTCCACTTGGTAGGGGAGGAGGTGCAACGTTGACGCGGTCGCCGGTGGCGAGGGAGGAAGCCGACGCGCGCCGTCTTCTCTGACCTGGCACCGGCGTGGGAGGTCCTCCGCACCCTTGCTCGCCGCCGTCGTGTTGGCACATCCCGCCGCCTACCTCGCCACATCCCGCCGACCGAAGGTATAACTTCTTTTAGAACCGGCCTTGTTCTAATGGCCCAGCTCCCCACGTCGCTGCATCCTTTTTTTCATCAAGTTAGGATTGCTCCCCACGTCGCTGCATCCTGCATGTGGATATTCTTCTAGTATTACCAAGCTCCCCAAGTAGCTAGCTCCGTCGGCTTGTCGAACACTTGAACACCACCTAAATTTTTACTATTAGAGGAAAAAAGGTACTGCAGATACTGGCTAACAAACCGATCTCTTGGTTGGAAAGGGAAATAAAGTGGGGTCGGGGCGAAGTACTAGTAAGATGCTGGCCTGACCGGTCTCTTGGTCGAAAAAGGACAGAGAGTGAGGGGGTGTTGGGTTGACAATGCAACCGACCTTGAGCACGTCTAGATTTCATGTGGTCACATAGGAAAAGGTCACTGATGAGAAAAAAATGGCAAAATCCAGACACGCTTGCATGTTTGCCACTCTTGGCAACCACCTCTGCCTCACCACATTATGCCTCGGTGGATGTAAAACGTGCTTGTGCCTCCCCTGTCCCTATGCCCTTACTGCTGTTGTTAATCTAACATCACAGGTAAAATGAAACAATGCCACTATTAATGTGATGTCACTGTTAAGTAATGCTGCTGTCAATCTATTGCCATCGATAAACTGAATCAATGCCACCGCCGTTTTATGAAATGCTTCTATCTTGCTTTATTTCCCATGAGGAGTGTTTTGGGCTATTACACATAAATCCCACACCGGTAACATAGCTGCATCTCAGTGGAACTGCACAGATTTAATTGCACATTTGGTTGACACGACGATGTATTTCTCCTTTACGTATCGCCCTTTGTTAGAACGATCGTTCCCCTTAACCGTGCATGCAGCTATTGATCATGTGCTACTGTCATCACAGAGTAATAATGCAATTGTTATGCATGCTAATCTAAGCCCCCGTTAATCTAGTGCCAGTGTTCATTTGATGTGATGGTACTTCTTAGTTAATGGCACTTTTTCATACTGTCAATGTAATGTCATTGATAACATATGACATACTGCTGTTAACCATATGGCACTGCAAAAAAATGACACTACTTAAATAACCCTATTACATATTCGTGCAAACAGGGTTGTCTATCTCCATATGGTTGCTACTTGTGAGCTGCGTTGGATTTTCCCCGAAGAGGAGGGGATGATGCAGTATAGTAGAGATAAGTATTTCCCTCAGTTATGAAACCAAGGTTATCAATCCAGTAGGAGAATCACGCAACACCTCGTTAACAGCACCTGCACACAAGATAACAAATCCTTGCACCCAACGCGAACAAGGGATTGTCAATCCATCGGCGGTTACTTGCAAGATTAAATTGTGTAGTGATTGATAGATAGATTGAACAAAAATACAAAATAAAATAAATAAAGTAAAATTGCAGCGAGGTATTTTTAGGATTTTTAATATATGATAAAGTAGACCCGGGGGCCATAGTTTTCACTAGAGGCTTCTCTCTTGAAAATAGCATACGGTGGGTAAACAAATTACTGTTGGGCAATTGATAGAAAAGCGAATAATCATAACGATATCCAAGGCAATGATCATATATATAGGCATCATGTCCGAGACAAGTAGACCGAAACGATTCTACATCTACTACTATTACTCCACACATCGACCGCTATCCAGGATGCATCTAGAGTATTAAGTACATAAAGAACGGAGTAACGCCTTAAGCAAGATGACATGATGTAGACAAAGTAAACTCTCGCATGAATAAACCCCATCTTTTTATCCTTAATAGCAATGATACAATACGTGTCATGTCCCCTACTGTCAGTGGGATTGAGCACCGCAAGATCGAACCCATTACAAAGCACCTCTCCCAATGCAAGAAAAATCAATCTAGTTGGCCAAACCAAATCAATAGATCGGAGAGAAATACGAAGCTATAATAATCATGCATAAAAGAGTTCAGAGAAGACTCAAATAATATACATGGATAATCTAATCATAAACTCACAATTCATCGGATCCCAACAAACACACCGCAAAAAGTGATTACATCAAATAGAACTCCAAGAACATCGAGGAGAACAATGTATTGAAAATCAAAGAGAGAGATGAAGCCATCTAGCTACTAACTATGGACCCATATGTGTGTTGTAAACTACTGATAACCCACAACTATAGGGGATCAATTTTAGCTTTTTCGATAAATAAGAGTGTCGAACCCAACGAGGAGCTAAAGGTAGAATCAATATTCCCTTCAAGTTCTATCGACCACCGATACAACTCTACGCACACTTAACGTTCGCTTTACCTAGAACAAGTATGAAGCTATTTTGTAGGTGATAGGATAGGTCTGCAAGAATAAAACTAGGAGTACTTAGCTAAAATAAAACTACGAGTAATTTGCGAAATAATAAAAGTTAGTTATTAGGTAGAGAGATTTTTGTAACAAAAGAAAGTTATTTGTCCCTAGGCAATCGATAACTAGACCGGTAATCATTATTGCAATTTTATATGAGGGACAGGCATGAGCTAACATACTTTCCGTACTTGGATCATATGCACTTATGATTGGAACTCTAGCAAGCATCCGCATCTACCAAAGATCATTAAGGTAAAACCCAACCATAGCATTAAGTAACAAGTCCTCTTTACTCCCATACGCAACAACCCCCTTACTCGGGTGTAAGCTTCTGTCACTCTAGCCGCCCACTATAAGAGAATTATGAACGTATTGCAAACCCTACAGTGGGAATCCCTCACGCTTGCGCGACACGGAGGGCACCATAGGACAGCACCAAAATAAAACATACAACTCAAACCAATCACGATCATCAATCAACCCATAGGACAAAACGAATCTACTCAAACATCATAGGATAGCCACATATCATTGGATAATAATATATAGAATGAAGCACCATGTTTAAGTAGAGATTACAGCAGGGAGCAGAGGTGTTACACCACAGCATAGAGGGGGAGAAAGTTGGTGTTGACGGTAGCAAGGTTGTTGGTGTAGATCGCCGTCACGATCCTTGCCCCGGCGGCACTCCGGCGCCACCGGGAGAGAGGGGGAGAGAGCCCCCCTCCTTCTTCTTCCTTGGCCTCCCCCCTAGATGGGAGGAGAGTTTCCCCTCTGGTCCATGGCTGCCATGGCGGCGGAGGGGGAGGGAGCCCCTCCGAGATTGGATCTCTCTCTCTGTTTCTCTTCTGTTTCGCGTCCCTGTTTTCTGGCTCTTCACCGTTTCTTAAATTCCCGGAGATCCGTAACTCCGATTGCGCTGAAATTTTAACACAATTTTTTTTCCGGATATTAGCTTCCTTGCGGCCGAAGAAGGGCACCAACCAACCTACGAGGGCCTCACGAGGCACCATGGCGCGCCGGACCACGCTCTGGTGCCTCGTGGGGCCCACGAGCACGGCCTTGCATTGATTCCACCTCCCAAAAATCACATATATTCCAAAATAATCCTCCGTAAAATTTTATTGCATTTGGACTTCGTTTGATATGGATTTTCTGTCAAACAAAAAACATGCAGAAAACAGGAACTGGCACTGGGCACTGGATCAATATGTTAGTCCCAAAAATAATATAAAATGCTGCCAAAAGTATATGAAAGTTGTAAAATATTGGCATGAAACAATCAAAAATTATAGATACGACGGAGACGTATCAGCATCCCCAAGCTTAATTCCTACTCGTCCTCGAGTAGGTAAGTGATAAAAAAGATAATTTTTGATGTGGAATGCTACCTAGCATAATCTTGATCATATAATTTAATCATGGCATGAATATTAAGACACGAGTGATTCAAAACAATAGTCTATAATTTGATATAAAGACATCAATACTCAGGCATCCCAACAAACAATCATGCCTTTCAGAATAAAAATGCTAAAGAACGCTATCCCTACAAAATCATATGGCCTTGTCATGCTCCATCTTCTTAACACAAAGTATTTATCATGTACTACCCCGGTGTCAGCCAAGCAATTGGTTCATACTTTTTAACGCGCTTCAGCTTTTTCAACCCCCACGCAATACATGAGCGCAAGCCATGGATATAGCACTATGGGTGGAATAGAATGCAGCAGTAGAGATTAATATGGAGAAGACAAAAAAGGAAGAAAGTCTCACATCGACGCGGCTAATCAACGGGCTATGGAGATGCCCACCAATTGATGTCAATACGAGGAGTAGGGATTGCCATGCAATGGATGCACTAAGAGCTATAAGTGTATGACAGCTCAAAAATAAAACTAAGTAGGTGTGCATCCAACTTGCTTGCTCTAGAAGACCTCGGGCGTTTGAGGAAGCCCATCGTCGGAATATACAAGCCAAGTTCTATAATGAAAAATTCCCACTAGTATATGAAAGTGACAACATAGGAGACTCTCTATATGAAAAACATGGTGCTACTTTGAAGCACAAGTGTGGAAAAGGATAGTAACATTGCCCCTTCTCTCTTTTTCTCTCATTTTCATTTTTTTTTGTTTTCTCTTTTTTTTTTCTTTTTTTCTTGGGCTCTTTTTGGCCTCTCTTTTTTTTGTCCGAAGTCTCATCCCGACTTGTGGGGGAATCATAGTCTCCGTCATCCTTTCCTCACCAATGCTCTAATAATGAATAATGATGATCATCACACTTCTATTTACTTACAACTCAAAAAATTACAACTCGAAAAAACTATACAAGATGACTCTATATGAATGCCTCTGGTAGTGTACCAGGATGTGCAATGATCTAGCGTAGCAAAGATATCAAAAAATGGACAAGCCATAAAAATATCATGCTAGCTATCTTACGATCATGCAAAGCATTATGACAATGAATGCTCAAGTCATGTATGTGATGATTATGGAAGTTGCGCGGCAATATATCTCGGAATGGCTATGGAAATGCCATAATAGGTAGGTATGGTGGCTGTTTTGAGGAAGATATAAGGAGGCTTATGTGTGATAGAGCGTATCATATCACAGGGTTTGGATGCATCGGCGAAGTTTGCACCAACTCTCGATGTGAGAAAGGACAATGCACGGTACCGAAGAGGCTAGCAAATTGCGGAAAGGTGAGAGTGTGTATAATCCATGGACTCACATTAGTCATAAAGAACTCACATACTTATTGCGAAAGTTTATTAGCCCTCTAAGCAAAGTACTACTATGCATGCCCCTAGGGGGGAGGTTGGTAGGAGTTAACCATCGCCCCCCCCCCCCCGACCTCCACGCAAAGGAAGACAATCAATAATAAATCATGCTCCAACTTCTTAGCATAACGAGAGACTATATGTGCATGCTTCGGGAATCACAAATATTAACACCAATATTCTTACTAAACCACAATCATTCACTAGTACCTCCCACATATTACCATCTCTATATCGCAAAACTATTGCAAGGAATCAAACATATCATATTCAGTGATCTACAAGTTTTATGTAGGATTTTATGACTAACCATGTGAATGACCAGTTCCTGTTGACTCTCTAAATAGATATAAGTGAAGCAAAAGATTTTAATTCTTTCTACAAAATACCATGCTCTAATAAATATAAGTGAATCAAAAGAGCATTCTACAAATAATGGTTTTCCTATATGTAGAGAAACAGGCAATCCAAACTTCAAATGATATAAGTGAAGTACATGAAGCATTCTATAAAGCCATACTCAAAAGATATAAGTGAAGTCCAAAGAGCATTCTATAAATCAACCAAGGACTATCTCATACCAGCATGGTGCATTATTAAAATAAAAATAAAAAGCACATGACGCTCCAAGAATTTACGCATATCATGTGAACAAAACAAAAACCGAAACATACCGATACTTGTTGAAGAAAGATGGGATGCCTTCCGGGGCATCCCCAAGCTTAGACGCTTGAGTCTCCTTGAATATTTACTTGGGGTGCCTTGGGCATCCCCAAGCTTGAACTCTTGCCTCTCCTTATTCTCCTCATATCGAAACCTCCTCGATCTTCGAACACTTCATCCACACAAAACTTAACCGAACTTTTTATTTGAGGGGTTAGTACATATATCATCAAATCCCATCATGTCCTTCTCTAACATTATTGTATAATTATAATCAAACATTACCCACTGTATGCTATCACAATTCTATGACTCCCAAGTCAATGGGGCTCACCAAGATTTCAAACATACACAAATAACGAAACTATAACAGCAATCTGTGAAAACAGGACAGTCTATAAAGATGCAGATGGTACATATACTTCTGTAACTCAAAAAATTCCGAAAACTTAGGAAAAAATAAACAATTTTTATAGAAGTACTGTGTAAAAGTTTCAGAATTTTTGCACATTCGAGTAAAAAAATTAAATTCACGCACTACAGCAAAAGTTTCTGTTTTTGCACTGCACACACCAAACAAGCAATTTAAACATCCTAAAGGTAAATCTTGGCACATTATTTTTATAATACAATGGATTTGTACAAGGGGATAATTATTTTTGTTGAAAAGTTTCTGTAATTCAAGATTCACAAAGTTTCCATGGGCATGAACAAAGTTCAAGGAGCTCCCCCACTTCAACGGTGCTCGTCTTTCTTACTTTCACTTTCCTTTTTGTAAAGTTTTAGGTTCCCCTCTATATTTTTTTTGTTTTTAAACTTTTTAAAAGCACACAACAGAAATAAATGACTCTCTAAAACTTCCGGGTTGTCTCTCTGGCAGTGCTTTCTCTAAAGCCATTAAGCTAGGCATATAGTGCTCAAGTAATTGATCCACCCGGATCCCAAGGTATATCAAAGCCAATTTTAATTAACAATGATTTATAATTTAGTAGTGAGCACAAAGCAACATATATCATGCAATGACGAAGTCTAACTCTCTTCCTATGCATCGGCATGTCATAAAAGAACAATTCATGCACACATAATAAAGGCCGATACATAGCATAAATAGTTTCTTGCAATTTTATCGTATTGGAAACATAGAGAGGTTGAGATGTAGTTCCTCTCTCATAATAATTGCAAGTAGGAGCAGCAAGCACATGCATATTATATTCATCAAAATCATCATGTGTAATAGTAAAACGCAACCCATCAATATAATCCTTAATAAGAGCAAACTTCTCCGATATAGTGTAGTTGGGAGAATTCAAATAGATAATAGGACTATCATGTGTGGGTGCAATAGTAACAATTTCATGTTTAACATAAGGAACTATAGCAAGTTCATCTCCATAAGCATAATTCATATTGGCATCATGGCCACAAGCATAGCAAGCATCAAGTTCATCAAAAAGGGATATTTCAAATGAATCTAAGGGATCATAGCAATTATCATAGCATTCGTCCTTCGGTAAGCACGAAGGGAAATTAAACAATATATGAGTTGAAGAGTTACTCTCATTAGAAGGTGGGCACGGGTAGCTAATTTGCTCTTCCTCCCTTTGTTCTTCGCTCTCCTCCTCATCTTTTTCATCTAATGAGCTCACAGTTTCATCAATTTCTTCTTCCATAGATTCCTGCAAAATATTAGTCTCCTCTTGGACAGCGAAGGAATCCTCAATATATTGTTTAACATAAGCATTAGAAGCATAGTTTTCATAGCAACATTTAAGTATGGCAAAATTTTCAGATTTGTAAAGAGTAGCATCACACTTTTCAATCAAAGAAGCAATTTCATAAGCACCCTTAAAAGCAACAAATTCTTCAATTTGTTCAATATCAAAATAACTATAAACACCTTTAGCATAAGAAGATAAGAATCCATTATCACTAAATTCACATTGATAGGGAAGGTGTTTCTTAGGGTCTTCAGAACAACAAGTAAAATCATATATTTCGCATAAATTCCAAGCAAAGCAATGCAAAGTATTAATTTGATGCCATAAAAGTCTCCCTTTTTGAGATAAGCGGTGTCGCACAAAATAAGCATGTTCATTTTTAGCACAAGCACATAGGGATCGAAGATGATCCAAGTAGAAAGCTTCAGCAGTATGATAGATTTTGGGTGGTTCTTCAACCACTGGTTTAGCAAGTACAACTATTTTTTTTTGGTATTTTACGTTTCCTACCCATAACTAAAGATAGAAAACAAGAGCACAAAATAAAACTACTTAGTGATAAAGCAAACAAGCACACACGAGAATATCAACCCCACGCTATTGCTCCCCGGCAACGGCGCCAGAAAAAGGTCTTGATAACCCACAAGTATAGGGGATCAATTGTAGCTTTTTTGATAAATAAGAGTGTCGAACCCAACGAGGAGCTAAAGGTAGAATCAATATTCCCTTCAAGTTCTATCGACCACCGATACAACTCTACGCACACTTAACGTTCGCTTTACCTAGAACAAGTATGAAGCTATTTTGTAGGTGATAGGATAGGTTTGCAAGAATAAAACTAGGAGTACTTAGTTAAAATAAAACTACGAGTAATTTGTGAAATAATAAAAGTTAGTTATTAGGTAGAGAGATTTTTGTAACACAAGAAAGTTATTTGTCCCTAGGCAATCGATAACTAGACCGGTAATCATTATTGCAATTTTATATGAGGGAGAGGCATGAGCTAACATACTTTCTGTACTTGGACCATACGCACTTATGATTGGAACTCTAGCAAGCATCTGCAACTACCAAAGATCATTAAGGTAAAACCCAACCATAGCATTAAGTAACAAGTCCTCTTTACTCCCATACGCAACAACCCCCTTACTCGGGTGTAAGCTTCTGTCACTCTAGCCGCCCACTATAAGAGAATTATGAACGTATTGCAAACCCTACAGCAGGAATCCCTCACGCTTGCGCGACATGGAGGGCACCATAGGACAGCACCAAAATAAAACATACAACTCAAACCAATCACGATCATCAATCAACCCATAGGACAAAACGAATCTACTCAAACATCATAGGATAGCCACATATCATTGGATAATAATATATAGCGTTAAGCCCATGTTTAAGTAGAGATTACAGCGGGAAGAAGAGGTGTTACACCACTGCATAGAGGGGGAGAAAGTTGGTGTTGACGGTAGCAAGGTTGTTGGTGTAGATCGCCGTCACGATCCTTGCCCCGGCGGCACTCCGGCGCCCCCGGGAGAGAGGGGGAGAGAGCCCCCCTCCTTCTTCTTCTTCCTTCGCCTGCCCCCTAGATGGGAGGAGAGTTTCCCCTCTGGTCCATGGCTTCCATGGCGGCGGAGGGGCGGGAGGTGAGGACCCCGTCTCCCCCTTTCCTCTCGGTCGTCGACGCCATCCGCCGTGCCCCGCCAGGCCCCTCGCGTGCCGTACCGCGCCGCCCGTGGCCTCCTCCCGCTCGCCTCGCCTGACCGCGCCCATGTGCGCGCGCTCCGTCGCCTGGCCCTGCGCCGCCGCGCCCGCTGCCGCGCTGCCCCGCTGCTCGCCCTGCTGCGCGCCGCCGCGTCTGCTGCCTGCTGCCCTGCGCGCCGCCGCTGCTCCTGCCGCCGCCTGCTCCTCGCCAGCCGGCCGCTGCTCGCCACGGCCCGAGCCAGCCGGCCGCGCCAGGCTCCTTTGCCTGCGTGCGCGAGCAGTTTCCCCTTCCAGTGGCCGCGCGGACATGTCCGGCCCTGGAAGGGCACTGCCGTGGACATGTCCGCCTGGGCCACTGCCAAGTGGGGCCCAGCCCCCTGTTAAAAAAAAGAGAAATAAATAAAAATAAATAATAAATAATAATTAAAATGATTAATTAATTAATTAGTTAATTAATTAACTTAATTAATTTGGTTTAGTTAAACTAATTAAGCTTAATTAGACTAACCACCTAATTAAACTAATTAATTCTGTTTAATTAACATGTGTCATTGACAGACGGGACCCGCATGTCAGTTTGACCGGTCAACGGTCAGTGTTGACAGCTGACGTCATGATGATGCAATAAATGATTTTAGAATTAAATTAAATCTGTTAATTCCAGAAATTGAATTAAAACTTTGAAAATTAATATAAAATAAACCGTAACTCGGATTAAAATAATTTATATATGAAAAACGATCAGAAAAATATGACGAATCCGAATACGCTATCCACCGACCTGTCAGGTGCCCCTAGCTACCTGAACATGGAACCATCCCCTCCGGTTCATCTGTCTGACAGACGTCCGAAACCGGGTAACCGTTCCAGTTAATTTCCCGCTTCGTCTGCCACGTGTAGCACCGCGTTAGGTCACCCCCTAGCACAGCATATTGCCATGCATTGTATTGCATATTGATTGCCGTGTATTTATTGTTTCTTCCCCCTCCTTCTCTCTCGATAGACCCTGAGGCTGCCGACGACACCGCAGTGTACGACTACGTCGCCGACGACCTGACCATTTCAGCAGAGCTTCCAGGCAAGCAAATCCCCCTTGATCATCCAGATATCGTCTATTCTCCCTCTCTACTGCTTGCATTAGAATTGCTTCTGTTGTTGCTCCGATAGCTCCTATTCTGATACATAGCCTGATTTCGTCGCCTGCTATTGATACATTACATGATATCTTATGATGCTTAGTTAGGTATGATATGTTCACCAGCTGGCCCTTCACCCTTGTCCGTTTGCCATGCTTGTTATCGGGCTGTGATCATTCTGGGTGATGATCACGGAACTGTTTACATTACCGCAATACTTTAAATTGATAAAGTCGGGCCGGCTCCAAGAGTGCCCGTGAGGTAATGAAACAAGACGGGTTGAACCCAAGGGTACCCGCGAGAGAGTCCTGTGGCGCCTGGCTGTTAGCGGTACCACCCAGTATGCGGTGGTAGCTCGGGACTTGTCCCGACAGCCGACGCGGAACTTGCGCTATAGTCGGAGCGACACGGCAGGCGTAGACTACCTAGGTGAGAGGTGGGCCTGGTCCCTGGTCGTGGTCCGCGAGATAACTAGTCGGAGCGACAGGAACCCTGTTCGTCTCTGCGAGCTACTAAAACACACTTAACGGATTTGGGTATTTGATCTGAGTTGGCCACTGGCCTATACGCACTACCACCACGTGGGATAATGGTTTAATGGGGCCCTCTACGCCGTATGTATCAGCCGAAAGCTCTGTCAGACGTCCAGTTCAGCATTGCGGCACGGCAGGATCAGCGCCATCCAGGACAGAGGTGGTTACTGGATCTAACCATGTGCGCAACGACCCGGAGTGCAAAGGGCGATGGGCCCAAGACCCCTGAGCGCTTAGGATGTAGACCGGCGGGGGCCTCTCTGCTGAGCTCTAGGTAGGGCTGCGACGTGTCGATCAGCCGAGGCCGGGCATGACCCGATACAAGTGTGTCCGGCCAGAGTTAATCGAGCGTGTTGGGTAACAGTAGTGCACCCCTGCAGGGAAGTTATCTATTCGAATAGCCGTGTCCACGGTAACAGGACGCTCGGAGTTGTATCCTGATTTGCTACAACTACAAATGGATATTGTTACAACATTAAACTGATACTACTGCTCTCGGGATCACTTTCTCGCAGGGTAGTCGAGGAAGGATCCCAGGGCATTCTACTATATGATTGATGATATATATATATATATTATTTGTTCTACTCTCTTCTGATGCTGCAAGAATTGCTTCAAGATGCTAGTCTTCGATAGGCTAGGCCTTCCCCCTTCTGTTCTGGCATTTCTGCAGTTTAGTCCAAAGATATAGCCCCATTTCTTTGATACCGATGCATACTTAGTATAGTTCTGATGTCAGTCTTGCGAGTACTTTGGATGAGTACTCACGGTTGCTTTGCTATTCTTTTTCCCCCATACCCGGTTGCTGCGATCAGACGACGGAGTCCAGGAGCAGGAGATCCCCGGAGGTGCCTTGCTACGACGTGGAGATCCCCGACGACCAGGAGTAGTTTGGAGGCCCTAGGCAGGAGGCCTTCGCCTTTTCGATCAGTGTCGCTGTTGTGCTAGCCTTCTTAAGGCAACTTGTTTAACTTTGTGTCTGTACTTAGATACTTTTGCTCCCGCTGATGCTTGTATGACTCGAGCTTTTGTATTCGAGCCCTCGAGGCCCATGGCTTGTAATATAAAGCTTGTATTATTTTATTTTGTGTCTAGAGTTGTGTTGTGATATCTTCCCGTGAGTCCTTAGGCTTGATCGTGTGCATTTGCGTGTATGATTAGTGCACGCTTAAGTCGGGGGCATCACAAGTTGGTATCAGAGCCGACTGCCTGTAGGAACCCGCCCTCTTTCCAACTCCTTGGCCGAAGTTGAGTCTAGTCTCCAAAACTGTTTTACTAACATGGCTGTGTGGCTTACGGTCCCACGTCGCCAATGGGTGGTATTAGGATCTTTTATTCCTCTTCTATACTCTGGGTTTTGAACTTCTCTTCCTTTCGGGTTAAAGATTTTACTAACTCTAACTTTAGGTTCTCGTGATCACATCCATCTGGAGGTCTAATTATCTGTAGTTATTCCTTTGAATGCATGCTATCAGCTTTTATCGAGGGCCGCAGGAACCTTTTATCAAGGGCACCCTGGGTCGTCACCTGCTAATACCAGGCTTCAATAGTTTTCTCCGACGTTGACGTAGCCTTTGCTATGTCCCATTGTGGTAACCTCCATTGCGTGCCTGCGTGCCGCCTAGTATGTCTAGGTTGTTTCTCTCTTCCGAACTCATGCTAACAGCGTGTAATCGACTCCGTGTATGGAACTATATGTCTTTGATGACTACTAATAAGTATCTAATGCATTCTTGTTCTTGCTCATAATACATCATGTATTACTCCATACCCATGTAGTTGTTCTTGCTAAACTACCCCTGTTGTGTTAAGCAGGATGGCTGACGATCCTCCGCCTCCACCATATATTGCCGCAATGATGCAACAGTTTGAGCTGAATCGTCAGTTTATGACTGGGGTAATGGCACAGTTTCCAAACCAGAATGTTCAACAACAACCTACCCCCATAACTTTACAAGAATTCGTGCGCCTCAATCCGTCCATTTTGCGCAACTCCACCAATCCTATGGATGCTGATGATTGGCTACGTGACATCTTGTTTGAGATGGAGTCAGCCAATGTTGCCCCTGACAGTTACGTCACCTTTGCGGCATTTCATCTGAAAGGTCTAGCTGCTCAATGGTGGGAAAGCCATAGGCGAATGCTGCCTACTAGGACCGCCACCACATGGGTAGAATTTCAGTCAGCCTTTCGTGCACGATACATTCCTCAATGTCTGTTGGACCAGAAGAAGGAGTTTCGCAAACTTACTCAGGGCAAAATGATTGTGGATGAATATCAGAGGAAATTTCTTGAATTATCCCACTACGCTGAGGTAAGGAGCCGGGCTCGGCGCGGCCGGCCAGTAGGGGCTGTCGTGGGCGGTGGAACCGTGGGCCGGCGCGGCCGAGCGCGAGTTGGGGCAAGGCGGAGCGCGGGCAGAGGTGTGGACAGTCAGGATGACCGCGAGCTCGGCCAGAGCTCGTGCGGCACGGGACGGCGGGAGATAGAGGAGGAAAGAGAGGGAACTCGCGGGTGCTCCCCTTGGAGCGCAAGGGGGCTCGCTGGGCGGCTTAGTAGCAGCAGGAGTAGCGGATCGACGCGGAGAAGCTCTGATGACCGAAGGTGAGGACGAACTCGATCTAGTCGAGGTGGGGGTCTCCGGCTTGATCCGATGCGCGTGGTCAACGTAGAGGAAGCAGACGAAGCTCCTGGACACAGAGCTAACTGGTGGGGAACAAGATGGGCGCGTGGGCGGCTGTAGCCGCCGCTTGGGCTTGCGCGGGGAAGAGGAAGAGAAGAGGAGGGATGACCCTAGAGTTTACCAGTGGGTTGCGGGGGTCGTCTTGTAGGCGTCCAGGGGGTGGCGGATGGCTGCAACGCATCCAGGTGAGGCCATTGCGTCGTGGATGGCTACTACTCCTCCCCCTGCCTTGTGTAGCGAGGTAGGGATGACCCCCTGTTGGGCTGGGCCGCCCCTGTGCACTATAGGACCAGTCCAACAATGTTTCCTTTTTTTCTTTTTCCTTTTTTGTTTACTATTTTCCTCTCTGTTTTTTACATAAATACCTTCTGATATTTCGCAATAGCTCACATAGTTTGAGGTCATTTTGAAAACTCTAAATTTATCTTAGTATTTAAATGGGTATATTAAGTGTTTTTGGTCCACTCTAAATAATATTAGGGGCCATTTGAGAATTTAAACATGGTTGATTTCTTCATGACAAATACTTAGAGATTATTTGTAACATCACCAACATTTTTGTTTCTTTGTTTGAAGAAATAATAATTTGCCTTCCAATTTCAATTTGAAATTGACTTTGATTTTGATCAAGTGGCAATTAAGCTTAGCAAAACAGGATGACATGGCATCATTAGGGTGAGATCATTGTAGCTTAATTCTAGGGGCATTACACCTCGCCGCCGCCGGATCGACGCAGCCTTCACCCGACGGATCCCACCGGCGACGGCGAGGTAAGGAGGATGGGGAGAGGACACAGTGGATGCGGAAAGAGACACCGCTCGAGTCGCCCCAAGGACAGAGCAACGTGACGGCCTGTATCTGACTTGTCGATAAATTTAGCTTTGTGCAGTTCACAACAAATCTCAATCTAACTGTTCTTACGAGCGAGTCCAAATTCGCCTGATAGTAACTGGATAAGATGGTACTGTCACACAAGAGTCTGTTGAGAATAAACCACTTGTATTATTAGGAGGCCAAAGCCAACATATATACACATACATGAGGATGCCAAAAGGCTACAAGAGGATGCCAAGAGACTAGAATGCAAAAGGCCAAAAGACATCACTAATGTAACTCTAACACCCCCCCCCCCCCTCAAACTCATGGTGGATCCACAACACTGAGTTTGGAGAGGCGAAATCCATGTTGCGCTCTAGTCTGGGCCTTCGTGAAGAAGTCTGCTAGCTGTAACTCAGAAGGCACATATTGAATAGCAATAACATGATCCTGCACAACAGCGCGCACATAAGAAGCATCAACACCAATATGCTTGGTAAGCTCATGCTTCACGGGATCCCGCGCAATACTGATAGCACATGTACTGTCTGACAAGAGGGTGGTAGGTGTAGTAACAGAAACACCAAAATCCTCCAGTAGCCATCGTAACCAAGTCACCTCTGCCGTCAGAAGATCCATAGCTCGCAACTGAGCCTCTGCACTCGAACGAGAAACTGCAGTCTGTTTCTTCGTCTTCCATGCAATGAGAGAACCACCAAGAAAAATACAGTAAGCAGAAAGTGAACGGCAATCCGTAGGATCACTAGTCCACATAGCATCCGAATAGGCTTGGAGCTGTAACGAGCTGGAACGGGGAAACAAGAGACGATGCGAGATCGTGCCACGAAGATATCGTAGAACACGAAGAAGGTGACTATAGTGTACCGAAGTGGGAGAAGAAACAAACTGACTCAGGATATGGACAGGATAGGAGATATCCGGATGAGTGACAGTGAGATAGACAAGACTCCCAACAAGATGACGATAACGTGTCTGGTCAGACAAGGGATCACCATCAGAAGCGCGAAGGTGAACATTGAGCTCCATAGGAGTCTCAACAGTGCGCTCATCACTAAGAGCCGCGCGAGCAGGAAGATCCTGGATATACTTTTCTTGGGAAATAAAAAAGCCATCAGAGGTGGAGGAAACCTCAATCCCAAGAAAGTAATGAAGAGGACCAAGATCAGACATAAGAAACTGCTAACTGAGACGGGCTTTGACAAAGGCAATGTACTCAGAATCGTCGCCAGTGATGATCATGTCATCAACATATAGAAGAAGAGTGCGACCATGAGCAAAAAGGTGGACAAATAGCGCTGGATCATGAGCACTGGGAGAAAAACCAGCAGCAGTGACCACAGAGGCAAAACGCTCAAACCAAGCACGGGGGGCTTGCTTAAGGCCATAGAGAGAGCGACGAAGACGGCAAACCATGCCATCAGGAACAGAATACCCAGGTGCTGGCTGCATATAAACCTCCTCACGCAACTCACCATTAATAAAGGCATTCTTAGAAATCAAGCTGAGACACAGACCAATGGCGAACAGAGGCCACAGCGAGAAGTGTGCGGATAGTGGTCATATGGGCTACAGGAGCAAAAGTCTCATCGTAATAATGACCATGCTCCTGCTGAAAGCCATGAGCCACAAGATGAGCTTTATAATGCTCAAGAGAACCATCAGAGCGAGTCTTTATAACACCCTGGATTTTGGTCCTTTCTTTTTCTTTTGGATTTCTTTGAATTTTGATTTGGAATTCTTTTTCTGTGGCTATGTGGTCTTGAAACCTGGGAAGATCATCTCTTCTCACTCTCTCAAGTGGCTTGTCACTCTCAAATCCTTCCCAAGATCATGTCATTTCTATCTTAGCCCAAATCCCAATATTTATTTCTTGGGAATATTCCTTTTTCTATTAAAGGAATAATTCTTTTTGCCCTAGGTTGTGAAGCAACCTACATTTATCCCTTGCCATTAATTCCCACAAAATTCTCATAAATTATTTGGATCATATCTTCCACACATATGTCAAAACCCATCCTTGCCTAGTTCAAAATAATTCAGGATTATTCTTTTTCCTATTTTGTCCTGAATGGCACTTTGTGAAGGAAGTGTCATTTATATATTCTTGATTGCCCTCAACCTTTTTGGACACTCTCTCCTATCCATATCATTGCCACATGCCAAAATTCAACTACATTTGCCTAGTAAATCTTCCTCAGCTAATTTCCAAAGTTTCTAACCAGCAAGAAGCTTTGTGAAAGAAGTACTAGCTAGGCTTATCCAAATGAGTTGAAATTTTGCCATGTCCTCAATATGCTCAAATCATCACGCTCCACAAAATTTGTGCTCAATTCAACAATCCATGTGAGCACATCATCCAATGTTTGATACTGGTCATATTTTTAATTTGTGAAGCAACTATATTTTTTATTGCTTCATAATTTCTGAAAAATTACCAGGGCATTCTCCTACCTATATAACTTCTCTCCACCAAATTTGGGATCATTTCATTAAGCCAATCTCTCTCCATAATTTCAACAAGTTTCTGTCCCCTCATCTAAGATTGTAAAGGAAGTACCACTTTGCCATGACCAAATGGTAAAGGAAGTACCACTTTGGCATGACCAAATGGTATGAAATGTTTACAATGTCTTCATGTGCCCATATTACCATTCTCCACCAAATTTCAGCTCAATCCAACACTCCATGTGAGTGCATCATCTAAGTCCATTTTCTGGACCAAATTTGCAGTTGTGAAGCAACTATGATCAAACTTGGTCCAAATCCTTTCAAAATTCACAGGATTGTAGTCCTTCCTACCCTAAGCCCCTGTGACATCTTTTTACTCCATGTAACCATCCCATTTTACCTTAGCTGCTGGCCCAAGTTTGCTATAGCAAACTTTAGCTGATGCATCCCATCAGCACAGAGCCATTTTCTTCGATCTATCAACTCAGAGGGGCCCTATCATGGAGGGACAACACGCTGGACATGGTCGGCCGCGCTGAGTCACCATGCACGCGTCAATGCACGTGGTGACCACGCGGTCTGGCATGCCATATGCATGCTCTAATGCGTTTGGCCGCATCCAGAGCGTAGTTTAGCTCCGTCCCCTCATCTACTCGTCGTTCTCGCACGCCCCATCATGTCCAAGAGCTCCGTGGCATCCATGCCATCGCCCTGGACCCCTTTCCCGCTCCCCTTTCCTCCCCGGCGCGCCAGAGCGACCCTGCCCGCGGCACTGTGCCCGACCGGACTTCCTCTGCACCGCGTCTGCCCCTCCCTGCTCCTCTGGCGCTCCTCTGGCCCTCTCACGTCGCCGTCCAAGCTTGCCCGCAAGCGCACGTGTACGCGGTCGCGCCAGAGCAGTGGCCCCGCGTCCACAACGGCTCTCTGCCACGACATCGTCGCCGCGGCTATATAAGCCGTCCCCGAGCCCCTCCGTGCTCGCTATCAGCCTCACCTCTCTTCTCTAGCCCTCCCCAACCACTCCATTGAGCTCTAGGATCTCTCATAGCCTCCAGTGGCCCTCATGGCCACCGCCAATGCCCGCTCAAATACGAGCGACCCGAGCCCCCTCTCCTCTTGCTGCCACCACCGGAGCATCTCCCGAAGTCCGGCGAAGCTTCCCCGCCCAACCCCCCTGTCTTCTGGTGCGCCGTGGCCGCGAGCCCACCGGCGCCCGACGCCTCCCTCCGCCGCGGCCAAAGTCCCGGCGAGTCCCGAGCTCTCCGACGACTGCGCCACAAGGGGCCGCGTCCACCTCGGTCTCTCGAGTCCGTCGGTAGGCCGGGCACCGCCTGCGGTGGCCCGTGCCGCCGGCAACTGCCGTCGAGGCCGGCCCTGCCATCGCTAGGCACGGGCGACGAAGGAAGAGGACAACGACTTCCCCCCTGCCAGTGGGCCCCGCATGTCAGCGTCACGCGTTGACCCAGCCGGCCCGCTGACGTGTTCAAGTGGAGACGTATTCTTGCGGATACGTTTTCCTCTGGTGAAAGCGCCTTCCAGTTCTTCTTCGGGCAGAAATACACTTCCTCCACTGGAAAGCATACTCTCCAGATTACGCTTTCAGTTTTTCAGCCGCCGGCCGAAACGGTTAGATTGCGGGCGTTCACCCGTTAAGAGCAGAAATGGACAGATTTTTATTCTTTTTCTGCCTAACGAATGAACGGCCGTAGTTTTTCAACCGCAACTCCGAATCAGGTGATTCAAAAGCCCACGTTCTCTATTCGTCGAGCCCGTTCCATTGGTACCATTTTCATGATGTTATAACATTCTGAAAATGACCATTTTGCCCTTGCCCCCTATTCAGCTCCGCCGGGAGAGAAACTTTTCCGGCGATATCTTTCCGTGAGCTTTCTGCACTTCTTCCCGATGACTTCTTCATCCCCAGGCAAGCCACGACAGCCACTTGCATGATGGCCTTGCAGTAGCCATGGTTTTCCACTTGAATATTTAAATGTTTTGTGCATGTGAATATTTTGTGAATGCTATTTATGCTTGTGAATCCATGCTCATCCTTATGCCATGATCATTTGCATCTAGTTGGTTAAATGATTAGTTCCTAATGTTGTTATCATGTTTCATTCTTGTCATTGCTTCATACTAGTAATAATGATATGTTCATATGCATTATCATCGTCTGAAAGTACTTGTGATACTCATGCTCACAAATATTGCCATGCTTACTTGCATCAATAGAATAAATATTGTTGGTGCTAAGATTCATTTGTGAAATGGTTATGTTGCCTATCCATGCTCATGTTGATATCCTGCTCATATGCATTGTTATTTCATCATGTTATTTTAATATGACTCAGCTCATCACCATTCAAGTTTAACCGGACATTAATTGAACTTGAACAACCCTGTTGGCTAAGTCATAGTGCCATCGAATCGAGCTGACCAGTGCAGCCACATTTGCCTTATGGGGGGCCCTAATTCGGTCTATTGTCATGCCTCTCGCCGGTGCCTCCAACTAGGGAAGGTTATGTGCGCGCGCTACCCTGCCCGGTAGGCGGCGATAACCTTGTGTGCCCGAGTTGTTTTAGGCGCCTTTGTCCCCGTTTGGGAGGTTTTTGTTTTAGTTTGGCCACGACGGTGGTCGGCCACGAAGGTGGCGGATGTCACGCGGTGACATCAGGGCCACCCATGGCATAGCCCAAAGGGGAGTTTGTCGGAGTGGCCGGGAGAGTGTCATGCAATAGATTGGTTTTGTCGGAATGTCGTTGGTCCACCCGAATGGGAGCCCGAGGCCGTGAATTCCGTGGTGTGGGTACAGTGTACTAACCTCTGCAGAGTGTATAATCTATCGATAGCCGCGCCCTCGTTTATGGGCCCAGTTCGTAGTAGGTCACACTATGGGTCAACGGTAATAATAACCTGACTTATAAACAACCCCGGGTCGATGAGGAAAGAAGTTCGTTGATCTTTATGTGGTCATGCGGTGATCACGGGTATAGATCGAGCTACTTGTGGTCATGTGATGATCGTGTGATGTTTCCGGTGGTAAGTAAGGTGGTTACGAGGTAACCTCCGAATAGAGTAAGTTGGTCGGCAAGACCTTAAATATCGACCCCCCTTGCATACTATTTCTAGTATCATCATGTTCATATCTTGAGTAACATGTTCATGCCATGCTCATCTGATATTGTTCTAGTTGTATCATGCTCATCATTAATTACTGTAAATGCCATATTATTGTTTGTCTTGATTGCTTTGGTTGCTGTGAGCTTGCGAGTACATTCAAAGTACTCACCTGGCGTGTCATGCCAGATTGCAGGTCATGCCGTGATTGCTTGCTTGTCGAGGATCCCGAGTTTGCGTGCTAGGATGAGTCCCAGCCAGAGTCCCTGCGAAGTGGAGTTCATCACTGTTGTCGTTGTTCTGCTGCTAGACGTTATTCCGCTTCCTCGAGTTGTTCCGCTGCAAGCATAGAGCTACCTTGGCAGGCGTAGTGTCGCCGTGCCTATGTGATCCTTTGTAATATCCGAACCCTTGTACCTATATCTTTTGTAATAAAGAGTTGATTTGTTCTATGCCAAGCAGTGCCATATTCCAGAAGACTTGATCTCTGGGCTGGAATACGGGGCGTTCCGGTCTCTCTGAGCCGGGGTGCCACGGGCTTTGGTATCAGAGCAGGTCTGGCTGTAGGACGCCCTAGTCCGCGCGAGCGTTAGAAAGCAGTAGTATAGGGTCTAGTCGGTTTGCTGCACTTGATTGTTGCATTTGTTTGTTGCATAGCATGCATATAGAATTATTATCTTGTCACTAACGATTGATCTTGTGAGTGTAGGTGGCTTCGGTTTTGATCCACTACCTGGACCCTCCCATTTGCATACCTGCTTCTCGGTGTTTGGCATCATCTCTGTCCCAGCAGAGTGATGCCGAGGTACCAAGTGTTCCAGACACCATTTGCAGGATTTGCGCTCAGGTATCGCGCCAACCAGCCACACCTATCGTTTTGGTGATAGACATGTTTCTATCCCGAATCACGCCTTCCGACCCGCCGCTTTGGCAACCCTTACTGATCTTTGCTATCAGAAAAGGGCAATGCCAGCAAGCCTTGTTTTTCACCGCTATTCTACCCTGTCACCCATTCTTTGGACGTGTACGGTTCCCTTCCGTCCGCTTGATGATGGTGTGGTCGTGACCTCCGTGTTCCGCTACATGATCACCAAGTCCATCCTCACCTCCACGTCCGTCCAGATGCAACCGGTGTTAAGCCAGCGCTTGGTGTAGCTTTGTTTACACCAACCCCTCCACACGTGGATTCACTTTCGTGCACACCGCCACAGCATATTAGATCGTAGAACCGGAGTTCTCGCGAGATTTGTGTGCTTAAGTATGCATGCATATTATTGTGAATAGCAGTAACATATGATGTTGCTTGTATGTAATCTTGACACCTTGTGTGTTTTTGTTCAGTCGTTTCTTTTGTTTCTTTCTTTGGGCCTTCGGTGTTACCTTATTTCTCCTTATGAAAGTTGCTCATCAACCGGCACCGGACTCGAAGAATCAATAAGGATGAAGCTCAGCTAAACATTATGGAATTCTCAGCAGACTGCATTGAATTGGGAATATCTAGTCTGAATGCAGAAGACATCCAGGATCGAGTATCAGCGTCAAGTCTATATCAGTGGTGCAATCCTCCCAGCGGTAATGATTGAATCAGCCGAAAGACAAGTGGTGTGCAAGACCAACGGTATATTTTCAGCCAAGAGTATGATTCATATACAAGATTTGGTTCAGCTTTGAGTAAAATTCGCAACATGTTATACCCGAAAGCAAGCGAGAATGTGCCATGTATCCAGTACTCAGCAAGAAGGATAGTCTGACAAATTATTTTCATGCAAGTAATCAATAGCAGGAATATTAAGATGGTATATATATGGCATTCAGTCCAAATATCACAAAGAAAAGCTTCTGGTGTAAGCAACCCAGTCTTCCCCTGCAAGCAACCAGAGAAGCTTACAACGCAAGGTCCCTCAATTTTCCCGAGTACGATATGTGGATGACTTCTCGTGCAAGATACTCAGGCTTCTTCAGTAAGCTACCGCAAAAGCTTCCGGCATAAGGTACTGAATTTTCCCCAACAAGCAACCAGGAGGGGAAGCTTCTGAAGTACGGTACCCAGTCTTCTTCAGCAAGCTGCCCGACGAAAGCTTCGAGCACAAGCTATTCAGTCTTCCTCATCCCGATACTCTCGATGGCTTCCAACACAAGTTGTCCAATCTTCCTTAGTACGGCACTGGTGCGAGATATTACACAGTGAGTTGGCAGCATATGGCAGTGCATCCCGAAAATCAGGTCCGCAACAGTTTTGTCAGAAGCAGGAATCAGTCAGGACACAAGTCTGCCTCAGGGATCAAATGATCAATTATACATGCTTCCTTATATACTGTGACATGCTGCCAAGTTCATGCAAGTCACTCGTACGATGCTGAAATCACGGTAAGAATCCGACAACCTCACCAGTTATGCAAGAGGAAGAAAGCCAGTTATACACCTCAGTGGGTGATGGAAGGACCGACAAGCTTTGAAGAAAGACAACATGGGACAACAATTTTGGTAGTACTTATCAAGGCCAGCTTCCTCACACCTGACAAAGTGATATTATTAACCTTTGTCACTGTCTTGTATGATTGAAGACAACAATGAGCTCCGTACAAGCACACGTGAACCTGGCATATATCCTATGACACGAGACATGAACGAGGATAAAGTATGATTGACGGAATATTAGACCTGACCGTACCTATGGTCACAAGAAGAATATATATATAGCCAAGCTCTTTCCAGTAAAAGATCCAGACAAAGAAAACAATAATGAAGGAGCAAGACCGACAATACAGGTATGATGAGTGTAGCATAAATGACATGGTACGGGTACCCAAGACAGTCTGATCTTGTATCGAGCACCATGAATATACACCCAAGGGGTCTACTCTGTTTATAAGGAACTCATACCAAGGTAACCCGCTTATCCAACTGTATATGCTCAGAATTGTCAGTATCGAATATCCAAGTGTGTCATGACAGAACAAAGGCCAGCTCAGCAGTTTGACTTCAGCAACCGCGTTAAAGCATCACCCGGCTTATGGATATACCGATAAAATGAAGAATGATGAACAACTAGCTCAGAACATGTGTTCTCACATATGGAAACCAGCAAAAATATAGCCTGCCATGAACAAGATTCTTCTACCAAAACCACCGTCAGTCAAGTCCGTGGATACTATCGTTATAAGGCCGTACATCTTTATGCTGGTCACGACAGGCGACAGTCGAATCTTTGGTACAGAGTGGATATTCGAGACAGTGGAGCCAGCTAAGATGACTCAGAACTCCCCACAAGTAGTCAGATTCCGCCAAGAGAACGGTTATGATTATCAACATTGTTTTGAACCCTGAAGACATGCATCTGTTTGAGCAACCCAATGCAGGATGAAAAGATTCCATGTCCCCCGAGAAAATCTGTTCACAACTCCATGGAATGTTGTCAGTGCTGGATATAAGAATGACACATCCATCGGAAACCACTCTCGGACTTGTGAGAAGGGCACATATTTCAGTCATGATAATCTACCGCACCCCAGCTAAGTCGACAGATATAAAAGAATTGGAGTCAGGGTAACATATGAGGTAAGACCTGTCAAAATGAAGATACGGTGAAGCAAACCACCCTAGAGCAAGGTAAACAGATCATATGGAAGTAAATGGGAACATCATATAAGGAAAAGGATACCCGAGTTGGAAACGGTTTCCTTAAGTCAGAATATTCATACTTGTTCCCTGAGCAACCAAATCTCGAGGACAAGATTTCTTTAAGGGGGGAAGGTTTGTAACACCCTGGATTTTAGCCCTTTCTTTTTCTTTTGGATTTCTTTGAATTTTGATTTGGAATTCTTTTTCTGTGAAGGAAGTACCATTTTGGCATGACCAAATGGTATGAAATTTTTACAGTGTCTTCATGTGCCCATATGACCATTCTCCACCAAATTTCAGCTCAATCCAACACTCCATGTGAGTGCATCATCTAAGTCCATTTTCTGGACCAAATTTGCAGTTGTGAAGCAACTATGATCAAACTTGGTCCAAATCCTTTCAAAATTCACAGGATTGTAGTCCTTCCTACTCTAAGCCCCTGTGACATCTTTTTACTCCATGTAACCATCCCATTTTACCTCAGCTGCTGGCCCAAGTTTGCTACAGCAAACTTTAGCTGATGCATCCCATCAGCACAGAGCCATTTTCTTCGATCTATCAACTCAGAGGGGCCCTACCATGGAGGGACAACATGCTGGACATGGTCGGCCGCGCTGAGTCACCGTGCACACATGCCATATGCATGCTCTGCTGCGTTTGGCTGCGTCCAGAGCATCGTTTAGCTCTGGCCCCTCCTCTACTCGTCGTTCTCGCACGCCCCATCATGTCTAGGAGCTCCATGGCATCCATGCCGTCGCCCTAGACCCCTCTCCCCCTCCCCTTTCCTCCCCGGCGCACCACGACAACCCTGCCCGCGGCACTGTACCCGACCGGACTTCCTCCGCACCGCGTCTGCCCCTCCCTGCTCCTCTGGCCCTCTCACGTCACCGTCCAAGCTTGCCCGCAAGCGCACGCGTACGCGGTTGCGCCAGAGTAGCGGCCACGCGTCCACGACGGTTCTCGGCCACGGCATCGTCGCCGCGGCTATATAAGCCGTCCCCGAGCCCATCCGAGCTCGCCATCAGCCTCACCTCTCTTCTCTAGCCCTCCCCGACCACTCCATTGAGCTCTAGGAGCTCTCCTAGCCTCCAATGGCCCCCATGGCCGCCGCCACTGCCCGCTCAAATACGAGCGACCAGAGCCCCCTCTCCTCTTGCTGCCACCACCGGAGCATCTCCCGAAGTCCGGCGAAGCTTCCCCGCCCAACCCCCTGTCTTCTGGTGCGCCGTGGCCGCGAGCCCACCGGCGCCCGACTCCTCCCTCCACCGCGGCCAAAGTCCCGGCCAGTCCCGAGCTCTCCGACGACTGCGCCACCAGGGGCCGAGTCCGCCGGTAGGCCGGGCACCTCCTGCGGTGGCCCGTGCCGCCGGCCCTGCCATCGCCAGGCACGGGCGACGAAGGAAGAGCACGACGACTTCCACCCCCCCTGCCAGTGGGCCCCGCACGTCAGCGTCACGCGTTGACCCAGCCGACCCGCTGACGTGTTCAAGTGGAGACGTATTCCCGTGGATACGTTTTCCTCTGGTGAAAGCGCCTTCCAGTTCTTCTTCGGGCAGAAATACGCTTCATCCACTGGAAAGCGTACTCTCTAGATTACGCTTTCAGTTTTTCAGACGCCGGCCGAAATGGTTAGATTGCGGGCGTTCACCCGTTAAGAGCAGAAATGGACAGATTTTTATTCTTTTTCTGCCTAACAAACGGTCGTAGTTTTTCAACCGCAACTCCGAATCAGGTGATTCAAAAGCCCACGTTCTCTATTCGTCGAGCCCATTCCATTGGTACCGTTTTCATGATGTTCTAACATTCTGAAAATGACTGTTTTGCCCTTGCCCCCTAATCAGCTCCGCCGGGAGAGAAACTTTTCTGGCGATATCTTTCCGCGAGCTTTCCGCACTTCTTCCCGATGACTTCTTCATCCCCAGGCAAGCCACGACAGCCACTTGCATGATGGCCTTGCAGTAGCCATGGTTTTCCACTTGAATATTTAAATGTTTTGTGCATGTGAATATTTTGTGAATGCTATTTATGCTTGTGAATCCATGCTCATCCTTATGCCATGATCATTTGCATCTAGTTGGTTAAATGATTAGTTCCTAATGTTATTATCATGTTTCATTCTTGTCATTGCTTCATACTAGTAATAATGATATGTTCATATGCATTATCATCGTCTGAAAGTACTTGTGATACTCATGCTCACAAATATTGCCATGCTTACTTGCATCAGTAGAATAAATATTGTTGGTGCTAAGATTCATTTGTGAAATGGTTATGTTGCCTATCCATGCTCATGTTGATATCCTGCTCATATGCATTGTTATTTCATCATGTTATTTTAATATGACTCAGCTCATCACCATTCAAGTTTAACCGGACATTAATTGAACTTGAACAACCCTGTTGGCTGAGTCATAGTGCCATCGAATCGAGCTGACCAGTGCAGCCACATTTGCCTTATGGGGGGGCCTAATTCGGTCTATTGTCATGCCTCTCGCCGGTGCCTCCAACTAGGGAAGGTTATGTGCGCGCGCTACCCTGCCCGGTAGGCGGCGATAACCTTGTGTGCCCGAGTTGTTTTAGGCGCCTTTGTCCCCGTTTGGGAGGTTTTTGTTTTAGTTTGGCCACGACGGTGGTCGGCCACGAAGGTGGCGGATGTCACGCGGTGACATCAGGGCCACCCATGGCATTTGTCGGAGTGGCCGGGACAGTGTCATGCAATAGATTGGTTTTGTTGGAATGTCATTGGTCCACCCGAATGGGAGCCCGAGGCCATGAATTCCGTGGTGTGGGTACAGTGTACTAACCTCTGCAGAGTGTATAATCTATCGATAGCCGTGCCCTCGGTTATGGGCCCAGTTCGTAGTAGGTCACACTATGGGTCAACAGTAATAATAACCGGACTTATAAACAACCCCGGGTCGATGAGGAAAGAAGTTGGTTGATCTTTATGTGGTCATGCGGTGATCATGGGTATAGATCGAGCTACTTGTGGTCATGTGATGATCACGATGGTATTGTTGATACCGAGCTTGGTTGATCCTGAGATGATCGTGTGATGTTCCCGATGGTAAGTAAGGTGGTTACGAGGTAACCTCCGAATAAAGTAAGTTGGTCCGCAAGACCTTAAACATCGACCCCCCCCCTTGGATACTAGTTCTAGTATCATCATGTTCATATCTTAAGTAACATGTTCATGCCATGCTCATCTGATATTGTTCTAGTTGTATCATGCTCATCATTAATTAACCTGTAAATGCCATATTATTGTTTGTCTTGATTGCTTTGGTTGCTGTGAGCTTGCGAGTACATTCAAAGTACTCACCTGGCGTGTCTTGCCAGATTGCAGGTCATGCCGTGATTGCTTGCTTGTCGAGGATCCCGAGTTTGCGTGCTAGGATGCATCCCAGCCAGAGTCCCTGCGGAGTGGAGTTCATCACCGTTGTCGTTGTTCCGCTGCTAGAAGTTATTCCGCGTCCTCGAGTTGTTCCGCTGCTAGCATAGAGCTACCTTGGCAAGCGTAGTGTCGCCGTGCCTATGTGATCCTTTGTAATATCCGAACCCTTGTACCTATATCTTTTGTAATAAAGAGCTGATTTGTTCTATGCCAAGCAGTGTCGTATTCTAGAAGACTTGATCTCTGGGCTGGAATACGGGGCGTTCCGGTCTCTCTGAGCCGGGCTGCCACAGTCTTAATCTTATAAATCCACTTACAAGTGATGGGACGAACATGGGGAGGAAGAGAAACCAGATCCCACGTGTCGTTGAGCTCAAGGGCGGCAATCTCCTCTGGCATCGCAAACTGCCATTCAGGATGAACAACAACATCTCGATAAGAAGTCGGCTCAAGAACTATCGAAAGACCATATCGAGAAGGAGAATATCGGTCAGGGGGCGGACGAGGTCGAGAACGAAGACCATAAGTCGGCTGAGAAGAGGAAGATGACACACCAGAAGTAGAGGGCACATTAGTAGACTCATCCACAACACGTGGACGACGAGTATAATGGAAAGGAAAGGAGGGAAGAGGTGGAATCACTGGAGGTGGAGACGGGGAATGTATCGATGATGAAGGTGAAGAAGGGGAAGGTATCGGGGATGAAGGTGGAGAGTCATGCGATGAGGAGGGAGAAGAAACCGTAGGAGAGGACGGCATCAGATCTGCAACAACGGGACGAGGAGTATCTGCAACAGCGGGACGAGGAGTAGGAATACTGGGCACAGAGAGAGGTGTATTAGGAAACGTGAGAAAAGAGATATCCTCTACTGAAAAGGTCGAGGAGGATGGTCGTGGGTAGAATGGACGAGACTCATCAAAAGTCATGTCCCGGGAAATACGCATCCGACGACCGACTGGATCCCAACACCGATAACCCTTATGCTCATCATTGTAGCCTAGAAAAACACACTCGACAGACTGAGCGGTCAGTTTGGGGCGTTCTCTGGGGGCAAGGAGAACATAGCAAACACAACCAAACAACCTAAGCGCTGAATAATCAGGAGAACGATCAAAAAGACGCTCTAGAGGAATACCACCCTGCAAAGCAGATGAGGGCTAAATGTTTATAAGATATGTGGCAGTAGAGACAGCCTCAGCCCAAAAGTGAGGCGGAAGAGAGGCGGCAATCATCATCGCATGAGCTGTCTCAAGAAGGTGACGATGTTTGCGCTTAGCCACGCCATTCTGAGCGTGAGCACCAGGACAAGAGAATTGAGCAATAGTACTCTGCTCAGCAATAAAACCACGCAACATTTTAGAGATATCCTCGCCAGCAGAATCAGCACGAAACACACGAATAGGTGTAGAGAACTGAGTGTGAACCATGGCAGCAAAACGCTTATAAATAGAGAGAACCTCACTACGAAAAGACATAAAGTAAAGCCAAGTGTAACGAGAGAAATCATCTATAAAAATAATATAGTATCGATGACCCCCTTTGGAAGCGAAGGGAGCCGGACCCCATACATCCGAATGTACTAAATCAAAAGGGCGCTGAGACACTGACTCACTGGTAGGATAAGGTAACTGAACATGTTTATCAAGCCTACAACCCTGACAGTGTAAGGAGACATCTCCTGAGACAGGCCCCAAAAGACCACGTCAAACTAAAGACAATAGTCGAGAACCACAAAGGTGACCAAGTCGATGATGCCACTGCTGGAAGGAGCTGGTAGCTGAAACGACGAAGGCAGATGTACTGGCGAGTGTGGTGGCAGCGGAAGGAACGTGAAGCCAGTCTAACTCCCAAAGCCCCTGAGAATCATGGCGGCGAGGGCCAGCTCCAACCAGAGCCTTCGTGTGACGATCCTGGATTGTACAAGAATCAACATCAAGAATGACACGACAACCAGAATCAGTAAGCTGACTCGCGGAAAATAGGTTCATGGTAAGGCGAGGAACATGAGAAACATCTGGAACATAAAATGAAGAAGTGGAAAGAGTGCCTCGACTAGCAACAGGAAGAGGAGTACCATCTGCTGTAAGAACATTAATAGGATAATCGAGAGATCTAAGAGAGGATAAGACCGAAGAATCGGAAGACATATGAAATGAAGCTCCAGAATCCAGAACCCATGGGGATGTACCTAACTGTGTAGACGGTGGTCGCTCAGCACTAGAAGCACCAGTCACAGGGCCTGCAGTACCTGTCGAAGAACCTGAAGCAGCAAGTAGACGTTTAAGCTTCACAATATCCTGCTCAGTCAAGGAGACAGTAGACGGCGTCGAGGAAGAAGCACGAGTCCCGGAATTGCGCTCCCTGTTACGCATATCACGCTTCTTCTTGAAGCACTCAGACTCAGGATGACCATCCCTGTTGCAGTAGTCGCAATGAGTACGAGGACGAGAGCGGCCCTCACGAGAGCGACCCTCACTACCAGAAGGAGTAGGCAGTAGCGGCGAAGCACTGGAGCGAGAAAACACTGGTGGAGCAGCAGCTCGAGCAGCGAGCGCAGAGGGAATCTGAAGTAGACCAACACCACGGAGGCGAGAGTCCTCAGCACGAAGCTCGGAAAGCACCTCAGAAATAGGAACACGGCCACGAGCAAACAACTGAGCACGTCGAGGCTCAAACTCCTCACGGAGCCGTGACAAGAACTCATAGACGCGCTGAAACTCCAAGTTTGACCTCATAGTCTGGCAACACAGGCAAGTGCCACAAACAACAATGCGAAAGGAGTCAAGCTGGCGCCAGATAGCAGAACTCTAAGTGTGGAACTCATCAACAGTGGAGTCTCCTTGCTGAAGAGCATGCTACTGACGGACCACACACAAGTAGAGAGCATCGCCAGAGGGCTGATAGCGCTGGCGAAGATGAGTCCACATCTCAAAGGCAATACTGAGATCTATAAACGCAGAAGCAAACTTAGGTAGAACACTGGAAGTGAGGACAGCCGCAGCACGAGCATCATCATCACACCACTGAGTGTAAGCAGACAGATCATCACGATAAACGGAAAGAGCATCCGAATAAAACACAACATGCTGGTCATAAGCAGCGACCGCATCAGCAACAGCAACTCGGGCTGCAGCCCTATCATCATCAGAAGCATCTGCGGCAAGAACCGATGGAGGCGGCGGTGGGGTAGGAGCCACAGGAGAAACTGGGCGCGGAGGACAGGGAACCTCGCCCGAAAGAACTCCCCAGAGACGAAGGCCACACATGTGAATGCACATAAATGCAGCAAACTCAGCATAATTAGTCCCATCAAATATCACAGGGCAGCGCGGAATGGCGACATATCCCGATGATGTCGAAGACATGGTGCTCCTTTTCTGTCTCCTTTTTTTTCCTTTTTTTTTTAAATCAATCCACATGACCGACCAACCAAACCAGAGGAAGTCGATCCACAGAAGCAGCGCCCGCAGCGCTCGTACACCAGAAACAGATGCAGCGGCGGCTGGACCTCGAGCGCCAGACAGAGACGCGGCGGCGACGGCCTGAGAGAGCCGAAGGCCGGCGGCGGCGGCCGGGCCTCGAGCACCAGCCAGAGACGCGGCGCCGGCAGCCTGAGAGAGCCGAAGGCCGGCGGCGGCGGCCGGACCTCGACCACCACCCAGAGATGCGGCGGCGGCGGCCTGACCTCAAAGAGCCCAAGGCCGGCGGCGGCGGCCGGACCACGAGCGGTTGGAGACGAGACGGCGACCTCGCTTTCGGGTCTGGCGGATGGAGACGAGACGGCGACCGGCGACGAATCCGGCAGGCGGCGGCGGAGCAGCGCGTCCAGGAGCACCGGCTCGAACTGGCCAGCGGGATCGGCGGCGGAGCGAAGAGATGGAAGGCACGGGAGAGGAGCAACAGCGATGGGATCCAAGACCCAGCGCTGGATCGATCTGGCAAGAGGGATCAGCAGCACCCAGCGCTCGATTGATCTGGCAAGCGGGATCAGCAGCGTGGACACCCGCGCGAGCAGAGGAGCAGAACCACGGGCCGGTGGAAGATTGGATCGAAAAAAAAGAAGACTAGAGCTCTAATACCATGTTGAGAATAAACCACTTATATTATTAGGAGGCCAAAGCCAACATATATACAAAAGGCTACAAGAGTGTTGAGAAATAAAACATGTGATCAATTGTAGGGGAGTGATATCTGTTGGGGAAGAGGTGTCTCCCTAACACACCCCTTCATCTTGTATATAAGTGGGTCTTCCACGTTGCAATGGACAAGTGAATCATTTGGACTTTTTCTTTGTCTCTTTACTTTCACTCGACAACACGTTATCAGCACTATGCCCTAACAGAGTGATTAGGCCGAGAGAAAAGAACTGCAGCGCTTGGGCACATCAACCAGGCGTGCACGCGCAGACCTCCTGACGCCTCGCGCGATTCCCAGCGGTGCCGGCGCTATCCGGTGCGGCGGACTGCAGCATCAAGTCTTGGCGCGGATGGCGACATCAGTCACGGCGGCACCCGCGTCTGCGCCTGTACTCGCGATGATGACTCCATCCTGCGCGCACGGCTTCCGCACAGGAGAATTCCTATCGCTGCTAATTCGATCAACCACAATCCAGGAAATTGTTAATTTATTGTCTCCTTGTGATTAAGATCAACAATCTAACGATTGTGTTTTCATGAATGGCGAGATTAGTCGCGGCGGCAACGATGCCCCCCCCCCCCCCCCCCCCCCCGCATGCGCTGGGAATTGTACAGTCCACCGCCGCGAAGACAAGGATTCGTCCGCTCGCATGCATCCATACAATAAATTGGTTAGGAGAAAATTGCTCATGCAATTAAGATCTACTAATCACTATTGTGGAATTGCTATTCATCTATGCATGTACGAATCGCTCGGATCAAGCATTTGCTACTTCAAGAAAGAACTGGAAGATCTTCACAGAAGAAGCCGCCTGATACGGAGCAATCAAGAGCAGCGGACTACTTGGTACTCGTACGCGGCAACAACGATGGATTTGCAGCGGCGTCCTCCGGCCACGACCCTCGGTTCCGTCGCAGTGCAACGGCATCTGCATCCCGACACGACTGCGCCAAGACAAGCGACCATGCGAGGTTAGTTGTGCAAGTCAGCGCGCTCCGGTGCAGAAGCGGGCGCTCATGCCCGCGGCCTCTCGGCGGTGGCGAACGGCCGGTACCCAGTCGGGTGGCGCCCTTGGGCCAGACATGGCCTCGATCTCCAGGCCACCGGCGGCGGTTAGGGGAGAATTCCCCTCAGAGATTTGTAACCGCGCGGGGAAGGAGAAAACTATCTCCTTAGCTATTGTTACACATTAGCCGTCAGATTATACGAAAATTCCGTATAATTCCGTATAATTCTCCTTGGCTATTGTTTTCAGCACTTTAACCATAAGGTTATTGTTATTTGCGTTTTATGCCTTAGGCTTCAGAGCAAATATACATGACGGATCTTTAGGTCTTGCTGAATTGCATAATAATTGATTATGCATCATTTTACATCATGTAAAATGATCGGTTGAGGGCCCCAAGTCCTCATATATGTTGCACAAGTATTTTTATACTTCTGCATTTACTTGTATTGCATGAGTAATACTGTTGCAATGCAATATGTTGATTCCATTATTCGCATAGAATATGGAATTTGCTTGCAAATTTGGGAAACATAAGGTAGTGAAGTGTATGACACTGCCTCACTATGTCAAATTTACATTTGTCACATGGAATCGACAAATGGTAACTACTGCTTAATTGCAGGTTATCCAATGTTATTGTGAGGCCTATATTATGTCATTCCGACATAATGACTACCTTCAATTTTGCACACAACTTATGGATTGCATTATGGCAACGAATTAATTTCATTCACAACTGCGAGGTCTACACCACCATGTGGTGATTACCTTCAATGTATTTTTAATTAACATAAGGTTGTGAGAAATTCCATAAGAGTGAGGTCTACACTACTTAGTAGTGATTATCTCATGTGTTCAAAGCCAAAGTGAAGGCACAAAACTTATGACATAGCCATTATGATGCCTACACCGTTGGTGCCTACCTTCATGATGTTTTTTCAAATACTTGTCAATTTCATAGCATTTGTCATTGGTTGTGACTATAGTGTCACATACTCCATCAGGAGAGGAATCCAAGGCATTAGTGGTGTCTATGCTACACATTGTGCTATGAGGAGAATTATGCAAAATACTTGCATATTTTGGTGATTACCTTCCATAAGTACACAACTTATGATATGTAATCATAGCAACGAATTAAATTCCGTGCACAACTGAGAGGTTTATGCCACTTCGTGGTAATTACCTTCATGTGTTTTAAATAACATAAGGTTGTGAAGGCTATGATCGATTGAAACTGTCCATAAGAATGAGGCACCACTAGCTGGTTGATTATCTCTATGTTTTATGGGAATTAAAGGTTTATCCTTTATGAGGTGACTACATTTAATTTGAAGATCTACACCACATTGTGTAGATGTGGTGATTATCTTCTTGTGGAAGGATTACCCTATGGGTCACTAAGAATCACCATGATCATGATTATGCTTAGCCATAGCATTTTCATTGTAGTTAATTTACCAAAGGTAAATTAATGCACGGGCATTTCATGCAACATATGGCTGATCTTTTTTGAAAGGAAATGCGATGTGATGACATAATTACTGAAAATGGGTCATGGACATTAATGATTTTGTCGACCCGTGGCCTTGTCGCTATAGAGACTACTCCACCTGCAGAGAATGTCATGGCTATTTATAACTAGCTAAAATGTGCATATTTGCATTCATGTGACATCGCAATGTCTCGGTTCTCAAACTGAGTATTTAATGGATGATGAATATCCATTTGCCCTTTGGGACTACCTTAGGGAGAGATATGTTGTCATAAGCATCACATAAATGAGTATTCATTCATATTAAGGACTTCAAGTCTATTGATACTTATAATTCTGTTGTCTATAAATCTCCAGGCCACCGGCGGCGGTTAGGGGAGAATTCCCCTCAGGGATTTGTAACCGCGCGGGGAAGGAGAAAACTATCTCCTTGGCTATTGTTACACATTAGCCGTCAGATTATACGAAAATTCCGTATAATTCCCTATAATTCTCCTTGGCTATTGTTTTCAGCACTTTAACCATAAGGTTATTGTTATTTGCGTTTTATGCCTTAGGCTTCAGAGCAAATATACATGACGGATCTTTAGGTCTTGCTGAATTGCATAATAATTGATTATGCATCATTTTACATCATGTAAAATGATCGGTTGAGGGCCCCAAGTCCTCATATATGTTGCACAAGTATTTTTATACTTCTGCATTTACTTGTATTGCATGAGTAATACTGTTGCAATGCAATATGTTGATTCCATTATTCGCATAGAATATGGAATTTGCTTGCAAATTTGGGAAACATAAGGTAGTGAAGTGTATGACACTGCCTCACTATGTCAAATTTACATTTGTCACATGGAATCGACAAATGGTAACTACTGCTTAATTGCAGGTTATCCAATGTTATTGTGAGGCCTATATTATGTCACTCCGACATAATGACTACCTTCAATTTTGCACACAACTTATGGATTGCATTATGGCAACGAATTAATTTCATTCACAACTGCGAGGTCTACACCACCATGTGGTGATTACCTTCAATGTATTTTTAATTAACATAAGGTTGTGAGAAATTCCATAAGAGTGAGGTCTACACTACTTAGTAGTGATTATCTCATGTGTTCAAAGCCAAAGTGAAGGCACAAAACTTATGACATAGCCATTATGATGCCTACACCGTTGGTGCCTACCTTCATGATGTTTTTTCAAATACTTGTCAATTTCATAGCATTTGTCATTGGTTGTGACTATAGTGTCACATACTCCATCAGGAGAGGAATCCAAGGCATTAGTGGTGTCTATGCTACACATTGTGCTATGAGGAGAATTATGCAAAATACTTGCATATTTTGGTGATTACCTTCCATAAGTACACAACTTATGATATGTAATCATAGCAACGAATTAAATTCCGTGCACAACTGAGAGGTTTATGCCACTTCGTGGTAATTACCTTCATGTGTTTTAAATAACATAAGGTTGTGAAGGCTATGATCGATTGAAACTGTCCATAAGAATGAGGCACCACTAGCTGGTTGATTATCTCTATGTTTTATGGGAATTAAAGGTTTATCCTTTATGAGGTGACTACATTTAATTTGAAGATCTACACCACATTGTGTAGATGTGGTGATTATCTTCTTGTGGAAGGATTACCCTATGGGTCACTAAGAATCACCATGATCATGATTATGCTTAGCCATAGCATTTTCATTGTAGTTAATTTACCAAAGGTAAATTAATGCACGAGCATTTCATGCAACATATGGCTGATCTTTTTTGAAAGGAAATGCGATGTGATGACATAATTACTGAAAATGGGTCATGGACATTAATGATTTTGTCGACCCGTGGCCTTGTCGCTATAGAGACTACTCCACCTGCAGAGAATGTCATGGCTATTTATAACTAGCTAAAATGTTCATATTTGCATTCATGTGACATCGCAATGTCTCGGTTCTCAAACTGAGTATTTAATGGATGATGAATATCCATTTGCCCTTTGGGACTAGTTTAGGGAGAGATATGTTGTCATAAGCATCACATAAATGAGTATTCATTCATATTAAGGACTTCAAGTCTATTGATGCTTATAATTCTGTTGTCTATAAATCAACACCAAGTTGAGATTATGTGATAAGGCAGTCTTAGATCTTGATCTGATTGTATGTCCTTACTGCACTTTACATACTCCTATGATGGTAAAAGAAATACCATCTTTATTTCAGGGTGAAAATATGATGAACTTCTTGTGTAGAATCATCAGGTACACCCAAGGGGTGTTATACCATTACCTGAAATCTGTGCTAGTGCTTACAGTACTAAGCAATTTTGTGGTTAGAGAACCACAAGGAGTTGAACGTAAAGTGAAAGAAAAAAAAAGACAAGCAGAATCTAGTGTATATCTCACAAAAGAATGGATCATTTAAGATAAATGATCACAAGGACAACTATCAAGTTTGTCAAATGGGTGGTTGTACGAAATATCGTACCAACGATTACCAAACTGTCAAGTATTGGGTTGAATCAACCCACCAACTCATTGTAGAAGGCGAATGAGTTGAACGGGATAAGTTTGAAGTTCTACTTCAAATGGACAACCAGAAAATATTCTAGCACTGTAGAAGGAGAATGAACTCCTCTACATTGATGATATGCTTGAGGAATGATATTCCCAAGATATTTTGGAGATATCGTGTAGTCTCCTAATTATCCCGAAATAACATTAGCCTATAATTGTACTACTACATGTAGTATAATTTGCAACATCTTATTCATGGGACATGATAGTTGTGAGAAATTGAGTGTATGAATCAATTCATACTCAATATTGTTGCGTACACAATAATTTTTCCTCCTATATCAGGCTGGTATGAGGACGATTAGAAAAATTATTGATAATTCTGTTGGCCAGAACAAAGTTGCAATATTCCCGACAATCGTCAGATTTTATGTGCACTGCACGTGTCATAGGGGAATTAATTTTAAGCCACTCTCACCTTAAAATTTGAAATGAGCCGGTTTCACATTTTATTTGTGGATTTCTCAACCATTGTCTGGGTTATGTTGGCACTTCATGGTATTTATAGACGCATCTAGAAGATGGTCTTAGGTGTGTACCATCCACACAAAACCATGTGTTTACTGAAATAATTGCTCAAATTGACGAATTTAGGGAAAATTATCCTACACATGGGATAATTCCATTGGAATGGAGATGACATTGAATTTGATTCACGAGCTTTCAATGGTCATATTCAGTACATTGTGCACATAACCAAAATGTGTTGGGGAATGTTGCATGGAAAACAAAAAAATTCTACGCACACGCAAGATCTATCCATGAAGATGCATAGCTACAAGAGGGGGAGTGTGTCTACGTACCCTCGTAGACCGTAAGCGGAAGCGTTAGAACAACGCGGTTGATGTCGTCGAACAACTTCACGATCCAACCGACCGAGCACCGAACGTACGACACCTCCACGTTCAGCACACGTTCAGCTCAGTGACGTCCTCGACTTCTTGATCCAGCAAGACGGCGAGGTAGTGGATGAGTTTCGGCAGCACGACGGCGTGGTGACGGTGATGGTGATGCTATCTCCGTAGGGCTTCGCCCAAGCACTGCGAAAATATGACCGAGGGACGGAACTGTGGAGGGGGGCACCGCACACGGCTAAGACAATGTTGTGTCCTTTGGGGCGTCCCCTCTCCTCTATTTATATATGTGTAGGGGCTTGGAGTAGAAGGAATAGTGCCACGTGAACAGTAACCGTGAATAGTACACACGTGGACTTGGACTCCAAAGTCCAATCCTATTCCTACTAGGACTCTCCCTTTTTTCCTTCCCTAGCTGCGTGGGCTTTTGAGGACTTGGTGCGCCTGGCCCAATAAGGCCAGGACGCCTCCCCTTATCCCATGTCAGCCCTTGGGACGTGGTGGACCCACTTGTGGACTTCCGGACTCCTCCGGAACCTTCTGGAAGCTTCCCGGTACAATACCGAAAAAACTGCACCTTTTTCCGGAACCCAAAATATGACTTCCCATATATAAATCTTTACCTCTCGACCATTCCGAGACTCCTCGTGACGTCCGGGATCTCATCCGGGACTCCGAACAACATTTGGTTACCAATTCACATAACTCATATAACACTATATCGTCAACGAACGTTAAGCGTGCGGACCCTACGGGTTCGGGAATGATGTAGACATGACTGAGATGCCTCTCCGGTCAATAACCAATAGCGGAACCTGGATGCTCATATTGGTTCCTACATATTCCACGAAGATCTTATCGGTCGAACCGCAATGACAACATACGTAATTCCCTTTGTCCATCGGTATGTTACTTGCCCGAGATTCGATCGTCGGTATCTCCATACCTAGTTCAATCTCGTTACCGGCAAGTCTCTTTACTCGTTCCGTAATACATCATCCCGTAACTAACTCCTTAGTCACTTTGCTTGCAAGCTTCTTATGATGTGCATTACCGAGAGGGCCCAGAGATACCTCTCCGAAACACGGAGTGACAAATCCCAGTCTCGATCCATGCCAACTCAACGGACATCTTTGGAGATACCTGTAGAGCATCTTTATGATCACCCAGTTACGTTGTGACGTTTGATAGCACACAAGGTATTCCTCCGGTATCCGGGAGTTGCATGATCTCATGGTCTGAGGAACATGTATTTGACATTCAAGAAAGCAGTAGCAATAAACAGAACGATCATATGCTAAGCTAACGGATGAGTCTTGTCCATCACATCATTCTTCTAATGATGTGATCCCGTTATCAAATGACAACTCATGTCTATGGTTAGGAAACCTTAACCATCTTTGATCAACGAGCTAGTCTAGTAGAGGCTCACTAGGGACACGGTATTTGTTTATGTATTCACACATGTATTTAAGTTTCCGGTCAATACAATTCTAGCATGAACAATAAACCTTTATCATGAACAAGGAAATATAAAATAATAACAACTTTATTATTGCCTCTAGGGCATATTTCCATCAAAATAGTCTGACTAGATCTCTTCTCAAAGAGAGTCAAAATTGCATGGCCACTATTGCAGAATTGTGATGAGCCAAACTTTTGTTGGTTGTAACATGCGGTCTCACACGCCGCATATTTGGTCTAAGTGAGATCAAATGCTATAATACTGCGTACCCTTGCAGTTTGTACGTGGAAATCAGTGAAGTATTTCCCATCTGCGGTAATTCGGTTGCATACCGATATCACCACCCCAGTGTACATCAAGGGCCTTCACATATATTTGGGATCTATGTGAGGAATAACTATGGTATGATTATTAATCCGTCAAATACCTTAACCCTAGCGAGGGAGTTATTTGCAGCCCGTGCGCTGATTGTTTTTGCAATAAGGACATTTTCTGGCATTAGAGGGAGAAATGTACCACATAGAATGCCAAGAAATGCATAAGAAATGTCATAGACATTTTGTCCACGTACTTGAGAATCTGAATTAGAGGCAGGTTATGTGAAATTTGCAACATATTGCAAAAAATCTGCCATATACATTTACTGATGACAAAGGTGTCACTGAAGTCTAATACCAGAACGGGTGGAGGTACCTAATAACCACTTGTATCCCCAGATGAGAGCAAGAGGGGGAGAATTCTGGTCACATGAGATTAAGTTCTCATATGTTTCCTAGGAAATAGAGGAAATGGTCTCCTCAATCAGTAGATGTGATTCAACCTCGGGTTGAATGACACCAGATGGATGCGCGTCATCTAGAGCCCAACACAGATGTGCACACATTTTAAGTGTTGGGACATCGAAACACCTTGATTCCGTTGTTATGGGAAATCACAAGGAGTTAAAAGGCGTAACGAGAATTCCACAAATGATATTGATTCATGAGAATCGTATATGAAAAGTCTACACATGTCGACATAAATTTCTTCTTGAGAATTGCTAAGATCCTTTTGGGCCCTGAACCAAAATTCATGGAGAGTGTTGTTTGCACTTATATTGGTTCAAATGAAAGGAAGCAATTTAGGAAGAGTGGCACTCTCTCATCGAAAGGGAGGTGTTTACCATAGTAAAACATGCTCCTCATAAGTATCTTCCATAAGGAAGAGAAGTGGTATTTCGTTCAGAAACGAAACAAATGAGGTGGTGAGAAAGCGAGGCTTGTAGCGCAAGGGTTTCCGCAGAGACCTGAATGTAGCATACCTTCTTGGTATGAGTGGAATTATGTTTCGATACTGAATTGGCGGTACATATCCATGTAGTTGATGTATGTAGTGGCTACATACTCACATGGATCACTCAGTTTGGATATTTATATTAAAGTCATCGAAAGGGCTTAATATTCCGAATCCAATGATAAATCGCAACATGTTTGTGTGAAGTTTCAGAAGTCATTCTATGACTTTGAAGAGGTCGGAGAGTTGTGTGGTACAACCGACTAAGTGGGTTACTCCTTGATAAGGATTACTCTAATACTAATGATTGTTGATGTGTATTCATGAATATATCCTGAATTGGATTTACATCAGCTTAGTGATGTGGATGATCTTATCATCATTGTCTATACAAGACATATGAGATACACACAATCATTTTAAGACGGATATTTGGGTCAAGCAAATGATGCTATGTTCATAGCTTGAGCATATTTCCCTCCGGAATAAATGTATATCAGTCTTCATATATCTAGAAATATTGGAAAGTTCAATATGGATATATGAATATATCAAAGACACCTATGGTCATATTATACCTGACATGGGATACAAGCCCATTCAGATTGAGGAGAGATGGTGAAGTGATAGTGGACCTAAAGTTCCATATTTGAATACCATCGAGCACTCATATATCTTGCAAAATACGTCAGGCCTGACATTTTTGTTATCAATTTATTAAGAGTGCAATCCCCAAATAAAAGGTATAATTGTTAGTGTAAGGATTATCCTCAGATATGTCCGAGACACAAAAGGTCTTGATTAATTCCATCGGGGAAATCACGATGGGACCATGGTGTGATATCCTGATAATGGCTAATAATCTGATCTCAACAATGCCATATCAAAGACTGGATTTACTGGAAGAAGTATTCTGAAGGAAGCCTTCGGGATAGAATCTAAATGGGTCCTTCCAGTGATCATTCTGCCGTAATTATGAAGCATGACAAGATATACATGGCTTCGCAGAATGACTGGCCACATACGAGATCATGTGGAGATTCATTGGAATCAGCTATCATTATCTACCAAGATAATGTCACTTGTATTGCTCACGGGTTATATTTATCCTCGCGAATTACAGAAATGTAAGAGGATAATTTGCAAACAAATTATTGTGATATTCGCAATATCTCTACCAATGTTTATATTCCAGAATCAGGTTCATGGAATTGGTATGAGACAACATTGATGTTTGCAAAGTTCAGGGGGAGTAAAATCCCAAGTTATAACCTGTTGGTGATCTTCAGATCATTCATATTGTACTCTTTTTCCCTTTATGAGTTTTTCATGATGGTTTCTCATATAAGGTTTTTAACGAGACAATATAAATACAAGTGCGGATATATGCCATATTGGTTTCTCCTTATATTTTTTCCCACTGGGTTTTTAAGGAGTTTTCGATGGCATATTATTGTAATGTTTCTCCTCAATTTTTCCCACAGGGTTTTAGAAGGAGTTTTCAGTTTGCAATATACAGATGACGAATTGATAAGGGAGAGTGTTGAGAAATAAAACATGTGATCAATTGTATGGGAGTGATGCCTTCCAGGAGGTGTCTGTTGGGAAAGAGGTGTCTCCCCAACACACCCCTTCATCTTGTATATAAGTGGGTCTCCCACATTGCACTGGACAAGTGAATCATTTGGACTCTTTCTTTGTCTCTTTTACTTTCACTCTACAACAAAGAGGATGCCAAGAGACTGCTCCATCCGTGCCGAAATATAAGTCGTTCTATGATTTTCCGACAGCACCAAAAACTTCGGCAATGTACAAAAAATACCCCCGCAAACTGTCGGGATTGTCTCGCGGCCCGGCCGGAATAGCGCGTGCGTCGCCCAGCAGAATCGATTCCCGCTAGCATCGATCCCTCCCGGAATCAATCGCTGGCAGCTCGTCCCCGATTTGCTCGCACAGGGAGTCGCCGCCCTTCTTCCCCGCGTGCTCGCCCAGCACCTCGTCTCCGATCTGCTCATCCAGGGCAGCTGGCGATCTTTTCTGCTGGGCGCGTCCGGCGATCTCGTCTGCTGGGGGACCAGCAAGGTGCTTGGCTGTCAGCTCCTCGGCTGTCAAGCTCTTCAATGGTTCTCCCAGACCTGAACCTGACTCCACCTGGAGAAGAAGATGACATTATCATCCATGAAGAAGAACAAGAAGGACAAGATGCATGTTGTGATACTCCCATCTTATGCAATTTGACTCACAGCACAAGAAACCACCAAAAAACTGATTTAGACAATTCCTTGCAAAATACAGTAAAAAGGTCTTGTGTCTACTCCTTGGCAAAAATCTTGCAAAGACAGACAACAGGTCTACTGCTTACTGGCAAAGACAAGCCATGTACCCATTTTACCTTTGATGTTATATCTTGGGATAACAAAGAGTGCTCCCAGTACAAGAAGCACAACAAGTGAGATGAGAACTAGTAGTACTGGACAGTGTATTAACTGAAGTAGTGTTCTGCACAGCAAAATTGGCTGCAGTCAGCAAAAATTACAACAAACATGGCACCACTGATTTAACTGGCAGATGTGAGGATCTGGTATCATAATAAGAGAACAATAATGGAATATAATGTGAGGACCTGGTATCAGAATAAGAGAACATTAATGGAATATCTTCTGTCTAGAAATGACAGAAATCGAGTTGGAACTTCCAAAACTACACCAAATTAATTAGGAACATCACTAATCCTCACTGTCAAACTACTCCACCAAAGACAAGTACTGGCATGCTTTGTTGTAACTGGATTCACTATTTAGTCACAGGAGTACAACACAGTTCAAGAAATACTCCAACTGTCTGTATGCGGACTCCAACTGTTTATACCTAATAAACAAGTAAGACAAGGTAGCTTTTCATTCTATGCACAAGCACAAGTACCAGATGCTACTGTTATTTCAACTGTAAATTTAGCCAGCAATCATCATCAGCAAGTACAGAGTAAACTGGGACTTTGTTGTAGCTACAGAAACTGAAACAACACACACATGATGAAATTTCATATCATAGCCAACAAATATTTTACCAGAACACAGGGTGTTTTTCTCTGTATTTTCAGAAACATGGAAACAATTATTCAGAAACATGCAAACAAAAGTTTCAGTACAAACAGACAAGTGGAGTAGACAAGTTTCAGAACTGAATGTATTCGCACAGTTCAGTTTATTTGCTCGGTTTATTTAAACAGAAGTTTCAGTACAAAAATGACAAGTGGAGTAGCATGTGTTTACTTTGCATGCTCGATGTACACTAGTCTGATGAAAACAATATGCTCGAGTACATTAGTCTTTGCATAGTGGTGGTTCGAGAAATCCTGAACAACATCAAATTGGCTAAATAACTTGGCATAGAATTACCTGTTTATCATATTCCATGCAAGCTTATCAAATTGGCTAAATAACTTGGCCTAGAACTACCTGTTTATCATATTCCATACAAGCTTATCAAATTGGCTAAATAACTTGGCCTAGAATTACCTAATTTATCATATTCCATACATGCTTATCAAATTGGCTAAATAACTTGGCCTAGAACACCAATTTTAAAGTAAATTTATGAGCAGTACATTCATGAAGTTCTACTCTGAATTTAACTTTCTTTCTCTGAATTTTCTGCAGTAGGGTAATATCTCAACAGAAAACAACACTGTAAACAGGCAATTGACTAAACAGAAAACAACACTGTAATATCTGAATTCCTTGCTATGTGACTAAAACCCGGATTACTAAGATAAGGAATTGAAATGCCCACATTCATTTCAGTAAGCAAACTGCTCGATCTTGGAGGTTGGAGTACTAAGATTAAGGAGTAGCTTAATCAGAAGGGCCTAGCAAGCTAGCACAAGCATCAACAACCGTCTTAATCAATCAGAAGGGCAGGAGAAGCATTCCATTCCATACCCTTATCCGTGAATTGCAGGTAGGACTTGATCTTGGAGGGGCGTTGGGCTCTTGGCGGCGCCGCCACTCCCGGCAGGCGAGCCGGCCGCCTTCCCTCGGCGCTTGAGCAGGTCGTCGACTCCTTGTAGTACACCATCTTGGCGGAGCCGTTCCCTCCGGCAGCGGCGCTCCTTCGGGCGTGGCTGCACGCCTTCTTGAACTCCTTGAGGAGGGTTCGCCACTTGTCCATGCACATGGTCGGGGAGCGGTCGAAGCCCTGCTCGCGCATCTGGGCAGAGACTCTGAGTCGTGTTCATGGGCGCCGCCTCCGCGGTCCTCGCCGCTGCACTCCAGGAGAAGAAGCGAAGGATCCAGCCATGCCGCTCGCAGATCCGCCGGCCATGGCCAGAAAACTCCGACCTTGGCCTCACCATCTTCTCCACGGAGAAACTGAGGTGGTAGCGCGGCAGTGGAATAGAGGAGGGATACAAGGCGTGCGGGAGCAAGGCGGCAACGACGTGGTGGGGCGCAGTGAGGAAGACGCCGATGGCGGAAGAAGGCGAGCGAGGAAGAGGACGAGCAGTCCGCGACCCGTTAGAGGCGACCTGTTCGTGTCGCGCGCGAGGGCAAATTTGGAAACTCCGGAAATTTTGCAGCCTAAAAAATTTTGACTAGGATTTCCTTTAACGACTTATATTTAGGAACAGAGGGAGTAGAATGCAAAAGGCCAAAAGACATCACTAGTGTAACTCAAACAGAGTCAACAGGAGCATGCAGTTATTCCGATTGTGTGTCTTAGTTTCCTGTTATGACCATGTCTTGTGTGTCTTAGTTTCCTGTTATGACCATGTCATGCCAGTTATGTTGGACGATTCACAAAACAGCAGTTGACAACATTCTTTTATGTGGAAACTGGACATGAACCTTGAGGCTGCAAACAAAAGTAGTACTCCCTCCATCCCATAATGTAAAACATTTTTACAAACTATATGTTAGCTTGCAAAAACTTCTTATATTATGGGAATGAGGGAGCAGTAGTTAGTACGAAGCCCGATGCCCTTTTCCATGTTATGCCGCTACAGAAAATGGACACGTTCCATGTTATGCCTCTACAGAAAATGGACACGATCAATAATTGTTCCGAAGAATTCGAGGTGTCCATTAGTTCTTAACTAGAAGCAAACGCCCACGGCAACCGCGCCATTTTGTCATTTGTGTTGTGACTGAAACGTTTTTTCTCTTGTTATGTTTATACTGAACATATTATTCTAAAAAAAACAACAGGCCAATAACATGGAAAATACAATCCACTAATAACTTCATTATGTAAGAAACGATATCATTTTGTTGTCACATACCAAAATCATTTCACACCAAACAGAACATGCAAGTAAATAACTTGCAGAAAACCAATGATTATGTATCTCTATTTGTCATATGGCAAAATCTTAAATCAAAACTACCCTGACGCACACATATGTACCAACAATTGCACTATAAATAACATATGGATTCCTTACGATTGTTACAAATTCTTCAAAACAACATTCACTCTACAAAGACTTCCTTTTAATTTCAAAGTCATGGTCCCTCGTGCTAACTCTTACATGTTTCCCTGTAATCAAATATGATATAACACCTATAAAAATACTTACACTCATCTAAGAAAAGTAGATAAACTGGTTTCTTTTCCATTGCTCATATGATTGTTAACTGACATACCACTCATAAGCTTATAGGTTTGATGCTCGAAGCCAGAGCAATGGCGAACCTGAAGGAGCTTAACCTCCGGATTTACCTATCCAACTATAAATCTCTTCTTGTTCGTACTGGTTCCGAATATGCATCCAGCACCTTCAAACCTAGGTCGGATCCATTTCACATGTACTGCATCGGCACGAGGGCTGGGGCGGAGGAGAAAGCTTTTAAGAGCATGGCTGGGGTCCACCCTACCTGTCCCACACCGGAGATGATGAGATTATTCCAAGGAAACATGCTGCATGACGATGAGAGTTAACATCTGAGTACTGGAATGAAACAAACGGAATCTACCATGTTATGATGTACCGAGATTGTAGCTTTACCTAGGCATTTCTGTAATGGCCTATACAACTTATGTAGCAACACAAATATTTGAACAATTTTTAAGGGATTATTGTTGAACCATGAAGGGCAACATTCAACACAACCATGAGAACATCATTCAACACAGATAAACATTTGGTACAACAAACATCTTCACACCAAGAAAATCAAAATGATGGTATCCCTTTTAGAGAAGAAAAAGATTAGGCGGCATACATTTCACTATCTAAAAAAACCCAGTCCTAGATACTTGAACGCAGATGTAAAGTCACAAAGATAAATCAATCAATAGCATATGAACTACCATATCACAATGAAATATTTATTATCAACCTGGTAAAAGAAATTGTTATCACGAAATGCCCACATCAGGACAAGCAGAATTTTGCTATTTTATACCAACATCTGAATGATGAAAAGATGACGCATAGCAGATTATCATGTCAGCCAAAAATTTCGTTCTCAGATTTCAATTAAGCCATCAGCCTGTCAAGAAATAAAGGTGAAACATTGTCAGGCAGGCATACGCATAGTAAAAGCCAATAATTGTCACTTGTGTTCCAGTGAAGATCACATAAGTGACAGAAAACTATATTGCTCGTATGGTAGGTTTGCGACTCTTCTTTACATTATGCTCAATTGCCTTCTACTTATCTTTCCTGGGAAATTATTTTTTCAAAGAAATCAAAAACATTGATCCTCTATCTTAGGCCACCTCATTTTGTTCCAGAACTTCCATAGGAAAGAGCCAACAATTAGTAACAGGCAGAATCGTGGAACGGCGGAAATACTGTTCAAGATAGGCAACAGGCTTCTGGTTCTTTCTTGCTTTAAGGACTTTCTTCGACATATATTCGTAACACTCAATATAATTATTTCAGTTCTAGGAAAGCATGTGACGAAAAGGATAAAACAAAGGGATATCAAGGTATGATCTTAGAAAAGGATGGCTGCAAACTAATTGAAAGCGCACTGTATTGAGTCATGCATATCATGCAATATGAAACAACATTCTTCCAATTGCAGAAAGAACCGCCTTTGATGTTCTGCCGGCTCGATAGACATCAAAGTAATGTGCACTCAGGCTCTGGATCGCACTGCCCGGGCTCTTGCCGTCGAGTTGTTTGCCACTCGAGCACGTCTCTACGATGCTATGACATAGTTGCTACCAGCTGTTCGTGCAGGGATACATCCAGAGTACATCCTTTACCCGCGCAGGACTCAGATATCGGCAGGTATTGATTGGCCTGCTGTTGGAAGTCACACACCTGCACGTGGACCTCTTCTTCCAGTTTGAGACCAGGTTCTGCATCAGAGTGCACACAGTGGGTAGGACTTTTCTGCCGTGGATACTCATCGTCAGCACTTGCAGTTACCCCGTTTCAGTGGTTTTCCCCGACGTTGATGTAGCCTTTGCTATGTCTCGTTGTGTATTCCTCACCGTGTGCCTGCGCGCCGCCTAGTATGTCTAGCTGTTTAATTTGCGCAGTTATGTTGTCCGCGTGTAACCGACTCTGTGTATGGATCTGTATGTCTTAATTGACTACTGTTATGTATCTATTGCACTACTTATTCGTTGTCGTCTTACATCATGTTTGTCTCTAAACACTTGCAGTTGTTTTTACTAAACTACCCCCTGTTAAAATTTTAGCAGGATGGTTAGACCAGGTGGTCGTGGTCGTGGTCGTGCCCCCGAAAACCCACCACCGCCAGACTATATGGCAGCTATGATGCAGCAATTTGAAGTGAACCATCAATTCATACAATGCATCATGGCTCAGTTTCCACACCAGAACCAGAATGCTCAGAATCAGCCACCTGCCCCAATAACTCTACAGGAGTTTGTGCGTCTCAACCCTACGATTTATCGCAACTCTGAACAGCCACTGGACGCTGATGACTGGCTTCGCGACATCGCCTTCGAGATGGAGTCTGCCAATGTCGCCCCTGACAACCTTGTCACTTTCGCATCCTACTTCTTGAAGGGTGCCGCTGCTCAATGGTGGTCCACCCACAGGCGTTCCCTACCTGAGGGGACAGTCATTACCTGGATTGAGTTTCAGACTGCCTTCCGTGCCCATTACATTCCTCAGGGAATCATGGACCGGAAGAAGACAGAGTTTCGCAACCTCACTCAGGGCAATAGGACTGTTGAAGCTTATCAGCGTTAGTTCCTTAACCTGTCTCGCTATGCTGAAGAGGACATTCCAACTGATGCTCGTAGACAGGAGAAATTCCATAGTGGACTCCACCCAGACCTCAAGCTTGCACCTGCTGCTCAAGACTTCACCGACTTTGCCACCCTCGTGAACAAGGCTATCCTGGTCGAGACTGCTCAGATGGAGCACAAAGAGTCGCAGAAGCGCTATCGTGACGTTGGCTCATCCTCGAGCTCAGCGCAGAAGCATCGAGTCTGGATTCCTCACAACGTGTATCGTCCAGTTGTTCCTGCGCTAAGGCCGTCTTATGCTGCACCCCGACTGCCTCCTCCACCACCGAGGCAGCCAAGAGCTCAAGCTGCTCCACCACGTGCTGCTCCTCTTCGTCCTGAAGATGGTCTGTGTTTCAAGTGTCGCAAACTAGGTCACCTTGCCAAGGACTGCCGCCAGAATCCGAATCAATTGGCACTTCCTTATGCTGGCCGTGGCAATGGTCGTGGTAACAACCAGTCCCGCAACTATAATACCGGGCCTTCTGCTTATGGTCGTGGACAGGCTTACAACATTGACATTGAAGAAGTTCAGGATCAACCTGCTACTGTGATGGGTACCCTTCTCGTTAACTCAGTACCCGCTTCTGTTTTATTTGATTCAGGAGCATCGCATTCATTCGTCTCTGGCGCATTTGCATTCATGCATGGCATACAATATGAAAAGATGCATATTCCATTAGTCGTTAAACTCCCGGGGGCCATTGTCATGCTGACATGGTCGCACCTAACGTCACTGTCAAAATTGAAGGGTTGGATTTCCTTGCCTCCCCCATTGTTCCGAAGACTTCCACCATAGACCTCATTCTGGGAATGGATTGGTTGAAAGCTCACATTGCTTCAATCAATTGTGCCACCAAAGTCGTCCAACTACTTCACCCCTCTGATGAGATAGTGAACTACACCGCCCGAATTACCCGGAATGCCGAAGCTTAGATATATGCTCTGAATGCTTTGAACGCTTCACCTCTTGAGGGAATTGAGAACATTCCAGTCGTTCGCGATTTTTCGGACGTCTTTCCAGAAGAACTTCCAGGAATACCCCCGGTTAGAGCCGTTGAGTTCGTCATCGACTTGAAACCTGGCACCACCCCTATTGCTAAGCGCCCATACAAGATGCCGCCGCATGAACTCCTTGAACTTAAGGAGGAAATCGACAAGTCACTTAAAAAGGGTTTCATCCGCCCCAGTTCCTCTGCTTGGGGAGCACCTTCTCTCTTTGTTAAGAAGGATGGAACTAACCGATTGGTCCAGGACTATCGGCCTATCAACCAAGCAACAATTTAGAACAAATACCCCCTTCCCCGGATCAACGATCTTTATGATCAAAGTTGAAATGGGACAAAGTCGAAATGGATTTCATTACTGGTTTTCCCAGATCGCAGAAGGGTCATGATGCTATCTTTGTCGTCATTGACCGATTCTCAAAGGTTGCCCACTTTCTGCCAGTCAAGGAGACAATCACTGCTGGTCAGTTAGCAGACTTGTATGTTTCCAGAATTGTGTCACTCCACGGTATTCCGTTGGAGATTAGCTCAGACCGTGGCAGCCTCTTTACCTCAAGATTCTGGAACAGTTTCCAAGAAGCTATGGGAACTCATATGTCCTTTAGCACTACCTTTCACCCTCAGTCTCAGGGACAAGTTGAACGAGTCAATCAAGTGCTTGAAGATATGCTTCGAGCTTGTGTCATCTCATTCGGTAAGAAATGGGAGGAATCTCTCCCATATGCTGAATTCTCATACAACAATAGCTATCAAGCTAGTTTGAAGATGGCACCCTTTGAAGTACTCTATGGACGTAAGTGTTGAACCCCTCTGAATTGGTCAGAAACTGGGGAACGATCACTCGTTGGCCCGGACATTATTCAACAAGCTGAAGAACAAGTCTGCATTGTCCGTGAACACTTGAAAGCTGCTCAGTCTCGTCAGAAGAGCAACTATGATCGAAAACACCAGGTAATGGTTTATCAACCTGGCGAGCAAGCTTACCTTCGCGTCACCCTGATGAAGGGCACTCATAGATTTGGGATCAAGGACAAGTTAGCTCCTCGCTACATTGGCCCCTTTCGCATTCTCGCAAGACGTGGAGAAGTGGCATACCAATTGGAATTGCCGCCGAACCTTTCTCAAGTTCATGATGTCTTTCATGTGTCGCAACTCCATCGCTGCTTTAAGGATCCTATCCGAGCAGTGGATCATGAAATGCTTGAATTGCAAGAGGATCTTTCTTATCAAGAGTATCCGATCCGCATTCTTGATCAAGTTAAACGTCGAACCCGTCAGAAGGCAATCAAGTTCCTTAAAGTTCAGTGGTCAAATCATTCTGAGGATGAAGCCACTTGGGAACGCGAGGATCGTCTTCGTGAAAATACCCCGCTCTCTTTCAGCCTACCTCTTAATTCTCGGGACGAGAATTTCTTTTAGAGGAGGAGAATTGTAACATCCCCATGTAATAGCTACAGTGATCACCTTTTGATAATGCCAAGTCATCATGATTAACAGTGCTTAATCATCATTTGGATCATATCTCATTTCAAATTCCAATTCAAATTGAAATTCAAATATAAAGTGAAATAAAAGTTGTTCAAATTTGAAAACTAAAATGTTCATAATATTGCAAATAATCCAGAGGCAATTATAAAAATATAACCAACATTAATTGAAGTAGTTAAATGACTATAACAACATGGAACAGTACCAAAACAGAAGTATTTAACCCCTTTTCATTTAAATAAAATCCAAATGAAAAGATCTGGACTCCAAACCTTTTTCTAGCAGTGTTAAATAATGCACTGTAATTATTGGACTAAGTCACCTGTTTTACAAAACTCAAAGTGGGGCTGTACATTTTACAAAACAGAAACTAAAAAGGAAAAACAGAAAAGGAATAAAGGAAAAAGAAAAAGGGTCGCTGTTGCTGGGCCTAAGTCAGCCGCGACAGGCCCAACCCACCTCGCCCTCCTCCTTCGCACTGCTCACGCGCGGTCGCTCACGCCCGACCGCGCCGGTCGCTCGCGCCCGACCGCGCCGGTCGCCGGCTTGCCGTCGCAGCCACGCTCGGCCAGCTCCCGCGTCGCTACAGGGCAGCGAGGAGGATAAGACCACCCCCCTGGAAACCCTAGCCGCCCTGAGATCTTTTCCCCCTCGCTCGCCCTCTCTCTCTCGAGCTCGCCCGAAAGCCCACTCCGCCGTCGCCGTCGATCCCGCGGCGATCGAGCCCCGATCGCCTCTCCGACTAGTCCATCGCGCTCGCCGTCCTCGACTACGCCCTCTGCCCCGACTGCTTTGAGCTCGGAGCCCCCACATCAACGCCGACGAGGTCATCTTCAAGCTTCGGCCACCCGCGTCGCCGCCGTCGATTCGTCGCCGTCCATCCTCCCCACGCCCACTTTAGCACAACTACGGGCTCCCGGTGAGCCTCCGCTTCTTCCCCTCCTCGCTCGCCGTCTTTAGCTAGCCGTAGCGAGCTCCCCCGACTTGCCAGAGCCCACCGCCGCGGAGCACGTCGCCGGCGTCGTTCCGACGACCATTTGGTCGCGTGCTGCTGTCCATCTTGCTCGCCGCGTCACGCAGACCCCGCCTAGCCCCTTTGCTCCCTCGCACGCGCGCTGCAACGCCAAACCCGACCACCGCCCGTAGTCATCGCCGCCCGCCGTCGTCACCGGCGACCATTCCGGCCTCCCCAGCTCCGGCCGTGGCCACCACCGGATGCGGCATGGAGTGCACGTTCGATAGAGCCTGGCCGCACTCAAAACCGCACACCACAGAGAGAACCCGAGCTCGCCGGAGTTGCCGCCGCGCTCGGCCTCGCCGGAGAGCTCCGGTGGCCGGCGTCCGACGTGGCCGACCGGGCCCCCACCCCTGTGATGCTGACCCGCGGGCCCCGCGTGCCCAGTTGACCCGGTCAGCCGCTGACTGGGCGCCCGTGGCCCACTGACATCCGGGCCCCGCAGATTAAAACATTTTAAAAAATAAATAAAACATTAGTTAATTTGTTAATTAAAATTAATTAGTCACTGACAGTGGGTCCCTCTAACTAATTAGTTTAATTAGTTAAATTAAACTACTGGTTAATTAGTCTAGTCTATGACAGGTGGCCCCCACCTGTCAAGTTTGACTCTGGTCAGCCAGAGTTGACCGCTAACGTCACCCCACGTCATGCTGATGTCACCATTTTCTGTTTCGGATAATTCTAATTTAAGTAATTAAAATAATTCCAGAAATTAATAAAAAATTAGAAAATCATATCTTTTAAACCGTAACTCGGATGAAAATAATTTATATATGAAAAACGATCAGAAAAATATGAAGAATCCGAATAACCTATCCACATGCCTGCCACACCCCTCTAACATACTGAACATGGAACTTTTTGCCTGTTTCCAGTAGATGAATAGTGCATGACCATAGTAAAATAAATCCAAATAAATTCCTAAATTAACTAAAACAATTAGTTAGGCAATATATCACCTCTGCATATCATTTAGGCATGTCATGCATCCTTGTTGCATTTTTGCCGTGTATTTATTGTTTCTTCCCCCTCCTTCTCTCCCGATAGCCCCCGAGACTGTCGACGACACTGCCGTGTACGACGACGTCGCCGACGACCAGACCCCTTCAGCAGAGCTTCTAGGCAAGCAAAACTCCCTTGATCATCCAGATATCACCTACTCTTTCTCTCTACTGCTTGCATTAGAATTGCTTCTGTTGGTATTCCGATAGCTCCTATTCTGATGCATAGCCTGATTTCGTCGCCTGCTATTGATACATTACCTACTATCCTATGATGCTTGGTTAGGTATGTTACGTCATCAGTTGGCCCTTCACCCTTGTTCGTTTGCCATGCTTGTTATCGGGCCGTGATCACTCTGGGTGTGATATCGGAAATGTTTACACTACTGCATTACTTAAACTGTTAAAGTCGGGCTGGCCCCAAGGGTGCCTGCGAGAGAATAACATTAAAGACGAGTCGGCTCCAAGAGCACCCGCGCGTCATGTTTTACCCAGTCAGAGCGACAGGAACCCTGTTCGTCTCTGCGAGTTACTAAACATGCTTAACGGATTTGGGTATTTGATCTGAGTGGGTCGTTGGCCCTAAACGCACTACCACCACGTGGGATAATGGTTATGGGACCCTCTACGTCGTAGTATCAGCCGAAAGCTCTTCAGACGTCGCAGCTCAGAGATGCGGGCTGATTGCTGGGGTGGGCTGGTTACGTCACTTGTGTATACAGTGTCGCGCCTAGGCCCCGGCCAGTCTCGCAACGTGCAGGAGTGCAAAGGGCGATGGCCCAAGACCCCTTTGTGCTTAGGATTTAGACCGGCGTGTTGACCTCTCTGCTGAGCCTAGGTAGAATTGTGTCGTGTCGATTACCCGAGGCCGGGCATTACCCAGCAAGTGTGTCCGGCCAGATGTAATCGAGTGTGCTGGGTAACAGTAGTGCACCCTTGCAGGGAAGTTATCTATTCGAATAGCCGTGTCCACGGTAACAGGACGCTCAGAGTTGTATCTTGATCTGCTACAACTACAAATGGATACCAAGAGATTACTAAACTGTTACTACTGCTCTCGGGATCACTTTCTCGCAGGGTAGTCGAGAAAGAATCCCAGGGCATTACTACCATATGTTTGAATATATATTATACCTTGCTCTACTCTCTTCTGATGCTGCAAGATTGCTTCAAGATGCTAGTCTTCGATAGGCTAGGCCTTTCCCCCTCTGTTCCAGCATTTCTGCAGTTTAGTCCAAAGATATAGCCCCATTCCTTTGATACCAATCCATAATTAGTATAGTTCTGATGTCAGTCTTGCGAGTACTTTGGATGAGTACTCACGGTTGCTTTGCTATTCTTTTCCCCATACCCGATACTTGCGACCAGATGACGGAGCCCCGGAGCCAGACGATGCCGTAGGAGCCTACTACCAGGAGAGTCCCGGAGGCACGTACTACTGGGTTGAGCCAGCCGACCAGGAGTAGTTTAGAGGCCCTAGGCAGGAGGCCTTCACCTTTCGATCAGTATCGTTGTTTGTGCTAGCCTTCTTAAGGCAAACTTGTCTAACTATGTCTGTACTCAGATATCATTTGTGTGTATGACTTATGTATTCGGGTCCTCGTGACCCCTGGTTTGTAATATGAAGATTTATGTTTAAATTTGAGTTTAGAGTTGTGTTGTGATATCTTCCCGTGAGTCTCTGATCTCGAGCGTGCATGTTTGCGTGTATGATTAGTACACGGTCGAGCAGGGGCGTCACACGAAGCGATCTCCATAAGAGCCTTGTTCCGGCACCTTGCCAGAGAAGGAAATCATCACCGGAGGCCATCTTCATCATCCCGGCGGTCTCCATGATGAGGAGGGAGTAGTTCACCCTCGGGGCTGAGGGTATGTACCAGTAGCTATGTGTTTGATCTCTCTCTATCATGTTCTTGATTTGGCACGATCTTGATGTACCGCGAGCTTTGTTAATATAGTTGGATCATATGGTGTTTCTCCTTCTCTATCTTGTTTTGATGAATTGAGTTTTTACCTTTGAGGTTTCACTATTATTGGATTGAATATTTTGGATTTGAGAACACTTGATGTATGTCTTGCTTGTGGATACCCGTGGTGACAATGGGGTGTTCTATTGATTCACTTGATATATGTTTTGGCAATCAACTTGCGGATTCCCGTGGTGACATTGGGGTAATCTAGGCATAGAGGATGATGCACGTTTCGTCCTACTTTCTCCGGTAGAAACTTTGGGGCACTCTTTGAAATTCTTTGTGTTGGATTGAATATTATGAATCTGAAGTTGCTTGATGCATATCGTATAATTGACTCGCGGATACTTGTGGTGACATTGGAGTATCTAGGTGACATTAGAGTTGATTGATGCGTATCATATGGTGTTATTTTAGTATGAACTCTAGGGCTGTTTGTGACACTTATAGGGATGGCTCAATAGATTGATCGGAAAGGATAACTTTGAAGTGGTTTGCTACCTACAACAATTTCTTCTTATGTTCTCTGCTTGATAAGAACTTTGGAGTGATTCTTTGTCGCACGTTGAGGGATTGTTCTATGATTCAATTATGCTAGCACTGTTGAGAGATTGTACTAGTGAAAGTATGAACCCTAGGCCTTGTTTCTAAGCATTGCAATACTGTTTGTGCTCCGTTTTATCACTTGCTACCTTGCTGTTTTTATATTTTTTAGATTACAAAAACCTATATCTACTATACATACTACACTTGTATCACCATCTCTTCGCCGAACTAGTGCACCTATACAATTTACCATTGTATTGGGTGTGTTGGGGACACAAGAGATTTCTTGTATTTGATTGCAGGGTTGTTTGAGAGTGACCATCTTCATCCTACGCCTCCCACGGATTGATAAACCTTAGGTCATCCACTTGAGGGAAATTTGCTATTGCTCTACAAAACTCTGCGCTTGGAGGCCCAACAGAGTCTACAAGAATAAAAGTTGCGTAGTAGACATCAAGCTCTTTTCTGGCACCGTTGCCAGGGAGGTGAGTGCTTGAAGGTATATCTTTAGATTTTGCAATTTAATATTTTAGTTTCTTGTTTATTCACTAGTTTGGTTTTATAAAAAGAAAATTACAAAAAAAATGGAATTGAAGTTGCATCAAGTTCTTTATCTTTATGATGTCTTTCTTGAAAATGATGGATCAGAAAATTGTGCCAAAGTGTTAGAAGAAGAATTCAATAAAATGTTTGGCGTAAAATCTCTGAATGATAAGCTTGATTGCAATGTTGTTAGTATGCTTTCTATGAATATCCATGATTCTAATGATATGCAAAGCCATAAGCTTGGGGATGCTATATTTGATGAAGATGATCTTTTTAGTCCCCCTACTTTTGATGAGCAAATTTATTATGATAATTGCATGCCTCCTATTTATGATGATTACAATGATGAAAGTGGGTTTGGAAGAGTGTCAACTCTAGGTAGTAATGACCCCACTATTTTGGAGGGTGTTGAATCTTATTGTAATAATTATGAAAGTGGATTTGGAGAGGTCATGACTTTATTTAGTGATGAATCCACTATTTTGGATGAGGTTTCAATTGATTATGACAATAAAGTTGCTATCTATGATGATCATGGCGATGACATGTATGCTATAAAGAGTAATGATAACGATGAATCTTGTCATCATGATTTTAATGTTCAATTTGATTATGTCAATCAAGTATCTCATGATAGTTATTTTGTTGAGTTTGCTCCCACTACTATTGATGAGAAGAGAATTGCTTTTGAGAAGAGTAATAAAAATTCTATGCTTGTGAATCATGAAAAGAATGCTTTATGTGATAGTTATATTGTTGAATTCATTCATGACGCTACTGAAAATTACTATGAGAAAGGGACATATGCTTGTAGGTATTGCAATAATATCAAGTTTCCTCTCTATGTGTTGAAAATCTTGAAGTTTTGCTTGTTTTGCCTTCCTATGCTAGTTGATTCGTGTTCCCATGAATTGTTTGCTCATGAAATACCTATGCATAGGAAGTGTGTTAGGATTAAATGTGCTTGTCATGTGATTCATGATGCTCTCTTTGTGTTTCAATTCTTTACTTTTACGCGAGCATCATTGAAATCATCATGCCTAGCTAAAAAGGCATTAAAGAAAAGCGCTTGTTGGGAGACAACCCAACACTTATACATACTGTTTTTGTGTATTGACATGATTAAGATACTGTAGTAATCATGTTTTATAGATTTTGTTTCAATAAAGTGCCAAGTAAAGCCTTTGGGATAGTGTGGATGATAGTTGACTTGATTCTGTGAAAAAACAGAAACTTTTGCGCTCAGTCCAGAAAAATCTAAAAATCACTGGAACTTGCTTTTGATCTGAACTTTTTACACATGATTGATATAAAAATTGTCCACGTTTTCCTAATTTTTCAGATTTTTTGGAGTTACAAAAGTATAGTCATTATTCAGATCTTTACAGACTGTTCTGTTTTTGACAGATTCTGTTTTCAATGCATAGTTTGCTTGTTTTATAGTTTCTATGGCTTATATTGGTCAATATAAATTGTGGAAATGATAGAGTACAGTAGGCATTATGTGGAAACAATTATGAATCTTTTCTTGACAGTACCCAAGTGAATGATTTGTTTTACTATACTAACGCATCTCACGAAGTTCAGTTAAGTTTTGTGTGATTGAAGTTTTCAAGTTTTGGGTGAGATATCGATATGAGGAGAATAAGGATTGGCAAGACCCTAAGCTTGTGGATGCCCAAGGCACCCCAAGGTAATATTCAATGAAGGCTCAAGGGTCTAAGCTTGGGGATGCCCCGGAAGGCATCCCCTCTTTCGTCTTCAACATTATCGGTAACCTTACTTGGAGCTACATTTTTATTCATCACATGGTATGTGTTTTGCTTGGAGCGTTTTTTCATTTTTCTTGCTGTTATTTAGAATAATGTTTTGTATATTTTATTTCAATAAAAGTGTCAAGGATAGCCTTCACCATGCTTATTTTGCACGTTCATGAGTTGCTGTTTCAAAATAGAAATTTTTCCGTTATTGCTTAAATTCTCCAGAAAATTCAGAATGTGATAAAAGCTTGAAATTTTGAAACAATAAGATATGATAAATTTTATACAGCGGGGTAAATTTTCAGAATTTTTTGAGTTAAATAAGTATGGATCTTGCTTCATCCTTTACAGACTACCCTGTTTAGACAGATTGCTATTATGATTGCATTGTTTGCATATGTTTGCTTGTTTAATGATTCTATTTGAGGATAGGAGTATTACAAATGCAGAGGCATTTAGTATGCAATGTCTAATAATAATTTTAGTGATTTGTTACAGTAGAGAATGATAAGGTTTTGCATTGATTTATACTAACTTATCTCACGAGTTCTTGTTGAGTTTTGTGTGGATGAAGTTTTTAAGATTTAGGAGAAGCCATGATATGAGAAGAATTAAAGAGACACAAGAGCTCAAGCTTGGGGATGCACAAGGCATCCCAAGTTAATATTCCAAGATGTCTCAAGCATCTAAGCTCGGGGATGCCCCGGTAGGCATCCCACCTTTCTTCATCAACAATTATCGGTTAGTCTCGGTTGAGCCTAAGTTTTGGCTTCTTCACACGATGTGTGCTATTCTTGGTGTGTCCTTTTATTTTCATTTTGCTTGCTGTTTTAATAAAATCCTTGGATCTGAAATCTTGAATGAGAGAAGAGTCCTCACATAGCTACTTAATTGTTTGACTACTCATTGATCTTCACTTATATCTGTTTGGAGTAGTTTGTCATTTACTCCTGTACTTCACTTATATCCTAAGAGTAAATTATTGAATGAATTGAATATCATGAAGTTGAAATTAAATGTGCTTCATATGCTTGTCTCATGCCTAGTAGTAGTTTCACATTGGGTTTAGAAAGTAAAATTTATTGAAGTTTGACAGCCACAATATTGGTCATACAAGCAATTCATGAATGATTAGTATAAGGAAGAGAACTTTTTCACATACAAATATATTATCTTGGACATCCTTTATGATTGTGAATACCCATTAATTATTTTCAATCTTGAGCAAATTAGTTGAAGTTGGACAAGGAAGACAACGTAATGAGTTATGGTTGGGTATATTTGTATCGAAGTTATATTGTTATGGATCCTCCAATATGTGGTGCTTGTTTAGAATCTTTTGCTAGCCAAAATTTCTGTACTAAGCGGGAATACTGCTTGTGCATCCAAAATCCTTGAGCCAAGTTCTTCCATGAGTGTCCACCATATCTACCTATATACGGTATTACCCTGCCGTTCCAAGTAAATTTGCATGTGCCATCTCTAAATCTTCAAATAAACATCTGTTTTGTGTGCCCGTACCGCTCATGAAGCGGCAGGGGGTGGTCAGTATCTTCCATGCTAAGCGGGTTATTCTCACGATGGGTGTTTATTCACTTGTCATTGCACGAGAGAGGCTAGTAATTGGGATGCCCAGTCCTGTAATCAAAATGAAAAACAAATTTAATGAAACAAACTCCCCCGGAAAGTTGATTGTATGGAGGGCACCCGAGGATTCGGCTAGCCATGGCTTGTGTTTGAATGGTTGAGGGGGAGTAAACTTTACCTTTCCGCTTGGGAACCGCCAATAATGTGTTTATCATGGAAGATATTGAGAATCCTCGGTCGTGACGTTGACAGGAAAAGTACACCTCTCAAAATGTATTCATCTCTAATTTAAGCTTTGAGCTCTGGCACCTCTGTAAATCCATGCTTCCCTCTGCGAAGGGCTTATCTTTTACTTTTTCTGTTAATTTTATTTTTGTTGAGTCAATTTCTTATTCCAACCTATTCTTTAGTTGGCAAGCATCGTGTGGTGGGGAAAGATCCAGGCACATATGGCCATTCAAATATATTTGTTCATGAATTATTATTGTTGACAATTATCTCTATGATAAATAAGTTGGGAGGCGAAACATTAAGCCCCTATCTTTCTCTGTGTTCGATAGATGCTATTTGTTCTAAAAATATGCTTTGAGTATTAGCAATCATAGAAGACTATATTATAATTGAGTATGTGGAGCTCTTACTTAGACTTTGTTGAAAATAAGATGCATTGAAATTGTTTGGTGACTAATAGTATAGGTTGTTAAGTTTCAAGAGAATGCATTGTTTGAACCATAACATGTGAATAGCTTGCTACTTGATCATGAGAAATTTTATGAGAAATGAGCTACTGTTTATGATGTATAATGATGCTAGAAAAAGTGATTAGAATTATCATTGATCAAACTTGTGCACTATTCTAGCATTCACACTTCATAAATTATTTCTTTTATCATTTACCTACTCGAGGACGAGTAGGAATTAAGCTTGGGGATGCTGATACATCTCCAACGTATCTATAATTTATGAAGTATTCATGCCATGTTAGCAATAATTTCATATGGTTTTGGTGCACTTTTATATGACTTTTATATGATTTTTCATGGACTAACATATTTGCCTAGTGCCCAATGCCAGTTGCTATTTTCAGCTTGTTTTTGCTTTTCCAGAAAATCCATACCAAACGAAGTCCAAACGCGACAAAACTTTTTGATGATTTTTTTGGAACATAAGAGACCCCTGAAGCTTCGAGGGAGTACCAGAAGACCCACGAGGAGGTGACAAGGCACTAGGGCGCGCCCAGGGGGGTGGCCACGCCCTAGTACTTTGTGGGGCCCCTGTGGCACCTCTTTGCGTGATTCCAACGCCAAAAATTCTTATATATTTGGAAACCCCTGAAAGTTAACCTAGATGAGTTGTTCCGCCGCCGCAAGCCTCTGTACCGAAGTGATCTCCATCGGAGCCCTGTTCCGGCACCCTGTCGGAGAGGGAAATCATCACCGGAGGCCATCTTCATCATCCCAGCGGTCTCCATGACGAGGAGGGAGTAGTTCACCCTCGGGGCTGAGGGTATGTACCAGTAGCTATGTGTTTGATATCTCTCTCTCTCTCTCGTGTTCTTGATTTGGCACGATCTTGATGTACCACGAGCTTTGTTAATATAGTTGGATCATATTGTGTTTCTCCTTCTCTATCTTGTTTTGATGAATTGAGTTTTTACCTTCGAGGTTTCACTATTATCGGATTGAATATTTTGGATTTGAGAACACTTGATGTATGTCTTGCATGTGGATACCCGTGGTGACAATGGGGTGTTCTATTGATTCACTTGATATATGTTTTGGCAATCAACTTGCGGATTCCCGCGGTGACATTGGGGTAATCTAGGCATAGAGGTTGATGCACGTTTTTGTCTTACTTTCTCCGGTAGAAACTTTGGGGCACTCTTTGAAGTTCTTTGTGTTGTATTGAATATTATGAATCTGAAGTTGCTTGATGCATATCGTACAATTGACTCGCAGATACTTGTGGTGACATTGGAGTATCTAGGTGACATTAGAGTTGATTGATGCATATCATATGGTGTTATTTTAGTATGAACTCTAGGACTTTTTGTGACACTTATAGGGTCTGGCTCAATAGATTGATCGGAAAGGATAACTTTGAGGTGGTTTGCTACCTACAACAATTTCTTCTTATGTTCTCCGCTTGATAAGAACTTTGGAGTGATTCTTTGTCGCACGTTGAGGGATTGTTATATGATTCAATTATGCTAGCACTGTTGAGAGATTGCACTAGTGAAAGTATGAACCCTAGGCCTGTTTCTAGGCATTGCAATACCGTTTGTGCTCCGTTTTATCACTTGCTACCTTGCGGTTTTTATATTTTCAGATTACAAAAACCTGTATCTACTATCCATACTACACTTGTATCACCGTCTCTTCGCCAAACTAGTGCACCTATACAATTTACCATTGTATTGGGTGTGTTGGGGATACAAGAGATTTCTTATATTTGATTGTAGGGTTGTTTGAGAGAGACCATCTTCATCCTATGCCTCCCACGGATTGATAAACCTTAGGTCATCCACTTGAGGGAAATTTGCTACTGTCCTACAAAACTCTGCGCTTGGAGGCCCAACAGAGTCTACAAGAATAAAAGTTGCATAGTAGACATCACTTCACCATAGTTGAGAATAGTGAACCGTCGTGTACACAAGAGGGTGCTGAAGATGGATGATCTTCTAGGGGGTCACACGTATTGACGAAGTTTAGTGTGGGGCTAGAGATTTTTAATTAAGTCTCTTGTTTCACACACCCCGAAACTTAATCTAGCATCAAGAATCATCGCCTAAATTGTAGACGTAGGTAGCTAGTATTACTTGTTAAAACTGGTTAACCGCGTAACTAAAAGTTTGCTAAAACCGATTAGAGGACGTCTAACTTGGTTTTGCAGGGTATGCATATGATGTGGTATAGCCTTTGTCATGATAATGAGTTTATGTATGAGATGGTTATATCTTGTAATGTTAAGTGGCCTACGCGTCACGGCATGATGGGTGGGGCCACGAGATTGCCATGTTAATGTAAATATCATAGAGATAGCCTACAGATTATAGGTCAAGATGGCAACCGTACACGAAGGACCGCGACGTGGAGAAGGTGTACTTGGCGCGGGACGAGGAGCTATAATTTCATGCCACGACGGAATTACAGAATTTGGTGCCATGACAACGTTTTCTGAAACGATCGCCACGGCAACATTTATGAAATTGCCGCCACAACAACATTTTTGAAACGGTGGCCACGACAATGAAATATTGGCCGTCACGACGCTTCAACTGGAGATTGAAGACGTTCACGGAGGATCCTCGGCGCCCAGGGCTATACCATATCATGCTATTATGAATTGCCTGAGATGTTTACCCCTTTGTTGTTTGCACCCTTTGATTGCACAGTACTCAATTATTAGGGTGATCTCTCACTGAAAATATCAAGTTAAAAGGCGCTCTTCCCAGTGTTGCAACCGTCTACAACATTCTAGCATCTCAGAGTGCGTCATGTCCACATGAGTACAAATGAGTTGAGAGGTGTAAGACGGAGATGGTCTGACCATGTATGTAGAGAGCACTCAGTTGTCTTGAAGTTCTAGCAGAATCTTTTTGAGCTCGGAGCACAAAGCATCAAAAGATGAACAAGAGTCATATGGAGATATGATCGGCAAAATTTTGCCTACCGGTCAAATTTTTCGTCATCAGTGATGTCCGCATCAATGGCTCAGAACTAGATTTAGATCTTGAATCACTTAAAATCAATTATGAGAGATATTGATTTGAGTGGGAGCACAATTATGTATTAATTTAGTTTAATCACTAGTGCAAATTAATTATGAATTTTGTCTATGTGTAGTTTTCATTATAGTTGTAGAATTATGGCTCACTGCTACTTGTGAGTTGCGTTGGGATTTTCCCCAAAGAGGAGATGAGATGCAGTATAGTAGAGATAAGTATTTCCCTCAGTGAGAACTAAGGTTATCGAACCAGTAGGAGAATCATGCAAAGCCTCGTGAATAACACCTGCACACACAAAAGCAAATACTTGCACCCAACGCGGGCAAGAGGGTTGTCAATCCCCTTGAACTCGTTACTTCCAAGGATTAATTCTGATAGTGGTAGATAGAAAAAGTAAATTGCAAAACAAAATAAAAGTAAATAAATTGCAGCAAGGTATTTTTGGATTTTATATATGATAAAAGTAGACCCGGGGGCCATAGTTTTCACTAGAGGCGTCTCTCTCGAACACATAGCATACGGTGGGTAAACAAATAACTGTTGGGCAATTGATAGAAAAGCACATAGTTATGACGATATTCAAGGCAATGATCATGTATATATGCATCATGTCTGAGACAAGTAGATCGACTCCTGCTTGCATCTACTACTATTACTCCACCAATCGACCACTATCCAGCATGCATCTATGGTATTAAGTTCATGAAAAACAGAGTAACACCTTAAGCAAGATGACATGATGTAGACAAAGTAAACCCAATCAATATGAATAAACCCCGTCGTTTTACCCTTAAAGGCAACAATACAAATACGTGTCTTGTCCCCTTCTGTCACTGGGATACAGAGCACCGCAAGATTGAACCCATTACAAAGCACCTCTCCCACTGAATATAAATCAATCTAGTTGGCCAAACCAAACGGATAGATCGGAGAGAAATACAAAGCTATAACAATCATGCATAATAAAGTTCAGAAAAGACTCCATTACTTCTCATAAATATTTAGATCATAAACCCACAATTCATCAGATCCCAACAAACACACCGCAAAAGAAGATTACATCAGACAGAACTCCAAGAACACCGAGGAGAACATTGTATTGAAGATCAAAGAGAGAGAAGAAGCCATCTAGCTACTAGCTATGGACCCGTAGGTCTGTGGTGAACTACTCACGCATCATCGGAAGGCAACAAGGATGATGTAGAAGCCCTCCGTGATCAATTCTCCCTCCGGCATAGTACCGGAAAAGGCCTCCAGATGGGATCGCGGAAGAACAGAAGCTTGCGGCGGCTGACGGTGTCCTGGACTAAGGGGTGCCAACCTAGTCGGCCCATAGTCCTCCGGTTGGGCCTGCAGGCTCTCATCCTCATTCGGGTGGACTCCGGAAGCTACATGTCTGGATGTGATCAAGACCACATCTACCGAAGACTTGACGTATACTCCAAGACATCTCCTGCTGCCTCCATACGCGCCCCTGGATACCAACCATGTAACCCTAGATGCCCTACCTAGCGTGTATATAAGCCAGAGGGTTTAGCATGTAGAGGGGACCGAATGACAATTATATTCACCTAGCTCTAGGGTTAGATCTCTTCTTACGATCTCGAGGTAGATCAAGCTTGTACTCGATACACCATCATTAATATAATCAAAGCAGGACGTAGGGTATTACCTCTTCGAGAGGGCCCGAACCTGGGTAAACACCTGTCTTCATCGTTCCTGTTACCACCGATCCGAGATCCACAGCTCGGGACCCCCTACCCCTAGGTCTACCGGTTTTGACACTGACACTGGTGCTTTCATTGAGAGTTCCGCTGTGAGATCAATGAAAAGATCGATGGCTCGTCTGCAGATTAACTACGGCACTGGCTACGGGGACATCTACGTCTCCGGCCAACTTTTCGTATTCGGCAACATGATCTTCTGCGCCGACTCGGCGGGCCATTTGGCTCCCGTCGAGAACTACGCCCCGAATCGAATCGTAACTTTCGGAGGCTTGGAATACAACACGGATTCCTGCGGTGAGCTCGTCCTCTCAGGCTGGACGCCTTGCCTGATCGAGGGCCTATCAGACATTTGGGGCTCGACCCCGAAACCGATCTCCCTCGAGGATATCGGACCAGGCCCCCTGGCACCCCAAGACCACGCAGAGGAATCAATCACCCCCGCCTCGGGCGATCTTGTCACGGCGTCAAGCCCCGACGCTGGTCTGGATCCGGCTTCGGATGCTACATCGGGCCCAAAGTTGGCTCTAGCACTAGATCCGGAATCAACTCCGGCCCCTTACAAGGCTGAGAGCGCGTCAAGCGACCCGCCAATCATACTTCAAGTTGGCTTGGCTTATAGCCAGGCCATGAACTCCAAGGAACTATCTCACCTGAACGAGATGCTTGATCGTATCCAGTGCTTATCAATATCGGACAGTCAGACCTCAGTCTATGACAAGATCGGACTTAAAGCCGATGATCGAGAAATTTATGTCCCACCCACCACCCACCTAGTCGCCATGATCGATGATTTAACCGACGTGTTAGACTACGAGGAGGCTACCGATATGGATGAAGATGTCGACGGCCCTACAGAAACCACTTCGCCGCTGATCAACACCGGCAAGTGGACGACAACATCTACTTACGATGCATATATGGTAGATACCCCCAAGAACCCGTCAAGACGTCGGTGAAGACGCGGGAGTGGCACCAACGGGGACCCCAGCGGGCATGACGCCACCGCCGCCAATGACGGCGCGGTAGTAGACGAGGCCGGAAATCCGGGAGAGGGTTTTCAAGCCTCCCCAGGATGGCATGATAGTCCCGAAGGAATCCCCGAGGACGTGGACCCCGATGACCTCTTCGAAGGGGCTGACGACAACTACTTACCTCAATCCGAGGAGGATGAGAGCCTCAGCACTGAGGACTTTATAGTCCCCGAAGACCCCTTTGAGCAAGAACGGTTCCGGCGGTGCCTCATGGCCACCGCCTGAAGCATGAAACAGAAGCAGCAGCAGCTGCAAGCCAACGAGGACGCACTGAATGACAAGTGGGTCGAAATACTCTCGGCCAAGCAAGACCTCGAAGAACGGCGCCATAGCGCGCCTAAATCTTACCCTCGCAGGTGTTTGTTGCCTGAGTTCAACGAAGAAGTAACCGACGACGTGCCTTTAACATGCGGACGGGCTGACCAACCTGATCGAGCCCCTAGAGGGCGTTACAGGCCAACGAGGGAAGATCTCCACACCCAAACAATGACACGCCATCACGGCAAAGATCCTATCAATTACTTTGAGCCTTACGACGCACGATGCCGGATAGAGGCAAACCGGGCGCCCCCTCGATCCATCTATGGGTCAAGAGGGCCTGCGCCAGCTGGGCTTGATGGCTATGATGCCTGGATGGACAAGAACGACCGAGCTTGGAACCAAGATTATACGCGGATATCTCCCGATGACTGACGCGGCACTCCTCGGTTCCGAGGCCCCACTCACCCAATCTGTTTTACAGACAGGGTGATCGAACATCAGTTCCCCGACGGGTTCAAACCCATCAACCTCGAGTCATACGATGGCACGACTGATCCAACTGTGTGGATCGAGGATTTCCTTCTTCATATCGATATGGCTAATGGAGACGATCTCCACGCTATCAAATATTTTCCGCTCAAATTAAAGGAGCCGGCGAGGCATTGGCTGAATAGCCTGCCTCTTCACTCCATCGGGAGCTGGGAAGCACTCGAGGATGCCTTTAGGGCAAACTTCAAGGGCACTTATGTCCGACCTCCAGATGCCGACGACCTCAGCCATGTCATCCAGCAGCCCGGTGAGTCGGCAAGGAAATCCTGGAATAGGTTCTTAACTAAAAAGAACCAAATCGTAGACTGCCCCGACGCCGAGGTGATCACTGCCTTCCGGCACAATATTTGAGATGAGTGGCTTGCGCGCCAGCTCAGGGAAGATAAGCCGAGGACCATGGCGGCCCTCACCTCAGTTATGACCCGCTTTTGCATGGGAGAGGATAGTTGGCTGGCCCGCAGTACTCACAACGGCGAGGCAGGCACCTCGGAGGCCCACGACGCCAATGGCAAGCCTAGGCGCAATAAGAATAAGTGCATGCATAAAAATGGCAGGAGCGACACCGAGGATGCCGCGGTAAACGCAGGGTTCAACGGACCTAGATCTGGGAAAAGGAAGCCCCTTAAAGGGAACAAAGATGGACCCAGCCAGCTAGACAAGATCCTCAACCGACCGTGCCAGATCCATGGCACCTCAGATAAACCCGCGAACCACACCAACCGGAACTGCTGGGCCTTCAAGCAGGCCGGAATGATGGCGACGGAGGAGCAGACCGCGGCTTTCGCAGCCGAGGTACAGGCATCCGAGGAGGCAGCTCATGCAACTAAGCATACGCCCAGCTCATCAAAGTGTACATGGCCGCACAGGTCGACCTCGGTCAGGCATTCGCCCACCCCAAATAGGGGCACGGGCTCCTCGTTCACCTCCCCTGGGAAGGGCACTATGTCCCTAGGGTGCATAACTTTGCACTAAAAATTCCATGGGCAGCCGAGGAGCCAAAACATAGGAAACGTTGTGGTCGGCTCGACCGAACAGCGATGCACTTCGGGCTTGCACACCCGCAGGGCGCTGTAAAAGGCCCAAACCAGAATGGCATGACCACATGGCTTAAACCATCCAAGCGGCAACTGCACACCTCCTTAAAGGACTCGACCGACGAAAGCATCAAGCCAATGAACGGCCGAGGTCGCAGTCAGCCCATATAAACTTCGCTATCAACGAAGACCAGCTGGTCAACAGCACGGAGACGCAGACATGCGACAGGGAAGGACTCGGGCTAATCAACCCAGCCACATGTCCGCCCTATTCTTACTCCTTTTCTTCCTTTTTTCCATTGTATCTTTTACAAGTTTCTTTTGTTAAAGCTCGGCATGTACGGCTTGACCACATGAAATAAAGAAAGTGCACCCCTTAAGGTCATTAAGAATTTCCTTATATTTACTGCCTTCGAGCCAAAAGTATACTTTCATGATACAACTATCAACCAAGGGCTTCACTTTTAATCTCATGCCCGAAGTACAAGTCCGAAGTATTTATTTCGGCGTCTCGGATGTTGTGTTATATGAATCCGTTTCGAACCTCGATTTTGGTCAATAGTTGGGTTGCCCGGCTACTGTGTTTACCTCTTACGTTTTCGGTCCATTCGGCTAAGGGTGTAAAGGAAGAACTACTGCGATTGCGCTGCCAGATCGAATGGCCAAGCGCCTGAGTGGAGAAAGCCAAAAACTGACTGTCTTGGTAAGCATAAACTGGTCGGCCGTCTGAAGACAGCGTTAAGCAATGGATCGTTTGAGATCCTCCGTGTTAAACAAAGGGCTCTTTATCAAATCAGCCGAAGTGATTAGCGGCCCAAACCCTGGCTACGAAGCCAACCACTTCAAATATAGGGGGCTCGTCATCAGCCCCCACAGTCAAGCTCCTACGACTAAGTGAAAGTTATAAAACCTCTATAGTCTGATTGCCTTGTTTCCATGTGCATGGACTGCCTTCGGGAACCGAGACGTCGGCTAAGGATCAGGATTGCCTAGGAAACACCCAGTGTATAATGTACATAGCGGTTGAAGCCGACGACTGGTCACTTTCAGTTTAACACAGTCATGAAGGAGTAAAAAAAATACATAAAGCACATAATCATACGTCGGAATATAAAGCCGCATTCATTCAACACAAAAGGAAGTATTTTACATTCCATTACACTTCGATATTCTGAAGTACTATCTAAAAATACATAGTGTCCTTAGGACACTCGGCCTCGATGATCCGGGCTCCTTCTACCACCTCGGCGAGGTACTGCTCCATGGTCCGGTTCTTCCCCTCGGGGGGGGGGGGGCGTAGCCATGTCCGCCGCATTGACGCGCGAATAGTGGGTCTTCACGCGAGCGTACGCCCGCTGGGCACCCTCCAGGCACGTGGAATGCTTCCAGCACGCCACTTGGGGGATGGCCTCTCGCAGCCGGGCAAGGAACCCGAAGAAGCTGGTCGGCAGCGCCTCCGCGGGCCAAAGGTTAACGCAGAGGTCTTGGAGCGCCGGCTTCGCCCTGCGGAGGAGCTCCATCAGCTGCTTCATCTGATGATTGATGACCCACAAGTATAGGGGATCAATCATAGTCCTTTCGATAAGTAAGAGTGTCGAACCCAACGAGGAGCAGAAGGAAATGACAAGCTATTTTCAGCAAGGTATTTTCTGCAAGCACTGAAATTATCGACAACGGATAGTTTGATAGCAAGGTAATTTGTAACGGGTAACAAGTAGCATTAGTAACAAAGGTGCAGCAAGGTAGCCCAATCCTTTTTATAGCAAAGGACAGGCCGGAATGTTCTCCTATAGTAAGCAAAGCGTTTTTGAGGGCACATGGGAATTCATCTAGTCACTTTCATCATGTTTATTTGATTCGCGTTCGGTACTTTGATAATTTGATATGTGGGTGGACCGGTGCTTGGGTGCTGTTCTTACTTGAACAAGCCTCCCACTTATGATTACCCCCTCTCGCAAGCATCCGCAACTACGAAAGAAGAATTAAGATAAATCTAACCATAGCATGAAACATATGGATCCAAATCAGCCCCTTACGGAATAGCACATAAACTAGGGTTTAAGCTTCTGTCACTCTAGCAGCCCATCATCTAATTACTACTCCACAATGCCTTCCCTTAGGCCCAAGTATGGTGAAGTGTCATGTAGTCGACATTCACATGACACCACTAAAGGAAGGAACAACATACATATCATCAAAATATCGAACGAACACTACTGCAGGATGCTGCTAACGCGACACTACAATCAGAGACCCTTCGACGAAACTGTGTGCGATGCATGAATCGCAAACGGTGATGTAATAAAACCATCAAAAATGATATGAAACGTTTGCGATGGCGGAGACATTAAACATGATTCAGATTATAGTTGCGTGTGCGATGCGTGGCATACAGTTCACTCGAATGAACTATTTGCGATGAGCATAACAACAGAAACGGTCAGCCAGATGAAGGTGTGTGCGATATACGGCATACAGTTCACCCGGATGAACTGTTTGTGATTAGGCAACACAACAAAAATGGTCGGGCAGATCAAGGTGTGTGCGACAGATGGCATACAGTTCACTCGGTTGAACTGTTTGCGATGAGCCGAGACAACAAAAACGGTTCAACTTAACAAGATGTGTGTGATACGCGGCAAACAGGCAACTCGGATGAACTGTTTGCGATGATAAAAAATAACACAAATGTTTACAAGTGACAATATGTGTGTGATACCAGGCGCGCGTATGAGCTGCGTCTCCCCCGTGCCTTCCTCGATGGAGAGGGTGGTTCGAGTTTCTAAGGACATGTGTGATGTGGAGGATTTTGTGGAGGCGAGGACAGAGGGGAGAAAAAGGCCAGATTTGGGGACTGCGAGAGGAAAGAGACGATAGAGAGCGAAGAGATGATATTTATGGTGTCCCTAACCCTTGCTGAAAGTTGCTACAGTTGGTTCGTGTGTGATTATGTGTGTAGAAAAAACTTTGAAAATGCAAACGAGTTGTTTGTGATGGCAAGGAGCATCGCACATGATGCGTGGTGCGAGTACTCGTGTGTGATGATTTGTAAGTTACCCATACGCGTCCTTATGTTAACACGTGTGTGATAGCACGTGACACAACATACGGTTGTGTCCTGGGAATTGTGTGCTCCACTTAGTCTTCCCGCGCTCCAGCGAAGACTTCCCGCGCAGCCGCAGGGGTAAATTGTAAAACCCTCAACCCCCTAGCCAGCTGCTAGCTATAAATAACCACAACAATGGCCGACGGCATCGACTAACTACTGATCCCCTTGCTAGCTAGTTACCCACACATACCGGCATACCCCCAACGGCCGACGACAGGATGGAGTTGGGCGACGGCGGAATCGAGGCTGGCGGCGCGATGGTCGGCTTGGCGGTCGACGGCCATGCTGTCGCCTCTCCCGATGATGGCCAGAGGAAGTAGGAAACGCGGTACGAGCAAGATGCCAGGTTAGCCAGGGTCATCCTAAAAGCGGATAGGGATCGCCAGCGGGCGATACTGCTGGCTCGGCGCAGAGTGCGGCGGATGGTGCGGGCGGCAGAGCAGGAACCGCGACGACGCAAGGACAACTGCGGCAGTGGCGGCCACCGCACGAGGCGCTTGCTTATGTCCCAGATGGAGGAGGGCGTAGCGCCGGACGTCGCCGGGGCATGCCTGGGGGCCGTGACGGCAGCCCTGGCGAGAGCCAACGTCGTCTCGCCGGACGTCACCGGGGCAGACTCGGTGGTCGCGGTAGCCCTGGTGAGCGTTGCGCCCGGGGCAGTACCGGCGATCCCCGATGTCGAGGCTGCCCTAGCCTCGATCGATCAAGGTTTGTAGGTCATTGACTTGGCGGCCTCCGCTCCTCCTGAGCCCAGGATCGACACGCTAATGGACGATGGCAGCTGTGCGTGCTGGGTCGGCGTCAGTTGCACAGTAGCTCTTTTGTGCGCGCGCGGTTCGTTATTGTGGCACCCTGGCCCAGGGAGACCGGAACACCCCGTATTCCAGCCCAGAGATCAAGTCTTCTAGAATACGGCACTGCTTGGCATAGAACAAATCAGCTCCTTATTACAAATATTACGGGTACAAGGGTTCTGAAGGCACGAAGGTTACAGGGGGCATGGCGACACTTCGCCTGCTCAGATAGCTCTATGCTAGCAGCGGATCATCTCGAAGCGGAATAACTTCTAGTAGCAGAACATCTACGACGGCGATGGACTCCACTCCGCAGGGACTCTGGCTGGGACGCATCCTAGAGCGCAACCTCGGGATCCTCGACAAACAAGCAATCACGGCATCACCTGCAAGCTGGCATGACATGCCAGGTGAGTACTTTGAATGTACTCGCAAGCTCACAGCAACCAAAGCAATCAAGACAATCAACAGCATGGCATTTACAGGTTAATCATCCAAGATGAACATGATACTACTAGAACATCATGAGCATGGCAACAACATGAGCATGGCAACGACATGAGCATGGCAACAACATGAGCATGGCAACAACATGAGCATGGCATGTACATATAATTCATGATATGAACAGGATGATACTAGCACTCAGAGCGAACTCCGGCGACGACAGCCGGCGGCTCCGGCCACCATTTGTCGTGCTCCGACTACCGGCGAGCTCGTGGGACCGAGCCGCACCCGTCCCCGCATAGCACGGATGCCGAGGAGGACCGAGACGAGCAGGGCAACGACTGAGGCGGATGGTGGCTCGGGTGGTTTTGGGGGAGGGCAGTACGGTGGCGGGGAAGGGACGAGGGGATGCGGGAGGGCTTCGCCATGGCCGAGTGGCTTCCCTGGAGAGGAATAGCGAGGGGAGAGGCTTGGTCTGGCTCGAATTTGAGAGGTGGCCGGCGGCGAGGCTTCGGCCAGAGGAGGCACCAGAGCACTCTCGAGCTCTATGGAGTGGCTCGGGAGGTCTAGAGGAGGGTGGTGAGGAGGTGGAGGACCTAGGGAGGCCTCGGGGCTTCTTAAATAGCCGGGGCTGAGGTGGTGCCGCCACCGGATGGCATCGCGGCCGGGCGAAGCGTGTTCTGGCGAGGTCGGGCACGCGCGGGCCCTTGAGGCGACGGGAGAGGCAGAGGAGATGCTGGGCGGCGCTAGGGACACGGGGAAAGGGGACGGGGCGAGCACAGGGGCGGGCGGCCACTCAGGCGCACAGTGCACTCGCGTGCGGTGGTGGCTGGGGCCAGCGGTAGGCGCTACAGGAGGGGGTGAGGATCAGGAGGGCTACGTGGGCGACGGAGGAGGGTGGACGGCACCAGGGGACACGCGAGAACGGGCAGGAGGAAGACGCCCGAAGCAAAACGACGCAGAGCGCGCGGCCAAGGCATGCCAGGCACGCGGTCACCGCGTGGCATGGCACTCTGAGAGCACGCGGGGCTTGCAAAAGGTGTCAAATGAGTAGTCCCTTCACCCTGGAGCACCACTGAAGCATTGGTTCGTTTAAAGTGACTTTAGTATGAAGTGTAATGTCAACAGAACATTGCTGCAATAAGGTTAGACTGGATGTTGTGGTCAAGGGGGTTGATGAATGAGATAAACAAGATGTCACAGAGTCTTAGGGTAGGAAGGACTACAGTCCTGTGTATTTTGAGATCATTTGGACAAGGTTAGAGTGCAGTTGCTTTACAACTGCAAAAATTGGCCAGAATATAGATCAGGAAGTAGCACTCACATGGTTGCTTTGATGGAGCTGAAAATTGGTGGAGGATGATTATTTGAGCATATGAAGGTACCATAAAAATTTCATCCCATTTGGATGAGTATAAATGGTACTTCCTTCACAATGCTCCATACTGGACAGAAACTTGGGGGAATTTTGCAGAGAAAATTGCATGGCAAAATAATGTGATTTTTTTGCATTCTCACATTATTTAGGGATACTTAGGTCCTGGATTAATTTCATAATTTTTGAAGCAATATAAAATGTAGTTGCTTCACAAACTGAAATTGTGACCAGAAACCAAGATTGGATGGTGTGCTCACATAAATTGTTGGATGGAGGTGAAATTTGGTGGAGAGTCATGATTTGTCCATATGGAGGATATCCAAAAATTTCAACTCATTTGGATAATCCTAGCTAGTACTTCCTTCACAAAGCTTCTCTCTGGACAGAAACTTTGGGAATTTGCTAAGGAAGATTTACTAGGCAAATGAAGTTTAATTTTAGCATGTGGCAATAATTTGGATATGAGAGATTGCCCAAAAATTTTGAGGGCAATCAAGAAAATATAAATAGCACTTCCTTCACAAAGTGCCAATCTGGACAGAATAGGAAATGAATATTCCTGAATTATTTTTGAACTAGGCAAGGATGGATTTTGGCATATTTGTGGAATATATGATCCAAAGAGTTTATGAGAATTTTGTGGGAATTTTTGGAATGGCAGGAATATAGGTTGCTTCACAACCTAGGGCAAACAGGGTTATTCCTTTAATAGAAAAAGGAATATTCCCAAGAAATAAATATTGGGATTGGGCTAAGATGGAAATGACATGGCCTTGGGATAGATTTGAGAATTACAAGCCACTAGGAAGTGGCAGGAGAGAAGATTTTCCCAGGTTTCAAGACCACATAGCCACGGAAAAAGAAATTCAAATAAAAAATTCGAAGAAATCCAAAAGAAAAAAGAAAGTGCCAAAAATCGGGGTGTTACAAACCTATCCCCCTTACGATAAATCTCGTCCTCGAGATTTGGTTGCTTAGGGAACCAGTATGAATATTCTGACTTAAGGAAACCGTTTCCAACTCGGGTATTCTTTTCCTTCATATGATGTTCCCACTGAATTGCATCTGACTGACTGCCTTGCTCTGGGGTGATTTGCTTCACTGTATCCAATATTCTGACAAGTCTTTCTTCATATGTTCATCCTTGCTCTGACTTCAACTCTTTTATGTCTGCTGGCTTGTCTGATATTATCATGACCGGGATTTCCATAGGTCCGGGAGGAATTTCCCCATTGACGTGTCATTCTTATATCCAGCACTGATAGTATCAATGGAGTCGGGAACAAATTTTCTTGGTGGACATGAAACATTTATTCCTTGCATCGGGTTACTCGAGTAGATGCATGTCCTTCGGGTTCAAAACAATGCTGAGAATCATAATCGTCCTCTCGGCGGAATCTGACTGCCTGTAGGTAGTTCTGAATTACCTTGGCTGGCTCCACTGTCTCGAATCCGTACCGATGATTCGACTATCACCTTGATATGAGGTCCTTACAAACAGAGTAGACCCCTTGGGTGTGTGTTCATGGTGATTAATACGGAATCAGACTGTCTTGGGTGTCCGTACCATGTTGTTCATGCCACAATGATCATACCCGTATTGCCGGTCTTGCTCCTTCATTATTGTTTTCTTTGTCTAGATTCTTTGCTGAAAGAGCTTGGCCATAAATATCTTTAATTCTTCGGGTGACCATAGGTGCTGTTAGGTGCAATATTCCGGCAGTCATACCTTATCCTTATCCTCAGGCGGTGTAGCAACATTTAACTGGCAAGTTTATCATCTCTCAAGCCTTAACTGTAGGGCAATGATCATCCGAACCTTCGCATGAAATTGGCAAATAAATCAGTAGCCACCAGAACGGTCTTTACAACTCAGATCTGGGACATTACTGAAATAACTCAACCATGGCTCACGACGGCTAGAAAGCAGCTCAGAGCATGAGGCAGTGTTGATAAGAAGAATGTAGCAGTTCCCTAAGACGGCCGAAGAACAGCTCAGAGCATAGGGTCACTGGTACAAAAAGAAACTCAACAGCTACCCGAGACGGCCGAAAAGCAGCTTAGAACACGGGTCAGTTGTTGAAAAGAGAAATATAAAATCGGCATCCACCCCGGACGGCCGAAAGCAGCTCAGAACACAGGCGTGGTGCCGTTACCAGGAAAAAGGTAAGCAAGGGTTCATCCAGATCATATACCCGGTTCACAGTTACTTGTATAGAGCTCACTGTTGTGGTCAATCATACATGGCGGTGACAGAGGTTGATGATATCACTTTGTCGGACGTGAGGAAACTGGCCTTGATATCCACTGTCAAGATTGTTGTTCCAACATTGTCTTGCTTCATAGCTTGTCAGACATTGCATCATACTGAGGTGTATACGGGCTTTCTTCCTCTCAAGTGGTTGTCGAATCTTCACCCTACTTGCATCATCGTTCGAGTGACTTGCATGACCTTGGTAGCATGTTCACAATATATATATGGAAACGTGTGTAACTGAGCATTTGATTCCCGAGACAGACACTTGTGTCTTTACTGATACTTGCTTCTGACAAACTGTTGCGGATCTGACTCTTGGGATGCACTGCCATATGCTGCCAACTCACTGTGTACATCTTGATGACTGTTGGTAGTGCCGTACTGACGAAGATTGGATAGCTTGTGTTGGAAGCCATCTAAGAGTATCGTGCTGAGGAAGACTGAATAGCTTGTGCTCGAAGCTTTTGCCGGGATAGTGTGCTGAAGAAGACTGGGTATCGTACCTCAGAAGTTTTCTGCGGTGGCTTACCGAAGAAGACTGAGTATCTTATATTGGAAGTCATCCACATATCGTACTGAAGAAGATTGCGGAACCTTGCTTTGTAAGCTTCCCGGGTAGCGGGCAGAGGACGACTGGGTTGCTTACTCCAGAAGCTTCTCACTATGATATGCTGGCCGAATGCCATATATAAATATCCCCTTGATATTCCTTTGACTGGAAATGTACTGTTGACTTGCACACAAATTGTCTCCCATCTGGTTTATTACGATTGTGATGGCTGCACACTGAGTCAGTCTTGATGCTGATAGTTATTCCGAAATATCATTTGTATTCAGATCCGATATTCCCAATACAATGCAGTCCACTGATAATTCCATACTGTTTAGCTGAGCTTCCAAAATATTTGAACTTCTCACTGTTTCTTCGGGTCCGGTGTCGGTTGATGGGCAACTTTCATAAGGGGAAAATAAGGTAACACCGAAGGCCCAAAGAAAGAAGTCAAAAGAAACGACTAAAACAAAAGCACACACAGCATTAAGATTACATACAAGCAACATCACATTTTACAGCTCTTCACCTCACTATGCATGCCTACTTAAGCACACAATTCTCGAGGGAACTCCGGTACTATGATCTAATATGCTGTGGCGGTGTGCATGAAAATGGATCAGGGGTTGGTGTAAGCAGAGCTACACCAAGTGCTGGCTCAGCACCGGTTGCATCTAGACGGGCTTAGCGGTGAGGACGGACTTGGTGATCATGTACCGAGACACGGATGTCATGGCCACATCATCATCAAATGTACGGAAGGGGACCGTACTCGTCCAGAGAAAGGGGGTGACAAGGTGGGATAGCGGTGGAAAGCAGGGTCTGCTGGCATTGCCCTTTCCTGGTAACAAAGACCAGTAAGGGTTGCCAGAGCGGCGGGTTGGACGGCAAGATCCGGGGTAGAAACATGTCTACCACCGAAATGATAGGTGTGGCTGAAGAAAGAAAAAAAATATTGGCGCGATACCTGTGCATCAATCCTGCAAGTGATCGACACCACAAGGTACCTTCGCATCACTCTGCTAGGACAGAGATGACACCAAACACCAAAGAGCAAGAATGCAAAACTAGAGGGTGCAGGTAGTGGATCGAAACCGATGCCACCTACACTCACAAGATCAACCGTTAGCGACAAGATAATAAGTCTACATGCATGCTTTGCGGCAAACAAATGCAACAACCAAGTGCAGCAAACCGACTAGACTCTGAACTACCGGTTTCTAACGCTCGCGCGGACTAGGGTGTCCTACAGCCAGACCTGGCTCTGATACCAAGCCTTGTGGCACCCCGGCTCAGAGAGACCGGAACACCCCGTATTCCAGCCCAGAGATCAAGTCTTCTAGAATACGGCACTGCTTGGCATAGAACAAATCAGCTCTTTATTACAAATATTACGGGTACAAGGGTTCTGAAGGCATGAAGGTTACAGGGGGCACGGCGACACTTCGCCTGCTCAGATAGCTCTATGCTAGCAGCGGATCATCTCGAAGCGGAATAACTTCTAGCAGCGGAACATCTATGACGGCGATGGACTCCACTCCGCAAGGACTCTGGCAGGGACGCATCCTAGAGCGCAACCTCGGGATCCTTGACAAACAAGCAATCACGGCATCACCTGCAAGCTGGCATGACACGCCAGGTGAGTACTTTGAATGTACTCGCAAGCTCACAGCAACCAAAGCAATCAAGACAATCAACGGCATGGCATTTACAGGTTAATCATCCAAGATGAACATGATACTACTAGAACATCATGAGCATGGCAAGAACATGAGCATGGCAACGACATGAGCATGGCAACAACATGAGCATGGCATGTACATATAATTCATGATATGAACAGGATGATACTAGCACTAGCATGCAAGGGGGTCGACATGTAAGGTCTCGTGGACCAACTTACTCTGTTCGGAGGTTATCTCGTAACCACCATGAATCTCACGCTTACTTACCACCGTGATCACCATGTGATCACCTCATAATCAACCAACATCGGTATCCACGATACTATCGTGATCCTCTCATGATCACATAAAGATCAACCAACTTCTTTCTCATGGAACCGGGGTTGTTATTCAGATTATTATTACTGTTGACCCATAGTGTGACCTACTACGAACTGTGTCCATGACCGAGGACGCGGCTATCGATAGATTATACACTCTGCAGAGGTTAGTACACTGTACCCACACCACGGAACTCATGGCCTCGTGCTCCCATTCGGGTGGACCAACGACATTCCGACAAAACCAATCTATTGCATGACACTCTCCTGGCCACTCCGACAAACTCCCCTTTGGGCTATGTCCTGGGTGACCCTGATGTCAACATGTGACATCCGCCACCTCTGTGGCTGCCACCGTCGTGGCCAAACATAAACACTGTCCCAAACGGGGACCTCGGTACCATCAAAACTCGGGTCCTCAAGGCTATGGTAGCCTACCTGATCAGGGTAGCGCGCACCCATAACCTTCCCTCGTAGGAGGCACCGGCGAGATGCATGACAATAGACCGCATTAGGGCCTCCTCATCCAGGCAAGTGTGGTTGCACTGGTGAGCTCGATTCGGTGGCACCATGACTCAGCCAACAGATGTGTTCAAGTTCGATTAATGTCAGGTTCAACTTGAATGGTGATGAGCTGAGTCACAATAATATAGCATGATGAAATAACAATGCAGATGAGCATGATATCAATGCAACCATGGATGGGCAACATAACCATTTAATATCATAATATCAACAATGATAACCCATTTAATCTACGGGATGCAAATGAGCATGGCATAATGACGATGACGAATATCACAAGTATTTTCATATCAAACCATAACAATTCATATGAGCCTAGCATTATCACTAGCACCGGAAATGAGTACAAGAATACAACATGATACGAATATCCTTAGCAATTAATCATAACACTTACTAGATGAAAATGAACATGGCATAAGCAATCGGCATGGATTCACAAGCATATTCGAAGCATTCACAAAATAATTAAATGCGCAAACAATTATTAAATATTCAAGTGGAAACCATGGCTACTGCAATGCCATCATGCAAGTGGCTGTTGTGGCTTGCCTGGGGATGGAGGAACCATCGGGGAGAGGTGCGATGAACTCGCGGAAAGAATCGCCGGAAAAGTTTCCCTCCCGGCGGAGCTGTTTTAAGGGCAAGGGCAAAATGGTCATTTTCACGGTGTGACAACCTCATGAAAATGATACCATCGGAACGGGCTCGACGAACTGAGAACGTGGGCTTTGGAATCACCAGAATCGGAGTTACGGTTGCCGAGATACGGACGTTTGTTCGTTAGTCAGAAAACAAACAGAAAAGTGTCCGTTTCTGCCCTAAACTGACAAACGGCCGCAACTTAACGGTTTCGGCCGGCGGCTGGAAAATAGAAGGCGTATTTTGAGAAATACGCCTTTGCTCTAATGAAAGCGTATTTTTAACCGAAGACTTAACAGAATACGCTTTCAGAAAACAAAGACGTACTTTTCGGAAGTACGCTTCCACTTAACCATTCGCAGGCCCGGGCTTTGGTGTATGACGAGTGGGGCCGCAGGACCCACACTGGCCAGCTGGAGGAGGTCGTCGCCTACCTTCCTCTCGCCCGCGCCTGGCCGGAGCATAGGCGAACTCCGGCGACGACAACCGGCGGCTCCGGCCACCATTTGCCGCGCTCCGACTACCGGCGAGCTCGTGGGACCGAGCCGCACCCGTCCCCGCATAGCACGGACGCCGAGGAGGACCGAGACGAGCAGGGCAATGACTGAGGCGGACGGTGGCTCGAGCGGTTTTGGGGGAGGGCAGTACGGTGGCGGGGAAGGGACGAGGGGATGCGGGAGGGCTTCGCCTTGGCCGAGTGGCTACCCTGGAGAGGAATGGCGAGGGGAGAGGCTTGGTCTGGCTCGAATTTGAGAGGTGGCCGGCGGCGAGGCTTCGGCCAGAGGAGGCACCAGAGCACTCTCGAGCTCTATGGAGTGGCTCGGGAGGTCTAGAGGAGGGTGGTGAGGAGGTGGAGGAGCTCGGGAGGCCTCGGGGCTTCTTAAATAGCAGGGGCGGAGGTGGTGCCGCCACCGGATGGCACCGCGGCCGGGCGAAGCGTGTTCTGGCGAGGTCGGGCACGCGCGGGCCCTTGAGGCGACGGGAGAGGCAGAGGAGATGCTGGGCGGCGCTAGGGACGCTGGGAAAGGGGACGGGGCGAGCACAGGGGCGGGCGGCCACTCGGGCACACAGTGCACTCGCGTGCGGTGGCGTGCGATTATGTGTGTAGAAAAAACTTTGAAAATGCAAACGAGTTGTTTGTGATGGCAAGGAGCATCGCACATGATGCGTGGTGCGAGTACTCGTGTGTGATGATTTGTAAGTTACCCATACGCGTCCTTATGTTAACACGTGTGTGATAGCACGTGACACAACATACGGTTGTGTCCTGGGAATTGTGTGCTCCACTTAGTCTTCCCGCGCTCCAGCGAAGACTTCCCGCACAGCCGCAGGGGTAAATTGTAAAACCCTCAACCCCCTAGCCAGCTGCTAGCTATAAATAACCACAACAATGGCCGGCGGCGTCGACTAACTACTGATCCCCTTGCTAGCTAGTTACCCACACATACCGGCATACCCCCAACGGCCGACGACAGGATGGAGTTGGGCGACGGCGGAATCGAGGCTGGCGGCGCGATGGTCGGCTTGGCGGTCGACGACCATGCTGTCGCCTCTCCCGATGATGGCCAGAGGAAGCAGGAAACGCGGTACGAGCAAGATGCCAGGTTAGCCAGGGTCATCCTAAAAGCGGATAGGGATCGCCAGCGGGCGATACTGCTGGCTCGGCGCAGAGTGCGGCGGATGGTGCGGGCGGCAGAGCAGGAACCGCGACGACGCAAGGACAACTGCGGCAGTGGCGGCCACCGCACGAGGCGCTTGCTTATGTCCCAGATGGAGGAGGGCGTAGCGCCGGACGTCGCCGGGGCATGCCTGGAGGCCGTGACGGCAGCCCTGGCGAGAGCCAACGTCGTCTCGCCGGACGTCACCGGGGCAGACTCGGCGGTCGAGGTAGCCCTGGTGAGCGTTGCGCCCGGGGCAGTACCGGCGATCCCCGATGTCGAGGCTGCCCCAGCCTCGATCGATCAAGGTTTGTAGGTCATTGACTTGGCGGCCTCCGCTCCTCCTGAGCCCAGGATCGACACGCTAATGGACGATGGCAGCTGTGCGTGTTGGGTCGGCGTCAGTTGCACAGTAGCTCTTTTGTGCGCGCGCGGTTCGTTATTGTGGCACCCTGGCTCAGAGAGATCGGAACACCCCGTATTCCAGCCCAGAGATCAAGTCTTCTGGAATACGGCACTGCTTGGCATAGAACAAATCAGCTCCTTATTACAAATATTACGAGTACAAGGGTTCTGAAGGCACGAAGGTTACAGGGGGCATGGCGACACTTCGCCTGCTCAGATAGCTCTATGCTAGCAGCGGATCATCTCGAAGCGGAATAACTTCTAGCAGCAGAACATCTACGACGGCGATGGACTCCACTCCGCAGGGACTCTGGCTGGGACGCATCCTAGAGCGCAACCTCGGGATCCTCGACAAACAAGCAATCACGGCATCACCTGCAAGCTGGCATGACATGCCAGGTGAGTACTTTGAATGTACTCGCAAGCTCACAGCAACCAAAGCAATCAAGACAATCAACAGCATGGCATTTACAGGTTAATCATCCAAGATGAACATGATACTACTAGAACATCATGAGCATGGCAACAACATGAGCATGGCAACGACATGAGCATGGCAACAACATGAGCATGGCAACAACATGAGCATGGCATGTACATATAATTCATGATATGAACAGGATGATACTAGCACTCAGAGCGAACTCCGGCGACGACAGCCGGCGGCTCCGGCCACCATTTGCCGTGCTCCGACTACCGGCGAGCTCGTGGGACCGAGCCGCACCCGTCCCCGCATAGCACGGACGCCGAGGAGGACCGAGACGAGCAGGGCAACGACTGAGGCGGACGGTGGCTCGGGTGGTTTTGGGGGAGGGCAGTACGGTGGCGGGGAAGGGACGAGGGGATGCGGGAGGGCTTCGCCATGGCCGAGTGGCTTCCCTGGAGAGGAATGGCGAGGGGAGAGGCTTGGTCTGGCTCGAATTTGAGAGGTGGCCGGCGGCGAGGCTTCGGCCAGAGGAGGCACCAGAGCACTCTCGAGCTCTATGGAGTGGCTCGGGAGGTCTAGAGGAGGGTGGTGAGGAGGTGGAGAACCTAGGGAGGCCTCGGGGCTTCTTAAATAGCCGGGGCTGAGGTGGTGCCGCCACCGGATGGCACCGTGGCCGGGCGAAGCGTGTTCTGGCGAGGTCGGGCACGCGCGGGCCCTTGAGGCGACGGGAGAGGCAGAGGAGATGCTGGGCGGCGCTAGGGACACGGGGAAAGGGGACGGGGCGAGCACAGGGGCGGGCGGCCACTCAGGCGCACACTGCACTCGCGTGCGGTGGTGGCTGGGGCCAGCGGTAGGCGCTACAGGAGGGGGAGAGGATCAGGAGGGCTACGTGGGCGACGGAGGAGGGTGGACGGCACCAGGGGACACGCGAGAACGGGCAGGAGGAAGACGCCCGAAGCGAAACGACGCAGAGCGCGTGGCCAAGGCATGCCAGGCACGCGGTCACCGCGTGGCATGGCACTCTGAGAGCACGCGGTGCTTGCAAAAGGTGTCAAATGAGTAGTCCCTTCACCCTGGAGCACCACTGAAGCATTGGTTCGTTTAAAGTGACTTTAGTATGAAGTGTAATGTCAACAGAACATTGCTGCAGCAAGGTTAGACTGGATGTTGTGGTCAAGGGGGTTGATGAATGAGATAAACAAGATGTCACAGAGTCTTAGGGTAGGAAGGACTACAGTCCTGTGTATTTTGAGATCATTTGGACAAGGTTAGAGTGCAGTTGCTTTACAACTGCAAAAATTGGCCAGAATATAGATCAGGAAGTAGCACTCACATGGTTGCTTGGATGGAGCTGAAAATTGGGGGAGGATGATTATTTGAGCATATGAAGGTACCATAAAAATTTCATCCGATTTGGATGAGTATAAATGGTACTTCCTTCACAATGCTCCATACTGGACAGAAACTTGGGGGAATTTTGCAGATAAAATGGCATGGCAAAATAATGTGATTTTTTGTATTCTCACATTATTTAGGGATATTTAGGTCCTGGATTAATTTCATAATTTTTGAAGCAATATAAAATGTAGTTGCTTCACAAACTGAAATTGTGACCAGAAACCAAGATTGGATGGTGTGCTCACAAAGGTTGTTGGATGGAGGTAAAATTTGGTGGAGAGTCATTATTTGACCATATGGAGGATCTCCCAAAATTTCAACTCATTTGGATAAGCGTAGCTAGTACTTCCTTCACAAAGCTTCTCTTTAGACAGAAACTTTGGGAATTTGCTAAGGAATATTTACTAGGCAAATGAAGTTGAATTTTAGCATGTGGCAATAATTTGGATATGAGAGATTTCCCAAAAATTTTGAGGGCAATCAAGAAAATATAAATAGCACTTCCTTCACAAAGTGCCAATCTGGACAGAATAGGAAATGAATATTCCTGAATTATTTTTGAACTAGGCAAGGATGGATTTTGGCATATTTGTGGAATATATAATCCAAAGAATTTATGAGAATTTTGTGGGAATTTTTGGAATGGCAGGAATATAGGTTGCTTCACAACCTAGGGCAAACAGGGTTATTCCTTTAATAGAAAAAGGAATATTCCCAAGAAATAAATATTGGGATTGGGCTAAGATGGAAATGACATGGCCTTGGGATATATTTGAGAATGACAAGCCACTAGGAAGTGGCAGGAGAGAAGATTTTCCCAGGTTTCAAGACCACATAGCCACGGAAAAAGAAATTCAAATAAAAAATTCGAAGAAATCCAAAAGAAAAAGAAAGGGCCAAAAATCGGGGTGTTACAGTTATATTCTTTTAAATTAGCGAGCTAATGGTTTGTAATTTACTCGTCGAACTAGGCACTGGACCAATAATTTGAGCATATATATATATATATATATATATATATATATATATATATATATATATATATATATGCTCAATTGATTTGTTCTTGCATGTCAAATATGTCAATTGTATGCGCTGGCCTATCTGTATATTATCTAAATTTGCAATATGAACAATTAATATGCAAATGCCTTCTGGACATCGGTGGTGATCGCCACGTCAAAAACATGGACATCCTCTACTCTACCGGGCACATGCTTAAACTGAATGAACTGTGTACGATACTAATACTTTCCATGAAAATTTAAGAACTTGGCTAACAACATTTGAGTAACATATATATAGTGGTGACACTATTCGACAAAAGGCGGATCTAAGTAACACGGTACTTAACAATTCCGAACTTAAAAAATTTGACAACCATATGGTCCATATCTACATACTTAACATAGTAACAACTAGCACATTTTAAGAGGCAGAGGGCCAACAACCACAACTATCCGCTGGAAGCTGCTTGATCACGACGACTCGGCATCTCGTCAATGAAACGGAAGAACCCTCATGTGCCTTGGTAGAGCATGAGTAGAACAGTGTCTCCAATTTTCCAATGTGGATGCATTGCCACGACAAGTGAGAACTTGTTAATTTGAATGGTTCCATTTCTGCGGGAAATGCAGTACCTTGCAATCACTTTGGAGTTATTAGCAGGCACAAGTGTAATTCGACCACGCCGGGAAATCGATTCAGGAACAGCTGCAGCGGGCAATTTCTATTGCAATGTAGAATAAAAACCAATTGTAACATATCATTGAAGCTATATATAGTTTATGAACATCAACATAAAAATAAGACTTTGTACCAGCGTTTTGTGCACACAATTGGTCTTGTTCAATGTGTGCACTAGTGGTAGAACTAATCCCATCCCAAATCCAGCGTTCATACGCTGTGCTATCTTTGTCAAATTATCAACAAATTTTATGACATGCTTCAAGTCTTTCCAGTGAAATTTGGTATGCCAAGTAACATACAGATCATTAACTATGCATCCAACATATCCTGCTTAAAAGGTGGAAAGGGATTATTTATTCAGAACATGGCAGAAGAATAGTGGGCATAAATTGGTAAATAGAATTTGTTACTGCCTAGGAACAGAGTCAGAAAATGAAATCACAATTGGTTGCTTAAATAGTGATCAGTTAGTTAGAACAAATACCCCGATTTTGCTAAGTAATATGCCAACATGGAGAAAGTTGAAAGAACACTAACCTCGATCAGACTGCGATCGGCTGATGATGTTGGGGAAGTAAACATCCATGTTAATTAGACCAGGCTGTGGTGCACGCACTAGAATTTTATTGCCAGCTTTCAGTTCATAAAAGTTAGAAATTTTCTCCAAAGGTCCGCATCAAAATAGGAGTGACCATCTTTATCAAGTTTTACCCTAACTGTCATTGTAAATCCATGATGCGTTGTCAATATGACATCCATGGAGTCATCAACAAAGTAAAGGCCAAGATTTCCTTCTACACGTGTTCTTGCAAAGCAAGGGATGTACTGCTTGAAATGAAAATTAAGATCGTTAATTACATATATTGAAATAACAGAGCAACATGCAAATATGGGAGTAATTGAGAGAACAGAATAATATATAGCTGAAAGCAAAGTACAAAAATATATAATTAAATAGATAATGTAACAAAGATTTCATGCAAATATGAGAGTAATTGAATGAACAATACATCATTAATTTGCCTAATTTAGAAAAAAATCGTCTTTGACGTCTAGGCTGCATGTGGCACCATACCTTTTATCCAAATGTATCAATATACATTATATGTTCATAAATTTAGGCCATGCCAACCGTGGTAGGGTGAGATTGAACATACCGAGCACTCCCTGAAGTCATCTGGTATGGTGAGATAGAACTTCGTTTCCGACTGGCCGCGACCACACTGGCCTGATTTGTGTTGGCACTGTGGACACTTGAATGAAAACCCTCGAATCAGCTAGAAGAAAAATGAATCCATGACGATTTCCGCCGATTGATTAACAGCGACAGACGGACTGCAATAAGAGATGAGTGAATATTTTGCTAAATTAATTACCTTCTCCATGAGAAAAATCCCTGGCCCAATCCCGCAGAAAACCCCAATCGACCAGAGTCCAGAAAGTCGGTGCAAGTCGGTGCAGATAGGCGGCGGCAAGCGGTAGGGGCGAAATCCCATGCCGTTTGGAGTGCGACCGCCGCCCGCCGACGACAGCCATCGAGCTTAAGGGTGGCCACCGCGATAGAAGTTGATGAGGTGCAGAGTTGCGGAGGAGTGCGCGGCGAGTGAGTGGGGACGAAGTGGGCAGGGGGTGAGGGTTTTCTTTTTCCTTTTGGATGTGTGGGTGAACGCTGATACGTCCATTTTGCATCATGTTTTCCTACTGTTATTTATAATGTTTTTGGCCAATATAATACTTTGTAGTACCATTCTATTGCCTTTTCTCTCTTAATTTGCAAGATTTACATGAAGAGGGAGATTGCCGGTAGCTGGAATTCTGGGCCTGAAAAAGCTAAGTCAGAGATACCTATTCTGCACATCTCCAAATGAGCTGAAATTTCACGGAGAATTATTTTGGAATAAATAAAAATTATTGGAAGAAAGAAATACCAGAGGGGGCCACCCAGGTGCCCACGAGGTACCAGGGCGCACCGACCCCCCCCAGGGCGCGCCCTGGTGGGTCATGGGGCCCCTAGCTAGCCTCTCGTGCCCATCTTCTGGTATGTAAGCCCATTTGCCCTAGAAAAAAAATAAGGAGAAGACTTTCGGGACGGAACGCCGCCGTCTTGAGGTGGAACTTGGGCAGGAGCACTTTTGCTCTCCGGCGAAGCGATTCCGCCGGGGAAACATCCCTCCGGGAGGGGGAAATCAAAGCCATCATCATCACCAACAACCCTCTCATCGTGGGAGGACCAATCTTCATCAACATCTTCACCAGCACCATCTCATCTCAAACCCTAGTTCATCTCTTGTATTCAATCTTTGTATCAAAACCTCAAATTGGTACCTGTGGGTTTCTAGTAGTGTTGATTACATCTTGTAGTTGATGCTAGTTGGTTTATTTGGTGGAAGATTATATGTTCAGATCCTTGGTGATATTCAATACCCCTCTGATCTTGAACATGAATATGATTTGTGAGTAGTTACTTTTGTTCTTGAGGACATGGGGGAAGTCTTGTCATAAGTAATCATGTGAATCTGGTATTCGTTCGATATTTTGATGATATGTATGTTGTTGCTTCCATTAGTGGTGTCATTTGAACGTCAACTACATGACACTTCACCATCTTTGGGCCTAAGGGGAGGCATTGTGGAGTAGTTATTAGATGATGGGTTGCTAGAGTGACAAAAGCTTAAACCCTAGTTTATGCGCTATTCCGTAAGGGGCTGATTTGGATCCATATGTTTCATGCTATGGTTAGATTTATCTTAATTCTTCTTTTGTAGTTGCGGATGATTGCGAGAGGGGGTAATCATAAGTGGGAGGCTTGTTCAAGTAAGAACAGCACCCAAGCACCGGTCCACCCACATATCAAATTATCAAAGTAACGAACGCGAATCAAACAAACACGATGAAAGTGACTAGATGAAATTCCCATGTGTCCTCAAGAACGCTTTGCTTATTATAAGAGACCGTTCCGGCCTGTCCTTTGCTACAAAAAGGATTGGGCTACCTTGCTGCACTTTTGTTACTATTACTATTTATTGCTCGTTATAAATTATCTTGCTACCAAACTACTTGTTACCCATAATTTCAGTGCTTGCAGAAAATACCTTGCTGAAAACCACTTGTCATTTCCTTCTGCTCCTCGTTGGGTTCGACACTCTTACTTATCAAAAGGACTATGATTGATCCCCTATACTTGTGGGTCATCAAGACTCTTTTCTGGCACCGTTGCCGGGGAGTGAAGCACCTTTGGTGAGTGGAATTTGGTAAGGAAACATTTATATTACGTGCTGAAATTTACTGTCACTTGTTACTATGGAAAACAATCCTTTGAGGGGTTTGTTCGGGGTATCTTCAACTCGACCGGAAGCACAAAGAGTTGCTCCTCAACCTACTGCACCTACTGAAAATATTTATTATGAGATTCCTTCGGGTATGATAGAGAAACTGCTAGCTAATCCTTATGCAGGAGATGGAACAACACATCCTGATATGCACCTAATCTATGTGGATGAAGTTTGTGGATTATTTAAGCTTGCAGGTCTATGCGGAGATGAAGTTAAGAAGAAGGTTTTCCCTTTATATTTGAAGGGAAAGGCATTGACATGGTATAGGCTATGTGTTGATATTGGAACGTGGGATTGAAACCGATTGAGATTGGAATTTCATCAAAAGTTTTATCCTATGCATCTGGTTCATCGTGATCGGAATTATATATATAATTTTTGTCCTCGTGAAGGAGAAAGCATCGCTCAAGCTCGGGGGAGGCTTAAGTACATGATGTACACATGCCCCAATCATGAGCTCTCAAAGGAAATTATCTTACAGAATTTTTATGATCGGCTTTCACATAATGATCAAACCATGCTCGATTCTTCTTTAATTGGTTCCTTCATGAAGAAAACTATTGAATTCAGATGGGATCTTCTGGAAAGAATTAAACGCAACTCTGAAAATTGGGGACTCAACAAAGGTAACGAGTCAGGTATAATACTTAAGTTTGATTGTGTTAAATATTTTATGGATACCGACGCTTTTCATAAGTTTAGCACTAAATATGGACTTGACTCTGAGATAGTAGCTTCCTTTTGTGAATCATTTGCTACTCATGTTGATCTCCCTAAGAAGAAGTGGTTTAAATATCACCCACCTATTAATGACAAGATTGAGGAACCCATTATAGCTAAAGATGAAACTATCATTTACAATGTTGATCCAGTTGTGCCTACTACTTACATTGAGAAACCACCCTTTCCTGTTAGGATAAAGGAACATGCTAAAGTTTCAACCGTGGTTAACAAAAGTAATATTAGAACACCTAGACCCTCTGAACAAATTCAAATTGAACCTAATGTTGCTATGGTTAAAGATCTCTTGGTCGATAATATTGATGGGCATGTTATTTACTTTTGCGATGATGCTGCTAGAATTGCCAAACCTGTTAGAAATGAACGAGATATGCTAGATAAGAATAAACCCATAATGGGCATGCCTGACGTCTCTGTTAAAATTGGAGATCATTGCTATCATGGTTTATGTGACATGGGTGCTAGTGTTAGTGCTATTCTTTTTACTTTATATCAAGAAATTATGAATGATATTGCACCTGCTGAGATTGAAGACATTGATGTCACTATTAAGCTTGCAAATAGAGATACTATTTCATCGCTTGGGATCGTTAGAGATGTTGAAGTCTTTTGTGGTAAGATCAAGTACCCCACTGATTTCTTAGTACTTGGTTCTGAACAAGATAATTTTTGTCCCATTATATTTGGTAGGCCTTTCTTGAATACCGTTAATGCTGAAATTGATTGTGCCAAAGAAAAGGTTGGAGTTAAGTTTGGTGATGTATCTCATGAATTCAATTTCTCTAAGTTTAATAGACAACCACATGATAAAGAATTGCCTAGTAAGGATGAAATTATTGGTCTTGCTTCTATTGCCGTACCTCCTACTGATCCGTTTGAACAATATTTGCTAGACCATGAAAATGATATGCATATGAATGAAAGAAATGAAACAGATAAGATGTTCTTTGATCAACTAGCTATCCTTAAACACAATTTGCCTGTTGAAACTCTTGGAGGTCCTCCTCCACCTAAAGGTGATCCCATGTTTGAGTTGAAACAATTGCCCGATACATTGAAATATGCTTATCTTGATGAAAAGAAAATATATCCTGCTATTATTAGTGCTAACCTTTCAGAGCATGAAGAAAAGTGGTTACTTAAAACTCTGAGGAAGCACCGCGCTGCTATTGGATATATTCTTGATGATCTTAAGGGCATTAGTCCCACTCTATATCAGCACAAAATTAATATGGAACCGGATGCTAAGCCGGTTGTTGATTACCAACAACGATTAAATCCTAAGATGAAGGACGTGGTAAGAACTGAAATATTAAAGCTTCTGGAAGCAGGTATAATCTATCCCATAGCTGATAGTAGATGGGTAAGTCATGTACATTGTGTTCCTAAGAAAGGAGCTATAACCGGTGTTCCCAATGATAAAAATGAACTCATTCCACAAAGAATTGTAACTGGTTATAGGATGGTAATTGATTTTTGAAAATTAAACAAAGCTACTAGAAAAGATCATTACCCCTTGCCTTTTATAGACCAAATGTTATAAAGATTATCTAAGCACACACACTTTTGTTTTCTGGATGGATATTCTGGCTTCTCTCAAATACCTGTATCACAGGAAGATCAAGAGAAAACTACTTTTACTTGCCCTTTCGGAACTTATGCTTATAGACATATGCCTTTTGGTTTATGCAATGCACCTGCTACCTTTCAAAAATGTATGATGGCTATATCCTCTGATTTTTGTGAAAAGATTGTTGAGGTGTTCATGGATGCTTTTTCCGTTTACGGGACTTCTTTTGATGATTGCTTAAGCAACCTTGATCGAGTTTTGCAGAGATGTGAACAAACTAACCTTGTCTTGAATTGGGAGAAGTGCCACTTTATGGTGAATGAAGGTATTGTCTTGGGGCATAAAATTTCTGAACGAGGTATTGAAGTAGACAAAGCCAAGGTTGATGCAATTGAGAAAATGCCGTGTCCTAAAGATATTAAAGGTATAAGAAGTTTCCTTGGTCATGCTGCCTTCTATAGAAGGTTTATTAAAGACTTCTCTAAAATTTCTAGGCCTCTTACTAATCTCTTGCAAAAGGATGTTCTATTTGTTTTTGATGATGATTGTGTAGAAGCCTTTGAAACACTTAAGAAAGCCTTAACCTCTACACCTATTGTTCGACCACCTAATTGGAACTTACCTTTTGAAATTATGTGTGATGATATTGATTATGCTATTGGTGCTATTCTAGGACAAAGAGTTGATAAAAAAATAAATGTTATCCATTATGCTAGTAAAACTCTAGACAGCGCTCAAAGAAATTATGCTACACTGAGAAAGAATTTTTAGCAGTTGTGTTTGCATGTGACAAATTTAGATCTTACATAGTTGATTCTAAAGTAATTGTTCACACCGATCATGCTGCTATTAAATATCTTATGGAAGAGAAAGATGCTAAACCTAGATTCATTAGGTGGGTACTATTGCTACAAGAATTTGATTTGCATATTACTGATAGGAAGGGAGCTGAGAATCCCGTAGCTGATAATTTGTCTAGGTTAGAAAATATTCTTGATGACCCACTACCTATTGATGATAGTTTTCCTGATGAGCAACTAGCTGTTATAAATGCTTCTCATAATACTCCTTGGTATGCAGACTATGCTAATTACATCGTTGCTAAATTTATACCACCTAGTTTTACATACCAACAAAAGAAAAAGTTCTTCTTTGATTTAAGACATTACTTCTGGGATGACCCACATCTTTTTAAAGAAGGAGTAGATGGTATTATTAGATGTTGTATACCTGAGCATGAACAGGAACAAATCCTACGGAAGTGTCATTCCGAGGCTTATGGAGGACACCACGCTGGAGATAGAACCGCACATAAGGAATTACAATCTGGTTTTTATTGGCCTACTCTCTTCAAGGATGCTCGTAAGTTTGTCTTAGCTTGTGATGAATGTCAAAGAATCGGTAATATTGGTAGACGTCGGGAAATGCCTATGAATTATTCACTTGTTATTAAACCATTTGATGTTTGGGGATTTGATTATATGGGACCTTTTCCTTCCTCCAATGGGTATACTCATATTCTAGTTGATGTTGATTATGTTACTAAGTGGGTAGAAGCTATTCCAACTAGTAGTGTTGATCATAACACTTCTATTAAAATGCTTAAAGAAGTTATTTTCCTGAGGTTTGGAGTCCCTAGATATTTAATGACTGATGGTGGTTCACATTTTATTCATGGTACATTCCGTAAACTCCTTGCTTAATACGATGTGAACCATATAATTGCATCTCCTTATCATCCTCAATCTAGCGGTCAAGTTGAATTGAGCAATAGAGAAATAAAGTTAATTTTGCAAAATACCGTCAATAGATCTAGAAAAAATTGGTCTAATAAACTTGATGATGCATTATGGGCTTATAGAACCGCTTACAAGAATCCTATGGGTATGTCTCCATATAAAATGGTCTATGGAAAAGCATGTCATTTACCTCTTGAGCTAGAACATAAAGCATATTGGGCAATCAAAGAACTTAATTATGATTTTAAACTTGTCTGTGAGAAGAGGTTATTTCACATTAGCTCGTTATAGATGAATGGAGAACCCAAGCTTATGAAAATGCCAAGTTGTTTAAGGAAAAAGTTAAAAGATGGCATGATAAAAGAATTCAAAAACGGGAATTCAAAGTGGGTGAGTATGTCCTATTGTACAATTCTCGTTTCAGATTTTTTGCAGGAAAACTTCTCTCTAAATGGGAAGGACCTTATATCATCGAAGAAGTTTATCGTTCTGGAGCTATTAAGATCAACAACTCCGAAGGCACTAATCCGAAGGTGGTCAATGGACAAAGAATTAAGCACTATATCTCAGGTACACCTATTAATGTTGAAACTAACATTATTCAAACTATGACACCGGAGGAACACATAAGAGAGACCTTCCAGAACACTCCAGAACCTTGAAAAGGAATAGGTACGTGATACGGTAAGTAAACTGACTCCAAAAATTCCATAAAAATATTTTCTGTCAGTTTTGGAATATTAGAAAAAATACCAAAATAAGGAACAACCGAGGGGACGCACGAGGTGCACACGAGGCACCAGGGCTCGTCCACCCCCCAGGGCGTGCCCTGGTGGCTCGTGGGCCCCTCGTGAGCCTTCCCGACTCCGTTTTCTTCTGGAATACTTGTTTTGCAAGATAAAAATTCTTTATATATACTCCTGGATGTTTTGACCACCGTATCACAGAAATATCCTCTGCTTTTGTTTCAGGCTATTTTTCGGGTAGATCTGAAAGTATGTCATCCCAAGATTCGGTTGGAGAGAGCCATGTTTCCCGCGCTGCTGTAAACCCAAGAGCCTATGATGATGATCATTATGGGTGGTTAAACAATGAGGAGGTCGAGGGTGACTTAAAGAGGCTGGATTCCATGGAGCAGGAGGAAACCTCCCGACCACAACCCGGAGACATGCATGTGGAATACGGGGGATCGAGCTTGCCGAATATGGTTAAACCTCCCAACGCTCAGTTTATTTCTTATCGTAACCTGAAAAAGAGTGTTGCTTCTTTTCCTTCAGTCAGGAAACACCCTTGGGTGGATGTTGCATTAATTGTCCCTTGGAAGCTCCGGAAGGAAATTATGGATCTTAAACACCAAGTCAATAAGCTTGAAGAGGAAAACCGCATCCTCAGGGACATCATCGCCAAGAACATACCACCATCATCACCGAAGAAGGAAACTTGAGTACACGGGTATGGGCACTCCCCTTCTCTTGTGCCAAGCTTGGGGGAGGTGCCCCGGTATTGTATCACCATCACTTTTATTATCTTTACCTACTTTAGTTCGATCCTTAGTTATTTCGTGATTTAGTTGAATAAAAGTTTAGTATGATCTATTTTCGAGTGCTAGTTTCATGATCTACCTATCTCTGTAATCGAGTTGAGAGTTATATAATAAAGAGTAGTTTGAGTTTTGCTTCTTTACTTCTATGTTTAAATCTTAGCAATGAAAAAAATGAAAAAAATCATATGCTAATCTCATGGAGAGTAATAACTTTACATAAAGAAAAGTATAAGAGGTAAAATTTATTGGAAGTTGACAAACATAGCATTGGTCAATGATGCAATTCATGAAAGAATTAATAAGCGAAGAGAAGATTCACATATAAATATACTATCTTGGACATCTTTTATGATTGTGAGCCCCCATTAAATATTTTATGTCAAATTGTTGACGTTGGACAAGGAAGGCAACGTAATGAATTATGTTTGCTTATATTCACATAGAAGTTATATTTTTATAGATCCTTCAACATGTGGTGCTTGCTCAATATCTTTGCTAGCCAAAAATCCGCACTAAGTAGAGATACTACTTGTGCATCCAAAAACCCTTAAACCCAGTTTCATGTTATGAGAGTCCACTATATCTACCTATGGATTGAATAAGATCCTTCAAGTAAGTTATCATCGGTGCACAAGGCAATAAAAATTGCTTCTAAATATGTATGATCTTTTATTGTAAGGGAAAATAAGCTTTATATGATCTTGTGATGGTAAAGAAATAAAAGCGACGGACTGCATAATAAAGGTTGCTATCACAAGGGGCAATATAAAGTGACGTTCCTTTGCATTAAGAGTTTGCACATACAAAAATAAAAAACGCATGACAACCTCTGCTTCCCTCTGCGAAGGGCCTATCTTTTACTTTTATGTATTTACTTTTCATGCAAGAGTCAATTGTGTTCTTCTCTATTCCTTTTTATGTTTCTCTTTTACAAGCATCATGTGGTGGGGAAAGATCTAAGCATATATATCCAGTTGGATATGAGTGATCATGAGTTATTATTGTTGACATTGCCCTCGAGGTAAATGAGTTGGGAGGCAAAATTATAAGCCCCTATCTTTCTATGTGTCTGGTTGAAACGTTTGCTCCATATATATATATATATATATATATATATATATATATATATATATATATATATATATATATATATATGTGTGTGTGTGTGTGTGTGTGTGTGTGTGTGTGTGTGTGTGTGTGTGTGTGTGTGTGTCGTGAGTGTCAGCAATCATAGAAGACTAAATGATGGTTGAGTATGTGGACTTGCTAAATAAAAGCTCCTACATGAGACTCTTCTTGAAATTATGATGAATTGCAATTGCCTTGTTGACTGAGAACATAGTTTGTTAGTTTTCAAGAAAGTTTATGCCTTATACTTTGTTGTTGTGATGAATTGTTACTTGCTCATGAGAAGTTTTATGATGATAATATATTGCTGCTATGATATTGGTCATGATGCTGCTATGTCCGTATTTTGTTTTTATCGACACCTCTCTCTCTAAACATGTGGTCATGATTATCGATATCGGCTTTCGCTTGAGGACAAGCGAAGTCTAAGCTTGGGGGAGTTGATACGTCCATTTTGCATCATGTTTTCCTACTGTTATTTATAATGTTTTTGGCCAATATAATACTTTGTAGTACCATTCTAATGCCTTTTCTCTCTTAATTTGCAAGATTTACATGAAGAGGGAGATTGCCAGCAGTTGGAATTCTGGGCCTGAAAAAGCTATGTCAGAGATACCTATTCTGCACATCTCCAAATGAGCTGAAATTTCACGGAGAATTATTTTGGAATAAATAAAAAATATTTAAAGAAAGAAATACCAGATGGGGCCACCCAGGTGCCCACGAGGCACCAGGGCGTGCTCTGGTGGCTCGTGGGGCCCATGGCCAGCCTTCGGTGCCCATCTTCTGGTATATAAGCCCATTTGCCCTAGAAAAAAATAAGGAGAAGACTTTCGGGACGGAATGCTGCCGTCTCGAGGCAGAACTTGGGCAGGAGCACTTTTGCTCTCCGGCGGAGCGATTCCGCCGGGGAAACTTCCCTCCGGGAGGGGGAAATCGAAGCCATCGTCATCACCAACAACCCTCTCATCATGGGAGGACCAATCTTCATCAACATCTTCACCAGCACCATCTCATCTCAAACCCTAGTTCATCTCTTGTATTCAATCTTTGTATCAAAGATTGGTACCTGTGGGTTGCTAGTAGTGTTGATTACATCTTGTAGTTGATGCTAGTTGGTTTATTTGGTGGAAGATTATATGTTCAGATCCTTAATGATATTCAACACCCCTCTGATCTTGAACATGAATATGATTTGTGAGTAGTTACTTTTGTTCTTGAGGACATGGGAGAAGTCTTGTCATAAGTAATCATGTGAATTTGGTATTCGTTCGATATTTTGATGATATGTACGTTGTTGCTTCCTTTAGTGGTGTCATGTGAATGTCGACTACATGACACTTCACCATCTTTGGGCCTAAGGGAAGGCATTGTGGAGTAGTTATTAGATGACGGGTTGCTAGAGTGATAGAAGCTTAAACCCTAGTTTATGCGCTATTTCGTAAGGGGCTGATTTGGATCCATATGTTTCATGCTATGGTTAGATTTATCTTAATTCTTCTTTTGTAGTTGCGGATGCTTGCGAGAGGGGGTAATCATAAGTGGGAGGCTTGTTCAAGTAAGAACAGCACCCAAGCACCGGCCCACCCACATATCAAATTATCAAAGTAACGAACGCGAATCAAACAAACATGATGAAAGTGACTAGATGAAATTCCCGTGTGTCCTCAAGAAGGCTTTGCTTATTATAAGAGACCGTTCCGGCCTGTCCTTTGCTACAAAAAGGATTGGGCTACCTCATTGCACTTTTGTTACCATTACTATTTATTGCTCGTTATAAATTATCTTGCTACCAAACTACTTGTTACCCATAATTTCAGTGCTTGCAGAAAATACCTTGCTGAAAACCGCTTATCATTTCCTTCTGCTCCTCGTTGGGTTCGACACTCTTACTTATCAAAAGGACTACGATTAATCTCCTATACTTGTGGGTCATCAAACGCACACGGTTCGCAGAGGCGACGGAGATGAACCTGTTGGAAATATGCCCTAGAGGCAATAATAAAATGGTTATTATTATATTTCCTTGTTCGTGATAATTGTCTATTGTTCATGCTATAATTGTACTAACCGGAAACCGTAATACATGTGTGAATACATAGACCACACCATGTCCCTAGTGAGCCTCTAGTTGACTAGTTCGTTGGTCAATAGATGGTCATGGTTTCCTGACCATGGACATTGGATGTCGTTGATAACGGGATCACATCATTAGGAGAATGATGTGATGGACAAGACCCAATCCTAAGCATAGCACAAGATCGTGTAGTTCGTCTGCTAGAGCTTTTCTAATGTCAAGTATCATTTCCTTAGACCATGAGATTGTGCAACTCCCGGATACCGTAGGAATGCTTTGGGTGTATCAAACGTCACAACGTAACTGGGTGACTATAAAGGTGCACTACAGGTATCTCCGAAAGTGTCTGTTGGGTTGGCACGAATCGAGACTGGGATTTGTCACTCCGTGTGACGGAGAGGTATCTCTGGGCCCACTCGGTAATACATCTTCATAATGAGCTCAATGTGACTAAGGAGTTAGTCACGGGATCATGTGTTACGGAACGAGTAAAGAGACTTGCCGGTAACGAGATTGAACAAGGTATAGGGATACCGACGATCGAATCTCGGGCAAGTAACATACCGATGGACAAAGGGAATTGTATACGGGATTAATTGAATCCCCGACATCGTGGTTCATCCGATGAGATCATCGTGGAACATGTGGGAGCCAATATGGGTATCCAGATCCCGCTATTGGTTATTGGCCGGAGAGGTGTCTCGGTCATGTCTGCATGGTTCCCGAACCCGTAGGGTCTACACACTTAAGGTTCGGTGACGCTAGAGTTGTAATGGGAATTGTATGTGGTTACCGAAAGTTTTTCGGAGTCCCGGATGAGATCCCGGACGTCACGAGGAGTTCCGGAATGGTCCGGAGGTAAAGATTTATATATGGGAAGTCCTATTTTGGCCACCGGAAAATGTTCGGGATTTTTCGGTATTGTACCGGGAAGGTTCTAGAAGGTTCCGGAGTGGGGCCCACCTGCATGGGGGGACCCACATGAACGTGGGTAGTGGGGGCAAGGCCCCACACCCCTGGTCAAGGCGCACCAAGATCCCCCCTTAGAAGGAATAAGATCATATCCCGGAGGGATAAGATCAAGATCCCTAAAAAGGGGGGATAACAATCGGTGGGGAAGGGAAAGGATGGGATTTCTTTCCTCCCACCTTTGCCAACGCCCCAATGGACTTGGAGGGCAAGAAACCAGCCCCCTCCACCCCTATATATAGTGGGGAGGCGCATGGGAGCTGTACCCCTTCCCTGGCGCAGCCCTCCCTCCTCCTACACCTCCTCCTCCTCTGTAGTGCTGAGCGAAGCTCTGCCGGAGAACCACGAGCTCCACCGCCACCACGCCGTCGTGCTGCCGGAGCTCTCCCTAAACTTCTCCTCCCCCCTTGCTGGATCAAGAAGGAGGAGACGTCCCCGGGCTGTGCGTGTGTTGAACGCGGAGGCGCCGTCCGTACGACGCTTGGATCGGATCTTCCGCGATTTGAATCGCCGCGAGTACGACTCCATCAACCGCGTTCTTTGCAACACTTCCGCTTAGCGATCTTCAAGGGTATGAAGATGCACTCCCTCTCTCTTGTTGCTAGCATCTCCTAGATTGATCTTGGTGACACGTATGAAAATTTTGAATTATTACTACGTTCCCCAACAGTGGCATCATGAGCTAGGTCTATGCGTAGATTCTATGCACGAGTAGAACACAAGTAGTTGTGGGCGATGATTTGGTCAATTTGATTGCCGTTAATAGTCCTATCTTGATTCGGCGGTATTGTGGGATGAAGCGGCCCGGACCGACTTTACACGTACGCTTACGTGAGACTGGTTCCACCGCCTGACATGCACTTGTTGCATAAGGTGGCTAGCGGGTGTCTGTCTCTCCCACTTTAGTCGGATCGGATTCGATGAAGAGGGTCCTTATGAAGGGTAAATAGCAATTGGCATATCACCGTTGTGGCTTTTGCGTAGGTAAGAAACGTTCTTGCTAGAAACCCATAGCAGCCACGTAAAACTTGCAACAACAATTAGAGGACGTCTAACTTGTTTTTGCAGGGTATGCTATGTGATGTGATATGGCCAAAAGGATGTGATGAAATATATGTGATGTATGAGATTGATCATGTTCTTGTAATAGGAATCACGACTTGCATGTCGATGAGTATGACAACCGGCAGGAGCCATAGGAGTTGTCTTAATTTATTGTATGACCTGCGTGTCAATCAAAAACGCCATGTAATTACTTTACTTTATTGCTTACCGTTAGCCATAGTAGTAGAAGTAATAGTTGACGAGACAACTTCATGAAGACACGATGATGGAGATCATGATGATGGCGATCATGGTGTCGTGCCGGTGACGATGGTGATCATGCCGCGCCCCGAAGATGGAGATCAAAGGCACAAGATGATATTGGCCATATCATGTCACTTTATGATTTGCATGTGATGTTTATCATGTTTTTACATCTTATTTGCTTAGAACGACGGTAGCATAAATAAGATGATCCCTCACTAAAATTTCAAGAAATGTGTTCCCCCTAAGTGTGCACCGTTGCGAAGGATCGTTGTTTCGAAGCACCACGTGATGATCGGGTGTGATAGATTCTAACGTTCGCATACAACGGGTGTAAGCCAGATTTACACACGCGAAACACTTAGGTTGACTTGACGAGCCTAGCATGTACAGACATGGCCTCGGAACACGAGAGACCGAAAGGTCAAACATGAGTCGTATAGTAGATGCGATCAACATGGAGATGTTCACCATTGATGACTAGTCCGTCTCACGTGATGATCGGACACGGCCTAGTCGATATGGATCATGTATCACTTAGATGACTAGAGGGATGTCTATCTGAGTGGGAGTTCATTAAATAATTTGATTAGATGAACTTAATTATCATGAACTTAGTCTAAAATTGTCTTTACAATATATCTTGTAGATCCAATGGCCCACGCTAATGTTGCCCTCAACTTCAACGCGTTCCTAGAGAAAACCAAGCTGAAAGACGATGGAAGCAACTATACGGACTGGGTCCGTAACTTGAGGATCATCCTCATAGCTTCCAAGAAAGCATATGTCCTTGATGCACCGGTAGGTGACGCACCCATTTTCCCAGCAACTCAAGACGTTATGAACGCCTGGCAGTCGCGTAGTGATGATTACTCCCTGGTTTAGTGTGGCATGCTTTACAGCTTAGAACCGGGGCTCCAAAAGCGTTTTGAGCAACACGGAGCATATGAGATGTTCCAAGAGCTGAGAATGGTTTTCCAAGCTCATGCCCGGGTCGAGAGATATGAAGTCTCCGACAAGTTCTTCAGTTGTAAGATGGAGGAAAATAGTTCTGTCAGCGAGCACATACTCAAAATGTCTGGGTTGCACAACCGCTTGTCTCAGCTGGGAGTTAATCTTTCGGATGACTCGGTTATTGACAGAATCCTCCAGTCGCTTCCACCTAGCTACAAGAGCTTTGTGATGAACTTCAATATGCAAGGGATGGAGAAGTCCATTCCTGAGTTATATTCGATGCTGAAATCAGCGGAGGTGGAGATCAAAAAGGAACATCAAGTGTTGATGGTGAATAAGACCACCAGTTTCAAGAAAGGCAAGGGTAAGAAGAACTTCAAGAAGGACGGCAAAGCAGTTGCCGCGCCCGGTAAATCAGTTGCCGGGAAGAAGCCCAAGAATGGACCCAAGCCTGAGACTGAGTGCTTTTATTGCAAGGGAACCTGTCACTGGAAGCGGAACTTCCCCAAGTACTTAGCGGATAAGAAGGCCGGTAACGTCAAAGGTATATATGATATACATGTTATTGATGTGTACCTTACCAGCGCTCGTAGTAGCTCCTGGGTATTTGATACCGGTGCGGTTGCTCACATTTGTAACTCAAAACAGGAGCTGCGGAATAAGCGGAGACTGGCGAAGGACGAGGTGACGATGCGCGTCGGGAATGGTTCCAAGGTCGATGTGATCGCCATCGGCACGCTGCCTCTACATCTACCTTCGGGATTAGTTTTAAACCTCAATAATTGTTATTTAGTACCAGCTTTGAGCATGAACATTGTATCTGGATCTCGTTTGATGCGAGATGGCTACTCATTTAAATCCGAGAATAATGGTTGTTCTATTTATATGAGAGATATGTTTTATGGTCATGCCCCGCTGGTCAATGGTTTATTTTTATTGAATCTCGAACGTGATGTTACACATATTCATAGTGTGAATACCAAACGATGTAAGGTTGATAATGATAGTCCCACATACTTGTGGCACTGCTGCCTTGGTCATATTGGTGTCAAACGCATGAAGAAACTCCATGCAGATGGACTTTTGGAGTCTCTTGATTATGAATCATTTGACACGTACGAACCATGCCTCATGGGCAAGATGACTAAGACTCCGTTCTCCGGAACAATGGAGCGAGCAACCAACTTGTTGGAAATAATACATACCGATGTATGCGGTCCAATGAGCGTTGAGGCTCGCGGTGGCTATCGTTATGTTCTCACCCTCACTGATGACTTAAGAAGATATGGGTATGTCTACTTAATGAAACACAAGTCTGAGACCTTTGAAAAGTTCAAGGAATTTCAGAGTGAGGTAGAAAATCAACGTGACAAGAAAATAAAGTTCTTACGATCTGATCGTGGAGGAGAATATTTGAGTCACGAGTTTGGCACGCACTTAAGGAAATGTGGAATTGTTTCACAACTCACGCCGCCTGGCACACCTCAGCGTAATGGTGTGTCCGAACGTCGTAATCGCACTCTATTGGATATGGTGCGATCTATGATGTCTCTTACTGATTTACCGCTATCATTTTGGGGATATGCATTAGAGACTGCCGCATTCACTTTAAATAGGGCACCGTCTAAATCCGTTGAGACGACACCATATGAATTATGGTTTGGGAAGAAACCTAAGCTGTCGTTTCTGAAAGTTTGGGGATGAGATGCTTATGTCAAGAAACTTCAACCTGAAAAGCTCGAACCCAAATCGGAAAAGTGCGTCTTCATAGGATACCCTAAGGAAACTATTGGGTATACCTTCTACCTCAGATCCGAAGGCAAGATCTTTGTTGCCAAGAATGGATCCTTTCTAGAGAAAGAGTTTCTCTCGAAAGAAGTAAGTGGGAGGAAAGTAGAACTTGATGAGGTAATTGTACCCCCTCTCGAACCGGAGAGTAGCGCAGCGCAGGAAAATGTTTCTGTGGTGCCTGGACCGACTAGAGAGGAAGTTAATGATGATGATCATGAAACTTCGGATCAAGTTACTACTGAACTTCGTAGGTCCACGAGGACACATTCCGCACCAGAGTGGTACGGCAACCCTGTCCTGGAAATCATGTTGTTAGACAACGGTGAACCTTCGAACTATGAAGAAGCCATGGCGGGCCCGGATTCCAACGAATGGCTTGAAGCCATGAAATCCGAGATAGGATCCATGTATGAGAACAAAGTATGGACTTTGGTGGACTTGCCCGATGATCGGCAAGCCATAGAAAATAAATGGATCTTTAAGAAGAAGACTGACGCGGATGGTAATGTGGCCGTCTATAAGGCTCGGCTTGTCGCTAAGGGTTATCGACAAGTTCAAGGAGTTGACTACGATGAGACTTTCTCACCCGTAGCGATGCTGAAGTCCGTCCAAATCATGTTAGCAGTTGCCACATTTTATGATTATGAGATCTGGCAAATGGACGTCAAAACGGCATTCCTTAACGGTTTCCTTAAGGAAGAATTGTATATGATGCAGCCGGAAGGTTTTGTCGATCCTAGGAATGCTGACAAGGTATGCAAGCTCCAGCGCTCCATCTATGGGCTGGTGCAAGCATCTCGGAGTTGGAACATTCGCTTTGATGAGGTGATCAAAGCGTTTGGGTTTATACAGACTTATGGAGAAGCCTGTATTTACAAGAAAGTGAGTGGGAGCTCTGTAGCATTTCTCATTTTATATGTGGATGACATATTGTTGATGGGAAATGATATAGAACTTTTGGAAAGCATAAAGGCCTACTTGAATAAGTGTTTTTCAATGAAGGACCTTGGAGAAGCTGCTTACATATTAGGCATCAAGATCTATAGAGATAGATCGAGACGCCTCATTGGTCTTTCACAAAGCACATACCTTGACAAGATATTGAAGAAGTTCAATATGGATCAGTCCAAGAAGGGGTTCTTGCCTGTATTGCAAGGTGTGAGATTGAGCACAGCTCAATGCCCGACCTCGGCAGAAGATAGAGAAAAGATGAGTGTCATCCCCTATGCCTCAGTCATAGGCTCTATTATGTATGCCATGCTGTGTACCAGACCTGATGTGAACCTTGCCATAAGTTTGGTAGGGAGGTACCAAAGTGATCCCGGAATGGAACACTGGACATCGGTCAAGAATATCCTTAAGTACCTGAAAAGGACTAAGGATATGTTTCTCGTTTATGGAGGTGCCGAAGAGCTCGTCGTAAAGGGTTACGTCGATGCTAGCCTCGACACAGATCCGGATGACTCCAAGTCACAAACCGGATACGTGTATATTTTGAATGGTGGGGCAGTCAGCTGGTGCAGTTGCAAGCAAAGCGTCGTGGCGGCATCTACATGTGAAGCGGAGTACATAGCTGCTTCGGAAGCAGCGCATGAAGGAGTCTGGATGAAGGAGTTCATCACCGACCTAGGAGTTATTCCCAATGCGTCGGGCCCGATGACTCTCTTCTGTGACAACACTGCAGCTATTGCCATTGCCAAGGAGCCCAGGTTTCAGAAGAAGACCAAGCACATCAAGCGCCGCTTCAACTCCATTCGTGGTTACATTCAGGATGGAGATATAGATATTTGTAAAGTACATACGGATCTGAATGTCGCAGATCCGTTGACTAAACCTCTTCCACGAGCGAAACATGATCAGCACCAGAACTCTATGGGTGTTCGATTCATCACAATGTAACTAGATTATTGACTCTAGTGCAAGTGGGAGACTATTGGAAATATGCCCTAGAGGCAATAATAAAATGGTTATTATTATATTTCCTTGTTCATGATAATTGTCTATTGTTCATGCTATAATTGTATTAACCGGAAACTGTAATACATGTGTGAATACATAGACCACACCATGTCCCTAGTGAGCCTCTAGTTGACTAGCTCGTTGGTTAATAGATGGTCATGGTTTCCTGACCATGGACATTGGATGTCGTTGATAACGGGATCACATCATTAGGAGAATGATGTGATGGACAAGACCCAATCCTAAGCATAGCACAAGATCGTGTAGTTCGTCTGCTAGAGCTTTTCTAATGTCAAGTATCATTTCCTTAGACCATGAGATTGTGCAACTCCCAGATACCGTAGGAATGCTTTGGGTGTATCAAACGTCACAACGTAACTGGGTGACTATAAAGGTGCACTACAGGTATCTTCGAAAGTGTCTGTTGGGTTGGCACGAATCGAGACTGGGATTTGTCACTCCGTGTGACGGAGAGGTATCTCTGGGCCCACTCGGTAATACATCATCATAATGAGCTCAATGTGACTAAGGAGTTAGTCACGGGATCATGTGTTATGGAACGAGTAAAGAGACTTGCCGGTAACGAGATTGAACAAGGTATAGGGATACCGACGATCGAATCTCGGGCAAGTAACATACCGATGGACAAAGGGAATTGTATACGGGATTAATTGAATACCCGACATCGTGGTTCATTCGATGAGATCATCGTGGAACATGTGGGAGCCAATATGGGTATCCAGATCCCGCTATTGGTTATTGGCCAGAGAGGTGTCTCGGTCATGTCTGCATGGTTCCCGAACCCGTAGGGTCTACACACTTAAGGTTCGGTGACGCTAGAGTTGTAATGGGAATTGTATGTGGTTACCGAAAGTTTTTCAGAGTCCCGGATGAGATCCCGGACGTCACGAGGAGTTCCGGAATGGTCCAGAGGTAAAGATTTATATATGGGAAGTCCTATTTTGGCCACCGGAAAATGTTCGGGATTTTTCGGTATTGTACCGGGAAGGTTCTAGAAGGTTCCGGAGTGGGGCCCACCTACATGGGGGGACCCACATGAACGTGGGTAGTGGGGGCAAGGCCCCACACCCCTGGTCAAGGCACACCAAGATCCCCCCTTAGAAGGAATAAGATCATATCCCGAAGGGATAAGATCAAGATCCCTAAAAAGGGGGGATAACAATCGGTGGGGAAGGGAAAGGATGGGATTTCTTTCCTCCCACCTTTGCCAACGCCCCAATGGACTTGGAGGGCAAGAAACCAGCCCCCTCCACCCCTATATATAGTGGGGAGGCGCATGGGAGCTGCACCCCTTCCCTGGCGCAGCCCTCCCTCCTCCTACACCTCCTCCTCCTCCGTAGTGCTTAGCGAAGCTCTACCGGAGAACCACGAGCTCCACCGCCACCACGCCATCGTGCTGCCGGAGCTCTCCCTCAACTTCTCCTCCCCCCTTGCTGGATCAAGAAGGAGGAGACGTCCCCGGGCTGTACGTGTGTTGAACGCGGAGGCGCCGTCCGTACGGCGCTTGGATCGGATCTTCCGCGATTTGAATCGCCGCGAGTACGACTCCATCAACCGCGTTCTTTGCAATGCTTCCACTTAGCGATCTTCAAGGGTATGAAGATGCACTCCCTCTCTCTTGTTGCTAGCATCTCCTAGATTGATCTTGGTGACACGTAGGAAAATTTTGAATTATTACTACGTTCCCCAACAGAACCGTGTGCGATAGTAAATCACCGAGATTGAAGGGGGATCCAAATTTCCTTCCTCGTTGGTCATTCAGTTTTTTTCTACGATCAACATACCCCCTCGAATGCACTGTGTTCAAATTTGGCATTTTTCCGGGCTCATTTACTATATTTACTCCATTATGTGCATTTTGTATGCATTAGTGCACATGATTCAAATTCAAACAATCGGTGCATGAAAAAGTGCACAAAAACAGTCTGGAAAACCATGCTCGTGGTATTTAGTAAATTCTCATGCCTTTTACAAGGAATGGGCAGAGATCTCAAGGATATGTGTGGCAAGAGTCAACCACAAACGTGTCGTTTATTGGTTTTTCAGCTATAGAAAAATGAAAGACATGCTTGAAAAACATGACGCCTGGCATGGTCCCATGGTATGGCCTCACCATGCCCTGTTAAAAATTTGAGAAGGTTTGGCTTATGTCGTCATTCACGCTCTTCATAAATCGAACCATCACTGAGGAACTTTCATGGTTTCGAGAGGGAAATCACCAAGATTGAAGGGGAATCCAAATTTCCTTCATCCTTTGTCCTTGAGTTTTTTTCTACAATGAACATACACCTTGCAAATCACCGTGTTCAAATTTGGCACTTTTCCGGGCTCATTTACCATATTTAGGCGATTATGTGCATTTTCTAGCACTAATGCACATAATTCAAATTCAAACAATTGGTGCATGAAAAGGTGCACAAAAATGGTCTGGAAAACCATGCTCGTGGTATTTAGTAAATTCTCATGCCTTTTACAAGGAATGGGCAAAGATTTCAAGGATATGTGTGGCAAGAGTCAACCACAAACGTGTCGTTTATTGGTTTTTCAACTATAGAAAAATGAAAGACATGCTTGAAAAACATGACGCCTGGCATGGTGCCATGGTATGGCCTCACCATGCCCTGGTAAAAATTTGAGAATGTTTGGCTTATGTGGTCATGCACGCTCTTCATAAATCGAACCATCACCGAGGAAGTTTCATGGTTTCGAGAGGGAAATCACCAAGATTGAAGGGGAATCCAAATTTCCTTCGTCCTTGAGTTTTTTTCTACGATGAACATACACCCTGCAAATCACCGTGTTCAAATTTGGCACTTTTCCGGGCTCATTTACCATATTTAGGCGATTATGTGCATTTTCTAGGCATTAATGCACATAATTTAAATTCAAACAATCGGTGCATGAAAAAGTGCACAAAAACGGTCTGGAAAACCATGCTCGTGGTATTTACTAAATTCTCATGCCTTTTACAAGGAATGGGCAGAGATTTCAAGGATATGTGTGGCAAGAGTCAACCATAAACGTGTCGTTTATTGGTTTTTCAACTATAGAAAAATGAAAGACATGCTTGAAAAACATGACGCCTGGCATGATGCCTACTACTTGTGAGCTGCATTGGGATTTCCTCGAAGAGGAGAGGATGATGCAGTACAGTAGAGATAAGTATTTCCCTCAGTTAAGAACCAAGGTTATCAATCCAGTAGGAGAACCACGCAACACCTCGTTAGCAGTACCTACACACAAAATAACAAATACTTGCACCCAACGCGAACAAGGGGTTGTCAATCCCTCGGCGGTTATTTGCAAGATCAAAGTTTGTAGTGGTAGATAGATAGATAAAACACAAAATAAATAAAAGTAAGTAAAATTGCAGAAAGGTATTTTTAGGATTTTAATATATGATAAAAAGTAGACCCGGGGGCCATAGTTTTCACTAGAGGCTTCTCTCTTGAAAATAGCATACGGTGGGTAAACAAATTACTGTTGGGCAATTGATAGAAAAGCAAATAATCATGATGATATCCAAGGCAATGATCATGTATATAGGCATCACGTCCGAGACAAGTAGACCGACTCCTGCCTGCATCTACTACTATTACTCCACACATCGACCGCTATCCAGCATGCATCTAGAGTATTAAGTTCATAAAGAACGGAGTAACGCCTTAAGCAAGATGACATGATGTAGACAAAGAATACTGACGCATGAATAAACCCCATCATTTTACCCTTAACGGCAATGATACAAATACGTGTCATGTCCCCTTGTGTCACTGGGATTGAGCACCGCAAGATCGAACCCATCACAAAGCACCTCTCCCATTGCAAGAAAAATCAATCTAGTTGGCCAAACCAAATCAATAGTTCGGAGAGAAATACAAAGCTATAATAATCATGCATAAAATGGTTCAGAGAAGACTCAAATAATATTCATGGATAATCTGATCATAAACTCACAATTCATCGGATCCCAACAAACACACCACAAAAAGTCATTACATCGAATATATCTCCAAGAACATCGAGGAGAACATTGTATTGAAGATCAAAGAGAGAGAAGAAGCCATCTAGCTACTAGCTATGGACCCGTAGGTCTGTGGTAAACTACCCACACATCATCGGAAGGGCAGCAAGGTTGATGTAGAGCCCCTCCGTGGTCGATTCCCGCTCCGGCAGAGTACCGGCGGAGGCCTCCAGATGGGACCTCACGAGAACAGAAACTTGCGGTGGCAGAAAAAGTATTTCGGGTGGCTCTTTGATGTCAGGGGAATATTTGAGAATTTATAGACGCAGAATTATTTCAAGAGGTGCCACGAGGGGCCCACAAGCCTGGGGGGCGCGCCCCCTGGGGCGTGCCTCCCGAGCTTGTCGCTCCCTCGTGACTCTTCAGGTCTTCTCCCGAGCCTTCTAGGGTCTTTTCTGGTCCAGAAAAAATTAATCCAGAGTTTTTTCTCTGTTTGGACTCTGTTTGATATTGATTTCCTGAAAAGCCAAAAAAGCAAAAAACAGCAACTGGCACTGGGCACTAGGTTAATAGGTTAGTCCCAAAAAATGATATATAATTGCATATAAATGCATATAAAACATCCAAGATTGATACTATAATAGCATGGAACAGTCAAAAATTATAGATACGTTGGAGACGTATCAATGCCATGGTATGGCCTCACCATGCCCTGGTAAAAATTTGAGAAGGTTTGGCTTATGTGGTCATGCACGCTCTTCATAAATCGAACCATCACCGAGGAAGTTTCATGGTTTCGAGAGGGAAATCACCAAGATTGAAGGGGAATCCAAATTTCCTTCGTCCTTTGTCCTTGAGTTTTTTTCTACACCATGCCTTGGTAAAAATTTGAGAAGGTTTGGCTTATGTGGTCATGCACGCTCTTCATAAATCGAACCATCACCGAGGAAGTTTCATGGTTTCAAGAGGGAAATCACCAAGATTGAAGGGGAATCCAAATTTCCTTCGTCCTTTATCCTTGAGTTTTTTTCTACAATGAACATACACCCTGCAAATCACCGTGTTCAAATTTGGCACTTTTCCGGGCTCATTTACCATATTTAGGCGATTATGTGCATTTTCTAGACATTTAGCGCAGATAAATCGGGTGTGATGAGAGGTACGTGGATTGTCGTTCGATCACGGTGCATCCTACGATGCACACGCGCGATCCGCGTGGCTGGAATTCCGGCCAATCAGAACGCAATACACAATAGGGTGAGTGCACACTGTTTCCGGAGGCGACGGAGATGAACCGTGTGCGATAATGATTGACCAAGATTGTAGGGGAAGCCAAATTTCCTTCGTCGTTTGTCTTTGAGCTCTTAAAAACCACCGCACTATACGGTTGTCCGGCCACTCCGCCCCAGATCTCTCTCCAAGCGTGATTCATGGCATTGCGCCACACACTAACTGGTAAGGAAGTGATGGCATCCCGCCGTGCCGAGTTCCTCACCGCCCGCAACCGCACACATGGTAAGGAAGCGATGGCATCCCACCGCGCCGAGTTCATCGTCGCCCGCGGCCGCACAACTACGTGGGCGGACTTTGAAGCTGCCATGGCCGAATGGGCGATGGAGCAAGAGGCGGCCAAAGCCGCACAGAAGGAGCGGAAAAGGTAGAAAGCAGTCAAGAAAAGAGAGTCCCGCCGCCGCAAGAAAGAAGAGGCCGCACGCCGTGTTGAGGAGAGCTCGGCGAAGATCCAAGTACGGTGGGCTGCCACAGGGCCGGGAAGGAGAACGACGACGTCTGGCCAGCATGCCCCGATGCCTCCACCTGCCAGGATCGCGGCGGTAGCTACCGCGACGCTAATGAGAGATGTGCAGAGATCCAAGCACGATGGGCTGCTGCCGACAAGGCCGGGAAGGAGAACGATTACGCCTGGCCAGCATGTGAGAAGTAGTTAGTGCGTGTGTCGCCCGTAAGTTTGTATAATTAATTACTACTCCCTCCATCCCATAATGTAAGATGTTTTTACAAGCTATGTTAACTTGTAAAAACGTCTTACATTATGGGACGGAGTAGTAGTATCTAGGAATTTAAGTTGGTACTATCTATTATTAATGTACAATGTCGATAAGCGCAACCTTTTAGGCGTTGCTTAGCATGTGTTCGCTAAACTTTTGTAGCCGTACCCTGATACGTCCATTTTGCATCATGTTTTCATGTTGATATTTATTGCATTATGGACTGTTATTTCACATTATCATACAATTCTTATGCCTTTTATCTCTTATTTTGCAAGTTTCACATGAAGAGGGAGATTGCCGGCAGCTGGAATTCTGGACCGGAAAGGGCTTGTAACGACCCGGATTTGGTAAAATCCAAGTCTCTGTGCTTACTGTGCTATCCCTGGATCATAGCTAGCACACACAGTAATAAGAATGAATATCAGTAAAACATACATCATTTTACTACAACGGTAGATCCACAATTAAGCAAATACATACCATTGGCACAGCTCAATGCTGGCACATAATACAGCGGAATTATACGTAGTCGCTAAGTTAGGGCTCCATCAACGCCACTGAGCTCGTTGAGTGTAGACTGTAACCCTATCGTCTCTTAATCTGTCGAGATCTGCACATGACAGGTGCAGATGAGTACATGGAATGCACTCGCAAGTTGCAAAGGAAAGTTTAACAGAATATATATGCAGGGTAAGTATTGGTGGAGGTTTCCTTTGCATAAAGCCAATTTTCTCCTATACTAAATTTTGTAAACTTCTTTTGAAATAAAAAAATAGTTTTTAGTATAAAAGGTAGGAGTGAGACACTTGGATATACGCACCAGTGCTCATTCTCCAAATTAATTTAAAACATACATAAGGTTGAAGTGAAACACATTCACTGTGCTCATTCCTCAACTTTTAACCCTTAAAATAGACTTTTAGAAAAGAAAGGGGAGATTCTTCTTCAATCCAAGTCTTCAGTTGCTCAAAATTGCCCGTAACCGGGGCACGGCTAATCGATTAGGTTAAACTCTTTGTAGAGGTCGTACACGTTCCCCACATGACACAACCAACCCCGTTTATCGTTACACACTTGGGTGTACGACTAGGAGGAGATTGTGACGAAGCCTTTCCGTAACAGCCCCCTATACCTGACCATGCCGCCCGCAACTAGGCAATGAAAGCCCCTCTCCGATGGCGGTCCTGAGGTAAGGGTTTCCTGTTAGTACAAAGCTAAGCCAGAGACCATATTAGCATGTGGCTGTACTGGAAGCTACATCAAACTCTACTTGGAAGATCTCAGTCCCCTAGACGACGGTCCCCACCAAAAACCTGTGTGCAAGACCCCAGTCGGGCGCATTCACTGCAAGACCCCGATGGGCGTAATCACTTGTAGACGCTCCTGTCATACCGTTCTGCCCAGAGAGCAGAAGTAAAACAATATGTAGTTTTTGTTTTTCAAAAGCTTTCACAAAACGTTGCCCCAAAAGAGGGCAAGTTTATTTGTTTAAAACTTGTTTGATTTTCAACCCACCCATGTGCAAGCGCGGCCAAGCATGGTAGTAAGTCTTGAACCTAAGGCTCTAGCTAGTAATAATACTTTGCAAAACTTTTGTAAAACATGCATAGTATTAAATTTAAAGAGATATGCATAATAAAAAATATAGGTCAGGGCATGATCAAATTGCAACTTGCCTGGGTCTCTTGAAGATGAAATGTTCTACTCTTAGTCATCTCTCCTTCACATTGCGATATATCTAACGATAAAATAAAATAACTCAACACACAACAAAAACCAAATGAAAATCCCAAATAAAAGATGCAAATTAACAATATAAGTACATCCTTATGATAATTATCGAGTCATGGCTTTGGTTGAGATAAGAAGTTTCTTTGGATGGGAATATGTCATAGATTTTATTCTAGGGTGGGTCAAATTGGTTTAAGTGAAGATCATGGCGTCAATACATAGAATGATTGAAAGACAAGGTTTGATAACAAAATTCCCCTAAAGAAACTATTTAGAATACTAGACTTATGGTCGACTATGGAAATTGAAAGTCATATGAGTTTAGAAGATTGGAATTAACAATTGATTAACTCCAAATCTTTGAGGTAGTAACATATGACCAGATAGGTTAGCTAGGGGTCTTCTAAAAAGGTTTAACCAAGAATATAATTTAACTGGATGAAGATATTAAATTATGACCAAAGAGGGTCAAATGTAAGGGGTTGGAGCTAAAACAGTAACAAAACATGATAAAAAATATGAAATGAGTTCTAACAGAAAGGCATGGTCTCAAGGATCAATTTTGGTATAAGAAACATTTTCATATGAATTACCGATTAATAGATATAGCAAAAATACTCAATTTAACATTTAAATCAGAACTAAATTTTAACTTGCCAAAAACTGAGATCTCCAATTTTTATAATAAACTAGATGTTCTTAGCAATCCAGGGATATCTTATTTGTTGAAATCCGAGCTGTAGATTAAAAGATATGAATTTCCGAAGATTGGGCATTTTTCTGTAAATCAATTACGGGATTTTAATATGAGCTGCCACGTGGCGTGTTACTATAGGCTGATACCCCTTCGCGTTTTTAACTAACAGAGGAGGGCTACGGGTGGTTGGATCGTGATCAAACGATCAGGAAAAGGAAGGGAAGGAGCTCACCGGACTTGAGGTCGCCGGCGATGGAGAAGACGGCGGCGGCGCTGGGTGGTGCTCGGATCCGGCGTTGGAGAGGGCTCCGGCGTCGTACAAGCGGCGTAAGCGGGATAGGAGGCCCAGGCAAGCTCGAGGATAACCACGGAGGGCTCGGACCTGTCCTCGGGCGACCGTGAGGTCTCGCCGGAGTTGGGCGGAGCTCCGGCGGATGCGATGACGAAAAACAGCGCGCTCCGGCTGTATAATCGAGCAAGAGAAAGGTTCAACAAGATGAGCATCCACTAGATGGAGAGAAAGGTTCAGGAGTTGGGGCATGGGGTACCTCGGTCGCGACGGAATCGTCGTCGGACTTCGATGCTTTTGTCGGATTCCGGCGAGCAATTTCCCACAGGAGGGATCGAAGTAGAGAGGGCTTTTGAGCGTGATGATGTAGGGGAGTGGGATGTATCCAGGGATGGTATTTATAGGTGCGAGGGGAGTCCATACGAAGAGATCCACGACCACCTTAGTGCAGCCATTAATGGCTGTTCGTGCATGTACGTTTCACAGATCCATTCGACGAATTAAAGCAGTAATGTTGAGTTTTGATTCCCTGAATGGACTCGTAATAATGTCCTCCGCATTTTTCGTGTAGACGCCGAAGTGAAACGGGCAAAGATTTGAGTGGGAGAAGAAGAGAAAGTGGTCACTCCATGGCTGTTTCTTGCCTCTGTACGTGTTCGTGGTGAACATACAGGAGGGAGGAAGAAGAAGACCAGGATGGGCCTTAGTGGGAATTAAGCCCAACGGGGAAAGGGAAAGAAAAAAAAAACTAGAGCAGACGTGGGCTGCGCTAGAAGAAGTTGGGCTGGGCGCGTGTGATAAGCTGCGGCCGCGTGCGCATCTTTACAAAAAACGGCCAGTGAGCTGAAAAGAGTTTAGCCAACAAAAATTTGGTGGACTACAAAGTTTTAAAAAATTACAATAGTTGATAATTACAAAATATTATTTGTACTCAGGAAAAAATAGTTTTATCACAGAATGCATGTTATTTATTGCATATAATTAGTTTAAATGCTCTATGGAAAAATTATTTTACTCTAAAATACTTTTTAGGCCATATAACTAATATAGTTTTGTTTTAAGCAAGCAAAAATAAATGTTAAAATCATAATTGTGCTATATTAGATATTTCCAAATATATTTTGGAGAAGTCCCATTATCTCCTCTCATTATTATTTTTTGAATAATTTGGAAATATATGTCTCTAAAATTCCAAATAAGATCCAATTTCAAATGGAACTCCAAATCTCAAGTAAATCCTTTATGAAATATTCGTTCACCACATTTGAGAAAGTCATTTTATTCTCACTCCATAAATTTGAAGGTGGTTTCAAAATATTTCGAAAGAATTAAAAAGAAGAATTGAATGCCCTTTGAATTCTTGAATAAACTTCCCCAGCCATAGTTTTCTTTATTGGACAAAAATGTCATCCAACTTTTATAACATGGTTTGAAAAGTCTAAACAAGGTCTCAAAAAGTTTTAATTTCCCTTGAAAACCATAGCAATTCACTCAATAATATCTTATTGTTAACAATCCAAATTTTGGAAAATTTTGGGATGTTACAAACTACCACCCTTAAAAGAAATCTCGTCCTCGAGATTTGCAAAGGCTAGCAAGAAGTAAGTTAGGGTTTGGTTCTCTTCGGTTACTTCCCCGTGGTTATTTCATAGCATCCACAGGCTTGCAGTTTATTCTTCTCTTCTTGTCTGTGGGATGTCTTCCGCCGGTACAATTCCTTATGCTTCTGTTACTTCAGTATATCCTAGGTTTGAGGCTCTAGTCACCAATCCCGAGTCTTGGCCAGTTGGTTGTCTTTGGCCAATTTCGCTTCTAGGGTGTTAGGACACTACCACCCTTAAGAACATACTTGTGGGGATTCCACAATTTCTTTATTCCCTAATGGTTCTTCATCAAGCTCATGTGAGTACGAACTGAGCTTTTGCTCAAAAGAAGTCTTGCTTAAAGTCCACAAGTTTCAGAACTACCTACCGAGACTCTCATGGTGGTCGATAGCTTTCGATGGAACTCCTTGAAGATCTTCATGTTTCTTTCTCACCGTCCAGGCACGGTTGCCTGTCTATAAGGGTAATACGTCTTACCATTCTATGGTTTTTGGCTTGTCGCATCGACACTCTTCTAGGGTTTCAAGTCTCTCTGACTTACCAATCAAACATACTAAAGCTTATAATAAGAGTCTCCGGTATGGGGGCCAATCCATCTCGTACTCAAATCATTACTTCATATGTAGATAGGCGAGTCGCGTATTCTAACACTTGGTCTTTCGCACTCCTCTTAAAGAGGTCTTCACCTGCAAAGCTAATAAAATGTCCGTGGGTGGCGTTAATCCTACACAGGTTGCAGTAAAACTTGCAGCCATAAAATAACATAATTTCCTCGCATCTTCACTTGGTTTCTCCAGATCCTGTATGACAAGATGAGATTGAAATAGAAACTTCTTGAATTCTTCCCAAGTAATTGCCCTTTGGGATTCATTGATGGTCATACGCATCTTCCACCAAGTGTCGGCCTCTCGAATGAAATACCATGAAGCATATTTCACCTTCTTCTTTGGTTTTACCTTGGCGTCTTTCTTTCTATATTCTGAATCCATTCTTCTGCTTCTGAAGGTGTCACTAGTCCCATCAAAATAGTTTCGTCCATCTATGGGGTTTAAGGTTTGGAGAGATGAGGTAGGGCTTTAGATAAAAGGAGAGATAGGTACCCACACAACAATCATCAAACAACCTTTATCTTAACGTTTATAATAGGCTTGTTTCTATGGTTTCGTCATAAAGTCTTCATTTCTTCGGTACTTGAAAGTCTTCTATGCTTGAAGGTCCTCCCTTATGAAGGTCTTCTGTTACATCTTCCGTAACTCACACTTTTCAAGGTTGAATAAATAGTACATACCTACGTGATTCGTATCCTAATAACGCAAGATTTTAATTCACACAACTCAAATGACGACAAAAATCAAATCAATGGCGAAGAACTCCAACAAAACTCCAAATTTCACTCATAGATTCCATTCAAACAATTCCTATGGTACCCTTATTCACATGAGTTGGCATGGTCGGGTACACTACTCACACTCTTTCATTTATTTCACAACTCTTATGGTGGGCTTGTATACTATTTTAATCATGTGGGATATTCCATGACAGTGGTAATTTTCAGCTTCTTCATAGCCATCTTAGTCTTGAGTGTCCTCGGTTCTTCTTCAACCTCTTGGATATAGGCATTGGTATCGTAGAGTCGTTTGCTTAGACGTTGTTCCCGTGAAGTCACATGTTCTTCTCAATAATATTTAGTGCTCTTAAAATTCCATATCACATATCCATGTCAAGGTCATTGGAGTCTAGGTGGATGGTCATCTAAGTTTCTGAAAGCAGACGAGAACTTAGTAAAGAAAAGAAGAGGATACGAGAATGCTATTAATACTACTGAAAATATAAGTTGTTCCTATCAAGGTCTTCCTATTTCTAAGCCATTTTCTAGGGTCACGTCCTACAGTCAACGTATGCTCTGATACCATTTTGTAACGACCCGGATTTGGTAAAATCCAAGTCTCTGTGCTTACTGTGCTATCCCTGGATCATAGCTAGCACACACAGTAATAAGAATGAATATCAGTAAAACATACATCATTTTACTACAACGGTAGATCCAGAATTAAGCAAATACATACCATTGGCACAGCTCAATGCTGGCACATAATACAACGGAATTATACGTATGTAAATGAGCTACAATGATCCACCATGTTAATGCTAAGCTACTTTGAATTGCAATGCTTGATCACAGTGGATTAATATCTCATTTCAAATTCCACCACTGAATTCAAATTCAAATCATAAGTGAAATTTGAAGTTGCACAAGAATTGCTGCAAAAATGTTCATTAATTAGCAAATATTCCAAAACAATTAATTGTTCAGGAAAACAACATCACTTATTTGCTAAGATGAGCTCTAGCAATTTAAACAGTGCCAAAAGAAGCATTTTAAATGCCAATTCAGTTATGAAAAATTCAAATGAATTCATCTTGCCTCCAAACTTTTTGTGGCAGTGCACAATATTCCCTAGTATTTGTTTTCACCAGTTGCACATTTTTGCAAAGTCATTTGGTGGCTAAAATTAAATGCTAAAGCTACTGGAAAAAGAAAACAGAAAAGAAATGGAAAAGGCCGAAGCGTTACTGTGTAAGTAGGCCTAAGTTCAAACAGTGCCGGCCTAGCCCAACTCCCTCTTTCTCCCTCCTCCCGCTCTCTCTCCCCTGTGTGGCGACGCCGCGCACGCCATGGCCGCCGATGCGCCACGCGCCTGCCATCCCGCCGCCTCCCCGCGTGGATAAGGCCTCCCTCACCCCGTGGCCGAACCCTAGCGCCACTCCCTCTTCCCCCTCGCGCCGTTTTCTTCCTCCTCGCGCAGCCGCCCGCCGTCGATCCCGCGGCCACCGGCCACCTCCCTCCTCGCCGACATGTCGTAGCGCTCCGTCGTCGTCCGCTACGCCGTCCGGTGTCCTCCGTTGGAGCCGGGAGCCGCCACATCGACCGCAACATCGTCGTCTTCTTCCTCTGCCTCGCCGGCGATCCCTGTCGATTCCGGCGCCACTGCAGCTCCTAAGCCGCCAACGGGCCACCGTGTGCCTCCCCGGTGAGCTCCGCCTCTTTCCCCTCTCTCTCTGAGCTTGCGCGCGTCCCCTAGCTAGCTTTTCTGCCGTGGCCGTACCCGTCGCCGTAGTTGAGCTCGTCGCCGTGGCCACACTCTCCGTCGAGCTCAATCGAGCACGGCGTCGAGCTCAGCGTAGCTGTAGGAGCACAACGCTGCCGCCTGCTGCCTTTGCCGTGCTCCGTAGCCTCGCGCCCAAACACGCCCGAACTCCGGCGCCGCCCGCAAGCTCGCCGCCGTCGCTACCGACCATCTCCGGCGACGCCACCGGTGCCAATCGACGTGGCGTTGAGTGCTCGTTCGAACGGCACCGGCCGCGCTCGATTTGGCCCACTATGGGCGATTTCCGCCGAAATCCCGAACGCGCCGCCGCGTTTTTGGTCGCCGACGGCTAAACGCTGGCCGCCGCCGACGTGGCTGGCCTAGGGCCCACCCTGGGTCGCTGCCTAGTGGGTCCCGCGGCTCGGTTGACCGCGTTGACCGGTCAACCCTGCTGACTGGGCAGCTCCAGTCGCTGACAGGCGGGCCCCACTCGCTAATTAAACTAATTTTCTAAATAAAATTAATCTATTAACTAATTAGTCACTGACAGATGGGGTCCACCTGCTAATTAACCTAATTAGTTTATTTTAACCTTTGTTAGCTAACTCTGTCACTGACATGTGGGTCCCAGAGGTCAGGTTTGACCTGGACCAGCTCTGTTGACTGCTGATGTCATCTTGACGTCATGCTGACGCAGTAAAGTATTTTCTGTTAATTCCAAAATTGATTTAAATTTTAGAAAAATGCTTAAAACTTCGGAAAACCATAGAAAATAAACCGTAGCTCGGATTAAAAAGTTTTCTACATGAAAGTTGATCAGAAAAACAAGACGAATCCGAATATGCCCTCCATGTAGCTGTCAGGTGCCCACAACACTACAACATGGAACCTTCCCCTCCGGTTCATCTGTCTGACAGATGCCGAAAACCGGGAAAATATTCCCAGATATTTTCCCGCTCCGTCCGCAATGTGTAGCACTGCGATAGGTCACCACCAGCACAGTATTTTGACACATCATGCATCTGTGTGCTTTTGTTTGGCTTGTATTTATTATTTCTTCCCCCTCTTCTCTCCGGTAGTCGCCGAGACCGCCGCTGACGCCGCTGAGTACGACTACGCTCCAGACGTCCAGTCCTTTTCCGCAGAGCTTCCAGGCAAGCAAAACCCCCTTGATCATTCCTATATCGCCCATTCCTTCTCCCTCATGCTTGCATTAGATTTTTCTACTGTACTTGTGTGACTCCCCCGGCTTAATCGTGCACTAATCATACACGCAAATGCACACGATCAAGCCTAAGGACTCACTTGAAGATATCACAACACAACTCTAAACACAAATTAAAAGTCATACAAGCTTTATATTACAAGCCAGGGGCCTCGAGGGCTCGAATACATAAGCTTGAGTCATACAAGCATCAGCGGAAGCATCAGGTATCTGAGTACAGACACAAAGTTAAACAGACAGGCCTTTAAGAAGGCGGGGCAAAATAAAAACACTGGATCGAAAGGCGCAGGCCTCTTGCCTGGGTGCCTCCTAACTACTCCTGGTCGTCGGAGGGCTCCTCGTAGTAGTAGTATCCAGAGGGGTAGTAGTCGTTGTTGACTGCTGGGGCAGCTGGCTCCGGGGCTCCGTCATCTGGTCTCAGTATTCGGGTATGGGGAAAAGGGAAGCAAAGCAACCGTGAGTACTCATCCAAAGTACTCAGCAAGGCTTACATCAGGACTAGTCTAATTATGCAACATTATCAAAGGAAGGCTGTATATATGGACTGATTTGCAGAAATACCAGAATAGAAGGGAAAAGCCTAGCCTATCGAAGACTAGCATCTTCAGGGTCTTGCAGCATAAGAAGAGTGCAGATTAGTACATTATAAGGTAGTAGTAGCAACAAGTGGCATCCACGCCCAGAGATCCTTCCTCGACTCCCTGCGAGAAAGCGATCCCGGAGCTATCATATTCAACCCATTTCTAGTTGTAGTAGATCGGGATATTCTCTGAGCGTCCTGTTACCGTGGACACGGCTATTCAAATAGATATACTTCCCTGCAGGGGTGCACCAACTTACCCAACACGCTCGATTAACTCTGGCCGGACACACTTGCTCAGTCGATGCCCGGCCTCGGCTGATCGACACGTCGTAGCCCTACCTAGGCTCAACAGAGAGGCCAGCATGCCGGTCTACATCCTAAGCACTCAGGGGTCTTGGGCCCATCGCCCTTTGCACTCCTACGCGTTGCGTACGCGGCCGGTGAGCAGTCCTAGCCCCCTTAATACAAGCGCAGGCTTTACCAGACCAACCTAGCGCGCGCCGCTCAACTGCTGACGTCTGAAGAGCTTCGGCTGATACCACGACGCCGAGTACCCATATTATTCCCACGTGCTGGTTAGCGCGAAAAGGCCAGAGGCCTACTCAGATTACATATCCTAACCCTTAGCGCATTAGGAGCTCGCGGTGACAAGCAGAGACTCACGAATCATGTGACCCCGTCGCCCCGTCTCGTGGACTTACGGCAAGGGCTAAGAATGCCCGGTCGTGCCACGTATTCATCTCGGGTGCCCTCATGGTTAACCCGACAACATATCTCTCGCGGGTACCCCTCGGGGCCGACCCGACTTTATCAAGTAACAGTAATAAAGTGCAAGTAACCGTGTGTCCAACACATCAAGGGGGAATCCGAGGAATCACCCTCGTTGGACTCCCACTCGATGTATCCGTCAAGGTGAAACCAGAGGAATCACCCTCGATGGCATTCACACTTGCGGGGTTGCACGACAGAAGCTTTATCGGAGGTGGAGAAAGAGGAATCACCCTCGTTAACCCACAACCGACTAGCTGTACTACAGAGTCCACATCGGGAGTGAGATGAGAGGTATCACCCTCGGCACTCGATATTAGCTCTGCAGCGTCGAGCAACTTAGGGGGAGTGCGGTGATGTGCTGGTCTCAGCCCGTTCGATCACATCGATCGGGGCACAGGTACTAAAGCGGGGCAACTAGAGCAAGGAAGAGGGGCCACAGATGATTTACCATCCAACCTATACTAAGCATTTTGGATAACATGTAGGCATCGATAATAGTTACAAGGACAGGCTATGCATCAGAATAGGATAAATCAACAGCAGTAGCAAATTCTAATGCAAGCAGGAGGGAGAAGGAATAGGTGATATAGGCATGCGTCAAGGGGGTTGCTTGCCTGGAAGCTATGCGGCAAAGGAGGGATCGTCAGTAGTGTCGTCGGTCTCCTGAGCTGCGTCGGTCTCGGGGGCTATCGGAGAAGAAGAGGGGGAAGAAACAATAAATAAAGGCAAATAATGCAACACAGATGCATGGCATAGCAGTATGCAGTGTTAGTGATGACCTAATGCAATGCTATATGTCGTAGACGAAACGGGAAAATATATCTGGGATGTTTTCCCGGCGTTTAGGCGGATTTCGGTATACTGAACCGGAGGGGAAGGTTCCATGTTTGCAGTGCTGTGGGCATCTGACAGGAACACGGAGGGCGTATTCAGATTTGTCTCGCTTTTCTGAGCAACTTTCATGTAGAAAGTTTTTCGATCCGAGCTACGGTTGAATTTCTACGAATTTTCAAAGATTTAAACTATTTTCTGAAAATCCTGGAATTATTTTAATTAGTATTATCCAAAATAGTGCCAAAATACTTTTTACACCCACTTTTGTACCCAGCCAGAGAGGCTGAGACACTGACAGTGGGCCCACTCAACTGCACAGTCAGCAGTTGACTGGGTCAACGTTGACTGGTCAAATGTCCAAGGGGACCCACATGTTATACTCTCAGGTCCAGTTAACAAATTTTAAATAAAACTAAACCGAAACAGTTAGTGGCCTGGGGCCCAGTTGTCAGTGAGTATTAGGGGTCCTAATTAGTGCCTAATAGCGCCACACCAGCGGGTTAGTGGTTAAACAGCGCGTGCGCGCGTGGGCGTGTTCGCCGGCGATAGCCGGAGCGCTCGGAGCCGACGGCTCCGGCGGCCAAAGAGGCGGCCGCTTGCACCGGAAGAACGGTCATTGCGAGGTGAGTGCGGTGGTGCCGGCGGTTCGGGCAAAAACGACCGGAGTCGGCCGCAACGACGGCGGCAGGCGGCGGCCGAGGCACGGCCTCCCCGGCTAGGTGGCTACCGAACGCGAGGAAAAGAGAGGAGAGGTCCGGAGGGTCCGGGGGCTCACTGCGGGTTCGGGAGAGGGCTCGGGGAGGACGGGCGCTGCCGGAGACGAGCGGGACGAGGCGGCGAAAGGCGGCGGCCGGAGGAGGAAGATGGCGGCCGTGGCGACGTCTTGGGGGCCTCCCGGGGTGAGCGGAAGGGCTGGCGAGGACGAGCTCGTCGCCACGGAGCTCCTGGATGGACGGGAACGGCGAGGAGGAGCCGGTGGCCACGGCGTTGCAACGACGCGGCGACGGTGACGATCCGGCGAGCCCCAGATCGGGCGTGGGAGCGAGAAAGAGGGGGCACGAGGGGAAGAACAGAGGGGCTAGGGTTGCAGGGGGGGCGAGGGAATCCTTATCCTCGCGGCAGGACGACGGATGGCCGGCGCGTGGAGCGGCGGCGATCGTGGCGGCTCCGGCGCTGCCACGGGAAGGGGGCAGGTGGGAGGTAGGTGGAGGCCCCGATGGGCTGGGCCGGCTCTATGCCCTGCTGGGCCAGAGAGCACAGGGAAAACTTTTCCCTTTTTCTTTTCTGGAAATAAGGAAAAGCTCCTGTTGGATTTATTAGAGCTAGTAAATGATTTTTGTTGACCATGAAACTTGGCACATAATTAATTGACAATAAACTGAGATGGCACAAAAAGTTTGGGGCCAACAGGAGTTGTCCAAGCATTTTTAGAAAATGAAAAGGCCATTTAAAATGCTCCTGGACCAGATAATAAATTCCCAGGGGCAATTTGGGAGTTCCAAAAATGTTGGATTCAACATGACAAATATTTAGGGATTATTTGCCATAGGATGAACTATTTTGATTGCATCACAGAAGAAATAAATATTTGACATGCAATTTGAATTTGAATTGGGCTTTGATTTTGGACAAGTGGCAGATGGGCTTAGTGATCATGATGATATGTCCACCATTAGGGGGAGATCACTGTAGTAAGGTACTGGGGGTGTTACAACTTGATTGCTCCTATTCTGATGCATAGACTGATTCTTGTAACCTGTTATTGATACTCTACCTGTTTTCCTAAATGCTTAGTATAGGTTGGTTAGTGATCCATCAGTGGCCCCTCATCCTTGTCGTTGTTGCCCCGCTTTATTACCGGTGCCTCGATCAATGTGATCGATGGGCAGAGACCGACACATCACCGCACACTCCCTTAGTTGTACGACTCTGCAGGGCTAATATCGAGTGCCGAGGGTGATACCTCCTAACTCACTCCTGATGATAGCTCTGTAGCGTAGCTAGTCGGTGGTGGGATACCGAGGGTGATTCCTCTTTCACCACCTCCGATGCTACCTCTGTCGCGTAGCCCTTCAAGTGTGAACCCCTCGAGAGTGATTCCTCCGAGTTCACCTTGACGGATACATCGAGTGGGGGTCCATTGAGGGTGATTCCTCGAACTTCCCCCTTGATGTTAAAAACATACTGTTACTTTTACCTGTTGCCCCTTGTTAATGGTTACTGCGGGACTGAAGGGACAGGCGGTACCACCCCGACAGAGGTGGACCTGAGTGCTCGACAGTCTCTTGTGGAGTCGGGTTGACCGTGAGGGTAACCGCGAGATAATTACGAGGCACGGCCGGGCATTCCGGGCCCTTGCCGTAAGTCCTCGGGACGGGGCAACAGGACCACAGATTGTGGATCGCTGATTGTCACCGCGAGCTCCCAATGCACTAACGGGTTTGGATATGTGATCTGAGTAGGCCTCTGGCCTTTTCGCACTAACCACCACGCGGGAATAGTATGGGCACTCGGCGTCGTATGTATCAGCCGAAGTTCTTCAGACGTCAGCGGTTGAGCGGCGCGCGCCGGGTTGGACTGGGAACGCCCGCGCTTGTATTAAGGGGGCTAGGTCTGCTCCTGGCCGCGTACGCAACGTGCATGAGTGCAAAGGGCGATGGGCCCAAGACCCCTGCGTGCTTAGGATGTAGACCGGCATGCTTGCCTCTCTGTTGGACCTAGGTACGGCTGCGACGTGTCGATCAGCCGAGGCCGGGCATGGACCGAGTAAGTGTGTCCGTCCAGAGTTAATCGAGCGTGTTGGGTAAGTTGGTGCACCCCTGCAGGGAAGTATATCTATTCGAATAGCCGTGTCCACGGTAACGGACGCTCAGAGAGTATCCCGATCTACTACAACTAGAACAGGATACTTGGATGCTTAGTAATATGTTGGCTCCGGGATTGCTTTCTCGCAGGGAGTCGAGGAAGGATCTCTGGGCGTGGATGCTATGATACTTGTTGCTACTACTTTATTTACGTACTAATCTACACTCTTCTAATGCTGCAAGATGCTGCAAGTTGCTAGTCTTCGATAGGCCAACTCTTCCCTTCTATTTTGGCTTTTCTGCAGTCTAGTCCACAGATACAGCTCCTCTTTTGATACCGATGCATAACTAGAATAGATCTGATGTAAGTCTTGCGAGTACTTTGGATGAGTACTCACGGTTGCTTTGCTACCTCGTTTTCCCCATACCCGATTGCTCCGACCAGATGACGGAGCCCAGGAGACAGCTGACACCGCCGCCGACTACTACTACCACGACGGAGCCTACTACTACGTGGAGACCGCCGACCGGGAGTAGTTCGGAGGCTCTCAGGCAGGAGGCCTGCGTCTCTTCGATATAGTGTTGTTGTTTTGCCCTGCCTTCTTAAGGCCTACCTGTTTTCTATTCGTGTCTGTACTCAGATACTGTTGTTGCTTCCGCTAACGCTTGTACGCGAGCTTCTGTATTCGAGCCCTCGAGGCCCCTGGCGTGTAATATAAAGCTTGTATGACTTTTAGTTGTGTTTAGAGTTGTGTTGTGATATCTTCCCGTGAGTCCCTGGGCTTGATCGTGCGCATTTGCGTGTATGATTAGTGCACGATTGAGCCGGGGGCATCACAACGTAGTCGCTAAGTTAGGGCTCCATCAACGCCACTGAGCTCGTTGAGTGTAGACCGTAACCCTATCGTCTCTTAATCTGTCGAGATCTGCACATGACAGGTGCAGATGAGTACGTGGAATGCACTCGCAAGTTGCAAAGGAAAGTTTAACAGAATATATATGCAGGGTAAGTATTGGTGGAGGTTTCCTTTGCATAAAGCCAATTTTCTCCTATACTAAATTTTATAAACTTCTTTTGAAATAAAAAAATAGTTTTTAGTATAAAAGGTAGGAGTGAGACACTTGGATATACGCACCAGTGCTCATTCTCCAAATTAGTTTAAAACATACATAAGGTTGAAGTGAAACACATTCACTGTGCTCATTCCTTAACTTTTAACCCTTAAAATAGACTTTTAGAAAAGAAAGGGGAGATTATTCTTCAGTCCATGTCTTCAGTTGCTCAAAATTGCCCGTAACCGGGGGCATGGCTAATCGATTAGTTTAAACCCTCTGCAGAGGTCGTACATGTTCCCCACATGACACAACCAACCCCGTTTATCGTTACACACTTGGGTGTACGACTAGGAGGAGATTGTGACGAAGCCTTTCCGTAACAGCCCCCTATACCTGACCAAGCCGCCCGCAACTGGGCAATGAAAGCCCCTCTCCGATGGCGGTCCTGAGGTAAGGGTTTCCTGTTAGTACTAAGCTAAGCCAGAGCCCATATTAGCATGTGGCTGTACTGGAAGCTACATCAAACTCTACTTGGAAGATCTCAGTCCCCTGGAATGCGGTCCCCACCAAAAACCTGTGTGCAAGACCCCAGTTGGGCGCATTCACTGCAAGACCCCGATGGGCGCAATCACTTGTAGACGCTCCCGTCATACCGTTCCGCCCAGAGAGTAGAAGTAAAACAATATATAGTTTTTGTTTTTCAAAAGCTTTCACAAAACGTTGTCCCAAAAGAGGGCAAGTTTATTTGTTTAAAACTTGTTTGATTTTCAACCCACCCATTTGTGCAAGCGCGGCCAAGCATGGTAGTAAGTCTTGAACCTAAGGCTCTAGCTAGTAATAATACTTTGCAAAACTTTTGTAAAATATGCATAGTATTAAATTTAAAGAGATATGCATAATAAAAAATATAGGTCAGGGCATGATCAAATTGCAACTTGCCTGGGTCTCTTGAAGATGAAATGTTCTACTCTTAGTCGTCTCTCCTTCACCTTGCGATATATCTAACAATAAAATAAAATAACTCAACACACAACAAAAACCAAATCAAAATCCCAAATAAAAGATGCAAATTAACAATATAAGTACATCCTTATGATAATTATCGAGTCATGGCTTTGGTTGAGATAAGAAGTTTCTTTGGATGGGAATATGTCATAGATTTTATTCTAGGGTGGGTCAAATTGGTTTAAGTGAAGATCATGGTGTCAATACATAGAATGATTGAAAGACAAGGTTTGATAACAAAATTCCCCTAAAGAAACTATTTAGAATACTAGACTTATGGTCGACTATGGAAATTGAAAGTCATATGAGTTTAGAAGATTGGAATTAACAATTGATTAACTCCAAATTTTTGAGGTAGTAACATATGACCAGATAGGTTTTCTAGGGGTCTTCTAAGAAGGTTTAACCAAGAATATAATTTAATTGGATGAAGATATTAAATTATGACCAAAGAGGGTCAAATGTAAGGGGTTGTAGCTAAAACAGTAACAAAACATGATAAAAAAAATATGAAATGAGTTCTAACAGAAATGAATGGTCTCATGGATCTGTTTTGGTATAAAAAACATTTTCATATGAATTACCGATTAATAGATATAGCAAAAATACTCAATTTAACATTTAAATCAGAACTAAATTTTAACTTGCCAAAAACTGAGATCTCCAATTTTTATAATAAACTAGATGTTCTAAGCAATCCAGGGATATCTTATTTGTTGAAATCCGAGTTGTAGATTAAAAGATATGAATTTCCGAATATTGGGCATTTTTCTGTAAATCAATTACGGGATTTTAATAAGAGCTGCCACGTGGCGTGTTACTATAGGCTGATACCCCTTCGCGTTTTTAACTAACAGAGGAGGGCTACGGGTGGTTGGATCGTGATCAAACGATCAGGAAAAGGAAGGGAAGGAGCTCACCGGACTTGAGGTCGCCGGCGATGGAGAAGACGGCGGCGGCGCTCGGTGGTGCTCGGATCCGGCGTTGGAGAGGGCTCCGGCGTCGTACAAGCGGCGTACGCGAGATAGGAGTCCCAGGCGAGCTCGAGGATAACCACGGAGGGCTCGGCCCTGTCCTCGGGCGACCGTGAGGTCTCGCCGGAGTTGGGCGGAGCTCCGGCGGATGCGATGACGAAAAACAGTGCTCTCCGGCTGTATAATCGAGCAATAGAAAGGTTCAACAAGATGCGCATCCACTAGATGGGGAGAAAGGTTCAGGACTTGGGGCATGGGGTACCTCGGTGGCGACGGAATCGTCGTCGGACTTCGATGCTTTTGTCGGATTCCGGCGAGCAATTTCCCGCGGGAGGGATCGAAGTAGAGAGTGATTTTGAGCGTGATGATGTAGGGGAGTGGGATGTATCCAGGGATGGTATTTATAGGTGCGAGGGGAGTCCATACGAAGAGATCCACGACGACCTTAGTGCAGCCATTAATGGCTGTTCGTGCATGTACGTTTCACAGATCCATTCGACGAATTAAAGCAGTAATGTTGAGTTTTGATTCCCTGAATGGACTCGTAATAATGTCCTCCGCATTTTTCGTGTAGACGCCGAAGTGAAACGGGCAAAGATTTGAGTGGGAGAAGAAGAGAAAGTGGTCACTCCATGGCTGTTTCTTGCCTCTGTACGTGTTCGTGGTGAACATACAGGAGGGAGGAAGAAGAAGACCAGGATGGGCCTTAGTGGGAATTAAGCCCAACAGGGAAAGGGAAAGAAAAAAAAAACTAGAGCAGACGTGGGCTGCGCTAGAAGAAGTTGGGCTGGGCGCGTGTGATAAGCCGCGGCCGCGTGCGCATCTTTACAAAAAACGGCCAGTGAGCTGAAAAGAGTTTAGCCAACAAAAATTTGGTGGACTACAAAGTTTTAAAAAATTACAATAGTTGATAATTACAAAATATTATTTGTACTCAGGAAAAAATAGTTTTATCACAGAATGCATGTTATTTATTGCATATAATTAGTTTAAATGCTCTATGAAAAATTATTTTACTCTAAAATACTTTTTAGGCCATATAACTAATATAGTTTTGTTTTAAGCAAGCAAAAATAAATGTTAAAATCATAATTGTGCTATATTAGATATTTCCAAATATATTTTGGAGAAGTCCCATTATCTCCTCTCATTTTTTTGAATAATTTGTAAATATATGGCACTAAAATTCCAAATAAGATCCAATTTCAAATGGAACTCCAAATCTCAAGTAAATCCTTTATGAAATATTCGTTCACCACATTTGAGAAAGTCATTTTATTCTCACTCCATAAATTTGAAGGTGGTTTCAAAATATTTCGAAAGAATTAAAAAGAAGAATTGAATGCCCTTTGAATTCTTGAATAAACTTCCCCAGCCATAGTTTTCTTTATTGGACAAAAATGTCATCCAACTTTTATAACATGGTTTGAAAAGTTTAAACAAGGTCTCAAAAAGTTTTAATTTCCCTTGAAAACAATAGCAATTCACTCAATAATATCTTATTATTAACATTCCAAAATTTGGAAAATTTTGGGATGTTAGAGGGCTACATAGGAGGCACTTTTTTTGAACAACTGCAAATGAGCTGAAAATTGACGGAGAATTATTTTGGAATATATTAAAATTATTGGCGAAAGAAATACCAGAGGGGGACCCACCAGGCAGCCACAAGCCTGGCAGGCCTCCGGGGCCCATCTTCTCCTATATGGTGCCATTTGACCTAGAAAAAATCAGAAGAAAGGTTTCGGCATGAAGCGCCGCCGTCTCGAGGTGGAACCTGGGCAGGAGCACTTTTGCTCTCTGGCGGAGCGATTTCGCCGGGGAAACTTCCCTCCGGGAGGGGGAAATCAAAGCCATCGTCATCACCAATGATCCTCTCATCGTGGGAGGACCAATCTTCATCAACATCTTCACCAGCACCATCTCATCTCAAACCCTAGTTCATCTCTTGTATTCAATCTTTGTCTCAAAACCTCAGATTGGTACCTGTGCGTTGCTAGTAGTGTTGATTACATCTTGTAGTTGATCCTAGTTGGTTTATTTGGTGGAAGATTATATGTTCAGATCCTTGATGCTATTCAATACCCCTCTGATCTTGAGCATGAATATGATTTGTGAGTAGTTACTTTTGTTCTTGAGGACATGGGAGAAGTCTTGTCATAAGTAATCATGTGAATTTGGTATTAGTTCGATATATTGATGATATGTATGTTGTTGCTTCCTTTAGTGGTGTCATGTGAACGTCGACTACATGACACTTCACCATCTTTGGGCCTAAGGGAAGGCATTGTGGAGTAGTTATTAGATGATGGGTTGCTAGAGTGATAGAAGCTTAAACCCTAGTTTATGCGCTATTCCGTAAGGGGCTGATTTGGATCCATATGTTTCATGCTATGGTTAGATTTATCTTAATTCTTTTTTCGTAGTTGCGGATGCTTGCGAGAGGGGGTAATCATAAGTGGGAGGCTTGTTCAAGTAAGAATAGCACCCAAGCACCGGTCCACCCACATATCAAATTATCAAAGTAACGAACGTGAATCAAACAAACATGATGAAAGTGACTAGATGAAATTCCCGTGTGTCCTCAAGAACACTTTGCTTATTATAAGAGACCGTTCCGGCCTGTCCTTTGCTACAAAAAGGATTGGGCTACCTTGCTGCACCTTTGTTACCGTTACTACTTATTACTCGTTACAAATTACCTTGCTATCAAACTATCTGTTACCGATAATTTCTGTGCTTGCAGACAATACCTTGCTAAAAACCGCTTGTCATTTCCTTCTGCTCCTCGTTGGGTTCGACACACTTACTTATCGAAAGGACTACGATTGATCCCTTATACTTGTGGGTCATCAAGACTTTTTTCTGGCGCCGTTGCCGGGGAGTGAAGCGCCTTTGGTGAGTGGAATTTGGTAAGGAAAACTTTATATTACGTGCTGAAATTTACTATCACTTGTTACTATGGAAAGTAATCCTTTGAGGGGTTTGTTCGGGGTATCTTCACCTCGACCGGAAGCAATTAGATTTGCTCCTCAACCTACTGCTCCTACTGAAAATACTTATTATGAGATTCCTTCAGGTATGTTAGAGAAACTGCTAGCTAATCCTTATGCAGGAGATGGAACAGTACATCCTGATATGCACCTAATCTATGTGGATGAAGTTTGTGGATTATTTAAGCTTGCAGGTTTATCTGAAGATGGAGTTAAGAAGAAGGTTTTCCCTTTATCTTTGGGGGGAAAGCATTGACATGGTATAGGCTATGTGATGATATTGGAACTTGGGATTGGAACCGATTAAAATTGGAATTTCATCAAAAGTTTTATCCTATGCTTCTGGTTCATCGTGATCGGAATTATATATATAATTTTTTGCCTCGTGAAGGAGAAAGCATCGCTCAAGCTTGGGGGAGGCTTAAGTACATGATGTACACATGCCCCAATCATGAGCTCTCAAAGGAAATTATCTTACAAAATTTTTATGCTCGGCTTTCTCATAATGATCAAACCATGCTCGATTCTTCTTCAACTGGATTCCTTTATGAAGAAAACTATTGAATTCGGATGGGATCTTCTGGAAAGAATTAAAGACAACTCTGAAAATTGGGGACTCGACAAAGGTAATGAGTCAGGTATAATCCTTAAGTTTGATTGTGTTAAATCTTTTATGGATACCGATGCTTTTCATAAGTTTAGCACTAAATATGGACTTGACTCTGAAATAGTGGCTTCCTTTTGTGAATCATTTGCTACTCATGTTGATCTCCCTAAGGAGAAGTGGTTTAAATATCATCCCCCTATTAAAGAAAAAATTGAGGAACCAGTTATAGTTAAAGATGAAACTATCATTTACAATGTTGATCCAGTTGTGCCTACCGCTTATATTGAGAAACCACCTTTTCCTGTTAGGATAAAGGAACATGCTAAAGTTTCAACTGTGGTTAACAAAAGTAATATTAGTGCACCTAGACCCTTTGAACAAATTAAAGTTGAACCTAATGTTGCTATGGTTAAAGATCTCTTGGTCGATAATATTGATGGGCATGTTATTTACTTTTGTGATGAAGCTACTAGAATTGCTAAACCTGATCCTAAAGATAAGAATAAGCCTGTTGTTGGCATGCCTGTTGTCTCGGTTAAAATAGGAGATCATTGTTATCATGGTTTATGTGATTTGGGTGCTAGTGTGAGTGCTATTCCGTTTACCTTATATCAAGAGATTATGAATGATATTGCACCTGTTGAGATAGAATACATTGATGTTACTATTAAGCTTGCGAATAGAGATACTATTTCACCGCTTGGGATTGTTAGAGATGTTGAAGTCTTGTGTGGAAAAATAAAATACCCTACTGATTTCTTAGTTCTTGGTTCTCCACAAAATGATTTTTGTCCCATTATATTTGGTAGACCTTTCTTGAACACTGTTAATGCTAAGATCGATTGCACTAAAGAAACTGTCAGTGTTAACTTTCGTGATGTATCTCATGAGTTTAATTTCTCTAAGTTTAATAGACAACCTCATGATAAAGAATTGCCTAGTAAGGATGAAATTATTGGTCTTGCTTCTATTGCCGTACCTCCTACTGATCCGTTAGAACAATATTTGCTAGACCATGAAAATGATATGCACATGAACGAAAGAAATGAAATAGATAAGATGTGCTTTGATCAACCACCTATCCTTAAACACAATTTTCCTGTTGAAACTCTTGGAGGTCCTCCTCCACCCAAGGGTGATCCTGTGTTTGAATTGAAACAATTGCCTGATACACTAAAATATGCTTATCTTGATGAAAAGAAGATATATCCTGTTATTATTAGTGCTAACCTTTTAGAGCATGAAGAAAAGAGATTACTTAAAACTCTGAGGAAGCATCGTGCCTCTATTGGATATACTCTTGAAGATCTTAAGGGCATTAGTCCCACTCTATGTCAGCACAAGATTAATATGGAACCTGATGCTAAACCAGTTGTCGATCATCAACGACGATTAAATCCTAAGATGAAGGATGTGGTTAGAACTGAAATACTAAAGCTTCTGGAAGCAGGTATAATCTATCCCATAGATGATAGTAGATGGGTAAGTCCTGTTCATTGTGTCCCTAAGAAAGGAGGCATTACTGTTGTTCCTAATGATAAAAATGAACTTATCCCACAAAGAATTGTATCTGGTTATAGGATGGTAATTGATTTTAAAAAATTAAACAAAGCTACTAGAAAAGATCATTACCCCTTGCCTTTTATTGATCAAATGTTAGAAAGATTATCTAAGCACACACACTTTTGCTTCCTTGATGGATATTCTGGTTTCTCTCAAATACCTGTGTCACAAGAAGATCAAGAGAAAACTACTTTTACTTGTCCTTTTGGAACTTATGCTTATAGACATATGCCTTTCGGTTTATGCAATGCACCTGCTACTTTTCAAAGATGTATGACTGCTATATTCTCTGATTTTTGTGAAAAGATTGTTGAGGTTTTCATGGATGATTTCTCCGTTTACGGGACTTCTTTTGGTGATTGCTTAAGCAACCTTGATCGAGTTTTGCAGAGATGTGAACAAACTAATCTTGTCTTGAATTGGGAGAAGTGCCACTTTATGGTGAATGAAGGTATTGTATTGGGGCATAAAATTTCTGAACGAGGTATTGAGATAGACAAAGCCAAGGTTGGTGGAATTGAGAAAATGCCATGTCCTAAAGATATTAAAGGTATAAGAAGTTTCCTTGGTCATGCTGGTTTCTATAGGAGGTTCATTAAAGACTTCTCTAAAATTTCTAGGCCTCTTACTAATCTTTTGCAAAAAGATGTTCCATTTATTTTTTATGATGATTGTGTAGAAGCCTTTGAAACACTTAAGAAAGCCTTAACTTCTGCACCTATTGTTCAACCACCTGATTGGAACTTGCCTTTTGAAATTATGTATGATGCTAGTGATTATGCTGTTGGTGCCGTTCTAGGACAAAGAGTTGACAAGAAATTAAATGTTATCCATTATGCTACTAAAACTCTAGACAGTGCTCAAAGAAATTATGCTACTACTGAGAAAGAATTTTTAGCAGTTGTGTTTGCATGTGATAAATTCAGATCTTATATTGTTGATTCTAAAGTAATTGTTCACACTGATCATGCTGCTATTAAATATCTTATGGAAAAGAAAGATGCTAAACCTAGACTCATTAGGTGGGTTCTTTTGCTACAAGAATTTGACTTGCATATTATTGATAGAAAGGGAGTTGAGAATCCCGTAGCTGATAACTTGTGTCGAATGGAAAATGTTCTTGATGACCCACTACCCATTAATGATAGTTTTCCTGATGAACAATTAGCTATCATAAATGCTTCTCGTAATACTCCTTGGTATGCAGACTATGCTAATTACATTGTTGCTAAATATATACAGCCTAGTTTCACATACCAACAAAAGAAAAAGTTCTTCTTTGATTTGAGACATTACTTTTGGGATGACCCACATCTTTATAAAGAAGGAGTAGATGGTATTATTACACGTTGTGTACCTGAGCATGAATAGGAACAAATCCTATGGAAGTGTCATTCCGAGGTATACGGAGGACACCATGCTGGAGACAGAACTGCACATAAGGTATTACAATCTGGTTTTTATTGGCCTACTCTCTTCAAGGATGCACGGAAGTTTGTCTTATCATGCGATGAATGTCAAAGTATTGGCAATATTAGTAGACGTCAGGAAATGCCTATGAATTATTCACTTGTTATTGAACCATTTGATGTTTGGGGATTTGATTATATGGGACCTTTTCCTTCCTCTAATGGGTATACACATATTTTAGTTGCTATTGATTACGTTACTAAGTGGGTAGAAGCTATTCCAACTAGTAGTGCTGATCATAACACATCTATTAAAATGCTTAAAGAAGTTATTTTCCCGAGGTTTGGAGTCCCTATATATTTAATGACTGATGGTGGTTCACATTTTATTCATGGTGCATTCCGTAAACTCCTTGCTAAATATGATGTTAACCATAGAATTGCACCACCTTATCATCCTCAGTCTAGTGGTCAAGTTGAATTGAGCAATAGAGAGATAAAGCTAATTTTGCAAAAGACCGTTAACAGATCTAGAAAGAACTGGTCTAAGAAACTAGATGATGCATTGTGGGCATACAGAACTGCTTATAAAAATCATATGGGTATGTCCCCTTATAAAATGGTTTATGGAAAAGCATGTCATTTACCTCTTGAGTTAGAACATAAAGCATATTGGGCAATTAAAGAACTTAACTATGATTTCAAACTTGCCGGTGAAAAGAGGCTATTTGACATTAGTTCTCTAGATGAATGGAGGACACAAGCTTATGAAAATGCTAAGTTATTTAAGGAAAAAGTTAAAAGATGGCACGATAGAAGAATCCAAAAACGGGAATTCAAAGTAGGAGATCAAGTTTTATTGTACAACTCTCGTTTAAGATTCTTTGCAGGGAAGCTTCTCTCTAAATGGGAAGGACCTTATATCGTAGAAGAAGTTTATCGTTCCGGTGCTATCGAGATAAACAACGCCGAAGGCACTAATCCGAAGGTGGTTAATGGGCAAAGAATTAAACATTATATCTCAGGTACGCCCATTAATGTTGAAACTAATATTATCCAAACTATGACACCGGAAGAACATATAAGTGAAACCTTCCGGAACACTCTAGAACCCTGAAAAGGGGGTAGGTATGTGGTACAGTAAGTAAACCGACTCCAAAAGTTCCATAAAAGTACTTTCTGCCCGTTTTGGAATATATAAAGAATTAGGAAAATAATAAACAGTCCGAAAGGTGCACGAGGGAGCGACAAGCCCGAGGGGTGCGCCCTACCCCCTAGGCGCGCCTCCCAGGCTTGTGGCCCCCTCGTGGACTTTCCCGACTCCGTTTCTCTTCCATGTTACTTGTCCTGCACGAAATTTTTTCATTATATATACTTTCTGGTGTTTTGACCACCGTATCACAGAAATATCATCTGTTCTTGTTTCGTGCTGTTTTTTGCCAGATTTTCAAAGCCAGGCACCATGTCTTCCTCCTCCTCCAACAATGTGGGAGACGATGCTTGGTTGATGCAGATGGAACTCAGGAGGGGGGAGGTCGAGGAAGTCACTATGGAAGAAGATGAAGGAGATTCGCTCGAGGTCCACCCTCCAGCTTCGGAGAGGGGCATTCTGGCTGGCATTTCCACTATCCCAAACCCTCATCAGGAAATAAGGGCTACAAGTAACTATGAAGGCCAAGAGGTACAAGAAAGACCTCCTCCTAGGAGGCCCTTACACAGGTTGCATCGGAACAATTTTCATAATTTGGTTCATAATTATGGAGTCGAGAATACTCCTCGTATGCACATACCGTCCAATTGGGACATATCTCGCCCAAGAGAAAGTGATGTAGGAACAAGCTCTTGGTGGCCGGAAAATAAGCATATTATGATTGAAGTTCAGAAGAACACTGAGCTGATACGTCAAGTGCTCAGGGAGATTCAAAGCTTGAGGGAAATCCTCATGAGCAAGCCAGAGGAAAAGCCTACAACTTCTTCATCACCACCATCACCAAAGAAGAAGACTTGAGTACACGGGTATGGGCACTCCCCTTGGCTTGTGCCAAGCATGGGGGAGGTGCCCTGGTATCGTATCACCACCACTTTTTATCATCATTATCTATCTTAGTTCAATCCTTAGTTATTTCTTGATTTAGAAGAATAAAGTTTTAGTATGATCTATTTTCGAGTGCTTGCTTAGTGATCTATCTATCTATGTAATCGTGTGTGAGATATATAATAAAGAATAGTTTGAGTTTTGCTTTGCTTTCTTGTTTCAATCTTAGCAATGGAAAATAAAAGAATAAAAGATCATATGCTACTCCCATGGGGAGTAATGACTTCACATAAAGGAAGTATAGTTGATAAAATTTGTTGGAAGTTGACAAGCATAGTGTCGGTGTATAAAACATGGGTATTTTATACCCTGACTTATGCACAGACAGTAGTAGCCTCCCTGCTGGACAAGGCTTGTCGGAGACTGCCAAGATCAAGATTCAAGACCCAGTTGCAGAGAAACTACTGAGGAGAAGAACAAGACAAAGCATCAAGTTCAATACCAAAGACAACCCTTGCCGGCAAGGCAAAGCCGGCAAGGTGAAGGCCCGGCAAGCACCATACCAGCAAGCTCTCGCTAGCTGTCAGCGCTCCACCTTGTCAAGCAGCTAGTCGCTAATCGATGAGGTGTTGAGCCCGCAGGCAGTTAGGTGGGACTTGTCGGGCACGTGGCAGCATGCTGGAAGGAGGTTTACCTTTAATGACACCCGTCCAGATGACTTGTCAAGCTAATAGGAGGTAGCTGGGCGAGCGGTGCAGAAACCTTGCCGGGGCTCCTCCTCCACATGACACCTAACGGAGCATTAAATGCTTTTGTCCTATCTAATCAACACATGATTACTGTTTTGCCACTGTGGTAACCCCTTGAGCTATAAAAGGAGGGCCAGGGTAACTTTTACAAGGATGGACCTTTTGCACAACTTGCACGCGTAGCTGCTGTCTCTCTGCACCTTGCCAGGGTAGCGCTCCTTGTACTTGTGCTCTCACACACACACACACCCAATATACAAAGCAGGAGTAGGGTTTTACACCTCACGGTGGCCCGAACCTGGGTAAAAGCCTCTGCGTCCTCCGTTGATTCTGATCTTTGCGCTTGTGCAACTCCATAGCCGAACTGCAAAGGGGCTAGATGGCCCCATAGATGGTCGTCCCCATGACATCTTTGGCGTGCCAGGCAGGGGGTTCACTTGCGTGAACCTGAATCAGCGGGTCACACATCGATTTCATCAGCTTCATCACCATCTTCATCATCGATGGCGCCCAAGAAGAAGGGCGTCACGGCAGCCAATCCTTCCACTTCCAAGGCTCCATCACACGTTCCCGCAGGCAGCGTGGGCGGTGCCGCCAATGTGGGCGGCGGGAACATCGCGGCTGGCACGGCTGGCGCAGGCGGCGCGGTCGCCGGGCCCGCCACGACAGGAGCAAGAGGCGGAGGTGCTGGAGGCGGTCATCTTCCTCGACCCTCTGGCGAACATAGCGGCAATGGTGCGGGCGGTGCGGACGGACGACTCCCACCTCCTCGACGCACCGGCGAGCGCAGTCATCGGAGAGACAACGCCCGATCCGTCGCGAGCCAAGATCTTCCTGCTACGGCAGCCAGGGATGCAGTGTCAAGACACACACCACGGCAATCGCAAGATAGACGTGATGTGACCCCGAGCGGCATTGTTGATCATGGACAGCAGCGCCCGCACGGCAAGACGCCTGTTGATCAAGTCCAAGATCCCCGGGCACCACTTCTGCCACGCCGACCCACTGCTGCTCCTGAGTCGTGGCGGCAAGATCACAACGGCGCTACTGCTGGCTCTGCCAGGAGTCGAGCGATGTCGCGTTCTTTGCCCCAGGCCATGCTAGCAACGACAGCGGAGGCAATGGCGCGAGCCCAGATGCTGCTGAACTTCCCTCCGACAGCGGACAACATGGATGAGTAGAGAGCCACCATCCAGAGCTTGATTGGATTTGCCGAGTCAAGCAAGTCACAGCAAGCGGAGCCCTCACGGCGTCTGCGAACAACACTAGTAGCTCAGACTGATAGCCATGTTGTAGGTGGCGCACCAACGGTACAGTCACCTCCACGGCAACAGCAGCAACGTCAGCAGCCATGGCAAACCCGGCGAACTGCAGAGCCAGACGAGATGTCCATGGCCTCCTCAGATCCACAGACGCAGCAAGATCAGCGGCAAGTGCTGCGAGACAGGCAGGTAGAAGACGCCCGCACCACCATTGAACGGTGCCGGGAAGCACGCCGTCAATCCGACGAGCGCAACGGCCCAATCGTCAATGAGCCCGCGCCCGATGTTGGTGGGTATCTGCCTTACGAGGTTGGATGCCCAGCCTTCACTCGTGAGCTACGGCAAGTCCGCTAGCCATCTGTCTGGGCCTTCAAGCCAGAAGTACCAGAAAAGTATGATGGCAAGCTGAACCCGGCAGAGTTCCTGGGCATCTACACGATTGCTGTACAAGCTGCCGGGGGAAGAGATGAGAAGATCCTTGCCAATTACTTTCCATTGGTGCTCAAGCCCAATGTGAGGTCTTGGTTGATGAATTTGCCAAAAAACTCCATTTCTTCGTGGTCAGATCTGTGCAATGAGTTTGTTGGTGCCTTTACCGGAGGCCAGAAGGGCCCTGGATGGCCCAGCGACCTGCAAGTGATCCCGCAGAGGGAAGGAGAGAATCTGCATAAGTACATACAGAGATTCAGCCGTGTACACTGCAACATTCTAGACGTACACCCGACAGCTGTGATTGCCGTGTTTCACACGAATGTGCGCAATCGGAAGATGCGGGAGAAGATGAACATCCGGTTGCCGAAAACCGTCAACGAGCTCTACATGTTGGCGGACAAGTGTGCACGTGCTGAGGAGGGGAGAAGACTTCCCGGGGATGATGCTGGCGCTGAAGTTGATTCTGAGGACGACGACGCCACCACCCTGAAAAAGAAAGGCCGGAAGCGCAATAGGAAGCGCAAGGGCAAGACAGTCATGGCTATGGAAGGCTCCGGTAAATCTAACACTGCCAAGAAACCTAAAGCAGAGAGCCCTGGCAAGGAAGCTACTGCATGCGCTGATTGCCAGGTAGCTGTGGCAGGAGAGAAGACCGGCAAGTCCGACGGGCCATACTGCAAGATTCACCGCACCAAAGGCCATGACCTCCAAGAGTGCCGGCAGGTTGAACAACTTGTTGAGAAGCAGAAAGCTGAATATGAGAAGTGTGACAAGGAGAAGGGCCAGGAGGGTGCCGACGGATCTGGCAAGAAGGGCCGTGGAGCCCGAGGAGGGCGCCGCGCCAAGGCCAAACAGCAGAAGGAGAAACCTGCTAGAGGCCTTGAAAGGAAAGAAGAGGATGATGGAAGTGAAGAGGAGGACGACGACGAGTCCAGTGAGCAGGAATTCCAGAAAGCAACTGAAGCCATGTGCATTGATAGAGGCGCATCTTTGCACTCCTCCCACCGCCAGCTCAAGCAGTGGGCACGTGAGGTCAATGCGGCGGAACCGACAATAGATGCCCAGAAGCCACTCAAGTGGTCGCACACGCCTATCATTTTCGATGCCGAGGATCATCCTGATCGCACGACTATGGTCAGATGTTTGCCGTTGTTGGTTTCACCAACAATTCGCAACCTCAAGGTCACAAAAATGTTAGTTGATGGTGGGGCCGGTCTGAACTTGATTTCTCCAGAAGTGATCGAGAGGCTGCAGATCCCAGACGAAGAGCTCAAGCAGACTGGTACATTCCAAGGAATCAACCTAGGAAGGAGCCAACCCAAAGGGAAAATCACATTGCCGGTGATGTTTGGCGGGGAGTTAAACTACAGGACAGAGAAAATTGTGTTTTATGTTGTCAAGATTCCCTTGCCGTTTAATGGAATTCTTGGCCGCCCAGCTTTGGCTAAGTTTATGGCAGCATTCCATTATGCCTACAACACGTCGAAGATGCCAGGGCCAATGGGTGTCATTTCCATCAACTCAGATAAGAAAGATGCAGTCATATGCATCCACAAGCTTTAAAGGGATGCGGTTGCAGCAGAGGCCGCCAAGGCACCAGCTCCCGCTAAGAAGAAGAAAACCAAGAAGTCTGGCAAGACCTCCGACAAGGATTCCGGGAAGCGCGCCTCCTCGGAGTGCTGCGCACCTGTCGAAGACCTGCCGGAGAGCTCTACCGGCAAAAAGTCCAAGGCCACTCCGTCAGCAATGAAGAAAGTGCCGGCAAGAGAGGATGGCACTGGCGGGACCTTCACCGTCAGTGCCACTCTTGACAGCAAATAGGAAAGCGCGCTCGTTGCCTTCCTGCGGGCGAATGTTGATGTGTTTGTGCGATGCCCCTGACTCAATCGTGCACTAATCATACACGCAAATGTGCACGATCAAGATCAGAGACTCACGGGAAGATATCACAACACAACTCTAGACACAAATTCAAACATAAAGCTTTATATTAAAAGCCAGGGCCACGAGGGCTCGAATACATAAGTTAGCAGAAGCAACAATATCTGAGTACATACATAAGTAAACAAGTCTGCCTTAAGAAGGCTTGCAAAACAATGACATCTGGATCGAAAAGGCGCAGACCTCCTGCCTAGGAGCCACCTAACTACTCTTGGTCGTCAGCGGTCTCCACGTAGTAGTAGGCTCCGTCGGGGTAGTAGAAGTCATCGGCGGGATCAGCTGGCTCCTGGACTCCGTCATCTGATCGCAGCAATCGGGTAGAAGGGAAAAGGGGTAGCAAAGCAACCGTGAGTACTCATCCAAAGTACTCGCAAGACTTACATCAGATTATACTAAGTATGCATTAGTATCAAAGGAATGGGGCTATATCTTTGGACTGCAGAAATGCCAGAATAGAAGGGAAGGCCAAGCCTATCGAAGACTAGCATCTTGCATCATCTTGCAGCATTAGAAGAGTGCAGATTAGCATAACATAAGTAATAAGTATGTTTAGTAACGCCTAGAGATCCTTCCTCGACTCCCTACGAGAAAGCGATCCCGGAGCCATCATATCCATTTAGTGTCTCCAGTATCTAGTTCTAGTTGTAAGAGATCGAGATACAACTCCGAGCGTCCATTACCGTTGACACGGCTATTCGAATAGATAACTTCCCTGCAGGGGTGCACCAACTTACCCAACACTCTCGATTAACTTTGGCCGGGCACACTTTTCCGGGTCATGCCCAGCCTCGGCTGATCGACACACCGTAGTCCTACCTAGGCTCAACAGAGAGGCCAGCATGCAGGTCTACATCCTAAGTGCTCAGGGGTCTTGGACCCATCGCCCTTTGCACTCCTGCGCGTTGCGTAGGCGGCCTGGAGCAGACCCACCCCCTTATACAAGCGCAGGTGGTTACCATCCAACCAGGCGCACGCCGCTCAATTGCTGACGTCCGAAGAGCTTTCGGAGAATCGTACGACGCCGAGTGCCCATACTTATTCCCGCGTGGTGGTTAGTGCGAAAAGGCCAGAGGCCTACTCAGATCACATATCCAAACCCGTTAGTGTCTTGGGAGCGCGCGGAGACGATCAGTGATCCTGTCGCCCCTTCTCGAGGACTTACGGCAAGGGTCAGGCCCATCCCTCTCTAGGGCGGTCTGCCTGCCCGGCCGTGCCTTGTAATTATCTCGCGGGTACCCTCCATGTCAACCCGACTCACAAGAGACTGTCGGGAACTTAGGTCCACCTCTACCGGGGTGGTACCTCATGTCCCTTCAGTCCCGCAGAAAACAGTAGACGGGGAACAGGTAAAGGTAACTGTGTGTCCGTAACATCAAGGGGGAATCCTAGGAATCACCCTCGATGGATTCCCACTCGATGTATCCATCAAGGTGAACTTGGAGGAATCACCCTCGATGGGTTCACACTTGAGGTGTTGCATGACAGAGTCGTCATCGGGAATGGGGTAGGAGGAATCACCCTCGGTATCCCACAACCGACTAGCTACGCTACAGAGATATCATCAGGAGTGGGGTAGGAGGTATCACCCCCGGCACTCGATAGTAGCTCTGCAGAGTCGTACAACTAAGGGGGTGTGCGGTGATGTGTCGGTATCTGCACGTCGATCACACTGATTGAGTCATCCGATAACAAAGCGGGGCAACAAGGACAAGGGTGAAGGGTCACTGATGGATCACTACCCAACCTATACTAAGCATATAGGATAACAGGTAAAGTAACAATAGCAGGTTACAAAAGCAGGCTATGCATCAGAATAGTAGCTATCGAACAACAGTAGCAAAATCTAATGCAAGCATGAGAGAGAAAGAATGGGCGATATAGGAATGATCAAGGGGGTTTTGCTTGCCTGGAAGCTCTGCTGAAAGGGACTGGTCGTCAGGTGTGTAGTCGTACCCGTGAGCAGCGTCGGTCTCGGGGTCTATCGGAGAGAAGAGGGGGGAGAAACAGTAAATATAAAGCAATCAAATGCATCACGATGCATGACATGGCCATATGCTGTGCAAGGGTGAGCTACCGTAGTGCTACACGTTACAGACGGAGCGGGAAAATATCTGTGGATATTTCCCGGCTTTAGGCAGTTGTCGGACAGATGAAACGGAGGGGAAGGTTCCATGTTTGCAGTGTTAGACGCATGTGACAGGTATGTGGATAGCATATTTGGATTCGTCTTAATTTTCTGAGCAACTTTCATATATAAATTATTTTCATCCGAGTTATAGATTATTTTATATGATTTTTCAAAGTTTTAAATGATTTTCTGAAATTCCTGATTATTTTTAATACGAATTATCCAAAACAGTAAATGCTAAGTGCACCCAGAGTTGTACCCAGTCAGCACACACAGGGGCTGACTGGTGGGCCCTGTTGACTGGGTCAACTGCCCAGTCAGCAGAGGCTGACTGGTGGGCCAGCAGCTGAGTCAGCAGGCTGACTCAGCCAGCCTTATCCACTGGAATAGTGACTGGCCCCACCTGTCAGTGTCACAGGGGCTAATCCATGTTTATTTTAGTTAAACTGGGTTTAGTTAGGGGTGGGCCCCGGGTGTCAGCGACAGTTAGGTTAGTTTAAAATTAAACTAGGTTAATTAGCCGTGGTGGGGCCTAAGGTCAGTGGGGGGTAGGTTTTGGGTTAGTGGCTAAGCCAGTTAACCACCTGGGCCCACCGGTCAGCGGCCTAGGGCGGTTTAAACCGTGGTGGCGCCAGAACGCGACGGCGAGCACGAAGCTCGTCGGAAAACGGCTACATGCCATGGATTTGCGCGCGCTTGGGTGCAACGGGACCGGCGCGTCGAGGCGCGTCAAGTGGTGGTGGTGGTTCGCCGTGGGGTGGCCGGCAAGGGCGCCGGCGATGAGCCGGGGCGGCGGTTGCCTTTGGACCAGAACGTGCGCGCGTCTATGGGAAGCTAACAAACGAGGCAAAGGGCGGGGCGGCCTCTGCAGCTCACCAAGATCACGTTGGTGCTACTGGACCGAGCCGGAGGGGCTCTGGTGCTCGAGCTGGCTGGCCATGGCGGCGGCCAGAGCTCGGAATGGCGGCAGCGCAGCACAGGCCTGAAGGCGAGCAGAAAAAGGAGGGAGGAGAGGCGGATGCTCACAGTGAGGCACACGGCAGCCGCTGAGGGGTTTACTAGCGCCGAACGAGGTGGATCGAGGCGGCAGAGCGGCGGCGACCGAAGAACAGGATCGACTCGATCCGGTCGATGTAGACGTGCCTGGCTCGAGTGGCTTGCCGTAGCCGACGTGGAGGAGGCGTGCGGAGCTCTAGGACAGGTCGCGGTGATGGGTGGACGCCGGTGGCCGCGACGGTGGCAGCGGCGCGTCGGCGAGCCCGCTCGGGCGTGGGCGGAGAAGGCGAGGGAAGAGGGGAGAGCGCGTGGGAGGGGGAGGAGTGAGGCCAGGGGGCCAGGGGGTGCAGGGCGTCGCCCTTATCCTCCTCGAGGGCCTGTAGCAGTGCGGGGCGGCGAGCAGGTCCGACGGGGACGGCGGGCGCGTGTGGTCGGGTGCGCCATGGTGAACAGGGGGAAGGGGAAGACTCGGGGTGCTGGGCCGGGCCGCACTGTGCACTAGGCCCAGTGCACCGGGGCCTTTTCCTTTTTCTTTTATTTCTTTTCTGTTTTTTCATTTTTCATTTCTATTTTCTTTTATTAGCTCTGTTTTGCATTTATTTCCAATAGCAAATGATTTTCATAAAATATGGGACTTGGCCCATAATTCATATTGCAATTTTAGGCACTGCCACAAAAAGTTTGGGAGGCATTTGAAATAGTTTGGAATTTTCATAAATTAGAAAAGCATTTAAAAGGCTGATTTGGCACTGAATTAAATGCTAGGGCTCATTTTAGTAAACAAGTGATGTTGTTTTCCTTAACCAAATATTGTTATGGAATATTTGCTAAATGGTGAACTATTTTGCAGCAACTTTTGTGCAACTTTAAATTCCACTTTAAATTTGAATTGATTCAGAGGTGGAATTTGAAATGAGGTTTGAACCCAAGTGATCAAGCATTGTTAATCAAAGTGACTTAGCATAAACATGAGGGATTACCGTAGCTTAATACATGGGGGTATTACAACTCTCCTCCTCTAAAAGAAATTCTCGTCCTGAGAATTCAGGAGGTAGTAGGAAAAAGATCGGGATATTCTTCACGAAGGTGATCCTCGCGTTCCCAAGTGGCTTCTTCTTCAGTATGATTCGACCACTGCACTTTAAGGAACTTGGTAACCTTCTGACGGGTTCGATGTTCAGCTTGATCAAGAATGCAGATCGGATGCTCTTTGTAACAGAGATCATCTTGCACTTCGATCATTTCGTGATCCACTTCACGGTGCGGGTCCTTGAAGCAACGATGAAGTTGCCACACATGGAAGACATCATGGACGTGAGAGAACTGCGGTGGCAATTCCAATTTATAAGCCACATATCCACGTCGGGCAAGAATGTAGAAAGGACCAATGTAGTGAGGAGCCAACTTGCCCTTGACTCCAAATCGATGAGTGCCCCTCATAGGAGTGACACGCAGATAAGCTTGATCATGAGGTTGATAGATTGATCCCTAGTGTTTACGGTCATAGTTGCTCTTCTGGCAGGACTAAGCCACCTTGAGATTATCCCGGACAATGCGGACTTGCTCTTCAGCTTGTTGGATAATATCCGGACCAATGAGCAGCCGTTCCCCAGTTTCTGACCAATTCAGAGGGGTTCGTCACTTACGTCCATAAAGTACCTCGAAGGGTGCCATCTTCAAGCTAGCTTGATAGCTGTTGTTATACGAGAATTCAGCATACGGGAGAGATTCTTCCCACTTCTTGCCGAATGAGATGACACAAGCACGCAACATATCTTCAAGCACTTGGTTGACTCGCTCAACTTGACCTTGGGACTGGGGGTGATAAGCAGTGCTCCAGGTTATATGAGTTCCCATAGCTTCTTCGAAACTATCCCAGAACTTCGAGGTGAAAATGCCACCACGGTCTGAACTGATCTCCTTCGGAATGCCGTGAAGTGTCACAATTCTGGAGATATACAAATTCGCTAACTGACTAGCAGTGATTGTCTCCTTGACTGGCAGAAAGTGTGCAACTTTGGAGAATTGGTCGATGACGACAAAAATAGCATCGTGACCCTTTTGTGATTTGGGGAGGCCAGTGACAAAATCCATTTGAATCTTATCCCATTTCCATTCAGGAATAGGAAGCGGTTGCAGAAGTCCAGTAGGTTTCTGATGTTCTACTTTGACGCGACGGCAAACGTCACATTCCTCAATATACCGAGCAATGTCTTGCTTCATCTTAGACCTCCAGTATTTCTGACGAATGTCTAGATACATCTTGGTACTTCCCAGATGAATAGACAGAGGTGTGTCATGTGCTTCTTTCATAACTTTCTCTGTCATAAGTTTGAATTGGGGTACCACAAGGCGATCTCTGAAGTACAAAGCTCCACCTTCATCCAGCGAGAAGTCTTTGGCCTTCTTAGAGGCAAGATCACTCTTAATCTGATCAATTTCAGTGGTTTTCTCTTGCGCGGACTTGATAGCTTTCTGGAGAGTTGGTTCCAGGACAAGGTTATTAAGAGAATCCTGTGGAACAATGTGGAGGTTCAACTTGCGAAGTTCTTCATGCAGGAGGGGTTGAGCTTTCTGAACCATGAAGTTGTTGCAATAAGACTTGTGACTCAGGGCATCGGCCATGACATTAGCCTTACCCGGGGTATAAGAAATACCGCAGTCATAGTCTGTAATTGCTTCCATCCATCGCTGCTGACGGAGGTTCAGATCTGGCTGAGTAAACAGATACTTCAGACTTTGATGATCGGTGAAGATCTCGCAACGGTTACCGAGAAGGTAATGTCGCCACAACTTCAGTGCATATATAACTGCAGCAAGTTCGAGATCATGAACTGGATAGTTCTCTTCATGAGGGCGCAACTGTCGGGAGGCATAAGCAATCACCTTGCGCTCTTGCATTAGGGCACAACCTAATCCTTGATGAGATGCGTCGCAATAAATGACGAAGTCCTTGCGAGAATCTGGAGGAGCAAGCACTGGGGCAGATGTCAGCTTATCCTTAAGTGCCTGGAAACTTTCCTGACATTTTTCTGTCCAATCAAACTTAACGCCCTTGTGAAGCAGATTAGTTAACGGCTTGGCAATCTTGGAGAAGTTCTCGATAAAATGACGGCAATAGCTGGAGAGTCTGAGAAAGCTTCTGACTTGTTTGACATTCTTTGGGGGAGTCCAATCAAGAATAGCTTGAACTTGTTCTGGGTTGACAGCAATACCATCCTTGGAGATCACATGACCAAGGTAGGTCACTTCGGGTAACCAGAATTCACATTTGGAATATTTGGCATATAGCTGATGCTCTCAAAGCTTTTCCAGTACAAGACAAAGATGTTCAGCATGTTCTTCTTTATTCTTGGAATACACAAGGATATCATCCAGATAAACCATGACGAACTTGTCGAGGTATTCCATGAAGATATAGTTCATCAATCGAGAGAATGTTGCTGGAGCATTGGTTAAGCCGAAAGACATGACGGTGTACTCGTATGAACCATAGCGAGTAATGAATGCGGTCTTTGGAATATCCTCTTCACGAACCCGAATCTGGTGGTAACCCAACCTCAAGTCGAATTTAGAGAAGACTGAGGAACCAACAAGTTGATCATACAGATCGTTGATCCGAGGAAGTGGATACTTGTTCTGAATCGTTGCTTGGTTGATAGGTCGGTAGTCTTGGACCAAACAATTCGTTCCATCCTTCTTCTTGATAAAGAGAGAAGGTGCTCCCCAAGCAGAGGAACTTGGACGAATGAAACCCTTGCGAAGTGAATTGTCGATTTCCTCCTTAAGCTCAAGGTGTTCATGTGGCGGCATCTTGTAGGGTCGCTTGGCAATAGGAGTGGTGCCTGGTTTCAAGTCGATGACAAATTCGACAACTCTAACAGGGGGTATTCCTGGAAGTTCTTCTGGGAAAACATCTTGGAATTCGCAAACGACTGGAACGTTTTCAATTCCCTCTATAGGTGATGCGTTCAACGCATTCAAAGAATAAATCCATGCTTCGGCATTTTGAACAAGACGAGCCTAGTAGCTTACTATCTCATTCGAATGATGTAGGAGATGGACGGTTTTAGTGGCACAAACGATAGAAGCAGTATGTGCTTTCAACCAATCCATTCCCAGAATGAGGTCAATATTGGAAGACTTCAAAATAATGGGTGAGACATGGAATTCCAACCCTTCAATTTCAATGGGGACGTTGTGGCTAACCATGGAGGTTTGACATTGGCCCGCAGGGGTGTGTACCACTAGTGAAGTGTTCATATTCGCACATTTAATGTCGTGCGTGTATGCAAAAGCTTCTGACATGAATGAATGCGATGCTCCTGAATCAAATAAAATAGATGCAGGTACTGAATTAACGAGAAGAGTACCCATCACAGTAGCAGGTTGGTCTTGAGCTTCATTCAGATCAATGTGGTTAGCCTGACCATGACCATATAAAGGTCTGGCATTGTTGTTTCGGGGCTGGTTGTTACCATGGCCATTGCCACGGCCAGTTGAAGGGAGTGCAAGATGGTTCTGATTCTGATAGCATTCCCTGGCACGGTGACCTGGACGACCACACTTGAAGCACAACCCGTCATTGGGACGGGGAGCAGGAGCTCGGGGTGGTGCAACTTGAAGTCTCGGCTTCCTAGGTGGTGGAGGAGGCAGGCGAGGTGCAGCATAGGATGGCATTCGTGCAGGGGCAGCTGGATGATACATGCTATGGGGGATCCATATCCGGCGTTTCTGTGATAACGAGCCCGAAGATGAGCCAATGTCACGGTTGCATTTGAGGGCTCCCTGTTGTTCCTGCAGACCAGTCTCAACCTGAATGGCCTTGTTCACCAAGGTGGCGAAGTCAGCGAAGTCCTGAACAAGGAGCGCGAGCTTGATATCAGGGTGAAGTCCTTCACGGAACTTTTCCTGTCTGCGAGCATCAGTAGCGATATCTTCTTCAGCATAGCGGGACAAGTCAAGGAACTCCTGCTGATAAGCATCTACGGTCTTTTTGCCCTATGTGAGGTTGCGGAACTCTCGCTTCTTCCTGTCCATAATTCCTTGAGGAATGTAGCAGGCACGGAAAGCAGCTTAGAACTCCAGCCAGGTAATGGTTGTTCCAACAGGTTGTGAATGCCTGTGACTGTCCCACCATTGAGCAGCGGGACCCTTCAGGAAATAGGATGCAAAAGTGACATAGCTGGCAGGGGCCACATTAGCAGACTCCAACTCATAAGTGATGTCGCGGAGCCAGTCATCAGCATCAAGGGGCTGAGTCGAGCTGCGATAGATAGTAGGGTTGAGGCGCATAAAGTCTTGCAGAGTTGTTGGGGCTGGCTGCTGATTCATATTCGGCCGAGGGAACTGATCCATGAGACCTTGCATGAATTGGCGATTCAGCTCAAACTGCTATATCATTCCGGCCATATATTCGGGTGGTGGTGGATTGTTGGCACCACGGCCACGACCACCTGGTCTAACCATCCCGCTAAAATGTAACAGGGATAGTTTAGCATTGAGCAATTGCAGAGACAAGGAATCATTCATGAGGTAACATGCACAAGGAAAGAAGTGCGATAGATACATCATAGTAGTCAAGTACGACATACAGATCCATACATAAAGTCGATTACAAACCAGTAGTACAAGTTCGGAAAGGGAAATAGTCTAAACCAACTAGGCGGCACGTAGGCATGCGGTGGAGGGATACAACAACGGGACATAGTGATATGCTACATCAACGTCAGGGAAAACCTTTGAAGCCAGGCAGCTGCAGGTGACGATGAAGAAGATTGCCCTCGAGATGAGGGGCCTGCGCTCCGTGAACACTCTGGTGCAGAAACTGGTCCCGGACTGGAAGAAGAGGTCCACGTGCAGGAGTACTACCTCCAACAGCAGGCCTCTCAAGTCCTGGTGGCAGCTCTGTCCTGCGCGGGTAAAGGATGTACTCTGGATGTATCCTCGCACTGTCTGCTGGCAGCAACTGTGTCAGAGCATCGTAGAGACGAGTACGAGTGGCGTACAGCTCGACAGCAAGAGCTCGGACAGTGCCATCCAGAGCCTCAAGGTATCGAACCATAACCTGCGAGTCGTAATGACGGCTCACGTAAGGGGTGTAGACAACAGTGTAGTATCTAGTCTCATCCCCAGCTAGGACATACGGGATGTATCTGAACCCAGTCTCCTCCAAGCGGGGGTGCTCTCCACGGAAACGGGTGATAGCAACAAAGGCAACATCATGGACTGCCATCTCAACAGTCACTCCAACACCCTGAAAGGTGTGCAACTCAGTGATGGAGATATCCTGCCGATCAACGATAATAACCATAGCGCGGTCCCGGTAGTCCTCACAAACAGTGTACTGGGGGTACCAGCGATATCCCAGCCTGGTCAAGAGGTCGACCAGAATAGCCGGGAACCCAGTCGCATCAACAGCCATAGTCTAGCGTACGATCTGCGTTGCGGGACGCATCTGAAACAAAAGAGTTCAAAGATGTCAAATGACAGTGTGTGCATCATTCATTAAACATTCAAAGAAATAGTTGCAAATGATCCAGCTCTCTGGGTGGATGTGATCACGAGATCCTAATGTTAGAGTTAGCAAAATCTTTAACCCGAATAGAAGAGAGATCAGAATCCCAGAGTAAACACGAGGAATAAAAGATCCTAATACCACCCATTTGTGATGTGGGCCTGTAAGCCACACACCAATGTTAGTAAAATAGTTTTTCAAAGACTAGACTCAACTTCAGCCAAGGAGTTGGAAAGGGGCTTCCTACAGGCAATCGGCTCTCATACCAACCTGTGAAGCCCCTGACTCAATCGTGCACTAATCATACACGCAAATGCGCACGATCAAGATCAGAGACTCACTGGAAGATATCAACACAACTCTAGACACAAATTCAAACATAAAGCTTTATATTACAAGCCAGGGCCATGAGGGCTCGAATACATAAGGCAGCGGAAGCAACAATATCTGAGTACAGACATAAGTAAACAAGTCTGCCTTAAGAAGGCTAGCAAAACAATGACATCTGGATTGAAAAGGTGCAGGCCTCCTACCTGGGAGCCTTCTAACTACTCCTGGTCGTCGGCGGTCTCCACATAGTAGTAGGCTCCGTCGGGGTAGTAGAAGTCGTCGGCGGGATCAGCTAGCTCCTGGACTCCGTCATCTGATCGTAGCAATCGGGTAGAAGGGAAAAGGGGTAGCAAAGCAACCGTGAGTACTCATCCAAAGTACTCGCAAGACTTACATCAGATCTATAATAAGTATGCATCAGTATCAAAGGAATGGGGCTATATCTTTGGACTGCAGAAATGCCAGAATAGAAGGGAAGGCCTAGCCTATCGAAGACTAGCATCTTGCATCGTCTTGCAGCATTAGAAGAGTGCAGAATAGCACAACATAAGTAATAAGTATGTTTAGTAACGCCCAGAGATCCTTCCTCGACTCCCTGCGAGAAAGCGATCCCGGAGCCATCATATCCATTTAGTATCTCCAGTATCCAGTTCTAGTTGTAATAGATCGGGATACAACTCCGAGCGTCCATTACCGTGGACACGGCTATTCGAATAGATAAGTTCCCTGCAGAGGTGCACCAACTTACCCAACACACTCGATTAACTTTGGCCAGGCACACTTTTTCGGGTCATGCCCGGCCTCGGCTGATCGACACACCGTAGTCCTACCTAGGCTCAACAGAGAGGCCAGCATGCCGGTCTACATCCTAAGCGCTCAGGGGTCTTGGGCCCATCGCCCTTTGCACTCCTGCGCGTTGCGTACGTGGCCTGGAGCAGACCCACCCCCTTATACAAGCGCAGGTGGTTACCATCCAACCAGGCGCGCGCCGCTCAATTGCTGACGTCCGAAGAGCTTTCGGAGAATCGTATGACGCCGAGTGCCCATACTTATTCCCACGTGGTGGTTAGTGCGAAAAGGCGAGAGGCCTACTTAGATCACATATCCAAACCCATTAGTGTCTTGGGAGCGCACGGAGACGATCAGTGATCCTATCGCCCCGTCTCGAGGACTTACGGCAAGGGTCAGGCCCATCCCTCTCTAGGGCGGTCTGCCTGCCCGGCCGTGCCTCATAATTATCTCGCGGGTACCCTCCAGGTCAACCTGACTCACAAGAGACTGTCGGGAACTCAGGTCCACCTCTACCGGGATGGTTCTGCTTGTCCCTTCAGTCCCACAAAAATAGTAGACGGGGAACATGTAAAGCTAACCATGTGTCCGTAACATCAAGGGGGAATCCTAGGAATCACCCTCGATGGATTCCCACTCGATGTATCCAGCAAGGTGAACTTGGAGGAATCACCCTCGATGGGTTCACACTTGAGGTGTTGCACGACAGAGTCGTCATAGGAGGAATCACCCTCGGTATCCCACAACCGACTAGCTACGCTACAGAGATATCATCAGGAGTGGGGTAGGAGGTATCACCCTCAGCACTCGATAGTAGCTCTGCAGAATTGTACAACTAAGGGGGTGTGGGGTGATGTGTCGGTCTCTGCACGTCGATCACACTGATCGAGTCATCCGGTAACAAAGCGGGGCAACAAGGACAAGGGTGAGGGGTCGCTGATGGATCACTACCCAACCTATACTAAGCATATAGGATAACAGGTAAAGTAACAATAGCAGGTTACAAAAGCAGGCTATGCATCAGAATAGGAGCTATCGAACAATAGTAGCAAAATCTTATGCAAGCATGAGAGAGAAAGAATGGGCGATATAGGAATAATCAAGGGGGTTTTGCTTGCCTGGAAGCTCTGCTGAAAGGGACTGGTCATCAGGTGTGTAGTCATACCCGGGAGCAACGTCGGTCTCGGGGTCTATCGGAGAGAAGAGGGGGGAGAAACAGTAAATATAAAGCAATCAAATGCATCACGATGCATGACATGGCAATATGCTATGCTAGGGTGAGCTAACGTAGTGCTACACGTTACAGACGGAGCGGGAAAATATCTGTGGATATTTCCCGGCTTTAGGCAGTTGTCGGACAGATGAAACAGAGGGGAAGGTTCCATGTTTGCAGTGTTAGAGGCATGTGACAGGTATGTGGATAGCATATTCGGATTCGTCTTATTTTTCTGAGCAACTTTCATATATAAAATATTTTCATCCGAGTTATAGATTATTTTATATGATTTTTCAAAGTTTTAAATGATTTTCTGAAATTCTTGATTATTTTTAATACGAATTATCCAAAACAGTAAATGCTAAGTGCACCCAGAGTTGTACCCAGTCAGGACACACAGGGGCTGACTGGTGGGCCCTGTTGACTGGGTCAACTGCCCAGTCAGCAGAGGCTGACTGGTGGGCCAGCAGCTGAGTCAGCAGGCTGACTCAGCCAGCCTTATCCACTGGAATAGTGACTGGCCCCACCTGTCAGTGTCACAGGGGCTAATCCATGTTTATTTTAGTTAAATTGGGTTTAGTTAGGGGTGGGCCCCGGGTGTCAGCGATAGTTAGGTTAGTTTAAAAATTAAACTAGGTTAATTAGCCGCGGTGGGGCCCAAGGTCAGTGGGGGTTAGGTTTCGGGTTAGTGGCTAATTAGCCAGTTAACCACCTGGGCTCATCGGTCAGTGGCCTAGGGCGGTTTAAACCGCGGTGGTGCGCCGGCGGTGGCGCCAGAACGCGGCAGTGAGCACGGAGCTCATCGGAAAATGGCTACAGGCCATGGTTTTGTACGCGCTTGGGTGCAACGGGACCGGCGCGTCGAGGCGCGTCAAGTGGTGGTGGTGGTTCGCCCTGGGGTGGCCGGCAAGGGCGCCGGCGATGAGCCGGGGCGGCGGTTGCCTTCGAACCAGAACGGGCGCGCGTCTACGAGAAGCTAACAAGTGAGGCAAAGGGCGGGGCGGCCTCTGCAGCTCACCAAGAGCACGTTGGTGCTATTGGACCGAGCCGGAGGGGCTCGGGTGCTCGAGCTGGCTGGCCATGGCGGCGGCCAGAGCTCGGAACGGCGGCAGCGCAGCACATGCCCGAAGGCGAGCAGAAAAAGTAGGGAGGAGAGGCGGATGCTCATAGTGAGGCGCACGGCGGCCGCTGAGGGGTTTAGTAGCACCGAACGATGTGGATCGAGGTGGCGGAGCGGCGGCGACCGAAGAACAGGATCGACTCGATCCGGTCGATGTAGACGCGCCTGGCTCGAGTGGCTTGCTGTAGCCGATGTGGAGGAGGCATGTGGAGCTCTAGGACAGGTCGCGGTGACGGGTGGACACCGGTGGCCGCAACGGTGGCAGCGGCGCGTCGACGAGCCCACTCGGGCACGGGCGAAGAAGGCGAGGGGAGAGGGGAGAGCGCGTGGGAGGGGAGGAGTGAGCCCAGGTGGGCCGGGGGGGGGGGGGTGCAGGGCGTCGCCCTTATCCTCCCCGAGGGCCTGTAGCGGCGCGGGGCGGCGAGCAGGTCCGGCGGGGACGGCGGGCGCGTGCGGTCGGGTGCGCCATGGTGAACAGGGGGAAGGGGAAGACCCGGGGTGCTGGGCCGGGCCGCACTGTGCACTAGGCCCAGTGCACCGGGGCCTTTTCCTTTTTCTTTTATTTCTTTTCTGTTTTTTCATTTTTCATTTCTATTTTCTTTTATTAGCTCTGTTTTGCATTTATTTCCAATAGCAAATGATTTTCATAAAATATGGGACTTGGCCCATAATTCATATTGCAATTTTAGGCACTGCCACAAAAAGTTTGGGAGGCATTTGAAATAGTTTGGAATTTTCATAAATTAGAAAAGCATTTAAAAGGCTGATTTGGCACTGAATTAAATGCTAGGGCTCATTTTAGTAAACAAGTGATGTTGTTTTCCTTAACCAAATATTGTTATGGAATATTTGCTAAATGGTGAACTATTTTGCAGCAACTTTTGTGCAACTTTAAATTCCACTTTAAATTTGAATTGATTCAGAGGTGGAATTTGAAATGAGGTTTGAACCCAAGTGATCAAGCATTGTTAATCAAAGTGACTTAGCATAAACATGAGGGATTAATGTAGCTTAATACATGGGGGTGTTACAGTTTTCCTGGCAACCGTCTAACATCCCCGCGTTCCTAGGGAGGTAATTGAGCACGACCTTGCTGTCTGTCCCCATACTCGGCCCGTCAAGCAGAAGGTCAGGAAGCAGGCTTTGGAACGGCAACAGTTCATCGCCGAAGAAATCAAGAAACTTGAAGCAGCAGGTCTAGTTAGAGGAGTGCTACATCCAACTTGGTTAGCAAATCCGGTTGTAGTGCGCAAGGCAAATGGAAAGTGGAAACTTTGTATTGACTACACTGATCTTAACAAAGCATGTCCAAAGGATCCTTCCCCCTTGCCGTGCATTGATCAAATTGTAGACTCTACTGCTTGTTGTGATTTACTCTCTTTCCTTGATGCATATTCTAGATACCACCAGATATTCATGGCCAAGGAGGATGACGATAAAACCGCATTCATTACTCCATGTGGCACATACTGCTTTGTGCGTATGCCTTTCAGATTAAAGAGTGCTAGTTCAACGTTTGCAAGGGCAGTCCAGATTGGTTTTGAGCCACTGTTGCACAGAAATGTGGAAGCATATATGGATGATATAGTGGTCAAGACCAAGGACAAAACGACTCTCATTCAAGACTTAGATGAAACATTTGCAAACTTGCGTAAGATCAACTTGAAGCTCAACCCTGAGAAGTGTGTCTTTGGCATTCCATCCGGCAAACTTCTCGGGTTCTTTGTATCTCAACGCAGAATTGAAGCAAATCCCGACATGATCAAAGCAATTGAGCAGATTCAAGCACCAAAAACCGTCAAGGATGTGCGACGTCTTGCCGGCTGCGTCGCTGCTTTGAGTAGGTTCATTTCAAAGTCCGCTGAGTGCGCCTTGCCGTTTTTCAAGATATTGAAAAATGCAGGTCCAATGAAATGGACTCCGGAAGCGGAGGCCGCGCTGCAGGATTTGAAAAGATACCTGTCCTCTACGCCAACACTAGTTGCGCTTAAACCACAAGAACCGTTGCTGCTATATCTTGCGGCAACAAAGCAAGTGGTCAGTGCCGCACTGGTAGCGCAGAGGGAAACTGACGATGAAAAGGCATCAGCGGCAAGCTCGTCCAATGACAAGCCGAAATCTTCTCCGGCAGGGTCATCGCAAGCAAATGGAACTGATCAACAAGAAGTGCCAAAGAAGAAGATGGTGCAGCGACTAGCATACTTTGTTAGTTCTCTTCTACGGGGGCTAGGTCAAGGTACTCTGGAGTGCAAAAAATGCTCTTCGGCCTTCTCATGGCCTCAAGAAAACTGCGCCACTACTTCCTAGCGCATGAGATTATAGTTGTCACTCGCTTTCCGTTGCAATGCATTTTGAGAAATTCAGATGCAACCGGCAGGATAGTGGAGTGGGCGTTGGAATTGTCAAGCTTTGCACTTAAGTTTGAAAGCACTTCAACCATTCAAAGCAGAGCCTTGGTGGAATTCATTGCAGAATGGACGCCAACGCAAGACGACGACATTCAAGAATTAGCTCTCCCCAGCAAAGAAACATCTAAGGAGTGGATCATGTACTTTGACGGTGCCTTCTCGCTGCAAGGCGCCGGTGCAGGAGTGCTGCTTGTCACACCCACCGGTGAACACCTCAAGTATGTGATCCAGATGCACTTTCCCAGGGAGAAGGCAACCAACAACACTGCGGAGTATGAAGGGCTCCTTGCCGGTCTTAGGATCGCAGTGGATTTAGGAATCAAGAAATTGATCGTCCACGGAGACTCGCAGCTTGTTGTGAAGCAAGTGAACAAAGATTACCAGAGCCCATTGATGGAAGCATATGTGGAAGAAGTGAGGAAATTGGAGGAACACTTTGACGGATTGCAAACAGAACACGTCCCTCGTGCGGAAAACAGCATTGCTGATCATCTGTCGAAGTGTGCCGCACAAAAGCTCCCTGTGGAACCAGGAACTTTTGTACTCCATTTGAATCAACCATCAGTCACTCCGTCAGTTCAACCAAATAAAAGAAGAAAGTTGAACACCGGCAACTATTTTTCGGCAGAACTCCCAGGAGCCACCGGCAAGAATGTTGCCGGGAACGACAACATGACCATCAGTGAGCAGTGGCTTCGCGCAGAACCTCAGGTTCTTGCCGCTGAGGCAAGCGCTCCTGCGGCCGAAGAAATGCCTTTAATCCTTGTCGTCGAGCCGCAGGCTCCGACATGGGCACACCACATAGTTCATTTCCTGCAAACAGGAGAACTTCCTGATGAGCAAGAAGAAGCTGAGAAAGTAGCCCGTCAGTTAAGTATGTACCAGTTTGTGGACAACGTTCTACACAGAAAAAGACCAAACGGTGTGAAATTGAAGTGCATTTGCCGGGAAGATGGACTCAAGTTGTTGGCAGAGATACATGGAGGCATATGTGGCTCTCACATAGGATCAAAAGCACTTGTCGGCAAAGCTTTCTGGCAAGGCTTCTATTGGCCCACTGCCCTCCAGGATGCAACCGAGCTAGTAACTAAGTGTGAAGCATGCCAGTTCCATTCAAAGAATATACATCAGCCAGCCCAAGCTCTCCAAACAATCCCTCTTTCCTGGCCTTTTTCAGTCTGGGGGCTCGATATTTTGGGTCCCTTCCCCCGTGCTACCGGGGGCTTTGAGTTCTTGTACGTTGCCATCGACAAGTTGTGGCCTGAAGTAGAGCTAGTGAGAAAGGTGACATCACAGTCAGCTGTCAAGTTCTTCAAAGGACTGGTTTGCCATTTTGGGGTTCCTAATAGAATCATCACCGACAACGGCACTCAGTTCACGAGCCGCACCTTCATGCAGTATATCCAAGACCTTGGAAACAAGATCTGTTTTGCCTCAGTTGCTCACCTGAGAAGCAATGGACAAGCAACGGATGAATGCTGAAGTGCTGCGTGGCCTCAAGACAAGAACTTTTGACAGGCTGCATAAGTGTGGGAGACGCTGGATTGATGAGTTGCCGACATTTCTTTGGTCACTCAGAACGACACCAAATCGAGCTACTGGCCAAACACCCTTCTCCCTAGTCTATGGTGCAGAAGCGGTGCTCCCCACGAAACTCACATATGGGTCAGCTCGAGTGCTTGCCTATGATGAGGCAGAGCAAGAGTAGTTGCGGCAAGATGATTCAACGTTCCTTGAGGAAGATCGTCTTCGGGCGGCTGTGCGAGCTGCACACTACCAGCAAGCTTTGCGTCGCTACCATAGCCACAAAGTTCATGCCCGAAGCTTTGAGGAAGGGGACCTTGTTCTTCGGCGAGTTCAGTCCGCCAAGGGATCAAACAAGTTGACGCCAAAGTGGGAAGGCCCTTACCGGGTAGTGCGAGTCACCAGACCTGGCGCAGTCCGTCTGGAGACCGAAGATGGCATTAAAGTGCACAACTCATGGAATATTGAGCATCTTCGCAAGTTCTACCCATAAGGCGCAGTTGCCGGGCCCGTCCCCGGTAACCCCTTTTGTACAAGCTTTGTCGGCAAGATTTGTAACCCTTTGTACAAAGCCAGGCACAGACCCTGTGCATATGTGAATAAAGCTAAGTGTTTCACAACTTTTTGTGCATATTCGTTTATGTATGAATATATATGATGTTGTAATTACACTTTGACTTGTGTGAAACGACTAATGAACTGTCAATGTTCCCAAACCACTCTTTTCTCTTCTTTCTTTTTCTCAAAGGACAGAAGGATTCCTCGCGTGCAAGTTTCCCGGGGGGAGTGACAATGGAGAAACCATATAGTGACGTTCAAGTAATCATTTCATACGACAAGAAGTACAGCAAAGAAAAGCTAAGTTGAAAATTTTCAAACAAGATTTCTTTGTTACATTTGCAATTCCCCTTGAATGATTTTGTGTTTGTATGAGAAACCTGCATGCAAAGGAATCTTATCGTAATCATTCGCGCTCTAATTTTGCCTTGAGTCCACTCGGCAAGTTTTGTAGCCGCGTTGTGACCGACAAGTTATCTTGCCGGTAGCGGCACTTACAGTAGGCTGCTAAGGACCTGTTCCTCGAAGCGCTCACAGCAAGTGCGCGCGCCGGCAAGCTTCCGAAAAGCGTAGGGATCACAATCATACAAAGACAAAGAGAAACAAGGGAGATAGCACACATTCATCTGAGCACGACAAATAGTAGATATTCATTAAGGAGTGCTCGATAACATTTTCTTGACCCTTCCCTGCAGGGTTTACATTGAGTGCAATACAGGGCAGAAGGGGCGCCTAGGCGAAGCCCGACTCACTCCTGAAAGACCAGATGATGGTGCTGTCGGTGTTCAGCTGGAGGTCGTCCTCGATCTTGATGCTTGGAGAGCCGTCGTCGTCGTCCTCGGTCTCGCTGGAGGAAGCGGTGTCGCTGTCGTTTGAGCTCTCCGCGCAGCACTCCAGGCGAGCACCTGAAGCCTCAAAGAACTTCCCGAAGAGCGTGTCGGATCCATCAAACCTGAAGTGGAGAAGATCCCCGCGTCCCAAACCATGGGAACGAGTGAAGGTTTTCCATCCTCTCCGCAGGTACAAAAAGCCGTTGGGGGAGTGTCGTGGTGTTCTTGCGGGGGGTGCCGCGTCATGGCAGATGCCATGGGATGGCTTAAAGAGGTGAGGGCAAGGCTACAGTGGAGATCCGGGACGGGATTGGGCAACTGTACACGGTGGTTTACCCAGGTTCAGGGCCCTCCGTGGGAGGTAACACCCCTACTCCTGCATGTCTGATGTATATGTGGAGTATATGGTAGTACAGAGTTGCTCCTAGAGCTGTATTTAGAGGAGGAAGAAGGAGGCTGGGAGCGCTCCTCTTCTCTACCCCATGTGTGAGCGTGTGTGAGTGTGTGGCCTGAGAGCCCGTGGCCAAGTGAGCTCCCCTGGTGCACCTTATAAAGGGGTGCCCAGGGGACAAGGGGTGGCCCACATGTCCAACTATACACTATTCGAGGCGACACCTGACGTATGAACAGTGTCTGCTGTTCATCAAGAGTGCTCCACTGTAGAGCATGGCCGTCTCGTCAGCGCAGGTCCGACGGGACGTCGCGGTTGACTTCGTGTGGCAGGCCAGCTGGCTCCAGGTGGCCAGCCGGACGAGTTGCAGGGTGGCCAGCCGGATGGGTTGCAGGGTGGCCAGCCGGACGGGTTGCAGGGTGGCCAGCCGGACGGGTTGCAGGGTGGCCAGCCGGACGGGTTGCAGGGTGGCCAGCCGGACGGGTTGCAGGGTGGCCAGCCGGACGAGTTGCAGGGTGGCCAGCCGGACGGGTTGCAGGGTGGCCAGCCGGACGAGTTGCAGGGTGGCCAGCCGGCCGAGTTGCAGGTTGGCCAGCCGGACGAGTTGCAGGGTGGCCAGCCGAACGGGTTGCAGGGTGGCCAGCCCGACGGGTTGCAGGGTGGCCAGCCGGACGGGTTGCAGGGTGGCCAGCCGGCCGTCTTCCGGGCTCAACCCAGCCGGCCGTCTTCCGGGCTCAAGCCAGCCGGCCGTCTTCCGGGCAGCCAAGGGCCGCTCCCTTGGCAAAGTTTCGAAATGGTGACTTGTCCTCTTGAGCCTACCCGGGGGTCATCCCCCCGACAGTAGCCTCCGAGCCTCCGGGCAACTTGGAGAGTCGGGCGGAGGGTTTCCGTAGGTCTTGTCGCAAAAGTCGTCGATGACAGCCGGCTGCGGGCGGCAGCCAGCGCGGCTTGCTTCCAGTGGGGGCGCGCTAGCGCACCCACTTGGTGTAGCCTCCGAGCCTCCGGGCGACTCGAGGAGTCGGGCGGAGGGTCTTCGCTGTCGTTGGTGTAGGAGATGTCGTCGATGACAGCCGGCTGCGGGCGGCAGCCGGCGCGGCTTGCTTCCAGTGGGGGCGTGCTAGCGCTCCCACTGGGTGTAGCCTCCGAGCCTCCGGGCGACTCGAAGAGTCGGGCGGAGGGTTTCCGCGAGCATTGATGAAGCAGACGGCAGCGTCGAGGATGCCGGGCGCGGACACGGAGTCCGCTAGCTGGTGGGCGCGGAGCCCTGTCGGGCGCGGACGCGGAGTCCGCCGGCCGGTGGGTGCGGAGCCCTGCCGGGCGCGAACACGGAGTCCGTCGGCTGGTGGGCGCGGGGCCCTGCCGGGCGCGGACGCGGAGTCCGCCGGCTGGTGGGCGCGGAGCCATGCCGGGCGTGAACACGGAGTCTGCGGGCTGGTGGGCACGGGGCCCTACCGGGCGCGGACGCGGAGTCCGCCGGCTGGTGGGCGCGGAGCCCTGCCGGGCGCGAACACGGAGTCCGCCGGCTGGCTGTTTCCAGTGGGAGCGCGCCAGCGCACCCACTGGGTGTAGCCTCCGAGCCTTCGGGCGACTCGAAGAGTCGGGCGGAGGGTTTTCGCTGATGTTGGAGCAGACGGTGGCGTCGAGGATGCCGGTGGCAGCTGGCGGCGGGCCTGCAACCGGCGTGGCGTGGTCCCAGCGGGGCACGTCGGCGCACCCACTGGGTGTAGCCTCCGAGCCTCCGGGCGAGGAGGGGGGTTCCCCACAAAAATGATTATGCGAAAGACAAAGTTAGTCAGTGCAGATATATCAAATATGTAGCTTTGGCAGTGCAAGTTTTATGCAGAGGGTGCCGACTCGGTTTCGTCCGAGCCCCCTTCAGTCTTTTTCATGTCCCCTCCGCCCTTTGGCTTTTGCTCTTGCTAGCCGGACAGCCGGGAACCGGTCTGTAGCTGAGGCGAAGAGTGGGCCGCGGAGTAGAGTGTACTGTACTCGGACTCTGGGAGCAGATTCGATCGAGCAGATACTCATAGAGGAAACGACCGGGTCGCCCAAGCCGTTTTTCTCCCCTTGACGTTTTTCATGTGGGGTGACCTCCAGCTTTTGCTCTTGCTAGCCGGACAGCTGGGAGCCGGTCTGTAGCTGAGACGAAGAGTGGGCCTTCGGTACCGTGCACACTACTAAGTCGTCTGCAGGGTGGCCCGCCGGACGGGTTGCAGGGTGGCCAGCCGGACGGGTTGCAGGGTGGCCAGCCGGACGGGTTGCAAGGTGGCCAGCCGGACGGGTTGCAGGGTGGCCAGCCGGACGAGTTGCAGGGTGGCCAGCCGGACGGGTTGCAGGGTGGCCACCCGGACGGGTTGCAGGGTGGCCAGCCGGACGAGTTGCAGGGTGGCCAGCCGGACGAGTTGTAGGGTGGCCAGCCGGACGAGTTGTAGGGTGGCCAGCCGGACGGGTTGCAGGGTGGCCAGCCGGACGAGGTGCAGGGTGGCCAGCCAGACGAGTTGCAGGGTGGCCAGCCGGACGGGTTGCAGGGTGGCCAGCCGGACGGGTTGCAGGGTGGCCAGCCGGACGAGTTGCAGGGTGGCCAGCCGGCTGAGTTGCAGGTTGGCCAGCCGGACGAGTTGCAGGGTGGCCAGCCCGACGGGTTGCAGGGTGGCCAGCCGGACGGGTTGCAGGGTGGCCAGCCGGCCGAGTTGCAGGGTGGCCAGCCGGCCGTCTTCCGGGCTCAAGCCAGCCGGCCTTCTTCCAGCCAGGCAGGGGCCGCTCCCCTGGCAAAGTTTTGAAATGGTGACTTGTCCTCTTGAGCCTACCCGGGGGTCATCCCCCCGACAGGGAGATCTCTATGGCTACCCATATGGCGCCGTTGCAGCATCCATCCGCCCGCAACCAGAGGCCTGGGGGCTCGTCGTTTTCCATTGTCCTTGCAAAGGACTTCGGCAGCCGCAGCCAACTGCGTGGCTGATGGTACATGGCCACGACGAACTCATGTGCCATTTCCATCGAGTGGGTTTCCACGGGGGGAGGAAGCGCGGACCCTCTGGCGTGGCCACCCCGGCCCCGAAGACCGCGCCCTCCGCAGCCACGGTTCGTAGCCCCTGCACGGAGGCTGGAGCCGGCTTCCATCGCCGTGGTGAGCGCGTCCACGGCCCCGCACAGGAGTCCTCGCGGCAGCGGCAGACGCTCGAGCTCGAGCTCGCCCTGTACCTCTCACCATCGCAACGGTGGCCCTTTGGAAGAGCACCAAGGGGAGGAAGACGAAGGAAGAGAGCCATGATGTTTGTTAGATCAGAATGGAAAGAGGTGGATGAGCATCGCTCTCCGCGGCCCCCTCTTTATAGGGAAGGCGCGAGGGCTGGCTCTTCACTGTTTTTAGACGGCCGCCCAGTTTCACCAATCCGGCGCCCTGCATTCCTGTCCAGGCACAATGCTCCAGCGACCGCCCCTCTTCGCCAGTCCGTGCCTCGCATGCGAATACGCATGGTGGAAGGGTGCATAAAAAGGAGAGATAATGACAGAGATGGCGGTTATCCTTTGCCACGCGTGGCTAGACGCCTGTTCGGGTTTGAACCAATGATGCTTCACATGCGTGCGTGCTCCTGGTTTATGCATGAGCAGTATCTGCCCATCCAACGGCAAGGTTTGCCGGGAAATGGCCGAGGGCGGGTACAAGTTCAGATTAATGAAGAAGCAAAGAAGATCTCGGAAGGCAAGAATCATCATGGAGGTTACGGCGTCAGTTTCCCGCCACGTGTCTGTGCATTGTGTGAGCCTAGCCCAACGACGCTTCAGCAGCGCGTGTGGCCCAGGCCCGGGGGCTCCTGTCGGTGTATAAAACATGGGTATTTTATACCCTGACTTATGCACAAACAGTAGTAGCCTCCTTGCTGGCCAAGGCTTGCCGGAGACTGCCAAGATCAAGATTCAAGACCTAGTTGTAGAGAAACTATTGAGGAGAAGAACAAGACAAAGCATCAAGTTCAATACCAAAGATAACCCTTGCCGGCAAGGCAAAGCCGGCAAGGTGAAGGCCCGGCAAGCTCCTTACCGGCAAGCTCTCGCTAGCTGTCAGCGCTCCACCTCGTCAAGTAGCTAGTCGCTAATCGATGAGGTGTCGAGCCCGCAGGCAGTTAGGTGGGACTTGTCGGGCACGTGGCAGCATGTTGGAAGGAGGTTTACCTTTAATGACACCCGTCCAGATGGCGTGTCAAGCTAATAGGAGGTAGCTGGGCGAGCGGTGCAGAAACCTTGCCGGGGCTCCTCCTCCACATGACACTTAATGGAGCATTAAATGCTTTTGTCCTATTCTGGTAGAGTTAGGTATGATAGCACTGTTGGCTATCTAATCAACACATGATTACTGTTTTGCCACTGTGGTAACCCCTTGAGCTATAAAAGGAGGGCCAGGGCAACTTTTACAAGGATGGACCTTTTGCACAACTTGCACGCGTAGCTGCTGTCTCTCTGCACATTGCCGGGGTAGTGCTCTTTGTACTTGTGCTGTCACACACACACACCCAATATACAAAGCAGGAGTAGGGTTTTACACCTCACGGTGGCCGGAACCTGGGTAAAAGCCTCTGCGTCCACCGTTGATTCCGCTCTTCGCGCTTGTGCAACTCCATAGCCGAACTGCAAAGGGGCTAGATGGCCCCATAGATGGTCGTCCCCCACGACACATAGCATTGGTCATTGGTGCAATCCATGAAAAAAAGTAGTAAAGGAAGAGAGGTCTCACATATAAATATACTATCTTGGACATCTTTTATGATTGTGAGCCCCCATCAAATATTCTATATCAATTAGTTGACGTTGGACAAGGAAGAAAACGTAATGAGTTATGGTTGTTTACATTCACATAAAAGTTATATTGTTATGGATCTTCTAACATGTGGTGCTTGTCTAGGACCCTTTGCTAGCCACAAATTCGCACTAAGCAGAGATACTACTTGTGGATCCAAAACCCTTAAACATAGTTTCATGTCATGAGAGTCCACCATATCTACCTATGGATTGAATAAGATCCTTTAAGTAAGTTGTCATCGGTGCAAAAGCAATAAAAATTGCTCATAAATATGTATGATGTTTTATTGTAAGGGAAAGTAAGCTTTGTACGATCTTGTGATGGTGAAGGAATAAAAGCGATAGACTGCATAATAAAGGTCGCTATCACAAGGGGCAATATAAGGTGAGGTTCCTTTACATTTAGAGTTTGCACATCCAAAAACAAAAAGCGCATGACAACCTCTGCTTCCCTCTGTGAAGGGCCTATCTTTTACTTTCATGTATTTACTTTTATGCAAGAGTCAATAGTGTTTATCCCTACTTCTCTCTATGTATTCTTTAGTGGCAAGCATCATGTGGTAGATGGATCCAGACATATATATCCAGTTGGATGTAGGTGATCATGAATTATTATTGTTGACATTACCCTTGAGGTAAATAAGTTGGGAGGCGAAATCATAAGCCCCTATCTTTCTATGTGTCTGACTAAGACTTTTGCTCTATAAATATGCCTTGAGTGTCAGCAATCACAGAAGACAAAATGATGGTCGAGTATGTGAACTTGCTAAACAAAGCTCTTACATAGACTCTTTCTAAAAATACGATGGATTGTGATTGTTTCAATGACTGAGATCATAGTTTGTTAGTTTCCAAGAAAGTTTATGTTTTATGCTTTAGTTTGTGAATGAATTGTTACTCTAGCATGACAAGTTTTATGATGATATATTGCCGTTATGATAATGACCATGATGCTTCCATGTCCATATTTTATTTTTATCGACACCTCTCTCTCTAAACATGTGGTCATGATTATCGATATCGGCTTTCGCTTGAAGACAAACGAGGTCTAAGCTTGGGGGAGTTTATACGTCCATTTTGCATCATGTTTTCATGTTGATATTTATTGCATTATGGACTATTATTTCACATTATCATATAATTCTTATGCCTTTTCTCTCTTATTTTGCAAGTTCCACATGAAGAGGGAGATTACCGGCAGCTGGAATTCTGGACCGGAAAGGGCTACATCGGAGGCACTTTTTCTGAACAACTCCAAATGAGCTGAAAATTGACGGAGAATTATTTTGGAATATATTAAAATTATTGGCGAAATAAATACCAGAGGGGGACCCACCAGGCAGCCACAAGCCTGGGGGGCGCGCCCTACCCCCCTGGGCGCGCCTAACGAGCTTGTGGCGCCCTTGACAGGCCTCCGGGGCCGATCTTCTCCTATATGGTGCCATTTGACCTAGAAAAAACCAGGAGAAAGGTTTCGGGACGAAGCGCCACCGTCTCGAGGCGGAACCTGGGCAGGAGCACTTTTGCTCTTTGGCGGAGCGATTCTATCGGGGAAACTTCCCTCCGGGAGGGGAAAATCGATGCCATCGTCATCACCAAGGATCCTCTCATCGTGGGAGGACCAATCTTCATCAACATCTTCATCAGCACCATCTCATCTCAAACCCTAGTTCATCTCTTGTATTCAATCTTTGTCTCAAAACCTCAGATTGGTACCTGTGGGTTGCTAGTAGTGTTGATTACATCTCGTAGTTGATGCTAGTTGGTTTATTTGGTGGAAGATTATATGTTCAGATCATTGATGCTATTCAATACCCCTCTGATCTTGAGCATGAATATGATTTGTGAGTAGTTACTTTTGTTCTTGAGGACATGGGAGAAGTCTTGTCATAAGTAATCATGTGAATTTGGTATTCGTTCGATATTTTGATGATATGTATGTTGTTGCTTCCTTTAGTGGTGTCATGTGAACGTCGACTACATGACACTTCATCATCTTTGGGCCTAAGGGAAGGCATTGTGGAGTAGTTATTAGATGATGGGTTGCTAGAGTGATAGAAGCTTAAACCCTAGTTTATGCGCTATTCCGTAAGGGGCTGATTTGGATCCATATGTTTCATGCTATGGTTAGATTTATCTTAATTCTTCTTTCGTAGTTGCGGATGCTTGCGAGAGGGGGTAATCATAAGTGGGAGGCTTGTTCAAGTAAGAACAACACCCAAGCACCGGTGCACCCACATATCAAATTATCAAAGTAACGAACGTGAATCAAACAAACATGATGAAGGTGACTAGATGAAATTCCCGTGTGTCCTCAAGAACGCTTTGCTTATTATAAGGAGTTGGCCGCACACCGGCTTAAATAGCCGCACCGGCGGATGGCAGCAAGCTTCTCTTTTGTTGCATAGGATCAATTCTGGCTGTGTGAGCGAGGCAGGTTGACACTTGATTGCATTTCATAAACCGATGATTGTTCATCAAGTGTCACCTTTGCCTCGTTCATGTAAATTGAATAACCCTGCTACAATGAAAGAGATTTTTAAATTTGCAGGTGCGGCTGTAGATGCTGATTGATATAAGAATTATTAGAAGATCACAAAACACACGGTTTCTATGGCGTACCGTGTGCATTTTTTTGCGTTAATGATCCATAAGTCAGTTACCTGTGCGATGTTTTCTAATAAAGCAAGCGTACCATCACGACCGCCATTGTCAGATTTAATCAACTACACGTGTAGATTCTTTTGGAGACGGGATCCGCCAATTTTCTCTTTTCTTGCACATGAGTATTTTACGCGCTTCATCTGTGTTGTGTGTTCCCCCGCCCAAGTTTCAAGTTTCACAGCGAAATTTTCATTAGGCGCGCGATTTTAGAATTTATTCCTCCCACCACATCCCCACCCATCACATTTTCACAGTATCTCCCCACCCTGCCCCCCTCCCGGCAGCTCAAACCGCCGCCGCCACAACCACAGCTTCAACCACATCTACATTCTGCCCGAGCCTCATCGATCCAGTCAGGTAACCCACCGATCTCTATCACGGCCCTGGCCTAATTGCTTAAATGGCGCCTGCGAAACATCCTCATGCCTCCAAATCCCCACCACCCCTACTCCAGAGCATCACCGCGTAAGCCCAACCACATATCACATGGAGGTCGAGGAGCTGATGGTGGTCGATGGCGCGATGGCCGCTGTGCGTGTCGACCCGGAGGAACACCTCGCCTCCGCCGCTGCCGACTTGGGGCGGGCTCTGGCCCAGATGAAGTGCCCCAACAACTACCCCTCAGGACTTACCAAGTATGAATTGACTAGCTCAATCTTACCAATACCAGTTGCAATGGCTATGTTTTGTACGGTTGATGTATTAAGCATGTTGTAGTAAATAGGCCTAACCCGCCTTAGCTATTTTCCCTACCTTTTTATAGACAACTGGGCCATTCTCTGCTCTGGCAGCACTTGCCTTGCGATGTTTAACTCTGTCAATTGCAATTTTATCAGTACCAGTTTCAATGGCTATACTAGGTTGCCTGTAGTTAAACGTGCCTTGTTATTTTCAGTACTGCACACTATGTGATGTTCAAGTATGAACTGTCTAGCTCAATTTCACCAATACCAGCTACAAACTTACAATACATGACTTAGGATGCTGTTAAGCCTGTTGTAATTAACAGTTGTATCCATTTTTAAATCCGTCCCTTTGCTACCGTGCTACTCTCTGCAATGAAGATATCACTAGAGATGCTGTCGTTTTATTTCCATTTGCTATTTTTGGTAGATGCTAACCCTGTTGTAGTTAACATGCCTTTCCATGTACTTACGCAGGGCCATAACGGGCGATGCTGTTGTTTCCCGTCGAGGTTAGCTGCATCCCATGTCTTACAGTATTTTACATCATTTGTGCAATTGCAGTTTAGCTTCTAACATTTACTTGCTTCTTGTAGGTACACATGTTAGCGGCACTGATCCACGCTTCGACCCGGAGGAACACCTCGCCTCCGCTGCCGCCGACTTGGGGCAGGCTCTGGCCCATATGAAGTGCCCCAGCAACTACCCCTCAGGACTTACCAAGTATGAACTGACCAGTTCAATCTTACCAATACCAGTTGCAATGGCTATGTTTTGTATGGTTGATGTATTAAGCATGTTGTAGTAAACACGCCTAACCCATTTTAGCTATTTTCCCTACCTTTTTATTGACAACTGGGCCATTCTCTGCTCTAGCAGCACCTGCCTTGCGATGTTTAACTCTGTCAATTTCATTTTTATCAGTACCAGTTTCAATGGCTATACTAGGTTGTCTGTAGTTAAACGTGCCTTGTTTATTTCAGTACTGCACACTGTGTGATGTTCAAGTATGAACTGTCCAGCTCAATTTCACCAATACCAGCTACGAACTTACAATACTTGACTTAGGTTGCTGTTAAGCCTGTTGTAGTAAACAATTCTATCCATTTTTTAATCCGTCCCTTTGCTACCATGCTCCTCTTTCGCAATGAAGATATCACTACAGATGTTGTCATTTTATTACCATTTGCTATTTTTGGTGGATGTTAACCCTGTTGTAGTTAACATTGCCTTTCCATGTACTTACGCAGGGCTACAATGGGCGATGCTGTTGTTTGCCGTCGAGGTTAGCTGCATCCCATGTCTTATACTCCCTCTGTTCCTAAATATAAGTCTTTTTAGAGATTCCAATATAGACTACATACGGAGCAACATGAGTGAATCTACATTCTAATCTAAACTATGTCTATATACATCCGTATGTAGTTCATATTGAATTCTCTAAAAATACTTGTACTTAGGAACGGAGGGAGTTGTATTTTACATCATTTGTGCAATTGCAGTATAGCTTCTAACATTTACCGGTTGCCTGTAGGTACATATATCAGTGGTACTGATCCATGCTTCGACCCCTTTTGCGTAAGGGGCAATGAGATATTCATGAACAAGCATCAAGTGTGGAAACTAAGAAAGATTGTTAAGCGAAAGAGACGGGTGATGGGAATTAAACTCTTTATTTACACTTTGTCCAAGACAACAGTGAACTTTAGGATGGTAAGTAATGTGTTGCCTTTTCCCCCTGCCCACAACGAGTTACTCTATTAGACATGAATATCTGAAAGTTTTCTCTTTTCAGTGGTTTCCGAAGCAATTTACTGATGATTACCTTGCAAACTACATGACCGGAGTGGAGGCAACTAAGGTTAAATTATATAATTCATACTACCATGATAATGGTCTAGAAGTCTTCCTGAAGGCGGTGAAGGATGGGCGGGCGATCGTCACAAGGGGTTGGACAAAAGTTGTTCGCGCCTTTGGCATGCAGGAGGGCACATTATGGGCATTCCGCTTCTTCAACACCATCGGTAGCCAAAATGATTTACACTTCTCTCTTCACCTTTACCGCCTCTAAATATTGTGGTTCATCATAGTCAATTGCTGCCTAATCATGTAATTACTGAACATATTGTACTGAGAATTTCATTTATGGATTGGTTGTTGAACCATTGTGCTGAGAATTTGAATTCCACGTTTCATATTTCAAAATTTCCAATTTGAATAATAAATTACATGGAAAAATAAAATTAAACAGGAGCGAATAAAAAAATGTACACATGGTTAGAAAGAAAACAGCGTGTGCGATGGAAAATATAGAACAGACGGTTCTTTGACGTGAAACGTTTGTGATGCTCGACGGACGCACACACGGTTTAGTCTCATATGCGTGTGCGATTCATGGTAATATGGCAAATGTTTCAAACCTATATGCGTGTGTAATATTGGACAAAAAGAAGACGGTGCATATATGGAGCCCGTGTGTGATAGGAATACCTATCGCACACAGTTATGAAAATGGACACGTTGGCGATAGTAGAGGCACCGCACACATTTTACATTTTTGAACTGTGTGTGATAACGTACCTATCGCAAACACATCGGTAGATTAAATGTTTGTGATATCCACCTTTTCCACACGACTATAGCAGCGTAATCATTTCGGATGTCTCTCGGATCAGAAACGTAACATCGAGGTGTAACGTGTGGGACATGCGCGACTTCTCATATGTTTATTCTATGGAAATCGTCAGTAGCCGCTCGCCTATCCCCGACGGTTTCTGGGTCGTGTGGGAAGGACCCCACTATCGCACACACTGGCAAGGCGACGGTTTAAAACTCCGTCGCGGAAAGGGGGTAAAAACCGTTTGTATAGCACGTAACGGTACCGGTGCAATACCAAATTCACATGATTACTTATAACAAGACTTCTCCCATGTCCTCAAGAACAAAAGTAACAACTCACAAATCATATTCATGTTCAAGATCAGAGGGGTATTGAATATCATTAAGGATCTGAACATATAATCTTCCACCAAATAAACCAACTAGCATCAACTACGAGATGTAATCAACACTACTAGCAACCCACAGGTACCAATCTGAGGTTTTGAGGCAAAGATTGAATACAAGAGATGAACTAGGGTTTGAGATGAGATGGTGTTGGTGAAGATGTTGATGAAGATTGGTCTTCCCACGATGAGAGGATCGTTGGTGATGTCGATGGCTTCGATTTCCCCCTCCCGGAGGGAAGTTTCCCCGGCGGAATCTTTCCGCCAGAGATCAAAAGTGCTCCTGCCCAGGTTCTGCCTCGAGACGGCGGCGCTTCGTCCCGAAGCCTTCCTTGTGATTTTTTCTATGTCAAATGGCATCATATAGCAGAAGATGGGCTCCGGAGGCCTGCCAGGGGCCCCACAAGTCCAGGGGGCGTGCCCCCCAGGCTTGTGGCTACCTGGTGGGTCCCCTGCTGATGTTTCTTTTGCCAATAATTTTAATATATTCCAAAATAATTCTCCATAAATTTTCAGGTCATTTGAAGTTGTGCAGAATAGGTATCTCTGATGTAGCCCTCTCCGGTCCTGAATTCCAGCTGCCGGCAATCTCCCTCTTCATGTGAAACTTGCAAAATAAGAGAGAAAAAGCATAAGAATTGTATCATAAAATGAAATAATGACCCAAAACATAATAAATAACAGTAGGAAAACATGACGCAAAATGGACGTATCAACTCCCCCAAGCTTAGACCTCGCTTGTCCTCAAGCGAAAGCCAAAATCGATAATCATGACCACATTTTTAGAGAGAGAGAGAGGTGTCGATAAAAATAAAATACGGACACGAAAGCATCATGATCATTATTATAACAACAATATATCATCATAAAACTTCTCATGAATAAGTGACAATTCGTTCACAAGATAAAGTATGAACCGTAAACTTTATTGAAAACTAACAAACTATGATCTCGGTCACTGAAGCAATTGCACTTTATCATATTATCAGAAAGAGTCTATGTAAGAGCTTTGTTTGGCAAGTTCACATACTCAACTATCATTTAGTCTTCCATGATTGTTGACACTCACGGCATATTTATGGAGCAAAAGTTTCAGTCAGACACGTAGAAAGATAGGGGCTTATAATTTTGCCTCCCAACTTATTTACCTCAAGGGTAATGTCAACAGTAATAACTCATGATAACCTACATTCAACTGGATATATATGCATAGATCTTTCCCCACCACATGATGCTTGCCAAGAGAGAAAATAAAAATAGAATAGAGAGGAATACTATTGACTCTTGCATACGAGTAAATACATAAAGTAAAAGACAGGCCCTTCGTAGAGGGAAGCAGAGGTTGTCATGCGCTTTTTGGTTTTGGACGTGCAAACTCTTAATGTAAAGGAACATCACTTTATATTGCCCGTTGTGATAGCAACCTTTATTATGCAGTCTGTCGCTTTTATTTCTTCACCATCACAAGATCGTACAAAGCTTACTTTCCCTTACAATAAAAGATCATACATATTTAGGAGCAATTTTTATTTCTTTTGCACCGATGACAACTTACTTGAAGGATCTTATTCAATCCATAGGTAGATATGGTGAACTCTCATGACATGAAACTGGGTTTAAGGGTTTTAGGATGCACAAGTAATATCTCTACTTGGTGCGGAGTTTTTGGCTAGCAAAAGATAGTGAGCAAGCACCACATGTTAGAGGATGCATGACAATATAACTTCTATGTGAATATAAGCAATCATAACTCATTACGTTGTTGCCGAACATCAACTATTTGACATAGAATATTTTAATGGGGGTTCACAATCATAAAAGGTGTCCAAGATAGTATATTTATATGTGAGACCTCTATTTCTTTATTACTTTTTCATGAATTGCAACAATGACCATTGCTATGTTTGTCAACTTCCAACAAGTTTTATCAATTATACTTCTTTTATGTGAAGTCATCACTCCCCATGGGATTAGCATATGATCTTTTTATTCCCTTTTATTCTTTTTAGATTGAAACAAGAAAGTAAAACAACTCAACTCAAACTACTCTTTATTATATAACCCTCACACTCGATTACATAGATAGATAGATCACTAAGAAAACACTCAAAAATAGATCGAACTAAAAGTTTATTCTTCTAAATCATGAAATAACTAAGGATCGAACTAAAATAGATAATGATGATAAAAGTGATGGTGATACAATACCGGGGCACCTCCCCCAAGCTTGGCACAAGCCAAGGGTGGTGCCCATACCCGTGTACTCAAGTCTCCTTCTTCGGGGGTGGTGGTACAATATTCTTGGCGATGATGCCCTTGAGGATGCGATTCTCCTCCTCGAGCCTATTAACTTGGCGCTTAAGATCTATGATTTCTTTTCGGAGCTTTCCGGTGACGGTCAGTGCACCATCCACCCAAGGATGCATCCTTGCTGAAGAAGATGAAGCAATACTCTTTTTCAAGTTACGATAAGAAATAAATCGGGTATTGGGTGGTTTAACCGTATCCGGCAAGCTTGATTTCTTGAATTCCACATGCATATCTCCAGGTTGCGGTAGCGAGGTTTCTTCCTGCTCCTCGCCCGTAGAGTCCATCCTTTTCAAGTCAGCTTCCACCTCCTCATCGGTCGACCACCCGTAGGAGTCAACGTCACCGTAGACCCTAGGATTTGCTGTAAGGTGGGAAACATGGTTCTCTCCATCTGATTCTTGCGACGACATAGTGCTCTAGATCTGCCAGAAAAACAGCTCGAAACAAGAACAGAGGAGAAACTTGTGATACGGTGGTCAAAACATCAGGGAGTATGTATAATGAATTTTTTTCGTGCAGGACAAGTAATATGGAAGAAAAACGGAGTCGGGAAAGTCCACGGGGGAGCCACAAGCCTGGAAGGCGCGCCCAGGGGGGTAGGGCGCGCCCCCTAGACTTGTCGCTTCCCTGTGCACTTTTCGGACTGTTTATTATTTTCCTAATTTTTCATATGTTTCGAAACGAACAAGAAGTAATTTTATGGAACTTTTGGAGTCGGTTTACTTACCGTACCACATACCTACCCCTTTTCAGGGTTCTGGAGCATTCCATTTCTTTTATGTGCTCTTCCGGTGTCATAGTTTGAATAATATTGGTTTCAACATTAATGGGTGTACCTGAGATATAGTGTTTAATTCTTTGCCCATTAACCACTCTCGGATTAGTGCCCTCGGCATTATTTATCTTGATAGCTCCAGAGCGATAAACTTCTTCGACGATATATGGTCCTTCCCATTTAGAGAGAAGCTTTCCTGCAAAGAATCTTAAACGAGAGTTGTATAATAGAACTTGATCACCTACTTTGAATTCTCGTTTTTGGATTCTTTTGTCATGCCATCTTTTAACTTTTTCTTTAAACAACTTGGCATTTTCATAAGCTTGTGTCCTCCATTCATCTAGTGAGCTAATATCAAATAACCTCTTTTCACCAGCAAGTTTGAAATCATAGTCAAGTTCTTCAATTGCCCAATAAGCTTTATGTTCTAACTCAAGAGGTAAATGACATGCTTTTCAATAGACCATTTTGTATGGAGACATACCCATAGGTTTTTATAAGCAGTTCTACATGCCCACAATGCATCATCAAGTTTCTTAGACCAATTCTTTCTGGATCTATTGACGGTCTTTTGCAAAATTAACTTTATTTCTCTATTGCTCAATTCAACTTGACCACTAGACTGAGGATGATAAGGTGATGCAATTCTATGGTTAACATCATATTTAGCCAGAAGTATACGGAATGCACCAGGAATAAAATGTGAACCACCATCAGTCATTAAATATCTAGGGACTCCAAACCTTGGGAAAATAACTTCTTTAAGCATTTTAATAGAAGTGTTGTGATCAGCACTACTAGTTGGAATAGCTTCTACCCACTTAGTAACATAATCAACAACAACTAAAATATGTGTATACCCATTAGAGGAAGGAAAAGGTCCCATATAATCAAATCCCCAAACATCAAATGGTTCAATAACAAGTGAATAATTCATAGGCATTTCCTGATGTCTACTAATATTACTAATTCTTTGACATTCATCACAAGAAAGGACAAACTTACGTGCATCCTTGAAGAGAGTAGGCCAATAAAAACCAGACTGTAATACCTTGTGTGCAGTTCTGTCTCCAGCGTGGTGTCCTTCGTATGCTTCGGAGTGACACTGATGACCCCCAAGTATAGGGGATCAATCGTAGTCCTTTCGATAAGTAAGAGTGTTGAACCCAACGAGGAGCAGAAGGAAATGACAAGCGGTTTTCAGCAAGGTATTTTCTGCAAGCACTGAAATTATCGGTAACGGATAGTTTGATAACAAGATAATTTGTAACGAGCAACAAGTAGCAATAGTAACAAAGGTGAAGCAAGGTAGCCCAATCCTTTTTATAGCAAAGGACAGGCCGGAACTTTCTCTTATAGTAAGCAAAGCGTTCTCGAGGACACATGGGAATTTCAACTAGTCACTTTCATCATGTTCATTTGATTCGCGTTCGCTACTTTGATAATTTGGTATGTGGGTGGACCGGTGCTTGGGTGCTGTTCTTACTTGAACAAGCCTCCCACTTATGATTACCCCCTCTCGCAAGCATCCGCAACTGTGAAAGAAGAATTAAGATAAATCTAACCATAGCATGAAACATATGGATCCAAATCAGCCCCTTATGTAATAGCGCATAAACTAGGGTTTAAGCTTCTGTCACTCTAGCAACCCATCATCTAATTACTACTCCACAATGCCTTCCCTTAGGCTCAAGTATGGTGAAGTGTCATGCCGTTCACATGACACCACTAAGGGAATCACAACATACATATCTTCAAAATATCAAACGAATACCAAATTCACACGATTACTTATAACAAGACTTCTCCCATGTCCTCAAGAACAAAAGTAACTACTCACAAATCATATTCATGTTCAAGATTAGAGGGGTATTGAATATCATTAAGGATCTGAACATATAATCTTCCACCCAATAAACCAACTAGCATCAACTACAAGATGTAATCAACACAACTAGCAACCCACAGGTACCAATCTGAGGTTTTGAGACAAAGATTGAATACAAGAGATGAACTAGGGTTTGAGATGAGATGGTGCTGGTGAAGATGTTGATGAAAATGGGTCCTCCCACGATGAGAGGATCATTGGTGATGATGATGGCTTCGATTTTCCCTCTCCTGGAGGGAAGTTTCCCCGGCGGAATCGCTTCGCCGGAGAGCAAAAGTGCTCCTGCCCAGGTTCCGCACTGAGACGGCGGCGCTTCGTCCCGAAACCTTCTCCTTGATTTTTTCTAGGTCAAAAGACACCTTATAGCAGAAGATGGGCTTCGGAGGCCTGCCAGGGGCCCCATAAGTCCAGGGGGCGCGCCCCCCCAGGCTTGTGGCTTCCTGGTGGGTCCCCTTTTGGTAATTCCTTCGCCAGTATTTTTATGTAGCGACCTGACCTCAAACGGTCAAGCCTGTATGTATCTGTGCCATCCCTGGATCAGTATGCTGGCACACACAGTACATCTATGTATATATCAAAGTGCAATCACATGTATAAATAATGTAAAACTGATATATACCTCATAAGTCTCAGCGGAAACAAACAAACGGGTGTGGAGTCCCATCAACACCATCGGCAAGTTGAGTGTAGACCATAACTGTCGGGGATATAACTCCACGATATGACCCGGCTCATGACGTTAAGTCGCCATGTACTTAAGTCATCTCTGGACTTAAGTCATCCCTGACGTTAATCCGCCCTGAGACTTAAGTCATCCCTGAGACTTAAGCCGCCCTGAGACTTAAGTCATCCCTGAGACTTAAGCCGCCCTGAGACTTAAGTCCTCCCCGAGACTTAAGCCGCCCTGAGACTTAAGTCATCTCTGGGCTTAAGCCGCCCTAAGACTTAAGCCGCCCGGAAGAACAGAAGCCCAAGATGAGAAGCCCAAGATGAGAAGGCCGCGGTGAGTCGCCCGCGGTAAGAGGCCCGCGATAAGAAGCCAGAATAGATTAAGTCCAAGTCCTACTAGGACTCTACATGTAAGCCGCCCCTTCAACTTATATAAGGAGGGGCGGGGCACCCCAAGAGGGACAAGTTTTTAGAGGTCAAGATAGACAGATAAGTTTGAAGATAGACGTTTTGATAGCTCTCGAGACAGAGTCAGGGAAACATCACCCTTGTAATAGAGACTATGATCATCAATATCAATCAAGCAGGATGTAGGCTTTTACCTCCATCACGAGGGGCCGAACCTGGGTAAAACTCGTGCCTTCTCGTTTCCGATCAACCCCGTTCAAGCTACTACCTAGTTGCGATGGCCTCACGACTAAGTCCTTTCACGAGGACATCTGCCGTGACAAAACCATGACAGTTGGCGCCCACCGTGGGGCTACGCACGGTGGTGTTGAGTTCTTGGAGGGATCTCTCCCAGGGATCGAGAAATTCGCAATTTTCCGGATGAAGAACAGCCGATTTGGAAGGATCTGCATCAGCTTCGAGTTCATTAGTCCAGATTTACAATCTGTGAGCGGGTCTCTATTACGGACGCACGAGTCAGTCAGCCGCGGCCAGCTACACAGTGTTTTGAACCTATGCAAGCTCTCTAGAGGCGGCGTTTTCCATCGGTGAGCCCTAGAAAAGTCAAAGTCATAGCAAGTCTTGATCTGCCACAGACCGGAAGCTGCATCAATGCCAGATGAAATCAACAGCAGCATCAACTAAAGTAGTCCGCAAGGGCAACGGATCTACCACTATAAGCTAAAATCAAAAAACGGGCAGTCAACAAAAAGCAACGATCTATTCGCCGGGCCACGACTTGGAGGAGACGGACGTGGGTTGGCCAGAAATGGCCACGACCTGGACACGGAGCTGAACGAGGACCAGGATTCCGCTGCTCGCCCCGCCGCGTCGGCGCACCTCGGCCGCCATAGCTTCGCCTCCAAGCCGCCGCCTCCACAGTCGCCTTCGCCATCGCGCTTCAAAGCCACCCTCGTCAAGTTGCCTTCGCCTCCAAGCTGCTGCGGCCCTGCGCCAAGCCGCTTCTACCGCCGCCACTCGCCTCTGTCGTGGCCGCGCCAAGCCGCCGTCGTCGCGCACCTCCAAGCCGCCGCCTCCGCAGTCGCCTTCGCCGTCGCGCTTCAAAGCCGCCCTCGAATCGCCTCGCCTCCGCAGCCTCGCGTCGAGCTCTGAGCCGCCGCCGTTCTCCACTTCCGCCATGGCTCGCCACCTCCGAGCCGTCGCCTCACCTCGCGCCGCGTCTCACCGCCGCGGCAGGACGCGACCATGCCCCGTCCTCCAGCGCCCGCGCCCTACTCTCCCGATGCGCCTTCGAGTCGCCCTACCGGGCCGCCTCCGAGCCGTCCCTTCCTCGTGCCGGTTTCGCCATGGCCGCAGCAAGCCGCCCCGGATGAGCGACCTTGCCCCTGTCTCGTGCCTCCTCCGCCGTGGCTGGCCTCAAGCCGCCGCCTCCGAGCCGTTGCCTCGGACCGGCCCTGCCGCTTCAGCCGTCGCCCCGCCAACCCGGCCTCGCCTCAGCTCGCGGCACGCCTCTGCCGCGGCCGCCTCCGAGCAGCCTCGCCTCCGTCTTGAGCCGCCTCCGCCGTGGCCGGCGTCGAGCCGCCGCCGCCGAGCCGCCCCGACCCGGCGCCGCCTCCGAGCCGCCCGGCCTCGCAGCCGCCTCCGTTTCGACCCGCTCGGCCTCCCGCCGCCTTGGTCGCCCACCTAATCGATGCGGTTTTGCCAGTGCGGCCTTGTGTCGCCGGGGCAGAAAAGGGGAATTTAAGCCAGTGAAAAAAAAGAAAAATAAAATAAAAAAGTAAAGAACTTGTAGCAATTCTGATGCTCTTTAGGATGCACTGAAGACATTCCAGAGCCCAATTTTTTGAGGAGGGGGACGTGCAAATAGCAAGCAAAACTCATCAAGAATTTCTTCTCGGCCGGCTCACTGTACCTGCCGACTCATCTTTATAGTTGCCTTATTATCACGACTGGTTGGACGTCCCACAAAAATACCAGGTGCTATCTACCTTATCTACTTTTCGGTATATGTTAAGTTCTTTTAAAGAACAATTACTATGGCTTGCGATGTTTTTTTATGCAGGACAAATTGTTCATTGCAAAGGCGATCATCGTGCCACGGATACAGAACTCGCGCCAAACGTTATCATGCGCCAGCATTCAACTGTGCCGTACTGTTCAATGAACGTGTGTGCAAGCCGCCGCCTATGCGGTTCGGTCTACATCAACATGCGGCTAACTCATCCGCTCCACGCCACGGCCGATTCATCCGTCCGCGACGACTTACAAGCCGCGGCTGACTCGCGCGTCCGTGCTTACAACGCCACGGGCGACCCCCGGATCCGCGCCGGGTTACCGGCCAACTCCCATATCTACATCAAACATACCGGATCAGCGCCCGTTTGCACGAGCTGCTCAAACGGACGCCGCTGTTCCCTTGGACCGGTCTACTCCAACAATCTGAAGTAACTAAAAACATATTATCAGCCTTTGCCTGCACCAGATGGCTCAATGGACAGGCGCACAAGTTGCCGCCGCTGCGGTTTGGTTAACTTCAACATCCTGCCGGGACAAACCATCGACTGGATTATCACCACGACTTATACGGGATCATCTATGACCCGCCACGGTCGACCTCAACCTTCCGCGGGTTCACATCGGGGGCTACACAGACATGACTCGTTAGATTTGGTCGGTTTTCACAAATTCAAGAACCCCTGTCATTGCGAGGAAGACAACTCGGACCTGGGGACTGTTGCCTTATTGGCGAAAAATTAAAGGTTGCCAAAGAGGACTAGTTGCCATGATGTGCAGTTCAAACATAGGTATCCTGCCTTCTTGGCAAAACATATAACAGGGTTACCAAAGAAGACTAGTCGCCATGATGCGCAGTCTAAACATAGGTATCCCGCTCAATTATGGTCACTTGGGGGCTTCCAACTCACCGAGTTTAGCTTTCTCACCCTCTTGACCCAGCAATAAATGCCACATTATCTTGGTTAAACCCGCCTGTCTGCTTGATGCTACTCCGCTTAGGTGACCCGGTGTACTCTTGACAAGTCAATCATTTTTATGACCCTGAACTTGTCTTGGTTAAAACATCGGTTATGTCACGTGAGAGCCGGCTTACAGAGAGCGAGGATAAACCATGGGCTATCACGCCAGCTTCATTGAAGCAAGACACAAGCCTCGAAAGCCGGTCTAAATTGTCGTGCCTCGAAAGCCGACGTTTTTTATATTCTATTAACATACGCATACATCATCATACATTGCATCATCATTGCATCATCATACAGTGCATCATATATGCATGAACATATTTGTTTATGTTGCAGGAGCCGGTTTTCAAACCGGGTTACATTGTAACTCTGCAGGAACAAGCAAATCTTTAATAGCCAAAATGGCTGGATCTTTATCATGGTTTATCATAACCAGCATTAAATGATTGAGATATCAATTCTCCTATTTTCCCGGGGTACAATTCCAGCCGGGTCACATATAATACCTGGTCATTTAATTGACGGGGTTTTTGGTTATTCAACATGTGCTTTGTAGAAGACTACAACACTTCTGGATTTTTTCACACATATTTGCCGGTTTGCACTGCAACCACGGCCAAGGATTTCTTTCATCGCAAAGGCATCATCAGTTCACAGAGTGGATAGGATTTTATTCTACAATGGAAGGAATAGTCCCGAGTCGCCACAGGCACACGACCCGGCCCTTGGGGGCTACATTATTCAAATCAAGATTACATCCAGTATGAAAGTCCCATGTCACTGCAAGCATGCACCACGACACTTGGGGGCTAATGCAGGGTCATTTTTACTAGTCTCATTGAAGACCCGGCCCATCACATAATGATAAGCCGGCCCTTGGGGGCTACCAATTGCTCCTGTCAAAAATTCAAAGTACACAAGCCTTAATAGTGACCCGAAGCTTGGGGGCTACATCATATGATGTTCTTTTCAAAGGAGTACATGTAAGTTCCAAGTCGCTGCAAGCAAACGACCCGGCACTTGGGGGCTACAACAGTTAGTTGTTTAAATAGATCAAAAGGTCCAAGTTGAAAACCCGGCCATCATATGCTGATGAGCCGGCCCTTGGGGGCTACACATGTGAAGTGCAAAATTTTCAGTTCATGATTGAAGACTCAGACGGATAACCCGGATTTTTCTCCAAAGTTACAACATTTATATTTAAGCAAGTCTTAAGCTATCACTTTGCTCTACTCTTACGACTTGGGGGCTACAGGTTATCTCCTCCAAGCTATTCAGACAAGCCAGCTCAACATCATATGGATTTTTTATTCATTTTTCATCAAAGTCTGAAGCATTGAAAGTTGGCACAACATCAGACGGATTTTCTTCTTATCAAGCCAAAGCATTTGAAGACAATTCAAAAATATCATAAGGGTTATTTTTTCTGCATGGAACCAGCATCAACATATTGATATGGAAGAAACTCAGGAGCTTAGCATGAATAAATCCAAGCTAATCTGGGGGCTAATGTCGGGGATATAACTCCACGATATGACCCGGCTCATGACGTTAAGTCGCCATGTACTTAAGTCATCTCTGACGTTAAGTCATCTCTGGACTTAAGTCATCCCTGACGTTAATCAGCCCTGAGACTTAAGTCATCCCTGAGACTTAAGCCGCCCTGAGACTTAAGTCATCCCTGAGACTTAAGCCGCCCTGAGACTTAAGTCATCCCTGAGACTTAAGCCGCCCTGAGACTTAAGTCATCTCTGGGCTTAAGCCGCCTTGAGACTTAAGCCGCCCGGAAGAAGAGAAGCCCAAGATGAGAAACCCAAGATGAGAAGGCCGCGGTGAGTCGCCCGCGGTAAGAGTCCCGCGATAAGAAGCCAGAATAGATTAAGTCCAAGTCCTACTAGGACTTTACATGTAAGCCGCCCTTCAACTTATATAAGGAGGGGCGGGGCACCCCAAGAGGGACAAGTTTTTAGAGGTCAAGATAGACAGATAAGTCTGAAGATAGACGTTTTGATAGCTCTCGAGACAGAGTCAGGGAAACAACACCCTTGTAATAGAGACTATGATCATCAATATCAATCAAGCAAGATGTAGGCTTTTACCTCCATCACGAGGGGCCGAACCTGGGTAAAACTCGTGCCTTCTCGTTTCCGATCAACCCCGTTCAAGCTACTGTTGGAAATATGCCCTAGAGGCAATAATAAATTGGTTATTATCATATTTCCTTGTTCATGATAATCGTTTATTATCCATGCTATAATTGTATTGATTGGAAACTCAAATACATGTGTGGGTACATAGACAACACTGTGTCCCTAGTAAGCCTCTAGTTAACTAGCTCGTTGATCAAAAGATGGTGAAGGTTTCCTAGCCATGGACATGAGATGTCATTTGATAACGGGATCACATCATTAGGAGAATGATGTGATGGACAAGACCCAAACTATAAATGTAGCATATGATCGTGTCAGTTTATTGCTATTGTTTTCTGCATGTCAAGTATCTGTTCCTATGACCATGAGATCATGCAACTCACTGACACCGGAGGAATACCTTGTGTGTATCAAACGTCGCAACGTAACTGGGTGACTATAAAGGTGCTCTACAGGTATCTCCGAGGGTGTCTGTTGGGTTGGCATGGATCAAGACTGGGATTTGTTACTCCGTGTGACGGAGAGGTATCTCAGGGCCCACTCGGTAATACAACATCACAATGAGCCTTGCAAGCAATGTGACTAAAGTGTTAGCCACAAGATCTTGTATTACGGAACGAGTAAAGAGACTTGCCGGTAACGAGATTGAACTAGGTATAGAGATACCGACGATCGAATCTCGGGCAAGTAACATACCGAAGAACAAAGGGAACAGCATACGGGATTAATTGAATCCTTGACATAGAGGTTCGACCGATATAGATCTTCGTAGAATATGTAGGAACCAATATGGGCATCCAGGTCCCGCTATTGGTTATTGGCCGTAGAGGTGTCTCGGTCATGTCTACATAGTTCTCGAACCCGCAGGGTCTGCACACTTAAGGTTCAGTGACGTTTCGGTAGAATTGAGTTATGTATGATTGGTGACCGAAGGTTGTTCGGAGTCCCGGATGAGATCCCGGACATCACGAGGAGCTCCGGAATGGTCCGGAGGTAAAGATTGATATGTAGGAAGTCCCGTTTTGGCCACCGGAAAAGTTTCGGGTATTTCCGGTAGTGTACCGGGAGTACCGGAGGGCCATCGGGAGGGGCCACCCACGCCGGGAGGCCACATGGGCCTGAGGGGGGTTGCACCAGCCCTTAGTGGGCTGGGCAAACCAGCCCTACAAGGCCCATGCGGCTAGGAATAAGTGGGAAAGGAAAAACCCCAAAGAAAAGGGAAGGGAGACCAAATATGGAAGGTGTCCTATTTGGACTAGGATTGAAGTGGAGGAGTCCACCTCCTCCACCTCCAATTTCGGCCAGCCCTTGAGGGTTTGAGGCTGCCTCCTCCCCTCCCTCCCTCCTATATATACTAGAGGATTTAGAGGAGAAAAATAACCCTAATTGCCACGTGCTCCCTCTACTTCATCTAGATCGGTTTCTCCTCTAGTCTAGTTTCAGCGGTGCTTAGGCGAAGCCCTGCCGGAATTGTTCCACCACCATAGCCGCCGCGCCGTCGCGCCGCCGGAGAACTCTTCTACCTCTCCGCTCTCTCTCTTGCTGGATCAAGGAGGCGGAGATCATCATCGAGCTGTACGTGTGCTGAACGCGGAGGTGCCGTCCGTTCGGCGCTAGATCGGAAGGACCGTGATCAGGATCGCGAGACGATTCATGATTTGATCGCGGGACGGATCGTGATGGGATCGTGGGACGGATCGAGATTGGATCGCGAGATGGATCGTGATGAGATCGCGGGACACTCGGCGATTTGGATCGCGAAGACGTTCGACTACATCAACCGCATTTCTTAACGCTTCCGCTTAGCGATCTACAAGGGTATGTAGATTCACTCTCCCTCTCGTAGATGCTCATCACCATGGATAGATCTTGTGTGTGCGTAGGAAATTTTTTGTTTCCCATGCAATGTTCCCCAACAGCTACTACCTAGTTGTGATGGCCTCATGACTAAGTCCTTTCACGAGGATATCTGCCGTGACAAAACCATGACAATAACCCTATGCCGTAACTCTTACTCGTCATAGAAGTATCTGCAACATGAGACGTTGCGGCCGTGTAGGTCAGTACATTGAATGTACCGGCAAGATCACAATAAGAAAATAGATGATAAAACTATTCTATATGCAATATGGCTTTGTGGCTCTGTGTCTGAGGTTTTTGCGTAAAAGCTGGTTTTATTTTTTCCTACAACAAAGGAATGTCTAGGAATCTCTACTACAAAGCAGATACCTATATATGACATGGTTCCGCCAACCGATGTCACATAGCCCATAATAACAATAAGTGGCCCTCAATTAATTATTATTCCAGTGTTGAGAGTTCAGAGATAGATCCAAGTCCAGAGGCTCAATTTGTCCGTAACCGGGGACACGGCTAATCGATTAGGTTTTAACTCTGCAGAGTGTTGTGCACTTTACCCACAAGAATCGTTCCCTCCTTTTATGTCCTCGCACTGCAGGGTGTTTGAGAACTGGACGAACGAAACATGGTCTTCCGAAGAGTTCCCCTGACCACTGTCCGGTGCGCATCCAATCCTACCGTAGTTCTACATCTGCTAGCACCGTCCCAGCCAGAGTCACAACTAAGGTCAACCAAGCCAGAGCCCATAGTGACTTGTGGCTGCACAGGTAAGCTTCCGGGCATGAAGTATTCTTCCGTCTCTTTGAGTCTGGGTGGAACTTTCCTCATGAGTACTGGCCTACTCCAGCTCACTAGGCATCCACTGGGTACTCCAGGGTGCCTCACAACCATTCCACCCAGTAGTGTGTATTGAAATCTTGTCTCGAGTCTTGAAATCTTGAGGTCTTGAGAAATGCAGGCCTTGAAGTTGCCATCATGAGGTTGTCGTCATTGACGTAGAGTCCTCCTTCTCACACCACTCCTGAGCACTCATATCAATCCCCGTCTACTATAGCGTAGCACTAAAAATAAAATAACGTCTCGGGGCTTGATAACAGGGTGATGGGTTCCTACCTCATGCATTCTACTCAACTACAAGAATTCAATATCACTACTGGAGGGATTGTTGAATGGTGACACTACATGCAAGAAAAACATAGGTATGAATAAAATGGTCAAAGTGAACTTGCCTGGTATAGTTGATGAAGTTTATCGCTCTCACAATTCTGATAATTCTACTCGTCACACTCCGAGATATCTATCGTAAAGGAATAAAATCCAATAAACATCCATGCCAAAAAGAAGAATCAAAGAACATAAGAACAAAATATGTCGTAGTGCGAAAATAACAACATACTATGGTTTAATAGGAAAAATAGGTTCTTATGGGGTTGTAAGGGGAAAGTTGAAGGAATCAACTCAAAAGAGTTAATGGATGATAAACTATTGCTATATAAGCTTAGGTTGAAGACACTATGGAAGATGAATGTTGCTTGATAGATAGCATATGGCATAATAATTTGTTTACAAAAATATTCAATTGAAACGGAGCAATACAACGCAAGTTATAGCGAAATGAAGCATGAATATAATTGGAATTCAGAAAATCAAAAGTATTTGAATTGAAGTATGGTGGATATGAATATAAAGTATATGACACAAGTGTTTATAGGTGCAAAAGGAATCAATTGAAATTGTGCTAAGGTTTGCATGATATGATGAAATGAATATCCGAATTCAAATTTGAATCGCTCAAATTTGAAAGGTTGAAAGGTTGAAACTAATGATGCTACTGGATGTAGGAAGTCAATATGAACATGTACGAAAAATAATCTGTAGATTCGGAATAATGGATCAACAGATACAAGTAATTCAATATGGCATTGAATCTGCTTAGAACCATGTGTGGAAACACTTTTGCGGACTATTAGAGTAATCTGGCGATGATAAAAATTATATGTTGAAAAAATAATGCTAATTGTACGAACGGAAAGATTTGTTCGATACGAATCTGACGCAATTGGATTCATCGGAAACGGAGCTACGGATAAAAAGATATGATCAAAAGAAGTTTGAATATGAATCTGAATAAATTTCAAAATTTGGAAGTTGCAAAAAATTGATTTGGTAGGTTCACTGGATAGGTGGGATCAAAACAAAAATACACGCGTTGGTTTCATCTAATTTGGATAAACGAGTAAAAAGTTATGGCTATTTGAAAAATCAAGGCCAAGCTGTTTTACGGAAGAAAAAGAGCTACGGCTAGAAGAATTCTAAGGCTAATGTGTAAATACAGAGACTAATTGATAATCTAACTATTTTACATATAAGACCCTACGTGAAACAAAATAAATAGCTTGGACTAGATTTCTGCCATATACTAGTTCAAGAATAATAAACTACGGGAACTAAACTACAGGAGTAAAGGAAAATACGAAGAGAGTACCTTCAGAACGGATAACTTCAGAGAGGATACGACTTCTAAAATTCCCGCCGGAGAGAAGAAATAATATTTATTTTTGTGAAGCTAGTCAAATCAAAATATTGATTTAATCTGAATTGGATGATTTTTGGGTGTACATTGGGTCTATATTTATAGATGGGAGGGAGGCTTGGATGTCAAAGACTAAGCGGTATGGGACTAAACATAGACAAAAGGTAGATGAAAGAAATAGGAAAAAAAAGAGGCGCCGCCGCATGGGCCTTCGCGTGTGCGCAGAGTTTTTTTTTTGAACTTTTTTTTTAGAAAAATATATTTTTGAATTTTTTTTTTGCAAGCATAACCGGAAGAAAAAAAAATATAGGCCGGCCTGCTGGCTATGTTGCGCACGCAGGCGAAGGATAGGAGTTGGTCGCTCGTTCAGTTTGTTTTTATAAAAACAGAAAAGAAAAAGAAATAAATAAAATAAAATAGAAATATACTATAGGCATATTATATATCAAAACGTTCAGAAAAATACAAGGAAAAAGATGAACTATTTTTCAAGTTGAAATAAACTTCACAAAAATTCATATAATGCAAACAGTTCTACTGTTGCATTTAAAACCAATAAAGTTATTTTTAAAATACCAAAATAATTTCAAATTTATTTTATTCTAATTATTTCTTGGAAGGAATCATTTTACCTTCATTTCAATATTTTTATTTTTTGGAAAAAATGAATTTGAATAAAAACCAAATAACTCATAATTGGGTTTGAATTTGAATTTCGAACTTCTTTCAAATCTTTTCTGTTTTTCCTTATTCAAATATATTTCAATTGTTTTTGAAAATTTGAAGGTTCATATTCCTTCTCTCTTTTGAATAAGTTTCCAGAGGATTTGAATTTCAAAACTCCACTTCAACTAAAGAACAAAAGGGCTTTTCAAATTCATTCTTTGAAGTTCCAACTCTCTTTCTCATAGTTTGAAGAAGTCATTTTATCTTCTCTCATGAAACTCATTGAGTTGCATTAAGTTTTTGAATTTGAAATATTTTCAAATGGAATCCAAATATTTTCAAAAAACCATTTTCATTTCTTTGATGGAAGAAGTCATGTCATCTTCACTCTAGGGTTTTGTGTTCGAATTGAATTTGAATTCATGGAGATCAAATGCAAGAATCAAAGTTTTGGGAAAGTCCTTTTATTCCCTCTCATTCAACTTTCAAAAGTTTCAAATTTTCACTCAATTTCATACAACAATCAAACAAACAATCATAATTATTTATTTAATATAACATTCCAAAATTTAGAATTTTGGAATGTTACATTTTATATATTCCAAAATAATTCTCCGTAAATTTTCAGGTCATTTGGAGTTGTGCAGAATAGGTATCTCTGATTTAGCCCTTTCCAGTCCTGAATTCCAGCTGCCGACATTCTCCCTCTTCATGTGAAACTTGCAAAATAAGAGAGAAAAGGCATAAGAATTGTATCATAAAGTGAAATAATGACCCAAAACATAATAAATAACAGTAGGTAAACATGATGCAAAATGACGTATCAACTCCCCCAAGCTTAGACCTCGCTTGTCCTCAAGCGAAAACCGAAATCGATAATCATCACCACATGTTTAGAGAGAGAGGTGTCGATAAAAAGAAAATACGGACATGAGAGCATCATGATCATTATTATAACAACAATGTATCATCATAAAACTTCTCATAAGTGACAATTCGTTCACAAGATAAAGTATGAACCATAAACTTCATTGAAAACTAACAAACTATGATCTCGGTCACTGAAGCAATTGCACTTTATCATATTATCAGAAAGAGTCTATGTAAGAGCTTTGTTTGGCAAGTTGACATACTCAACTATCATTTAATCTTCTATGATTGCTGACACTCACGGTATATTTATGGAGCAAAAGTTTCAGTCAGACACATAGAAAGATAGGGGCTTATAGTTTTGCCTCCCAACTTATTTACCTCAAGGGTAATGTCAACAATAATAACTCATGATCACCTACATTCAACGGGATATATATGTCCAGATCTTTCCCCAACACATGATGCTTGCCAAGAGAGAAAATAAAAACGAAATAGAGAAGAATATTCACTACAAAAAAAACACTTCCGTGATGATACGTGTTTGTCATAGTAGGTCACGTTTTCTGTCATGCATGTACATCCATGACGATTTTATGACAGAATCAAGATAGTCATACATGTGCTGTCATAGAAGTATTCCATGACAATACTCAAATTATCATCACGGAAGTGTCCACTTCCATGACGATAAATGGCGCGTCATGGAAGTGCTTTCGTCAAGGGTAACCGACACATGGCATCCACTGTAACGGGTCGCCGTTAAGCTATCGGGTCCGGTTTTGGATCCGATAACCCGTTAACAGCAACGACCAATGCCGATTTTTCACGTGTAAAATTCTCATTGGCCGGAGGAAACACGTGTCGGCTCCGCGTTGGGTCAGATGTCATCCATCCAATGGAGGAGACGTGCCTATGATACATCGATACATGGCACGGCCCAACAGAGGCCCGTATAGGTTAAAAAGGCCGGCCCAGTCATAGGCCCGTATGATTTACTCAGGTATTAGTGGGCTGGCCCACTAACGGACTGGTTATACATGGCCCATTTACGGCCCACCGCCAGATTTGACCCGTTAATTGTTTGCTCTGTCTTTGGGCCCCATTACGGCCCAACGAGTTTTCGGCCTGTTAGAGGCCCGATGTAGACATGGGCCCATTTCAGCCCGGTGTGGCTTTTGGCCTGGTAATGGCCCGTGCTGCCCATGGGCCATATATGGTCTGACGCGCCATCCGACCCATTAACGGCCCGTGATCACGGTGGCAACAGTTCGGCCCAACCTGACTTTGGGCCTGTTACAGGCCTGTCATATAATTCGGCCCGTTGAGGCCTCTACTAAGCTTTCGGCCTCCTAAAGGCCCATGATATCAGTGGGCCAACCAAGGCCCGAGATAAGTTTTGGCCTGGTAACGGCCCGTCATATAACTGGGCCAATAATGGCCCGGTGTATATTTCAGCCTGCTAAAGGCCCGTGGCCGACTATTAAAAATTGAGGCCCAACATGCATTTCGGCCTGCTAAAGGCCCATGGTGTCTTTGGGCCGTAACAGGCCAGCAGAATATTCATCCTGTTAATGGCCCGAAGCTACATGGGCCCAACTAAACGTTGGGTACACTAAAGGCCCAACTAAATGTTGGGCCCAAAGAAGGCCCATGTGAGTTATGGGCCTGGCGCACCATGGCCATGAAAGGCCCAAATGGCTGGTGAGCGCAGGCCCAAGTAAGTTGCCGGCCGGCCCAATTGTGGCCCACTGAAATGCAGGCCCGTTAGAGGCGAATGTTTCGGCCCGGTCGCCTCCATCAGATTTTCGCCTTTTTTTAGATAGCGAATGATGGCATATACGGTAACTAGGAATTAAGAACAAACCTACCCTATACAATAAAGAAATTAAGGCATAGTAACTTAGAATAATCCTACACTATACAATAAAGGATTTAGGGTATATTACATCTACTGGGCATCAAAGTTCGCCACCACTGATCATAAAGCACAACGAAGAAGCAGATTACAAAAACTGGGCATCAAAGGTCCTGCCATTGCAGCGTAACAAAAAAATTTACTGAACCAAGACCACTTCCGAGACAGTTCAAGAAACGTTAGCCTTGCGCGGGAGCTGCTGCGCAAGCAACTGAGCAAGGCTATGAGACCGGCCTAGCATATCGGTCATATCTTCCAGCTGTAGCTGTTTCGCAATGAGGTTCTCATTGGAGTTCTCCGCGATCTTCCTTAGAGATTGCACTTCAAGTAGAAGTTGAGTTGCAGAATGCCTTTCTGCTTGAAGTTGAGACTGAAGAAGTTGAACTGATTAAGGTAGCGAATTCTATGAGCTTGTGTGACTGCTAGTCTCGAGTAACTTGAACACTGCATCAAGACATGATTTTGGGGTTGTCTCGCTATCTTCAAGATGTTTTGCCTTCTTTGCTGCAATATATGTTGGGTTTGTCTCACAGCCTTCAACAGACTTGTTGATGCGGAGCATCCTACGGTCATCCCCATGGACGTACCTTCATCTTCCAAGACACCAAGTGGACCCATGACTAGAGCCCGTGCAAGAGCTATCGAGACCGAGGTGACATCTCTCCTCTCGCAACTCCCTTTTGAATCACATGAGACATGGCTGCTACCTCAAACGGAGACACTTTGCATACTTAGGTACCAAGGAATCAGCCAAGGAGAAGGAATGGAGCAAGATGGACACCAAGGACTTGGAGATGACTATGCCCAGCCCAGGAATACCGGTACAACCGGTCAACTACCGGTCAACTACCGGTCCACCGGTTTAACCGCTCCACTACCGCTCAACTACCGGTCAACCTTCTGTAATCAAGCGGAGCAAGACCGGTACAACGCCGGTTATTCCCACAGCAGTAACCAGACCAGTACAACCGGTCCCCCAAGCGGTACAACCGGTCCCCCCTTCACCGAACACCTCCAGGAACCGGTACCTGAGCTCCCAGCGGTACTACCGCTCTGAAGTCCGGTACAACCGGTCAGCCTGCGCGCTGTGAAATGGCAACGACCCATGTATCCCCCAACTTACCCCTTGGACTATAAATACTCATCTCCTAGCTCCGAATTAGGGTTAGCAAAGTACATTTAGACATTGAGTAGAGCTTTGCTCCTTGTATCTCCTCTTGGGGAATCAAGACCTCTCTAGGGAGAAGGATCCCCATCATAGGATCATCAAGACCTCCTAAGGGAGAAGGATCTCATCTAGATCATCAAGACCTCACTTCCTTTGGAGTGAGAAGAACTTTACCTTGTGCTTGTTTCCATGGATTGATCTTGTATACTTGTGGATCTCATGTATCCTATCCTTGTGGTTGTGTGATTTGGGTTTGTTTGAGTGATTTCCCTTTGTTGTTCTTGCTTGTTCCTCCCTTTTCCCCCTCCAAGTGTGAAAAGATCATCACATTAGGGTTCCACCCTACATCATCTTGGATCAGAGCCACGTTGATTCACACTTTGGAGTCTTTCCCCTCCACTTTCTAGCCCCAATTTTGTTGTTTTTGCCCAATTTCGAAAATTCCCCACAAAAATAGCCATACCAAATTTTTTGTGATTTGTTGGTTTGATGATGTTTTGTTGATTTTGATCCATGGATTTGCTGTGTTTCAAGTGGATCTAGCTTTCCCCCACCTTCCCCAACACAAAATTCCCCATAAAATTTCGTTTCCCCACCAATTTTCCACTACATCTTGTGTTCTTCCTCCCAGATTTGGAATCTGGAAATTTTCCCGTGATTACCGGTTGTACCGCCCAACTACCGGTCAACTATCGGTCGACCGGTACAACCGCCCAACCACCGCCCAACAACTGCCCCGTCTGACGACTTCCGCAACATCGACATTTCTACGAGAAGGGCATCTTCGACCACGGTGCAGCGGCATCTTCGCCAACGTACTGAAGACCGTGCACTCCCCTTCCTCGACATCGACAACTTCACCATTGTGACACCATAACCGTAAGCAAGGACGGTAACATCAACGACAACTTATTCATCTCCTTGCCATTGCAATTGTTAACCCTTGAGACCATCGTTTGCGTCACTTTCCTACGAGACTAGCCATTTGAGTATTGCCGGGCAAAGCTACTTGTGCACTTTAGTGATACCATTCCGCATAGCTATCATAGCGTGCATACTTCATCATATCATCTCTTGTGCCAAAATTTTGTTCCCGCATATACATCATTGCTATCTTCGTAAGAGCACTTCGCAAAAGTTGCCAAAGGAAAACAACAAAAGAAATAGAAGCTTTTAAGCAAGAGCCATAGCATCGCCACATTACATAGCATCTTTGATCATCTTGGATCATTGTGACAAGTTCACCGGGACTCATACATACATAGCATAAGTGAGATAGAAAGTCGATATGTTTTGTCTCTTATAGGTTGTGCACAAGTTTCGTATCCGCCTATTGAGCAATCGTGCTAGCATCTCTCTAGTGTTGTGTAACACGAGCGTTTTCCGTGGATTCCACATTTTGAGCTCATTCCTTGGTTGCACGACCTCATTTATCTATCCGTGCGTGTGTTTCCGTGTACTCCTTATTGCTATTGATCTACTTGTTTCACTTGCGAACTTGTGAATCTTTTTCAACATTATTGATATCTTCCTATCAAATTGCAACTATTTTGTGCCACCATCCTAACCAAGCTACTCCATAAGCCTTTTTGTGTAGGTGTGAGAAACAAACCCGGTACCAATTCTACTATCTTAGCAATACATTGAGTGATACTCGATACATCTTCAATCTTCGGAAAAGGTAACTTTGGTTTTGTTCTCTCATTTCCTACTCACCTCTACTTGATCATGATGGATAGGCCAAGTACATCTTTGAATCCTCTCTTCGACGAGCACGAAGCACCAAACGACTACGTATCCAAGAGCCATCTCTTTGGGGTACAACGAGCCTTGCATCAAGAAAGTGAAGCTTTGGGCGATCGCATCGAGCAACTCGCCACCGACTTGCGTCACTCCAAAACGCGAACAAGAGACTACCTCGGCACCAAGCTTACCACACAAATGGAAGAATTTCGTGCCATGATGATTAACGGCGCTTCCTCAACTTCGTCCTCGACAAGGCGAACATGGTCAAGACGCCATTCTTCAGATTCATCATCGGATGCAAGTCTTCCTCGAGCTCGTCTACATCCTCAGCAAGAACATCAAGCTCTCCAAAATCCATTACATGGCAATGGTTTGCAACAATGACTTCGAGAGCGCGAACGTCAATGCCATCAAGTTCAAGACGACACGCACCAAGAGCAAGTTCCACGACGTCAACAACAAGATACTCAAGACGGCGACCCACTTCGGCAAGAGCAACAACGTCGTCAACAACAAGCCATCGAAGCACAACGTGCCCTTCATGAAGCTAACCATGCCCTCGACGAACGTAACTGTCGTATGCGTGAAGAAGAAGAGGCACGTCTCCAAGAAGAAGCCGCACACCAAGAAGAGAATCAAGAAAGGAGGAACCGGGTAAGAGTACCTTGTCCCCAACGTCAAGCCAACCGCATAGTGCAAGAAGACAATGAGGATGACGACCCACCTCCAAGACAAGAGCGACGACAACAACGGCATAATGACGAACAACGCTACGGCAAGCTCAAGTTCAACATGCGCAAGTTTTCCGGAAGCAACGACCCCGAAGACTACCTCTCATGGGCCTTAAAGGTGGACAAGATATTCCGTCTACACAACTATGACGAGGAAGAGAAGGTAGCCATGGCATCGCTTGAGTTCCAAGACTATGTTCTCATTTGGTGGGAGCAAGTGGTCGAGAGACGCCAAGAGAAAGGCGAACCACCTATCACAACGTGGACTCAAATGAAGGGTGTCATGAGAGCTCGCTTTGTGCCTACACACTATAGCCGCGACCTCTTCAAGAAACTTCAACTCCTCAAGCAAGGCACCAAGTCGGTTGAAGAATATTACAAAGAAATGGAGATTGCAATGATACGAGCCAACGTCAAGGAAGATGATGAGCAAACTATGGCGCGTTTCTTGAATGGCCTCAACCATCCAATCAAGAAAATTGCGGACTTCCAACCGTACTCCAACCTCCTCGAGCTAGTGCACCAAGCCACCAAAGCGGAGCGACAAGTACAAGAGGATTACAAGTACTCCAAGTACTCTTCCAAGACCTACAGTTCTTACACTCAAGCTTCAACGACTACGACACCTCCTCCAATGACTCGAGCTACACCAAGTACCGGCGACAAGTCAAGCTCCAAGCAACCAATGACATCTTCAAGTCGTCTTCCTACAAGTACATCCAAGCCAAGAGCTTCGTCATCAACAACTCCTACGGATGCCACCGACAAAACAAGTGACATCAAGTGCTTCACTTGCAAGGGCCGAGGCCACAAGTCTTTTGAGTGCCCCACACGGCGTACCATGATCGCCAACACGGACGGCACCTACGACTCTATGAGCGAAGACGAAATGGAAGCACTTGAGCACGTGGCCATGCATCGACAAGTGAATGAAGATGAAGACGATCAAGTCTTTTGTGATAACGATTCAAGCCCCGCTCTTGTTATCTCCAAGGTCTTGACACTTCAACAACATCAAGATGAGGACCAACGTTGCCACATCTTCCATACCAAAGCGGGTATCCAAGGATATTCCGTCAAGGTCATCATCGACGGCGGAAGTTGCCACAACTTGGCAAGTGAAGAGTTATGTTCCAAGCTACAATTGGTCAAGAAGAAGCACCCTCGCCCCTACAAAGTCCAATGGCTTAGCAACTCCGGCACCATTCAAGTGGAGAACACCGTCCAAGTATCCTTCAAGATCGGCGCCTACGAAGATACCTTGGAGTGTGATGTGGTTCCCATGTCCGTATGTTATCTCCTCCTTGGAAGACCTTGGCAATTCGACCGCGGAGTCATCCACAACGGACGAACCAATCACTATAGCTTCAAGATGAAGGGCAAGGAATTCGTTCTTCGACCAATGTCACCAAGCCAAGTCATCGCGGACAAGCAAGAATCTACCCATCGTGGAGAGACATGTGAGTGAGTGAACCACCAAAAAGAGAGTGAGCGCCACAAGCCAAAAATGAGCGACTCCACGATGAGCGACAAGAGAGACCTAGTTCTTTTAGCCACCAAGAGAGATTTGAGGGATGTGAGTGAGAGCCCATCAAGGGTTATTCACTTTGTGCTTGTGTGCAAAGATGAAGTGGTGCGGACTAATACTTCACAACATCTTCCTTTGGTATTGTCTCATTTATTGCAGGAATTCGCGGACGTGTTTCCCGATGAGCTACCTCCCGGACTTCCTCCACTTCACGGAATCGAACACCGCATCGACCTCATACCCAGCGCACCCCTACCAAACAAGTCACCCTACCACGTCAACCCGGACGAGACCAAAGAGATCCAACGGCAAGTCCAACATCTCATGGAGAATGGGTATGTACGCGAGAGCTTGAGTCCATGTGCCTTTCCGGTAATTCTTGTGCCCAAGAAAGATGGTACCTATCGCATGTGTTCCGATTGCCGTCCCATTAATGCTATCACCGTTAGATATAGACATCCCATTCCACGCCTTGATGACATGCTTGATGAACTTAGCGGAGCCACAATTTTCTCTAAAATTGACCTTAAAAGTGGCTATTATCAAATACGCATGCAAGAAGGTGATGAATGGAAAACCGCTTTCAAAACAAAATTTGGATTGTATGAATGGTTAGTCATGCCTATGGGTTTATCGCAAGCTCCTAGCACTTTTATGCGTGTGATGCATTATGTTCTTCGAAAATATATTGGCATTTGTGTTGTGGTTTACTTTGATGACATCCTTGTGTTTAGTGAAACTCTTGAAGATCATGTCAAACACCTTAGAGACGTATTGCAAGTTCTTAGAGACGAGCGACTTTATGCCAACATGGAAAAATGTACTTTTGGTGTTGATAAGCTTGTTTTCTTGGGCTTTGTTGTCTCATCTAAGGGTGTTCATGTTGATGAAGCTAAAATTGATGCTATTAAAAATTGGCCACAACCAACCAACTTGCTTCAAGTGCGTAGCTTCCTTGGCTTAGCTGGATTTTATAGACGCTTTGTGAAGGATTTTAGCACTATTGCATCACCATTGCACGCATTGAGTAAGAAGAATGCACCTTTTGTTTGGGGTCCATCTCAAGATGCCGCATTTCATGAGCTTAAGAGCTTGCTTACACATGCTCCATTACTTGCATTACCCAACTTTGAGAAAACTTTTGAAGTGCATTGTGATGCTAGTGGTAATGGCATTGGTGGTGTGTTGATGCAAGAGAAGCGCCCTATTGCATACTTTAGCGAAAAACTATCCGGCGCGCAACTTAACTACCCCATCTATGACAAAGAGTTATATGCTTTAGTGAGAGTCTTGCATGTGTGGGAACAGTATCTCCGACCACGTGAGTTTGTCATCCATACGGATCATGAAACGCTTAAGTACCTTAAGGGTCAAACCAAATTGAATAAGCATCATGCTAAATGGAGTGAGTTCATTGAGTCATTTCCTTATGTTATCAAGTATATCAAAGGTAAGGAAAATGTTGTGGCGGACGCTCTCTCACGCAAGTGCATGCTCGTTACTCAACTTGAGTTGAATGTTATAGGATTTGAGCACATTAAAGACTTGTATGTGCATGATGCATCATTTGCGATTCCTTATGCCAAATGCCTAACTCATAAAACTTGGGAGCAATACTATTTGAAAGATGATTAACTTATGAGATCTAACAAACTTTGTATTCCCGAGTCTTCTCTTCGTTTGCTACTTTTGCAAGAAGCTCATGGTGGAGGACTTATGGGACATTTTGGACGTGACAAGACATTTGCCATGCTCTCCAAGAACTATTTTTGGCCAAAGATGTTTCGCGACATTTCACGCTACACCAACCGGTGCTCTACATGCCGCAAAGCTAAGTCAAAAGCTCAATCCCATGGTCTATATATGCCACTTCCTATTCCGTATCACCCATGGGAAGATATTAGTAAGGATTTTGTGCTTGGTTTGCCTCGAACTCAAAATGGCAAGGATTCCTTATTTGTTGTTGTGGACCGTTTCTCTAAGATGGCACATTTCATTCCATGCAACAAAGTCGACGATGCGTCACATATTGCCAACCTCTTTTGTAGGGAAATCTTGCGATTGCATGGAGTGCCCAAGACGATTGTATCAGACCGAGATGTCAAGTTCCTAAGCTACTTTTGGAAGACACTTTGCGCCAAGCTCGGAATCAAGCTACTATAGTCTTCGGCTTATCATCCCCAAACCGACGGCCAAACAGAGGTCACGAACTGGACGCTATCAACACTCCTTCGCGTGTTGATCAAGAAGAACATAAGGGAGTGGGAGGAATGCTTACCAATCACCGAGTACGCCTACAATCGAGCAAGACATTCGACTACCGGCAAGTCCCCCTTCGAGGTCGTCTACGGTTTCAACCCGTTGTCACCATTGGACATCCTACCGCTACCTCTACAAGAGCGCATCGACATGGACGCGAGTGCACGAGCGAGCTACCTCAAGAAGATGCATGAAGATACAGGGCACATGATCGAGCGCCAAGTACAACGACTCGCGACCAAGGTCAACATCAACAAGCACCCCATGGTGTTCAACCCCGGCGATCTTGTGTGGCTACACCTTCGCAAAGACCGCTTTCCCAACGAGCGAAAGTCCAAACTACTACCTCGGGCCGATGGACCCTTCAAGGTGCTAGCACGCTATAACAACAACGCCTACAAGATTGACATCCCTCGCGACAAGTACAACGTGAGCGACATCTTCAACATCAAGGACTTATCTCCCTTCCATGGTGATGTGGATTCCGATCCGAGGACGGATCTTTTTCAAGGGGGGGGGGGAGATGATGCGGAGCATCCTATGGTCATCCCCATGGACGTACCTTCGTCTTCCAAGACACCAAGTGGACCCATGACTAGAGCCCGTGCAAGAGCTATCAAGACCGAGGTGACATCTCTCCTCTCGCAACTCCCTTTCGAATCACATGAGAAAAACATGGCTGCTACCTCAAGCGGAGACACTTTGCATACTTAGGTACCAAGGAATCAGCCAAGGAGAAGGAATGGAGCAAGATGGACACCAAGGACTTGGAGATGAATGTGCCTAGCCTAGGAATACCGGTACAACCGCTCAACTACCGGTCAACTACCGGTGCACCGGTTTAACCGCTCCACTACTGCTCAACTACCAGTCAACCTTCTGTAATCAAGCGGAGCAAGACCGGTACAACGCCGGTTATTCCCCCAGCAGCATCCAGACCGGTACAACCGGTCCCCAAAGCGGTACAACCGGTCCTCCCTTCACCGAACACCTCCAGGAACCGGTACCTGAGCTCCCAGCGGTACAACCACTCTGAAGTCCAGTACAACCGGTCAGCCAGCATGCTGTGAAATGGCAATGACCCATGTATCCCCCAACTTACCCCTTGGACTATAAATATTCGTCTCCTAGCTCCGAATTAGGGTTAGGAAAGTACATTTAGACATTGAGTAGAGCTTTGCTCCTTGTATCTCCTCTTGGGGAATCAAGACCTCTCTAGGGAGAAGGATCCCCATCATAGGATCATCAAGACCTCCTAAGGGAGAAGGATCTCATCTAGATCATCAAGACCTCACCTCCTTTGGAGTGAGAAGAACTTTACCTTGTGCTTGTTTCCATGGATTGATCTTGTATACTTGTGGATCTCATGTATGCTATCCTAGTGAATGTGTGATTTGGGTTTGTTTGAGTGATTTCCCTTTGTTGTTCTTGCTTGTTCCTCCCTTTTCCCCCTCCAAGTGTGAAAAGATCATCACATTAGGGTTCCACCCTACATCACTTATGCATGCCATCAGGCATATCACCTTGAAACAAGATGACAGGTTTTGCACATATATAAACAAAGATGGTAACTGCGCTGTCAATTCCATCCAATTTCAAATTAGAAAATAAAGAGACAGTTCAAAATGTCAATAGCATAATTTGGCATTGTTCATAATGCGGGGAGCTTCACCACACTACTGGATTACCATATCAACAAAACAAGCATAGATGCAGGGCAAAAGACAATCATTGTATCTCTTTTGGTTAATGTGCATGGCATGTTGTTCATATCATCAGCCAGATCAGTAAGATAAAGCAGGAAATGACAAGGTGCAAATGTGGGCTGCTTCACCACACACTGGATTATAGATTAACAAAAACAAGCATACATGCAGGGCTAAAGAAAATCATTGGATCTGTATTGAGTAATGTGCATGGTATGAATAAGGAATTTGGTTTTACGACTAAAATTTGGAACTTACAGTTGTTGTGAACATGCATTTTGATAGAAACAACAAACTAAATAGCAGTTGACGATAGGGAGTATGAGCAAATTAAACAGTAGTTGTAGATATAGGCTTTAGAAGGACTGACTTACATTAATAGTTAACACCGGCTCTATAATGCCCTTCTCCATGTCAAGGGAAGGATAACTCAAGAATTTCAGCACAGAATCTTCTTCATAAGCATTGCCTGTACTCTACATTTTGTAGAGAGTAATTATAGATATGATAGTACTAGAAGGGATAGAGGATAATGAAGATAAGATGCAGATTGATGCTACATAATCAACTACCTAGCCATGTAAGTACAAGCGTTATAGGACAAAATGTGCTGACAAGAGCAATGGTCTACACTTCTGCACTGGCATTGTCTGTGTATTCAACTTTTTGGTAAGATTAAATATAGATCTGATATTTTTTAGTAAATGGTGGGCGAGGGAGATAAGATGCAGAGTAATGCTATACAATGAACCAATCCCTCCTTCCCATAATATAAGAGTGTTTTGTACACTGGTGTACTGTACAAAACACTCTTATATTATGGGACGGAGGGAGTAGCTGTTAATGTAAGTACAGTGATACAAGACATTCGGTCCTTACAAGAGGACTGCAGAGCTAAACCTCTTCAAAAGCATTGGGTTGATTCTAAATTTATGTAAGAGTCAATACGGATCTTATGTCCACCAAATGGAGGATAAGGAGGCTAACATGTGCAGTCATGCTACATAATCAACCAGCTATGAAAGTAAGTATGGTGATACAGGGCAAAAGGTACTCATAAGAGCAATGCAGTGTGCAGTATAGTTGCAAGATTCTGTTGTCCCTTGAGAATGAATATTCTTCTGCAAACAGTTTTCGTACAAGTCAGACGGTAAGGCACATGCAGAAATGTAGTTCAAATTGTGATGTGATATCATAGACAGTACCTTACGCTGCAGACGAGACCAATATGTAACAAGATTATTCCAGTCACTGTCTACTAAATGTAGCACCGGAGACTTTACAGAAATTTTGTTTAGAGGCTTGGCATCGAAGTGCGCTTGCCTCAGGTAGCAACGATACTTCATCAACGCATGCTTGAAAAGCGCAACCAAGCCTTGCTCGTCTTGACTATCCAGTTTGGTCCTCGCCTATTTAAAAGAATGAAATCTTTTGTCTTCTGTCAGCAGAAACATAGGCACTAATTACCATGAATAACATTACTACATTACTTACACGTAAGTTGCGACAGAAGATTGGAAATTGTTCTTTGTCTGTGGTATAATCTTTCCATGAAGGAAAGATGCGCACAAAGTTCCTGACAACAATAAAAGCTTCATCTTCTAAACTGGGAAGAAGTGGAACAGGGGTCCTATTTGCTGCAATTGGGGCTCTCTCTCATTCGAAAAGGGATTTGGCAACTGAATTTGGTGTACTCTTTGCTGGAATGGGGGTTTTGCGTCGTAGAGCTGGTGCTATGTCAACTGGCATCGTCATACTGTTAGCTACAGTTGGGGTCTGCTGAGTTGGGGCATCAGAGATGGCCAGTGTTGTAGGGCTAGAGTCTGCTAGAGTTGGGGCTGTGTTTTGTGGGTCTGGTGATATTGCCACTACACCTAATGGGCTATTTGATTTATCAGGTGTCACTACCTCTTCCAAATACTCTATTCGTGCTCCTTCGCGATCAGCAATCTCCCTCTTCCTTTTGAACGTCTGATACACAAGAACAACATTTGAATGGAGAAATATGGTATGATGACAGATGGAATATGTACTGAAAATGGATAGGCAGGGCATATTCACATAGACGATGTGTAAACTAAGCAAATGGCAGTGCAACAAAGTAGAAGCAATGCAAAGCATCATTCGCAAGATATGTGCGACCAATATAACCTTGCAAAGTTAGAGCAAGCACCTCGATGGGTGAATAAGATAGGGCATCTGCCTCTAACTCCTCCACTAGGGAGCTACATTGACTTAGGTCTCCCTCTAGCTCAGAATCATTGTTAGGATCATATTCTGAACACGAATCTGTAGGTGGAGAGCGTGTGCATTACATTGCATCCAGACTGGATCTCAGTCCCGTAATGCCAAGTTTGACAGCCATGGCATTGTTCTGCTTTATTCTTTTCATGCGCGCAAGCTCATAATCATTATGATGATGTCCAGTATCTGAGATTCATGAAAACATAAAAAGTAGTCAGATTATCTATGGAATGCATTGCGGATTCTACTCGAATAGTGTCTCCCTACAAACCCCTACGTATACAAAGTTCATCCCCCAACCGTGCTGACCAGACCACACACAGAAATACAAACCTCTTATGTCTCTATAAGGGGCGGGCACACATTTCAAAACTGAAGTAGGAACATTAGAATCATATCAAATTCGTATTTGAACAAATAAACTTCGAAATTATGAGTGGAATAATGTTTAGCTTCAAGGGTGGAGTGCTGGTAGTGCGACACAAAGCAAGTAGGCAGATTGTATTCCATGTAAAAGATCGTAGTCTATGTAAAATGTGGATATGACACTTTTCTTTCTATACAATGCAGTGTTCGTTGCCCACACATGATGGAAGAGATCACATAGAGAAATACTATTCACTCATGTGTGCGGTTCCAGTATTTTGAAACAGGGTGGTCCACCCTAAAAAAATATTGACAACAAATATGACAAGGCAAGCATAGAGCTAGTGAATCAATCATTACTTGTGAGCTTACTAGGACAAGTATGCAGAATCATAACTACAGTAAGAGACCATCCAAAATCTGAATCAAGAAGTTGGTCTAGCACTTATTGTTTGCAACTAATCGAAGTGAATAATTGGATATCATATCGAATGAGTAAGAAAGACAAGTAAAATTGTCAACAAACCTGGCCTGCAGTAGTAATGTGGGTCAATGTCACTATGACCAACAATCCAACATGACTAGTGTCTGTTCCTAGGCCAGGATTTTTGAAACCCTGTGAACTTTACAGGTACTAAAGATTACTGAAATATCTAAACCATTAAGTGTAGGTAGCACTCAGTACACAACAAACCCTAATGACAGTCCTGCCTAATGAGTAATGAATCAATTAGAAAATGGGTGATGGGGAGTGGATGCTGAGTGTTGAGGACGTATCTTAGGATAAATCGGGTTGGCTGAGTGGGTGCTGCACGCCTGAGCCCTGAACGAACTGGGAAGGTGGGCACGCAGGCGTGCCCGGGTAGTGGTGACGCTGTTGGGCGAGCGGCTCCTGACCTCCTGTTAGTCCGGCGTTTCCTCCTAAAGTCATGCCATCCGGGGACGGCAAGTCGCCGGTGAGGCAGGCAGCTGGGGGTGAGTAGAGATCGAAAGCGCAGCAGAACAGAGGGGAATTGGGGTCTGGGCCGACCCACAATCCCAGGGTGGGCCGCGGCCCACCGTGGCCACCCTGTAGATCCGCCCAGCGGCGTACATGCATTTCGAAACTAAATTAGGAACATTTAGCTGACCAATTAAACGACTCTATTTTAATAATATCAGCATCATATCAGATTCGTATTTGAACAACTAAGCTTGTTTAGCTTGATGTGTGGAGCAGTGCTATTATGACACGAAGCACATAGGCTGATCGTATAGTGATCTTAAAAGGGGGGAAACCCTAAGCATGATCAATTGAACCCTATTATGACTGTGCCATGGCGGATTTGAAGCTGCAAACCGCACAAAGGCCACTTAGCAACCATTGTTTGCTTCGAACTAACAACTAAGATTCTAAGCTGAAAAGAAAGTACAGTAACCAAGTTATGATCTATTTTCTGGTTGAGATCAAAAAGTTGAGCAGATATGAAGGAGTACCACCTCTCTTGCGGCGCCGTGTAGGCATCGGGGGTGCGATGGCTGTCGGTGGCATGGAAGCAGATCTACGACGGTAGACGGAGGCATCAGGGGATAAGTCCCGTTGCGGTGGACGAGAAGGTCGTCGGAGTGGCCCCGGCAAGGTGGACGATGGCGCGGATGAAGTGAGAGGATGCGATGCAAGGCTACTGGTCTAGCGTCGTGGATGAGAAACGTCGATCTCTAGCAGTGGACGACGCGGTCTTGGTAGGCGCTCCTGCATGGTGGAGGACGGCGGCGATGGATGGGGTGGCGGACGGAGGAGGCTGGTGTGGGGATGGTGTTCTCGCGCCGATGGTGTATGAATGGGAAAATGGAGGGAGAGGTACGGGGAACCATGTCTTTGGGACGCGCTTGTCTGAAATATGGGAAAGTTACGAACTTAGCCCCCGTTTAAAATTTGGACGTCTCGTCGGTTGGGGTTAGGACGGTAATCTCGCATATCTCCAATATTTTCCCAGAACTATTTTGGGCGAGGAGAGGGTGTTTTGGCGCCCACGGTTGGCGCCCACGGTGTATGAACGGGGCTGACAGGTAGGGCGGTTGTGTCACGTATGAGTGAAGTTACAAACCTGCCCCTATTTAAAATATTTGCCTACATCGATTTTGGCCGAGGAGTGTTTGTTTTGCCGCCCACCGTGTATGAATGGGGAAATGGAGGGAGAGACAGAGGTCTTTCGGACGAGCTTGAATCAAATGTGTTTTTCCGCCCACGTTTGGCGCCCACCGTGTCTAAATGGGGTGAGAGGCGGTCGTGTCACGTCTGATTGAAGTTACTAACCTACCCCTATTGAGAGCAGTGGAAATCGGGCCCATGGGTTGTCCGTGTCAGGGGTAGACAGTAATTTCCATCTCGCAAACACTGGTTTCGGGCAGCCGACGTGGGAGTTGATGTTTTGCCGCTTCTTTCAAATTTTGGGAGAATAAGCATTCACGTTTACCCTGGCAACTAAATTCGAATCCATTTTGTATTCTTATACGAATCTTTATAAATCATTCTATTTTTTTTATATATCTTCAAAAGCACAACAAAGATGTATACCACTTTCATATATGAATATGATTTACGAATGCCGATACTCGAATCCAGAAGGTAGAATCCAGTTTAAGGTGAATTCGAATATTTGAAACCACTTTATGTCCAACTCAAGTGTAACATGTATGACACACGCAACATATAGTGTACTCCCATTTAGATATGTACACAAGCGATGTCTCAAGATTCAAAATACTGAGTCAATCAACCAATAATATAGAAAACTAACAGACATATAAACACTTATAGAGTATATGGATCAATAATATCAACAAACATACATAATCCAGGCCGCTGTACTTTTTTTGCTAGAAGAGCATCTTTTTTTTAAGCAAAGCTAATACAGTATCTTGGCCCTTTCAGATGCGTGGCACTTAAGGACCATCTATACTACTATTATTGCTGAATGCACATTCAGCCCGATTGGCATATTTGTAGGTCTGGCATAGCAAACAAAATGAAATATCTTTGCCTCAATAAAAAAAATGAAATGTCTCACAGTCTTATCAATTAATATAGACTCGTGCTAAAAAAAATACAGACCAGAAAACAAAAAAAATTATTACATGATCTCTAAAACAAATGGTTCAATCAATTACATGAACAAACAACACAAAGGTTATTCAATGATGGAAAAAACATTTCACCTATGAATTACCAAGTGGGATTTTAATTTCCTTTTTTCCTCCAGGACCTTAACAATGCGGTCAGTCTCAGCTTGCTTCATTTTGAAATCCACCAAATATTTAATGGTTGTCTTGAGTACTGCTTGTGATTGTGCTGTTTGCTTCCTCAACATGTCAACTTCATCTCTAAGTGCAGAAGCAGACTCCCTTTCTACCAATAGTTTAGCCTCTAGAGCATCAACAGTTGGCAATTCATGATGCACGGTTGGACCGGTGCCACTGCTCTGGGATGATCCAACGTCCATGGGGACCTCGCTCTTTGATCTTGGGCTAACCTGTTTTGCCATTACAGTTCCGATTGGATTCGAAAAAGTTGAAGTTAGCAAAACATCTCAACTGGGAGTTAGAATAGCAACCCAGTTAAACAAACAAGGAATTAAATAGTTTTGATTGGATGCTGAAAAGTATAAGTTATTAACATCATTGCAACCGGTTGCATCAGCAAGGCAGTTAAACAAACAAGTTTTGCTAAAGGCACCTGTTGTGGCATTGGAGTTTCTCTTAGATCCTGAAAATTTGAGTAGTCAGTAACTTGATTAGAGCAACCGGTTGCAGAAACAAAGCAGTTAAACAAACAAGTTTTGCAAAAGGCACCTGTTGTGGCATTGGAGTTTCTCTTGGATCCTGAAAAGTTGAGTAGTCAGTAACTTGATTAGAGCAACCGGTTGCAGCAGCAAAGCAGTTAAACAAACAAGTTTTGCAAAAGGCACCTGTTGTGGCATTGGAGTTTCTCTTGGATCCTGAAAAGTTGAGTAGTCAGTAATTCGATTAGAGCAACAAGTTACAGCAGCAAACCTGTTACACAAATAATTTTTTGAAAATTTACCTGCTGTGCAATTGGAGTTCCAATTGGATCCTGAAAAGTTGAAGTTGGTAACATCATTAGAGCAACAAGTTACAGCAGCAAACCAGGTAAACAAGGAAGTTTTTCAAAACATACCTGTTGTGCCATCGGAGTTTCAGTTGAATCCTGCAAACTTGAATGTTAGCAATCATAAGTAAAGTGTTGCAAGAGCCATAAGAAACTAACATCAAACTAGTAAAACTAACCAGTTTTGGCAACGTATTTAATTACACATGAACTAGTAAAACTAACAAGTTCTTGGCAACGTATTAAAGTAACAAAGTCGGTACCGTTTACCAGCAACACAGACATCGGTAAATTTCTTTGATGTAAGAAAAATGATTCTGACACATATATATAAGTTAAAAAGACGTTATCCCTCATATAAACCTGATAGTTGTCTGTCGATGAACATGCAAACATTACTAGTGCTAGAAGTCATAACAGCAAACCATTTAAACAAACAGGGTATCAGAAGGTAAATTACACATGAATTTTGTTGCACCCTAGAAGTAGATATGACCAGCTATCTACGTGCTTAAGTAGCTATTTAAGTTCAGGCAAACAGGTAATTCTATAAACAGTAAGTACCAAACACATAGATATGCGCAGTCTATAATAGGATTAACCGGCTATGGCATTATGTAATTAGTAGCAAACTAAATTAAGCCAAGCAAGGTAATTGAACAATTTTGTAATCAGTGGCTAACTAAAATTCCGAGAAGCAGGAAACTGAACTTACGCTAGCTCTTTGTACAAGAACACTGCAACTTCTTTTTCGCTTACAAGGTTCTACGAAGGAGTCCATGGCATCACTAGCTTGGATACGCAGTCCCAATACTTCTTTCTTCCAACACTGCATTGGTAAGTCGAATGGTTAATCTGATAAGATGGTGCGTCCTTGATATGTTATATGAGGACGGGTTGTCAGACTAGTTGTAGCAACACACATCACACTAGCTTTTACTGTATATTTCATGAGGTTATATTTGGCTTCTCGAGATCTAAGCAATCTACAATAGGATGAAAAGACTGGCATCCTTCTCATTATTGACCAACTCAGTTCATAGAAACAAGCAATTCAACCATTCTGTGGGTAAATCAAAAGCGCCACTGGAATACATTTCACTACCCCAATCATACACGCAAAAAGGGGCGGCGCCACCGCAGGGGCTGGTATGGGTGCCCGCCTCGGGTGGCTGGAAAGTGCGCACCTAGTTTGAGTCGTCCAGGTTGGCCCTGGCTAGTTTTGTTCGTCCCAGCGCACGAGCAGGCAATGTAAAAAATGAAGAAAACATTTCAATTTGGATCGCCCAATAACGTAAGTGCAAGCAGGCCCAATAGCAGGCTCGCGGCCCAAACGAGCGCCTCCCAGATCGATCGACAGAGGAGGAAAAATCCCCAATTCGTTCGCTCCAGCCTCCTGTCTGGTTCGCTGCTAACCTAGCCGCCGCTGGACAGACCAAGAGAGCTCTTGCTCGCGCCCTCGTTGGACGCCGGTCGTCAGGCTTCAAGCGAATGGAAGGACAAGAAGATGAAGATCCAACCCTGGGTGTAGCCTGCGTGGCAGGCAGCGGCGGCAGCACGGGCATGGCATCGAGCTTGTGCAAACGGACAGTCGCAGCTTGCAAGAGCAGCATGCGCAACGAGTAGGTACATCACATCCCTGATTATATCTAATTCAACTGTTCAATTTCTGGCCAATAGTTAAACGTGATGGTGTTGTAAAACTGCTTGTATGTAGGGAATCTATAAGAAAATGAATCCAATTTATGTTTATTTTACAACTCCCCCAATCAATACTGAACTGACTGAACCTCATGTGTCTAATCAAGTTTCCGGTGCAAACATACAAGCTCATGTTGTTCTTGAGCCTGAAGTGTCTAATGAACAGACTGCTAATGAAGGATTTGATGCAAACATTTTACATGCTCCTGGTGATGAACATATAGTGTCTAATGAGGGATCTAATGCAAGCATTTTGCAAGCTCCCATTGAAGGATTTAGTGTGTAATGATGATCTGCTATGCTGAGAGAGAGATATTTGCTGGAATTGATGACAAGCAAATTATAGTACATTTTCATGGCTTGAGGAAACGTCGAGGCCATCTACCACAACGTCCCCGTATTATGACAACCTAGCATAAATACTTTTCTAATCTATTGTTTCAAACTATTGGCATACTTGTGCAAGATAGATATATTGATATGCAGTTTGCGCACTGGTTATAGGTGCAATTACACATGAATATTTTCGGCCAGAGAACGAATAATTCAAGCAGCTACAGTCCATGTTAGTAGTCCTTGTCCACCATGTTGTATTTTGTGTTTTTTGGTGCTTACATCATCTAGTTGTTTATAATCTGGAACTACTTTGGATCATTAGCTAGTTTTCAAAGTGCATGTAGCTTCACATTTCTCAAGTTATGTTGATTTCCGGAGTGCAAGTGCCTTCGTATTTTTTAAGTTAAATTTTCGCCCTTGGTAACTTGAATTCGTGGATCCGCCACTGCACACAAATCATACACGCAGGCCAGTATGAATTAAATGAAATGCAGGGACTTACGCTAGCTCGTTGTACAGGCTCACTACAGCTCTGCTTGCGCTTGGGATGTTCCATGTACAAGTCCATGTTACCACTTGCTTGGATGTGCAGGCCCTGTGCTCCTTCCATCCCCCTCTGCATTTTTGGCATGGCAAATGGTTGATCAAATGAGACGAATCGACCTTGCTATTGTACCGAAGGACAGGTACTTACAAGGTTATACCGGCGTGCAGGATGTGTACCAGATCCCGTAGCGCCGTCATGCTTCGCTAAAAAATGGTTTTGCTTGTTTCAGATGATATCTCCAGAAGAAATAAGAGTTAAAGTCAGAGTTGCATAGGCGTGCAAGCTAAGAGAGCAGTAAAAGCATATCCAAACATCGTCGGAACAGTGCACATGGGAGTGATATGTGGATACCTAGTTCGGGCCGGCGTTTGGGCATGCTCGCCTAGAGTGCAGGTCACTTCAGAGCCGTTGAAGGTGATGCGCTGGCGTTGGCTGGCCGCCTACAGATGCAGATCTTGAGCGGCAGCGGAGCGCTATGATGCGGTGGACGAGGCCGTTCGTGAAGCACCAACGGCCTCGAGGGGTGGAGGTGTGATGATGTGCTCGGTGAAGTAGCCCCGGTGAGGTGGGAGACGGCGTCGGTGAAGCACACCTGATGCGGTGGAAGTCGGTGTCTGTGAAGCACGTCGGTTGCGGCGGCCGACGTTGTCGGTGGACCACTAGGTGCGGTGGATGAGGGCGTAGATGAGGTAGCTCCGGTGCGGTGGTGAAGCGCGACCATCGTCTTCGTCGTCATCGTCCAGTACAGAGGTGGGGAAAGAGACGAGACGAGGGGCGATTTTGCTTGGGTGGCGGCGAATTAGGGATTTGAGCGCTCTGGGCGCGGAAGGAGACGTGGGAGAAGGGAGATTTTGCAGGGCTGGGAATTAGGGCCGCCAGATATTTCAATCTGAAATGTGGAAGCGCAAAGTTTCTTTGCACCATTTTTTTGGGGGGGGGGGAGGGGGGGTGCTAGCGTCCGTATGACACATGCGACCACCACGACACGACCCTGGTCTGCCTGGTGCGCCTACATTTGAGAATGCAAACGAATCTTTTTTTCGTTGGCAAACGAATCTGTATGTATTACCATGCCCGTGTTTTCCTTGCAAATAATTAGTCCTTCGAAACGAGATACTATAAATTAATTAATGAGGAGTTCTTTGAATTAGAGTGCGTTTGTCACATAGCAATCTCCAATTCTAACGTGGATTTCACATTTCACGGTATCCATGCTACGTTTTTAATGCAAATTCATATGTATAAGATGAACACCATGGTAGTGAGAAAACTTTGGATGGATTCAAACATATGACCACACACATGCAAAATACCACAACAATCGAGTCAATATTAGTGCATCATCTTTTCCAAACCTACTACGACATGAATTCGAAATAATTACGGAAGCCATATGCATGGCCCTCAATTCAAATCTTACAATGTACACTAAATTAAAATGTCAATATTAAGTCTAGTACTATATACATTCAAATGTTGTGTTTAGCCCCTGTAACACCCCGGACACACCCGCCGGTGGTCATTACTCCTGGCGACATCTAGACTGGCCTCACAGATCAATACTAGTCTTTCCTGCGCACTTTGTCCTCACTCATGCGCACCCGGGAGCAACTTCCCGGTCGGTCACCCATCCTGAAATTACTCCAAGCCGAGCATGCTTAACTTTGGAGTTCTGTCCGAATGGGCTCCCGAAAAAGAAGGAATTCCTTATTGATATGAGTAGTCTATCATCCATAATTAGCCAGGCCATAACATACACCCCCACTCAGAGGAACCGAAGTCCTCGTCGGGCCACAGGAACGTTCCCTCTTGGCACATACGTCTGTGCATCCAGTCCGGTACATGTGACATGTCGTGTGCCACGACGGGTCACAAACGTCATGAACAACATGACCGCGCACCTGTCCGCAAACATCCGTGTAACCGCGAGGGTCGGCTCTGATACCAACTTTTAACGCCCCGGACACACCCGCCGGTGGTCGTTACTCCTGGCGAGATCTAGACTGGCCTCACAGATCAATACTAGTCTTTCCTGCGCACTTTGTCCTCACTCATGCGCACCCGGGAGCAACTTCTCGGTCGGTCACCCATCCTGAAATTACTCCAAGCTGAGCACGCTTAACTTTGGAGTTCTGTCCGAATGGGCTCCCGGAAAAGAAGGAATTCCTTATTGATATGAGTAGTCTATCATCCCTAATAAGCCAGGCCATAACAGCCCCCCACCACCCCTCGGCACACACACTACATACTTCCTCTATCGATCAATCTTCCCCTCCTAACCACCTTACAACGCTATTGGTTTCCGACACACGCTCATTCTTTCTCTCCATGTTTTGATCTCTAACTCTCTCAAATACACAACCCCCTTTCCCCACTCTGCCAACAAATGTATTTCTCTCACACACGCGTCATTGCACTCCATGCCGAGCTCTCTCTCTCTCTCCCTCCCTCCCACCCTCTCTCGCTAGATACATGCATTGCCTATCTAGACCCCCCTCTCGCGCACACGCACACACATTGTCTATCTAGGTCACTATCTCTAGACCATCTCACTCTTTCGACCGCACGGCGGCCCACACTCGCTCAATCTCTCTCTCTCTCTCTCTCTCTCTATCTAAGTCTCGATTAACCTCGCTTTCTCTCACACACAAACGATATATCTCCCTGTTTGGGCCTTGATCGACACACTCTATACTCTCTCACGCAGATTGTCTATCTAGGTCACTCTCTGCAAGCCATCCCACTCTTTTGACCTCATGGCGGCCCACACTCGCTCAATCTCTCTCTCTCTTTATGTATGTCTCGATTGACCTCACTTTTTCTCACACACAAACGATATATCTCCATGTTTGGGCCCAGTTCGACATATTGTATACTCTCTTAGGCACATTGTCTATCTAGGTCACTCTCTCCAACCCGTCTCACTCTTTCGACCGCATGACGACCTAGAGCATATATATCTTTTCACCAAATGTCGGACACACTCACTCTATCTCTCTATCTATCAATGTCTCGATTGACATCGCTTTCTCACGCCGTCTCTTCCACACATAGACGCTACCTCTCCATCCCTCGCAGAGCCGGAGCTATTTACATAGCGAGGGGGACTCCAACCTTGGATTAATTTGTGAAGGGATTTATTTCGGTGGGTTTAGATTATATTTTTGTAGCATTCGGCCCACAACTACTCCAAACACCGTTGCAAACCCCGCCCATCCCCCAATTGATTTCCCTCTGCCTCCGTCACCGCTCTCTCGCATGCCATTTCTCACCTTCCGCGTCACACCATGGTATTTTTGCAAAAAAACTCTAGTGTTCTCTTTAATTATTACAAATAAGCTACAAACTACACACCGGGAGTCCGCCTGTAATGGAACAAATTTCGACCCAGAAATTAAAGTGCTACAAACTACACACCGGGGGGGGGGGGGGCACCTATCATGGAACAAATTTGGACCCATATATAAATTAAAAATGAAAAAGGACGAGGATCGAACATGCGACCAGGCCATTCCAGGCGCACGTCAATAGGAAACAAAGCCCCGCCTACTCCCATTCGTTGATATCATGTTTTTATATTACCACAGCCTATTTAATGGATAACATGTTTTTATATTACTTTTAGTAGACTAGTGGGACCGTCTCGTCAGCACGTACTATTCCCCTTCCTTGAGCCACTTACTGGTGGGTCCCATGTCTGCTCTCTCTCTCCTCCCCTTCTATGTTTAGACGCACGGGCAAACACGAAGAACGCGTGGGCGGTGTTAAAAAAAGTAAACATGGCGCGCCACCCGGGGCAGATGCCCGATGCCGTTGACCGTATCTTGACGCGTTCACAAGTTACGGCACCAGTTTCACATACTAGTAGTACTATATGTTACAAGTTTAGGAACAAAAGTGACCTTGACGGACAAGTTCAGGCTAGTAGTAGTATTTAACTAGTAATAATTAAATGCGTGGATAAATAGATGTATCTCCTAGTGCTCGAACAAGGGGCCTGCTCGCGCCCTACAAGTATTTGGAATTGACTTCCCTATAAAAAGTATTTGGAATTGACGTGGTATTTAATATGAAATGTTTGTGATGAGAAGGAATACATGTCGCTTGATGACTTTTTTGTTTAATTTGATAGGGCTCTAGCAGAACATTCAATTGATCAAACCACATATTTCATTCAGTCTGACAACGACTTTACATTCATACCACGATCGAACTAAAAAAACGGAAATGATAAATCCCAAACGTTCGGATTTTAAGCATGGAATCCGAACGTTTTTCATGGCAAATTTAGATCATGCGGCGGCGGCGGAGGCGTCTTGCGGCGGGAAGTGGCTCCTCTGCCATGCTCCGTGTGTCATCGGGCCACTGACCGGCGGCGACGGCGGCATCTTGCGCCGGCGTTGGCGTACTACTAGACGTTGGCCCAAGCTTCAAGGAAGGCCAGAATGTTCTGGACTTCAGTCTCCAGGAGCCAGTCAACTGGCGGGAGGCGGCGACTGGCGTTGGTGCAAGGAAGCGGTCGATGGCGGCGATCCATGCCGCTGACGGGGGCACTAGCACCGGCGCTGGGACAGGCGCTGGCAACGACGCGGCGGAGACATTCGTGTGCACGGGCACCGGCACGGGCGCGCGCGTCAGTGCACGCGCAGGCGCATGTGCTGGCAGGTGCACCGGTGCGTGAAAGTCAGCGGGGACCTCGTGGAACCCCGTGGCTTCAAGCTCGGCGACAATGTGCGGCTCCCAGCCCATCAATGCCACAGGGATGGGCGCTGGCGCAGGCGGGGCGACGGGAGCTGGAACGGGAGCGGGGACAGGCGCGGCATCTTCCCGCAAGGCCAGTTCAAGCTCATCCCAAAGCGCCTTATGTTCTTGCGACTCCGGCTGGGTGTCTTCTTCAGGAAACTGGAAGACGAAGGGCAGCCCATCATGACGCGGCATGGCGTACGGTGAGGTCAGGCTGATTGGAGGTAGACGACAGGAGAATCGGAGAGGAAGAGAGAAGATTGTAGCAAGACCGGGGAGTGCAGCGGTGATTTAAACTGCGGTGCGGGCGCCATTAAAAGTGGGGGCAGTTGGGAGGAAGATGGGCGGTGGAGGCTGGTCAAAGGGCTCGCCTCCCGGTGAGCCTGCGCCGTGGCCTGCTCGCACTCCTCCCGGTCAGCCTGCGCAGCGGCCTGCTCGCACGCCTCCCCTCGACTCACACGCTTGCTTGGATGGCACCTGCCGATGAGAAGCGGGACGCGTGGCGGCACGTTGGTCTAACGCCCACGGTTTGAATAGTGAAACCGTTCGCGTTAACGTGATAGCTCTTTGTTCCAAAATACCTTGGCTCTTCATGTGTGCAACTTTTCATAAGCAGCTTGTCTCAAATCGAACAAAAAAATTACGACAACCTATTTGTGCCATATCACGAGACCATGCTTAGTTTCATGAATTTCAAGTGAGTTTTGGATTTTCTGGAATTTAAAATCCAGGATTCGAGACAATATCGTTACCTACATCGTGAAATAAATTTTCGAGTGATACATCTTTACTGTTGTAGATGTTCATATTTCTTAAGAAAGAATTTGGTCAAACATTTTGCTTAGTTAGACTTCAAACAAATTATATATGCAGAGTAAAAAGATAATCCCTCCGTACCAGTGCATTGCGTGATATAAGTACTCTAGTAGGCACGAACAAACGGAGCTCCATTCTATACTCATCCTGGTGTAGTACTAGGCAATGGAGTTGACGGGTGACATTGGGTAGCGGCGACCGAGGGAATTGAACCATGCTCGGCACGGTAGGTAACATGGGCTAGTTACTAAAGCATCCCTCCATTGTTCATCAGTAGTACTCATTATGGACCGGGGACATAAGGGGAATTTCGCAGGGCTGGAATTCTGGCCGCCAGATATGTCGACTCGAAACGCGGAGGCTCGAGTGGAGGCGCGAAGTTCAATATCACGGTTCTTTTGGTTGGGGTTGGCTAATGTGCGTACCACGCACGCCACCAGCACGACACGAGCTCGGTCTGGCTGGTACGCCATCGGGTGCTACCATTCGAGAATGCGAAAGGAATCTTTTTTAAAAATTGCCGAACGAATCTATATGTATTACACTGCCAGTATTTTCCTTGCAAATAACTGGTCATTCCAAAAGGCACGGTGATTGATTTATGACGAGTTCTTGAATTGGAGTGAGTCTGTGATATAGTGATCTCAACGTGGATTTCACATTTCATGGTATCCACAGTAAGTTTTTTGTTGCAAATTCAAATTTAAAAGATGAACGGTATGGTGGTGAGAAAACTTTGTATGTATTCAAGCATATGACCACACACACACACACAAATACAACAACAATCCAGTAAGTACAGTGCATCTATTTTTCCAGACCATGCATGTATGACACGAATTCAAAAATAAAATGTAAGCCATGCATGGTCCTCAATTCAATATTTAAAATGAATAATAAACTGAAACGTGAATATTAAGTCTAGTACTATGTACATGCAAATGTTGTGTTTAGGTCTCTCCATCGACCCCTCCCCCCTCACCATACATACTTCATGTATCGATCGATCTTCATCTCTTTGTTAATAGAGCTATTGCTATCCGACACACACGCGCTCATTATTTCTCTTCACGTTTCGATATCCATTTATGTCACACCCGCCCTCACGCTCTCAACAAATATATTTCTCACACACAACCTCGTCGTGCCCTCCATGATGAGCTCTCCCTCTCTCCCTCAAGACAGATACATTGCCTCTGTAAAACACCTTCACTGTGCGCGCACACACAAAGTCTATCTAGGCCACTCTCTCGGTAACTATCTTCCTCCAGCCCTCACTGCAGCTTCGCCGCACGATATCTCTGTGTATCGTCTTTAACATTTAAGTGTACGCTAGGGTACACTCACTCGATCTCTCCCTCTATATATGACTCGATTGACCTCGCTTTCTCGCGTCGTCTCTCTCACACATAGACGCTCCCACTATGCCTCTTGCATATGCGGAGCTATGTAGATTGTCGGGGGGTTAGACAAAATTGTGAAGGTCTTTTTAGGATTGTTTAGATTATATTTTTTAAACATTATATTTGGCCGCACCCTCCCAAACAACGATGGGTTGTGCCCCCCCCGGGAGAATATCATGTGCCCCCACACCTTAGATGCTATATGGTGATACGAGTTCCTTGGAGTTGGTAGATCTGAGATCTAGTGGCTCACAGGAGGTCTTAATATTTTTGCAAAAAAACCTTAATGAGTTTGGGAATTGCACACAATTAGTACAAAAACTACTCAGATGCCATTGGATCCCATATCCAACGGCCTCGAAGCTCGTATTACCGTAGCATATAAGATGCGGGAGCACCTCATATTCTCTCGTATGTAAGAATATCACGTGCTACCACACCTTAGATGCTGTGGTGATACAAGCTCCTCGGAGCCGTTGGATCTGACATCCAACGGCTCCTTGGTGGTTCGAATGGTTTTTGCAAAAAAGCCCTCAAAGAGTTCGGGAACTGCTCACAAGTACAAAGACTACTCAGATGCCATTGGATCTCAGATCGAACGGCCTCAAAGCTCGGATCACTGTAGATTCCAAGTTGCGAGAGCACCTGATGTTTTCTCACCCGGGAGAATATGAGGTGCTCCCACACCGAAGATTCTATGGTGATACGAGCTCGCGGGAGATCTAACGGCTCCCAGTACGAGGTTTGAATGTTTTTGCAATATAGGCCTCAAAGAGTTTGGAAATTGCGCAGAAGTACAAATACTACTTACATGGCATTGGATCTCAGATCCAACGACCTAGATGCTAGTATCATCGTAGCGGCTAATTTAGCTGCGGGGAGCACCTAATATTCTCTTGTATGTGAGAATATCGGGTGCTCCCACACCTTTGATGCTACGGTGATATGAGCTACTGGGAGCCGTTGGATCCAAGATCCAGCGGCTCACAGGAGGCCTGAATGTTTTTTTTTCAAAAAAAACCCTTGAAGAGTTTGGAAATTGCGCATAATTACAAAGACTACTCCCAAGCCATTGGATCTCAAATCCAGCAACATAGAATCTCATATCACCATAGCATCTAAGCTGCGGGGAGCACGTGATATTCTCCGCCGCTGTCACTTTTGTTCCTAAACTTGCAAAATACGTGTGTAACTGGTGCCGTAACTTGTCTAACCACGCAAAGTGTTTGTGCAAAAAAACCCTCGTACACTGAAAGATCGGAACAACACACGGGGGTCCCACTTGTCATTGATCAAATTTGGTCCTAAAAATAACAAATCAGAAGGGCGAGATTCGAATAGGCAACCTAGACTACAAAGCGTACGTCGATAGCCTGAAACAGCAATGGTTGTTGGCTTTGTCGCATAACTTGATTTTATACTGTATTACATTGAGTAGAGTAGAGGGAGTGTCTCGTCAACACGTGCATGAACGTTGACTCACTTACTAGTGGGTCCCATGTCTGCGATCTCTCTCTCCTCTCCATCTACAACCTTTAGACGCACGGGCAAACACGAAGAGCGGCGCCAGCTGGCCGTGGTGTTATTTTAACTAAAAAAATGCTTGGAAAATAGATGAATCGCCTAGAACAAGAGACGTTGTGGCTGGTCGAGACGGAGCTAACCAGACCTATCCTCCGTGCCATGTTAGCATGATGAAGCTGTGTGGCTAGTGGGATGTTTTCGACTGACTGGCTGGGTCCCGAGTTCGAACCATAGGTACGTCTGATACAGTATATTTTTACACGCACATTTTTCCTCCGTGCCGAGACGTGGCACACCCTACCGCGCGGTTTCTGGGTCCTCCCGGTTGGTGCATGCATATTTTCTTCCTTGCCAAGACGTGGGATGCCCTACCACGCGGTTTCTGGGTCCTCCTCGGTCATAGCGCCGAAGCAAGTAAATGAGTCGTCAAATCACAAAACCCCACCTTTCCCGCCGACTACATCAGTGAAGCACGGTGGCTAGCTAGTTGGGCTAGTGTGACCGATCAGCTAGGCCGCTGCCACATTTGTTTTTTCATGCCTTTTTTCTCTCCTTGCCGGTAGGTAAATTTAAGTATCCACCACTACGTTGCTTTGGTCTTTGGGCGCGGCAGGATTTTTATTTTTTTGACGGGAGCAGGCGCGGCAGCAATTAGTCATGATGACTCCGCCTTTAAAACCCACTGCTCCCTGATGTGAAAAGGCGTCGACTGGGGTTTTCCCATGGTGAAAACCGAAAGATTCACCCCGCTCCTCCGCTGGCTCCCTCCGCCTTCCCATAGATTGCATTGCCTTTCAGCCATTTCGCCCCCTTTGCTTCCTCTCCCCATTGCTTCTACCTGGTTCCATGGCGGCGCACCAGATCACGGAGTCTGAGGTGAGGCGCCTGACAGAGGAGCTCCAGGCCAAGGATGCGGAGCTCAGGGCCAAGGACGTGGAGCTCCATGAGCTCCGAGAGGAGAGGAGTGCCATGCTCCTCCTTTATGTGCGGGAGTTCACGGAGCTTCAAAAGCGGCAGGAGTCCACCACAAAGATGCTTGAGGCGTCGGCGGCGTTGTTGCAGAAAGTGGGAGATACGATAGGCGGTCAGGCGAGCCGGCTGGAGCGCGAGCGGGCCGATCATGACGAGGTCCAGGATCGCCTCAACCACTTGCTGGACCATGTTGCCACGCACGTGTTGCGGCTGCGTGATTCCTACCGTCGTGCCAACGCGACCATGCCGACCGTCGGGCTAAACCCGTTCGACCACCCCATCGACTTCAATGAGCTGCGGCTTCCTGACCTGGTCTCCTTCTTCACCTATATCTCCAAGGAGCTGAGCCATCTCCGCGCGGTGGTGGGGGCAGAGCTAGACAAGGAGGGGGTGTGGGTGGCCGTCGCCGTTGCCGGGCAAATCCTCTCCGAGCTTCGTCATCGGAATCCATTCGTGCCATTGGATGCCGTCTTTGACGAGCTGGCTCCCGTCGACCAGGAGCGGGCTCTGCGGGCAGTGGTACCCTGCATCACCATCGTCGTGCGCCTGGAGAAGCAGAGGGACTTTGGTGGTTTTTAGGCATCCTCTGCATGGGCATGTCTCGGCGCAACATCATCGTTGGATCAAACTCAGACGGTGCAGATCAGTCACCGTAGCACAAAGGACTATATAGATTCGTGCTTCATATGGTTCCTATTCGGTGGAGTACTGTAGCACCGTACTCTCCGTGCACTGTAGACCTAGTACTGTTAACATTGATCTCACTGTTCATTCTCGACCGGACAGTCAAAAAAGGGGCATGTTACACTACTGTTCATAGTTGACATGCGCACAACATGTCAACGGATGTCAATCCTCCGGAGACACCCTTCCGGAGCGGCTACCGCCTCCGTCCCTTATTTCTACTTCTACCACAGGACGCCTATACACCGAGGTAGCACGAGATGGGAGGCACGTACACGCAGGGACCCACCCAGGACTGTATTCATGAATAGTAGCCGCTATGTAAACCAAAAATCTGTTGAAACACTCGCAACAATATCCCTCACCACAGATTTATTTATAATCAGTTAGAGTACTAGACATCATTTTTTATTGTCATATCTTACTACACTAGCAGCAAGATTATAGTACTGACGTATGAACCACTGCACATACCTAGTAGTAGGAGTACTAGTAGTGTAAGTTCAGGTGGCTGCCGTGTTTCGCACTCCTCCATCGTAAGAGTGGAAAAGCTTGCTGTATTCAATTTTTTTGAGAAATAGTGGACACGCTCTACCGCGCGGATCCTTCTCCACGGTCATCGAGAACCTTGCTACTCAATTTCGCCGACATGTGGGACGGCCAGCATCGGGGTCCACTTGCCATGCACTAAATTACTCCGTACTAGAGTGCACAACTGCACGGTAGACTACCCCGGTCGAAGCGCCGCAGTAATGCCCATTGAGCCGTCAAATCACAAAACCCCAACTTTGCAGCAGTAAGTTGGACGGACGAAGCAACCATCATTTCACTCTTCTCCCTCATCTTCCTCTCTTGAAGAAAACCCCAACTCGCTTCTCCCTCATCTTGTTCCTCATTTCTTCAAGAAAACCCCAACGCGCTTCTGCCATTGTTCTTCTCTCCCAAAGAAGGAATGGTGTTGCTTCTGGCTAAGGCCCCGTCATCTTTTGCAACCCCGCGACCGATCCTAACTCCCTCTCTGTTCTTCTTTTGGGTTTGTGATCATATTTTTCTTTCCTTTTATTTCTATTTGACAGTTTCTTGATGGACCCTGGAGAACCGGCCAAAGTGATGTCTATGGCTCTGGCCAAAACCATCGAGGCTTAGGGTACGAAGAAGCGCAAGCACCCCACCGAGACTACCACAGACAAGCTGAAGGCCATCGCCCTGTCCAAGGCCCCCTCGTTAAGCCGGTCCAGGTAATATCTCTCCTTGACGATCTTTTTGGCGACCTTGATCATGTTTTTTCATCTAATAACTTGCAAAGTGCTTGCTAATATGCAAGGTTTGTGTAATGTACACGCAGTACTAGTAGTACAACTTTCTGGGCGATCTTCCATGTGATTTTTGTGTGCCAAATGACGGTTCTAAATGGCTCTTTTGACCAAAACATGCGAGAGTTTGACATGCAAATGATTTTTGCACATAACACTGATTTCTTATAGATTACTTTCACCTACTTTATGAACATCAATGCTAGCTGTAGGAAATGCAAGATGTTAGCTCTCATGCCTTGGAAGAGAATATAGTAGCCTCAGTAACTTGTGTTACGGATATTGTAAGTAATCCCTGTGTTCACAAATATAAGATGTTCTAACTTTTTTGTGTATCTCATGTAGACATGTTTTAGTGTCTTTGTTCACACATTTCTGTGTGTATATGTAGTCTCATATGGAGTAAAATATCAAAAATCATCTTATATTTGTGAACGGAGGTAGTAATAAAATATTTGGTTTTTGTTTGAATTATAACCAGGTCCGCTGTGGATATGAAGTTCCCAAAGTCATGCCGTGTGAACTGGAAGACCTGAGGATGTGTGCTACTAAACTATCCAGCTGCTGTGTCCTTGTAGCCACATGTCGTGAACAAGTGTTTTCCTCTAGCATTATTGTCAGGCGTGTTCTCGAGGGTGTACTTCACCACAACAATTTCCTAGCTGTGCCTTCGATTATGAAGGGTGTGGTTCTTGTAAAGCTTCCCGACAAATCTGATGCGGACTATCTTCATCGTCATGTTTATGAGTGGAAAGACTACTCTGTTAGGTTCTCCAAGGTTGACGAGATGGCGAAGGTGCCGATAGACATCTCTCACGAAGTCCATGGCCTGGTCAGTTATGTGGGGCACATCCCGTAGGTCGGTGGCAAGAAATAGTCTGCAGAGTTTAATTAGTGCAATTTTGCTTGTCTGTAGTAAGTAATATTATTCAGTACTTGATTTGTGTGTGTGTGAACCCTGTATGGGTTAGTACTGCCGCTTTTGTTGTGTGGTGAATCCTGAGAATAGTCTATGTTAAATGTTTGTCCACTCAATTCAGTCCGTATATTTTGAAGTATTCATATCATCTTTTTTTGAGGACGGTGGGATAGTATATCAATTATGGTTACACTCCAATATATGTATGCATTGCAGGGTTTATCGCACCCACCAGGATTTCCAGTCCCACGGATGTTCGCTCCATACGAGTTGTCACGACCTTTGGACTGTCCTGCTTGTGGGAGTAGGGGGGGGGGCCCTGCATGCCACCCGTAATTGGACGATCAACCTTCAATTTAGAACTTGAACATAGTGATATCCTGGTAAGGATTCACTCGTGTCACATCAACTAAATCTCATTGATTTACTGTCATGTTTTCTTACCTTTGCTGCAATTTTACGATGCAGGTTTTGCCATGTCACATTCGTTACAGAATAAACCGTTTGGTTTGCTCTATGATGGTTATTTTAGCAGGTTTCACTTCTTATGATGTGTCAATAATGAAGGCACTGTCCATCACTTATATTACTGGACACAATTGGATCAGTCTGTTGTCTGAGTACAATCTGAAGCCCTCTGATCAACTGCAGTTTGTTTTAACAAACACGCCAGAATTAGTCCTTCTCACGTTTAAAAGAAGGAAAGAAACAGACTGGATCCAGGTCACAGAGCCTAGCGAAGTTAGAAAGCTGAAGTCTAAAATCATAGCAGACCAGAGACAAGCTGTAACACCCTGGATTTTTGCTTTTATTTTATTTGGATATTTGAATTTGCATTTGGATTTTTCGATCAATTCTTTTAGACTTACCACTTGGAATTATTTTTGATTTTCTTCCAAGTGGGTTATATGATCCATAAACTCTCCCTAGACCTCATCCACCTCACCATAATGTCATTGGGTAATTTTATTTAATGGCATCATATTCATTTTCTTCCTGAAAATGGTGATTTTCTCAATGAGCTATGAAGCAACCCTCATTTTTATTGCTCAAAAATTGCAAGAAAATTCCCAAATATTCTTTGGATCATGCCTCACATTCCCATGCAAAAATATCCCATAGTCATTTGGAAATTTTCAGCTTAGGAAAATCTTTTTGCTTCTGGTCAGAATGAGAACTTTGTGAAGCAAGTATATTTTTCCTTGCTCTGTTGGAGCTGAAATTTTTACCACATGACTACCCTCTTAAGAGATGCTTAACCACCAAATTTCAGACTCTAGTTCCTAGCCATTTGTCCCCAGCTATTGTCACAAGTTTCTGTCCAGAACCTTTGCATCAAGCTCAAGTCATGTCCAGTGAGCCAGATGGCAAACCAAGCGCATCTCTAGGCACCGCGTTGAAGGGACTTCACGTTTGACACGGTTTGGCAGCGCCGAAAGCACCACGTGCGCCAGTGCACGCGGTGACCGCGTGCGATGCACGGGGTCTGGCATGCGCTCGCCGGCCTTTGTGCGTCGGGTCCCTCTGCCGCCGCCCATTCACTCTCCGCTCACCACCGCAGCATGTCCCCGCCTCGCAGCGATCTCCAGCGCGCCACCTAGCCTCGCCCTGCTCCTCCCCAATGCCGGCAAGCCGCTCGCCGGAAGCAGCCGAACGCTACCAGGCGGAACAGTGGGCGCGCGTGCTTCGTTTACTCCGCGTAGTGCACCGCACTGTGCTTGCACGCGTGCACCGCGTAGCTGTGCACCACTACAACTCATCCATGCCACGGCCGAGCTCATCTCCCTATCTCTTCTTCTGCAGTTCGTCGTCGGTGGAGTCCCGAACACGGCCACCCTCCATCTATAAATAGAGCCTCTCCCGACTCCTTCTAGCCATCGCCCTCACTTCCTCTGGCCACAAAACACTCCCCAGCAAGCGCGGCAAGGCCGGGAGGGCCTCCTGCCGCCGATCATCGCCGAAATCCGCCACGGATCCCCTTGGATCATGCACTCACTCCAGCCATCCCCAGCTCCGCCCTCTACTCCCAACGAGGTCGTGGTGATCCCCTGAGCCCGCTGGTGGTGTTGCTTCGCCGGATCGTCGCCGGAATCGCCGAGTCCGACGAGCTCCGCTGCCACCGTCTCTGGAGAGGAACATTCTGACGCCGTTCGTCCACCCCAGCCATCGCCTCGGGTACGTGCGTGATCGCCGTGACGTGTTGAGTCCATCCCGCCCCTCGCCAGCGACCGCCGTGGTTTCCTCGCCGGAGAATCACCAGCGACCGAGCCACCGAGCACTGTTCCCTTTCTCTCTCCCTTTTAACCCTGATAGTGGGACCCCACTGTCAGCCTCTCTCTCTCTCTCTCTCTCTCTCTCTCTCTCTCTCCCAAACCATTTTAAGTGGAGATGTATCCGTAGAATACGCCTTCGATGTGGCCTGTTCTGGAATTTCTGAATTTCTGTTTAAATCCAATACTTTGACCCTAACTTTGACCAGCTATAATATCTATTCTATAAGTCCAATTGAGTTGATTCTTTTTGCTATTGTTTTGTTATGAGCTAAAGTTTCTGTATGCCAAGTTTCAGAATTTTTCTTGCTGTTGAGATTTTCTGGTGAAATAAAAGGCTCTATGTGACATTTTCTTTTTTGCATTTAAAATATTTTCAGAAGCTCCTAATTGTGTTGGAGAAGACCAGGAGTACCGTGACACTCCCCAGAACCAAGGCAAGCCACAACATTCATATGCAAGGATGGCATTGCAATGACAATGGTTTATTTGAATTAAATTCATTTTGCTCCACCATTAAAATAATTTTCTATACAAATAACTTGTTCCATTGTAGTTGTTGCATGTCATGCTGATGTTATGCAGTAGCATATATGTCATCTTGTTATTATATGCAGTAGAGATCATGTTGCATCCTCTCACGGTAGCATGATGCATTCGGTACTCACTTTCATATCATCATGACCCATGCATCCATTTGCATATTATGACTCGAATCATTTCCATTCAAGTTAAACCTGATGTTAATTCAACTTGAACAAACTGTTGATCGAGTCATGGTGCCACCGAATCGAGCTCACCAGTGCAACCACACTTGCCTGGATGGGGAGGCCCTAATTCGGTCTATTGTCATGCCTCTCGCCGGTGCCTCCTACTAGGGAAGGTTATGCGTTTGTGCTACCCTGGCCCGGTAGGCTGTCATAACCTTGTGTGCCCGAGTTTGATGGTACCGATGTCCCCGTTTGGGACGATGATGTTTTGTTTGGCCATGACGGTGGCAGCCACAAAGGTGGCGAATGTCACGTGTTGACATCGGGGTCACCCATGACATAGACCAAAGGGGAGTTTGTCAGAGTGGCCGGGAGAGTGTCATGCAATAGATTGGTTTTGTCAGAATGTCATTGGTCCACCCGAATGGGAGCACGAGGCCAAGAGTTCCGTGGTGTGGGTACAGTGTACTAACCTCTGCAGAGTGTATAATCTATCAATAGCCGCATCCTCGGTCATGGACATAGTTCATAGTAGGTCACACCGTGGGTCAACAGAAATAAATAAACCTGCACACTATGAACCACAAGATGGCACATGCAGAATTTGGTGATCATGTGAGGATCACTACGGTTGGTATTGCTGTGATCAAGTGAGGATCACGATGGTAAGTTGTTGACGGTGGTTACGAGGTAACCACGAAATGGTAAGTTGGTCCAAGGGACCCCTGCAACATTTCACGCACACATCATGCCTGGTAGTATCAAGATCATGTTCATGCATTAAACTTGCTTAAATGCCTTGTTATTGTTTGTCGTATTTGCTTTGGTTGCTGTGAGCTTGCGAGTACATTCAAAGTACTCACCTGGCTTATCATGCCAGATGCAGTAGAAGCCGTGCAAGGAGTTGATGTCGAGCAGTATGTCGCGAACTAGGCCGTGTCCCAGCAGTGTCCCTGTGGAGTGGAGTTCCGCTACTTCGTCATTATACTGCCGCGTAGTAGTTTCTTTCTCATTGAGGCCCCTAAGATGTCTATTAAATAATGTACATAAGTGCAGCCGCACCGTGTGTGCCGCTTGGCCTCGCTTATCTTGTAATATCTGAAGCTTTGTACCCGCTAGAGATCAATAAAGCGGTTGTTTTTCTGTACCAAGTTGTTGTGTGTTGGCAGAAGACTTGATCTCTGGGCTGGCAATGCAAGGTAAACCGGTTGCTCTGAGCCGGGGTGCCACAACGCTTGGTATCAGAGCCGCGCTGACTATAGGACGCCCTAGACAACTGACGCGTTAGAAAACAGTAGTTATCGGTCTTTGTGGTGCTTTGAGTTTGTTTTTGCACTTGGGTGTTGCATTGCATGCATATAGTTTGCTTTTGATGCTGACCAGCTAATATTGTGAGTGTAGATGGCACCAGTCCCTTATCTGTATCAGCCTGAGCCAGCACCTGCCACCTTTCCGCATCTGCTTAGCAACATGTGGCGCCGACTCTACCCGGATGGTGATGACCCCGTGTACCAGGTGTATCGACAGCAGCTTGCAGACGGTGTGTACAAGTATCACGCGGAGGTCGTCCTGCATAACAGTACCTTGGTGGGCACTTACACTCGCTCCACTAAGGGCGGGATTGCTTCTACACCCGACCAGGCGATCCAGTTTGCAGCGTTCGAGGCTCTCACTGACTTGTGCTACAACGAGATTCAGATGTAGACTCACCCAGGTTTCTACTTCTATCCGTCCTTGTTTGAATCAGGACAGATCCGTTTCCCTTATATTGATCCGGAGTGTGACCGATCAGCCAGCCACTTGTCCCGTTACATAACGGCTGGATACCTTCTGATCGTCAGCCTAGCCCAGGAGCTGACCCGCACTCGAGACGAGCTAGCTGCCGCTCGAGCTGCATTCGCTCCACCCTCACTTGCTCCTACACCGCTCGTTCCTTCAGTCACTTTACCTCCACCTGCACCCGTGACCCCCACACCTACTCAGAGTAACTTGGATATCTCGATGGTGACTCTTCATGAGTTCCCATCCCAGTGGGCTATGCTTCTCGCTACCCCAGCTGCCCCTATGCTGTGGGGCCACCCTGCTCCAGACACTGAGGGAGAACCATCCCGTCAGCGTCATCGTGTTTCCTTTGCTCCGGAGGCTTTCTTTAGTATCATCAGTTCCGATTCGGAGTCCGACACCGAGGAGACACCAGCAGGACCGTCAAGGTGCCAGTGCAATCACTGCCGTCGCGAGTAGACGGGGATGATGTGGTGTTTGGTTGTATGTGTGTAGTAGTACTTTCCACGCTGTTGCCATGTTATGTATGTTGGATGATGTATTGTATAATTATGTTGTTTTATGTATTCACTTGGGTTTTTCCTCTCTTTCTTTTTCCCGGGTTTGTTGCTTCACCTTCCTATTTTTTCCCCTAATGGATGTCGCTCATCTCGATGCTTCGTATTGGGAAACATGTATAGGATGACAAGGTGTGGCAGCAGTTGTCATGGTGGCAACGATACCCCCATTCGTCGATCTGCCAGGCAAGCAGGACATTCCCCAGAACTATATCAGCCTCAAGCACCCACAACAGAGCAGATTATGCGAATGTTTGAAGAGAAGAGAAACCAAGATCTGATGGAATTCTTGAGAAGCATGCATACTATGGTTGGGAAGGATAATCATAATGGCAACCATTCTAAATTGTCAGACTTTCAGAGGACCAAACCGCGAAGCTTCGGTCAAGCAGTGGATCCGATGGAAGCCGATGACTGGTTGAGGACTATTGAAAAGAAGCTAGAAATTGCTCGCACTGAAGATGCAGACAAGGTACCTTTTGCCACTCATTATCTGGAAGGACCCGCTACTATATGGTGGGATAATGCTATAATTATGTGGCCTGCCGAAGACGAGATTACTTGAGACAAATTCAAAGATAAATTCTGCAAGTATCATATTCCCGCCGGGATCATGAAGGTCAAGCAGCGAGAGTTCCTCGCTCTTACTCAAGGGAACTCGACTGTAAGTGAATATTTACACAAGTTCAATCACTTGGCCCGCTACTCCACACATGATATAGCCACTGAAGAGCGGAAGATAGATCGTTTCCTCGGAGGGCTCAACCATACCCTCCGATGTGCACTCAGCATGCTGGACTTCCCCGCCTTCCAAACTTTGGTGAACAAGGCACTCATTGCCGAAAGGGAGCACAAGCTTGCGAATGATCATAAGACTGCATATGAAGACCGCAAACGCAAGTTTGAACCTAAGAAGGAAGGACAAGCTTTTCAGAAGATTCGTACTTGGCAGTAGCCACAGTTCAAGTTTAAGCCAACATGGCAGCAAGGGAACGTCAATAATGAAAATCAGTTCAAGACTATGGTCACCAGACCAATAAAGGAAGACTGTTAGCGTAACAATGCATGCTACTCATGTGGTCAAACTGGGCATTATGCTAGGCAGTGTCCCAAGAACGGAAAGCCGCCAACCAACCTAAAGCCTCAAGTTAACTATGTGGGACAATTTCCCAACCGGAAGTATATCCAAGGGCAAGTTCATCATATCTCCACCGAAGAAGTTTCCAAAGTTCCCGATGTGGTCATTGGTATGTTTCTTGTTAATAACATACCTGCAACAATTTTATTCGATTCCGGGGCTTCCAATTCTTTTATTTCGCGGAGTATAGTTGCCCAGCACCATTTTCCCTACACTCTTTTGGAGAAAGTTATGGTGGTCCAATCCCCTGGATCCATGCTCAGGACAAATATTGTATGCCGAGGATTGGAAATATCAATCAATGGGATTATCTTCCCCGCATCCCTGGTATCTATTGAATCTCCAAAATTGGATGTTATTTTGAGGATGGATTGGTTGACAAGACACCAGGTCTGTATCAACTGTGCAACCAGAGAAGTCACACTAATAAATCCATCAGGCCAGCCAGCTCAGTTCTTTGTAGGCAGAGCCATGCCAAAGCAGGGGAAAGTTTATGCAGCAATTGCTACAGATATGAATTTAATCCCAGTGGTTTGTGAATTCCCGGATGTATTTTCGGAGGAATTGCCAGGCATGCCACCAGATCGAGAGCTTGAGTTCTCAATTGAGCTTGTGCCCGGGACAACACCAATTTATAAGAAGTATTATCGAATGCCTTCATCTGAATTAGTGGAGTTGAAGAAACAATTGGATGAGATGCTCCAAAAGGGATATATTCGCCCCAGTTCATCTCCTTGGGGTGCACCAACCATATTTGTGGGCAAGAAGGATGGTAGTCTCCGGATGTGTGTTGACTATCGTGCTCTCAATGATGTCACAATCAAGAATAAATACCCGCTTCCCTGGATCGATGATTTGTTCGATCAACTGAGTGGATTCTCCAAGATTGATTTGCGAACCGGGTATCACCAGCTGAAAATCAGAAAAGAAGATATCCGCAAGACAGCGTTCACTACTCGTTATGGGCTGTACGAGTATACGGTCATGTCATTTGGACTGACCAACGCTCCTGCATTCTTCATGCACATGATGAACAAGGTGTTCATGGACTTTTTGGACAAGTTTGTGGTAGTGTTAATTGATGACATCCTTATATATTCCAAAAGTGAAGAAGAGCACAAACAGCATCTCCGAGTAGTATTGGAGCGATTACGAGCTCATCAACTCTACGCCAAGTTCAGCAAATGTGAGTTTTGGCTTAAAGAAGTGGGATTCCTTGGGCATACTCTTTCCGCTCAAGGAGTGGCCATGGACCAAAGCAAAGTCACCGAAGTATTAAAATGGAAGACACCTATTTCAATGTCAGAAATCAGGAGTTTCTTGGGTCTGGCAGGCTATTACCGTTGCTTCATTGAAGGTTTCTCGAAGATTGCCAAGCCAATGACGGAATTGCTCAAGAAGAATCAGAAGTTCATATGGACAGAAGCATGTGAGAACAGTTTCAATGAGCTAAAGACTCGATTGACCACCGCTCCAGTGCTGACTTTACCAGACATCTACCGGGCTTCGACATCTATTGCGACGCATCCAGGCATGGCATTGGGTGTGTACTTACGCAAGATGGAAAGGTCGTGGCCTATGCATCCAGACAGCTACGGCCGCATGAGGAGAATTATCCGACACATGACCTGGAAATGGCAGCTGTGGTCCATGCCTTAAAAATTTGGAGGCATTACATCATTGGAAAACGATGTCAAATCTACACCGACCACAAGAGTCTCAAATATATCTTCACTCAACCGGACTTAAATATTCGTCAAAGAAGATGGCTTGAGTTGGTGAAAGACTATGACCTTGGTATCAACTATCATCCAGGAAAGGCTAATGTGGTCGCCGATGCTCTTAGTCGCAAACCGGCCACAGCAAACTCATTAATCGAGCTTTTGCACCCAACACTTCGAGAAGAAATAGCTCAGCTCAATATGATCCTTTGTGATGCAACATGCTCGGTTACCTTGGAAGTAACCCCTACTCTGGAAGACGAAATCCATAAGGCTCAATCGGGCGACCCAATAATAATCAAGGTAATGGCCCAAGTACATGAAGGGAAGGCACCAGATTTCAACATTGATGACCACGGTACCCTCCGATTTTGGAATCGAGTGTGTGTACCGGACCTAAAGGAATTAAAGCAGCAGATTCTGAAGGAAGCTCATGAGTCTGCATACTCCATTCATCCTGGAGGCACGAAAATGTATCAAGATTTGAAGCAAACATTCTGGTGGGGAGGTATGAAAAAAGATATCGCCTATTACGTCGCCTATTGCGATATATGCAATAAGGTGAAGGCTGAACATCAGAAACCCGCTGGTCTACTTCAACCCTTACCCGTTCCGCAATGGAAATGGGATGATATCTGCATGGACTTCATCGTGGGATTACCAAAGACACCACGAGGAAATAACGCTATATGGGTCGTGGTCGACATGCTTACAAAAGTGGCTCACTTTATTCCAATAAGGACAACCTACCGTGCAGACCAACTTGCTCAACTCTACGTATCCAGGATTGTCAGTCTGCATGGAGTACCCAGGACTATCACTTCAGACCGAGGATCTTTGTTTACCTCGGCATTCTGGCTACACCTTCACCAAGCCCTGGGCAGACGATAGATGGGCAGATGAAGCATAGCACTGCTTATCACCCGCAGATAGATGGGCAGACGAAACGAGTCAATCAAATCTTGGAAGACATGCTTCGGGCATGTGCTCTTGCTCATGGACCCAAATGGGAGGACAGCCTATCATACACTGAGTTTTCCTATAACAACAGCTATCAAACCAGTCTCAAGATGTCCCCCTTTGAGGCTCTATACGGACGTAAATGCCGCACCCCGCTGAACTGGTCTCAAAGAGGAGACAACCGAATCTTCGGGACTGATTTGATGATGGAAGCAGAAAAGCAAGTTAAAGAAATTTGGGATAAACTGCAAGTAGCAAAATCTCGCCAAAAGAGCTACTATGATTCAAAGCATAGGCAGATCAGTTTCGAACCAGGTGAATATGCATATCTCCGAGTTACCCCCATGAAAGGAGTTAAAAGGTTTCATACCCGGGGAAAGCTTGCACCAAGATACATCGGTCCATTTCCAGTCATGACCAGAGTGGGCAAAGTGGCTTATCAGTTGGAATTACCTTCAGAGCTATCTGAGATTCATGATGTCTTCCACGTGTCTCAGTTACGGAAGTGCATCGCACCACCCGCAAAGCAGACGGATATGACAGAACTAGAACTCGCCATGGATCTAACATATGAAGAGAAACCCTTGCGGATCTTGGATGAGATGGACAGAGTCACCCGCAGCAAGGCTAAAAGGTTTTACAAGGTCCAATGGGAGCATCACACGGAGGATGAGGCCACCCGGGAAAGAGGAGATTATTTAAGGACTGCATATCCATATTTGTTTCCTGAGCAACCGAATCACCAGGATGAGATTCATCCTAAGGGGGGGGGGGAGGTTTGTAACACCCTGGATTTCTGCTTTTATTTTATTTGGATATTTGAATTCGCATTTGGATTTTTCAGTCAATTCTTTTGGACTTACCACTTGGAATTATTTTTGATTTTCTTCCAAGTGGGTTCTATCATCTATAAACTCTCCCTAGACCTCATCCACCTCACCATAATGCCATTGGGTAATTTTATTTATAGGCATCATATTCATTTTCTTCCTAAAAATGGTGATTTTCTCAATGAGCTATGAAGCAACCCTCATTTTTATTGCTCCAAAAATTCCAAGAAAATTCCCAAATATTCTTTGGATCATGCCTCACATTCCCATGTAAAAATATCCCATAGTCATTTGGAAATTTTCAGCTTAGGAAAATCTTTTTGCTTCTGGTCAGAATGAGCACTTTGTGAAGCAAGTATATTTTTCCTTGATCTGTTGGAGCTGAAAATTTTACCACATGACTACCCTCCTAAGAGATGCTTAACCTCCAAATTTTAGACTCTAATTCCTAGCCGTTTGTCCCTAGCTATTTTCACAAGTTTCTGTCCAGAACCTTTGCATCAAGCTCAAGTCATGTCCAGTGAGCCAGATGGCAAACCAAGCGCATCTCTAGGCACCGCGTTGAAGGGACTTCACGTTTGAAATGGTTTGGCAGCGTCGAAAGCACCGCGTACGCCAGTGCATGCGGTGACCGCGTGCAGTGCACGGGGTCTGGCATGCGCTCGCCGCGCTCTGTGCGTTGGGTCCCTCTGCCGCCGCCCATTCAGTCTCCGCTCGCCACCGCAGCATGTCCCTGCCTCGCAGCGATCTCCACCGCGCTACCTAGCCTCGCCCTGCTCCTCCCCGACGCCGGCAAGCCGCTCGCCGGAAGCAGCCGAACGCTACCAGGCGGAACAATGGGCGCGCGTGCTCCGTTTACTCCGCGTAGTTCGTCGCACTGTGCTTGCACGCGTGCACCGCGTAGCTGTGCACCACTACAACTCCTCCACGCCGCTGCCGAGCTCATCTCCCTCTCTCTTCTTCTGCAGCTCGTCGCCGGTGGAGTCCCGAACACGGCCACCCTCCATCTATAAATAGAGCCTCTCCCGACTCCTTCTAGCCATCGCCCTCACTTCCTCTGGCCTCAAAACACTCCCCAGCAAGCGCGGCAAGGCCGGGAGGGCCTCCTGCCGCCGATCATCGCCAGAATCCGCCATGGATCCCCTTGGATCGTGCACTCATTCCAGCCATCCCCTGCTCCGCCCTCTGCTCCCAACGAGGTCATGGTGATCCCCTGAGCTCGCTGGTGGTGTTGCTTCGCTGGATCATCGCCCGAATCGCCGAGTCCGACTAGCTCCACCACCGTCGTCTCTGGAGAGGAACATTTCGACACCGTTCGTCCACCCCAGCCGTCGCCTTGGGTACGTGCGTGATCGCCGTGACGTGCTTAGTCCACCCCGCCCCTCGCCGGCGACCGCTGTGGTCTCCTCGCCGAAGAATCACCGCTGACCGAGCCACCGAGCACTCTTCCCTCTCTCTCTCTCCCTTTTAACCCTGACAGTGGGACCCCACTGTCAGCCTCTCTCTCTCCCCCGAACCGTTTTAAGCGGAGACGTATCCGCAGAATACGCCTTCGACGTGGCCTGTTCTGGAATTTCTGTTTAAATCCAATACTTTGACCCAAACTTTGACCAGCTATAATTTCTATTCTATAAGTCCAATTGTGTTGATTCTTTTTGCTACTATTTTGTTATGAGCTAAAGTTTCTGTATGCCAAGTTTCAGAATTTTTCTTGCTGTTGAGATTTTCTAGTGAAATAAAAGGCTCTATCTGACATTTTCTTTTTGCATTTAAAATATTCTCAGAAGCTCCTAGTTGTGTTGGAGAAGACCAGGTGACACTCCCCTGAACCAAGGCAAGCCACAACATTCATATGCAAGGATGGCATTGCAATGACAATGGTTTATTTGAATTAAATTCATTTTGCTCCACCATTAAAATAATTTGCTATACAAATAACTTGTTGCATGTCATGCTGATGTTATGCAGTAGCATATATGTCATCTTGTTATTATATGCAGTAGAGATCATGTTGCATCCTCTCACGGTAGCATGATGCATTCGGTACTCACTTTCATATCATCGTGACCCGTGCCTCCATTTGCATACTATGACTCGAATCATTTCCATTCAAGTTAAACCTGATGTTAATTCAACTTGAACAAACTGTTGATCGAGTCATGGTGCCACCGAATCAAGCTCACCAGTGCAACCACACTTGCCTGGATGGGGAGGACCTAATTCGATCTATTGTCATGCCTCTTGCCGGTGCCTCCTACTAGGGAAGGTTATGCGCTTGCGCTACCCTGGCCCGGTAGGCAGTTGAAAGGGCATGTAGCCCCTAAGTGTGGTTTTGGTAATTAATGACAATCCCTATGGACTAATGTTTTCAGTGAGATATATTTGAAGGTTTTGTCCATAGATGGTGCCTCAAGGATATTGGATGGAATCAAGGATGAAGTCCATATATATGAAGATATATTTGCTCTAAGCTTTGGAATAAAATGACAATTCCTATGGAGCATCAAGTGCATTGAATCTTATATGAAGATATATGCCATAGTGATGCTTGAAGTGCTTTGGGTTGTTTTGTGAAGAATGCCATCAAAGCATCCGGAGAAGTCCTTATGGTATCCCTCTCTGGATACCCCGTGCTCACGGGCTTGTACCGTGTGCACGGGGTCGAGTGTCAACTCTTTGGATACCCCGTGTTAACGGGGCCTAGGTTTTTGGCTTTCGAGATCCCATGTCCACTAAGGTTTCAAATTGGTCTTCGGGAATTTCTGTTGAAGCAATCAAGATTGATTTCAATGCCTAATCTATTTATGTTCATGGTGGAGTTCATTGGAGTATCTCAAAGATTGACATATTTGGGCTTTTAAGGATCAAGGGCTTGAGAGAATAATCAAAGAGAAGAATTCAAGTTATGGTTTCAAGACAAGATCATGGTGAGCTCATGTGTTGGGTTTCGGTTGATCAAGTCTTGAAGCAAGCAACTAGAGTGAAGAATTCATTGTGCCTCTCAAGAGCTTGTGATGGAGTTTTTAGAAGGGCAAGTGGTGACCAAGATGATATTCATAGTGGAACTTGATATGGTCATGAAAGAGTCTTTGGTGATATAGTCTTGAATCAATGAAGGGAAATGAAGAGTTCATTGTGGCTTTCAAGAAACCAAGATGAAGCTTAAAGTAAAGATGTTGGTTGACCAAGATGAAGCTCGAAGATTATATCTAGATGGTCAACTCTCAAAGCGCAAACATTGTACCACATGGGATCAAGTGATCTAGTGGTATGGTAAGTAGTTATGAATTGTGCTTTGTTACCTAACCCATGCTATGTGTTTGTTATTTCTATGTGGGTTAGGTGTTTCTCATGGGCTTGCATCAAAAGGAAAGATTTCAAGTAGCCTATGTGTGGATGACATCAAGTGGTGATGGTCATCGGGTTCGAGGAGTCCAAGTGCAAGATGAGAAGCCGGAGGTTATATGCTTTGAAGCTTGTGGTCCACATCATGATAATGTGCATGTGAAGATGGGCTTGATTTAAGGCTTCCCTCATTGCATTATGAGGATGCAATTCGAGTATCTTCACCATGTGGTTGTGGACAAGAAAGGGATTCCAACTTGAGGCAAGCATTAAAGTCATCATCAAGCTCAAGTTGAATATGCAAGGCAAAGGTATAACTTAGCTAGGTTTTCCTAGTTTTGCCGGTCTCATAGTACTTGGTGGGAGATAGGTTTATAGGTTTGATAGCCGTACTATCAAGAGGGACTTTCGGACGAGTAGCTTGATCACATCGCATGTAGAGAGCTCAAACCTTTGCATAATTTGCATATTTCTTTCTTGTTGATCTTGGGTGGTTCTCAATGTGAGGACCTTGGGCTTTTCCATAGCTTCAAAACGAGCCCAAGATCATCGAATTCGGAGTCTGTATGCCAAAGTTGTGCATGTTTTAGTGGGCTGCTGCAGGCTGTTCTGGGTACCCCGTGGGCACGGGGTTTTGACCCCGTGTGCACGCCCCCCCCCGTGCACACGGGCTTGTACCATGCGCACGAGACCACGTGGGCATGGGGTATCAACCCCCGTGTGAACGGGGTGTCCAGAATCAGCCCGTTGAGCCCCAACGGCTAGTTTCAGAGTTTGGCTATTTAAGGGCTCCTTCCTCGCACCGGTTGGGGGTTGGTTGATACACTTTCTAAACACCATTTTGAGCCTCTTACCACCTCTCCCAAACCCCTATCTCCCCTCTATGTGAAGGGGGATTTGTGGATGGATTTGTGAGCCATTTGTTGATCCTATCCATTGCATCCCCTCTCTTCAATCTCCTACTTTCGAGAGTTCATCTTGTGAGATTGAGAGTGTGTGTTGAGCATTTGTTGCTTGACCTTGCATTGCATTTGTTGCATTGGTTTGAGCTTCCTGCATCGATTTTTTCGAGTTAGATCCCGTGAGTTTATTACTCTTGGAGGATTCCGCCTCCTAGACGGTTTGGTGATATTCTTGAGAAGATTGTGAAGAGGCCTAGGTGGTCGTGGTTCTCCCGGAAGCTTCCTCTTGTGGTGTGCTCCGGGGAAGGGTGTGAAGTGGCCTAGGTGGCCAAGGTTCCTCCGGAAGCTTCCTTGCTTGTGGTGTGCTCCGGAGAAGTTTGTAAAGGTGTGGTGGTCGCCTTCAAGACCAACCCCGAGTGAATCGAGGCTCATCCGTTGGGGGTGACTCGAAAGGGAGAATACGGTGAGTCACTTGGTGGCGCCCCAAAGCTTTGGCTTCAGCACCACTCTAACGGAGATTAGCACTCTCATGAGTGTGAACTTCGGGATAAATCCGCATCCCCGACTCACTTGTGGTTTTATCATACCCACGCCCTTTACTTTCCGCAATTCATACTTGCTCATATTGATATATCTTGTTCTAGTTGAATTGCTTTTTTGTTCCTACATTTCCATATCTTGTGATATAGTTTGTGCTTGCTAGTTTCCTTAAGTGCCTATCTTGTTTAGCATAGGTTGTTGGTGCACTTAGTCGAGCCTAGCATATTTAGGATTTGTGCTTGAAAAGTATCCATTTAGGTTAATTCCACTTTAGGATAAAGCCAAATCCGTAAAAGTTTTAAAATGCCTATTCACCCCCCCTCTAGTCGTCATCTAGATCCTTTCAATTGGTATCAGAGCTTTGGTCTCTCCTTGCTAGGCTTCACCGCCTAGAGAGTAAAGATGTTGACTAGTGGTTTAGTGCACGATGACACTTTTTGTTTTAGTGGCACAAACTATCACTTGTGGAAAATTCACATGCTTTGTCATTTTCGGGCCATGGGTCCAAATTTTGTGCGAATTGTTCTTGTAGGGGCTTCTCCGTGGAAGGATGAACTTTTTCCAACTAGTGAGGAAAATGATGATATGCTTTGTGGGTATGGTGCTAAGAATATCATAATTCGGTCTATATCCCTCGAAGTGTTTGAGTCAATTATGACTTGTGTGTCGGCTCATGAGATGTGGACCAAACTTGAAGAAATATATGGTGGGTCCAATCTTGATGAGGTCAATCATATTTCGGAGGAGTCACTTGAGGAGTTCTCCACATCCTCATATCATGAAGAACTCCATATTGCGTCCCCTTCCGTGTGCTTGGTCATTTCAAATTCTTCCACCTCACCATCATATGGCTTGTCCCAAGGTAATGACATGGTGAGTGGAAATATCATTTGTAATGATGATGGTGTGCTCAACATTGATGATCTTTCATGCATAAATGCTAATGTTGTAGCTTCTTTGGACTTGAACACATCTAGGAAAAATGAGATACATTCGTGTGTTGATAGTCCATGCATATCATATAGAGATTCCTTGAATACTTTTTGTGATGATATGCTTGATACTCCTTGTTGCCATGATCTCTATGCTCCTAGTTCCTCTAGTTGTTGTTTGCCTAACCATGTATAGGAAATAAGAGAAATTAGTGCACACGTCATTAAGGGAGAAATTGCTAGAAGAGCAAAGAAGGACATAGCCACGTTGGAGAGGAAATGCTATGAGTGTCAAGAGGATGGACATGGATATCCTACTCTTGATGATGAAGAATCTCCCTCTCCAAAAGAATCATCATCAACCTCCGATGTTCACATGTGCCTCATGGCAAGAGGTACTACCGAGGTATCATCTACTCATAGTAATGATAATGATGAGAGTGATGATGAATGCGATAGGATATGAGTCAAGAAATATATGAAATTGGTAATTCTCTTCGTGGGGTAAATAAGAACACTTATGAGATGTTTAAAGATCTTATTACTCATTTTGGAAAGTGTAATGATTTACTTCACGAAGAGCAAGAACAAAATGATAAACTTGATTGTAACCTTCTTGATGCTCTAGAAACTCTTAGAGACTTAGAATCTTCCAAAGAAGAGATTGAAGTTGCTCATGATCAACTTAAAGAGGATTTTGAGCACCTTGACCTTGGCTACAATAATGTCAAAGGAGAGCTCACCAAACTCTCTAAGTCTTATGAGGAACTTCAAGCTACTCATGTGAAGTCTCTAGTTTCTTCTAGCTCCTCTCATATTGTCAATGATGCTTGTGCTACTAACTCTACATCTTGTGAAGCATCTATCTTGAAGGAGAATGTTGAGCTAAGGGCTCAACTTGTTTTGCTAACTAGCAATTATGGGAAATTAGAGGAGAGTCATGAAAAGCTCTCGGGCTCTCATGATGACCTTCTAATCTCCCATGAAAGGCTAAAGTTAGCTCATGAGGCTATTGTGACTAAGGTAACATCTCGTGAGCCTCATGTGGACATTAGCACTATTTCTACTCAAAATGCTTTATTGACATGTGCTAGTCCTAGTGATTCATCTAGACATATTATTGCCAATTCTTGTGATGAATTGCTCTCCTTACCTTGTTGCTCTAACAATGAAGCTTCTACTTCCTCTAGTACTTTTGTTGATACTAACCTTGTAGAGGAAAACAAAGAGCTCAAGGCCCAAGTCACTATTTTGAAGAAATACTTGGAGAAGTGTCATGAAGGGAACTCCACTCTCAAAAATATCTTGAGTGTTCAAAAATTCCCTCATGACAAGGGTGGACTTGGTTTCACTTCCAACAACAAGAAGTCCAAGAACAAGAAGAAGGGACAAGACCAAGTCAAGAATGAGGACAACATTACATGCTTCAAGTGCAAGAATGTTGGACACCATATGAGATCTTGTCCATTGAAGAAGAAGGCTTCAAATGTGAAGCAACAAGGGAAGCGGCCTCAAGTTCAATCTCAAGGTCAACCTCAACTTGAAGAAAGGCCACCACCAATGAGGAACCAACATAATGCTCCCCAAGTTGAGAAAATAAAGAAGAAGAGAAGGGGGAGCACATATTGCTATATTAGTTGTGAGAAGGGACACATATCCTCATCTTGTCCCAACGGTAACATCCCTAAGCCTCCTCTAGTCAATGATCATTATTTGCTTAGGAAGGATGTTGTTGGCAATTTGTTTGCCAAGTTTGTTGGCGCCTAAAGTGGTTTGGAAATGGAAAAGGACATTTGGGTTGCCAAGCCTATTGTGACTAACTTCTTAGGACCCAACTTGGTTGGGGACCATCAAGCTCAAACTTGATCAATAGGTGTGTGGAGGACATTGGAGATTTGGCTAGTTCATGAAGAAAAGAATATTCACCATTTATTTGTTTGAGCCAAGTCATGTGGATTATCTTCATATTATCTATCCAATGTTCCTCTTTGCGGTAACTTGTATTTATATTGCTTACATTGAAAGTTACTCGCCCCTTGCTTGCTTAGGTTTTGTATCTAGCATGTGCATTTATATGTTGTGTTTCCTATTATGCTTGATTTGTGTTATCTAGCATGTGTAGGTTGCATTGCACATCATATAAGATAAGTGGTGTTTGTTGTCTTGAGCCTCATTTGTATCTTGTTTGGCTCTTGCGAGATATTAGTGGATCATCACATTATGGGGGAGTGTTATGTTTTGTGCACATCACAAACCCAAAATGTGAATATGAGAAATACCACATAGTATTGATATTCAATATTATCTAGTCACTATGTGGTATGTCAAGCTCATTTGAAATTCAAATTCTCAGAGTATCCATTAATTATCTCTTGTTTTTTTTATTTGCCTTTGTAGTGTGCTTGCCGTGGTATCCAGAAAGTTGCAACAGAAAAGTTCTGGATACCCCGTGCGCACGGGGTACTACGTAACTTTCTGGGTACCCCGTGCGCACGGGGTCTTTTGACCCCCGTGCGCACGGGGTACTGCATAACTCCCTGGATACCCCGTGCGCACGGGGTCTTTTGACCCCCGTGCGCACGGGGTGGTGGTTTCTTCTCTGGACACACCATGCACACGGGGCTGACCTAGCCCGTGCACACGGGGTCCAATGGGCAGAAACGCCCACCCGGCCGAGTACGCTATAAATCTCTCATGTGCTTTGGTTTATGTTTTTGATCTTGTGCAACTTCAGAATCTACCACCGAGTGTTAATTCCAAATACCATTTGTATTCTCTTACAATTGGTATTTCTTCATGTGGTAGAACTTTATGATCATCTTCTTCTCGGCTCGTGTTTCAACTTGCCTTATCTCACTGCTTGTACTATCTATTATCTACTTGAGTGAGATAAGCCTTTGAGCATGTGTGTAATGTATATCCTATATGCTCATTGGTTTTTGCTTAGTTCATATGTTGTACTTTGTGTGCGGTCCTGTGTGGATTCGTCACTTTGATATAATTTGGACAACTTGAATGCTTTATGTTATTATTGGAGTATTCATCGTTTATGTGTTCTTTTGTCCAAATTGTATCTCTTTGGATCTTGGTAGGCTTGTGCATGCATTTTTATTTATATTCTTCTTCATGCCTTGCTTGCTCTACTTGATCCTCTATATAGGGTAAACTCCATAAAATCATTAATGGTTAAAAGTGTGCATAAACTTCAAGTTCATATCCTTTTTGCACATATTTAATGTGGAGTTTGCCCTATGTATTGTCGTTGTGCTAACTACTTCGGACCCAATATGTTTGGGGACCAAATTGTACCTTCATGTGTTTTAGGTACTTTGGAGAAGCATTGGATGCTTGGCTTATTCACGAGGAAGGTGGAGACACCGTGGGAAATTTTTAGAGCCAAGCTTGATTGATTCTTTGATTTGAGGGAGAAGATAAATGAAAACCCGGTTCGGTTGTAAGTGTTTCATTCTCATCATGAAAACCCGGTTAACAAAATTTGGGTCTTTTTGTTGGATATGCATCAAGCTCCCACACTTACTTATTCTCAATAAATCCACGGGATGTATTGAGGAAACGGCGAATGTGGAGTTTGATGAGGATAACGGCTTCCATGCAAAGCAAATTGTTTCAAGTGTTGTAGGTGATGAGGCTCCTTCCCAAGCTACAAGTACAATGGGGATTGGTCATATTCTTCCACAAGAAACACCCCATGTCCATGTAGAAGAAGAAGGAGTAAGAGCCCCTCTTGTGGATCCATCACAAGGATAGTCATCACCCCCAACACAAGAGCAAGATGCTATGGGAGATCATGTACCTATCCAAGAACAAGATCAAGTCCCTCATGTTCGCGTGCTAGATCAAGAGCCCCTTGAACCAATGCTCTCTCGGTAACAAGTACTTACCTCATGCATTTATTTAAATTAGAGTCAACATTATGTATGTTACATCATGGCATGATTAGTACTTGTTGATTTTGTGTTTCTTGCAAAAGCTTAAACCTCCTTATTGCATCTATGAGACATTTGAGAAGAAGCATACCATGGGGATCTATAAAACCATGCTCATGGTCCACTTATCCCGAATATGCCAATTAAGCAATTTATTGCATACCAATTCCTCAAAGTGCTCTTATGTGCAATATTGATAAATTTGCAAAAACACTCAATTTGGTTGTGGTTTTTTCTCTCATGCTTAGTAATTCATTTTTATGCAAATGAGATCAATTTACGCCATGTGCCTTGTGCCATGTGCCATGTGACATAGCTCTTATGCTAAAGATCAAGTTTGTATAATGATGGATTCATTCATGGATATCATGCTCTTATCTTTTGTATCTTTTTTGTGTGTGCAAGTTTCTTTGTGGATGCTCATCTTGATGATTATTGGCCACTTAAGAAACTCATACACATGAGAAAGTGCATATCCCTCTTTGATATCCTTTATTTCTCGCTAGTCACTTGGATTGTCTCTTTTTATTCTTTGGTGAATCTGGTAAGAGGTTGAGTAGTGATTGCTTGTATGTATTGCATATATCATTGCACTCATGAGTTGTTGGATATATTTTGGACCCGTGCTTAGCATGATTATCATATTGGATATCTCCTTTATCCCTTGTCCAAAATATGTTCTTTGGATCTTTTTCGTGGTTGATTCTCATGTTTTATCTTCTTGTTGCATTCTATGGAACCCCAATATAGTTTGAGCTCCTCCATTTATTCATAAATGGGTATGTGCGTTTGATTCCACTCACATATGAGAAATGCGCAAATTAAGGAGGAACTCATACTATATTGGCCTTCTGGATTTCTTCCATTTTGGCATTTGATGCCAATGGGGGAGAAGTTTAGAGGGTTTAGGAGAAGTAGGTTGGTTCTTGTCATTCATGCATATCTACATTTGTTGTGCTTGCTTGTTGCATGGATGTGTATATAGAGAAAACTCCACCAAGTTCTTTCACGTGCATATATTGTGGGGGAGTTTGCTCTATATAGTGTGGTTGTACTAGCATCAAATTCTTGTGTAGTATTTCGATGCTAGTACAACCGGTTTTGATAACATCAACTATCTTTGTGATATTTGAGGCTATCAAAACCACCTCAAGTATACAATTTATTCTCGGATAGATTGCATACTTGTTTTAAATTCATTATATAAACCCTCTTGTTGAGATTGTCATCAATTACCAAAACGGGGGAGATTGAAAGGGCATGTAGCCCCTAAGTGTGGTTTTGGTAATTAATGACAATCTCTATGGACTAATGTTTTCAGTGAGATATATTTGAAGGTTTTGTCCATAGATGGTGCCTCAAGGATATTGGATGGAATCAAGGATGAAGTCCATATATATGAAGATATATTTGCTCTAAGCTTTGGAATTAAATGACAATTCCTATGGAGCATCAAGTGCATTGAATCTTATATGAAGATATGTTCCATAGTGATGCTTGAAGTGCTTTGGGTTGTTTTGTGAAGAATGCCATCAAAGCATCCGAAGAAGTCCTTATGGTATCCCTCTCTGGATACCCCGTGCTCACGGGCTTGTACCGTGTGCACGGGGTCGAGTGTCAACTCTCTGGATACCCCGTGTTAACGGGGCCTAGGATTTTGGCTTTCGAGATTCCATGTCCACTGAGGTTTCAAATTGGTCTTCGGGAATTTCTGTTGAAGCCATCAAGATTGATTTCAATGCCTAATCTATTTATGTTCATGGTGGAGTTCATTGGAGGATCTCAAAGATTGACTTATTTGGGCTTTTAAGGATCAAGGGCTTGAGAGAATAATCAAAGAGAAGAATTCAAGTTATGGTTTCAAGACAAGATCATGGTGAGCTCATGTGTTGGGTTTCGGTTGATCAAGTCTTGAAGCAAGCAACTAGAGTGAAGAATTCATTGTGCCTCTCAAGAGCTTGTGATGGAGTTTTTAGAAGGGCAAGTGGTGACCAAGATGATATTCATAGTGGAACTTGATATGGTCATGAAAGAGTCTTTGGTGATATAGTCTTGAAGCAATGAAGGGAAATGAAGACTTCATTGTGGATTTCAAGAAACCAAGATGAAGCTTAAAGTAAAGATGTTGGTTGACCAAGATGAAGCTCGAAGATTATATCTAGATGGTCAACTCTCAAAGCGCAAACATTGTACCACATGGGATCAAGTGATCTAGTGGTATGGTAAGTAGTTATGAATTGTGCTTTGTTACCTAACCCATGCTATGTGTTCGTTATGTCTATGTGGGTTAGGTGTTTCTCATGGGCTTGCATCAAAAGGAAAGATTTCAAGTAGCCTATGTGTGGATGACATCAAGTGGTGATGGTCATCGGGTTCGAGGAGTCCAAGTGCAAGATGAGAAGCCGGAGTTTATATGCTTTGAAGCTTGCGGTCCACATCATGATAATGTGCATGTGAAGATGGTCTTGATTTAAGGCTTCCCTCATTGCATTATGAGGAAGCAATTCGAGTATCTTCACCATGTGGTTGTGGACAAGAAAGGGATTCCAACTTGAGGCAAGCATTAAAGTCATCATCAAGCTCAAGTTGAATATGCAAGGCAAAGGTATAACTTAGCTAGGTTTTCCTAGTTTTGCCGGTCTCATAGTACTTGGTGGGAGACAGGTTTATAGGTTTGATAGCCGTACTATCAAGAGGGACTTTCGGACGAGTAGCTCGATCACGTCGCATGTAGAGAGCTCAAACCTTTGCATAATTTGCATATTTCTTTCTTTTTGATCTTGGGTGGTTCTCTATGTGAGGACCTTGGGCTTTTCCATAGCTTCAAAACGAGCCCAAGATCATCGAATTCGGAGTCCGTATGCCAAAGTTGTGCATGTTTTAGTGGGCTGCTGCAGGCTGTTCTGGGTACCCCGTGGGCACGGGGTTTTGACCACACGGGCTTGTACCATGCGCACGGGACCACGTGGGCACGGGGTATATACCCCCATGTGCACGGGGTGTCCAGAATCAGCCCGTTGAGCCCCAACGGCTAGTTTCGGAGTTTGGCTATTTAAGGGCTCCTTCCTCCCACAGGTTGGGGGTTGGTTGATACACTTTCTAAACACCACGGTGGCAGCCACAAAGGTGGCGGATGTCACGTGTTGACATCGGGGCCACCCATGACATAGCCCAAAGGCGAGTTTGTCGGGGTGGCCGGGAGAGTGTCATGCAATAGATTGGTTTTGTCAGAGTGTCGTTGGTCCACCAAAATGGGAGCACGAGGCCAAGAGTTCCGTGGTGTGGGTACAGTGTACTAACCTCTGCAGAGTGTATAATCTATCGATAGCCGCATCCTCTGTCATGGATATAGTTCATAGTAGGTCACAGCGTGGGTCAATAGAAATAAATAAACCTGCACACTATGAACCACAAGATGGCACATGCAGAATTTGGTGATCATGTGAGGATCACTATGGTTGATATTGCTGTGATCAAGTGAGGATCACGATGGTAAATTGTTGACGGTGGTTACTGTAACACCCCTATGTAATGAGCTACAGTGATACACTATAATAATGCCAAGTCATCTGAGATTTGCAATGATAATCAATGTGGATTAATATCTCATTTCAAATTTTGCCACTGAATTCAAATTCAAATGCAATTGAAATTTGGAGTTGCACAAAAGTTGCTGGAAAAATGTTCATCATTTAACATAAATTCCAAAAATATTTGATGTTCAGGAAAACAACATCATCATGTTGCTAAAATGAGCATTAGCATTTAATCCAGTGCAATTCCAGCAATTTTATAAGCAAATACATTTATGAAAATTGCAAAAGGAATTCCTCTACCTCCCAAAATAATTGTGGCAGTGCCTAAAAATGCAATGTATTTATTGGGCTTAATCCCACCTTTTTCTAAAATCATATGGATGCCCAATTAAATCATTTTCCCTCTCTGTTATTAATTAAAAGGGGAAAAACAAAAAAAAGGGAAAAGGAGCAGAACACTTACCTGTCACTGGGCCGAACCAGCCCAGCCCACCCCTGTCGCCTACCTGCTCCCGCCTCGGTGTCGAGCACGCCATGGCCAGGAGCTCTCCGCCCCGGCCACTGGCTGCCATGGCGACGGGGGCAGGTGAGCCGGATAAGGCTGGGCGCTCCTCCAGCCCCCCTGGTCGCCCTCGCCATTCCCCTCCTCCCTCACTCGCTCGGCTCCCTCCTTCCTCTCTCTGTCCGAGCACCACCGCCGACGTGCCGCTGCCGCCGTCGCGGCTACCGGCGTCCATCCGCTCCTCCGCCGGGTCCAGCCGAATCGCCGACGTCCGCCTCTTCTTCCCAGCCCAAGAACTCGAGCTTGGCGGCGCTGCATCGCCCGAAACCTGCCGTCTTCCACCTCGGATCACAGGAGCTCGCCGGCGTCATTCCACTGCACGGCAGCTCCTAAACCTCTCGCGGGCCAACTTGCGCCGCTCGGTGAGCGTTTCCCTTCTCCCCTGGCCCCTTTAGCTACTCGCGCGCGTGCTAGAACGACGGATCCGCTCCGACCCGAGCGCCGCCGCCGCCATTGCTCGACGCCGGCGCGCCTAACGGCCATTTCCGGTCGCCCCAATACCGTAGATCGACGCAGCAGCGAGTAGCCGTTCGAACGCCATCGAAATCACGTGAAACTATGCCCTGTAGAGGAAACCCGAGCATCTCCGGCGATCGCCGTCGCGGCTGGAGCTCGCCGGCGTGTTTTCCGGCGACGCGCTGACCTGGCCGGGCGCGGGACCCACCAAGTGACACTGCCAGTGGGTCCCAGGCCGCTGTTTGACCGCGTTGACCACGGTCAACGCGGGTTACTGTTCCCCTCTGACACTGACCAGTGGGGCCCGCGCGGTTAATTAGATAAACTAGTTTTTAAAATAAATCTAATTAATTTACAGACACTGACATGTGGGGTCCACCCCCTTAATTAACTTTGTTAGTTTAATTTAATCACTGTTATAACCTCTGAGGCTGACAGGTGGGTCCCACCTGCCTGTTTGACCAGTCAGCTGGTCAGCCGACTGCTGACGCAGTGCTGAAACTAGCATGACGTCATTTTCCTAATTAGGCAATTCTGTTAATTTAAATAATTTCAGAAAATGCTTAAAACTTGTTTAATTCGTAGAAATTAAACCGTAGCTCGGATCGAAAAACTTTCTACATGAAAGTTGATCAGAAAAACGAGACGAATCCGAATACGCGGTCAGAATGCTTGAACGACACACCTAACTACCTGAACATGGATCCGCCCCCTCCGGTTCAGTATACCGAAATCAGCCTAAACTCCGGGAAAATATCCCAGATATTTTCCCGCCTCGTCTGCGACTTATACCAATGCATTAGGGCACCACTAACATTGCATACTGCCATGCCATGTATCTGTGTTGCATTATTTGCCTTTATTTATTGTTTCTTCCCCCTCTTCTTCTCCGATAGCCTCCGAGACCGACGCAGCTCAGGAGACCGACGACATCTCTGACGATCCCTCCTTTGCCGCAGAGCATCCAGGCAAGCAACCCCCCTTGACGCATGCCTATATCACCTATTCTCTCTCCCTCCTGCTTGCATTAGAATTTGCTACTGCTATTGTTTTATCCTATTCTGATGCATAGCATGTCCTTGTAACTGTTATTGATACCTGCCTGTTATCCAAAATGCCTAGTATAGGTTGGATGGTAAACCATCTGTGGCCCCTCTTCCATGCTGTAGTTGCCCCTCTTTAGTACCTGTGCCCGATCGATGTGATCGAACGGGATGAGACCAGCACAACACCTCACACCCCTAAGTTGCTCGACTCTGCAGAGCTACTGTCGAGTGCCGAGGGTGATACCTCTTATCTCACTCCCGATGTGGGCTCTGTAGTACGGCTAGTCGGATGTGTGATACCGAGGGTGATTCCTCTTTCACCACCTCTGATTAAGCTTCTGTCGAGCAACCCCGCAAGAGTGAATACCATCGAGGGTGATTCCTCCGGGTTCACCTTGATGGGTACATCGAGTGGGAATCCAACGAGGGTGATTCCTCGGATTCCTTCTTGATGTTTTGGACACACGGTTACTATGACTTTACTACTGTTACTTAATAAGTCGGGTCGGCCCCGAGGGGGTACCCGCGAGAGATATGTTGTCGGGTTGACCATGAGGGTGCCCGAGAGATGAATATGTGGCATGACCGGGCATTCTTAGCCCTTGCCATAAGTCCACGAGACGGGGCGATGGGGTCACAGGATCGTGAGTCTCTGCTCATTACCGCGCGCTCCAAATGCACTAATGGGTTAGGATATGTGATTTGAGTAGGCCTCTGGCCTTTTCGCACTAACCAGCACATGGGAATAATATGGGTACTCGGCGTCGTGGTATCAACCGAAGTTCTTCAGATGTCAGCAAATGAGCGGCGCGCGCCGGGTTGGACTGGTAACGCCCGCGCTTGTATTAAGGGGGCTAGGTCTGCTCCCGGCCGCCCACGCAACGCGCAGGAGTGCAAAGGGCGATGGGCCCAAGACCCCTTCGCATTTAGGATGTAGACCGGCGTGCTGGCCTCTCTGTTGAGCCTAGGTAGGGCTACGACGTGTCGATAGTCTGAGGTCGGGCAACGACTAAGCAAGTGTGTGCGGCCAGAGTCATCGAGCTTGTTGGGTAAGTTGGTGCACCCCCGCAGGGAAGTATATCTATTCGAATAGCCGTGTCCACGGTAACAGGACGCTCGGAAAATATCCCGATCTTTTACAACTAGAAATGGGTTGAATATGTTAGCTCCGAGATTGCTTTCTCGCAGGGAGTCGAGGAAGGATCTCTAGGCGTTGTTGCTACTTGTTGCTACTATTATATTTATGTACTAATCTGCACTCTTCTAATGCTACAAGACCCTGAAGATGATAGTCTTCGATAGGCTAGGATTTTCCCTTCTATTCTGGCATTTCTGCAAATCAGTCCACATATACAGCCTTCCTTTGATAATGTTGCATATTTAGAATAGATCTGATGTCAGTCTTGCTGAGTACTTTGGATGAGTACTCACGGTTGCTTTGCTTCCCTTTGTCCCCATACACAATTTATGCAACCAGACGATGGAGCCTCGGAGCCAGCTCCCCCAGCAGCCGACGACGACTACTACCACTACTACCCCTCCGGATACTACTACTACGAGGAGCCCTCCGACGACCAGGTGTAGTTATGAGGCACCCAGGCAGGAGGCCTGCGCCTTTCGATCCAGTGTTTTTATTTTGCCCCGCCTTCTTAAAGGCCTATCTGTTTAACTTTGTGTCTGTACTCAGATACCTGATGCTTCGGCTGATGCTTGTATGACTCAAGCTTATGTATTCGAGCCCTCGAGGCCCCTGGCTTGTAATATAAAGCTTGTATGACTTTTATTTGTGTTTAGAGTTGTGCTGTGATATCTTCAAGTGAGTCCTTAGGCTTGATCGTGTGCATTTGCATGTATGATTAGTGCACGATTAAGCCGGGGGCGTCACAAGTTGGTATCAGAGCCGACTGCCTATTGGAACCCCCCTTTCCAACTCCTTGGCCGAAGTTGAGTCTAGAATTTACAAAATGATTTTACTAACATGGCTGTGTGGCTTATGGGCCCACGTCGCCAATGGGTGGTATTAGGATCTTTTATTCTTCACCTATACTCTGGGACTCTAATATCTCTTCCTTTCGGGTTAAATGATTTTGCTAACTTTGACACTAGGTTCTCGTAATCACATCCACCCGGAGACCGGATTGTCTGCAGTTGTTTCTTGCATACCTGATACATGATTCAATCACTGTCATTTGACACTTTTGATAACAGCAATGCCATCCTTGCCCTCCTTCCAATACATACTTGGTCATGTTTTGACTATACCTTGTCTCCTTATCACATTTTCCTTTCCAGTTGTCTGTTTAACCTTTCAAATAAATTAATATGATCGAAGTGGTGATAAATCCCTGCTTATGTAAACACCTCAGTGTACAACTCGGTCAGAAAAACCCTGCTACAATTGCTGTCAACCCAGAACGAGTTCAGGCTATTCTTGACTGGACTCCTCCGAAGAATGTTAAGCAAGTCAGAACTTTTCTCGGTCTTGCAAGTTATTGTCGTCGCTTTGTCGAGAACTTCTCAAAGATTGCCAAGCCTCTGACTAATCTGCTTCACAAAGGCGTAAAGTTTGAGTGGACAGATAAATGCCAGGAAAGTTTCCAGACACTCAAGGACAAGCTCACCTCTGCTCCAGTGCTTGCTCCTCCGGATTCTCACAAGGATTTCATGATTTATTGTGTTGCTTCTCGTCAGGGATTAGGCTGTGTCCTAATGCAAGAGCGCAGAGTAATTGCTTATGCCTCGCGACAGTTGCGTCCTCACGAAGAGAATTACCCAGTGCATGATCTCGAACTTGCTGCAGTGATTTATGCATTGAAGCTGTGGCGCCATTACCTTCTTGGTAATCGATGTGAGATATATACTGATCACCAAAGTCTGAAGTATTTGTTTACTCAGCCGGATCTCAATCTCCGCCAACAGCGATGGTTGGAAATGATTACGGACTATGAATGTGGTATTTCATATACCCCTGGCAAGGCTAATGTGATGGCTGATGCCTTGAGTCGCAAGTCCTACTTCAACAACCTCATGGTTCAGCGAGCTCAACCTCGTCTGTATGAAGAATTGCGCCAGCTGAACCTCTGCATTGTTCCACAGGGTTCTCTTAATACCCTTGTTATACAGCCAGATCTTCTGAATGTTGTTAAGCGTGCACAAGCTAAAGATGCTGAAGTTGATCTGATGAAAAGAGATCTTCACCTTGAAAAGTACAGGGATTTCTCGCTTGCTCAAGATGGAACCTTGTATTTCAAAGACCGCATTGTGGTACCTCGGTTCGAATTGATGACTGACAAGGTTATGAAGGAGGCACATGATACACCATTGTCTATTCATCCGGGTAGCACCATGATGTATCGTGATCTCCGACAAAGGTACTGGTGGTCTAGAATGAAGCAGGATATTGCTCGATATGTTGCTGAATGTGACGTTTGTCGTCGCGTGAAAGCAGAACATCAGAAGCCTGCTGGAATTCTGCAACCGCTCCCTATTCCTTTATGGAAATGGGATAAGGTTCAAATGGATCTCATTACTGGCCTTCCCAAGTCACAGAAAGGTCACAATGCTATTCTTGTCGTCGTTGACCAACTCTCCAAAGTTGCACACTTTCTGCAAGTTAAGGAGACCATCACTGCTAGTCAGTTGGCAGATCTGTATATCTCCAGAATTGTATCACTCCACGGTATTCCGAAGGAGATCAGTTCAGACCGTGGCAGCCTCTTCACCTCACACTTCTGGAATAGTTTCCAACAAGCCATGGGAACTCATATTACTTGGAGTTCATCTTATCACCCCCAGTCCCAAGGCCAAGTCGAACGGGTTAATCAAGTGCTGGAAGATATGCTGCGAGCTTGTGTTATTTATTTTGGCAAGAAGTGGAAAGAATCTCTCCTGTATGCCGAATTCTCTTACAACAACAGCTATCAAGCAAGTTTGAAAATGGCCCCCTTTGAACTGTTATATGGACATAAGTGTCGGACCCCTCTGAATTGGTCAGAAACAGGGGAACGACCGCTCGTGGGTCCGGATATTATTCAACACGCAGAAGAGCAAGTCCGTGTTGTTTGCGAAAATCTCAAGGCGGCCCAGGACCGCTAGAAGACAACTATGATCGCAGACGATGGGGATTGACCTATCAACCTGGTGATCAAGCTTATCTGCGTGTCACTCCTATGAACGGCACTCACCGCTTTGGAATCAAGGGTAAGTTAGCTCCTCGCTACATCGGCCCCTTCCGCATTCTCGCTAGACGTGGACATGTGGCTTATAAATTGGAGTTGCCCCCGCAATTCTCTCATATCCACGATGTCTTCCACGTATCGCAACTTGGCCGTTGCTTTAAGGAATCTCCGCACCGAGCTGTGGATCATGAGATGCTTGATTTGCAAGATGATATATCATATAAGAAGCGTCCAATCCGCATTCTCGATCAAGCTGAACGTCGGACCTACCAGAAGACTACTAAATTCCTGAAAGTGCAGTGGTCAAATCATACTGAAGGTGAAGCCACTTGGGAACGCGAGGATCGTCTTCGGGAGGAATACCCCGATTTGTTTCCTTCTACCTCCTAAATTCTCGGGACGAGAATTTCTTTTAGAGGAGGAGAATTGTAACACCCCTATGCAATGAGCTACAGTGATCCACTATAATAATGCCAAGTCATCTGAGATTTGCATTGATAATCAATGTGGATTAATATCTCATTTCAAATTCTGCCACTGAATTCAAATTCAAATGCAATTGAAATTTGGAGTTGCACAAAAGTTGCTGGAAAAATGTTCATCATTTAACATAAATTCCAAAAATATTTGATGTTCAGGAAAACAACATCACCATGTTGCTAAAATGAGCATTAGCATTTAATCCAGTGCAATTCCAGCAATTTTATAAGCAAATACATTTATGAAAATTGCAAAAGGAATTCCTCTGCCTCCCAAAATAATTGTGGCAGTGCCTAAAAATGCAATGTATTTATTGGGCTTAATCCCACATTTTTCTAAAATCATATGGATGCCCAATTAAATCATTTTCCCTCTCTGTTATTAATTAAAAGGGGAAAACAGAAAAAGGAAAAAGGAGCAGAACACTTACCTGTCACTGGGCCGAACCGGCCCAGCCCACCCCTGTCGCCTACCTGCTCCCGCCTCGGTGTCGAGCACGCCATGGCCAGGAGCTCGCCGCCCCGGCCACTGGCTGCCACGGCAACGGGGGCAGGTGAGCCGGATAAGGCCGCGCGCTCTTCCATTCCCCATGGTCGCCCTCGCCATTCCCCTCCTCCCTCACTCGCTCCGCTCCCTCCTTCCTCTCTCTGTCCGAGCACCACTGCCGACGTGCCGCTGCCGCCGTCGCGGCTACCGGCGTCGATCTGCTCCTCTGCCGGGTCCAGCGGAATCGCCGACGTCCGCCTCTTCTTCCCAGCCCAAGAACTCGAGCTTGGCGGCTCTGGATCGCCCGAAACCTGCCGTCTTCCACCACGGATCACAGGAGCTCGCTGGCGTCGATCCACTTCACGGCAGCTCCTAAACATCTCGCGGGCCAACTTGCGCCGCTCGGTGAGCGTTTCCCTTCTCCCCTGGCCTCTTTAGCTACTCGCGCGCGCTAGAACAACAGCTCCGACCCGAGTGCCGCCGCCGCCATTGCTCGACGCCGGCGCGCCTAACGGCCATTTCGGTCGCCCCGATACCGTAGATCGACGCAACAGCGAGTAGCCGTTCGAACGCCGTCGAAATCACGCGAAACTATGCCCTGTAGAGGAAACCCGAGCGTCTCCGGCGATCGCCGTCGTGGCTGGAGCTCGCCGGCGTGTTTTCCGGCGACGCGCTGACCTGGCCGGGCGCGGGACCCACCCAGTGACACTGCCAGTGGGTCCCAGGCCGCTGTTTGACCGCGTTGACCACGGTCAACGCGGGTTACTGTTCCCCTTTGACATTGTCCATTGGGGCCCGCGCGGTTAATTAGAAAAATTGGTTTTTAAAATAAATCTAATTAATTTACAGACACTGACATGTGGGGTCCACCCCCTAAATTAACTTTGTTAGTTTAATTTAATCGCTGTTATAACCTCTGAGGCTGACAGGTGGGTCCCACCTGCCTGTTTGACCAGTCACCTGGTCAGCCGACTGCTGACGCAGTGCTGAAACCAGCATGACGTCATTTTCCTAATTAGGCAATTCTGTTAATTTAAATAATTTCAGAAAATGCTTAAAACTTGTTTTATTCGTAGAAATTAAACCGTAGCTCGGATCGAAAAACTTTCTACATGAAAGTTGATCAGAAAAACGAGACGAATCCGAATGCGCGGTCAAAATGCTTAACCGACACTCCTAACTACCTGTACATGGATCCGGCCCCTCCGGTTCAGTATACCGAAATCAGCCTAAACTCCGGGAAAATATCCCAGATATATTCCCGCCTCGTTTGCGACATATAGCAATGCATTAAGGCACCACTAACATTGTTTCTTCCCCCTCTTCTTCTCCGATAGCCTCCGAGACCGACGCAGCTCAGGAGACCGACGACATCTCTGACGATCCCTCCTTTGCCGCAGAGCATCCAGGCAAGCAACCCCCCTTGGCGCATGCCTATATAACCTATTCTCTCTCCCTTCTGCTTGCATTAGAATTTGATACTGCTATTGTTTTATCCTATTCTGATGCATATCCTGTCCTTGTAACTGTTATTGATACCTGCCTGTTATCCAAAATGCCTAGTATAGGTTGGATGGTAAACCATCTGTGGCCCCTCTTCCTTGCTGTAGTTGCCCCGCTTTAGTACCTGTGCCCGATCGATGTGATCGAACGGGATGAGACCAGCACTACACCTCACACCCCTATGTTGCTTGACTCTGCAGAGCTACCGTCGAGTGCCGAGGGTGATACCTCTTATCTCACTCCCGATGTGGGCTCTGTAGTACGGCTAGTCGGAATTGTGATACCGAGGGTGATTCCTCTTTCACCACCTCCGATTAAGCTTCTGTCGAGCAACCCCGCAAGAGTGAATACCATCGAGGGTGATTCCTCCGGGTTCACCTTGATGGGTACGTCGAGTGGGAATCCAACGAGGGTGATTCCTCGGATTCCTTCTTGATGTTTTGGACACACAGTTACTATGACTTTACTACTGTTACTTAATAAGTCGGGTCGGCCCCGAGGGGGTACCCACGAGAGATATGTTGTCGGGTTGACCATGAGGGTGCCCGAGAGATGAATACGTGGCACGGCCGGGCATTCTTAGCCCTTGCCGTAAGTCCATGAGACGGGGCGAATGGGTCAGAGGATCGTGAGTCTCTGCTCGTTACTGCGCGCTCCAAATGCACTAATGGGTTAGGATATGTGATCTGAGTAGGCCTCTGGCCTTTTCGCACTAACCAGCACATGGGAATAATATGGGTACTCGGCGTCGTGGTATCAACCGAAGTTCTTCAGATGTCAGCAATTGAGCGGCGCGCACCGGGTTGGACTGGTAACGCCCGCGCTTGTATTAAGGGGGCTAGGTCTGCTCCCAGCCGCCCACGCAATGCGCAGGAGTGCAAAGGGCGATGGGCCCAAGACCCCTTCGCATTTAGGATGTAGACCGGCGTGCTGGCCTCTCTGTTGAGCCTAGGTAGGGCTACGACGTGTCGATAGTCCGAGGTCGGGCATCGACTGAGCAAGTGTGTCCGGCCTGAGTCATCGAGCGTGTTGGGTAAGTTGGTGCACCCCTGCAGGGAAGTATATCTATTCGAATAGCCGTGTCCACGGTAACAGGACGCTCGGAAAATATCCCGATCTTTTACAACTAGAAATGGGTTGAATATGTTAGCACCGAGATTGCTTTCTCGCAGGGAGTCGAGGAAGGATCTCTGGGCGTTGTTGCTACTTGTTGCTACTATTATATTTATGTACTAATCTGCACTCTTCTAATGCTACAAGACCCTGAAGATGCTAGTCTTCGATAGGCTAGGCTTTTCCCTTCTATTCTGGCATTTCTGCAAATCAGTCCACATATACAGCCTTCCTTTGATAATGTTGCATATTTAGAATAGATCTGATGTCAGTCTTGCTGAGTACTTTGGATGAGTACTCACGGTTGCTTTGCTTCCCTTTTTCCCCATACACAATTGATGCAACCAGACGACGGAGCCCCGGAGCCAGCTGCCCCAGCAGCCGACGACGACTACTACCACTACTACCCCTCCGGATAATACTACTACGAGGAGCCCTCCGACGACCAGGAGTAGTTAGGAGGCACCCAGGCAGGAGGCCTGCGCCTTTCGATCAAGTGTTTTTATTTTGCCCCGCCATCTTAAAGGCCTATCTGTTTAACTTTGTGTCTGTACTCAGATACTTGATGCTTCTGCTGATGCTTGTATGACTCAAGCTTATGTATTCGAGCCCTCGAGGCCCCTGGCTTGTAATATAAAGCTTGTATGACTTTTATTTATGTTTAGAGTTGTGCTGTGATATCTTCAAGTGAGTCCTTAGGCTTGATCGTGTGCATTTGCGTGTATGATTAGTGCACGATTAAGCCGGGGGCGTCACAAGTTGTTATCAGAGCCGACTGCCTGTTGGAACCCCCTTTCCAACTCCTTGGCCGAAGTTAAGTCTAGAATTTACAAAATGATTTTACTAACATGGTTGTGTGGCTTACGGGCCCACGTCGCCAATGGGTGGTATTAGGATCTTTTATTCCTCACCTATACGCTGGGACTCTGATCTCTCTTCCTTTCAGGTTAAATGATTTTGCTAACTTTGACACTAGGTTCTCGTAATCACATCCACCCGGAGACCGGATTGTCTGCAGTTGTTTCTTGCATACCTGATACATGATTCAATCACTGTCATTTGACACTTTTGATAACAGCAATGCCATCCTTGCCCTCCTTCCAATACATACTTGGTCATGTTTTGACTATACCTTGTCTCCTTATCACATTTTCCTTTCCAGTTGTCTGTTTAACCTTTCAAATAAATTAATATGATCTAAGCGGTGATAAATCCCTGCTTATGTAAACACCTCGGTGTACAACTCAGTCAGAAAAACCCTACTACAATTGTTGTTAACCCAGAACGAGTTCAGGCTATTCTTGACTGGACTCCTCCGAAGAATGTTAAGCAAGTCAGAAGTTTTCTCGGTCTTGCAAGTTATTGTCATCGCTTTGTCGAGAACTTCTCAAAGATTGCCAAGCCTCTGACTAATCTGCTTCACAAAGGCGTAAAGTTTGAGTGGACAGATAAATGCCAGGAAAGTTTCCAGACACTCAAGGACAAGCTCACCTCTGCTCCAGTGCTTGCTCCTCCGGATTCTTGCAAGGATTTCATGATTTATTGTGACGCTTCTCGTCAGGGATTAGGCTGTGTCCTAATGCAAGAGCGCAGAGTAATTGCTTATGCCTCGCGACAGTTGCGTCCTCACGAAGAGAATTACCAAATGCATGATCTCGAACTTGCTGCTGTGATTTATGCATTGAAGCTGTGGCGCCATTAACTTCTTGGTAATCGATGTGAGATATATACTGATCACCAAAGTCTGGAGTATTTGTTTACTCAGCCGGATCTCAATCTCCGCCAACAGCGATGGTTGGAAACGATTACGGACTATGACTGTGGTATTTCATATACCCCTGGCAAGGCTAATGTGATGGCTGATGCCTTGAGCCGCAAGTCCTACTGCAACAACCTCATGGTTCAGCGAGCTCAACCTCGTCTGTATGAAGAATTGCGCCAGCTGAACCTCTGCATTGTTCCACTGGGTTCTCTTAATACCCTTGCTATATAGCCAGATCTTCTGAATGGTATTAAGCGTGCACAAGCTAAAGATGCTGACGTTGATCTGATGAAAAGAGATCTTCACCTTGAAAAGTACAGGGATTTCTCGCTTGCTGAAGATGGAACCTTGTATTTCAAAGACCGCATTGTGGTACCTCGGTTCGAATTGATGACTGACAAGGTTATGAAGGAGGCACATGATACACCATTGTTTATTCATCCGGGTAGCACCAAGATGTATCGTGATCTCCGACAAAGGTACTGGTGGTCTAGAATGAAGCAGGATATTGCTCGATATGTTGCTGAATGTGACGTTTGTCGTCGCGTGAAAGCAGAACATCAGAAGCCTGCTGGAGTTCTGCAACCGCTCCCTATTCCTTTATGGAAATGGGATAAGGTTCAAATGGATCTCATTACTGGCCTTCCCAAGTCACAGAAAGGTCACGATGCTATTCTTGTCATCGTTGACCAACTCTCCAAAGTTGCACACTTTCTGCCATCAAGGAGACGATCACTGCTAGTCAGTTGGCAGATCTGTATATCTCCAGAATTGTATCACTCCACGGTATTCCGAAGGAGATCAGTTCAGACCGTGGCAGCCTCTTCACCTCACACTTCTGGAATAGTTTCCAACAAGCCATGGGAACTCATATTACTTGGAGTTCAGCTTATCACCCCCAGTCCCAAGGCCAAGTCGAACGGGTTAATCAAGTGCTGGAAGATATGCTGCGAGCTTGTGTTATTTCTTTTGGCAAGAAGTGGGAAGAATCTCTCCCGTATGCCGAATTCTCTTACAACAACAGCTATCAAGCAAGTTTGAAAATGACCCCCTTCGAACTGTTATATGGACGTAAGTGTCAGACCCCTTTGAATTGGTCAGAAACAGGGGAACGACCGCTCGTGGGTCCGGATATTATTCAACACGCAGAAGAGTAAGTCCATGTTGTTTGCGAAAATCTCAAGGCGGCCCAGGACCGCTAGAAGAGCAACTATGATCGCAGACGATGGGGATTGACCTATCAACCTGGTGATCAAGCTTATCTGCGTGTCACTCCTATGAAGGGCACTCACTACTTTGGAATCAAGGGTAAGTTTGCTCCTCGCTACATCGGCCCCTTCCGCATTCTCGCTAGACGTGGACATGTGGCTTATAAATTGGAGTTGCCCCCGCAATTCTCTCATATCCACGATGTCTTCCACGTATCGCAACTTGGCCGTTGCTTTAAGGAATCTCTGCACCGAGCTGTTGATCATGAGATGCTTGATTTGCAAGATGATCTATCTTATAAGAAGCATCCAATCCGCATTCTCGATGAAGCTGAACGTCGGACCCGCCAGAAGACTACTAAATTCCTGAAAGTGCAGTGGTCAAATCATACTGAAGGTGAAGCCACTTGGGAACGCGAGGATCGTCTTCGGGAGGAATACCCCGATTTGTTTCCTTCTACCTCCTAAATTCTCGGGACGAGAATTTCTTTTAGAGGAGGAGAATTGTAACACCCCTATGTAATGAGCTACAGTAATCCACTATAATAATGCCAAGTCATCTGAGATTTGCATTGATAATCAATGTGGATTAATATCTCATTTCAAATTCTGCCACTGAATTCAAATTCAAATGCAATTGAAATTTGGAGTTGCACAAAAGTTGCTGGAAAAATGTTCATCATTTAACAGAAATTCCAAAAATATTTGATGTTCAGGAAAACAACATCACGATGTTGCTAAAATGAGCATTAGCATTTAATCCAGTGCAATTCCAGCAATTTTACAAGCAAATACATTTATGAAAATTGCAAAAGGAATTCCTCTACCTCCCAAAATAATTGTGGCAGTGCCTAAAAATGCAATGTATTTATTGGGCTTAATCCCACAATTTTTTAAAATCATATGGATGCCCAATTAAATCATTTTCCCTCTCTGTTATTAATTAAAAGGGGAAAATAGAAAAAGGGAAAAGGAGCAGAACACTTACCTGTCACTGGGCCAAACCGGCCCAGCCCACCCCTATCACCTACCTGCTCCCGCCTCGGTGTCGAGCACGCCATGGCCAAGAGCTCGCCGCCCCGGCCACTGGCTGCCACGGCGACGGGGGCAGGTGAGCCGGATAAGGTCGCGCACTCTTCCATTCCCCCTGGTCGCCCTCGCCATTCCCCTCCTCCCTCACTCGCTCGGCTCCCTCCTTCCTCTCTCTGTCCGAGCACCACTGTCGACGTGCCACTGCCGCCGTCGCGGCTACCGGCGTCGATCTGCTCCTCCGCCGGGTCCAGCTGAATCGCCGACGTCCGCCTCTTCTTCCCAGCCCAAGAACTCGAGCTTGGCGGCGCTGCATCGCCTGAAACCTGCCGTCTTCCACCTCGGATCACAGGAACTCGCTGGCGTCGATCCACTGCACGGCAGCTCCTAAACCTCTCGCGGGCCAACTTGCGCCGCTCGGTGAGCATTTCCCTTCTCCCCTGGCCCCTTTAGCTACTCGCACGCGCGCTAGAACGACGGCTCTGACCCGAGCGCCGCCGCCGCCATTGCTCGACGCCGGCACGCCTAACGGCCATTTCCGGTCGCCCCGATACCGTAGATCGACGCAGCAGCAAGTAGCCGTTCGAACGCCGTCGAAATCACGCGAAACTATGCCCTGTAGAGGAAACCTGAGCGTCTCCGGCGATCGCCGGCGTGTTTTCCGGCGACGCGCTGACCTGGCCGGGCGCGGGACCCACCCAGTGACACTGCCAGTGGGTCCCAGGCCGCTGTTTGACCGCGTTGACCACGGTCAACGCGGGTTACTGTTCCCCTCTGACACTGTCCAGTGGGGCCCGCGCGGTTAATTAGAAAAACTGGTTTTTAAAATAAATCTAATTAATTTACAGACACTGACATGTGGGGTCCACCCCCTAAATTAACTTTGTTAGTTTAATTTAATCGCTGTTATAACCTCTGAGGCTGACAGGTGGGTCCCACCTGCCTGTTTGACCAGTCAGCTGGTCAGCCGACTGCTGACGCAGTGCTGAAACTAGCATGACGTCATTTTCCTAATTAGGCAATTCTGTTAATTTAAATAATTTCAGAAAATGCTTAAAACTTGTTTAATTCGTAGAAATTAAACCGTAGCTCGGATCAAAAAACTTTCTACATGAAAGTTGATCAGAAAAACGAGATGAATCCGAATACGCGGTCAAAATGCTTGACCGACACTCCTAACTACCTGTACATGGATCCGCCCCCTCCGGTTCAGTATACCGAAATCAGCCTAAACTCCGGGAAAATATCCTAGATATTTTCCCGCCTCATCTGCGACATATAGCAATGCATTAAGGCACCACTAACATTGTTTCTTCCCCCTCTTCTTCTCTGATAGCCTCCAAGACCGACGCAGCTCAGGAGACCGACGACATCTCTGACGATCCCTCCTTTGCCGCAGAGCATCCAGGCTAGCAACCCCCCTTGGCGCATGCCTATATCACCTATTCTCTCTCCCTCCTGCTTGCATTAGAATTTGCTACTGCTATTATTTTATCCTATTCTGATGCATAGCCTGTCCTTGTAACTGTTATTGATACCTGCCTGTTATCCAAAATGCCTAGTATAGGTTGGATGGTAAACCATCTGTGGCCCCTCTTCCTTGCTGTAGTTGCCCCGCTTTAGTACCTGTGCCCGATCGATGTGATAGAACGGGATGGGACCAGCACTACACTTCACACCCCTAAGTTGCTCGACTCTGCAGAGCTACCGTCGAGTGCCGAGGGTGATACCTCTTATCTCACTCCCGATGTGGGCTCTGTAGTACGGCTAGTCGGATGTGTGATACCGAGGGTGATTCCTCTTTCACCACCTCCGATTAAGCTTCTGTCGAGCAACCCCGCAAGAGTGAATACCATCGAGGGTGATTCCTCCGGGTTCACCTTGATGGGTACATCGAGTGGGAATCCAACGAGGGTGATTCCTCAAATTCCTTCTTGATGTTTTGGACACATGGTTACTATGACTTTACTACTGTTACTTAATAAGTCGGGTCGGCCCCGAGGGGGTACCCGCGAGAGATATGTTGTCGGGTTGACCATGAGGGTGCCCGAGAGATGAATACATGGCACGGTCGGGCATTCTTAGCCCTTGCCGTAAGTCCACGAGACGGGGCGACGGGGTTACAGGATCGTGAGTCTCTGCTCGTTACCGCGCGCTCCAAATGCACTAATGGGTTAGGATATGTGATCTGAGTAGGCCTCTGGCCTTTTCGCACTAACCAACACGTGGGAATAATATGTGTACTCGGCGTCGTGGTATCAGCGGAAGTTCTTCAGATGTCAGCGATTGAGCGGCGCGCGCCGGGTTGGACTGGTAACGCCCGCGCTTGTATTAATGAGGCTAGGTCTGCTCCCGGCTGCCCACGCAACGCGCAGGAGTGCAAAGGGCGATGGGCCCAAGACCCCTTCGCATTTAGGAAGTAGACCGGCGTGCTGGCCTCTCTGTTGAGCCTAGGTAGGGCTACGACGTGTCGATAGTCCGAGGCCGGGCATCGACTGAGCAAGTGTGTCCGGCCAGAGTCATCGAGCGTGTTGGGTAAGTTGGTGCACCCCTGCAGGGAAGTATATCTATTCGAATAGCCGTGTCCACGGTAACAGGACGCTCGGAAAATATCCCGATCTTTTACAACTAGAAATGGGTTGAATATGTTAGCTCCGAGATTGCTTTCTCGCAGGGAGTCGAGGAAGGATCACTGGGCGTTGTTGCTACTTGTTGCTACTATTATATTTATGTACTAATCTGCACTCTTCTAATGCTGCAAGACCCTGAAGATGCTAGTCTTCGATAGGCTAGGCTTTTCCCTTCTATTCTGGCATTTCTGCAAATTAGTCCACATATACAGCCTTCCTTTGATAATGTTGCATATTTAGAATAGATCTGATGTCAGTCTTGCTGAGTACTTTGGATGAGTACTCACGGTTGCTTTGCTTCCCTTTTTGCCCATACACAATTGATGCAACCAGACGACGGAGCCCCGGAGCCAGCTGCCCCAGCAGCCGACGACGACTGCTACCACTACTACCCCTCCGGATACTACTACTACGAGGAGCCCTCCGACGACCAGGAGTAGTTAGGAGGCACCCAGGCAGGAGGCCTGCGCCTTTCGATCCAGTGTTTTTATTTTGCCCCGCCTTCTTAAAGGCCTATCTGTTTAACTTTGTGTCTGTACTTAGATACCTGATGCTTCCGCTGATGCTTGTATGACTCAAGCTTATGTATTCGAGCCCTCGAGGCCCCTGGCTTGTAATATAAAGCTTGTATGACTTTTATTTATGTTTAGAGTTGTGTTGTGATATCTTCAAGTGAGTCCTTAGGCTTGATCGTGTGCATTTGCGTGTATGATTAGTGCACGATTAAGCCCGGGGCGTCACAGTTACGAGGTAACCCCGAAATGGTAAGTTGGTCCAAGGGACCCCTGCAACATTTCACGCACACATCATGCCTGGTAGTATCAAGATCATGTTCATGCATTAAACTTGCTTAAATGCCTTGTTATTGTTTGTCGTATTTGCTTGGGTTGCTGTGAGCTTGCGAGTACATTCAAAGTACTCACCTGGTTTATCATGCCAGATGCAGGAGAAGCCGTGCAAGGAGTTGATGTCGAGCAGTATGTCGTGAACTAGGCCGTGTCCTAGCAGTGTCCCTGTGGAGTGGAGTTCCGCTACTTCGTCGTTCCGCTGCCGCGTAGTAGTTTCTGTCTCATCGAGGCCCCTGAGATGTCTATAAAATAATGTACATAAGTGCAGCCGCACCGTGTGTGCCGCTTGGCCTCGCTTATCTTTTAATATCTGAACCTTTGTACCCGCTAGAGATCAATAAAGCGGTTGTTTTTCTGTACCAAGTTGTTGTGTGTTGGCAGAAGACTTGATCTCTGGGCTAGCAATGCAAGGTAAACCGGTTGCTCTGAGCCGGGTTGCCACACAAGCGCTGCTATCTCGCACATCGGTACCACCTCCAGCATTGGATCGAGCACCGACACCTGCTCCGACGGCACTGGCTCTAGCACTGACAGTGGCAGCAGCTCAGTTTGATCCACCAGAGGATTGGGCACCGACCGCGTCAGCGGATCAGGCTGATCTACCGAAGGATCGGGTACCAGCGCCGACACCGGCACCAGCTCCACAAGGAGCACCATCTCTGGCAGCAGCAGCGGCACTACCAGTTGCATCGCCACGGGCACCAGCAACGGCTTCGGCACCTGCACCAACACTTGAACTTGCACTTGCATCTGCTCCGGCCCGTGCAGCGGCAACGTAACCAGCACTTGCTCCGGCAATAGACTGGGCTGCAGTTCGCACTGCATATACCAAAGTCCTTACAAAAACCGACATCTCCACCTTCTTGGTAAGCATTGGCAGCCCAAGTGTTTCGTTCTTTTTTCTTTCCATGTTGTTTCACATGATTCCCTGTGTTGATCTAAATGTTTGTGTATGTCTTCTTGTTTGCAAACAAAAAATTCCTAGAGCAACGAGGGAGTCCTTCAAAATCCGGGCGACCGTGGCCAAGTTTCTCTTACCATGCACAACCTTGGTGTGAATGAACCTGCACAATATACCATAAGTAGAAAGGATGGTCGCATGATGATTGATGCTAAAGGATGGTCAAGGTTCAAAACTCGATCAAATCTTGTGGTTGGGGATGATGTCAAAATCGAACTTTCTCGGCAAGGAGAGCTAGTCATAATCAACGTTGAAATTCTTCAGTAGCAGCACGCAACTGCCGAACTGATCTATCCTCTGTAATATGGCATGGTGAAACAAGTGTCCTGTGTGTATAAGTAGTACTACAGTAGTATTTATCACGTAGGACATCATGAAAGAATTGCAACTCTGATTGCTGGTTAGGAACTGTCGTTCGATTTCATTCTAACAGCTGTCGTGCTTTATTTAATTTTCTATATTCACCTTGCGACAGCATCTAAAACCAGCGCCGTACCGATCGCATGCAATATTTTGCGCTGAGTTAGAACACATGGGCCCCCAAACATGCAGGCCCACCGGCCTGTGGCCCAAAGTCCAGACCCGTCAGCCTATCTGAGTATTTTATTCTCATCCGAACCTCATATTATGTATATATATTCCCCCTGATTTTTCTTACGTATAAAGTTGTGATTTAAAAGTTTTTTATATTTCTTTACAGAGGGAGTATCTCTGTATCAAAAACATATTTATGTGTAACTAGTTACTCCCGCCTTTCTACTTCCTTTCGCTGATATGCGGGGCATCCAGCAACGGGTTCCATGTGCCATGCTCCAAATTAGAGTGCACAACTGCACGGTAGACTCATCCCCGTCATAGCGCCATAGTAAATGCCCAATGAGCCGTCAAATCACAAAACCCCACCTTTTCAGCAGTAGCAGTAAGCTGGACAGACGAAGCAGCAATATTTCACTCGGCCTGAATCCCCTTCTCCCTCGTCTGCTTGTTTAGAGAAAACCACCTCTCGGTGATTGCTTAGGGTTTTCCCATGGAGAACCAGGTACGAATTCTTCATCCATCCTTGATAAATCTTAGTCCCTTGGTCGCCGGTAATCCTAGGATGGCAACCGCCGCCGTTGATGCATTTTTCTTCCTTGCAGTGCCCAAAGTGCGAGGACCCTACAGGTTTCTGCACCCTTGGCGAGATGCCAGACTTGTTCCTTCTCATCCTAACACGGGATTTTAAAAAGTGCACAGTATGTTCCTAGAATCCTATTTTCTATCCGGGAGCGTTGGGGTTTTTGAACATGCTGTCGACTAATTTGGAAATTTGGATTGCTATATTTGGATAAAAGGTACTAGTACCATGGTCAACACTGACGTGAAAGAGGAAATTATTTTTAGATTTGGATAGTGAATAAATTGTGTTCTCATATTATTTTTCCTGCAGTGCATCCCTTGCTCTGCCAGAACACATGTACTCAAGAAGGTCGGCCTTGCCATAACTGAATACACCAGTTTAATGGTCACATTGGAGACACGCCATGGATATAAGTTCACAGTTGGGTTCATTAACCAAGAAGATCGCTCCTTTTTTTATGGCCGAACTTGGATAAACTTTCTCAAGTGTTACGGACTAAAAGTTGGCACACGAATGTTGATAGAAATAGCAGAACCTGGTCTCATCTTCCCATGTGACCTTCCACCCCGACGTCGTTCCAGTAGTTCATCCATGTTAGTTTTGTATCTGGTTCTTGCATGTTGCCTCGATTACTTCTTAATCCACCTGTTCTGTCTAACTAATCACAATTTGATTTTAGAAGTAGCAACAATTTGTGATTGCCTTCTCTCACGAAGATGCTACTTCTAACTAATATTTCTTATAATTGGTGGCACGCGTAGGTTATTACAAAGTGTAGGACACTACTTGTTTGTTATTTGATAAGAACTCGACTGTTACTGATAGCATTGAACTTGACTGGGACGACATCCACCATTTCCTACACTTTATTGATCGGCTTGAGGGCCTTGTGGGGCGTTTCAATGGTGGAAGGCCACGTGGGATATGTGTCCCACTGGTGCACACATTGAACAGGTCGAACCGTGTCAAGAAACTAATGGTACGAGCTGTTTTCTGTTATATATGTTGTTCATAAACTCTTGCTTATACACAGTTTTACAGCTGTGATCTTCTTGAAACAGAAACTGCCCAGTTTTATTGTTCCTATACAGATGCCTGACCATGGTCGGGTCAGACTTGCGCTTGGTCACATCATGATGTTTATGTCGACCTACTCCATTTCCCTTAGAGGTGAAAAGATACTTATTCATGGGTGGTCCCAAATCATGAAGGCCCGTCGATCTTGGAGAATAGGACAGAAGGTTATGTTCATGCTTTTCCATGGCTCTGAAGTGAATATCCTGTTTATTGACTACATTGCGAGATGAAGCCACTTTCAGAAAGTTGTGGATGCGCGGGGTGGCACCTGGGCCTTGTCCTGTGGCTTGGTGGCCTCACCCTTGGTTAACTGTAGGCAAAGTAGCACTGTTCGAGGCGTGCTTTGTACGGTTGAGCCTGTATAAGTACTCTTACTACTTTCAGCTATGGTTGTTAAGTGCTCCTGCTGCTTTCAGTTAAGGTTGTTTAAGTACTCTTGCTGCTTTTATAGTCTGTCGTGTTTCTTCAGTCTTGTCTTCCTCCAGCCGCCAAAACCAAACCAGCGCCGGCGGGGCTGCCTGCTCCCGCCTCCCACGGCTGGCTGCGCCTCAACATGGTCAACAAACGAGAGGAATCGGGAGAGGACTGTACGTGGAGAGGATGACAGTAGGGACCCACCATGTCCATGGCCGTACGCAAGCAAGTTCCTCATTGTTATATACAAGCAAAAAATAAAATGCTTACTCCTAGTGGTTTGCTGACATCTGGGACCCACGACATTGTCAGCGTATAGTCAATAGACAAGAGAACTGCACAAGAGCGGCTGACACCTGGGACGTAGCTGCACGAGTAGTTTTTTTGTTATTGTTGAGACGGAGTAGGGTTTGAACTGGGCTGTGGCCCGTCTAGCCCAGGCTTTTATTTTACGTTCACCACATGACCTGCCGAGCTATTTTTTCTTTGTGAAAATGGCTAGCCCAGTTTATTTTTTCTAAAGAATAGCCAATCCAGGCCAACCCAACCCAGGCCAACTTATTTTTCTCCACCCTGCTGGGCTGCAAATCTTTCAAGACAGCTGCAAATCTTAAAAGTAATATGAAATAAGCTGTGAATATAAAAGACACACGACAAATTGGCAATTACTTTCAAATTTCTGAATTTTTCACATTTTCATATTTCCAATTTCATTAGATTTTAACCTAATTTAAATATATTTTGAAAGTACTTTAAATCTGGCTTGACATTTCGGTATTAAAAATGGTTTGGACCCCACCAAAATATGCGAAATTTCGTTTAAATTTTTAACCCTGATCCTGTCCAACAAAAAGAAAATGGACTGCAATAAATTGCATAAGAATTTGCAAATGAGCTGTAAATTATTAAAAAAAATAGCAAATGGGCTGACTTGTGGGCCTATTAGTCAACAAACGATTCTAGCAGAAGTGACCGTTGGATGTAAATCCAACGGCCATCGTGCTTCTTCAATCTCTGATCTTCTTGCTCGAGCTGACAAATCCAGCGTTGAAGGGACCGCCTGCTCCCACCCCTGTGGCCGGCTATGCTGCCGCGCAGGCCTCACCACCCCCTCCTACTCCCACCGCTGGCCAGGCCATCCCTCTACTCACCCACATCCCTCCACTGTTGTGGCTTCGCCGCCTCCGGGTCATTCCCTTCCTGGGTCTCGCCGTCGTGCACCGCGTTGGTGTTCTTGGCGCGGCATGGTCAACGTTGTCAACAAACGATAATATCGGAAGAGGGATGTACGTGGAGAGGCTCATAGTAGGGACCCACATGGTCCATGGCCGCACGCAAGCAAGTGCCTCCTTATTACGCGAAAAAAAGGAATCCCCCCCTGACAGCTAGGACCCACCAGCTATATCTTCGCACGGAAGGAAGTGCCTCCTTATTAAGCGAAAAATAACGATTGCTCCCCATGACAACTGGGGCCCACCATATTTGGAGGCTGACTTGTGGCCCTACTGAGTTGACACTTACGCAGGGCTTTGTCAACTTAGTCAACAAACGATTCTATCAGCAGTCACCGTTGGATGATAATCCAACGGTCGTGCTGCTTCTTCAACCTCTGATTTTCTTGCTCCAGCCGCCCAAACCAGCGCCGGCAGGACCGCGTGCTCCTGTCTCCCGTGGCCGGCTGTGCTGCCGCGCAGGCCTCACCGCCCCCTCCTACTCCCACCGCTGGCCAGGCCATCCCTCTACTCACCCACACCCCTTGTTATTCTGCGGCGACGACAGCCTCACACCGCAGCCGAACCAGTCAACCCTCGTACTCCCCTTCGCGTCTTCCCTGGCTCCGCGTCGTTCCCTTCCTGGGCCTCGCCATCGTCCACCGCCTGGGTGCTGTCCACGCGACGTGGTCAACATGGTCAACGAACGACAGCCATCAAAAGAGGACTGTACGCGGTGAGGCTGACAGCTGGACCCACCAGCTAAATCTTTGCACACAAGGAAGTGCCTCCTTATTACGCGCAAAAAAATGAATCATCCCCCTGACAGCTCAGACCCGCCATCTATATTTCGCACGCAAGGAAGTGCCTCCTTATCCTCCCTGACAGCTGGGACCCACCCGGTCGAAGCGTACGTAGCGTTGTCATTCTAGTCGCAAACGTGTACGTACATACTGGTCCATCGGTCTGTCTGCCATGATCAACCATGGCCGAGTAAGGAGCGGTAGCAGTTCAGGCAGTCCCATCTAAATCGTGTACACATACGTACAGGCATGCTGCAAAAAAGATGGCCACGTACGTACATAAGGGTGTGGTCTCGAACGCGTACAGCGATGGCGTCCTATTCATCGGCAGCCAACCGGCTGGGTCGGAACGGAGAAACAACGTCGTGCTCATCGGGAGGCAACCGACTGGGTCGGAATGCGTCTTGTTCAACGGGAGCCAACAGGCTTGGACGGAATAGCCGAAACGGGGTCTGGCGTATCGCAGAACGGTGGAAACGGACTTTTGCTCGACTGCCTAGGGTCAAAACGGGATCCTGTTCATCGGGAGGGGTTTGGCGTACCGCAAACCAGAGGAAACGGACTTCTCTCCAACCGCCTACGGTCGAAACAGGGTCCTGTTGATTGGGAGGGGTCTGGCGTACCGCAAAACAGAGGAAACAGACTTCTCTTCGAGCGTCTACGGTCGAAACGGGGTCCTGTTCATCGGGAGGGGTGTGGCGTACCGCAAAACGGGACTCCACGAGCTACTGTTCATCCACCGTCGACTTCCTCCAGCCTCCACCTGCTACTGTTCATCCACCATCGACTTCCTCCAACCTCCACCTACCACTGTTCATCCACGGGCCACTGTTCATCCAGCTTCCACCGGCTACTGTTGAACCAGCCTCCACGGGGTCCTGTTCGTCCACCCCCAACCGGCTGGGGTGTGTGGCGGCCTCCTCGGGGTCCTGTTCATTCAGCGACAACCGCCTACTTCCATGGGGTCGTGTTCATCCAGCGGCAACTGCCTACACACGGCCGGGGTCCAGTTCATCCAACCCCCACCGGGAACTGTTCATCCACAGCCAACCAACCGGCTAGGTCAACTCACCATGTCTCGACTCGTTCTACGTATCGCGCGCACGGCAGCAATGGGCACTGTTCATCGGGAGGCAACCCAACACACCGGGTGGCTACGTCTCGCATGGGGGCTCGATCGGCTTCAGTATAAGTAGCAGCAGCGATTGATCGCTAGGGTTCAATTAGCAGCACCAGCGAAGGAATCGCTCGGGTTCAGTTGGCAGCGAAGGGATCGATTGGCTTCAGTACGTAGTGGGATCGATCGATCGCTCGGGTTCAGTAAGCGAACACCTCGCCCAGGTTCAGTTAGCGAGTGCCTCGCACAATCGCGCGTACGAGAGAAACGTGCAAACCACTGCATCGCTCGGCCCCGACCACCCACCGTAACCAGGAACTCCGCGAAAATTTCCTTGCCCTTACTTCTACCATGATTTTTTATGTCATGGATGGCCCAAAGAATGTCATGCAGGTGCGTCCCGGCCCGCCCAGGACGAAAGGCCCATTTTCTGTCTTGATTTTTTGTCATAGAAGTAGGAGCCCACCACATCTATGATGATACGTGTTTTTGTCACAATTATCGTCATAGAAGTGTCATAACCATGACAGAAAAAAATTCGTTCGGGCCATAATGTCACGGATGTGTCTTTTTTTTGTAGTGATTATTGACTCTTGCATAATAGTAAATACATAAAGTACAAGATAGGCCCTTCGCAGAGGGAAGTAGAGGTTGTCATGCAGTTTTTGTTTTTGGATGTGCAAGCTCTTAATGTAAAGGAACATCACTTTATATTGCCTCTTGTGATAGCAACCTTTATTATGCAGTCTGTCGCTTTTATTTCTTCACCATCACATGATCATACAAAGCTTACTTTCCCTTACAATAAAAGATCATACATATTTAGGAGCAATTTTTATTGCCTTTGCACCGATGACAACTTACTTGAAGGATCTTATTCAATCCATAGGTAGATATAGTGGACTCTCATGACATGAAACTGGGTTTAATGGTTTTTGGATGCACAAGTAGTATCTCTACTTAGTGTGGAATTTTTGGCTAGAAAAAGATAGTGAGCAAGCACCACATGTTAGAGGATCCATGACAATATAACTTCTATGTGAATATAAGAAACCATAATTCATTACGTTGTCTTCCTTGTCCAACGTCAACTAGTTGACATAGAGTATTTAATGGGGGCTCACAATCATAAAAGATATCCAAGATAGTATATTTATATGTGATACCTCTCTATCTTTATTAATTTTCATGTATTGCAACAATGACCATTGCTATGTTTGTCAACTTCCAACAAATATTATCAATTATACTTCTTTTATGTGAAGTCATCACTCCCCATGGGATTGGCATATGATCTTTTTATTCTTTTTATTCTTTTCATCTCTAAGATTGAAACAAGAAAGTAAAACAACTCAACTCAAACTACTCTTTATTATATAACTCTCACACTCAATTACATAGATAGATAGATAGCTAAGCAAACACTTGAAAATAGATCGAACTGAAACTTTATTCTTCTAAATCATGAAATAACTAAGGATCGAACTAAAATAGATAATGATGGTAAAGGTGATGGTGATACGATACCGGGGCACCTCTCCCAAGCTTGGCACAAGCCAAGGGTGGTGCCCATACCCGTGTACTCAACTCTCCTTCTTCAGGGATGATGGTGATGTTGAGGTAGTAGGCTCGTCCTTCATAAGATTAATCAAGATCTCCTTCAAACTCTGAATTTCCCGAAGCACGTGACGAAGAATCTCAGCATTCTTTTGCACTTCGGCCATAATGTGTTTGTTCTCCGGCCCCCAGGAATTCTTCCCTGCATCACTTTCTCTTGGACGGAAGATGTCCCAATTGGAAGGTATGTGCATACGGGGAGTATTTTCAACCCCATAATTATGAACCAAATTATGAAAATTGTTCCGATGCAACCTGTGTAAGGGCCTCCTAGGAGGAAGTCCTTCTTGTACCTCTTGGCCCCCTTGGTTGCTTGTCATCCTTATTGCTTGATGAGGGTTTCGAGTAGTGGAGATGCCAGCCAGAGTGCCCCTCTCAGAAGCCAGAGGGTGGATTTCAAGCGAATCTCCTTCATCTTCTTCCATGCTGACTTCCTCGGCCTCCTCCCTCCTGAGTTCCATCTGCATCAACCAGGCATCGTCTTCCACGTTGTTGGAGGAGGACTACGACATGATGCCTGGAAATCTGGCAGAGAACAACACGAAACAAGAACAAAGGAGAAACTTGCGATATGGTGATGAAAACATCAGGGGGTATATATAATGATTTTTTTCATGCAGGACAAGTAATATGGAAGAAAAATGGAGTCAGGAAAGTCCACGAGGGCGCCACAAGCCTGGTAGGCGCGCCCAGGGGGGTAGGGCGCGCCCCCTGGCTTGTCGCTCCCTCATGCACTTTTCGGACTGTTTATTATTTTCCTAATTTTTCATATATTCCGAAACGAACAAAAAGTACTTTTATGGAACTTTTGGAGTCTGTTCACTTACCGTACCACATACCTACTCCTTTTCAGGGTTCTGGAGCATTTCGGAAGGTTTCCTTTATGTGCTCTTCCGGTGTCATAGTTTGGATAATATTGGTTTCAACATTAATGGGTGTACCTGAGATATATTGTTTAATTCTTTGCCCATTCACTACTCTCGGATTAGTGCCCTCGGCATTGTTGATCTTGATAGCTCCAGAGCGGTAAACTTCCTCGACAATATATGGTCCTTCCCACTTAGAGAGAAGTTTTCTTGCAAAAAATCTTAAACGAGAATTGTATAATAGAACTTGATCACCTACTTTGAATTCCCGTTTTTGAATTATTTTATCATGCCATCTTTTAACCTTTTCTTTAAATAACTTGGTGTCAGTGTAAAAACCGGTAGACCTCGGGGTAGGGGTCCCGAGCTGTGGATCTCGGACAGATGGTAACAGGAACAAGGGAGACAGTATTTACCCAGGTTCGGGCCCTCTTGATGGAGGTAAAACCCTACATCCTGCTCTTGTTTATATTGATGGAGATGTATCGAGTACAAGCTTGATCTACCTCGAGATCGTAAGATGTGTTCTAACCCTAGGGCTAGGTGAATGAGATTGTGTTGAAATCCCCTCTACGGCATAATCCCTTGGCTTATATACACGCCAGCTAGGGCATCTAGGGTTACATGGTCGGTATCTAGGCGTGGAGGCGGCAGGAGAAATCTTGGAGTATACATCAAGTCTTCGGCAGATGTAATCTTGATCACGTCCCATGCGTGCAGGCAGCTTTCGGAGTCCACATGGAGCAGAATGAGGGCCCACCAGCCCGGCCCGAGGACAACGGACAGACTAGGTTAGCACCCCCTAGTCCAGGACATCGTCAGTAGCCCCTGAACTAGTCTTCTAAGCCAAGGACAACCTCCTCGACGTAAACAACCATGGATCCGAAGTCCTCGGGTTGACAGACAAGTTCTCCTCACGAGATTCTTCCCTTTTAGAGGACATCTTGAACAGCTTCTCCAAGGAACAATATCCGTTGACAACGGCCTAGGCGAGCTCACCAACGCCCGAAGAAGCGGGGTTACTTAGCCTCAAAGGCCGGCCGTATAGGTGTGAACAGTGTTTTCTAGCCTGACAACTTTATCAAAGCAGCACTACCCACGACTGGCCAAGCAGTTACTACTTAATCGAATCATGGTTCGAGACAATCTTTTTACTGGCACGTTCCATCGAAATAGAGATTGTGGGATATCATTAAAATTTTGTTTCTCCCCATACGCATAATGGCATCTTTCGCAGGGAGTGGCGATTTTACCGGCGCGGCAGAGGGACACTTGACCTTTCATCGGCCTATAAGAGCAAAAGACAACGACAAAAAGACACACGCTCTCATTCCCTCGCCCGCTGCCTCTTGAGCTCCAACGCCCAGATCCAATCTCGCCTTGCTCCTTCGCATCGCACCCTGACTTTCCTTCCTAGCAATGGCTGACGCCACCCTCAAGGGGCATTGGGCTGGCTCCTCTTTCATAGAGGGCACCATCCTAGAGCTGCGCAGCGCGGCTTACATCCCCGCCAACATCGCCACCCGAGCACCGAGCCCCAACCAGCAGGTGCCCACTCTCAACCAATGGGAGAGGGTGGTCTTTGTTCCCCACTTTGTCAGAGGCTTGGGGTTCCCGCTACACCCCTTTGTGCGTGGGATAATGTTTTACTACATGCTGGATTTCCACCACATGGCTCCAAACTCCATCCTCCACCTCGCCTCCTTCATCACGGTCTGCGAGGCCTTTCTCTGTGTTGAGCCGCACTTCGGCCTATGGCTGAAGATCTTCGGTGTAAAGCCGAAGTCTAGCGGCTCCGATCTGGCAGAGTGCGGAGGTGCCATGATCAGCAAGGACCAGAAGGTCGACGGTTCAAGGGCACTTTCATAGAGACCGTCAAGGAATGGCAGCGCGAGTGGTTTTACATCGCTGAGCCGCTCGCCACCGGCCAGGCTGAAGTCCCAGCCTTCTCAACTGGACCCCCAAGGAAACTGGTGTCCTGGAAGAAGAAGGGCATCGCCTGGGGGAACCCGGAGGAGGTGGAGGTGCCGGTCAAGAAGATCAAGTGGTGGTCTGATCAGAAAAACCTCCAGCTAGCGGACGTGGTGAACATCATGCTCCACCGCCACATCCTCCCGCTCCAACTCCGGGCCACCCCGATGTGGAACCACAAATCCGAGGACGCGAGGCCCATCCACAACTTCTTCCGCTCCACCTCGGCCGGCATGTGGACGTGGTTATTCAAGCCGTCCGAGGACGACTTCCCCTCGGAAGGGAGTGACCTTGGCTTCGAAGCCGGCCACGACGCCCCCCGATAAGTATTTGACATACAGGTTTATGCTTTCAATCAAGTACCTCGGACCTTGATTAATCGATTGGCCTTATGTTTATAGAAGTGGATCTCCAGGGAGGAGCAAATGTTGTGCCCGACGCCACTGCTGGAGGGGGAGAGAACCCCTCTGCTTGCGATCCTCCTAGTCGAGGAGCCGCATGTGGTGATCCCCAAGGGGTCGAAGCCCTAGAAGGGCAAGACAGGTCCTCGGACACGGGAGACTTCGGTAACCCTGTCCGGGGAGACCCACGCCTCCTCTACCCATGAGGACAAGGTGGAGGAGGAGGATCCTTCCCTTAAAGGGAAGAGGGCGACGTCCGAGGATGTCGAGGCTGAAGCGCGGCCGAAGGGCCAGAAGAGGTCGCGAAAGGCCTCCACTCGACCTGCCAACAAGCCCACCCCGTCAGAGAAGATCACCTTCTCCGACGAGTCGGAAGACGATCCCCTTGCGATGGGGAGGAAAAAACTAGCACCCCGGAGGTATGTCATCGGCATCGTGTCCGTTTTTCACCGGTCCTTCTTATCAAGGTAGAATTCACGCAAGAGTTTTTATTCAGTCCGCCTAAGGTGCGCCTTAGTGGCGACTCCTCCAACGGGCCGCCCCCTGTCAGCGGGATGCCCGATCCCCCCACTCCCCCTCCTGCCCAAGAGGGCTGGGTGAAGCGACGTTCGAGCCGGCCCCCCTGGGCAACACCACGGGGGCCGAGACGTCGGTAGTTATGGCCGAGGTTGAGACCTCGGCCCAGCAAGGCCAGGGGGAGGAAGTCCCCGAGGTCGTACAGGAAGGGCTGGGCCAGACATCGGCCCCGCCAAAGCCGGCTCCGGAGCCATCGCCACAGCTGGAGGCCTCTGTTCACAGCACCTCGGTGCTGGGTACCAAGGTTCTGCCACCCCAGCCTCCCACTCCAGGGCGGGCCGCCACGGGGTGGACCGAGGAGATGGAGGCGGCCCTGATGGGCTCCTCAATCAAGCAAGAGCACCGCATGCTAATCGGCGTGGTGCTACAGGGCTTCCAATCTGCAGAGGACAGAATGCAAGAGGTTTTCAAGGGCCTCGTCAAGAGCTTTGAGGTATTTTTCCGTAATTGTATTAAGAATAGCCTCCATGCTTAGATTTATTTATGAGTCCGTGTATCTGTCCGAAGACGTTTTCGCTTGTAGCATAGCATTTAGACAACATAGCCAGTGAGTAGCCCCTGAGCCCAAGGCTAGTTTTTTGAAAAACTGGCCTTGGGATCGAAGCGGAGTATGAAAAAATTATAAATGAGTAGCCCCCAAGACCCTGGCAGGCATCATAACATGTGTGACCATTGTGAGACATTTGTCTGCAGGTGTCGACCTCGGCTCCGGGCTCCGCCTCCAAGGAGGTTACGGAGATGAACTAGAAGCTCGAGAGGTCCAAAAAGGACCTTGATCTAATGAACAAGCAGATCGAGCAGTCTCAAGGTAAGCTGTAGATCCACAGTACCTTCAAATTTATTTTGACTTGAGAATGGCTTGTTTTAATGCCGAACTGTTTGAATGACAGTGGCGTTGGCTAAGCTTGAGGGGCTCAAGACCGAGCTGTTGAAAGCTCGGCAAGAGGCCAAGCAGCAAAAGGTTGCGGCCGCCAAGGCGAAGAAGGACCTAGCCACCGAAAGGGTGGCTAGGGGCAAAGACCAGGCGTGGGTCGTGGAGGTAGAAGAGACCCTGAAGGGCGTGTTTGAGGAACGCGATGCCCTTCATGTCAAGGAGAAGAAGGTGAACGAAGAGCTCAAGAAGCTCCGTCTTGCACACTCCGAGCTTCAGACCCAGGCCAGGGCCGACCACGAGGTGCTCCAGCAAGTGGAGTAGATTGCTGCGGGTAAGCCATATTTACTTCTGTGTGTGTTTGCAGCAAAGGGTTCGTCGAGCTCACCTAGCTTTGGCGCTCCGCAGAGGTCTTCGAGGATCTGCCGAGGAGTGCTTCGGACGCCGCCCACCACTTCGGCCAGCGGGAGGGCACGAGGCGGAGAAGGCGTTCTGGCAACAATTCCAGGCATCGCTGCGTCCGGAGCTGCTGAATCATCGGATGAAGCAGCAGGCAGAGCTTCTCCGTATGGCTAGGCCGGTGCTCCAAGACCTCTACATCAATCTATGGCCCGCGGAGGTGTTGCTCACCAGCTTCTTTGGGCTGATAGCTCGGCTGCAAGAAGCCGTGCCGCAAGTGGCCCGCTGGAAGTGGTCCGCGTGCCTGGAAGGGGCTCAACGGGCATATGCCTGTGTGAAGACGCATTTTCAGTGCATTGAAGTAGAGGTTGTGGCTGCGGGACCCCCCGAAGAGAAGGTTCGGACCGCGGAGCAGTTCTTCGCCGAGGTAGCAGAGGGTGCTCGGATTACCGAGGCCAAGTGTCCCCAGGACACTTTGTATTTTTAGATAATATTTCGAAATGCCGAAGTGTGTGGGATGTATAAAAACTATATTTTGTTTCGATGAGTATGGCTTTAAATTCCGCCCCATGGCTGTGTTGTTTTGTTTTAATATACCTCCTATTTTGACCGTGTTATACTGAAAGTGGCCAGTCGTCGGCTTCGACCCCGATGTATTGTATACAATGGGTGTCCCTTTAGGCAGTCGTGACCCTTAGCCAACATCTCAGTTCCTGAAGGCGGTCCGTGCACATAGGAACTAGGCAATCAGACTATTGTGGCTTTAGAACTTTCACTTAGTTATAGGAGTTTCACAGTGGGGGCTGATGACGATCCCCCGGTGTGTGAAGTGGTCGGCGTAGATGGCCGAGGTTTATGCCACTAACCACTTTGGCCCATGCGAGGAAGAGGCCCTTCGTTTAACATGGGTGATCGCTAACGACATGTCACTTAACGCGGTCTTCGGATGGCCGACCAGTTTACGCTTACCAAGACAGTCAGTTTTCGGCTTTCTCCACTAAGGCGCTCTGCCATGCGAGCTGACGGCACTATCGTAGTGGTTCTCCCATTACGCCCTTAGCCGAATTGGTCGGAAACATAAGGGGTACACATAGGAGTCGGGCAACCCAACTATTGACCAAAATCTAGGTTCAAAACTGATTCATATATTGCAAACATCCGAGACGCCGAGTACCTAGGACTTGTATTTTTGGCAGGCAATTAAAAAAGTGAAGCCCGTTGTATCATAACGTGTTCTTGTAGGCTCAAAGGCAGTAATTATGAGGAAATGCTAAAGGACCATGAAGTGTGCAGTTTTTTATTTCATATGGTTAAGCCGTATATGTCGAGCTTGAACAAAATGAACTTCAAAAAGATACAATGCAAGAAATGTAAAGAAAGGATAAGGAGTAAATCAAAATAGGGCGGACTTGTTATCGGGTTTATCAGCTCAAGACGCTTCTGGCCACACGTCTGCATCTCCATGCTGTTGACCAGCTCATCTTCGTTGACGGCGAAGCCGATGTGGCCTGCCTGCAACCTTGGCCGTTCGCGAGCTTGATGCTTTTCGTCGGTCGAGTCCTTTGAAGAGGTCTGCGGCTGCCATTTGGGTGGTTAAAGCCACATGGGTATGCTATTATTGACTGGCTCTTTGGCAGAACCTTGCCAATGTGCAAGCCCGAAGTTCGTCGCTACTCGGTCTAGCCGATCCAACGTTTCCTTTGGTTTGGCTCCTTGACGGCCCAGGAACTTTTGAGTGCGAAATTGTGCACCCTGGGGACGTGATGCCCTTCCAAGGGAGGCACGCGAGGAGCCCGTGCCCCTATTTAGGGCGGGAGGATAGTTGTCCGCGGTCGGATTGTGCGGCCCGCGTGCGCTTTGATGAGCTGTGGGTATGCTTACCCTCGCGGATTACTTCCTCGGATGCAAGCTTAATTCCTGCTCGTCCTCGAGTAGGTAAATGATAAAAATAGAATTTTTGATGTGGAATGCTACCTATCATGTTCATCATGTAATTTCTCTTTGTGGCATGAATATTAAGATCCGAGTGATTCAAAGCAATAGTCTATAGTTTGACATAAAAACAATAATAATAATAAGGCATACCAACAAACAATCATGTCTTTCAAAATATCAATGCTAAAGAACGTTATCCCTACAAAATCATATAGCCTTGTCATGCTCCATCTTCTTAACATAAAATATTTATCATGCACAACCCTGATGACAAGCCGAGCAATTGGTTCATACTTTTTAACGCACTTCAGCTTTTTCAACTCTCACACAATATATGAGCGCAAGCCATGGATATAGTACTATGGGTGGAATAGAGTATGATGTTGGGGGTTGTATGGAGAAGACAAAAAAGAAGAAAGTCTCACATTGACGAGGCTAATCAACGGGCTATGGAGATGCCCATCAATTGATGTCAATGCAAGGAGTAGGGATTGCCATGCAACGAATGCACTAAGAGCTATAAGTGTATGAAAGCTCAAAAATAAAACTAAGTGGGTGTGCATCCAACTTGCTTGCTCATGAAGACCTCAGGCATTTGAGGAAGCCCATCATTGGAATATACAAGCCAAGTTCTATAATGAAAAATTCCCACCAGTTATATGAAAATAAAGCATAGGAGACTCTCTCTATAAGAAGAACATGGTGCTACTTTGAAGCACAAGTGTGGAAAGGATAGTAACATTGCCCCTTCTCTCTTTTTCTCTCAATTTTTTGTTGGGCTCTTTTTGGCCTTTTTTTTGTGGGCTCTTTTTGGCCTCTTTTTTCTCTTTTTTTATTTCCTCACTTGGGACAATGCTCTAATAATTAATATGATGATCATCACACTTCTATTTACTTACAACTCGAAAGAAAATTACAACTCGATACTAGAACAAAATATGACTATATGAATGCCTCCGGCGGTGTACCGGGATGTGCAATTATCTAGCGTAACATCTATAAAAAATGATGAACGGTGGTTGAGTCACAAATACTATGTCAGCTATATGATCATGCAAAGCAATATGACAATGGTGATGTGTTTCATAATAAAACGGAACGGTGGAAGTTACATGGCAATATATCTTGGAATGGCTATGGAAATGCCATAATAGGTAGGTATCATGGCTGTTTTGAGGAAGATATAAGGAGGCTTATGTGTGATAGAGCGTATCATATCACGGGGTTTGGATGCACCGGCGAAGTTTGCACCACATCTCAAGGTGAGAACGGGCAATGCACGGTACCGAAGAGACTAGCAAATTGCGGAAAGGTGAGAGTGCGTATAATCCATGGACTCACATTAGTCATAAAGAACTCACATACTTATTGCAAAAGTTTATTAGCCCTCGAAGCAAAGTACTACTATTTATGCCCCTAGGGGGATAGATTGGTAGGAAAAGACCATCGCTCGTCCCTGACCGCCACTCATAAGGAAGACAATCAATAATAAATCATGCTCCAACTTCTTAGCATAACGGGAAACTATACGTGCATGCTTCGGGAATCACAAACCTTAACACCAATATTCTTACTAAACCAAAATTACTCACTAGCACAACCCACATATTACCACCTTTATATCGCAAAACTATTGCAAGGAATCAAACTTATCATATTCAGTGATCTACATGAAAGTTTTTATTATATCCCTCTTGAATACCTATCATATTAGGACCAAATTCATAACCCATACTAATTTCCATTACTATTATCAACTCTTAAAAAGATATAAGCGAAGCATGAGAGTGCAACTATTTCTTTAAAATATAACCACCGCCGTGCTCTAAAAGATATAAGTGAAGCACTAGAGCAACTACCTAGCTCAAAAGATACAAGTGAAGCACATAGAGTATTCTAACAAATCACGAATAATGTGTGTCCCTCTCAAAAAGGTGTGTCCAGAAAAGATGATTGTGACAAACTAAAAAGCAAACAAAACAAATGCGCATATAATACACGATGCTCCAAGCAAAACTCATATCATGTGATGAATAAAAATATAGCTCCAAGTAAAATTACCGATAGTTGGTAGAAGAAAGAGGGCATGCCTTCTGGGGCATCCCCAAGCTTAGATGCTTGGGAGTCCTTGAATATTACCTTGGGGTGCCTCACACATCCCCAAGCTTAGGCTCTTGCCACTCCTTATTCCTTCATCCATCGTGATCTCACTCAAAACTTGAAAACTTCAGCACACAAAACTCAACAAAACCTTCGTGAGATCCGTTAGTATAACAAAGCAAATCACTACTTTAGGTACTGTTGTAAACCCATTCATATTTTATTATTGCATTATACCTACTGTATTCAAACTTGACCATGGATTATACCCCCCGATACAATCCATAGATTCATCAAAACAAGCAAACAACGCAACGAAAACAGAATCTGTCAAAAACAGAGTAGTCTGTAATAATTCAAACAATGACCATACTTATGTAAAGCTAAAAATTCTGAACAATTAGGAAAACATGGGAAATTTGTATATCAATCATGTGTAAAAAATCCAGAGAAAAAGCACGTTCCAGTGAATTTACAAAATTCCAGAACTGGGTGCAAAAGTTTCTGTTTTTTCACAGAATCGAATCAACTATCATCCAAATCATCCCAAAGGCTTTACTTGGCACAAACACTAATTTAAAGCACAAAAACACAACCATAACAGTAGCATAATTGTGTGCACACAAAAAAACCAGAAAAAGAAACAAGAAAATTAAGATAACTATTGGGTTGCCTCCCAACTAGCGCTATCAATTTACGCCCCTAGCTAGGCGTAATGCATAGTTTCAAGTGTTGTCATCTTTGAGATTAATTCCATAGGTGGCCCTCATAATGGATTCATATGGTGGCCTAATTTACTTTCTAGGGAAGTGTTCCATACCCTTTTTTAACGGAAACTGAAATTTTATATTCCCTTCTTTCATATCAATGACAGCACCTATGGTTTGCAAGAACGGTCTACCAAGTATTATGGGGCAAGACGGATTGCAATCAAAGTCAAGCACAATGAAATCAATGGGTACATAATTCCTATTTGGAAGAAAAAGAACATCATTTATTCTACCCAAAGGTTTTTTAATAGTAGAATCTGCCAAGTGTAAATTAAGAGAACATTCATCCATATTGGTAAAACCTAGCACATCACATAGAGATTTTGGTATTGTGGAAACGATAGCACCCAAATCACATAAAGCATTGCACTCATAATTTTTAATTTTAACTTTAATGGTAGGTTCCCACTCATCATATGATTTTCTAGGAATTGAAACTTTCAGCTCTAGCTTTTCTTCTAAAGCTTTCATCATCGATTCTACGATATGTTTAGTAAAAGCCTTATTTTGCTCATAAGCATTTGGAGAGTTTAGCATGGATTGTAACAAATAAATACACTCAATCAAAGAACAACTATCATAATTAAAATTTTGCAATCCAAGATAGTGGGCACATCGCTATTTAAAGTTTTTACCTCTCTAAACCCAATTTTATCAATTTTTTCATTAAGATTTTCACCCTCTGAATTATGGGGATGCCTTCTAGCTAAAGTTGACTCTTCTTAAGTCCCCTTTTTATCAATTTTAATATCACTAAACAAAGATTCAATGGGAGAAACACCAATCATTTTAATATCTTCATCATTGCTACGATAAAAACCAGGCGGAATCGCTTTTTCTAAGAATTCTCGCTTAGCCCTCAACCTAGCGGTTCTTTCTTTACTTTCATCCATGGAGACATAAAGAGCTTTAATTGATTCATTAATATCAAGCTTGGGTGGCAAAATTTTAGTTTTAAGATTTTCCACATCAAGAACGATTCTATCCATACTCCTAGACATATCATCAAGTTTACTCAATTTTTCTTCTATCGTAGTGTTGAAAACTTTTTGAGCATTAATAAATTCTTTGATATTACTTTCAAGATCAGAGGGAATCCTATTATTATTATTATTATTATTATTATTATTATTATTATAAGAATTACCATAGGGATTACCATAATTATTAGAGGAATTTCCAGGAAACGGCCTATGATTAAAATTACCTCTATAAGCATTACTATTGAAATTGTTTGCGAGACAAAAGTCACATCTACGGGATCATTAATTTGCTAAATCAAAGTAGACAATGGCACATCATTAGGATCAATATGAGCACTTTTACTAGCAACCAATTTCATAAGCGCATCTACTTTATCACTCAAACTACTAATTTCTTCAACAGAATTCACCGTTTTACTTGTAGGTGTTCTTTCAGTATGCCATTGTGAATAATTTGCCATAATATTATCAAGAAATTTGTTAGCTTCTCCTAATGTAATTTCCATAAAAGTACCTCCCGCGGCGGAATCTAAATGATTTCTAGAAACGAAGTTCAATCCCGCATAAATTTTTTGTATGATCATCCACAAATTTAAACCATGAGTAGGGAAATTTCTTATCATTAATTTCATCCTCTCCCAAGATTGGGCAACATGTTCATGATCAAGTTTCTTAAAATTCATAATTTGATTTCTAAGAGAAATGATTTTTGCGGGAGGAAAATACTTGGCAACAAAGGCATCCTTACACTTATCCCAAGAATCAATACTATTTCGTGGCAAGGATGAAAACCAAGTTTTAGCGCGATCTCGTAGTGAGAACGGAAATAATTTTAATTTCACAATATCATTATCCACATCTTTATTCTTTTGCATGTCACACAATTCAACGAAAGTGTTAAGATGGGACGCGACATCTTCATTAGGACTACCGGAAAATTGTTCTTTCATTACAAGATTTAGCAAAGCAGCATTAATATGACAAGACTCCGCACTAGTGGCGGGAGGAGCAATCGGAGTACTAATAAAATCATTATTATTAGTATTGCAAAAATCACACAATTTTGTATTTTCTTGAGACATCGCGACTAGGGAAGCAAGATAACAAGCAAACAAAGAAGCAAACAAGCAAAAAGCAAATGAAAAATATTTTTGTATTTTTGTGAAAACATTTTAGAAGTGGGGGAGATGAAAACGAAAGGCAAATGGAAAATAATGTAAATGCAAGGAGATGAAAGTTTATGCGTCGGTACTTGATAGATGTTGATGATGTCTCCTCGGCAGCGGCGCCGGAAATTCCTCCTGCTACTTGTGAGCTGCGTTGGGATTTCCTCGAAGAGGAGAGGATGATGCAGTACAGTAGAGATAAGTATTTCCCTCAGTTAAGAACCAAGGTTATCAATCCATTAGGAGAACCACGCAACACCTCGTTAGTAGTACCTGCACACAAAATAACAAATCCTTGCACCCAACGCGAACAAGGGGTTGTCAATCCCTCGGCGGTTATTTGCTAGATCAAATTTTGTAGTGGTAGATAGATAGATAGAACACAAAATAAATAAAGTAAAGAAAAATTGTAGCAAGGTATTTTTAGGATTTTGATATATGATAAAAAGTTGACCCGGGGGCCATAGTTTTCACTAGAGGCTTCTCTCTTGAAATAAGCATATGGTGGGTAAACAAATAACTGTTGGGCAATTGATAGAAAAGCAAATAATCATGACGATATCCAAGGCAATGATCATGTATATAGGCATCACGTCCGAGACAAGTAGACCAACTCCTGTCTGCATCTACTAATATTACTCCACACATCGACCGCTATCCAGCATGCATCTAGAGTATTAAGTTCATAAAGAACGGAGTAACGCCTTAAGCAAGATGACATGATGTAGACAAAGTAAACTCACGCATGAATAAACCCCATTGTTTTATCCTTAATGGCAATGATACAAATATGTGTCATGTCCCCTTCTGTCACTGGGATTGAGCACCGCAAGATCGAACCCATCACAAAGCACCTCTCCCATTGCCAGAAAAATCAATCTAGTTGGCCAAACCAAATCAATAGATCGGAGAGAAATACAAAGCTATAATAATCGTGCATAAAAGAGTTCAGAGAAGACTCAAATAATATTCATGGATAATCTGATCATAAACTCACAATTCATCGGATCCCAACAAACACACCGCAAAAAGTCATTACATCGAATAGATCTCCAAGAACATCGAGGAGAACATTGTATTGAAAATCAAAGAGAGAGAAGAAGCCATCTAGCTACTAGCTATGGACCCGTAGGTCTATGGTAAACTACTCACACATCATCGGAAGGGCAACAAGGTTGATGTAGAGCCCCTTCGTGGTCGATTCCCCCTCCGGCAGAGTACCGGAGAAGGCCTCCAGATGGGATCTCACGAGAACAGAAACTTGCGGCGGCAGAAAAATTATTTTGGGTGGCTCTGATGTTAGGGGAATATTCGAGAATTTATAGAGGCGGAATTAGGTCAAGAGGTGCCACGAGGGGCCCACAAGCCTAGGGGGCGCCACCCCTGGGGCGCGTCTCTCGAGCTTGTCGCTCCCTTGTGACTCTTCAGGTCTTCTCCCGAACCTTCTAGGGTGTCTTCTGGTCCAGAAAAAATTAATCCAAAGTTTTTTCTCCATTTGAACTTTGTTTGATATTGATTTCCTGAAAAGCCAAAAACAAGCAAAAAACAGCAACTGGCACTGGGCACTAGGTTAATAGGTTAGTCCCAAAAAATGATATATAATTGGATATAAATGCATATAAAACATCCAAGATTGATACTATAATAGCATGGAACAATAAAAAATTATAGATACGTTGGAGACGTATCAGCGGTTCAGTTACAGTTTTAACCAATGTTTCTACAACTGGTGTAGTAACTTCTGGTTTAGTTGTGTGGATAACTTCTGGAACAGTTTATGTTTCATTAGTCCTCTCAACTTCTGGAGATTCAGTAATCTCGTTAAGTTGTACTGTCCTCCCACTTACTTCTTTAGCGAGAAACTCTTTCTCAAGAAAGTGTCCATTCTTTGCGACAAACACTTTGTCTTCGGACCTTTGGTAGAAGGAATACCCAATTCTTTCTTTGGGATAACCTACAAAGTAACATTTGTCTGCTTTGGGATCGAGCTTATTTGGTTGTAAACATTTTACATAAGTATCGCAGCCCCAAATTTTGAGATCTGACAAATTGGGTTTCTTCCCATTCCATAACTCGTATGGTGTCATCTCAATAGACTTAGACAGTGCTCTGTTTAGTGTATATGCTGCTGTTTCAAGTGCATATCCCCAGAAGGATAAAGGCAGATCGGTAAGAGACATCATTGACCTCACCATGTCTAACAAAGTTCGGTTACGTCTTTCCGATAATCCATTTCTCTGTGGAGTTCCGGGAGGAGTAAGTTGTGAAACATTTCCACAATCACTTAGATGTTTGCTAAACTCGTGCCTTAGATATTCCCCTCCACGATCTGATCGTAGAAATTTTATCTTTTTGCCACGATGATTCTCAACTTCGTTCTGTAATTCTTTGAACTTTTCAAATGTCTCAGACTTGTGTTTCATCAAGTAGATATAACCGTATCTACTCAAATCAAAAGTGAAGGTTACGAAGTATAAGTATCCACCGCGCGCCGGAATACTCATTGGACCACATACATCACTATGTATTATGTCCAACAATTCTTGCGCCCGTTCAGGATGACCTGTGAATGGCGTTTTTGCCATTTTACCTATCAGACAAGCTTCACATGTATCAAATGATTCAAAATCAAACGATGTTCATACTCCATCTTTATCAAGTTTTTGCATGCGTTTCTTTCCGATATGACCAAGACAACAGTGCCACATGTAAGTGGTATTATCAGTCTTCTTAAGACATTTAGCATTAATGTTAAAGACATTTTTCTCACTTTCAAGATCCATTATGAATAAACCACCAACAATGGGTGCAAATCCATAAAACATATCCTTATAATATATCAAACAACCATTTTTTTTATTTATAAGAATATCCGTCACTTATCAAACATGATCCAGAGATAATGTTCTTACATAACTTCGGAACGAAATAACAATTATTCAGTTCTAAAATAAATCCTGAAGGTAAGCTCAAAGTCATGACACCGACGGCTTGAGCGGCAATCCCATCACCATTCCCGACTCGCATCGCGACCTCATTTCTACTCAGCTTGTGAATTTTCCGTAGTCCCTGCATCGTGTTACAAATGTGAGCAACAGATCCGGTATCAAATACCCATGACTTGGAATTTTCAGCAAGTAGAATATCAATAACATTAACGTGTATAACTTTTATACCTTTACCAGAAGATGAGTTCTTCTTATCTGCCAGATACTTCCAGCAATTTCTTTTCCAGTGTCCTCTCTCTTTGCTGCAGAAACATGTAGTTTCATGAGATGCTCCACCCTTGTTCCTCTTGGTGTTGCATTTCTTGAAACCTTTAGTTTTGTTCACCAATAACTTTTGTTCGTTCTGCAACCCAATCTCATTGGTTTTGAGCATTGCTTCATAAAGCGAAGTGAGGAGTAAGTCATTTTCTGGTGTCTTGGCTAAATCAATTCCCATTGCAGTTATACTATCATAATAGTCTGCAAGCCTGGCACCTTGCTTAACACCATCAGTTATCTTGCACTCTTCCATTGCTTCAGTCATCTCATGAACTTTAGTTGATTCTTTGTGGTACAAAACTTCCAGTTTCTTGACAATCTCGATAGTACTGAATTGTTCAAAACATTTCTATAACACAATGTCCATGCAAGCTGACATAATGCTCTTGACAACACTGAAATCGTTCTTGCGAGACAAAAACACGTTGATGACATCTTGTGACGCTCCAGGCGCCGGGTAGTCACCAAGTGGTTGATCCAGCACATATTCTTTCTTTGCACTCCTGATAACATATCTCAGAGTGTGGATCCAATCCTCATAGTTTCCACCATTCTCAGCCAACTTTTCTTTCTCAAACAGTGGTGCTAAATTAAAACTATTGCAACCCATTGATCTACAATAATAAACACAAGATTCACTTTAGACACAATTCATAATTAATATGGCACTAGTGTTTAAACAAGTTTTAATATAAAGTGCACTCCCACTCAAATTAATATCTCTCATAATTAATAGTGAGTGATTTAAGATCCAGGTCTAGTTCTCGGCCATTGATGTGGACATCACTAATGACGAGAATTTTTGACCGGTGGGAAAACTTTTGCCGATCATATCTCCATATGACTCTTGTTCATCTTTCGATGCTTCGTGCTCCGAGCTCAGAACGATTCTGCTAGAACTTCAAGACAACCGAGTGCTATTTGCATCCATGGTCTGACCATCCCCGTCTTGCACCTCATGTCCCGTTTGTACTCATGTGGACATGACACACTCCGGAACGTTACGTGTTATAGACGGTTGCAACACTGGGAAGAGCACCTTTTAACTTGATATTTACTGTGAGAGATCACCCTAATAATTGACTGTTGCGCAATCAAAGGGTGCGAACAACAAAGGGATAAACATCTCAGGCAATTCATAATAGCATGATATGGTATAGCCCTGGGTGCGGGGAGTTCTCCGTGATCATCTTCAATCTTTTGAAGCGACGTGACGGCCAATATTTCGTTGCCGTGGCACCTGTTTCAAAAAATGTTGCCGTGTCGGTAATCTCAGAAACGTTGCCGTGGCGGCCGTTTCAAAAACGTTGCCGTGGCACCAAAGTCTGAAATTCCATCGTGGCACGAAATTATAGCTCCTCGTCCCGTGCCTGGTACACCTTCTCCTCATCGGGGTCCTCTGTGTACGTCTTGCCACCATCACCTGTAACCTATCTCTATGATATTTACATTAAGGTGGCAATCTCATGGCTCCAGCCATCATGCCATGATGCGCAGGCCACTTAACATTACAACATCTAACCATCTCATACATAAACTCATTATCATGATGAAGGCTATACCACATCATATGCAAACCCTACAAAACCAAGTTAGACGTCCTCTAATCAATTTGGCAAATTTTAATTGCGTTGCTTCTAGGGTTACCGGATAAACCTAGCTACCAACGTGCACACCATAAAGTGATAATTCTTGTTGCTAGATTAACTTTCGGGGTATGTGAAAGAAGATACTTAATTAAAAATCTCGTCCCCCCACACTAAACTTTGCCTAATACGCGTGACCCCCTAGAAGATCATCCATCTTCATCGCCCTCTTGCGTATGTGATGAGTCACTATTCTTGACTATGGTGAAGCCCAAGGAACTGTTAGCAGATCATCGACAGCCAGAGCCGAGCGATTGTCAGAACCTTGTGAAAAGCGACACCATGCCATCAATGAACTGAACCGAAGCAACACTCGTGGGAAGCATAGCAAGAACATCACCCTCACATTTACATGTGATCTAGATCGCAACCTGCATCTACTCATAGAACCGCTCATGAAGCCACAGTTGGGAAACATAGTAGAAAACAAAAAAAATTCGCCCTACGATCACCCAGGAACAATATGAAGATGCATAACGGGTTTGGATCAATGATCGTTACCGACTCTGGGAGTGCAGCGGAAGTAGACGAGTCAGTTTAGATCATACTGGGAGTTCCTCAAACGTCGATGACGATCCCGCGAACCGCCCTCAAACGATCCCTCGAACAGAAGACCGAAAGCACGGCCTCTCTACTTGGTTGCAAGCGCACGGTCTTCACAATCCGACAGCGCTTCGTCGTCCAAAGCTAATCGTCACCGGAGAATTAGAAGGAGGAGATTAGAACCACACTGGGCTTTGAATTATGAGGATTATAGGTGGCTAGGGCTAGCTCTAATTAGTAAACTAGGACCAACAAGAACTAGAACTAGATCAACTAGAGGAGGCTCCAAAACTTGTATATTCATAGGGTGGAAAACCTCTAGTGTATATAGGTTAGAGGGGAGGGAGAGGGTAGCAACCAAGGGGGGAAAGTCCCCCTTGGGGGTGCCGGCATAGGGAGAGGGAGTTGGACTCCCTCCCCTTGTCCAATTCGGCCCCCCACAAGGAAAGGGGGGGCACCTTCCTACTTGGGCCCTTGTGGCCCAAGTTGCTTTCCACCTCTTCGCTTTTTAGGCCCATTGATATTTAAATTAAATATAAAATGTTCTAATCAATTTCAAAGCATTATATATATAGTTTAACATCCCCGGAATTTTTTTTGACATATACATAATTAATCGGTAAAACCCGGTATTACCCGATATTCACCGAAACCCTTCCGGTGACCCTGAAACGCTTCCGGAACCTCTCGAAACTATTCCGGATATTAATGAAACAATTCCACAAATATGTTATCATTACTCCCATCCTACTAACACTCAGCAGAGCGTGATTACCTTAATCTTGTGACCCCGTAGGTTCGGTAAATCATAGACATGAACGAAACCCCTTCGTTCAATGACCGATAGCGGAACCGTGGACATCCATATCGGTCCCTATGATTACACAAATGATATTCGAGTGAACCTTTGGTTATCTTGTGATGTTCCCTTTGCTTCATGATACTTTACAAAACCCGGTGTGCATCGGTATCCTCCTGAGTCATCACCATGCTCACTATACTGTTGCTTCCATTACCGGTTTTGTTCTTCTTTCTCGTTGACGTGTTCCGGCATCCCTGTGACATAGTCACCTGTGTCTGGCCAGACGATGATGGATGCCGTCACATTGAGATGGCCCTAAGAATATCTCTCCATCATCGAAGGAGCAAATCACACTCTCGAGCTATCCGGCCACTTGTCAAACTTTCTGATGAGCCTGAAAGTTGTCGTTATGATCACCTTGTTACTGATGACGTTTGAGCAACCCCAAAGTCCACCGTCTGGTAGGAAGTGACCGAGATACTCTCATGGTCTGAGGAACTAAAACACATGCTAACACTCTGTGTTATAACAGATGATTTCAGACGATATAATCACAAAGTATAACAGAGAAGAATTGGGTCTATTCAATATGATCGTTCTTCTAACGTCATACCCTCAATGTTGTCTTAGGACTATCGTTACACTTAACGATATCCTAAGATCCGGAAAACATGATCACCAACAACATTTGAGCCAGTCTTAGAGGCGAGACCGGGAACCTATTGTTACCGTTTATTATTTCACACGTGCATATGAGTTTTCCACTGAATCGCATATACCAGGATCATAGCAGTTATAACATCAAATATAAACTCTTAATTATGAATAATGGAAATATAATAATACAATATTATTGCCTCTAGGGCATATTTCCAACAAGCGGGCTATAAGCTCGCTATTGTATTTACTCAAGAGAATTCAGAAATCGTAAAGTGTTAGCTGCGATGTAGTAATTAAACCGCACCTCGTTTACCTCAACCGCCTCATGCGCCCACCTCCCTCTCGATTCATTTTTCTTGTTCACCCTACCAGGAAACCCGTTCGCCTCCAAATATTTTCCTCTCCATGTGTGCAAACAATCTGCATGCATGGCTCTCCTTCTCTCTCCCGCAGTCCTACCCTCCTCCTAGTGTGAAAACAATCTACATGCATGACTCTCCTTCTCCCTCCCGCGCTCGTCCAATCTCCTCCTGCCTAAATTGCAGATCACCTAAACCCTAAACCGTTGTGACCAGTAATATCTCCACCCCTCCCCCTGAATTCAGCTGGGTGGGCCCCCTCCCCCGTAATTTCCTCCAAAAAAATGCCCACATAGCTCGCTATAAATAATACGCCTCCCACGAGTCCCACGACATTCAGAAGAACGCTCACATTCATCACCTTTATCTCCTTGCCTTCCCTCTCAATTACGGACCCATCGACCACCATGGCATCGCCACTCCCTAGCCCTAGGTGCCCCTCGCTGCCCCGCGCGGAGGGTCACGCGTCAGCGTTCCATTCCTCGGTGCCATGAGTTGAGGAGGACGTCGCACCGGCCCCCGACTCCCCAGCATGGAGGAGCTTTGGAAAGAAATGGAGCTCGCCTTGTGGGAGGCTTTGCCTCTGGCGGAGTGCGCCAAAAGAGAGGCGGGGAAGGAGGCCGAGGAAGAGAAGCGTGCCGCGAGGGATGCTGCCTGGCAGGCCTATGTCGCCTTCGAGAGAGTCAGGCAATTGGCTCTTCGTGCCAGGGCCGTGTGGGTGGCGGAGGACGCCCATGCCAAAGCCCTGAGTGCAGTCGGGTCCATGCGCCTCATCTATGCTTGGTGGTATGTGGATCGGGTGCACGCTTCCAGCGAGGAGGAGTACTTGTTGGCGGCGGATCACCAGACCGGTGAGATCGCGCTCGCCCGCCGGCAAGCCGCTAATCAGCACCTCATGAGTTGCGAGGACGAGGAAGAGGCGTTGTATCGCCGCGCTGGGAAACGGCCGCGCAACAGGGCACTCGTGGCATGCCGCAAGTGCTCCTGCGAGCGTCGTGGCTTTTATTAGGAATAATTTAGTGTCGTAAGGTGATCCCATTTGTAGGTAGGAGTACTAGTAGTTTTGAGACGGAAATGATAAATCCCGAACGTGGGCAAATCCTGAACGTTCGGGACTTATTAGCGTCCTTAATTAAGTATGCAAAAGGAAAAGTTTGCAAACCTTTTGTATCCGTACGCATTTGTAAGTACGCACATATAGCACGAAGTTAACTACTACTACCTCTGTCCTGGTTTATAAGTCCCTTTTGTATTTTGTGTCAAATTTTGACTAGAGATTTATCTAACAAAATATTAATGCATGTCACCAAAAATTATATCGTTGGATTTGTATTTGAATGTAGTATCCAATTATATTAATTTTTATGACATGCATTAACATTTTATTAATCAAATTTAAGGTCAAAATTTAACACAGAATACAAATGGGACTTATAAACCAGGACAGTGGTAGTATATACCACAGTACAAGTCTCTCTCTATATCTATACAATCTATGCTTCTACATTGTACTACTAGTATGTATAGACACGTGCAAATGCACGTTTGAACATGCAAAAGTAGGAAAATAACACTAGTCAACCTTGTGAAATGATTCAATGCAAAAGAAATGCAAGAATGCTCATTTGATTGTTTACTTTAGCTTCCTTCTCTCTGTGTTTTTTTCTCTATCGTACTTTATATGGAGTATCTCACTGGTCGGAAAGGTATGCAAATTTCTCGGACAAGTGCCCTAGCGATTGTTCCAGAACAGTACGGGACCAGCAGCTAGCTAGTATTGTTCAAGCGAATCCCGCAGATCAGCCATTCGATCTATGCCCTATGCACGGGGAGGGAGTAGTGGCCTTTGGCGGCACACCGTACGTACTAGCACGTACTCCTACGAGTGACTCCTACAACTACCCACTGTTCCATAATGTAGTGCATATAGACTTTTGAAAAGTCAAACTTCACTAAATTTGACCCAGTTTTTGGAGAAAAATATTTGCATCTAGAATGCAAAACATATATCATTAGATTCATCACAACACATAATTTCATAATTTATATATTTACTATTATAGATATAACTAAATTTCTATATAAAAACTTGGTCAAAGTTTGTAAGGTTTGTCTTTTCAAAAAGTCTATACGCACTATTTTTTTTGCAAGTACTAGTACTACTACTCCCAAACCGGTTCGTACACCCTCGATAGTACGAAGTTGTGCCGTCCAATTGGAATTCCAACTTGCGTACTACTAGTAGATAGGGATTGAGTGTGCGAGATGAACCAGACAAAATAAATGCAGAGAGATGAAATGCAATAAAGACAGGACTGATATGATGGTTGGTTGTCCGTTCATTTTCCCAGGCCACTTATTATTGGGAGTGGTGTGGTTTTGTGATATGACGGCTTTACTGCCGCGCCACGAGCGGGGTGAAACTCCCCTGCAATGCCGCCCTCTACTCTAGTACTACTCCTACTTCCCTCCCGATTTACTAGCACCTCTCGTATTTCGACTTTTCGAGCTATATTTTTTACCGTAAATTTAACTAGTAGCGAAATAGTACTCCAGTATAAGTTCGATGTCGGAACGATGTGACACATGTGGTAAGCAATCCAAACAATTCAAAAAAAAGTTCGATGTTGGATTCGGGTTAAAAAATACTGTACGTTATATGCCCTGGCAAAAATAATATTATTCGAAAGTGCATTCAAATGCAAATCCAGCAATATAATATTTGATGACATGTATTACAATTTTGCAAATGAAATACGAGGTCAAACTTTGACCCAAAAAACTAATAAACTGGTGTCCTGCAAGTGCACAGGACTGTTGTAGCACTTTCGTGTGATAAATAGAGTGTCGAACCCACAGGGAGCGAATGGGAATGCACCATAAACCCGGCAGCTACGCTGTCACTTAACGAGCTGCGTACGCACCCAAACCGGAGTTTGGAAATAGCCTATTCTATAAGTTGCTAGGGAAACTAGATAAAGGGTGTTTACTACACTAAGAACAAGAAGGTAAAAACAGGAATAAAAAGAGACTAAGTTAGTAGTGAAAGTGATTGAGTAGAAAAGTATTCTCTAGGACTCCGAAGTCATTACCACAAATATGACATGTGCATCTAGTTCGGAGCAAACGCTCTCTATCGTATCCTCTTTCCACTCTTCATATGCCTAAGTGGGCGGTCCCCGGTACAGTGCACGTTCTACTCGAGGTAGACTCCGTGCCATGCACGCCACCATCATGGTCTCCCCCATAGGGTTACAATCACATGATAATTAAGGGTCACCCCGTGGACGCGGCTAGATATGGGTTTACCTAAACTCCCCTATCAACTTTGCAAAGACTAGGTATTGAGGTTTTACTGTCACGTCAAATTCCCTCAACATCCTACCCTATGCAGTGACAGTAGTTCCTCCATGGCCAATCACGGCAATAGTGCGAGCGAGGCCTCCTCTCAACACTCGTGAGAATACTAACTTGAACATGAATAAGAACATATTGGATCGCTTGGGAAATAATCATACTAATCATAAAAGAGTTCATCCATATCCTTGAGAACAAATGCATCTACTCAAACATAAAGAAGAGGGTCAAGTTACAAGCCGGCATAGAGCCGGTGAAGGGAGAAGGTGATGATGGCGGCGGTGGCGCGGTGGAGATGACGGTGATGATGGCGGCGGTGGCGCGGTGGAGATGACGGTGATGATGGCGCCGGCGTGATGGAGAGGGCACCGGGCCGAAGGCCGGTGCTCGCGTGGTGGAGCCTCCTCCTCTTCCTCTTGATCTTGTCCCTTCCTCTATGGTGGTGATGGAGCAGCAATGGAGGTGAACTTGGATGTATTGGAGATGAATGGCGTGTGATGGCGGCGGCTAGGGTTGAGGGAGACATATATAGAGAGCCTCCTAGCCTCCTCTCTTGATGGGCTTCCTCCAAGGGCTCAAGATGAGCCTAATCCTCTCCCAATCTCTTCTTTACGAGCCAAGGATTCCATGGGGTCGAATAAGGACAAAATCGGTGAAGAATCTCGTCTGGAAGGGCAACTTTTGGAGCTGTGTGTACATCAAATTACCGCCGAAACGACCGCTCGCGGTCGTTCGAAACGCCGTCTTTTACTCTGACCTCCTCCAGTAAAATGGCCGTCATTTCTTCATACGAACTCGGAATTTGACGTACTTTGGCTCGTTGGATTCGTATGAACGATGCCGATCCATTTATGGTCTTAGATATTGATTTGGAGCACTTTGGAAAAATGACTTTTTCCGACCTACGAAATGGCTAAGTCTGCCCCCTGGGTGTCTCCGTATTGAACCCCTCCTTGGTTATTTCATCGTGCTTGGTCCTAGGTTGCTCCAAAACACCTGTAGACACAAGAGAACAAAGAAAACTAATAAAAACCAAGTAAAATACCAAATGTGCAATGCTCACAATGAAAAGTGTAAATACCGGCAATCATGCATAATGGAAAACTATTTGGTTAAATGGGACATGGTATATGAAAAGAACATGCAACAAATGAGCTCTAAAAATGCATAAAATATAGAGACATCAACCTCCCCATGCTTAAAACTTGCTCGTCCTCGAGTAAGAAGGTTGACTACCAAAAGCTCACTGCTACCAACTCTAAAGCATACATTGAACCAAACCCCAAAAGTGATATCCATATTCATCATGCAAGCATGCAAAAGTTAACTAGCAGGGGAGTAATACAAGCTACCTCTTAGTTCCATTGCCATGGAGGTCAAGAAAGAGGAAAATATTTTTGCGGAGCCCAAATTCCCATTGCCAAAGGTTTAGAGAGAAGGTCAATATCACGTTAGGAACACATCAATAACTATCATAGACAAAAGAAATCTTGCATCAGCGATCGCTTCAAAAATACCAACCCGAGGCATACCAGGTACAATAGCAAGATCGTCTGTCTATGTTATTCAACCGCTCAACTACCTATGCAGCACTGAGCGCAAGCCTATGCCTCGCATTTAAGGGAATGATAGGAAATGGTTGGGGTTTTGAGAAGTCAAAAGCAAAGAATGTCTTGCATCAAAGCAACTGATCATTAGGCAATGGAGAAGGCCCTATGATCGATGTGAACGCAAGGAGTAGTGATCGCCATGCAACTAGGATGCACATAGAGCTGTGAATATGGGAAAGCTCTCCTATGGACTAAGTGGGGGCGCGTCCAACTTGCTTGCTCATGAAGACCTCGAGCTTTTGAGGATGCTCGTCATCGAAATATACAAGCCAAGTTCTATAGTGTAGCTTCCCCACTAGTATGAAGCGTGAAGCTCATGAAACTTTCTACTTTACAATGCATGAAGTGGTGCTACTTTGAAGCACATGTGTGGTAAAAGGATAGTAGCATGCCCCTTCTCTCTTTTTCTCTCATTTTTTTAGAATAGTCTCATGGACCTCATCCTCACTTTTTCGAGGACTCATAAGTCTCCACCATTCTTTTCCTTCTTTTTTCTTAAGAACGGTTTCATGGACCTCATCCTCACTTTTTCGAGGACTCATAAGTCTCCACCATTCTTTTCCTCACTGGGGCATGCTCTAATAATGATGATCATCACACGTTTATAATGATTCACTTCAACTGAATGTTATCATAACTCAAAACATAAAACATGAGAGAAAATATATAAGATGAATGCCTCTGGCAGTGTACCAGCATGTGCAATGATCCGGCGTAGCATTGACATAAAAAAGGGACAAGCCATGAAAATGTTGAGCTAACCATACTATGATCATGCAAGGCAAATGAAAACATGTCTCTAGTCATGTAATTAAAATGATGGTAGTGCATGACGATATGCTCGGAATGCCTATGCAAATGCCATGTAGGTAGGTATGGTGGCTGTTTTGTGGAGATAGGGTGTCTTATGTGTAGGAGAACAAGAGAAAGTTATTCCACGAGTTTGGATGTACCTGCGAAGTTTGCTCCAAGTCCCAATGTGAGAGTGGGCAATGCACGGTACCGTAGAGGCTAGCAGTAAAAGATGAACGGAAGTGCAAAAGGTTTTGAACTTGCCTTTGTCATAAAGAACTCAAACACTACACAAGAGCATTGCAGTGTCATGTTGCATAAGACTCAAAAGCTAAGTACCCCGAGGGGATAGTTTGGCGGAGATAAACCCCTTACGCGTCCCGGATCAACCAAAGATCCTAGGTTCATCAGCAAAAAGCCTCTACAATCATTCAATCACTAATAAAGCCACTACTAGAGTCCCCAACTTATGTAATTAGGTGAAATAAAGGCAACAATTCAAAGGACTCCTTTATTGGGTTTTTGATAAAAGAACATGGCAATGTTTTTCAGAAGATAACAAGATTCCCACAAGCTAAGTTAAACAAGTGCAAAGCAAGCATGTCAAAACAACGGGACACACTAATGCACAAAAACCAAATGATTAGGAGCATTGCACAAGACACTACACATGCAAATGTAACCTCCCCATGCTTAGTACTAAACCAGGGAAAATTACCAAAGTGAAAATAAAGTGCAGTTATTAAAAGAGAGCGTGAGAAGTGGTTACCTCCCCTAAGCTTAATTAAGCAAAGGGTTAGACACTTTTACCATTGAGGCACATATGACCTCTCTTCTAATAGACATGGAACTTGCCTCAATGAATTTCCTTGTTGTGGTCCAGTGGCTGCCCTCCAATAGAACCTGCTAGAGAAGAATTAAAAAGAAAACGAAATATTTTTGTGCTTTTGTGATTTTTCATTTTTTTGTGGCACAAAGGATTAGCAACACAAGTGATAAAAATATATGCCTCAACAAGATTGGTTCATCTACCTAAGCACCTCGCTTAAGAAGATAAACTATTTCTAGGAGTGAATTCTGCTCCTAATTTGGAATGAAGTGCGTGTGAGACAAGATATAAAACACAAGTGTGCAGCTCCTAAATGCCTAATAAAAAAGGGAGATCCTCACTTAAGGTGAGAAACTCTCTACTAAGGAACTTCTATTTGAGCGAGGTTCAAAATGGAAAAGAATACCGGGCACTTGTTGTTGAAGTTCGTCATGATGAAGCAACCAAGCGGCTTGCGTGGGTCTTTTATACTATCGGCACCATACCGTACATGTCTTCACATAAGGTCCAAGCCCCTGCGAAAATAACACACAAAATAAAATCATCGATTCGGTATACAAACGGACCCAACCGGTAGAAAGAAATAAAGAAAACATAGTTGCTAAAGAGAATTATTAGCTATGGAGTTTTAGAGGTAATAAACAATAATTACAAAGCAAATGGTCGGTTAGAAAACACCTTGTCGACCTCAGACGTCGAAAAGGAATCAATTGGAGATGTTATTGCCCTCATACGGGCGCTCAAATGACCAGTTACGGTCGTACGGTATGCCATCATTCACTCTGTGGAGATGCTCGTTGTGGACGCCAGGTGAAATAACTGCTTGTATGAGCATGAGCGCTCGTACGGTACATCATCTTTTGCTCTGGTCTTCTTCTCTCTTGCGGCCACGAGCTCATACGGGCGCTCAGACGACCGGGGCGGTCGTATGGAACGCCGTCTTTCTCCTCGAGCTACAGAACTGCATGAAAATTCTTGTGCTTCCTTCTCACGTTAGGCACATAGCAAAATTGCAATAAAAGTAGGAGGAGGAATGCAACAAAAACAGGCTACCAACATGCTTATAAATTTTACCAACGAAAATATCGCGAAACCAACTCAAATAGCAACTACTCAAAATAAAACGAAAGTGGCAATGCAACATCAAATGCAAGTAGACTCAAGACACAAAACTAAGAAAGACACCTATGGACTTCCGGGTTACCTCCCTGGCAGTGCTTTCTTTATAGCCATATAGCTAGGTTTCGGTGCTCCATATGGTCATCCACCGGGATCCCAAGGGATATCAACCCCGAGTGTGAGACCAGACTCCGACCGGGGTTTGGAGCACCTCATAGCAGGGCTCGATCGGAGTCGCACTCGCTTACGGTGCATCGGCATCATATAAGTAAATTCATTCTCGCTCTTTGGTGAGTACCAATGCACACGGTTCAGCTGAGATGCCTGAAAGATCAGTAGCTGCAATTTGATAATATTTTTAAAACAAAGAGGATATGGAGCAGCAAGGAAATTATAACCTTCTTCTTCATCTTGAGTGTACCTGGGAATGTTAGTATCAAAATTTGCAAATTCAATATCAAGGCTATTATCATCTATAAGAGTTTGCAATTTATTCTCCAAAGGAGATCTATGGAGAGCATGCAGAAAGTCAGCCCATATATCATCAAGATCAATTTCTGAATATGCAATTTGGGGTTTGTCCAATATTGACAAATCCACAGGTAAGGAGGAATGATCAGCCACCACGGTGGTTGCATCACTTTTTGATATTTCATGTAATGCAAGCAACTCACCCTCCTTTTGTGCTATCTCATCCTTAAGGTGAATGCCAATTGGCGTTTCCTCAAAGGGAGTCATCGAAGGCACATTGGGGACAATGGGAATATCTAGTCCAGGCATAACAAGTAACTTTAAAACATCAACTCTCACAATATCCTCTGGAGGAGAACATTCAAGCATTGTCTCAATAGGTTCCATGAAAGCTCTAACAGAACGTAGAGATGATAAAGATCATCGAGCTGGGAATTAGTTGTGTCTAGGAAGTTACCATGATCAGTAGGAGTTGTCGGAAGGCGGCATTTCCCTCCTTCATCTCCATGTTTATTTTCCTTCTTGTCTCCTAGACATACTTCCTGGAATGTGGCTTCCTATGTATTTTTCTTCCACCGCTCGAGTATTTCCTCGGTTTCTTTCATGAGGTTATTTTCCTGCAATTGAGAGCCTTGGGAGATCACGGTGGGCCACTTCTCATATTCCATGAAAGAAGTATTTCTATTAACATTATTAGTAATGCAATAGTCATGGATAATCTCCAAGTCCTCCATATATGTAGAAACCTCTAGATAATACGGAGTAAACTCTTTTACCCTTCTCATAAGTTCAGAGGTTCTAAGGAATAGTACTTGCTCCTCAACCGATTCAACATAATCAAAAGGATAATCATCACGATTGTATGATGATATAATAAGGCATGGGTGGAACTTGCAGCTAAAGCTCATATGTTCATTGGATTTGCAATAATCACAAAAACTAGGGAATTTAAATATACCTTCAGCGTAGTAATCCAATAACTTTAATTTGTGTTCCACTTCAAGACCTTTAAAAGAAAACCGGTTGTAGGCATACGTCATTCCTCTTTTCTCGACTTGTTCTATTGCCGCATCTATAGAAGACATCTCAGGGCAAGACATATTTTTGGTGTTTTTGGGTTAAGATAAAAACAGTAAGATAAATAGCAACAAACAAAAATAAACTAAGTGCGAGTGGGTAAGTAATAACCAAGCACCATGCTCCCCGGCAATGGTGCCATAAAATGCCTGGTGTCCTGCAAGTGCACAGGGCTGTTGTAGCACTTTCATGTGATAAATAGAGTGTCGAACCCACAGGGAGCGAATAGGAAGGCACCACAAACCCAGCAGCTACGCTTTCACTTAACGAGCTACGTATGCACCCAAACCGGTGTTTGGAAATAGCCTATTTGTCGTGCGTACGATGATCTATGGGACCAGCAAAGGCCCCTTTGCGGTTCGACTGGGGAGATCAACAAGCACCAAGAGCAGAGCTAGCAGAACGCACGAGGTTTTACCCAGGTTCGGGCCGCTGTGAAGCGTAAAACCCTACTCCTGCTTTGTATATTGGATGTGTTTGAGCTCAAGTACAAGGAGCGTAGCTTGCCAACAAAGTGCGTGGGAAGTGCGGCTACATGTGTAAATTAGCAAAGTGTCAACCTTTGTAAAGGTAGCCATGGGCCTCCTTTTATAGATGAAGGGATCACCACAGTGGCAAAACAGTCCTTACACAAGGTAAATAGTGGCTACAGTGCCAAATACCTAACTCTAACGGGTTAGGACAAATGCATTAAATGCGCCGTGAGGTGTCACGCTGGTGATGCTTGCTGGCAAGGATCGTCTCTCCTTCTGTGTCGTTCGCCTAGCTACCTCTTATTATCTTGACACGCCTCCATGACGGGTGTCATTAAAGTTGTATCTTCGGCGGCAAGCTGACACGTGCCCAGACAGAGTTCACCAAACAGCCTGCCTGCTCAACACCTGCTTGACAAGCGACTGCCGTGTCGCCGAAGTGGAGCGGTGGAGTTGTAGTGGGAGCTTGTCAGGTCTTGTATGAAGCTTGCAGGTATGTAGCTTGCCGGTAACTAAAGCCTTGATCTCCAGTACTACTTAGTACTTCTCGATCACTTGCCTTGAGGTCTTCTTCATGGTTTTGCTAACCAAGTCTTGTTCATAGCTGCCCTCCGGCAAGCCCTACAGTCGGGAAGACTACAACTGCCTGTGCACAAGTCAGGGTACCAAGGCACCCATGTCTTGGTACACCGACATTATTCTATAAGTTGCTAGGGAAACTAGATAAAGGGTGTTTACTACACTAATAACAAGAAGGTAAAAACAGGAATAAAAAGAGACTAAGTTAGTAGTGAAAGTGATTGAGTAGAAAAGTGTTCTCTAGGACTCCGAAGTCGTTACCACAAATATGACCTACGCATCTAATGCAGAGCAAATGCTCTCTATCGTATCCTCTATCCACTCTTCATATGCCTAAGTGGGCGGTCCCCGGTACAGTACACATTCTACTCGAGGTAGACTTCGTGCCACGCACGCCACCATCATGGTCTCCCCATAGGGTTACAATCACATGATAATTAAGGGTCACCCCGTGGACTCGGACATGTATGGGTTTACCTGAACTCCCCTATCAACTTTGCAAAGACTAGGTATTGAGGTTTTACTGTCACCTCGAATTCCCTCAACATCCTACGCTATGTAGTGACAGTAGTTCCTCCATGGCCAATCACGGCAATAGTGTGAGCGAGGCCTCCTCTCAACACTCGCGAGAATACTAATTTGAACATGAACAAGAACATATTGGATCGCTTGCAAAATAATCATACTAATCATAAAAGAGTTCATATGTATCCTTGAGAAAAAATGCATCTACTCAAACATAAAGAAGTGGGTCAAGTTACAAGCTGGCATAGAGCCGGTGAAGGGAGGAGGTGATGATGGCAGCTGCGGCGCGGTGGAGATGATGGTGATGGTGACGCCGGTGCGATGGAGAGGGCACCGGCCCGAAGGCCGGTGCTCGCGTGGTGGAGCCTCCTCCTCTTCCTCTTGATCTTGTCCCTTCCTCTATGGTGGTGCTGGAGAGGCAATGGAGGTGAACCTAGATGTGTTGGAGATGAATGGCGTGTGATGGCGGCGGCTAGGGTTGAGGGAGACATATATAGAGAGCCTCCTAGCCTCCTCTCTTGATGGGCGTCATCCAAGGGCTCAAGATGAGCCTAATCCTCTCCCAATCTCTTCGTTACGAGCCAAGGATCCCGTGGGATCGAATGGGGACAAAATTGGTGAAGAATCCCGTCTGGAAGGGCAACTTTCGGAGCTGTGTGTACGTCAAACGACCGCCGAAACGACCGCTCATGGTCGTTCGAAATGCCGTCTTTTACTCTAACCTCCTCCGGTAAAATGGACGCCATTTCTTCATACGAACTCGGAATTTGACGTTCTTGGGATCGTTGGATTCGTATGAACGACACCGATCCATTTATAGTCTTAGATCTTGATTTGGAGCACTTTGGAAAAATGACTTTTTCTGACCTCTGAACTGGCTAAGTTTGCCCCCTAGGTGTCTCCGTATTAAACCCCTCCTTGGTTCTTTCATCGTGCTTGGTCCTAGGTTCCTCCAAAACACCTGTAGACACAAGAAAACAATTTTTTTATATTAAAAACCGAATAAAATACTAAATGTGCAATGCTCACAATGAAAAGTGTAAATACCGGCAATCATGCATAATGGACAACTATTTGGTTCAATGGGACATGTTATATGAAAAGAACATGCAACAAATGAGCTCTAAAAATGCGTAACTAATAGAGTCATCATAAATCCGGATGGAGGTATAGTAATTTGTTGGAAGGCCAGTGGGCCCGGATGTTTGTTTGACCGCACGTCGGCCGAAAAACTTATGATGGCTGTGAATCGAGAATCCGGTTCCGTTGATCAAACAGGATCCAGGAAGCGGTAGATTTTTTTAGAGAAAAGGTAGATCACGACTTTATAAATAAAGCCCAACCAGCCAAATTACAGAGTAGCAACATGTACAGTACATGAAGCGGTAGATCGTGCACTTACTAGTACTCCCTCCATTTCTTTTTAGTTTGTAAATAATTCCAAACACCACGTAGACACGTTCGCTGACCAGAAACACGGAGTACGTCATACCATTTTACAACTATTAGTATCAATGTTAGTGGTCAGCCGGTGCAAGTTCTAGCCCCTGGTGTTTTAACCTTTTTTTAGTAATGATATGTCGCGAATGTTCGCCACGAGCCCAATCCTGGCGAACGCCCACATAACCGCCAGATTTCCATCCGACGGTGGCCCTTTTTTAAGCCCATGGTATTTGACAAAACTGCCACCCTTACACATGTAACTATGACGCAGGCGTTTGTAACTGCCATCTCTCCCAGTGAACGTTTGCTGGGGATTGGCGTTAGCACCGATGGTTGTTCATAGTCATTCCATGCTCGGGCATTGAAGTTCGTACTATTTATTACTACTAGTATACTACTCCGGTAGAGCAGAGTCCTACTGAACTATAGTAGGTACTGTAGTTTATATATTGTAGTACTGTAATCAGTCAAGTTATCTGGCATTGATATGACCCTACGCTGCTGGGATGTGTCTCGTAAGTCAAGTGGCGTGCTGCTATTACATTGTCATTATCACATGTCCACTTCCCACAGCACATATTCGCTTCTCCATCCTCGCCCACACATAATGGTCCAATCTTCCATCCCCGCTAGGTGCCTCCTCCCTCTTCCAAAACCCAAGCACTAACAACGGCAGAACCGAGCAGCGTCCGCCGAGAGAGTGGCTGGAATTCACTCCCCACAGAGGTAATCAAACTCATTGTTTCATGTGTGGACAATCTCAGTACCTTGCCGCTCCCCACGTGGTCATCGAGGCTGTACCGTTTACTCAAAGCCCTCAGGCTGGAGCATTTTAAGCCAGCTCCCTGCTTGCTGATGCCGCCTGATCTTCAGAAACGGCATGTGACGCATCATAAGGATCGTAGGGTGGCGAGCATCAACCCCCTCGACTACGATCCGATCCCCGTCACCCTCAACTACATTAACGATATGTACTGGGTTGGCATGAACATGTCTTGGATGGAGCTCGTTGACGGACGCGGCAGGTGGATGCTCGTGGAGGTCTACACCCGGTGATTGATCCCCCTTCCTTCGATTAACACTGCACTGTTTTGGCACCGCGGCCCAGAATACTCATAATCTTACAGTAGCCAACATGATACCAACCTTTATTTGCTCAAGGTTGTAATATGCCAAATGCCCACAAGATCTGCGAATTATAAAGACTTCTGGCTAATTGCGTTCTTCAACCGCGGGCACGCCTATCTAACTGGTCACTGCGGTAAGCGGATAAATCTCCACGTCCATCGCAGGATCATACATCCTCCATGGCTCTCTGATGCCATTGAACACAAGGGCTTCATTTACACTGTGGACTCCTTCTATGGCTGGACATATTGCTGGCCTACTGCAGTCATCGCTACAAATGGCTGTTACAGCAGTATGTTACTCCTACTTTCCTATGGTATCATGATGGCTTGCTTCCTATTGTCAGAGTATAGTTTGAGAAGAGTTAGAATCATGACATTGTTGTTAGAAATTAACACCACGCTGTCAAATACACCCTCTGTTCAGTAATGTAGGACATTTTGACAGTTTAATTTGAACTGCCAAAACGCCCGACATTGGTGATTAGATGTAGAAGAATTTTGCTGAAATCAAATCATCCTTCCCATGCTTATATTACTGTCAACATTTACTGAAAAAATATTCATGCTCTGAACATGCTGTTCTTTGATTTATAGTATCAACCCTTTTTTATTTGACTCCAACTTGATATGATGTTGTAGGCCGCCTGGTGTCCCTACCCTTCTTAATCCCAGAACCTTTGAAAGAAAAGCAGCATGGCAGTTGCAGGTGGTCCATGGCTCGATCAGACGACTGCGAACAATTGATGATCGTTCGCACGTACCGGATGTGTTGTTTCGCAGAATACAATCACAGTCACTGCATGGTCTTTGAGCAGGATCCCAGCTTCTTTGGGCCTTCAGGAAGTTCTAACTGGAGGCCGGTAAGTAGCCTCGGCACACGCTCTCTGTTTCTTGGACTGAATTATCCGATTAACTAGGAGATCACCAACGGCAAAGATCCTGATGGTAGCGCGGTTCCCTTCATCAGGCAAAACTCATGCGTCTCTCCATGCACCATACCCTGATATGTGCCGCCACGTTCTGCAGCCAAAGTAGGAGAGACGGTCGCAAGTATCAGGCTTCGACCTGCTGGCTGGAATTTCCCCCGTCAGGCACCCATCTGGTTCAAGCCTTTAGCCAATCTCCACAACTTAATAAATAGTAACGTCTAACTGAGCCAGTTAGTTAGATGCGTACACTTGGTGTAGTAGGATCTTTATTTAGTTTGATGCATACACTTGGTTTTTTGGTAGTCCTTCTGTAATGTTGGCTGATTTTTGGTTTGGAAGAGAGAGATGCGTCTTTACTCTTCTGGCTTGCTTACTGCTTCTGTTGCACCCCCACCCCTGGTGGTATCTTCAATCCCAAGGCTCCTTTAGGATTATGCAGGGCTCTAGTTTGTTGTGAACCTCTAGTGGTTTCTATTAACGGAAAATTGGCGGCAAACCCCTTTTACTAAAACAATATACAAAAAACTGAGCCATGTATGCTGCTGGTGTTTTCAATGTACGATCAGTAATATATTTTGTCTATTGGTTGAATAAATAGTGGTGTTAGAATGATAAACACAATGTTTTGGAAGTCGTTGCACACTCCGATCCTTTAGTGCCTCGTACATAGAACATACTATTTTTTCCTAAGGAACAAATTTTCCACTTGTCGAGGACATGCAGCCCAGTGATTTAGGACCAATAGAAGAGCCCATAATTAACTGGGAGGGAGGCTCTCACATGAATCCGGCCCAGCTACATGCTCATGCTCTCCTAAATAAATAAATAAAGATAAATGCTCATGCACAGGTTGTTTAAACTTGCAATTTGAAAAGTATGATTTAACAGGAGGATATTATTTTCCTATCTTTACATTCAGTCAATATTATTCTTAGGCAAGTATAGCGACCAGTCTTTCTTCTCCCACCATTTTTTCCTGCAACCAGGGAACTGTTATCTGGTACCCACCAGGTTGAACCCCATGCAAATCGTAGTCAACGTGTTCAACATTTAACAATTATTAGCGGCAAGTTGTAATAAATATCACATTTTTTCGTAGCATTTGTATGTTTTAGGGATTGTGCTGCCCAGGTATCCCGTTTGAATCCCAAGTACCACAAGTTTTTTGACAAGCCGGTTTTTTTTCTATGATATAAAGTTCCGGCCCAACATTATTTTTCGATAAGAATGCCCAGCCCAACACATGTGGCGACACCACTTTATTCCAGGGCTTGAATGTGCTCGGCTTCACACCTCAAAAAAAAAAGGTGCTCGGCTTCATTTTACAATAAGTTGTAGCCATATAAAATTAATTCTTATAATCCAGCATGATGAGTTTTTGGGTCTGACCGATCCAGCTGCCAAAACGAAACCTACGCCGGTGGGAGCGCCTGTTCCCACCTTCCACGGCTGGTTGCGGTGCCGTGCAAGCATCGCCACCCTGTCGTACCCTGAAATCCTGGCAAGCCATCCCTCTACTCCCCCACACATCCTATTCTTCTCCGGTAACAGCAGCCCACCCCGCACCAGAACCAGTGAACCCTCGTACTCCCCTCTGCCTACGACCACACTGCTGCATCTTCCTCGACTCCTATTCATTCTTGTCCGAGGCCTCGCCGTCGTCCTCCACCTTGGTGCACTCGCAGCGGCGCCGCTGTCCGGCCTTGTCAACATGGTGAGTTGGGAGAGGACTGTACTTGAGAGTATGACAGTAGGGACCCACCAGGTCCACTGCCGAACGCAAGCAACTGCCTCTTTAGTACTCAGATCCAACCCTCAAATTATTTTTAGTCTGATCCACCCTGCTGATATCTGGGACCCACATCATTGTCAATGTATAGTCAATTAATGACAGAATTGCACAAGGAGCGGCTGACACCTGGGATCTAGCAGCTCGAGTAGTTTTTTTGGTTGTTTAGACGGAGCAGGGTATAAACTAGGTTGTGCGGTGTCTGTGGCCGTCTAACAACCAGACCAGCCCAGCTGTTTTTTCTTTGGGAAAATGGGTAGCCCACCATTTCTTTTTGAAGAATACCCAACCTAGGCCTATTTGTTTTCTCTGACTTACTGGGTTGCAAATCTTTCAAGACGAGGAGGGATGCATTCGGCCTGGCCAGAATATGGGCAGTAAATCTTAAAAGTAATATGAAATGGGCTGCAAATTACAAAAAAAACAGCAAATGGGCAATTACTTTCGTATTTTGTTTTTGTTCTTCATTGAGATTTTATATTTCATTGGATTTTAACATAATATTAATTTATTTATAAATTAGTTTTAATATGGCTCCTAATTTTGGGATTAGAAATAGTTCGTACCCCAGCAAAAATATGAGAAATTTCGCATATTTTTTAGTTCAAAATTTTAACCCTGGTCCTGACCAGAAAATGGGCAGCAATTCTAAAAATGGAAAATGGGCTGCAATAAATTCCATACAAATTAGCAAATGGGCTGTAAATTATAAAAATAATAGCAAATGGGCTGTACATGCCACATATTTTGAGACTGACTTGTTGGCCAACTGAGTTGACGCGTACGCAAGGCTTTGTCAACTTATAGTCAACACACGATTCTAGCAACAGTGATTGTTGGATGTCCATCCAACGACCGTCGTGCTTCTTCAATCTCTGATCTTCCTGCTCTAGCTGCCTAAATCAGTGCCGGCGGGACTGCCTGCTCCCTCCTCCCGTGGCCGGCTGTGATGCCGCGCAGGCTTCACCGATCCACTCTACTCCCACCGCTGGCCAGGCCATCCCTCTACCCACCCGCACCTCCTGTTATTCTCCGGCGACGGCAGCCTCAGCCCGTAGCCAAAGCAGTCAACCGTCATACTCCCCTTAGCGTCGGCATCCACTGCTGTGTCTTCGCCGGCTCTGGGTCGTTCCCTTCCTAGGCCTCACCCTCGTCCACCGTGTTGGTGCTCTCGGCGCGGCGTGGTCAACATGGTCAACAAACAATGGCCATCGAAATAGGGATGTACATGGAGAGGCTGACAGTAGGGACCCACATGGTCCATGGCTGCACGCAAGCAAGTGCCTCCTTATTACGCGAAAAAATGATTCCTCCCCCTGACAGCTGGGACCCACCAGCTATATCTTCGCACGGAAGGAAGTGCCTCCTTATTAGGCGAAAAAAATGATTCCTCCCCATGACAACTTGGACCCACCAGATTCGGAGGCTGACTTCTGGGCCTACTAAGTTGACGCGTATGCAGGGCTTTGTCAACTTAGTCAACAAACGATTCTAGCAGCAGTGACCATTGGATATTAATCCAACGGCTGTGCTGCTTCTTCAATCTCTGATCTTCTTGCTCTAGCTGCCCATACCAGCGCCGGTGGGACCGCCTGCTCCTGCCTCCCGTGGCCGGTTGTGCTGCCGCGCAGGCCTCAATGCCCCACCCTACTCCCACCGCTGGCCAGGCCTTCCCTCTACTCACCCATACCCCCTGTTATTCTCCGGCGACGGCAGCCTCACACCGCAGCCGAACCAGTCAACCCTCATACTCCCCTCCGCGTGGGCACGTCTTAACCCGGCTCCGGGTCGTTCCCTTCCTAGGTCGCACCATCGTCCACCGCCTTGGTGCCTCGGTACGGCGTCGTCAACGCGGTCAACGAACGACAGCCATCGAAAGAGGACTGTACATGGAGAGGCTGACAGCTGGGACCCACCAGCTAATTCTTTGCACGCAACCTCCTTATTACGAGCAAAAAAATGATTCCTCTCCCTGACAGCTGGAACCCACCAGCTATATCTTCGCACGCAAGGAAGTACCCCTTATCCTCCCTGACAGCTAGGACCCACCCGATCAAAGCGTGTGTGGCGTTGTCTGTCTGGTCGCGAACATGTACGTACATCCTGGTCGAACGGTCTCTCTGCAACGATGAACCATGACTAAGTATGTAGCGCCACGTGTCGTAGTAGAGCCACCGACGTACCAGTTCAAGCAGTCCCGTCTAAATCGTGTACACGTACGTACAGCCACGCTGCAAAAAATATGGCCACATACATACATACGGGGGGGGGGTCTCGAACGCGTACAACAACGGCGTCGTGTTCATCGGCAGCCAACCGGCTCGGTCGGAACGGTGGAAACAGCGTCGTGTTCATCGGGAGTCAAACGACTGGGTCGGAATGCGTCCTGTTCATCGGGAGCCAACCGGCTTGGACGGAACAGCTGAAACGGGGGCCTGTTCATCTACTCGGGGTCTGGCGTACTGCAAAACGGAGAAAACGGAGTTCTCTTCGACCGCCTATAGTCGAAACAGGGTCTGGTGTAACGCAAAACGGATGAAACGGACTTCTGTTCAACCTCCTACGGTCGAAACGGGGTCCTGTTGATCGGGAGGGGTCTGGCGTTCCGCAAAACTAAGGAAACAAATTTCTCTTCGAGCACCTATGGTCGAAACGGGGTCCTGTTCATCGGGAGGGGTGTGGCGTACCGCAAAACGGGACTCCACGGGCTATTGTTCATCCACCGTCGACTTCCTCCAGCCTTCACTAGCTACTGTTCATCCACCGCGACTTCCTCCAGCCTCCACCAGCTACTGTTCATCCACGGGCCACTGTTCATCTAGCCTCCACCGACTACTGTTCATCCAGCCTCCACGGGGTCCTGTTCATCCACGCCCAACCGGCTGTGGTGTGGCAGCCTCCTCGAGGTCCTATTCAATCAGCGGCAACCGCCTACACACGGCCAGGGTCCTATTCATCCAACCCCCACTGGCTAGGGTGGGACGTACGAGCGGGTGGTAGCAACGGTAACTGTTCATCCACAACCAACCAACCGGCTCGATCGAAGCGTCTCGACTCGTGTCTACGTTTATCACGCGCGCGGCAGCAATGGGCACTGTTCATCGAGAGGCAACCCAACCGGCTACGTCTCACACATGGGGGCTTGATGCAACGCATTGATCGATCGGCTTCAGTAAGCAGCATGCACCAGCAATCGATAGCTCGGGTTCAGTTAGCAGCAACAGCAAAGGAATCGGTCGGGTTCAGTTAGCAGCGAAGGGATCGATCGATCGGCTTCAGTACGTGTTCAGTAGTAGCTTGCTAGTGCGATCGCTTAGGTTCAGTAAGCAAATGCCTCGCTCGTGTTTAGTTAGCTAACGCCTCACACACATGCACGTACGAGAGAAATGCGCAAACCACACTGCATCGCTCAGCCCCGAACACCCACCGTAACCTGGAATTGCATGAAATTTTCCTCGACCTCACATATACCATGATTTTTTACGTCATGGACGGCCCAAAGAAGGTCATGCAGGTGCATCTCCGGCCCGCCCATGACGAAAAGCCCATTTTCTGTCATAATTTTTTGTCATAGAAGTAGGAGCCCACCACATCTATGGTGATACGTGTTTTTGTCACAATTATCGTCATGGAAGTGTCATAACCATGACAGAAAAAGTTTTCGTTCGGGCCATAATGTCACGGATGTGTCTTTTTTTTGTAGTGATCTCTCATAACCATAGGTAATAAAATATGTCTTAGTGAAAGATAGTTAAACTACACAGACTGGAAGAGAAACTTTCAAACTCTAAGAAAATCCACCACGTGTAGTATTATATAGGCTATACTAAGTCCTCGAACATGGTACTAGAAAGGGTATATGTGAGATCTCTGTAGTGAAGAAGGTGATGTTGGTACTCCAAAACTCCCATGCATTTCATCCTCAAGGTTTACCTATAACATAAAGCAACACGGAAGGGACGCTAGTGCCGTCTACGAGTTGGGGAGTGAGTGATAGTGGAGCGGAGAAGTGGAATGGATGATTGATATTGCAGATAGAGTGGAGTGAAGGGAATAAAATGTGCCCTAGAGGCAATAATAAATTGGTTATTATCATATTTCCTTGTTCATGATAAATGTTTATTATTCATGCTAGAATTGTATTGACCAGGAACTTAAATACATGTGTGAATACATAGACAACACCGTGTCCCTAGTAAGCCTCTACTAGACTAGCTTGTTGATCAAAGATGGTTAAGTTTTCCTAACCATAGACATGAGTTGTCATTTGATAATGGGATCACACCATTAGAAGAATGATGTGATGGACAGACCCAACCATAAGCTTAGCATCAGATCGTATCACTTAGTTATTTGCTACAGCTTTCTTCATGTCAAGTATCTGTTACTTAGATGATGAGATCATGTCACTCCCGGATACTGGAGGAATACCTTGTGTGCTATCAAACGTCACTTTATAACTGGGTGCTCATAAAAGTGCTCTACAGGTATCTCTGAAGGTCTCTGTTGGGTTGCATGGATCAAGACTGGGATTTGTCACTCCGTGTGACGGAGAGATATCTCTGGGCCCTCTCGGTAATACAACACCACAAGAAGCTTCATGTGACTAATGAGTTTAGTCACGGGATCTTGTATTACGAAACGAGGAAAGAGACTCGCCAGTAACGAGATTGAAATAGGTATGGAGATACCGACGATCGAATCTCGGGCAAGTAACATATCACCGGACAAAGGGAATTGCATACGGGATTTACTGAATCCTTGACATCATGGTTCAACTGATAGAGATATTCGTAGAATATGTACGAACCAATATGGGCATATAGGTCCCGCTATTGGTTATTGACCGGAGAGGTGTCTTGGTCATGTCTACATGATTCTCGAACCCGTAGGGTCGCGTGCTTAACGTTCAATGACGCTAGAGTAGTATTGGGATATTTGCATTGGTGACTGAAGGTTGTTCAGAGTCCCAGATGAGATCTCAGACATCATGAGGAGTTCTGGAATGGTCTGGAGGTAAAGATTTATATTTGGTAAAGTTTTGTTCGGATTCCAGAAAACTTCGGGGCTCCACCGGGAGCGTACCGGGGGGCACCGAAGGGTTCTGGAGGTCCACCGGAGGGACCAACCAGCCCCTGAGGGCAACATTGACCCTTAGTGGGTGCCCTAGGCCTACATGGGCCAGGATGGCCGCACCCCACCAGGTCCATGCGGCCAAGAGGGGGGGGCATCCGCCCCCTGGCTTGGAGGAAGGGCATCCACCCCCTTGGCTTGGAAAGGGGGGGGGGGCGCCGCCCCCTGGCTTGGAGGGGGGCATCCGCCCCACCCCACACCCCTATATAAAGAGGGGAGGGTCGCAGGGGGCAGACACACCAAAACCCTTCCCTGGCGCAGCCCCTCCCCGTCTCTCCCACCACCTAGTCCCGGTTTTGGTTGGCAAAGCCCTGCCGGCACTCCACCACCACCATCACCACCATGCCGTTGTGCTGGTTGTGATCCCATCTACTTCTCCCCCTTCGCTTGCTGGATCAAGGAGGAGGAGACATCACCGAGCCGCACATGTGCTAAACTAGGAGGTGCCGTCCGTTCGGCGCTAGATCGGTTGGATCGTGATTGGATCGCGAAGAATACGACTACATCAACTGCGTTTTATATGCTTCCGCTTTCGGTCTACAAGGGTACATAGACACACTCCCCACTCATTGCTATGCATATGCTAGATTAGATCTTGGGAATTTTTTTGATTTTCATGCTTTGTTCCCCATCAGTGGCATCATGAGCTAGGTCTATGCGTAGATGTATATGCACGAGTGGAACACAAAGTAGTTGTGGGCGTTGGTGTTCAAATTGCTTACTTTCTCTGTCTTATTTGGATTTGGTGGTATTGTGGGATGAAGCGGCTCGGACCAACCTTACTTGTCCTCGCACAAGAGACCGATTCCACTGACAGACATGCAACTTGTATTGCATAAAAGTGGCTTTGCGGGTGTCTGTCTCTCCCACCTTAGTTGAATCTGATTTGACAACGACAGTCCTTGTAGAAGGTTAAAAGGCAACTTGTATATCACCTTTGTGGTTTTGCATAGATAAGAACGGTTCTTATAGTTTGCCCTAGCAGCCATGTAAAAATTGCAAAAACAAAGTAGAGGACGTCTAACTTGTTTTTGCAGGGCATGTTGTGATGTTGTATGGCCAAAATGTGATGTGATATATGTTGATATATGAGATGATCATGTTTTGTAATAGGTCCACGACTTGCATGTCGATGAGTATGGCAACCGGCAGGAGCCATAGGGTTGTCTTTAATTTATTGTATGACCTACGTGTCAATCATTAAACGCCATGTAATTGCTTTACTTTATCGCTATGAGTTAGCAATAGTCGTAGAAGCAATAGTTGGTGGAGAAAACCACATGACGGCATGATGACAGAGATCATGGTGTCATGCCGGTGACGATGGAGGTCATGCCGGTGCTTTGGAGATGGAGATCAAAAGCACAAGATGATAATGGCCATATCATATATTGATTGCATGTGATGTTTATCTTTTTATGCATCTTATTTTGCTTAGGACGACGGTAGCATTATAAGATGATCCCTTCACTTAATTTCAAGATAAAATGTGTTCTCTCTAAGTATGCACCATTGCAAAATTTCATCATTTCGAAGCACCTCGTGATGATCGGGTGTGATAGACCCTATGTTCGTATACAACGGGTGTAAGCCAGTTTTACACATGCGGAATACTTAGGTTAAACTTGACGAGTCTAGCATGTACAGACATGGCCTCGGAACATGGAGGACTGAAAGGTCGAACATGAGTCATATAATAGATATGATCAACATGGAGATGTTCACCATTGATGACCACCCCATCTCACGTGATGATCGGACATGGGTTAGTTGATTTGGATCATGTAACACTTAGACAACTTGAGGGATGTTGATTTAAGTGGGAGTTCACTAGTAATTTGATTAACTGAACCAATTATCATGAACATAGACTTAATGTCTTTGCAAATTATGTTGTAGATCAATGGCTCGCGCTGTAGCTCCCCTGAATTTTAATGCGTTCCTAGAGAAAGCTAAGTTGAAAGATGATGGAGGCAACTATGTGGACTGGGTCCGTAATTTGAGGATTATCCTCACTGCTACACAGAAGGCTTATGTCCTTAATGCACCGTTAGGTGTGCCACCCGCTCCCTCAACTGTAGATGCTATGGACATCTGACAGACTCGAGTTGATGACTACTCGATAGTTCGGTGCGCCATGCTATACGGCTTAGAACCGAGGCTCCAAAGACATTTTTAGCACCACGGAGCATATGAGATGTTCCAGGAGCTGAAATTGGTATTTCAAGCTCATGCCCGGGTTGAGAGGTATGACACCTCCGACAAGTTCTTTAGCTGCAAGATGGAGGAGAACAGCTCCGTTAGTGAGCATGTACTCAAGATGTCTGGGTACTACAATCGCTTGAATCAGTTGGGAGTTAATCTTCCGGATGAAGTAGCGATTGACAGAGTTCTTCAGTCACTGCCACCAAGCCATAAGGGCTTCATGATGAACTATAATATGCAAGGGATGGAGAAAATGATCCCTGAGCTCTCCGCGATGCTTAAGGCCGTGGAGGTAGATATCAAGAAAGGCCATCAAGTGTTGATGGTCAACAAGACCACCAGTTTCTAAAAGAAAGGCAAGGGAAAGAAAGGGAACTTCAAGAAGAATGGCAAACTAGTTGCCGCTCCTGTGAAGAAACCCAAGGATGGACCCAAACCTGAGATGAGTGCTTCTATTGCAAGGGGAATGGCCACTGGAAGCGGAACTGCCCCAAGTACTTGGCAGATAAGAAGGCTGGCAACGTCAACAAAGGTATATTTGATATACATGTTATTGATGTGTACCTTACTAGTGCTCGTAGTAGCACCTGGGTATTTGATATTGGTACAGTTGCTAATATTTGTAACTCAAAACAGGAGTTGCGGAATAAACGGAGACTAGCTAAGGACGAGGTGACGATGCGCGTTGGAAATGGCTCCAAGGTTGATGTGATCGCCGTCGGCACACTCCCTCTATGTCTACCTTCGGGATTAGTTTTAAACCTAAATAATTGTTATTTAGTGCCTGCGTTAAGCATGAACATTATATCTAGATCTTGTTTATTGCGAGACGGTTATTCATTTAAGTCAGAGAATAATGGTCGTTCTATTTATATGAATAATATCTTTTATGGTCATGAACCCCTTGTCAATGGTTTATTCTTGTTGAATCTCGATCGTAGTGATACACATGTTCATAATATTGATGCCAAAAGATGCAAAGTTAATGATGATAGTACCACATACTTGTGGCACTGCCGCTTAGGTCATACTGGTGTAAAACGCATGAAGAAACTCCATGCTGATGGACTTTTGGAATCACTTGATTATGAAGCATTTGAAACATGTGAACCATGCCTCATGGGCAAGATGACTAAAACCCCGTTTTCCGGAACAATGGAGCAGGCAAGTGACTTGTTGGAAACAATACATACCGATGCATGCGGTCCAATGAGTGTTGAAGCACGCAATGGATATCATTATTTTCTTACCTTCACGGATGATTTGAGTAGATACGGATATACTTACTTAATGAAACACAAGTATGAAACATTTGAAAAGTTCAAGGAAATTCAGAATGAAGTGGAGAATCATCGTAACAAGAAAATAAAGTTTCTACGATCTGATCATGGAGGTGAATATTTGAGTTACGAGTTTGGCACACATTTAAGACAATGTGAATTCTATGATGCATTCTATGATGTCTCTTACCGATTTGCCGCTATCGTTTTGGGGTTATGCAATAGAGACAGCCGCATTCACTCTAAATAGGGCACCATCTAAATCCGTTGAGATGACACCGTATGAATTATTGGTTGGGAAGAAACCTAAGCTGTTGTTTCTTAAGGTTTGGGGATGCGACGCTTATGTAAAGAGGCTTCAGCCTAAAAAGCTCGAACCCAAAGAGGAGAAGTGCGTCTTCATAAGATACCCTAAAGAGACTATTGGGTTGTTGTCGGGGTACGGCCATCTATGGGGCCATGCAGCCCCTTGTGGTTCGGCGGGGGAGGTCGACGTGCACAAAGAGCATGAACAATGGGGAGCGCAAGGGATTTACCCAGGTTCGGGCCGCTGAGAAGCGTAAAACCCTACTCCTGATTTCGGTGTATTAATGGTGCAGAAGCACAGTACAAGGAGCGCTTGCCCCGGCAAGGCATGGGGAGAGCAGCTACGCAAGACGCCCTTGTGTTTGGAAAGGGGTCTGAATCCTCTAAACTGTTGCCTTGGCCCTCCTTTTATAGCTCAAGGGGTTACCACAATGGCAAAACAGTAATTACATAGCGATTAGATAGCAAACAGTGCTATCATACCTAACTCTGCCAATTTAGGACAAATGCATTAAATGCGCCGTTAGGTGTCAAGTGGAGAGGTAGTCCCGGCAAGGTTTCTGCACCGCTTGCCCAGCTACCTCGTATTATCCTGACACGCCTCTTGGACGGGTGTCGTTCGGGACAAATCTTGTCCCAGCGTGCTGACACGTGCCCGACAAGCCTCACCAACCAACCTGCACGGCCGACACCTCACACATCAGTGAACACCTGTCCAGTGAGGTGGAGCACTGGAGGGCTGGCATAAGCTTGTCGGCACGGAGCTTGCCGGGTCTTCATCTTGCCGGTTCAGCCTTGACGGCAAGGAATGTCTTCGTCTTTGGTACTAGTTGAGTGCTATGCTTTTGAGCTTCTTTCTGGTAGCTTCTGTGGCTGGACTTTGAATTTTGGTCTTGGCGGTTCCCGGCAAGGCTTTGGCCGGCAAGGAGGCTGCTACCGTCTGTGCATAAGTCAGGGTATAAAATACCCATGTTTTATACACCGACAGGAGCCCCCGGTCTTGGGCCATACGCGCGTCCAAAGCGCCATTGGGTTAGGCCCAAACAATGCACAGACACGTGGCGGGAAACTGCCGTTGTAATTTCCCGGTCATGATGATTATCCTGACGCACGTCCAATCCACGCATTAAATGCGGGTCGTGGGGACTTGGACTGTTGCGGTTATTTTGCGGTAGTGCGCCTGTAAAAGAACGTGGCTGCGGTAAACAGTGAAGGGCCAGCCTCCCCTCACGCCTTCCCCATAAAAAGGCAACTGCGAGGAGGTGCGGCTCATTCGCCCCTGCTTTCCCCTGCTTCATCTTCCTCCTCAAGCCAGAACTGCTTCCGCCGCCGCCGCTGCTGCTTCGCATCCCCAATCGAGCACCTCCTTCCCCTTCGACCCCTGATGGCGCCCAAGAGAGCCGACGAGGCAGGGAAGAAGAAGCCCGCCAAGCCGCTCGATCCCAAGGAAGAGGAGAAGAAGAAGGCATTGGAAGAGCTGGAGAAGCGGCGGAGGGAGAATGCGATCTTCTCGCCGTGCTCCTTGGACGCCAACAAGCTGATTAGGAGGTACGCGTACATGTAGGGGAGGGACACCAAGGATCACAAGGCGCCCGTGGTGCTCCCTGAAGGCAACAAAGACCCTGCAGATTCTTATCCGTTCTTCTCGCGTACTTCTATTGCGGTTTCGTCCCTCCCTACTCAGATTTCTTCAGTGCGATGATGTTCAGTTATGGGTTCAGACTGCTGGACTTCACTCCGAATGCGATGACTTGCATGGCGGTTTTCGCTCATCTGTGCGAGAACTTCATCGGAGTGGCCCCCAGCATGGATCTGTTCCGCCACTTTTTCATTCCCCGGATCGAAGACAAGTCACTCTCCGGCAGCATGGCCTGGATTCCCAGGGCAAAGATGAAGGGCGAGTACCTTGCCGGGCAGCTCCACCTCAAGTGGGAAGAGTGGAGGGCCGAGTGGTGTTGGATCCAAGAGAAGGATTTCCCCAATTATGCATACCGCGCACAGTGAGGGTCACGCGCGGCACGAACTGGAGCAGCATGGGTGCTACTGACGCCAAGCTTCGCCCGGCCCTATAGGATTGCTCGCCTTAAGGCCGCCAAGCTGACCATAGAGATGGTTGGCGCTGATTTCCTCCGACGACGCATAGCGCCGCTGTAGAAGAGAGAGAGAGATTTGCTTGGGAGTACCAGAATGCCGCCGACGTCATGCGGCTGTATCCCAGGACCGGCAACAATTTGTCGGTTATGGAGCACGCCAGCCTCTGCGAGCAGTTGTTCCGGAAAACCGGCGTATTCCACTTGCCGGACCAGATCGTCCCGCTGCATATCAACTCTGCCAAGGACTCCATCTTGGCGGTGATGCCGGATTGTGACGCCCACGGAGTAAAGGCAGACTGGGATTTGCCCGCCTTGGAGTTCGAGATGGAGTGGACCTCCAACTTGATGGAGAAAGCTTCCCGGAAGTAAATGGATCTCATCCGAGCCACCACCGAGGAGGAATTGGCGTACATCGCCAGCCGTCCCGCAGAGATCACGAGGATGAACGCGGTAGGCGGTTCCGGTGCCGCGGCAGCCGACGACGAAGAAGAGGACCAGTCTGGTGAAGAGGCCGCCGAGGAGCATCAAGAGGAGCCTGCCGTGGATGAGACGGCCAAAGCTGAGGCTGTTGGGGCCGAGGCTGCCGGGGATGAAGTTGCTGGAATTGAAGTCACTGGAGAGCCCGAGGAAGAAGAGGGCCCTAGGGCCCCGAAGAGGAGGCATCGTCTTCGGAGGGCGGTCAGCCAAGAGCCGGTGTGCGCTTCTTCGCTGAGGGCTGGCCCCAAGGTGAAGAAGACGACCACGAAGGCCGGCTGCTAAGAAGAAGTACGCCGGCAGTCCACTCGGCGTCCCCGAACTCAGCCTTCATCTCCCCGGTAAGAGGTTGCCGAGGAAGCCGAGCCCCTTCAGCCGGCGGGTTCACCTCCTCCGGCACTCAAGAGGGCAAGGGAGTCGCCCCCGCCAGTGATGTACGATTTCGACGTCCTTGGCCAATCCGAGGAGGGGGAGGAGTAAGTATTTCGCTTATTCCCGCCAAGCCTTGATTCCACTTGATTGTCATTTTGACTTGATTCCTTCTGCCTTGACAGGGACCCAGAACCGCTCATGCATCATTCGAAACGGCCCAGGTTTGCAGTAGCTCAGAATCCTGCGGCAAGCGCTGGGCAGGGGGTTGCAATGGCTGAAGCCATCGTTACGAGCCCCCAGCCGAGCCCCCTGCGCGAGGACATGGTGCAGGTGCTTCCCACTAGCACCGGTACTGGAGTCCCTACTGCTGAGCCTGCCGTGGAGACGGAGGAGGCCCGCCAAGAAGAGGAGCGCCAAGAAGCGGATCCAACCGTGGTTCCCCCATCCATCAATATCCCGGGGAGCGCTTCCCCGACAAGGGCTTCTATCGACGAGCTTGCCCACACGGGGGCTACCCCGACAAGCGGGGCCGCCGACGACCGCGCGCCTGCAACGCAGGTTGCCGGGGAGGGAGCCCTTCCTCAGCAAGCGCCATCGGGTAATCCTCTTGCCTTTGTATGCCTCTTCCGGGAAAGATTTCTTTTTGTCTTCTTGAACTTGACTTCTAATTTCGAATTCTATCTCACCCTTGTTTTCGCCTTGATCCATAGCTCAAACCTCCCCTGACGGGGGCGAAGTCCTTGTGGAGGTGGCTGATATCGCAAGGGATGCCGCTGAGGAAGTCGTCAAGATCGTCGCTGAAGAGGGCCCCACATAGGTTGCCAAGGAGACCGGAACACTCCCCGATGAGTCCGGGAGGGCCACCGACAGCACGCCCGACCCCGCCAGGATGGACGCGGAGAAGACGCCCGCCGATGTCGATGTGCCAACTCCCGGCAATCAGTTAGTGGTGCCAATCCCGCCAGCTCCGTCAAGTGACTTGGCGTTGATCGCCCTTCAGCACGAGTCCGAAGCCCCCAGTTCCTCTGGCCTCGCGGGGCCAAGCTTTGATGAAGAGATAGCTCGGATCCTGCTCCCCTTGGTCCAAAGAACCGATGAATCCACCGACGTGGCCGACAACTCCGAAGACCTTGCTTTCATGGAAATCATGGCCATCGGGTTCAAGGGCATCCAGGAACGGTACAGCCGGAGGTGGGACAAGGTTTACGAAGAGCGCAAGGCTGCGGATTTGGTTAATCGGAAGCTGAGGGAGAAGGCGGACGAGCTGCGCCCATGGTACAGTCAGCAGACCCGCAATCTCAACGCTGCTACCGAAAGAGCGGCGACCCACGACGGCAAGCTGACAGAGCACGAAACGCTACTCAACGCCAAGGAGAAGGATCTTACCGCGCGGGAAGAAGCCCTTACCGCCACTCTTCGCAGTAAGGATGATGAGATTGAAGCGCTCCTCAAACAGTGGACCCAGGAGCTGGAAGACGGGCACAAGAAGCTTATTGAAGCCCAGGCTTCGGAGAACGCCGCCAAGCTCAAGGAGGCTGCTGATAAGGCTGCTGCTGCTGACTCCGCCAAGGAGGAACTAGAACCCTAGGTGGCTAAACTGAAGGAGGATCTCGTCGGCAGCGGCAAGGAAATCGAGGCTCTCAAGGACGAAGCGCTGAAGGCAGTCCGCACTCTAGGGGACTTGCAAGCGCAACTGTCGTCCAAGAACCAAGATCTCGACACTGCCGCCAAGATGATTGGGGACCTGAAATCTCAACTGGCCACCGTGGTAGCAGCTTCGGAATCTGCCAAGGAGAGGGAGAGGGTCTTGACGGAGAAGCTGGAGAAGGAGGAGCCCTCGAAGAAGGAGGATGAAAACAACTATGCCCAGCTGCATGAGAACCTCTCCATCTGGACTGGCAGGCTTGTTATTGCTGCCGAGCGCCTCAGCCATCAAATCGCAGAGATGGATATGAAGAGCTGGAGTTTCACCGTCAACGACAAGGAGGCCACCAGTGTTAGGTTGACCAAATTCTTCGAGGGCTTTGTCGATGCCTTGAAGACGTACCAAGAAGACAGGTCTGCCTCTTTTGCTGATGAGTCTCTGAAATTTGCGCGTCAAATCGTGTACAGGGTGCTGCTCAAGATCGCTCATTGCAATCCTGGCCTTGATCTCTTCGGGGTCTTTAGGAGGTTGCCGGATAGCACAGACGTCGCCGCTGCCGACAAGATCGCTGCCCCTCTTGCCGACAAGGTTCTCCAAATCCCCAGGGTCCAAGGCAATCGCCGAGACTGAGCTTGCCGCTATGTCCACCATTGTGATGTTAGGTTCAGGATACATTTAATCTTTTGTTATCCCAACACTATTTCTGTGATGTAATATAACTTGTGCTGCTTGAATGCGTGTGCGCTGTTCCCCTTGTCTTATTTCGCCTTTGTATGATTTGTGTTCCCTACTCTTGTCGGAAGCTTGCCGGTGCACACACTTGCCGCGAGCGCTTTGAGGAACGGGTCTTAGCAGCCTGCTGGAAGTGCTGCTGCCGGCAAGGTGACTTGCCGGGCCAGAACGCAGCCACCAAGCTTGCCGAGCGGACTCGAGGCAACCTAGGGCGCGGACTGATCGCGACAAGGTTCCTCTCACGTGCAGGTTTCTCATACAAAGCTCGGAACCGTTCAAGGGGGAACGCGAATGTAACAAGGAAAAAAATTCAAAGTTTTTGCAACTTAGCTTCTCCTTGTGCTGTTTCTCTCGTTGTATAAAATGATCACTTGAACGTCGTTGAAAATGGTACCCCGTACCCCCATCTCCCACTCCCTCTGGGAAACTTGCATGCGAGGGATCCTTCCTATCCTTTTAAGAAAAAAGAAAGAAGAGAAAGGAGGGGTTTGGGAACCTTGACGGCTCATCAGTCATTTCATAGAGACTAAAGCGTAAATCACAACATCACATGCATCGATACATAAATGAACATGTACGAGGAGTTGCGAAACACTTAGCTTCATTATGCACAGGATCTGCACCTGGCTTTGTACAAAGGGTTACATGTCTGGTCGACAAGGCTCGTACAAAAGGTGTTACCGGGATATGACCCGGCAACTGCGCCTCACGGGTAGAACTTGCGAAGATGCTCAATATTCCATGAGTTCTGGACCGAGGTGCCATCTTCGGTCTCCAGACGGACCGCGCCAGGCCTGGTGACTCGTACTACCCGGTAAGGGCCTTCCCACTTCGGCGTCAACTTGTTTGATCCCTTGGTGGACTGAACACGCCAAAGAACAAGGTCGTCTTCCTCAAGGCTTCCGGCATGCACTTTGCGGCTATGGTAGAGGCGCAAGGCTTGCTGGTAGCGTGCAGCTCGTACCGCCGCCTGAAGACGATCTTCCTCAAGGAGCAACACGTCGTCTTGCCGCAGCTGCTCTTGCTCAGCTTCATAGTAAGCGAGCACCTGAGGTGACCCGTATATGAGTTCCGTGGGGAGCACTGCTTCTACACCATAGATTAGGGAGAAGGGTGTTTGTCCGGTAGCTTGATTTGGTGTCGTTCTGAGTGACCAAAGAACCGCCGGCAACTCATCAATCCAGTGCCTTCCACACTTGCGCAGCTTGTCAAAGGTCCTTGTCTTGAGTCCACGCAGCACTTCAGCGTTCATCCTTTCTGCCTGGCCGTTGCTTCTCGGGTGAGCAACAGATGCAAAACAGATTTTGCCGCCGAGGTCTTGGATATACTGCATGAAGATGCGGCTCGTGAATTGTGTGCCGTTGTCGGTGATGATCCTATTAGGAACCCCAAAACTGCAAACTAATCCTTTGAAGAACTTGACGGCTGATTGCGCTGTCACCTTCCTCACTGGCTTCACTTCAGGCCACTTTGTGAACTTGTCGATGGCGACGTACAAGAAATCAAAGCCCCCGGCAGCACGGGGAAAGGGGCCCAAGATATTGAGCCCCCAGACCGAAAAGGGCCAGGAGAGACGGATTGTTTGGAGAGCTTGAGCTGGTTGATGTATGTTCTTTGAATGGAACTGGCATGCTTCACACTTGGTTACTAGCTCAGTCGCATCCTGAAGGGCAGTGGGCCAATAGAAGCCTTGCCGTAAAGCCTTGCCGACAAGAGCCCTTGACCCTATGTGAGAACCACATAAGCCTCCGTGTATCTCCGCCAACAGCTTTAGTCCATCTTCCCGGCAAATGCACTTCAATTTCACACCGTTTGGTCATTTTCTGTATAGCATGCTATCCACAAACTGATACATATTTGACTGACGGGCTACTTTCTCTGTTTCCTCTTGCTCACCGGGAAGTTCTCCTATTTGAAGGAAACGGACTATCTGTTGTGCCCATGTAGGAGCCCGCGGCTCGACGACAAGGACTAAAGGCATCTCTTCGGCTACGGGAGCGCTTGCTTCTGTGGCAAGAACCTGTGGTTCTGCGCCAAGCGGCTGCTCACCGGCAACCGTATTGTTGTTCCCGGCAACATCCTTGTCGGCGGCTTCTGCGAGCTCTACCGGAAAGTACTTGTCGGTACTTAACTTCCTTCTCTTGCTGGCCTGCGTTGATGGGGCGACTGTTGGTCGATTCAAATGGAGCACAAAAGTTCCTGGTTCCACGGGAAGCTTTTGAGCGGCACACTTTGACAGGCTATCAGCGACGCTGTTTTCCGCACGAGGGATGTGCTCTGTTTGCAACCCGTCAAAGTGTTCTTCCAATTTCCTCACTTCTTTCACATATGCCTCTATTAAAGGGCTATGATAATCTTTGTTCACTTGCTTTACAACAAGCTGCGAGTCTCCGCGGATGATCAATTTTTTTATTCCAAGGTCTACTGCAATCCTAAGACCGGCAAGAAGTCCTTCATACTCAGCAGTGTTGTTTGTAGCTTGCTCCCTGGGAAAGTGCATTTGGACCACATACTTGAGGTGCTCTCCGGTGGGTGCGATAAGCAGCACTCCGGCACCGGCGCCCTGCAGCGAGAAGGCACCATCAAAGTACATGACCCATTCCTTTGCTGTCTCTTTGCCGGGGAGAGCCGTCTCTTGAATTTCCTCGTCTTGCGTTGGCGTCCATTCGGCGATGAACTCCGCCAAAGCTCTGCTCTGAATGGTTGAAGTGCTCTCAAACTTGAGTGCAAAGCTCGACAATTCCAATGCCCACTCCACTATCCTGCCGGTTGCCTCTGAATTTCTTAAGATGCGTTGCAACAGAAAGCGAGTGACGACGGTAATCTCGTGTGCTTGGAAGTAGTGGCGCAGTTTTCTTGAAGCTATAAGGAGACCGAAAAGCAACTTCTGCACCCCAGAGTATCTCGATCTAGCCCCCCTGCAGAAGGGAACTAACAAAATACACTGGTCGCTGCAGCACTTTCTTCTTCGGCACTGCTTGTTGCTCAACTTCATTTGCTTGCTCTGTTTCTGTCTTATCGGCACCAGATCTTGCTGGAGAAGACTCTGGTTTGTCACTAGATGGGTCTGCTGTGGTTGCTTCCTCGTCATCGAGTTCCCTCTGCGCCACTAGTGCAACACTAGCCACTTGATTCATTGCCGCTATGTATAGCAGCAATGGCTCTTGTGGTCTTGGCGCAACTAGTATTGGCGCGGAGGAGAGATATCTTTTCAAGTCCTGCAGCGCGGCCTCCGCCTCTGGAGTCCATTTCATCGGTCCTGCCTTTTTCAAAATCTTGAAAAACGGCAAGGCGCGCTCAACGGATCTTGAAATGAACCTGCTTAAGGCAGCAACACAGCCGGCAAGGCGCCGCACATCTTTGACGCTCTTTGGTGCTTGAATCTGCTCAATCGCCTTGATCTTGTCGGGATTTGCTTCAATTCCTCGTTGAGATACAAAGAACCCGAGAAGTTTGCCAGATGGAACACCAAATAAACACTTCTCGGGATTGAGCTTCAAGTTGATTTTTCGCAAGTTCGCAAATGTCTCTTCCAAATCTTGAATAAGGGTAGATTTGTCCTTGGTTTTGACCACTATATCATCCATGTATGCTTCCACATTCCTGTGCAGCTGGGGCTCAAAACCGATTTGGACCGCTCTTGCAAATGTTGAACCGGCACTCTTTAATCTGAAGGGCATACGTACGAAGCAATACGTGCCACATGGAGTAATGAATGCTATTTTCTCCTCATCCTCCTTGGCCATGAATATCTGATGGTATCCAGAATATGCATCAAGGAAGGAGAGCAAATCACAGCCGGAAGTAGAGTCTACAATTTGATTGATGCGCGGCAAAGGGAAAGGGTCCTTCGGGCATGCTTTGTTGATATCCGTGTAATCAATACAAAGTCTCCACTTCCCGTTTGCTTTGCGCACCACTACTGGATTTGCCAACCAAGTGGGATGTAGCACTCCTCTGACCAGGCCTGCCGCTTCGAGTTTCTTGATTTCTTCGGCAATGAATTGCTGCCGCTCCAAAGCATGCTTCCGGACTTTTTGCTTGACGGGCCGTGCGTGGGGAAAAATGGCATGGTGGTGCTCAATTACCTCCCTGGGAACACCGGGGATGTCGGATGGCCGCCATGCGAACACATCGACATTCGCCCGTAGGAAGGCAACGAGCGGGATTTCCTATTTGTTGTCAAGGGTGGCGCTGATGGTGAAAGTAACGTCAGTGCCGTCCTCCCTCGCCAGCACCTTCTTGGTTGCCGGTGCAGTGGCTTTGGATTTCTTACTGGCAGAGCACTCCGGCAAGTCTTCAACAGGTGCGCAGCACTCCGAAGAGGTGCGCTTCCCGGAATACTTGCTAGAGGTCTTGCCGGATTTCTTGCTTTCTTTTTTCTTGGCAGGAGCTGGTGCCTTGGCGGCATCTGCTGCAACCGCATCTCTGTACATCTTGTCGATGTAGATGATCGCATCTTTCTTGTCGGAGTTGACGGAAATGACACCCATCGGCCTTGGCATCTTCAACGTATTGTAAGCATAGTGGGATGCCGCCATGAATTTTGCCAAGGCCGGGCGGCCAAGAATTCCATTGTATGGCAAGGGGATCTTGACGACGTCAAAGACAATCTTTTCCGTCCTGTAGTTCAGTTCCCCGCCAAACATTACCGGCAACGTGATCTTTCCCTTGGGCTGACTTCTTCCCGGGTTCACTCCTTGAAAGGTGCCTGTCTTTTCGAGCTCCTCGTCGGGAATCTGCAGCCTCTTGATTACCTCTGGAGAGATTAGATTCAGACCGGCCCCACCGTCAACTAACATCTTTGTTACTTGGAGGTTGCGAATTGTTGGCGAAACCAACAACGACAAACAACCGACCGTAGTTATGCGATCAGGGTGGTCCTCAGCATCAAAGATGATAGGCGTGTGCGACCATTTGAGTGGTTTTTGAGAGCCTATCGCCGGTTCCGCCACGTTAAGCTCACGAGCCCACTGTTTAAGCTGGCGGTGAGAGGAGTGCAAAGATGCGCCCCCGTCAACACACATGGCCTCAGTTGCCTTTTGGAATTCTTGTTCGCTGGTCTCATCATCGTCCCCTTCTTCTTCACTTCCATCATCTCCCTCTTTCTTCTCACGGCCTCTAGCAGGCTTTTCTTTCTGCTGCTTGGCCTTGCCGCGGCGGCCTCCTCGACCACCACAACCCTTTTTGCTGGATCCACCGGCACCATCTTGGCCCTTTTCCTTGTCACACTTCTCGTATTCAGCCTTCTCTTTCTCAACAAGGTGTTCGACTTGTCGGCACTCTTGGAGATCATGGCCCTTTGTGCGGTGAATTTTGCAGTATGGTCCATCTGACTTGCCGGCCTTCTCGTTTGCCGCCGCCTCCTGGCAAGCGGCACATACAGCAGCCTCCTTGCAGGAGTTCTCAGTCTTGGCTTTCTTGGCGGACTCGGAGTTGCCGGAGGCTTCGACAGCCATAACAGTTTTGCCTTTGCGCTTCCTGTTGCGCTTCCAGCCCTTCTTCCTCGGGTTGGCAGCGTCGTCATCCTCAGAATCTACTTCGGCGCCAGCGTCCTCCCCGGGAAGCCTTCTCCCTTCCTCAACCCATGCACACTTATCCGCCAACGTATAGAGCTCGTTGACGGTCTTGGGCAACTTGACGTTCATTTTCTCCCGCATCCTCCGATTGCGGACATTCGTGTGAAAGGCGGCAATGACGGCTGCGGGGTGTACATCTGGAATGTTGTGGTGCACGCGGCTGAATCTCTAGATGTACTTGCGTAAAGTTTCGCCATCTCTCTGCGGGATCACTTGCAGGTCGCTGGGCTGTCCAGGGGCCTTGTGGCCTCCGGTAAAGGCACCGACGAATTCGGTGCAGAGATCTGACCACGAAGGGATGGAGTTCTCCGGCAAGTTCATCAGCCAAGACCTCACGTTGGGTTTTAGTACCAATGGGAAGTAGTTGGCGAGGATCTTCTCGTCTCTCCCTCCTGCAGCTTGCACGACAAGAGTGTAGATGCCTAGGAATTCTGCCGGATTCAGCTTGCCGTTATATTTTTTCGGCACTTCTGGCTTGAAAGCTCGAACAGACGGCCATCGGACTTGCCACAGCTCGCGGGTGAAGGCAGGACATCCAACCTCGTAAGGTAGATATCCGCCAACCCCTGGCGCAGGCTCATCAATGACGGGGCTGTTGCGCATGTCGGATTGATGGCGCGCCTCTCGACGCCATTCGATGGTGGTGCGGGCGTCTTCTGCCCGCCTGTCTCGCAGCACTTGCCGCTGATCTTGCCGCGCCCGTGGATTTGAAGAAGCTATCGACATCTCGTCAGGTCCAGGAGATTGTTGGGCTTGTCGCGGCTGTTGGCGTTGTTGCTGTAGAGGCGGTTGTCGTGGTGGCGATTGCACCATTAGTGTAGTACCGTCAATGCGGCCACCGACTGGAGATGCCGGTGCTGCTTGCGGACGCCCTGAGGGCTCCGCTTGCTGCGATTTACTGGCTTCGGCGAATCCAATCAAGCTCTGGATGGTGGCTCTCCACTCATCCATCTTCTCTGCCGCTGGAGGGAAGTTCAGTAGCATCTGAGCTCGCGCCATTGCTTCCGCTGCCGTGGCTGGCATGGCTGGGAGCGAAGAGCGCGACGTCGCTCTACTCCTGGCAGAGCCAGCAGGAGCGCCATCGCGGTCTTGCCGCCGTGGCACATGATCAGCAGCAGGTTGCCATGGCGGAAGCGGTGCTTGAGGATCTGGGATTTGATCCACAGGAGTCTTGCCATGAGGTCGCTGCTGCCCGGAGTCGTTGGCGCCACTTGGAACCGCACCGCGCCCATTCTGCGAGGGGTGCGGCGTTTGTCCTGAAGCAGCATCCTTGGATGCCGCCGCAGCGGGATCTCAGCTCGTGCTGGCCCTGGCGTTGCTGCTCCGGTGGCTGCGTTCGTCTGCGCAGCAAGGAGGAGGAGGAGGTCGTCCATCCGCTCCGCCCGCGCCGCCGCGGCTCCGTTCGTCAGAGGACCGAGGAGATCGACTGCCTTCGACGTGCTCGTCCCCTACGCCGACCGTGGTGGGCATGGCGACCGCGCCGCTTGCGCTGGTCGTGCCAACCGCGGTATCCGCGCCGCCCACATCGGCTGCGCCGCCTGCGCCGCATGTCTATGCATGCGGGGTGGCCGTCATCGTTATGCCCTTCTTCTTGGGCGTCAACGACGACGAGAAGGACGACGATGAAATCGATGAAGATGATGAAGAAGACGCGCAACCCACTGATCAAGGTTCACGCAAGCGATGCAGATCTCCCCTACCTGGCGCGCCAAAGATGTCGGGGTACGACCATCTATGGGGCCATGCAGCCCCTTGTGGTTCGGCGGGGGAGGTCGACGTGCACAAAGAGCATGAACAATGGGGAGCACAAGGGATTTACCCAGGTTCGGGCCACTGAGAGGCATGACAATAGACCAAATTAGGGCCCCCCATAAGGCAAGTGTGGCTGCACTGGTCAGCTCGATTCGATGGCACTATGACTCAGCCAATAGATTTGTTCAAGTTCGATTTATGTCCGATTTAACTTGAATGGTGATGAGCTGAGTCATAATAACATGATGAAATAACAATGCATATGACCATGATATCAACATGAGCATGGATGGTAAGCATAACCATTTAACATATGAATCAACGATAATAAATCATGTAGTCTACTTGATGCAAATGAGCATGGCATAGGGATGATCATGAGTATCACAAGCACTTTCATAACAGACGATAATAATGCATGTGCGCATAACATTATCACTAGCATACTGAATAATTACAAGAATGAAACATGATAAAAATAATACTAGCAACTAATCATTTAACTCACTAGAATCAAATGAACATAGCATGAAGATGAACATTAATCCGCAAGCATATATAGCATTCACAAAATATTAACATGCACAAAGTATTTAAATATTCAAGTGAAAAACCATGGCTACTGCAAGGCCATCATGCAAGTGGCTATCGTGGCTTGCCTAGGCATGAAGGATCCATTCGGAAGAAGTGTGAGGAGCTCGCGGGAAATTTTGCCGGAAAAGTTTCTCTCTCGACAGAGCTGATTAGAGGGAAAGGGAAAAATGGTCATTTTTAGAATGTGACAACATCATGAAAATGGTACCAACGGAACGGGCTCGACGAATAGAGAACGTGGGCTTTTGAATCACCTGAATCGGAGTCACGGTTGAAAAGATACGGACGTTCATTCTTTAGGCAGAAAACAAATAAAAACTTATTCATTTCTGCGCTTAACTGACGAACGGCCGCAATCTAAGGGTTTCGGCTCCGACGGCTGAAAAACAGAAAACGCCTTTCTGAAAAATACGCTTTCCAGTGCAGACAACGTAATCTTGCCCGAAATAGAGCCAGAGTACGTTTTCATAAGACGAAAACGTATTCACAAGAGGGCGCCTCCACTTATCCAGCTGGACCCGAGCCTTATTAGGCTGACAGGTAGGGCCCATGCTAACTCCTCTCTCTCCTCCCGCTCCTCCTTCCTCCTCCCGACGGGGGAAACAGAGGCGAGGTCGTGCGCACGCCGACGACGATCCCCGGCGGCGCTCCGGCTATGGATGAGATCAGGAGAACGAGCTGCACCCGCCCGCCTACTCCATGTGCGCCGGTGAGCTCGCGATCGAGCAGAGCTTCAGCCGTAGCGGACGGCGGCGGCGGCCTTCACCGGGGCGCACGACCTGGTGCACAGGAGGAGGGCGAGGGCTGCGGGACTGGCCTGGGGTGGAGGATGGAGGTCTCTGGTGGAAGAATGAGGAGGCAATGAGCTCGGCATTGCTCGAATTTAGGTGAAGGCCGACGGCGGGCATGCCAGCTGTGGAGAGCGATGGGGGACTCCGGTGATGAATTGATGGGTCGGGGCGGTAGCTAGAAGAGTGAGGAGGAGGTTGGTGAGGACGAGAGGGCTCGGGACGCAGCTATTTATAGCCGGCGAGGTCGAGGGGAGAGTGTGGCTGCGGCCACGCGGGTACCGGCATACTGGAGCTCGGAGACACGCGGATGAGTGAGGCAAGGGGGTCCAGAGGGTTCAGGGCGACGCGGGAGGAGCTCAGGCGTGCTCGAGAAGACTCGGGAGCGACGCGGTCGACCGGCCATGGTGGTGGGGGCGGCGGTCAGAGCACGGAGTGAGCGCGTGGCCACGGCGAAGCTCCTGGACATGGTGCCATGGTGAGGGCACGAGGAAACGGACGAGGCAGAGGGCCCCAATGCATAGAGCACGTGCATTGGCATACCAGCCGCGTAGTCACCGTGTGAACAGGCGCACGCGGTGCGCTCTGACCTGCAGAAGCTTGCCTACCGTGTGGACCCTGCAGGATAGAGACTCGCTATGGGCTTGGTTCGATCAAATCAACTCCGTGCTGAGTGGTAGCATCAACTGTAGTTCCTGGCAGCAAGGTGTTTGTTGTGTATTGGGGAAGGATCACTTGGTGAAAGATGCTGATCTTTAGCTGAGGTTAATCACCCACTAAGATGATCATTGTGGCATGGTTTGAGCTCAAATGGAGGAGCCTAGGATGGCACTTGCTGTGCAAAGTGCCCCACTGGACAGAAATGAAGAAGTTGAAGTAGCACTCACATGGGTGATTGGATTGAGCTGAAATTTGGTGGAGGATGGCCATTTGGGCACATGAAGGCACTGTAAAACTTTCATACTATTTGGATAAGTAAAAATGGTACTTGCTTCACAAGGTTTCACTCTGGATAGAATCTTGGGAAAATTATAGAGAAACAATGGCAAGATGAAATGAGCTCAAATTTGGTGGAGTGAGGTTATATAGGTAAGAGAATGCCCTGGTAAAATTTCAGCAATTATGAAGCAATATAAAATATAGTTGCTTCACAATTTGAAAATATGACCAGAATCAAATATTGGATGATGTCAAATTTTGGATTGTTGGATTGAGGTCAAATTTTGGATTGTTGGATTGATGTCAAATTTATGAATCAAAATGGATTGTTGGATTGAGGTCAAATTTTGTGGAGAGTGATTATTTGAGAATATTGAGGACATAGAAAAATTACAACTCATTTGGATAAGCCTAGCTAGTACTTCCTTCACAAAGCTTCCATCTGAACAGAAACTTTGAAAATTAGCTGAGGAATATTTACTAGGCAAATGAAGTTGAATTTTGCATGTGGTATTGATAGGGATATGAAAGAGTGCTCAAAAAGTTTGACGGCAATCAAGAAGTTATAAATGACACTTCCTTCACAAAGTGCCATTCTGGACAGAATAGGAAAAGAATACTCTTGAATTATTTTTGAACTAGGCAAGCAAGGGTTTTGACATATCTGTGGAAGATATGTCCCAAAGGATTTATGAGAATTTTGTGGGAATTAATGGCAAGGCAGAAATATAGGTTGCTTCACAACCTAAGGCAAACAAGGTTATTCCTTTAATAGAAAAAGGAATATTCCCAAGAAAAAGAATTTGGGATTGGTCAAAGATGGAAGTGACATGATCTTGGAATGGATTTTAGGATGACAAGCCACTTGGGAGACTGAGAAGAGATGATCTTCCCAGGTTTCCAGACCACAGAGCCACAAAAAAAGAAATCCAAAGCAAAATCCAAAGAAATTCAAAAGAAAAAGAAAGGGCCAAAAATCAGGGTGTTACATGGGTACACCTTCTACCACAGATCCGAGGGCAAGATCTTTGTTGCCAAGAATGGGTCCTTTCTAGAGAAGGAGTTTCTCTTGAAAGAAGTGAGTGGGAGAAAAGTAGAACTTGATAAGGTAATCGTACCTTCTCTCGAATTGGAAAGTAGCACATCACAAAAAGCAGTTCTTGTGATGCCTACACCAACTGGAGAGGAAGCTAATGACGATGATCATGAAACTTTGGATCAAGTTACTATTGAACTTCGTAGGTCGACCAGGACACGTTCCGCACCAGAGTGGTACGGTAATCCTGTCCTGGAAGTCATGTTGTTAGACAATGGCGAACCTACGAACTATGAAGAAGCAATGATGAGCCTGGATTCCAACAAATGGCTTGAGGCCATGAAATCCGAGATAGGATCCATGTATGAAAACAAAGTATGGACTTTGGTGGACTTGCCCGATGACCAGCAGGACATTGAGAACAAATGGATCTTCAAGAAGAAGACAGGCGCTGATAGCTTGACTTGTCGCAAAGGGTTTCCGACAAGTTCAAGGGCTTGACTATGATGAGACTTTCTCACCCGTTGTCGGTACCAAAACCGGCAGATCTCGGGTAGGGGGTCCGAACTATGGGTCAAGGAGCAGATGGTAACAGAGAGCGTAGAGACAGCGATTTACCCAGGTTCGGGCCCTCTCGAGGAGGTAAAACCCTACGTCCTGCTTGATTGTATTGATGTGATTGTATGAAGGTTACAGAGTTGATCTACCTCGAGATCAGGTGGGCTAAACCCTAGATTATGAGTCTCCCCCCTACGGACTAAACCTCCTGGTTTATATAGACACCAGGGGGGGCCCTAGGGTTACATATGGTCGGTTATCATCAGGGATAAACATGCCGGTTGCGCCATCTATTCCTTGGAGGAGACGCCAATACTTCAGAGATTTCCTTCTATCATACGGGGTCGTCCACAATCCAGCCTTCCATCGACGTGTAGAGAGCGGCCCACCAGTCCGGCCCATGAGAGATCGGCCGGCAGCCCGAGTACCCCCTAGTCCGGGACACCCTCAGTAGCCCCCGAACTAGCCTTCAATGCCGAGTTCTACGGTCTTCGGCAGCCTCATGCTTCAGAAGTCTTCGGCTTGGATGGCGAGTTCCTCCCGTTACCTATATTTCGGATTAACAATGATTTGGCTACCAATAAGTCAGTTACCGAGGTATCTTCAGAGATAGAATTAAATGACGACCCTCGATTTCTGCGTGCCCACGGAATGCGAGTGGCCCGATGGGTTTTTACAAAAATGTCCCTTTAATAGGCCAAGGGCGTGGAGGTTAAAGCACCCCACCCCCTGCCATTCTTCTCCACATCCTCGCAAAGCCAAAGTCAACAAACAATGGCAAGCGCCCCAGGTTCTTCCTCACGCCCTCATGGCCCCTGTCAAGGTGATTGGGCGGGATGCTCTGTATCTTGTATGCAACTACATAGGCTCGAGGCGCAGGGGTATCTGCCCGCCTCAGATCTCACATCCACCCGCCCTGGATTAACTTCCGCAGACGGAAAGGCCCTTGCGGAGAATTTCCCTTCCCCTCACGGGGAGGAGAGAGTTTGCTTCGTTCCCTTCATGCTGCGAGGCCTGGGTTTCCCCATCCATCCCTTCTTGAGGGGTTTACTAGAGTTCTACGGGATTCAGCTCCACCACCTTACCCCCGGATCGATCCTCCATATTTCGGGCTTCGTCGCTTTATGCGAGATGTTCCTGGGCTGCGAGGCGCACTTTGAGTTGTGGAGGAAATTCTCTGCCTAGTCCCCCACACCCGAGAAGGGGTCATCTATGAGGTCGGCGGAGCCGAAGTATGGCGCATTGCCGGGACCGGATACCCCGTTGGGACTCTGAAGAAGGATGCCGAAGAGTGGACTTCGGAATGGTTTTATATCGAAGACGTCCCTTTATTTGATCCAGTTCGAAGGGGTCTACCGGAATTTTCATTGGCTTCTCCAACGAAGCGGTTCAACTGGCGCCCGAAGAGTCCCTCTCAAGAGGAAAGTGCCGAAGTTGCTCGACTGGCTGCTCAAGTGAGGTGGTTAGCTCATAACGGACTAACCATCGTTGATGTGATGGCAATAGCCATCGCTCGATGTGTCCAGCCTCTCCAACAGAGAATTCATCCGCTATGGAACTACAATGGGGAGGACGACGCTGTCCGGTACACCAAGAAGGGGCCCGCCAATCAGGCGGCGATAGCCGCCATACTAGCTGGTTTGTTCAAGGGGGAAGAGCAAGAATTCGCTCGACTAAAGCTCAAGAAAGGCTTCTCGATGTATGAGCCCATCGAAATGGTGAGTTCGACCACTCTTTTTAGTTTGGATATTACCTCAAACTTTTCATAATCGGATCTTCATCTTGTCCGAACAGAGTTGGAGGTGATGGATCGAAACGGTGAGTTGCCCGGCTCCTCAACCGGAGAATTACTCTTGCGATGACGATCCTGGGTTCCATGACGACCCTGAAACATCCATTAATTTCGAGGACGGGGTCTTCTACCAGGAGAGCCTTGATGGCTCCAAGGTGGCCCTATTGGCCGATCATCCCAGGGCGCTTCCCTCCTCCGTGGTAAGTGGCCAATGGGCTTCCTCTCGAAAGAAATGCTCAGCCGCTGCAGGCCCGAACACACTGACACCTACTCCCAAGGGCCGCCGCACGACGCGCCGAACAGCCGCAAAGGCGGCATCAGCGGCTCTGACGACAAGTAGTCATGGGGTGACCCCACATGTGGCCCCAACGGGAGCTACATCATCGGCGGCCCGCCCGAAGAGGTAATGTATTCACCGTACTGCTATGGCCTCTATCGTCAACATCCACCGCATATGCCAATAATTCGTTCCATGGTGTTCGATAGACGACGTGTGGAACCGCGCGCGGCCGAGGATGCTGAGAAGGTGCCAAGGGGTGACTCAAATCCCAGGTCGCCAGCTGTAACCAGAGTTACTCCGGGAGCCACTGCCGAGGACCAAAATCCCGAGGACTCGGGAGACGTCTCGGTCACTAATTCCGAAGTTGAAAGTGTGATGAATCATCGGCGGCGCAATGCATCACTTCGGCACACTGCGTTGTCTAATCAGGAGTTCAGTGCTCTAAGCGCGATAGATGCATACCTCGGCGCCGCCCGAACGGGACTTGAAGGCGCAGTGAGGCTCATGTCTACGAATATGCAGGTATAGTAATAGTTTTGACAACTAGTACCTAACCCAGTAGCCCCCGAGCCTTAATTTGGGCGGGACGGCCGAGTTAAGGGTCTGATATCCATGCTGCGCCGCTATGTGTGCAGACTGTTCGGGAGCAGAACAAAAAGCTGTCCGAGGACCTCAAGCTGGCTCAAACAGAGTTAAAGTCTGTGAAAACCGAGCTAGAGGGGGTGAAAACATTCACCAGAGAGGCACATGGTAAGTGCCGAATTTAAAGTTCATTAAAGAGAACATGGGGTGGAACACGTCCACTAATGAAAAATGTTTCCATAGCAGCCGAGACGATAAATCAGCTGCAGAAGGACCTGGATATGGCCAGGAAAGCCCAAAGATATGCGAAGTCATAGCAAGAGGCTGGCTACTGGGTGTTGTCCCGAAGTCATGAGGAGAGGGATAAGCTTAAGGCGGAAGGCGAACAACAGGTCCAAGAAATCAAAAGCTTGAAAGATCAACTGACTGTAACCCAAGAGGAGAACCAAAGACTGAAAGCAGGCATGTTCGGTAAGTGCAATCTAACTCGCCCGTTCAATAACTGAACGTATACGGTAGCAAGATGAACAACGCCACGTCTTATTGTAGTTCTGCTGACCGGGCATCCCGAAGAGGAAGCCGGTTCCTTCGGGCGGGACCTGCTGAAGGAGCTATCCGCTGTACATGAGCGGGCCCGGAAAGGCATGAAGAGCATGTTCAAAGCACTGTGGCCTGATGAAGTGGCTCCGGAAGGGATGGCCGAACTCGTGAGTCGCTTCAAAGGAGCTCGGCACCGCTTTGAGTTATGGAAGATGTCATCTTGTCGTGAAGGAGCACGGGAAGCGTGGGCGATGATCAAGACCCGATTCACCAAGCTGGAACCGGAGCATTTAGCGAGAGTTGGGCCGGTAGGGCCAGATGGGCAGGAAGTGCCCGTGCATCTGGTATATGACCAGGTTATGCCCGCAGCTCGGCTATCCCAAGCAGATTGTGCTCTGGAGACCATAATAGATGGTCTAGATCAAGATGGATAGGTCAATTCTATGTACCTATGTACTTTACATCGGATAGTCTCCAAACCGTGCGTAAAAAACGTTGTCTTAACCGGCCATCGGCTTCCGCCTCCTCGACCAGAAGCCAAGGATTATTTTCCTACTATGCAATCCGAGAACATCGGAAAGATACTTCGGAAAACCAGGCAATCCGGCCATTTGGTGCAAACAGACAAAAATGTGCTCGGGGAGTTATGTTATATTACTAATTAACGTAAGAAACATCTTCCGACGAAAATAGTTCCGCTATGGGTTCCTTTCGTCAGGTGACCACGTTATCCGTGGATGGATAACCGAGTACCTGAATTTAGACGGGGACGGTTACTTCGGGAAAATACCCCGGAAACTTGGTGATAGGTACCAATTATTTTCACTTCCCCCCGTAGCCGACCAACTTGTTATCTTAAGACGCTAGTTTTCGGTTTCACCCGTCTGAGGTACGTACCAGGGAAATCCGGACATAACAATCATAGAGGTGCTCCCTTTACTCCGTAGCCGAACAATCGGGAACGTAGGGGGTAAACACAGGAGCGAGGCAACCCAGCTTGGCCAAATCTTAAGTCAAGTTGATGCATATAGTGGCTTGAGAACGACACAGGAAGGTTGCAAATACGTAAAAAACGGATGATTGCATAAATGAAATTTGACGAGCTTCGTAAAAGAAGCCCCCAGGTAACAAAGTGTGGTACATTCAAAGATGGTTGCCGAAGAAGAACTTAACGTAATTCGGCATTTCCCGAACACAACCCAGGAGAGACTATTGACTAGAAAGATGAAGATCCGAAAAGGATAAATCGAACAAGGTGAGTTTGCGGGACTAGCCGTAGAAACGTCGCAACCGAGCTGCATTCCATGGGTTTGGTTCGAGGCGATCGTCCGTCGGGTCGCGGAGGCGGTACGCCCCGCCCGTGAGTACTTGGTCGATTATGAAGGGCCCCTCCCATTTGGGCGCCAGCTTATGCTTATGCTTCTTCGGGAGGCGCAAGACTAAATCGCCAACATTGTAGGCCTTCGACCGTACTTCCCTGCTCTGATACCGTCTGGCCTGCTGCTGATAATAAGCAGAACGAGCCCGAGCTATGTCGTGCTCGCCTTCCAAGCCGTCCAGGTCATCTTGCCGATCCAGCTCGGCCTCCTTTTCTTTGTACATACGCACCCGAGGGGCGTCGTGAATAAGGTCGCAGGGGAGGACGGCTTCTGCCCCATATACCATGAAGAATGGTGTGTAGCCCGTGGATCGATTAGGAGTGGTGCGTAGGCCCCACAGTACGGAGTCGAGCTCCTCAACCCAATGGTAGCCGGAGTCTTTCAAAGATCAGACCAAACGAGGCTTAATGCCGCTCAAGATCAGGCCGTTCGCTCTCTCGACCTGTCCATTAGACTGTGGGTGATACACCGAGGCGTAGTCGAGCTTAATGCCTAAATTAGCGCACCAGTCTTTGACTTACTGGGCGGTAAAGTTGGATCCGTTGTCCGTTATTATGCTGTGGGGAACACCGTAACGGTGTACGACGCCGGATATAAAGTCGATGACCGGCTTAGACTTGGCTGAAGTGACCGGCTTTGCCTCGATCCATTTAGTGAATTTATCTACAATGACGAGTAGATATTTATTTTTCTTGGTCCCCCCTTTAAGTGGTCCAACCATGTCCAGCCCCCAGACCGCGAAAGGCCAAGTAATTGGGATCGTCCGAAGGGCCGTGGGGGCATATGACTCTGATTTGCAAAGAGCTGGCATCCAACACAATGTTGGACCAATGTCTGGGCGTCTGCTCAAGCAGTGGGCCAAAAGAACCCTACTCGGAAAGCCTTGCTGACCAAGGCCCGAGCTCCCGCGTGGTGACCGCCCATGCCAGCGTGAATCTCGGCCAGAAGCTGTCTTCCCTCCTCTTCGGAGATACATCTCTGGAGGACGCCAGTAGTGCTTTTCTTATATAGCTCTCCCTCGTGTACTTTATAGGCTTTAGATCGTCAAAGGATATGCCTGGCCTCAGTCTGGTCAGCCGGTAATTCTTGGCGGAGGAGGTAGGCGAGGAAAGGCTCGGTCCATGGCACGATTACCGCCAAGACATCGTGAGCTGAAGTTGTCATTGCGATGGCCGAGCCCCCGATAATTCCATTATCTGGTTCAATAGGCGGAGGGATGAACTCTCCTGGTGTATTGGTGTCCGAGCCCTGGGCGTTCTCCTGCCACACCACGGACGGCTTGAAAAGTCGTTCCAAGAAGGTGTTCTTGGGGACGGGGTCGCGTTTAGCGCCCATTCAAGCAAGGATATCCGCAGCTTGATTGCTGTCACGAGGTATATGGTGAAACTCCAGTGCTTCGAAGCGGGCGGAGATCTTCAGGACGGCGTTGCGGTATGCTGTCATTTTTGGGTCTTTTGCGTCGAATTCGCCGTTAACTTGAGAGATGGCAAGATTAGAATCTCCCCGTACCTCGAGCCGCTGTATGCCCATTGACACCGCCATCCGAAGTCCGTGCAGCAGAGCCTCCTATTCGGCTGCGTTGTTGGAGTCGGTGTATATGATCTGGAGTATGTACCGAATATTGTCGCATGTGGGGGATGTGAGGACCACTCCAGCCCCCAGTCCTGCGAGCATTTTGGAGCCATCGAAGTACATCGTCCAATGTGAGTATGTGCTGTACTCCCTAGGGAGTTCGGCTTCCGTCCATTCCGCAACGAAATCAGCCAAAACTTGAGATTTAATAGCTCGGCGTGGTCGATAGATGATTTCGAAGGGGAGAAGTTCTATAGCCCATTTGGCTATGCACCCGGTGGCGTCGCGATTGTTGATTATGTCATTCAATGGTACTTCGGATGCTACCGTAACCGAGCACTCCTGGAAGTAATGGCGGAGCTTTCGGGATGCCATGAAAACTGCGTAGGCGATCTTCTGGTAATGCGGGTACCTTGTTTTACACGGGGTGAGCACTTCGGATACATAGTACATAGGTTTTTGTACCTGGAGCTTATGACCCTCGGCCTCTCGTTCGACGACGAGAACCGCACTGACCACCTGATTCGTCGCCGAGATATATAGCAGCATTGGCTCAGCCGGGCTGGGTGCCGTCAAAATCGGGTTGCTGGCCAGTAGAGTTTTTATTTCTTCGAGTGCCGCCGCCGCTTCGCTAGTCCATTCGAAGTTCTTCATCCGTTTGAGCAATTTGTATAGCGGCAGGGCCTTTTCGCCGAGGCGCGAGATGAAGCGGCTTAAGGCTGCAACAGTACCGGCCAGTTTCTGGACGTGTTTGAGCTCAGTGGGGATAGCCAACTCGGACAGTGCCCGGATTTTCGCTGGGTTGGCCTCTATTCCTCTATGGGAAACTATGAAGCCGAGCAGCTTGCCGGCCGGCACGCCGAAGACACACTTTTCCGGATTAAGCCGTATATCGAAAGTCTGAAGATTGTCAAAGGTTTGTCGGAGATCGTCCACTAGCTGGCCGACGTGTTTGGTTTTGATAACCACATCGTCCACATAAGCTTCGACTGTTTTGCCAATTTGTTTCTCCAGGCACGTTTGGATCATGCGCTGGTATGTGGCCCCTACGTTCTTTAAACCGAAGGGCATTGTGTTGAAGCAGAATGGTCCATAAGGAGTGATGAATGCGGTGGTCGCCTGGTCGGACTCCTTCATTTTGATTTGATGGTATCCGGAGTAAGCGTCGAGGAAACATAATGAGTCGTGCCCGGCGGTGGCATCAATGATCTGGTCGATGTGGGGCAAGGGGAAAGGATCCTTAGGGCATGCTTTGTTCAAGTCCTTGAAGTCGACGCACAATCGCCAGGACTTATCCTTCTTCGGCACCATGACCAGGTTGGCCAACCATTCAGGATGTTTGATGTCCCGGATGAATCCGGCTTCAAGCAACTTGGCCAGTTCCTCACCCATGGCTTGACGCTTGGGTTCGAAAAACCGACGGAGAGTCTGTTTAACTGGCTTGAAACCTTTGATTATGTTCAGGCTGTGCTCGGCTAATCTACGCGGGATCCCTGGCATGTCCGAACGGTGCCAGCAGAAGATATCCTAGTTTGCGCGCAGAAATTGGCGCAATTCTTCATCAACCGCGGGGTCCAGCTGGGCATCGATGGACGCCGTCTTGTTGGGATCTGTTGGGTGCACTTGGAATTTAATGATTTCATCTGCAGGTTTAAAGGACGTGGATTTTTGCCTTTTATCAAGGATGATGTCGTCCTTGTCCACCGTTGAGTGGAGCACGGTTAATTCTTCGGCCGCGAGGGCTTCGGACAACGCTTCGAGGGCGAGCGATGCCGTTTTATTCTCGGCTCGCAGGGCTCTGTCCGGATCACTTATTACCGTGATTATACCGTTTGGCCCTAGCATTTTAAGCTTCATGTACCCGTAATGTGGTACAACATGGAATCGTGCGAAGGCATCGCGCCCTAGTAAGGCATGATAGCCGCTGCGGAAGGGCACGATGTGGAAAAGCAGTTCTTCGGACGGGTTGTTCTCGGGAGTTCCGAAAACCACATCAAGAGTCACGCGCCCACTGGCACGCGCCTCCTTTCCGGGGATAATCCCTCGAAAGGTAGTGTGACTTTGCTCTATGCGGGATCTGTCGAACTGCATTTTATCTAAGGTATCCTCATAGATGAGGTTTAGCCCGCTGCCGCCGTCCATCAACACCTTTTGTAGTCAGAATCCATCCACTATGGGGTCAAGGACAAGGGCGGCAGCGGCTCGGGTAGGATAGGATCTCGGCTGGTCTTGTTCACTAAAAGTGATGGGTGTATCTATCCAGGAGTCTGTGTGTGCCACGTGGTGAATTTGGGTGAGCTCTCGAAGGGCTCTCTTCCTCTGATTCTTCGAAGAGTAAGTCTCGTAGATTGTTAAGATTTCAGCGTCGTCGTCAAGGGGCGTAACTGGTCTTTTGGTGGAGTACGGGCCTCCGAGAATGGCCTCGCCGCTCTTGGCGACTTGCCTGACCACCCAGCAAGCTCGAAGGCTGTGGGTTGGATTTGCAGAGTGTATGGGGCATGGTTTATCCAGTATTCCGTCTAGGACCGTTCTGGGCCTCGTCAGGGGTTTCATCTTTTTCTCGGACGGCTCACATGGGCGTGTCCGGTGAGGGAGTGCGCGTTTCGCCCAAGCTCGGTTTAGTTCCTCTGTGCAGGTTGACTCCCTTTGCTCAAGCTGGGCCTGCCAAGCGTACTCCATGGCGCAATATTTGGACACCAGATCCAATAAATCAGAGAAATTTTGGATGTGGCGGCGGGCGAGGGCGTTTGAGACTCCCTCGTCTCTGCAGTTTTGCCGGAAGATCTCTAGAATGTCCTTGTCGCATCCGTCCGTCATCTTAGTTTTGATGATAAGGAATCTAGCCCAGAAGTGCCCGGACTGTCTCTCCGGGCTGCTACTTACCGTACATCAGGTCCCATATGTCGGGACGTCCTGTGTTGTCCGGACAATACTCAATGTGGGGGGTGGGCGGGATAAAAAACTTGATCCCACCGGAGTGTGAGTCCGGAGTTTTGGGGGCCGCGTCCTGGATTGTCATCGAATCCGGTGCGCCGAGACCTGGATAATTGACCAGGCGCGGGTGAGCGGATCCAGACTTGCACGTTGAGCCGGACTCCGGCTCTAAACCCTCTCCGGAGCGGAATTCGGCTGCCGAGCTGGAAGGCGAAGCCTGTTGGTCGAAAACCCGCACCTCATGCGTCTTTGGTTCGGAGGTAACGGGCGAGGCCTCTGAGTGAGTAGTGGCGGGGGTATAAATTTCCCTGTCATCGGTTTTAAGCCCGATCTGATCGTATACCGAGGACTGGGCATCGGCGATTCCCAGAGCTTGGATCCGATCTAGTATCCCGTTTAATGACGAGAGATCGGTTGATTCCATGTTCGGGTAATTTGCGGGGTCGACCCGCAGTAGGGCCGTGATGGGGGTGTCAGAATTTGTCCCGAAGTTACGTTCGGCCGAGGCTGGAGTTCGACAACCGAGCGCGGAGGTCAGATCCGGGCTCAAGGTTGAATCTGCAGCGGCTGCCGTCTCGGCGGTGGGGTTGGCCGCATTCGAAGCCGGCGCTTCAGGATTCGTGGATCCGTCAGGCGAGGCTGAGGACCCCGTGAGGATAAGATCTCCCCGGGAGTCGGCGACGAATTCTAAGTTTCCAAATCTGATCTCCCGGTCGGGGGTGAAGCTGTCGACCCGGCCAAGGTGACCGGTCGGGTCGACGTGTAGCACGACGCTTCCGAACGCGAAGAGCTGGCCGGGAACAAAAGTGTCCCTACGGCTAGCGCTGTTGCTGATGATTAGGCGAGCCATTGATCCTTGATGTCCCACGGCGGAACTCTCAATGAAAGCACCAATGTCGGTACCAAAACCGGCAGATCTCGGGTAGGGGGTCCGAACTATGGGTCAAGGAGCAGATAGTAACAGAAAGCGTAGAGACAGCAATTTACCCAGGTTCGGGCCCTCTCGAGGAGGTAAAACCCTACGTCTTGCTTGATTGTATTGATGTGATTGTATGAAGGTTACAGAGTTGATCTACCTCGAGATCAGGTGGGCTAAACCCTAGATTATGAGTCTCCCCCCTACGGACTAAACCTCCTGGTTTATATAGACACCAGGGGGGGCCTAGGGTTACATATGGTCGGTTATCATCAGGGATAAACATGCCGGTTGTGCCATCTATTCCTTGGAGGAGACGCCAAGACTTCAGAGATTTCCTTCTATCATACGGGGTCGTCCACAATCCAGCCTTCCATCGACGTGTAGAGAGCGTCCCACCAGTCTGGCCCATGAGAGATAGGCCGGTAGCCCGAGTACCCCCTAGTCCGGAACACCCTCACCCGTAGCGATGCTTAAGTCTGTTAGGATTATGTTAGCAATTGCCGCATATTTCGATTATGAAATATAGCAGATGGACGTCAAAATAGCGTTCCTTAACGGGTTCCTTAAGGAAGAGTAGTATATGATGCAACCGGAAGGTTTTGTTGATCCTAAGGATGCTACCAAGGTATGCAAGCTCCATAGATCCATCTATGGACTGGTGCAAGCATCTCTGAGTTGGAATATACGCTTTGATGAGGTGATCAAAGCTTTTGGTTTTATACAAACCTATGGAGAAGCTTGTATTTACAGGAAAGTGAGTAGGAGCTCTGTAGCATTTCTAATACTATATGTGGATGACATATTATTGATTGGAAATGATATAGAATTTCTAGAAAGCATAAAGGGTTATTTGAACAAGAGTTTTTCAATGAAAGACCTGGGTGAAGCTGCTTACATATTGGGCATCAAGATCTATAGAGATAGATCGAGATGCTTGATAGGACTTTCACAAAGCACATAACTTGACAAGATTTTGAAGAAGTTCAAAATGGACCAGTCAAAGAAGGGGTTCTTGCCTGTGTTGCAAGGTATAAAGTTGAGTCAGACTCAAAGTCCGACGACGCCAGAAGAAAGAGAAAGGATGAAAGTCGTCCCCTATGCCTCAGCCATAGGCTCTATAATGTATGCCATGTTGTGTACCAGACCTGATGTGTGCCTCACCATAAGTCTGGCAGGTAGGTACTAGAGTGATCCAGGAGTAGATCACTGGACATCGGTCAAAAATATCCTTAAGTACCTAAAGAGGACTAGGGACATGTTTCTCATTTATGGAGGTGAAGAAGACCTCGTCGTAAAGGGTTACATCGATGCTAGCTTTGACACTGATCCGGATGACTCGAAGTCACAAACTGGATACATATTTATTTTAAATGGTGGAGCAGTCAGTTGGCGCAGTTCCAAGCAGAGTGTCGTAGCGGGATCTACATGTGAAGTGGAATATGTAGCTTCTTCGGAAGCAGCGCAAGGAGTCTGGATGAAGGAGTTCATATCCAACCTATGGGTGATACCTAGTGCATCGGATCCAATGACTATCTTTTGTGACAACACTAGTGCCATTGCCATTGCCAAGGAGCCCAGGTTTCACAAGAAGACCAAGCACATCAAACGCCGCTTCAAATCCATTCGTAATTACATTAAGGATGGAGACATAGAACTTTGCAAAGTACATACGGATCTGAATGTGGCAGTCCCGTTGACTAAACCTCTTCCAGGAGCAAAACATGATCAGCACCAGAACTCTATGGGTGTTAGATTTATTACGATGTAAACTAGATTATTGACTCTAGTGCAAGTGGGAGACTGTTGGAAATATGCCCTAGAGGCAATAATAAATTGGTTATTATCATATTTCCTTGTTCATGATAAATGTTTATTATTCATGCTAGAATTGTATTGACTGGAAACTTAAATACATGTGTTAATACATAAACAACACCGTGTCCCTAGTAAGCCTCTACTAGACTAGCTCGTTGATCAAAGATGGTTAAGGTTTCCTAACCATAGACATGAGTTGTCAATTGATAACATGATCATATCATGAGGAGAATGATGTGATGGACAGACCCAACCATAAGCTTAGCATAAGATCGTATCACTTAGTTATTTGCTACAGCTTTCTTCATGTCAAAGTATCTGTTCCTTAGACCATGATATCATGTCACTCCCGGATACCGGAGGAATACCTTGTGTGCTATCAAACGTCACATCATAACTGGGTGCTCATAAAAGTGCTCTACAGGTATCTCCGAAGGTGTTTGTTGGGTTGCATGGATCGAGATTGGGATTTGACACTCCGTGTGACGGAGAGATATCTCTGGGCCCTCTCGGTAATACAACATCACAAGAAGCTTCATGTGACTAACGAGTTTAGTCACGGGATCTTGTATTATGGAACGAGTAAAGAGACTCGCTAGTAATGAGATTGAACTAGGTATGGAGATACCGACGATCGAATCTCGGGCGACTAACATATCACCGGACAAAGGGAATTGCATACGTGATGAACTGAATCATCCTTGACATCATGGTTCAACTGATAAAGATCTTCATGGAATATGTAGGAACCAATATGGGCATCTAGGTCCCGTTATTGGTTATTGACCGGAGAGGTGTCTCGGTCATGTCTACATGATTCTCGAACCCGTATGGTCGCACGCTTAACGTTCAATGATGCTAGAGTAGTATTGGGATATTTGCATTGGTGACCGAAGGTTGTCCGCAGTCCCGGATGAGATCCCGGACGTCACACGGAGTTTCGGAATGGTCTGGAGGTAAATATTTATATATGGGAAAGTTTTCTTCGGGTTCCGGAAAAGTTCGGGGGTCCACCGGGAGCGTACCAGGGGCACCGAAGGGTTCCGGAGGTCCACCGGAGGGACCAACCAGCCCCGGAGGGCTACATGCACCCTTAGTGGGTGCCCTATGCCTACATGGGCCAGGATGGCCGCACCCCATCAGGCTCGGAGGAGGGGCATCCACCCATGGCTTGGAGGAGGGGCATCCGCCCCCTTGGCTTGGAAAGGGGGGTCGCCGTCCCTTGGCTTGGAGGGGGGGCATCCACCCCCCACACCCCTATATAAAGAGGGGAGGGGCGCAGGGGGCAGACACACCAAACCCATTCCCTGGCACAGCCCCTCCCCATCTCTCCCACCACCTCGTCCCGGTTTGGCTTGGCGAAGCCCTGCCGGCACTCCACCACCACCATCACCACCACGTCGTCATCCTGGTTGTGATCCCATCTACTTCTCCCCTTCGTTTGCTGGTTCAAGGAGGAGGAGACGTCACTGAGCCGCACGTGTGCTAAACTCGGAGGTGCCGTCTGTTTGGCGCTAGATCGGTTGGATCGTGATTGGATCGCGAAGAGTACGACTACATCAACCGCGTTTTATACGCTTCCACTTTCGGTCTACAAGGGTACGTAGACACACTCCCCACTCGTTGCTATGCATCTGCTAGATTAGATCTTGGGTGTTCGTAGGAATTTTTTTGATTTTCATGCTTCGTTCCCCATCAGGGGCCATTACAGCGTGAGCGTTGGGGATCCGAGCACCACATGGTGAAGTTTGTAAAGTTTGACTTTTCAAAAACTCTACATGCACTAAATTATGGAACAGGGGGAGTAGATGGGAACAACCTATATGGCAAGCAAGAACAAAGCAAGGTATGCTAGGCAACAAACTAAATAGCAAGCCAACAATCATACAAAGCAAGTATATGTACGTGAAAGGATTAACCACAAGTTAGTGGAGGACACGGTTTTTATCCCAGGGTTCACACTCTTTAGGAAGTTTTAATCTATGTTGGAGGAATGCCAAAGCCAAAGCTCCAGAGTGCCACCAAGTGGCTCACCCTATTCTCTGTTTGAGTCACCCCCAACGGATGAGCCTCAAAGCACTCAAGTTTGGTCTTGAAGGCGACCACAACAAGTTTAAAACCTTCTTGGAGCACACCACAAGCAGGAAGCTTCCAGGCCTTGACTCCTACCGCCTAAGAGCCCAAAACACCAAGAGTAACAAGTGTTGGTGAAGAACGAATTGGGGAATCATGAATTGATCTGGTGAAAATATAGATCGGCTGAACCTCTTCCAATCCCTATAGAATAGGAGTGTCTGGGTGGAGGGACATGAAGCAATTGAGCTTTTAGGGCTTGGGAATGGTGGGGCAAGCTCAAGACAAAGGTTATAGGTGGGAGGAGGAAGAAGGGTGGATTTATACCCCTAGGCGTTTTACGACCGTTGCCTCGCAAGGACTCCAGTCTCCACGTACTCGGGTTTAAAGGCCCGAGGACCCAGGCTCAACCAAGTAGAAGCTCTCTGGTGATTCTGGGGACCCGGAGTGGTCAGTAGGTTGAGACCTACTCTGAGGAGCCGGGGGTTGAAGACCCAGGGGACTCGATCCGGCCTCTCACTGGCCTCCACCTCCGCCTACTTTGGGGACATCTTCCCTGACAACAGATCACGTTGCTACTTGTGAGCTGCGTTAGGTTTTCCCCAAAGAGGAGGGGATGATGCAGTATAGTAGAGATAAGTATTTCCCTCACTTATGAAACCAAGGTTATCAATCCAGTAGGAGAATCACGCAACAACTCGTTAGCAGCACCTGCACACAAAATAACAAATCCTTTCACCCAACGCGAACAAGGGGTTGTCAATCCCTTAGCGGTGAATTGCAAGATTAAATTGTATGGTGATAGATAGATAGATCGAACAAAAATACAAAATAAAATAAATAAAGTAAAATTGCAGCAACATAGTTTTCACTTGAGGCTTCTCTCTTGAAAATAGCATACGGTGGGTAAACGAATTACTGTTGGGCAATTGATAGAAAAGCAAATAATCATGACGATATCCAAGGCAATGATCTTGTATATAGGCATCACGTCCGAGACAAGTAGACCGACTCCTGCCTGCATCTACTACTATTACTCAACACATCAACCGCTATCCAGCATGCATCTAGAGTATTAAGTTCATAAAGAACGGAGTAATGCCTTAAGCAAGATGACATTATGTAGACAAAGTAAACTCGCGCATGAATAAACCCCATCTTTTTATCCTTAATGGCAATGATACAAATACGTGTCATGTCCCTTTCTGTCACTGGGATTGAGCACCGCAAGATCGAACCCATCACAAAGCACCTCTCTCATTGCAAGATAAATCAATCTAGTTGGTCAAACCAAATCAATAGATCGGAGAGAAATACGAAGCTATAACAATCATGCATAAAAGAGTTCAGAGAAAACTCAAATAATATTCATGGATAATCTGATCATAAACTCACAATTCATCGGATCCCAACAAACACACCGCAAAAAGTAATTACATCAGATAGAACTCCAAGAACATCGAGGTTAACATTGTATTGAAGATCAAATAGAGAGAAGAAGCCATCTAGCTACTAACTATGGACCTGTAGGTCTGTGGTAAACTACTCACGCATCATCGGAAGGGCAGCAAGGTTGATGTAGAGCCCCTCTGTGATTGATTCCCCCTCCGGCGGAGTACCGGAAAAGGTTCCCAGATGGGATCTCTCGAGAACAGAGGCTTGCGGCGGTGGAAAAAGTATTTCGTGGACTCCTCTGTTGGTTTCCTGATTTTAGAGAATTTATAGAGGCGGAGTTAGGTCAAACTGAGCCATGTGGGCCCCACGAGCCACCAGGGCACGCCCTACCCCCCTGGGCACGCCCTGGTGCCTCGTGGGCCACTCCTCCATCTTCTCGTCCCCTCCCAAAGCTTCCAGGGTCTTTTATGTCCAGAAAAAAATCTCCAAAAAGTTTCGTGGTATTTGGACTTCATTTGGTACTGATATTCTGAAAAACCAAAAACAGGCAAAAAAATAGCAACTGGCACTAGGCACAAAGTTAATAGGTTAGTCCCAAAAAATGATTTATAATTGCTTGTATATGTATATAAAACATCCAAGATTGATACTATAATAGCATGGAACAATCAAAATTATAGATACGTTGGAGACGTATCAAGCATCTGCAAGCTTAATTCTTGCTCGTCCTCGAGTAGGTAAATGATAAAAACAGAATTTTTGATGTGGAATGCTACCTATCATATTCATCATGTAATTCTTTTTTTTTGTTGCATGGACATTTGGACTTGAATGATTCAAAGCAATAGTCTATAGTTTGACATGAAGACATCAATACTCAAGCATACTAACAAGCAACCATGTCTTTCAAAATATCAACGCTAAAGAAAGTTATCCCTAGCCCATTATGCTCAATCATTGATCCATTCATGAAACACACTCAATATTAGCTACACCCAATGCACAAGTATGACAATAGTGTTCCCTAGTTGGTGCTTTGTAAGAGAATATGGAGACTCAAAATAAAAATAAAAATTGCATAAAAGTAAATAGATAGGCCCTTCGCAGAGGGAAGCGGAGATTTGCAGAGGTGCCAGAGCTCAAGGCTTAAATTGAGAGATAAAATTATTTTGAGAGGCATGCTTTTCCTGTCAACGAAAACGACCGAGAATTCCCAATATCTTCCATGCTAGACACATTATAGGCGGTTCCCATACTGAAAATAAAGTTTATTTCCTTTCCACCATTCTTTCACAATCCATGTCTAGCCGTATCCACGGGTGCATTCCATACCAACACTTTCCAAGGAATTTATTATTATCATCATATTAAATTTTTTTCATTTTGGGACTGGGTATCCCTATTACCTGCCACACTCTCGTGCAATGACAAATGAATAAACACTCATCATGAGAATAACCCACCTAGCATGGAAAATAGTGGACACCCCCTACCGCTTCATGAGCGGTACGGGCACACAAAACCGAAAATTATTTTGAAAAATTAGAGTTGGCACATGCAAATTTACTTGAAACGGCATGGAAATACCGCATATAGGTAGGTATGGTGGATTCATTTGGCACAACTTTGGGTTTAAGGAATTGGATGCACAAGCAGCATTCCCGCTTATTATAAATGAAGGCTAGCAAATAGATTGAGAAGCGACCAACCAAAAAACGAAAACGGTCATAAACATGCATTGAACATAACTAACACTGAATAATGCACCATAAGTAGGATATAACTTCGTTGCATAACTATTGACTTTACGTGCTTGCATAGGGAATCACAAACCTTAACACCAATATTCTTACTAAACCACAATTACTCACTAACATGACTCACATATTATCATCTCCATATCGCAAAACTATTGCAAGGAATCAAACTTATCATATCCAATGATCTTTCATGAAAGTTTTTATTATATCCCTCTTGAATATTCATCACTTTGGGACCAAATTCATATCTTGTGCAAATTACCATTACTATTATCAACTCTCAAAAAGATATAAGTGAAGCATGAGAGTGCAAGTATTTCTTCAAAATATAATCTTATCAACTCTCAAAATGATATAAGTGAAGCATGAGAGTGCAAATATTTCTTCAAAATATAATCTTATCAACTCTGAAACTGATATAAGTGAAGCATGAGAGTGCATGTATTTCTTTAAAATATAATCACCGTTGTGCTCAAAAAGATTTAAGTGAAGCACTAGAGCAACTGCCTAGCTCAAAAGATTTAAGTGAAGCACAAAGAGTATTCTAGAAAATCATGATAAACGTGTGGCTCTCTCAAATAGGTGTGTCCAGCAAAGATGATTGTGACAAACTAAAAGAGAACAAAGCAAAGACTCATATAATACACGACGCTCCAAGCAAAACTCATATCATGTGATGAATAAAAATATAGCTCCAAGTAAAATTACCGATGGTTGTTAGAAGAAAGAGGGGATGCCTTCCGGGGCATCCCCAAGCTTAGTTGCTTGGGAGTCCTTGAATATTACCTTGGGGTGCCTCAGGCATCCCCAAGCTTAGGCTCTTGCCACTCCTTATTCCTACATCCATCGTGATCTCACCCAAAACTTGAAAACTTCAGCACACAAAACTCAACAAAACCTTCATGAGATCCGTTAGTATAATAAAGCAAATCACTACTTTAAGTACTATTGCAAACCCATTCATATTTTATTATTGCATTATAAATACTGTATTCTAACTTCACCATGGCTTATACCCCCCGATACAATCCATAGATTCATAAAAACAAGCAAACATCGCAACAAAAACAGAATCTGTCAAAAACAGAACAGTCTGTAGTAATCTGAACATTGACCATACTTCTGTAGCTCTAAAAATTCTGAAAAATTAGGACAACGTGGGAAATTTGTATATCAATTATTTGTAAAACCTTCAGAGCAAAAGCACATTTCTGTAAATTTACAAAATTCCAGAACTGGGCGCAAAAGTTTCTGTTTTTTCACAGAATCAAGTCAACTATCATCCAAATCATCCCAAAGGCTCTACTTGGCACAAACACTAATTAAAACATAAAAAAACAATAATAACAGTAGCATAATTGTGTGAACACAATAAAATAGAAAAATAAACAAAAAAATTAAGATAACTATTGGGTTGCCTCCCAACTAGCGCTATTGTTTTATGCCCCTAGCTAGGCATGATAACCAACAAGTATAGGGGATCGCAACAGTTTTTGAGGGTAGAGTATTCAACCCAAATTTATTGATTCGACATAAGGGGAGCCAAAGAATATTTGCAAGTATTAGCAGTTGAGTTTTCAATTCAACCACACCTGGAGACTAAATATCTGCAATGGAGTGATCAGTAGCACAGTAGTATGATTGTTTGATAGCAATAGTAATGGCAATGGTAGCAGTAATAGTTTTGTAGTAATTGTGACAGTAGCAGCAACAGTAGTAACTTAGCAAAAGCAATATGTGAAAAGCTCGTAGGCATTGGATCAGTGATGGATAATTATGTTGGATAACATTCATCATGTAACCGTTATAACCTAGGGCGACACAGAACTGGCTCCAATTCATCAATGTAATGTAGGCATGTATTCCGTAAATAGTCATACGTGCTTATGGAAAAGAACTTGCATGACATCTTTTGTCCTACCCTCCCATGGCAACAGGGTCCATAAGGAAACTAAGGGATATTAAGGCCTCCTTTTAATAGAGAACCGGAACAAAGCATTAACACATAGTGAATACATGAACTCCTCAAATTATGGTAATCACCGGAAAGAATCATAATTATTGTCACCTTGGGGTATGCGGATCATAACACGTAATAGGTGTGTATAACTTGCAAGATAGGATCAAGAACACAAATATATTGGTGAAAACATAAACGGTTCAGATCTGAAATCATGGCACTCGGCCCTAGTGACAAGCATTAAGCACAGCAAAGTCATAGCAACATCAATCTCAGAACATAGTGGATACTAGGGATCAAGCCCTAACAAAACTAACTCGATTACATGATAAATCTCATCCAACCCATCACCCTCCAGCAAGCCTATGAAGGAATTACTCACTCCCGGCGGTGAGCATCATGAAATTGGTGATAGAGAAAGGGTGGTGATGACGATGGCGATGAATCCCCCTCTCTGGAGCCCAAAACGGACTCCAGATCTGCCCTCCCGATGAAGAACAGGAGGTGGCGGTGGCTCCGTATCGAGAAACACGATGAAACTTTCTCTCTTATTATTTTCTCAGGAATTATGAATTTATAGTGCTGAGATTAGGGTCAGCGGAGCCTCGTGGGCCCCATGAGCCACCAGGGCGCGCCCAGGGAGGTGGGCGCACCCTGGTGCCTCGTGGGTAGCAGGGCCCCCCCTCCAGTGGGTCTTTGCTCCAGTATTTTTCTTTTATTCCAAAAAAAATCTCCAAAATGTTTTGTCCAATTCCAAGAACTTTTATTTCTGCACAAAAACAACACCATGGTAGTTCTGCTGAAAACAGCATCAGTCCGGGTTAGTTTCATTCAAATCATGCAAATTAGAGTCCAAAACAACAGCAAAAGTGTTTGGAAAAGTAGATATGATGGAGACGTATCAACTCCCCCAAGCTTAACTCATTGCTTGTCCTCAAGCAATTCAGTTGACAAACTGAAAGTGATAAAGAAAAACTTTTACGAACTCTTTTGTTCTTGTATCTATATATATGCTTAAATAATACCTAGGTTTTCAGCAAAGATTATTACTAACCATGCAAATGATAACTCTTAGAAATTATATTCACTCATATCAATGGCATAATCAACTAGCGAGCAATAATAAAATATCTCAAATGCCAACACTTTGTCAAAACAATCATGATATAATATGACAACATGGTATCTCGCTAGCCCTTTCGGAAACCACAAAACATAAATGCAGAGCACCTCCAAAGTTCAAGCAGTGACTAAACATTGTAATTCATGGTAGAAGAGATCCAGTCATGATGCACACAACATTAACTATACACAATGCATGAGAATGACAATAGTGCTCTCAGGACTGGTGCTTGTTTGAGAAGGTGATGACTCAAAAATAAAAGTAAAATAACATAAAAGTAAATAGATAGGCCCTTCGCAGAGGGAAGCAGAGATTTGCAGAGGTGCCAGAGCTCAAAGCTTAAATCAGAGATAAATATAATTTTGGGAGGTATACCTTTCCTGTCAATGTCACGACCGAGTGTTTTCAATATCTTCCATGCTAAACAAATTAGCGGCGGTTCCCAAGCGGTAAACTAAAGTTTACTCCCCCTCCACCAACACAAGCCATGGCTAGCTGAATTCTCGGGTGCCCTCCATACCAACAACTTTCTGGGGGACTTTTTTTTTTATTTTGCAATTTTAATCATGGGACTGGGCATCCCGATTACCAGGCCCACTCATGCAAGGACAAGTGAATAAACACTCATCATGAGAATAACCCGTTTAGCATGGAAGATACTGACCACCCCATGTCGCTTCATGAGCGGTACAGGCACACAACACAGATGTTCATTTGAATATTTAGAGGTGGCACATGCAAATTTACTTGGAACGGCAGAGTAATACCGCATATAGGTAGATATAGTGGACTCATCTGGAATAACTTTGGTTTAAGGATTTTGATGTACAAGCAGCATTCCCGCTTAGTACAGGCAAAGGCTAGCAATTAGGTTGAGAAGCGACCAACTAGAGAGCGAAAACGGTCATAAACATGTGGCACCCCGGCTCAGAGCAACCGGTTTACCTTGCATTGCCAGCCCAGAGATCAAGTCTTCTGGCAATACACAACAACTTGGTACAGAAAACAACCGCTTTATTGATCTCTTAGCGGAAACATAGGTTTACATCTTACATGATGAGCAAGGCCAAGTGGCACACACGGTGCGGCTGCACTTATGTACATTATTTAGTAGACATGACAGGGGCCTCGATGATACGGGAACTACTACGCGGCAGCGGAATGACGGGGTAGCGGAACTCCATTCCACAGGGACACTGCTGGGACGCAGCCTAGATCGTGACAAACTGCTCAACGTCAACGCCTTGCACAGCTTCTCCTGCATCTGGCATGATAAGTGAGGTGAGTACTTTGAATGTACTCGCAAGCTCACAGCAAACAAAACAAGTACGGAAACAATAACAAGGCATTTAACAGATTTAATGCATGAGCATGATGCTACTCAACATGAGATGTGCGTGAAACATTGCCATGGTCTTCAGGACCAACTTACCATCTCGGGGTTACCGCATAACCACCGTTCATAACTTACCAACGTGATCCTTACTGGATCACATTCATACCTTTCATAGTGATCCTCGATCACCATTTCTGCATGTGCCATCTTGTGAATCTTAGTGTGCAAGTTAATTATTTCTGTTGACCCACGGTGTGACCTACTACGAACTGTGTCCATATCCGAGGACGCGGCTATCGATAGATTATACACTCTGCAGAGGTTAGTACACTGTACCCACACCATGGAATTCATGGCCTCGTGCTCCCATTCGGGTGGACCAACGACATTCCGACAAAACCAATCTATTGGATGACACTCTCCCGGCCACTCCGACAAACTCCCCTTTGGGCTATGTCCTGGGTGACCCTGATGTCAACATGTGACATCTGCCACCTCTGTGGCTGCCACCGTCGTGGCCAAACATCAAAACTGTCCCAAACGGGGACCTCGGTACCATCAAAACTTGGGCCCTCAAGGTTATGACTGCCTACCGGGCCAGGGTAGCACCAGAGCACAACCTTCCCTCGTAGGAGGCACCGGCGAGAGGCATAACAATAGACCGCATTAGGGCCTCCCCATCCAGGCAAGTGTGGTTGCACTGGTGAGCTCGATTCGGTGGCACCATGACTCGATCAACAGCATGTTCAAGTTGGATTATTATCAAGTTTAACTTGAAACAAAAAAATGATTCGAGCCATAGTGAATGAATGGGTGCACGGGTCACGGTCATGAATAACAAATGCATCATGTTGTCATATGAGTATATGCCATGATACCTACTGCATACTAGCAAGAAAGCATGTAACCTACTGCACAAATTATCAGCATAACAGAACAAAGTTTATGCAACAAGATTTATATAGCAAATTATTTTAAATAGTGATTAAAGGATGAATTTAATTCAATTAAACCAAGTCATTGCAATGCCATCCTTGCATATGAATGTTGTGGCTTGCCTTGGTTCAGAGGAGTGTCACAGTACTCCTGGCCTTCTCCAACACAACTAGGTTCTTCTGAAATTAAATTAAATGCAAAAAGAAACTGTCACATAACACTGTTTATTGCACCAGAAATTCTCAACAGCAAGAAAAAAATCTGAAATTTGACATACAGAAACTTTGGAATTTTATAAACCAGTAGAAAAAAGAATCAAATCATTTGGACTTATAGATAAAAAGTTATTTCTGGTCAAAGTTGAATTGGATCTGGTCAAAATTTGATTTAAAAAGAAAAACCAGAGACGCCCACGTCGAAGACGTATTCTGGGAATATGCCTTCCCTTATACCGTTTCGGGCGAGCGCGGGAGAGAATGACAGGTGGGACCGCACCTGTTTTAAGAGAGAGAGAGAGAGAGCGGGAACAGTGCTAGGCGGCACTGTCGTCGGCGTTTCTCCATCGAGGAGACGGCGGCGATCACCGGAGAGGAGGGGAACGGGACGAGCTCGACTAGACGGTCACGTACGTACCCGAAGCGCAGGCTGGGGTGGTCGGATGGAGTCGCGGCGATCTTCTCCAGAGACGGCGGCGGCGGAGCTGATCGGAGTCGGCGTTTCCGGCGACAATCCGGTGAGTTCTTGCTACCGTTGTGCTCAGGAGGTTTCTACGGTCTCGTTGGTGGCAGTGGTTGGAGCTGAGGTGGACTATCTTGATGAGTGAACGGAGAAGGGGGATCCGCGGCGGTCGCCGGCGAGGTTTGAAGGCCAGAGGCCTTCCCGGCGTTGCCCACAGCTTCTGGAGGTCGATTAGAGGGAGGAGAGGGGGTTTGGGATGGTTAGAATGGTCGGGGAGGGGCTGCATTTATAGGAGAGGCGAGGCAATGCTCGGGCTTCCACCGGAGCTGAGCGGGAGGGCGAACCAGGGATGGTGCAGACTCGGGCGAGCTAGGGGACGACGCAGGCGAGGCCAAGAACAGAGCTCGCACGCGGGCTCGGGCGCAGGCGCACTAAGGAGGAACAGGGCGCGCGTGCAAGCCACTGTGCCGTCGGCTAGCGCCGTGGCCGCTTCCGCCGTGCCCCCTTCCGGCGCCGGGGAAGGTCAGGGAGGGGCTGGGGGAGATGAATGGGTATACCAGGAGTGGACTAGACATGATGCGGTGGCGGGAGAGGAGAGGATGGACGGCGGTCGATCGGACCCGACGGTCAGAGCGCCCAGAGCGCGTGCGTTGCACCCTGCTCACACGCGGTCACCGCGTGCATTGGCATTCAGAGTGCTTTCGGCGCTGCCAAAGCATGTCTACGGTGTTGTCCCTTCAACACTTTGCCAAGAAATGTGTTGGGCTTGCCAAATGGTGCAATGGAGGTGACAAGAGGGAGCTGCAAAGTTTCTGGACAGAAACTTGCTCCAAATGCTGAGGACAAACGGCTAAGATTCTGGGGCTGGTTTTAGGCGTTTAAGCATTACTTAGGAAGGTCATTAAGTGGTAAAAATTTCAGATTAAAGAGATCAAGGAATAATATAGTTGCTTCACAAAGTGACTTTTCTGTCCAGAAGCAAAAATATTTTCCTGGGCTGAAATTTTCCAAATGACCAGGGGATATTTTTGAAAAGGAAGGTGAGGCATGTCCCAAAAAATATTTGGGAATTTTCTAGGATTTTTCTGAGCAATAAAAATATGGGTTGCCTAAGAGCTTAGTGAGAAAAGAGGCATTTTCGGAGAGAAAAAGGGTATAATGCCATTAAATAAAAATACCCAATGGCATTATTATGAGAGGGATGAGGTCCAGGGAGAGTTTATGGATGAAGGAACCCACTTGGAAGAAAATCAAAAATAAATCCAAGTGGTAAGTCCAAAAGAAATGACTGGAAAACCCAATTGCAAATGAAACATTCAATAAATCCAAATAAAAGAAAAAGGCAAAAATCCAGGGTGTTACAAACCTCCCCCCCTTAGGATCAATCTTGTCCTCGAGATTCGGTTGCTCAGGAAACAAATATGGGTATGCAGTCCTTAAGAAATCCGCTCTTTCCCAGGTGGCTTCGTCCTCAGTGTGGTGCTCCCATTGGACCTTGTAAAACTTTATAGTTTTGCTGCGGGTGACTCTGTCCATTTCTTCCAAGATTCTCAAAGGTTTCTCCTCATATGTTATATCCTTGGCCAGCTCTAGTTCTGCCATATCTTCCTGCTTTGCGGGTGGTGCGATGCATCTCCATAGCTGAGATACGTGGAATACATCGTGAACCTCGGATAGTTCGGGAGGCAATTCCAACTGATAGGCCACTTGGCCCACTCTGGTCATAACTGGAAATGGACCGATATATCTTGGTGCAAGTTTTCCCCAAGTATGAAACCTCTTGACTCCTTTCATAGGGGTAACTCGGAGATATGCATATTCACCTGGTTCGAAGCTGATCTGCCTATGCTTTGAGTCATAGTAACTTTTCTGACGAGATTTTGCCACTTGTAGTCTGTCTCGAATTTCTTTGACTTGCTTTTCTGCTTCCATCATCAGATCAGTCCCGAAGATTCGGTTGTCTCCTGTCTGAGACTAGTTCAGCGGGGTACGGCACTTACGCCCATATAGAGCCTCAAAAGGTGACATTTTGAGACTAGTCTGATAGCCGTTGTTGTAGGAGAACTCAGCGTACGGCAGGCTGTCTTCCCATTTGGGTCCTTGTGCAAGAGCGCATGCCCGGAGCATATCTTCCAAGATTTGATTTACTCGCTCCGTCTGTCCATCTGTTTGCGGGTGATAAGCGGTGCTGTGCTTCAAGGCGGTTCCCAAGGCTTGGTGTAGACGTAGCCAGAATGCCAAGGTAAACAAAGACCCTCGGTCTGAAGTGATAGTCCTGGGTACCCCATGCAGACTGACAATCCTGGATACATAGAGTTGAGCAAGTTGATCTGCACGGTAGGTTGTCCTGATTGGAATAAAGTGGGCCACCTTGGTAAGCATGTCGACCACGACCCATATGGCATTGTTTCCTCGTGGGGTTCTGGGTAATCCCACGATGAAGTCCATTCAGATATCATCCCACTTCCATTGTGGAACGGGTAAGGGTTGAAGCAGACCGGCTGGTTTCTGGTGTTCAGCCTTCACCTTGTTGCATATATCACAACAGGCGATGTAATAGGCGATGTCTTTCTTCATACCTTCCCACCAGAACGTTTGCTTCAAGTCTTGGTACATTTTAGTGCCTCCGGGATGAATAGAGTATGCGGACTCGTGGGCTTCCTTCAGAATTTGTTGTTTTAATTCTCCGAGGTCCGGCACACATACTGGATCTTGAAATCGGAGTGTACCTTTGTCATCAATGTTGAAATTTGGCGTCTTCCCTTCTCGTACTTGACTCATTATCTTTAGTAACATCGGGTCACCAGGTTGAGCCTTTCGAATTTCATCTTCTAGGGTAGGGGTTACTTCCAAGGTAACCGCGCAAATTGCATCACATAAGATCATATTGAGCTGAGCTATTTCTTCTTGGAGTGCTGGGTGCAGACGCTCGAGTAATGAGTTTGCGGTAGCCGGTTTGCGACTGAGGGCATCGGCGACCACATTCGCTTTCCCTGGGTGGTAGTTGATACCCAGGTCACAGTCTTTCACCAACTCAAGCCATCTTCTTTGTCGGAGGTTCAAGTCCGGCTGTGTGAATATAAACTTGAGACTCTTGTGGTCGGTGTAGATTTGACATTGCTTTCCGATGATGTAATGCCTCCAAATCTTTAAGGCGTGGACCACTGCTACCATCTCTAAGTCATGTGTAGGGTAGTTCTCCTCATGGGGTCGGAGCTGTCTTGATGCGTAGGCTACGACCTTTCCATCTTGCATAAGTACACACCCAATGCCACGCCTGGATGCGTCGCAATAGATGTCGAAGCTCCGGTAGATGTCTGGTAGAGTCAGCACTGGAGCGGTAGTCAAACGGGTCTTGAGCTTATTGAAACTGTTCTCACATGCTTCGGTCCATATAAACTTCTGATTCTTCTTAAGCAGTTCAGTCATTGACATACAGAAACTTTGGAATTTTATAAACCAGTAGAAAAAAGAATCAAATCATTTGGACTTATAGATAAAAAGTTATTGCTGGTCAAAGTTGAGCTGGATCTGGTCAAAATTTGATTTAAAAAGAAAAACCAGAGACGCCCACGTCGAAGACGTATTCTGGGAATATGGCTTCCCTTATACCGTTTCGGGCGAGAGCGGGAGAGAATGACAGGTGGGACCGCACCTGTTTTATGAGAGAGAGAGCGGGAACAGTGCTAGGCGGCACTGTCATCGGCGTTTCTCCATCGAGGAGACGGCGGCAATCACCGGAGAGGAGGGGAACGGGACGAGCTCGACTAGACGGTCACGTACGTACCCGAAGCGCAGGCTGGGGTGGTCGGATGGAGTCGCGGCGCACCCTGCTCACACGCGGTCACTGCGTGCATTGGCATTCAGAGTGCTTTCGGCGCTGCCAAAGCATGTCTACGGTGTTGTCCCTTCAACAGTTTGCCAAGAAATGCGTTGGGCCTGCCAAATGGTGCAATGGAGGTGACAAGAGGGAGCTGCAAAGTTTCTGGACAGAAACTTGCTCCAAATGCTGAGGACAAACGGCTAAAATTCTGGGGCTGGTTTTAGGCGTTTAAGCATTACTTAGGAAGGTCATTAAGTGGTAAAAATTTCAGATTAAAGAGATCAAGGAATAATATAGTTGCTTCACAAAGTGACTTTTCTGTCCAGAAGCAAAAATATTTTCCTGGGCTGAAATTTTCCAAATGACCATGGGATATTTTTGCATAGGAAGGTGAGGCATGTCCCAAAGAATATTTGGGAATTTTCTAGGATTTTTCTGAGCAATAAAAATAGGGGTTGCCTAAGAGCTTAGTTAGAAAAGAGGCATTTTCGGAGAGAAAAAGGGTATAATGCCATTAAATAAAAATACCCAATGGCATTATTATGAGAGGCATGAGGTTCAGGGAGAGTTTATGGATGAAGGAACCCACTTGGAAGAAAATCAAAAATAAATCCAAGTGGTAAGTCCAAAGGAAATGACTGGAAAACCCAATTGCAAATGAAACATTCAATAAATCCAAATAAAAGAAAAAGGCAAAAATCCAGGGTGTTACAAAACATGCGTTGTGAATAATTAACATTGAGGATATAAACAGCATGAACATAAATATCGTGGATGCTATGTTGGTTTTGAATCAACTACATGCGTGAAGATGTGCCAAGTCAAGCCACTTGAAACATTCAGAGGAGGATACCATATCATCATACTACATCATAACCATTTTAATGCATGTTGACATCCAAGATAAATTATTATCAACTCCTAGCTACTTAAGCATGGCATGAGCAACTATAATCTATAATTGTCATCATAAACATGTTTGATCATAATATGCTGAATCATGGATACTGAGTTAAACATATTTGCAAAAACAAAAACAAGTTGAGTTCATACCCGCTTTTCCTTGCCACAGTTATTTCATCAAATTATCGTCATTATTGCCTTTCACTTGCATGACCGAATGATATGAAAATAATAATAGTGCAAGAGTGTCGTGGACTAAGCTGGAATCTGCAAACATTTTATTCAAAGGAGAAGACAAAATAACATGGCTCTTTTGTTAGAACAACAATAATGCATATGAGAGCCACTCAACATTTTCATCATGGTCTTCCCCTTAGTACAACTCAACAAAAGAAAAGAATTTCAGAGAAACACACTGAAATATTTTTGGAGTTTTTAGTTTTTCTGAAGAAAGCAAATTAACGAAAGGAAAACAAAAACGAGAAAAACTATTTACACGGGAAAGCTCCCAACAAGTAAAGGAAGAAACGAGAAATCTTTTTGGGTTTTCTTTTAATGCTAAAATAAATTATACTATAAAGAAAGAAAACAAAAATAAGCGAGAAATATTTTTGGATTTTCTCAAAGTTTTTCAAACACACAAGAAGAAAGCAAGAAAATAAAACTAACATGGATTATACAATAAAAGAGGATGAACACCGGCAACTGGAATGAAGTGTGTGAACATGAATGTAATGTCGGTGAGAAAACGTACTCCCCCAAGCTTAGGCTTTTGCCTAGCTTGGTAATCACCATCCGTAGTAGCCATCTGGTCCCATGTGGAAGTGCTGAGGCGGCGGCACCTGAGCATCCCAATCCTGGGCCTCATCTTCTGCCACTGCCAACGCATTCCGGTAAGCAACGATGTTCGGTGGCATAATAATGTATCTGTTCCTGGCATGAGAGTCAAACAAAGCAGGTGTAGGCAACGGAATAATATCACGAGTATCCTCATTAAAAACCAAGTTATAGCGAATATGGTGAGGAGCCTCAGGGTTATCAATAAAATTGGTGAGCTATCATAGACTGGTGGTCTAGGTAAACTCTAGGCAGCAAATAATCGTGAGGGCGTATGGCAACATAGAAACGTCTCGCTAAGCGAGTAGCATAAATACCACCATGAAATTTACGCTTAGTCCTATTAGTGTGCAGGTGGCGTGCAATGATAGCTCCAAGATTATAAGTGTGGTCATTGTGAAGTGCACGACGTAATATGGCAAAATCAGGGACACATAGCGCGCCACCTTGCTCTCTAGCAGTCAAGCATTTCCCTATGAAAAGAGCAAAGTAATGAACAGCGGGAAAATGCAAGCTAGTGGCTCGGGCTTTCGACACACCCCTTTCCGCTCCCACAGTTAAAGTGTCGAGGAATCCCTCAAACTCCTCCGGTCGAGGCTCTCTTATTTCCTCATCAAAGTTGATCAAACATATCTCACAAAATTCAGCAAGCGGTATTTGATGATGTTCAGCATATAAATCAAAGCGCACCATGGGAGGTTCATGCCTATTCAGGAAATGAAAATTTTGCACAAAGGAATTCGTAAGGATGTGGTGCTGATCACACTCATCTGTGAGGAAGTTGGTCAACCCGGCATTTGCAACGAATTGCGCGAACTCTTGGTAGAATCCGGCTTCGTTCATGAAAGCATTGTGCGGCCATTCGCACGGCCGGACCTCCGTCCTACGCAGAATGTTGAGGTCAATGTTCGAGGAGTCCCCAAGGACTCCCTTGGCATTCGTTTTAGAGGAAATCCTTCGGAAGAAATCCATTTTTCCTATGAACAAATTTCTGAAATTTTTGGGTCACAAAATAATATCAATAAAACTTCACAAGATTGATAGCAACTACTCATATGGATGTCTAGAGGCTATATCAAGCATTCAAACTACTTGGAACTCAAAGAATGCAACATGCAAGCTCATTTTCAGTAGCACCAAGAGCAGCTAATTAAGCAAAATATAATCCACTAGAGCAAAAACTAATTGGAGCAATGGAGGAGTCACATACCAAGTAGCAATCCCCCAAAACAGTTTTGGAAACGGAGCTCCGAACAAAGAGATCGAAAATCTCAGGTTTGGGAGCAAGAACACGAGAGAGAAAGAGCTACCAGGAATTTTTGCTGGAGGTAAGAGATGAGGTGTTTTCAGTGCATCCTAAACCCTAAATGGCATCCCCCTGAGGTGTTTTCAGTGCCAGAAATTCTTAAATATTCAATAAAAATTCATCTTAAAAATTCACGTCATTCTGAGCACTTTCATTTTTGGGCTATTTTTTTATTACACGGATAATTCAGAAAACAGGGTAATCATGGCATTTTATTGCATTTGACTAAAAATAACAGAGAGCAAAAAGTAGATACAGAAGGTTGTGTTTACTAAATTCATCAACTGCATGCCCCTAAAAAAGAATCCATTAATAAGGTTGATCAAGTCTTATTAACAACTATTTCCGAGTAACATGAAACCGAAGAACCTTCGTATAACACTAAGTTACGTCAACAGGGATATGCATCTCCCCAATTATAAGTGTTTCATACTTCTTTTTGATAGTAGGAAGAGCTAGTTGAAAACTTCCAATAGTGATTGTCGGAGTCTTTTCAATAACATTAATTCCATTCACTTGAAATTGTTTCTTCGGAAAGTGCACCGTATGTTCATTACCATTGATATGAAAAGTGACCTTGCTTTTGTTGCAATCAATAACAGCCCCTGCAGTATTCAAAAAGGGTCTACCAAGGATAATCGACATGTTGTCATCCTCGGGCATATCAAGTATAACAAAGTCTGTTAAGATAGTAACATTTGCAACTACAACGGGCACATCCTCACAAACACCGATAGGTATGGCAGTTAATTTGTCAGCCATTTGCAATGATATTTCAGTAGGTGTGAGTTTATTCAAATCAAGTCTTTTATATAAAGAGAAAGGCATAACACTAACACCGGCTCCTAAATCACATAAAGCAGTTTTGACATAATTCCTTTTAATGGAGCATGGTATAGTTGGTATTCCTGGATCTCCTTGTTTCTTAGGTACTCCATCCTTAAAAGAATAATTTGCAACCATGGTGGAGATTTCAGCTTCAGGTATTTTTCTTTTATTAGTGACAATATCTTTCATGTATTTAGCATAAGGGGCCATCTACAAAATATCAGTCAAACGAGTACGCAAAAAGACTGGCCTAAGCATTTCAGCAAAGCGTTCAAATTCTTCCTCATCCTTATTCTTAGATGGTTTAGTAGGAAAGGGCATGGGTTTCTGAACCCATGGTTCTCTTTCTCTACCATGTTTTCTAGCAACAAAGTCTCTTTTATCATAGCGTTTGTTTTTAGGAGGTGGGTTATCAAGATCAACAGCAGGTTCTATTTCAACATCATTCTCAGGTTCTTTCTCGTTGTCTGGTTGAGCATCTATATGAACATCATCATTGTCATTTTCATTATCACTAGGTGAATGTTCATTACCAGATTGTGTTTCAGCATCAGAAATAGAAACATCATTACTATTCTCAGAAGGTTTTTCCACCTCAGATTCACTAGAAGTATGCAAAGTCCTATCATTTTTATTTTCCTTTTTCTTTTTAGAAGGACTAGGTGCATCAACATTAATTCTTTGAGAGTCTTTTTCAATTCTTTTAGGATGACCTTCAGGATAAAGTGGGTCCTGAGTCATTGTTCCTCCTCTAGTCATTACTCTAACAACATGATCATTCATATTATTGTTCATTTCACTGAGCAAATCATTTTGAGATTTAGCAACTTGTTCTAACAGGGTTTGAATAATGGAAGCATGTTTACCTACACCTTTGACATCATTAGCAATTCTAAACAACAAGTCACTCAAGCGATCAATCATGTAGGCATTACGTTTCAACTGTTTCATAACATACGCATTAAAATGATCTTGCTTAATAATGTAATTATCAAATTCATACAAGCATTGACTAGGAGGTTTATTATAGGGAATATCACCTTCATCAAACTTTATAAGAGAATTTACCTCTACTACCTGTGTCGATATGTCAAGACCATGTATTTCTTCAATAGGTGGTAAATTCTTAACATCTTCAGCTTTAATACCTTTTTCTCTCATAGACTTCTTTGCTTCTTGCATATCTTCAGGACTGAGAAATAGAATACCCCTCTTCTTCGGAGTTGGTTTAGGCGGTGATTCAGGAAGTGTCCAATCATTATGATTCTTCAATATATTATTCAATAATTCTTCGGCTTGCTCGATAGTTCGTTCCCTGAAAACACAACCAGTACAACTATCTAGGTAGTCCCTAAAAGCATCGGTTAGTCCATTATAGAAGATATCAAGTATTTCATTTTTCTTAAGAGGATGATCAGGCAAAGCATTAAGCAATTGGAGAAGCCTCCCCCAAGCTTGAGGGAGATTCTCTTCTTTAATTTGCACAAAGTTAAATATTTCCTGTAAGGCAGCATGTTTCTTATGAGCAGGAAAATATTTTTCAGAGAAGTAATAAATCATATCCTGGGGACTACGCACACAACCAGGAGCAAGAGTATTAAACCATATCTTAGCATCACCCTTTAGTGAGAAAGGAAATAACTTGAGGATATAGTAATAGCAAATTTTTTCCTCATGAGCAAAAAGGGAGGCTATATCATTTAATTTAGTGAGATGTGCCACCACGGTTTCAGTTTGATAACCATGGAAAGGATCAGATTCAACCAAAGTAATTAACTCTGGATTGACAGAGAATTCATAGTCCTTATCAGTAACAAAGATAGGTGAAGTAGCAAACTTAGGATCACATTTCATTCTAGCATTCAGAAATTTTTCTTTCAACTTGACTAATAATTTCTTGAGATCATCTCTATCCTTACAAGCAAGAAAGTCCTTAGCTATTTCTCCTTCCATAACATATCCTTCAGGTATCATAGGCAATTCATATCTAGGAGAGCTAGGTCCAATAGGTGAATCATAATTTTTAGTTTCAATAATTTCATCAGTTTCAGCATTCTCAAATTCTTTAGCTTTAGCAAGTTGTTCATCAAGAAATTCACCTAGTGGTACAGTATCATCAAGCAAAGTGCTAGCATGATCAATAGCATCATTCATAGCAGAAGTGGCATCATCAATTACTTGCGACATATCAGAATTAATAGTAGGTGGTGGTGTTGCAAGCTTACTTAACATAGAAGGTGAATCAAGTGCAGAGCTAGATGGCAGTTCCTTACCCCCCCCCCTCGTCTTAGAGGGAACGATCTTGGTTCTATCATCCTTCAGATTCCTCATAGTGATCAACAGATAAAAATCCCAAGTGACTCAACAAATATAGCTATGCTCCCCGGCAACGGCACCAGAAAAAGGTCTTGATAACCCACAAGTATAGGGGATCGCAACAGTTTTCGAGGGTAGAGTATTCAACCCAAATTTATTGATTCGACACAAGGGGAGCCAAAGAATATTTGCAAGTATTAGCAGTTGAGTTGTCAATTCAACCACACCTGGAGACTAAATATCTGCAATGGAGTGATCAGTAGCACAGTAGTATGATTGTTTGATAGCAATAGTAACGATAGCAATAGTAATGGTAACGGTAACGGTAGCAGTAATAGTTTGGTAGCAATTGTGACAGTAGCAGCAACAGTAGTAACTTAGCAAAAGCAATATGTGAAAAGCTCGTAGGCATTGGATTGGTGATGGATAATTACGTTGGATAACATTCATCATGTAACAATTATAACCTAGGGCGACACAGAACTAGCTCCAATTCATCAATGTAATGTAGGCATGTATTCTGTAAATAGTCATACGTGCTTATGGAAAAGAACTTGCATGACATCATTTTTCCTACCCTCCCGTGGCATCGGGGTCCATAAGGAAACTAAGGGATATTAAGGCCTCCTTTTAATAGAGAACCGGAACAAAGCATTAACACATAGTGAATACATGAACTCCTCAAATTACGGTAATCGCCGGAAAGAATCCCAATTATTGTCACCTTGGGGTATGCGGATCATAACATGTAATAGGTGCGTATAACTTGCAAGATAGGATGAAGAACACAAATATATTGGTGAACACATAAATGGTTCAGATCTGAAATCATGGCACTCGGGCCCTAGTGGCAAGCATTAAGCACAGCAAAGTCATAGCAACATCAATCTCAGAACATAGTGGATATTAGGGATCAAGCCCTAACAAAACTAACTCGATTACATGATAAATCTCATCCAACCCATCACCGTCCAGCAAGCCTACGAAGGAATTACTCACTCCCGGCGATGAGCATCATGAAATTGGTGATGGAGAAAGGTTGGTGATGACGATGGCAACGAATCCCCCTCTCCGGAGCCCAGAACGGACTCCAGATCTGCCCTCCCGATGAAGAACAGGAGGTGGCGGCGGCTCCGTATCGTGAAACACGATGAAACTTTCTCTCTTATTTTTTTCTCGGGAATTATGAATTTATAGTGCTGAGATTAGGGTCAGCGGAGCCTCGTGGGCCCCACGAGCCACCAGGGTGCGCCGAGGGGGGTGGGCGCACCCTGGTGCCTCGTGGGCAGCAGGGCCCCCCCCCCTCCAGTGGGTCTTTGCTCCAGTATTTTTCTTTTACTCCAAAAAAAATCTCCAATAAGTTTCGTCCAATTCCGAGAACTTTTATTTCTGCACAAAAACAACACCATGGTAGTTCTGCTGAAAATAGCGTCAGTCCGGGTTAGTTTCATTAAAATCATGCAAATTAGAGTCCAAAACAAGAGTAAAAGTGTTTGGAAAAGTAGATACGATAGAGACGTATCAAGGCATAATGCAAAGTTTCAAGTATTGTCATCTTTGGTTTTAGTTCCATAGGTGGCCCTCATGATTGATTCATATGGTGGCTTAATTCTAGTTCTAGGGAAGTGTCCCATACCCTTCTTTAATGGAAACTGAAATTTTATATTCCCTTCTTTCATGTCAATGACGACACCTATGGTTCGTAAGAACAGTCTACCAAGTATTATGGGGCAAGACGGATTGCAATCAATATCAAGTACAATAAAATCAACGGGCACATAGTTCCTACTTGCAAGAATAAGAACATCATTAATTCTACCCAAAGGCTTTTTAATAGTAGAATCCGCCAAGTGCAAATTAAGAGAACATTCATCCATATTGGTAAAACCTAGCACATCACATAAAGATTTTGGAATTGTGGAAACGCTAGCACCCAAATCACATAGAGCATTGCACTCATAACTTTTAATTTTAACTTTAATTGTAGGTTCCCACTCATAATATAATTTTCTAGGAATTGAAACTTCTAGTTCTAGCTTTTTTTCTAAAGCTTTCATCATTGCTTCTACAATATGCTTAGTAAAAGCCTTATTTTGCTCATAAGCATTGGGTGAATTAAGCATGGATTGCAACAAAGAAATACATTCAATCAAAGAACAACTATCATAATTAAAGTCTTTGTAATCCAAGAGAGTGGGCACATAACTAGTTAAAGTTTTTACCTCTCCAAACCCACTTTTATCAATTTTTTCATCAAGATTTTCACCCTCTGAATTATGGGGACTCCTTCTAGCTAAAGGTGACTCTTCTTCGGTCCCCTTCTCATCAAGTTTTATATTTCTAAACAAGGAGTCAATAGACGAAACACCAATCATTTTAATATCCTCATCATTACTACGATAGAAAACGGGAGGAATTGCTTTTTCTAAAAATTCTCGTTTAGCTTTTAGCATAGCAGTTCTTTTCTTACTCTCATCCATGGAGATATATAAAGCTTTAATTGATTCATTAATATCAATCTTGGGTGGCAAAATTTTAGTCTTAAGATTTTCCACATCATGAATAATTCTATCAATGCTCCTAGACATATCATCAAGTTTATTTAATTTTTCCTCTATCGTAGTGTTGAAAACTTTTTGAGCATTAATAAATTCTTTGATATTATTCTCAAGATCAGAGGGCATCCTATTATTATTACTGTAAGAATTACCATAGGAATTGCCATAATTGTTAGAGGAGTTTCCTGGAAACGGTCTAGGATTGAAATTACCTCTATAAGCATTACTATTAAAATTATTTTGCGAGACAAAATTCACGTCTACGGGATCATTATTTTGCTCAATCAAAGTGGATAATGCCACATCATTAGGATCAATAGGAGTATTTTTGCTAGCAACCAATTTCATAAGTGCATCAACTTTTTCACTCAAAGTACTGATTTCTTCAAAAAAAATCACTTTTTTACTAGTAGGAGCTCTTTCAGTATGCCATTGTGAATAATTTACCATAATATTATCAAGCAATTTAGTAGCTTCTCCCAATGTAATTTCCATAAAAGTACCACCCGCGACGGAATCTAAAAGATTTCTAGAAACAAAATTTATCCCGCATAATTTTTTTGTATGATCATCCATAAATTTAAACCATGAGCAGGGCAATTTCTTATCATTAGTTTCATCATTTCCCAAGATTGGGCAACATGTTCATGCTCAAGTTCATTGAAATTCATAATTTGATTTCTAAGGGAAATAATTTTCGTGGGAGGAAAATACTTGGTTATAAAAGCATCTTTACACCTATCCCAAGCAACTTGGTAATGAGAACGGGAATAATTTTAATTTCACAATATCATTATCCACATCTTTTTCTTTTGCATATCACACAATTCTACGAAAGTGTTAAGATGGGATGCAGCATCTTCGTTAGGACTTCCAGAAAATTGTTCTTTCATAACAAGATTTGACAAAGCGGCATTAATATCACAAGTCTCCGCACTAGCGGCGGGAGGAGCAATCGGAGTACTAATAAAATCATTATTATAAGTATTAGAAAAATCACACAATTTTGTATTTTCTTGAGACATCGTGGCTACGCAAACAAGATAACAAGCAAGCAAAGAAGCAAAAGGCAAACAGAAAATGTTTTTGTAATTTTTATAAAAAAAATTAGAAGCGGGGGAGATGAAAATGAGAGGCAAAGGCAAATAAAATAAATGCAAGGAGATGAAAGTTTATGTGTAGGGACTTGATAGATGTTGATGATGTCTCCCCGGCAACGGCGCCAGAAATTCTTCCTGCTACTTGTGAGCTGCGTTGGGTTTTCCCCGAAGAAGAGGCGATGATGCACTAAAGTAGAGATAAGTATTTCCCTCAGTTATGAAACCAAGGTTTTCAATCCAGTAGGAGAATCACGCAACAACTCGTTAGCAGCACCTGCACACAAAATAACAAATCCTTGCACCCAACGCGAACAAGGGGTTGTCAATCCCTTGGCGGTTAATTACAAGATTAAATTGTATGGTGATAGATAGATAGATCGAACAAAAATACAAAATAAAATAAATAAAGTAAAATTGCAACAAGGTATTTTTAAGATTTTTAATATATGATAGAAATAGACCCGGGGGCCATAGTTTTCATGAGAGGCTTCTCTCTTGAAAATAGCACACGGTGGGTAAACAAATTACTGCTGGGCAATTGATAGAAAAGCAAATAATCATGATGATATCCAAGGCAATGATCATGTATATAGGCATCACGTCCGAGACAGGTAGACCGACTCCTGCCTGCATCTACTACTATTACTCCACACATCGGCCGCTATCCAGCATGCATCTAGAGTATTATGTTCATAAAGAACGTAGTAACGCCTTAAGCAAGATGACATGATGTAGACAAAGTAAACTCACGCATGAATAAACCCCATCTTTTTATCCTTAATGGCAACGATACAAATACGTGTCATGTCCCTTTCTGTCACTGGGATTGAGCACCGCAAGATCGAACCCATCACAAAGCACCTTTCCCACTACAAGATAAATCAATCTAGTTGGCCAAACCAAATCAATAGATCGGAGAGAAATACGAAGCTATAACAATCATGCATAAAAGAGTTTAGAGAAAACTCTAATAATATTCATGGATAATCTGATCATAAACTCACAATTCATCGGATCCCAACAAACACACCGCAAAAAGTAATTACATCAGATAGAACTCCAAGAACATCGAGGATAACATTGTATTGAAGATCAAATAGAGAGAAGAAGCCATCTAGCTACTAACTATGGACCCGTAGGTATGTGGTAAACTACTCACGCATCATCGAAAGGGCAGCAAGGTTGATGTAGAGCCCCTCCGTGGTTGATTCCCCCTCCGGCGGAGTATCGAAAAAGGTCCCCAGATGGGATCTCTCGAGAATAGAGGCTTGCGGCGGCGGAAAAAGTTTTTCGTGGACTCCTCTGTTGGTTTCCCGATTTTAGAGAATTTATAGAGGCGGAGTTTGGTTAAACGGAGCCACGTGGGCCCCATGAGCCACCAGGGCGCGCCCTGGTGCCTCGTGGGCCACTGCTCCATCTTCTCGTCCCCTCCCAAAGCTTCCAGGGTCTCTTATGTCCAGAAAAAATCTCCAAAAAGTTTCGTGGCATTTGGACATCATTTGGTACTAATATTCTGAAAAACCAAAAACAGGCAAAAAACAGCAACTGGCACTGGGCACTAAGTTAATAGGTTAGTCCCAAAAAATGATTTATAATTGCTTGTAAATGTATATAAAACATCCAAGATTGATACTATAATAGCATGGAACAATCAAAAATTATAGATAGGTTGGAGACGTATCACACGTCATCTGCCGCAAGCTTCGCTCCCAATTCAACCGCCTCACCCGCAAAGATTGGTTCATTCGTGGCTAGACGGAGGTCCGCTCATTCGTTCCCATTTTGAGCTTCTTCTTTGTTTTCTCTGATGAGGAAGGTCGGGAGGATGACAACAAGTAGCGGAAGCAGCAATGCCAGGCAGCGACAAACATCAACGGGAAGCGACAGATTGATTCATTGGTGAGTTTCTCTTATATACGTGATAAGTATGAATATCTAAGGTGCACTATACATAAATAAGAAAGAATTAACAATCTGCAAGAATTATTCCTATCTTTGCACTGTAGTGCGTAGTGAGTCGGATTTTTTTGGCTAGAAAACTTTTGATCTATTCATCATGCCATGGTAGTACAAAGAACATAAGAAGAACAAAAATTACATACATGGCCATAGGCCACCTAGCGATGACTACAAGCACTGGAGCGAGCCGATGGTGCATCGCCTTCATTGGAGTCGGGACAAACTTCTTGTTGTAGACAGACAGGAAATCGCCATGTTAAGGCCTCATAGGACCAACGCACCGGAACATCAACTATCACCGATGAAGAGAAGTATAGATCGAAAGAATCTAACCTGTAGACACACAAACAAAGACGAACAAACACTGGATCCAAGTAGATCCACCGAAGACCAGCACTGACCGAATCCTGCGAGATCCGCCAGAGACACACCTCCACATTCCCTATGACAACGCTAGACGCATCAATGGAACAGGGGCTAGGTGGAGAACCTTATTCCATCCCGAGAGAGCTGCCACCACCTTCTTCCTGAGAAGGACACAAACTCTAAACAAACTCATAAAACACCTAAAGCCGTAGCAAGATCCCTCCCACCGGCAAGGGTCATGGTCCACCAAGCCTCCATGGCCCTAGGGCCATCGGAGATGAGGCAGACCAGCGGTGACAGCGATGGGAGGCACAAAAACCCTAAGCGTCTTTTCTTTGAAGAGGAGGCAACGACTGCGTTTGAAAATGCTATAGTAGTTAGCTGGATTGACCACCTGTTTCCCCCCGTAGCCTAATTTATTGGTCTACTAAGTACCATGTCTGCTCAGAATGAAGCGCTTTCATTCACTCTCGGTGACGCGCTTATGGGCCAGCTTGTCAGCCTATGATTGGGGTGTGGTGTGCGCCGACCCAGCAACAGCCACGTGTGGCCTTATTTCAATGCCAATGCTATTCTCCCTTACTATGAGATGTAGCACCCTCTTGTCTCTCCGTTGTGTGCTTCTTAGTGGGCCGGTCTGATAGAGCTATTTTGGGATGGTACTACAAACCGGTACAAACTAGTCTTAGAACCTTCTATGCGACATTTTCTTTTTTTCTTGTTCCATGTATTTTTTTCTAGGGGGTTTCTTTATGTTTTCTCTATTGTTTTCCTTCTTTTTAGGGGTTTTGTATTCTTATTGTTTTTTCACTTTTCAAATACATGACGACTTGTTTTAGTACATGTTGAACTTTTTCCGTGTACATGTTCAACATTTTTCAGATACATGTTAAACATTTTTCAAATACACGTTAAACATTTTTCAAATGTACATTGTTTTTTTTCTAAAACAAGATGCATATTTTTTAAATACACATTGAGCATTTTCCAATCAGATGCTAAGGTCCTCGATTTGCAGCCTACTAGTGTGTTCTGTTCTGTGACGGTCTCTATGGGGGCCACTTGTAGGGGGTTGATACGTCCCAAACGTATCTATTTTCCAAACAATTTTGCTCTTGTTTTGGACTCTAATTTGCATGATTTGAATGGAACCAACCCGGACTGACGCTGTTTTAGGCAGAATTGCCATGGTGTTATTTTTGTGCAAAAATAAAAGTTCTCGGATTGGGCTGAAATTTATGGAGAATATTTTCAGAATATATAAAAAATATTAGCGAAAAGAACTACCAAAGGGGGGCCACCCAGGAGTCACAAGCTCAGGAGGGCGCCCACCCCCCTAGGGCACACCTGGTGAGCTTGTGGGCCCCTGGAGCCTCCGGAAACCCTAATTCCAACTCCATATATACCTATTCGTGGAGAAAAAATCAAAGAGAAAGAATCATCATGTTTTACGATACGGAGCCACTGCCACCTCCTGTTCTTCATCGGGAGGGCTGATCTGGAGTCCGTTCGGGGCTCCGGAGAGGGGGATTCGACATCGTCGTCATCATCAACCATCCTCCATCAACAATTCCATGATGCTCACCGCCGGGAGTGAGTAATTCCATTGCTGGACGATAATGGTTTGGATGAGATTTGTCATGTAATCGAGTCAATTTGTTACGGCTTGATCCCTAGTATCCACTATGTTCTGAGATTGATGTTGCTATGACTTTGCTATGCTTAATGCTTCTCACTAGGGCCCGAGTGCCATGATTTCAGATCTGAACCCTTTATATTTTCATGAATATATTTGAATTCTTGATCCTATCTTGCAAGTTGTATGCACCTATTACATGTTATGATTCGCATACCCCAAGGTGACAATAATTGGGATTCTTTCCGGTGATTACCGTAGTTTGAGTAGTTCATGTATTCACTATGTGCTAATGCTTTGTTTCGGTTCCCTATTAAAAGGGGGCCTTAATATCCCTTAGATTTCCTTATGGACCCCGCTGCCACGGGAGGGTAGGACATGTTACTTGTGAGCTGCGTTGGGATTTCCCCGAAGAGGAGAGGATGATGCAGTACAGTAGAGATAAGTATTTCTCTCAGTTAAGAACCAAGGTTATCAATCCAGTAGGAGAACCAAGCAACACCTCGTTAGCAGTACCTACACACAAAATAACAAATACTTGCACCCAACGTGAACAAGGGGTTGTCAATCCCTCGGTGATTAATTGCAAGAATCAAATCTCGTAGGGATAGATAGATAAATAAAACACAAAATAAAGTAAATAAAATTGCAGCAAGGTATTTTTGGATTTTAATATATGATAAAAGTAGACTCGGGGGCCATACTTTTCACTAGAGGCTTCTCTCTTGAAAATAGCATACGGTGGGTAAACAAATTACTGTTGGGCAATTGATAGAAAAGCGAATAATCATGACGATATCCAAGGCAATGATCATGTATATAGGCATCACGTCCGAGACAAGTAGACCGACTCCTGCCTGCATCTACTATTATTACTCCACACATCGACCGCTATCCAGCATGCATCTAGAGTATTAAGTTCATAAAGAACGGAGTAACGCCTTAAGCAAGATGACATGATGTAGACAAAGTAAACTCAAACAATATGAATAATCCCCATCTTTTTATCCTTAATGGCAACAATACAAATACGTGTCTTGCCGTTTCTGTCACTGGGATATAGATCACCGCAAGATTGAACCCATCACAAAGCACCTCTCCCATTGCAAGAAAAATCAATCTAGTTGGCCAAACCAAATCAATAGATCGGAGAGAAATACAAATCTATAATAATCATGCATAAAAGAGTTCAGAGGAGACTCAAATAATATTCATGGATAATCTGATCATAAACTCACAATTCATCGGCTCCCAACAAACACACCATAAAAAGTGATTACATCGAATAGAACTCCAAGAACATCAAGGAGAACATTGTATTGAAGATCAAAGAGAGAGAAGAAGCCATCTAGATACTAGCTATGGACCCGTAGGTCTGTGGTAAACTACTCACACATCATCGGAAGGGCAGCAAGGTTGATGTAGAGCCCCTCCTTGATCGATTCCCCCTCCGGCAGAGTGCCGGAAAAGGCCTCCAGATGGGATCTCGCGAGAACAGAAACTTGCGGCGGCGGAAAAAGTGTTTTGGGTGGCTCTCTGTTGGTTTCCCGATTTTAGAGAATTTATAGAGGCAGAATTAGGTCAAATAGATGAACATGGCCCCACAAGCCACCAGGGCGCGCCTACCCCCCTGGGCGCGCCCTGGTGCCTTGTGGGCTACTCCTTCATCTTCTGGCCCTCTCCCAAAGCTTCCAGGGTCTCTTATGTCCCGAAAAAAATCGTCAAAAAGTTTCGTGGCATTTGGACTTCGTTTGGTACTGATATTCTGGAAAACCAAAAACAGGCAAAAAACAGCAACTGGCACTTGGCACTAAGTTAATAGGTTAGTCCCAAAAAATTATATATAATGACATATAAATGCATATAAAACATCCAAGATTGATACTATAATAGCATGGAACAATAAAAAATTATAGATACGTTGGAGACGTATCAAGCATCCCCAAGCTTAATTCCTGCTCGTCCTCAAGTAGGTAAATGATAAAAACAGAATTTTTGATGTGGAATGCTACCTAATATGTTCATCATGTAATCTCTATTTTGTGGCATGAATATTAAGCTCCGAATGATTCAAAGCAATAGTCTATAATTTGACATAAAAACAATAATAATAAGGCATACCAACAAACAATCATGTCTTTCAAAATATCAACGCTAAAGAACGTTATCCCTACAAAATCATATAGCCTTTTCATGCTCCATCTTCTTAACACAAAGTATTTATCATGCACAACCCCGATGACAAGCCGAGCAATTGGTTCATACTTTTTAACGCACTTCAGCTTTTTCAACTCTCATGCAATACATGAGCGCAAGCCATGGATATAGCACTATGGGTGGAATAGAGTATGTTGATGGAGATAATATGGAGAAGACAAAAAAGGAGAAAGTCTCACATCGACGAGGCTAATCAACGGGCCATGAAGATGCCCATCAATTGATGTCAATGCAAGGAGTAGGGATTGATTACCCACAAGTATAGGGGATCAATCGTAGTCCTTTCTATAAGTAAGAGTGTCGAACCCAACGAGGAGCAGAAGGAAATGACAAGCTGTTTTCAGCAAGGTATTTTCCGCAAGCACTGAAATTGTCGGTAACAGATAGTTTGATAGCAAGATAATTTGTAACAAGTGACAAGTAACAATAGTAACAATAGGTGCAGCAAGGTAGCCCAATCCTTTTTATTGCAAAGGACAGGCCGGAACGGTCTCTTATAATAAGAAAAGCGTTCTTGAGGACACACGAGAATTTCATCTAGTCACTTTCATCATGTTTGTTTGATTCGCGTTCGCTACTTTGATAATATGATATGTGGGTGGACCGGTGCTTGGGTGCTGTTCTTACTTGAACAAACCTCCCACTTATGATTAACCCCTCTCGCAAGCATCCGCAACTACGAAAGAAGAATTAAGATAAATCTAACCATAGCATTAAACATATGGATCCAAATCAGCCCCTTACGGAATAGCGCATAAACTAGGGTTTAAGGTTCTGTCACTCTAGCAACCCATCATCTAATTTCTACTCCACAATGCATTCCCTTAGGCCCAAAGATGGTGAAGTGTCATGTAGTCGACGTTCACATAACACCACTAAGGGAATCACAACATACACATCATCAAAATATCGAACGAATACCAAATTCACATGATTACTTATGACAAGACTTCTCCCATGTCCTCAAGCACAAAAGCCACTACTCACAAATCATATTCATGTTCAAGATCAGAGAGGTATTAAATTGCATAATGGATCTGAACATATAATCTTCCACCAAATAAACCAACTAGCATCAACTACAAGATGTAATCAACACTACTAGTCACCCACAGGTACCAATCTGAGGTTTTGATACAAAGATTGAACACAAGAGATGAACTAGGGTTTGAGATGAGATGGTGCTGGTAAAGATGTTGATGAAGATTGATCCTCCCACGATGAGAGGGTTGTTGGTGATGATGATGGCTTTGATTTCCCCCTCCCGGAGGGAAGTATCCCCGGCGGAATCGCTCCGCCGGAGAGCAAAAGTGCTCCTGCCCAAGTTCCGCCTCGAGACGGCGGCGCTCCATCCCAAAATTCCTCTCCTTATTTTTTTCTAGGGCAAATGGGCTTATATACCAGAAGATGGGCACCGGAGGCTGGCCAGGGGCCCCACTACCCACCAGGGCGCGATTAGGGGGTGGGCGCGCCCTGGTGCCTAGTGGGCACCTGGGTGGCCCCCTCTGGTACTTCTTTTCTCCAATAATTTTTATTTATTCCAAAATAAATCTCCATGAAATTTCAGCTCATTTGGAGATGTGCAGAATAGGTATCTCTGACGTAGCTTTTTCAGGTCCAGAATTCCAACTGCCGGCAATCTCCCTCTTCATGTAAACCTTGGATATTAAGAGTGAAAAGGCATTAGAATTGCTCCACAAAGTGTTATAATGATTAAAAACACTATAAATAACAGTAGGAAAACATGATGCAAAATGGACGTATCAACTCCCCCAAGCTTAGACCTCGCTTGTCCTCAAGCGAAAGCCAATATCGATAATCATGTCCACATGTTTAGAGAGAGAGGTGTCGATAAAAACAAAATACAGACATAGTAGCATCATGATCATTATTATAACAGCAATAAACTTTATAATAAAACTTCTTATGAGCAAGCAACAATTCATCACAACATCAAAGTATAGGGAATAAACTTTCTTGAAAATTAGCAAACTATGTTCTCAGTCAACAATGCAATTGCAATTCATCATCTTTTCAGGAAGAGTCTCGTGTCGGAGCTTTTGTTTAGCAGGTCCACATACTCAACCATCATTTAGTCTTCTATGATTGCTAACACTCACAACATATATATGGAGCAAAAAGTTTCAGCCAGACACATAGAAAGATAGGGGCTTATAATTTCGCCTCCCAACTTATTCACCTCAAGGGTGATGTCAACAATAATAACTCATGACTACTCATATCCAACTGGATATATGTGCCTAGATCTTTCCCCACCACATGATGCTTGCAAAAGAGAAATATAAAAAGGAATAGCGGAGAACACTATTGACTCTTGCATAAAAAGTAAATACATAAAAGTAAAAGATAGGCCCTTCGTAGAGGGAAGCAGAGGTTGTCATGCGCTTTTTATTTTTGGATGCGCAAGCTCTTAATGCAAAGGAACATCACGTTATATTGCCCCTTGTGATAGCAACCTTTATTATGCAGTCCGTCGTCTTTACTATCACAAGTTCGTACAACGCTTATTTTCCCTTACACTAAAAGATCATACATATTTAGAAGCAATTTTTATTGCCTTATGCTCCAATGACAACTTACTTGAAGGATCTTATTCAATCCATAGGTAGGCATAGTGGACTCTTGTAACATGAAAATGGGTTTAAGGGTTTTTGGATGCACAAGTAGTATTTCTACTTGGTGCGGATTTTTGGCTAGCAAAGATATTGGGCAAGCACCACATGTTGGAGGATCTATGACAATATAACTTCTTTGTGAATATGAGCAAACATAAATCATTACGTTGTCTTCCTTGTCCAACGTCAACAATTTGGCATAAAATACTTAATGGGGGCTCACAATCATAAAAGATGTCCAAAATAGTATATTTTCATGTGAATCTTCTCTTCCCTTGTTAATTTTTTCATGAATTGCATCATTGACCAATGCTATGTTTGTCAACTTTCAATAAATTTTACCACTTACACTTTTCCTTGTGTAATGTCATTACTCTCCATAAGATTAGCATATGATCTTTTTCATTATTTTCTTTGCTAGGATTGAAACATAAAAATAAAGAAGCAAAAACTCAAACTAATCTTTACTATATAACTCTCAACTCAATTACATAGAATGATAGATCACGAAACTAGCACTCCAAAATAGATCATACTAAGCTTTTATTCAACTAAATCATGAAATAGCTAAGGATCGAACTAAAAATAGGTAAAGATAATGAAAGTGATGGTGATATGATACCGGGGCACCTCCCCCAAGCTTGGCACAAGCCAAGGGAGTGCCCATACCCGTGTACTCAAGTTTCTTTCTTTGGTGATGGTGGAGGTGATGAAGTAGTGGGCTTGTCCTCTGGCTTCCATGGCATAGGTTCCCCATCATAAAAGGATGAACGAGTCTCCAGAGTCCTGAAACTTGCAGCTAAACTCATGCCTTTGAATCTTGCCTCATACTCAAAATTTTGATTTTGAAGATCATAGATTTGGCCCTAGAGATAGTCGATTCATTCGTTGAGCTTGAAGACGATGTCCCTCATCGACTGGCCATCCACCTTGTGATCACGGGTGAATTCCATAATCATGGAGTGGTTGGCACTGAGTTCGTGTTCCACCATCCCTTGGCACTTGAAGATCTCCTGCTCCACCGCTTCGAGCCTGGCCTCCACGCTCCCTGTCTTCTTGGGCCCTTGAACGTCCCGGATGTGGAGCACCCCCTCACGCATCTCAATAGCCTGAGGGTGCTTCATCACCTCCGGTAGGTAGGGGTTGATGACCTTCTCGTAGAACTTGTCCTTGGAGGAGCTTGGTGGAGCCATGGCGATCTAGATCTGACAGAAAATAGCACGAAACAAGAACAGAGGATATTTCTGCGATACGGTGGTCAAAACGTCCGGAAGTATATATATAAAGAATTTTTATCTTGTGAAACAAGTATTCCAGAAGAAAATGGAGTCGGGAAGGCTCTCGAGGGGCCCACTACCCACCAAAGTGCGCCCTGGGGGGTGGGCGCGCCCTGGTGCCTAGTGGGCACCTGGGTGGCCCCCTCCGGTATTTCTTATTTTTGTATTTTTTCTAATATTCCAAAACTAAAAGAAAATATTTTTATGGAATTTTTGGAGTCGGTTTAGTTACTGTATCATGTACCTCTTCCTTTTCAGGTTTCTGGAGTGTTCTGGAAGGTCTCTTTTATGTATTCCTCCGGTGTCATAGTTTGAATAATGTTAGTTTCAACATTAATAGGCATACCTGAGATATAATGCTTAATTCTTTGTCCATTGACCACCTTCGGACTAGTGCCTTTGGCATTATTGATCTTAATGGCTCCAGAACGATGAACTTCTTCAATGATGTATGGTCCTTCCCATTTAGAGAGAAGTTTTCTTGCAAAAAATCGAAAACGAGAATTGTACAAAAGAACATACTCACCCACTTTAAATTTCCGCTTTTGGATTCTTTTGTCATTCCATATTTTAACCTCTTTTTTCTGGCAAGCTTAAAATCATAATTGAGTTCTTTAATTGCCCAATATGCCTTATGTTCTAACTCAAGAGGTAAATGACATGCTTTTCCATAAACCATTTTGTATGGAGACATACCCATAGGATTTTTATAAGCAGTTCTATAGGCCCATAATGCATCATCTAATTTCTTAGATCAATTCTTTCGAGATCTATTGACGGTCTTTTGCAAAATTAACTTTATTTCTCTATTGCTCAATTCAACTTGACCACTAGACTGGGGGTGATAGGGAGATGCAATTCTATGGTTGACATTATATTTAGCAAGCAGTTTACGGAATGCACCATGAATGAAGTGCGAACCACCATCAGTCATTAAATATCTTGGGACTCCAAACCTCGGGAAAATAACTTATTTAAGCATTTTAATAGAAGTGTTGTGATCAACACTACTAGTTGGAATAGCTTCTACCCACTTAGTGACATAATCAACAGCAACTAAAATATGTGTATACCCATTAGAGGAAGGAAAAGGTCCCATATAGTCAAATCCCCAAACATCAAATGGTTTAATAACAAGTTAATAATTCATAGGCATTTCCTGACGTCTACCAATATTACCAATTCTTTGACATTCATCACAAGATAAGACAAACTTACGAGCATCCTTGAAAAGAGTAGGCCAATAAAAACCAGATTGTAATACCTTGTGTGCAGTTCTATCTCCCGCATGGTGTCCTCCGTAAGCTTCGGAATGACACTTCCGTAGGATTTGTTCCTATTCATGCTCAGGTATACAATGTCTAATAATACCATCTACTCCTTCTTTATAAAGATGTGGGTCATCCCAGAAGTAATGTCTTAAATCAAAGAAAAACTTTTTCTTTTGTTGATATGTGAAACTAGGTGGTATAAATTTAGCAACAATGTAATTAGCATAATCTGCATACCAAGGAGTATTGCGAGAAGCATTTATGATAGCTAGTTGCTCATCAAGAAAACTATCATCAATAGGTAGTGGGTCATCAAGGATATTTTCCAACCTAGACAAGTTATCAGCTACGGGATTCTCAACTCCCTTTCTATCGGTAATATGCAAGTCAAACTCTTGTAGCAAAAGAACCCACCTAATGAGTCTAGGTTTAGCATCTTTCTTTTCCATAAGGTATTTAATAGTAGCATGATCGGTGTGAACAATCACTTTAGAATCAACTATGTAAGATCTAAATTTATCACAAGCAAACACAACTGCTAGAAATTCTTTCTCAGTAGTAGCGTAATTTCTTTGAGCACTGTCTAGAGTTTTACTAGCATAATGGATAAAATTTAATTTCTTATCAACTCTTTGTCCTAGAATAGCACCAACAGCATAGTCACTAGCATCACACATAATTTCAAAAGGCAAGTTCCAATCAGGTGGTTGAACAATAGGTGCAGAAGTCAAGGCTTTCTTAAGTGTTTCAAAGGCTTCTACACAATCATCATCAAAAACAAATGGAACATCTTTTTGCAAGAGATTAGTAAGAGGCCTAGTAATTTTAGAGAAGTCTTTAATAAATCTCCTATAGAAACCAGCATGACCAAGGAAACATTTATACCTTTAATATCTTTAGGACATGGCATTTTCTCAATTGCATCAACTTTAGCTTTGTCTACTTCAATACCTCGTTCGGAAATTTTATGTCCCAAGACAATACCTTCATTCACCATAAAGTGGCACTTCTCCCAATTCAAGACAAGATTAGTTTGTTCACATCTCTGCAAAACTCGCTCAAGGTTGCTTAAGCAATCATCAAAAGAAGTTCCGTAAACGGAAAAATCACCCATGAAAACCTCTACAATCTTTTCACAAAAGTCAGAGAATGTAGCTGTCATGCATCTTTGAAAGGTAGCAGGTGCATTGCATAAACCAAAAGGCATGTGTCTATAAGCATAAGTTCCAAAAGGACAAGTAAAAGTAGTTTTCTCTTGATCGGCTTGCGATACAGGTAATTGAGAGAAACCAGAATATCCATCAAGGAAGCAAAAGTGTGTATGCTTAGATAGTCTTTCTAACATTTGATCAATAAAAGGCAAGGGGTAATGATATTTTCTAGTAGCTTTGTTTAATTTTCTAAAATCAATTACCATCCTATAACCAGTTACAATTCTTTGTGGAATGAGCTCATTTTTATCATTAGGAACAACAGTAATGCCTCCTTTCTTAGGTTTATAATGAACGGGTGATACGTCTCCAACGTATCTATAATTTATGAAGTATTCATGCCATATTTATCCCAAGGTCATAATCCTTGACCAATTCAAGCCATCTTCTCTGCCTGAGATTCAGATCAGGCTGAGTGAAAATATACTTAAGACTCTTGTGGTCTGTGTATATCTCACATCGCTGTCCAATGAGATAATGCCTCCAAATCTTTAGTGCATGTACCATGGCTGCCAATTCCAAATCATGAGTGGGGTAGTCCTCTTCATGAGGTCGTAGCTGTCTGGATGCATAGGCTACAACCTTTCCCTCTTGCATTAACACGCAGCCGATTCCATGCCTGGAAGCATCACAGTATATGTCGAAGCTCTTGTGAATGTCTGGAAGGACTAAGACAGGAGCGGTAGTTAGCCTTGTCTTTAGCTCCATGAAACTGCTATCACATTCTTCCGTCCAGGCAAATTTCTGGTTTTTCTTCAGCAATTCCGTCAGTGGCATGGCTATTTTTGAGAAGCCTTCGATGAAGCGACGGTAGTAGCCTGCCAATCCCAGAAAGCTATGGACTTCCGTTACTGTGGCTGGGGTCTTCCAGTTTAATACCGCGGTCACTTTACTGGGGTCGACAGCCACACCTTGTTCTGACAAAATATGTCCCAGAAATCCCACCTCTCTTAGCCAAAATTCGCATTTACTGAATTTGGCATACAAGCGATGGATCCTTGGTCTTTCCAGGACAGTGCGGAGATGTTGCGTGTGCTCTTCTTAATCTTTGGAGTAGATGAGAATATCATCGATGAATACTACCAGAAATTTGTCCAGAAAGTCCATGAAGACTTTATTCATCATGCTCATGAAATATGCTGGACCATTTGTCAGCCCGAATGACATGACTGTAAACTCATACAGACCATATCTGGTAGTAAAGGCTGTCTTGGGGATATCCTCTTTTCTGATCTTTAGGTGATGATACCCCGTTCGGAGGTCAATCTTGGAAAATACCCGGGCTCCGTTCAACTGGTCGAACAAGTCATCAATGCGAGGGAGCGGATATTTATTTTTGATGGTGACCTCATTCAGTTGACAGTAGTCCACGCACATTCGTAGGCTGCCATCCTTCTTCTTGACAAACAGCACGGGTGATCCCCACGGTGAAGTGCTTGGACGAATATACCCTTTCTGTAATAATTCATCCAACTGTTTCTTCAATTCCACCAGCTCTGGGGAAGGCATGCGGTAGTACTTCTTGTAAATTGGAGCGGTTCCGGGAACAACCTCAATAGCAAACTCTAGTTCCCGATCAGGTGGCATTCCCGGTATCTCTTCTGGAAATACATCCGGAAATTCGCTGACTACCGGAATCAGACTTATGTCGGTAGCTGTGGCTTTGAATGCCATTCCCTTCTTTGACATCACTCTGCTAGCAGTGAATTGCACTGTTTGGCCTGCCGGGTTAACCAGTGTCACCTTCCTGGTGGCACAGTTGATACACATCTGGTGTGGTACCAACCAATCCATTCCCAGTATTATATCCAGTCCAGGGGATTCAATGGCAACGAGGGCGGCTGGAAACTTCACATCGTGTATCAAGATTTCCAGATTCTTGTATATCACATTTGTTCTGAGCATGGAGCCAGGGGATTGTACCACCATGATTTTTTCCAAAAGAGAAGGGGGAAATTTGTGCAAGGTGGCAAAACTCCGCGAAATAAACGAATGAGAAGCCCCAGAATCAAATAGAATTATTGCAGGTATGTTGTTAACAGAAAACATACCAAGGACCACATCTGGTGCTTCGCAGGCTTCCTCAGCGGAGATATGATGGACTTGGCCGCGATAGAAGTTCGGATTGGGGCGGCGTCCAACACTGTTGACTTGTGGCTTGAAGTCGGATGGTGGCTTCCCATTTCTTGCGGGGCATTGCTTGGAGTAGTGCCCGCTCTGGCCGCAAGTAAAGCATGTGTTGTTGCGGCGGAAATCCTCCAGCACTGGTTGTTTGCCGAAGGTCTTGTCCTGGCTGACAGGCTTGTTGTTGTTGTTGCCATTGTTCCATGCAGGCTTGTATTCAGATGAACTTGGTTGCCAGATACGTGGCTTCTACACAAACTGCTCACGGTTGTCCTTCTTGGGTTCAAACTTCCGCTTGTGATCATTATATCCTAACTTATGCTCTCGTTCAGCTATGAAGGCCTTGTTTACCAGGGTCTGGAAGTCAGGAAAGTCCAGCATACAGAGCTGACAGCGGAGGGTATGATTCAGCCCTCCGAGGAATCGGTCAATCTTCCTTTCTTCGGTGGACACGTCATGGGTAGAGTACCGTGCCAGATTATTGAACTTGTTCAGATACTCACCCACTAACATATTCCCTTGAGTAAGGGCCAGAAATTCCCTTTGCTTCACCTTCATTATGCCAGTAGGAATATGATACTTGCGGAATGCCTCTTTGAATTTTTCCCAAGAAATATCTTCTCCAGAAGGCCATAACATTTTTGTGTTGTCCCACCAGATAGCTGCTGGTCCTTCCAGGTAGTGAGTAACGAAAGGAACCTTATCTGCCTCATCACAGCGGGCTATGTCCAATTTCTTTTCCATAGTCCTCAGCCAGTCATCAGCTTCCATCGGATCCACAGCTTGACCAAAATTGGGTGGCTTTGTCCGCTGAAAATCAGATAGCTTAGAGTGCGTCCCATTGTGGTTGTTTTGACCCACCATAGTCTCCATACTTTTCAGAAATTCCATAAGATCTTGGTTTCTTTTCTCTTTGAACATTCTCATAATCTGATCAGTGGTTGGTGTCTGTGGGGGTGGAGGTGGCAAATCTTCTGGTGGCTGTCCTGCCTGTCGGGCGGATCGGCGAACGGGAGTTCCATCGCCGCCTTGAGTACTACACCTCTTCATCCTAAATTTTGTTCCCATAGAAAAATACCGAATCGATGAGGAAAAGCAGGGTAGTATGACACCAGAAAAGAAGACAAATAAAAAGAGCAAATAAAGAAGCAACATAATTATACAAGGCAACCCAACATCATACATGACAAGCTAGTAGGGGGATGATCATGACTAGACTGCTCAGACGGCAGTTGACATGTGCAGGGATGCTATGATGCATGCACTGAGACTCAAGCCTCCACTCTAGTGATACCGGCGGCACGAACACTGGTACACTGAGGACTCCTCGTCGTCTGATCCTGTCTCGGAATCTGAGCTGATGATGTTCACTTCGGCCTCCGGATCAAAGGAAACACGACGACGCTGAGGGGAAGGTTCTCCCTCAGAAGGAGAAGAAGCACAACGTCGCAGCATCGGAGCAGCTGGAGTAGCTAGAAGTGAGGCCCACTCTGACGGGGTCTCACGTCGGCTACCAGACGAAAAGCCTGGCGGTCCGAACGAACTAGAAGGGGTGTCGAAAGGTGGAATGGGTGGAGTATACATAGGTGAAAACGGAGGTGGAGGAGGAGACTGTGCTGCCGCAACAGCAGCAAGTGCCTCGCGGGCAGAAGTCAGCTCCTCGGCTAGAGAAGTGATCATACGGTAACTGGCGTTCAGATAACGAGATAACACACCAGTAGCACGATCACTCGCCGGATCAACGGGTGCGAAAAGGACTCGCCCTGTCGTAGGCGACAGGGTGGGATAGTGAAAGAAACCTGGATGAGTCTGCATCTCGACCTCGTGGAAGCGCAAGTCAGTGAGAGCCTCCATCGCAGCAAACTGGATCGCCAACTCCGGAGTAGAAGCAGTTCCGCCCTTGGAAGAATGGGAGTAGCTGCCAATATCTGAACTCGTAGTGAGAAAGGCTTCCGCGTGGTACTCGAATACTGAACCAGCAAGCTGCTCTCGGAACACCTGGAACACTGGGTCTTCGCCGTTGGGATACAGCCGAAGCCAGATGCTACGAAGCAGTACTGGAAAAGTGAACGGTGCCGGCTTGTGGTGATAGTGGTACGGAACTGGTGCCATCTACACTCATCAAACCAGCGGTTAGCACAATAAAACTATATGCATGCCATGCAATGCAACAATCAGATGCAGCAAGCAAGACACACCAAGACTCTAAACTACTCGCGGTTCTAGCGCAGGGTTAACTAGGGTGTCCTACAGTCAGCGCGGCTCTGATACCAAGCATTGTGGCACCCCGGCTCAGAGAACCGGTTTACCAGTGTTTCCAGCCCAGAGATCATGTCTTCTGGAAACACACAACAACTTGGAACAGAACTGAACTGAACTTTATTAAAATATCTCGAGTACAAGCTCGTAATTTACATGATAGCGAGGCCAGAAGCACTGCACGTGCTAAGACAGTATCTACATTATTTATGGAACATAGCAGGGCCTCGATACTACTGGGTAGACTACGGCGTAGCGGAACATAGCGCGGGAAACTCCATCCACAGGGACACTGCTGTGGACACGGCCTAGTTAGCGTAGCAAGAACCTTCGGGACCTCTATCCTCGGCTTCTCCTGCATCTGGCATGATACGCCAGGTGAGTACTTGGAATGTACTCGCAAGCTCATGGCAACCAAAACAATGCAGCAAACAATAGCATGGCAATAACAGATTAAGAGATTAGGTTGCTCACTTACTGGTACCCAGTACCAACTTACTCTCATCTGGGTTGTCCCACAACCCTCGGAATGCTCACAATCCACAGAGCACTTCCGAACATAAGACAAGTTCTTCCATCATTATTATCTTTACGGTTGGCCATCCTAGAGAGGCCTAAACGGACTGTCCAATACCGTGGACGCGGCTATTCGAATAGGTTTTTACACTCTACAGAGGTCGCACACTTTACCCACACCATGGAGTACCTGGCCTCGTGATCCCATTCGGGTGGACCGGTGGTGCTCCAACGAAACCTGCCTGACCCGTGACCCCTCTATCGTACCACCGACAATCATACCCTCCCAGGGTCATGTCCTGGGTGGCCCCTGTGCCACCCCGTGACACCTGCCACCGTCGTGGCCAAACAAACTGTCCCAAACGGGGTCGCCGGCAAAATAACTCAACTGGGCTCACAGGATTATGGCCGTCTACCAGATCAGGGCAGCACGCACGCATAACCCTCCCTAGTTTGGTGGTACCGATAAAAGAGCACAAAGCCAGACCAAGTCAAGGCCGTCCCATACCGGCAAATGTGGCTGCACGGAAAAGTCCGGGTAGGTGGCTCTTGATCAACCAACTAAGTTTAGTGTTGTCAAGAATTTAACCAGCATGGATATTTATCAGGAATAATTTACTATGGCAGTAGCTAGGCAATTAAATAATTTACTACATATTAAAAATAATGCATGAAATTCAATTAAATAACCAACACTATTGAAATGCTTCATGCAATGGATGACATGGCTTGCCTTGCTCTGTTGGGTTGTCCACAAACTCCTGGGCTTCAAATCCAAAGTTATTTCCCTCTGAAAATATTTTTGAAATGCAAATGAAAATGTCACATGCTACTGTTTTGAGCACCAGAAATTCTGTGAACATGGGAAAAATACCAAATTTGGCCAGAAAATAGAGGAGCTCAAGACAAACCAGATGCAAAAAGAATCAACTGATTTGGACTTATGGTTTAAAAGTTATGAACGGTCAAAGTTTTGGTCAAAATCTGGAAATAAAATAGAAAATAGAAAATCTGCCAAGGGGCCACGTCGAAGGCGTAAAGTGGAGGGGCGTCTCCACTTACCGCTTCGGCGTGTGGCTAACGAGCGGGCCCCGCTGTCGGGTTTAAATGGGAGAGAGAGAGGGAACAGAGAAGAGCGGGACTCCGGCGATCGTCGCCGGCGATATGGACGGCGGCGAGGTCAGGCGACTGTGGGAATGGATAAAGCTCAACGAGATGAACTCGCACGTACCCGTGGGTTGGCGAACTGTGGCCAGACGGCGTTGTCCCCTTCTTCTCCGGCGGCGGCGGCGTTCGGGTGTCGTCGGAGACGGCGACTCCGGCAGCAATTCGACCGGGCAAGGGCTTGGGCAGGGTCAGTGGAGCGAGCTGAGCTCGATGGTGCAGTCGGTGGAGGCTGGGAGAGAGTGAATCGGCGGGGAGGCAGAGCTCGGATGGAGGCGGTGCTCCGGCAAGATTCGAGGCCAGAGGGCCTCTCGGCCATGGCTCGCTGCTCGGGAGGACGATTGGGAGATGGTGGAGTGGATGAGGAGCTCGGGAGAGGCCGGGGAGGAGTATTTATAGGAGGACGCGAGCTCGGGCGAGCTCTCTGGAAGCGGCGGGATTCGGGACACGTCGCCGGCGTCGCGGCGTTGAGCTGGCTGGCCGGGAGCGGGCGACGAGACGGGAGAGGGCCGGGAGGAGTTAAGGCGCGGCGGCAGCTAGCAGAGGAAGCGGACGCGCCGCTAAGCCACTGTGGCCGCACGGGCGCCATAGTGCTCGGATGCGGTGGCGGCCGCCGAGGACGTTTCCGGCGAGGAGAAGGATCGAGAGAGGGCTACGTGGACGGCATCGACGATGTCGGCACTCCCAGACATGAAATGGCAGCACGGGGCCTCTGGAATGACCTCGGCCGTCGCCGGCGAGGTGCAGAGCGCGCGTACTGGCATGCCAGTACCGTGCTCACCACGGGAAGTGATGTCTCGAGGCCGTCCAAGTCCAGCGCACCGTGTCTAGGGTGTTCTCCTTTGGTCATTTAGTGCCTCTGCATGCTTGGTTTGGCTAGGTTCACTCTGCTATGAAGTGTAGCTTCATCTACAGTTTCTGACAGCAAAATTGAGAGAGATCTAGAGGAGAGGTGAGCTGGGGATGGAGCCAAAGGAGATGTCTGGGATGATCTATGTTGGAAGGACTCCAATCTGACAGAGTTTGAAAAGATTTCATCGAGAATTGAATATAGTTCATGTACAAGTGCTGCTACTGGACCAGAAGAGAGATGAGCTTGATGCACTCATCTGGTTGTTCTTTTGGGGCTGAAATTTGGTGTGGCAGGGTTATTTGGTGAGGAGAAGATGCCATAAAAATTTCAGCTCAATTGGATACCTCTGGCTGGTACTTCCTTCACAGAGGTTCCAACTGAACAGAAACTTGGCAGAATATTGGTGATGAAAATTTGTACTGGACAAGACGATATTTTTTGGATATTGTGGAAAGATAGGTTCCCTAATATCTCAGGGAATTTTCTGGGAATTAACTGAGTAGGGAAAATATTAGCTCCTTCACAAATGACCAGTACGGTCCAAAGAGCAAATGGAGTTTTCTAGAATAAACTTTGTACTGGACCATGAGATGTTTTTGAAGAATGTGGGAGTAGATGATGACAAGAAGGTCTGGGATTAATTTGGGATTTTTCTGATCACCAGAACTATAGGTTGCTGTGTAACCCATAGTGATGACAGATTTTCCCAAAAGAAGAAAATGAATATTTGGGAAAGATAAAGAATTGGAAATTGATCCAGATGGTGAGTGACAAGATTTTGGCAAGATGCTGAGGGCTTTGGATCACTGAGAGGAATTCATAAGTCCAAAATCAACTGAAAAGGTTTAAAATCCAAAAAAATTGCAAATAAAGACAGAAAGATTTCGAAAAAAAAAAGTTGCCAAAAACCAGGGTGTCACATTGATGTATCGCGAGCTTTGTTGATATAGATGAATCATATGGAGTTTTCCCTTCTCTATCTTCTTGTGATGAATTGAGTTTTCCCTTTGAAGTTTTCTTATCGGATTGAGTCTTTAAGGATTTGAGAACACTTGATGTATGTCTTGCATATGGATATCTGTGGTGACAATGGGATATTCACTTGAGTCACTTGATGTATGTTTTGGTGATCAACTTGCGGGTTCCGTGACCTTGGGGATTTATGCATAAGGGTTGGCACACGTTTTCGTCTTGACTTTCCGGTAGAAACTTTGGGGCACTCTTTGAAGTTCTTTGTGTTGGTTTGAATAAATGAATCTGAGATTGTGTGATGCATATCGTATAATCAAACCCGTGGGTACTCGTGGTGACATTGGAGTGCCCAGGTGACATTAGGGTTTTGGTTGATGTGTATCTTAAGGTGTTATTCTAGTACAAACTCTAGGGCTGTTCGTGACAATTAATGGGGATGGCTCATAAGATTGATCGGGAAGGATAACTTTGAGGTGGTTTCGTACCCTACAACAATTTCTTCGTTTGTTCTCCGCTATTTGTGACTTTGGAGTGAACTCTTTGTCGCACGTGAGGGATTTACATATGATTCAACTATGTCAACAATGTTGGGAGATCGCACTACTGAAAGTATGAGCACTAGGCCTTGTTTCTAAGCACTGCAATACCGTTTTTTTGCCCGTTTACTTTTCGTTACCTTGCTGTTTTTATATTTTCAGATTACAAAAACCTGTATCTACTATCCATACTACACTTTTATCACCATCTCTTCGCCGAACTAGTGCACCTATACAATTTACAATTGTACTGGGTGTGTTGGGGACACAAGAGATTTCTTGTATTTGGTTGCAGGGTTGTTTGAGAGATACCATCTTCAACCTACGCCTCCCACGGATTGATAAACCTTAGGTCATCCACTTGAGGGAAAATTGCTACTGTCCTACAAAACTCTGCGCTTGGAGGCCCAACACGAGTCTACAAGAATAAGTTGTGTAGTAGACATCAAGCTCTTTTCTGGCACTGTTGCCGGGGAGGTGAGTGCTTGGAGGTATATCTTTAGATCTTGCAATCGAATCTTTTAGTTTCTTGTTTTATCACTAGTTTGGTTTATTAAAGAAAACTACAAAAAATGGAATTGAGGTTGCCTCATATTATTCGTCTTTATCATGTCTTTCTTGAAAATAAGAATTCCAATAATTGTGCTCAATTGATAGAAAAAGAATTCAATGAAATGTTTGGCATAAAATCTTTGAATGATGAGCATGATTGCAATGTTGTTAATATGAATTCTATGAATATCCATGATGCTAATGATATGCAAAGCCACAAGCTTGGGGATGCTATGTTTGAGGAAGATGATATTTTTAATCCCCCAAGTTTTGAAGAGAAAATTTATTATGATGATTGCATGCCTCCTATTTATGATGATTATATTGATGAAAGTGTATTTGGAGATGCCATGAATTTATTTAATGATGATTCCACTATTTTGGAAGAGGTTTCAATTGACTATGATAACAAAGTTGCTATCTATGATGATTATTGTGATGACATGTATGCTATAAATAATAATGATAACCATGAAACTTGTCATCATGATTTTAATTTTCAATTGGATTATGCCAATCAAGTGTCACATTATAGTTATTTTGTTGAGTTTGCTCCCACTATTATGAATGAGAAAAATTTGCTTATGTGGAGAGTAACAAAAATATTATGCTTATGGATCATGAAAAGAATGCTTTATGTGATAGCTATATTGTTGAGTTCATTCATGATGCTACTGAAAATTATTATGAGGGAGGAACATATGCTTGTAGGAGTTGCAATAATATCAAGTTTCCTCTCTATGTGTTGAAAGTTTTGAAACTATACTTGTTTTGCCTTCCTATGCTAGTTGATTATTGTTCCCATAAACTATTTGCTCACAAAATCCCTATGCATAGGAAGTGTGTTAGGCTTAAATGTGCTAGTCATATGCTTTATGATTCTCTCTTTGTGTTTCAATTCTTTACTTTTCTGCGAGCATCATTGAAATCATCATGCCTAGCTAAAAGGCTTTAAAGAAAAGCGCTTGTTGGGAGGCAACCCAATATGTATCCTTTCTGTTTTAGTGTGTTCACATGATTAAGATACTGTAGTAATCATGTTTTATATGTTTTCTTTCAATAAAGTGCCAAGTAAAACCTTTGTGATAGTGTGGATACTTCTTGATTCAATTCTGTGCAAAAACAGAAACTTTTGCCTCCAGTGTTTAATTTCCCAGATTTTACTGGAACGTCAAAAAATTCTGAAATTTTTATACAGTATTCATATGCAAATTGTTAACTTTTTCCTAATTTTTCAGAATTTTTAGAGTTCCAGAAGTATGGTAGTTGCTCAGATCATTACAGACTGTTCTGTTTTTGACAGATTCTGTTTTCAATGCATAGGTTGCTTGTTTTAATGTTTCCATAGCTTATATTATAAGATATAAATTGTGGAAATAATAGAATACAGTAGGCATTATATGGGAACAATTGTGAATCTTGTCTTGGACAGTACCTAAGTGATGGTTTATTCTTTATCATACTAACCGTTCTCATGGAGTTCCGTTAAGTTTTGTGTGATTGAAGTTTTCAAGTTTTGGGTGAGATATCGATATGAGGAGAATAAGGAGTGGAAAGACCCTAAGCTTGGGGATGCCCAAGGCACCCCAAGGTAAAATTCAAGGAACACCCAAGCAACTAAGCTTGGGCATGCCCCGGAAGGCATCCCCTCTTTCGTTTTCAACATTATCGATAACCTCACTTGGAGCTATATTTTAATTCGTCACATAATATGAGTTTTGCTTGGAGCGTCATTTTATTCTGTTGATATTCACTTGGTCTTATCAATAATCATGTTTTGTATCTTTTAGTTCAATAAAATGCCATTTATAGCCTTTACTATGCTCAGTTTGCAAGTTCATGTCTTGCTGTTTGAAAACAGAAAGTTTTCTGTTATGTCCAAAATATTCCTGAATAGTCAGAACATGATAAAAATCTGAAATTTTTACACAGTAAGCACGAATGAGTTCTATGTTATGCGGTAATTTTTCAGAATTTTTGGAGTTTGGGAAGTATGGATTCTTATTCACCTTTTACAGACTGTTCTGTTTTGGCAGATTGCTGTTATAGTTGCATTGTTTGCATATGTTTGCGTGTTTAATGTTTCTATTTGAGGATAGGAGTATTAAATATGAAGAGGCATTTAGTAAGCAATGTTTAATTATAATTTTTGTGATTTGCTACAGTAGAGAATGTTAAGGTTTTGAGTTGATTTATACTAACTTATCTCACGAGTTCTTGTTGAGTTTTGTGTGAATGAAATTTTTAAGATTTATAGAAACCGTGATATGAGAGGAATTAAGGAGACACAAAAGCTCAAGCTTGGGGATGCCCAAGGCATCCCAATATAATATTTCAAGAAGTCTCAAGCATCTAAGCTTGGGGATGCCCCGGTAGGCATCCCACCTTTCTTCTTCAACAACTATCGGTCAGTTTTGGTTGAGCCTAAGTTTTTGCTTCTTCACATGATATGTGCTATTCTTGGAATGTTATTTTATTTTGTTTTGCTTGCTGTTTGAATAAAATACTTAAGATCTGAATTTTTTTAAATGAGAGAGAGTCCTCACATAGCCACCTATTTACTTAACTACTCATTTGATCTTCACTTATATCTTTTTGGAGTAGTTTGTCATTTACTCTTGTGCTTCACTTATATCCTATGAGTAAATTGTGAAAGAATTGAATATCATAAAGTTGAAATTATATATGCTTCATATGCTTGTCCCATGGGGAGTAATGACATTACATAAAGAAAAGTATAAGTGGTAAAATTTATTGGAGGTTAACAAGCATAGCATTAGTCAATGATGCAATTCATGAAAAAGTTAATAAGGGAAGAGAAGATTCACATGCAAATTTACTATCTTGGACATCTTTTATGATTGTGAGCCCCCATTAAGTATTTTATGTCAAAGTGTTGACGTTGGACAAGGAAGACAACGTAATGAATTATGTTTGTTCATATTCACATAGAAGTTATATTGTTATAGATCCTCCAACATGTGGTGCTTGCCCAATATCTTTGCTAGCCAAAAATCCACAACAAGTAGAGATACTACTTGTGCATCCAAAATCCTTAAACCTAGTTTCTTACCATGAGAGTCCACTATATCTACCTATGGATTGAATAAGATCCTTCAAGTAAGTTGTCATCGGTGCAAAAAGCAATAAAAATTGCTCCTAAAATATGTATGATCTTTTATTGTAAGGGAAATAAGCGTTGTACGAACTTGTGATGGTAAAGAAATAAAAGCGACGGACTGCATAATAAAGGTTGCTATCACAAGGGGCAATATAACGTGACATTCCTTTGCATTAAGGGCTTGTGCATCCAAAAATAAAAAGCACATGACAACCTCTGCTTCCCTCTGCGAAGGGCCAATCTTTTACTTTTATGCATTTACTTTTATGTATTTACTTTTTATGCAAGAGTCAATAGTGTTCTCCTCTACTTCCTTTTTATTTTTCTCTTTTGCAAGCATCATGTGGTGGGGAAAGATCTAGGCACATATATCCAGTTGGATATGAGTGATCATGAGTTATTATTGTTAACATCACCCTTGAGGTGAATAAGTTGGGAGGCGAAATCACAAGCCCCTATCTTTCTATGTGTCTGGCTGAAACTTTTGCTCCATATATATGTCGTGAGTGTTAGCAATCATAGAAGACTAAATGATGGTTGAGTATGTGGACTTGCTAAAAAGCTCCTACATGAGACCCTTCCTGAAAATATGATGAATTGCAATTGCATTGTTGACTAGAATAGTTTGTTAGTTTCCAAGAAATTTTATGCCTTATACTTCATTGTTGTGATGAATTGTTACTTGCTCATGAGAAGTTTTATGATAATAAATATTGCTGTTATAATAATGATCTTGCTTTGAATCATTCAAGTCCAATGTCCATGCTATAAAAGAAAAGATTATATGATGATTATGATAGGTAGCATTCCACATCAAAATTTCTGTTTTTAATTGCTACTTTATCATGATTACTTTTATGAGAGAAAGTTGATGTTATGATGCTAGGAAAAGTGATTGAAATTATCATTGATCAAACTTATGCACTATGCTAGCATTCACACTTCATAAATTATTTCTTTTATCATTTACCTACTCGAGGACGAGTAGGAATTAAGCTTGGGGATGCTGATACGTCTCCAATATATCTATAATTTATGAAGTATTCATGCCATATTTATAACAATTCTATATGGTTTTGGTATGATTTGATTAGAACTAACCCGGACTGACGTTGTTTTCAGCAGAACTACTGTGGTGTTGTTTTTTGTGCAGAAATGAAAGTTTTCCAAATGAGCTGAAACTTTTTGGAGATTTTTTATTGGACAAATAAAAAATATTGGCACCAAGACCCACTAGAGGGGGGGCACCCAGTGCCCACGAGGCACCAGGGTGCGCCACCCCCCCCCCAGGCGTGCCCTGGTACCTCGTGGGGCCCACGTGGCTCCGTTTCGCGTGATCCCAACGCTGAAAAATCATATATATTCAGAAACCCCCGAAAGTTAACCTAGATGAGTTTTTACGCCACCGCAAGCCTCTGTACCAGAGAGATCCCATCTACAGCCCTTTTCCGACACCCTGCCGGAGGGGGGAAAGCATCACCGGAGGCCATCTTCATCATCCCGGCGGTCTTCATGACGAGGAGGGAGTAGTTCACCCTCGGGGCTGAGGGTTTGTACCAGTAGCTATGTGTTTGATCTCTCTCTCTCGTGTTCTTGAGATGGCACGATCTTGATGTACCGCGAGCTTTGTTGATATAGATGAATCATATGGAGTTTCCCCTCTCTATCTTCTTGTGATTAATTGAGTTTTCCCTTTGAAGTTTTCTTATCGGATTGAGTCTTTAAGGATTTGAGAACAGTTGATGTATGTCTTGCATATGGATATCTGTGGTGACAATGGGATATCCACTTGAGTCACTTGAGGTATGTTTTGGTGATCAACTTGCGGGTTCCGTGACCTTGGGGATTTATGCATAAGGGTTGGCACACGTTTTCGTCTTGACTTTCCGGTAGAAACTTTGGGGCACTCTTTGAAGTTTTTTGTGTTGGTTTGAATAGATGAATCTGAGATTGTGTGATGCATATCGTATAATCAAACCCGTGGGTACTCGTGGTGACATTGGAGTGCCTAGGTGACATTAGGGTTTTGGTTGATGTGTATCTTAAGGTGTTATTCTAGTACGAACTCTAGGGCTGTTCATGACAATTAATGGGGATGGATCATAAGATTGATCGGGAAGGATAACTTTGAGGTGGTTTCGTACCCTACAACAATTTTTTCGTTTGTTCTCCGCTATTTGTGACTTTGGAGTGAACTCTTTGTCGCATGTGAGGGATTTACATATGATTCAACTATATCAACAATGTTGGGAGATCGCACTAGTGAAAGTATGAGCCCTAGGCCTTGTTTCTAAGCATTGCAATACCGTTTTTATGCCCGTTTACTTTTTGTTACCTTGCTGTTTTTATATCTTCAGATTACAAAAACCTATATCTACTATCCATACTACACTTTTATCACCATCTCTTCGCCGAACTAGTGCACCTATACAATTTACCATTGTATTGGGTGTGTTGGGGACACAAGAGATTTCTTGTATTTGGTTGCAGGGTTGTTTGAGAGATACCATCTTCAAACTATGCCTCCCACGGATTGATAAACCTTAGGTCATCCACTTGAGGTAAAATTGCTACTGTCCTACAAAACTCTGCGCTTGGAGGCCCAACACGAGTCTACAAGAATAAGTTGTGTAGTAGACATCAACGGGACTTACCCATCTACTATCAGCTATGGGATAAATTATACCTGCTTCCAGAAGCTTTAATATTTCAGTTCTCACCACTTCCTTCATCTTAGGATTTAATCGTCGTTGATGGTCGACAACTGGTTTAGCATCAGGCTCCATATTAATTTTGTGCTGACATAGAGTGGGACTAATGCCCTTAAGATCATCAAGAGTATATCCAATAGCGGCACGATGCTTCCTTAGAGTTTTGAGTAATCTTTTCTCTTCATGCTTTGTAAGGTTAGCACTAATAATAACAGGATATATTTTCTTTTCATCAAGATAAGCATATTTCAAAGTATCAGGTAATTGTTTCAATTCAAACACGGGATCACCTTTAGGTGGAGGAGGACCTCCTAGAGTTTCAACAGGAAAATTGTGTTTAAGAATAGGTGGTTGATCAAAGAACATCTTGTCTATTTCATTTCTTTCATGCAAGTGCATATCATTTTCATGATCCAATAAATATTGTTCTAACGGATCAGTAGGAGGTACGGCAATAGAAGCAAGACCAATTATTTCATCTTTACTAGGCAATTCTTTATCATGAGGTTGTCTACGAAACTTAGAGAAATTGAACTCATGAGATATATCGCCAAAGTTAACGCTAATTGTTTCCTTATTGCAGTCTATCTTAGCATTAACGGTGTTCAAGAAAGGTCTACCAAATATAATGGGACAAAAATCATCTTGTGGATAACCAAGAACTAGAAAATCAGTAGGGTATTTTATTTTTCCACACAAGACTTCAACATCTCTAACAATCCCAAGCGGAGAAATAGTATCTCTATTCGCAAGCTTAATAGTAACATCAATATCTTCTATTTCAGCAGGTGCAATGTCATTCATAATTTCTTGATATAGGGTAAACGGGATAGCACTAACACTAGCACCCAAATCACATAAGCCATGATAACAATGATCTCCTATTATAACAGAGACAACAGGCATGCCAACAACAGGCTTATTTTTATCTTTAGTATCGGGTTTGGCAATTCTGGCAGCTTCACCACAGAAATAAATAACATGCCCATCAATATTATCGACCAAGAGATCTTTAACCATAGAAACATTATGTTCAACTTTAATTTGTTCAGAGGGTCTAGGTGCTCTAATATTACTTTTGTTAACCACGGTTGAAACCTTAGCATGTTCCTTTATCCTAACAGGGAAAGGTGGTTTTTCAATATAAGCAGTAGGCACAACTGGATCAACATTGTAAATGATAGTTTCATCTTTAACTATAATGGGCTCCTTAATCCTTTCTTTAACAGGGGGATGATATTTAAACCATTTCTCCTTAGGGAGATCAACATGAGTAGCAAATGATTCAGAAAAAGAGGCTACTATCTCAGAGTCAAGTCCATATTTAGTGCTAAACTTGTGAAAAGCATCGGTATCCATAAAAGATTTAACACAATCGAACTCAAGCGTTATACCTGACTCTTTACCTTTGTCGAGATCCCAATCTTCAGAGTTGCATTTAATTCTTTCCAGAAGATCCCATCTGAACTCAATAGTTTTCTTCATAAAGGGGCCAGTTGAAGAAGAATCGAGCATGGTTTGATTATCATGAGAAAGCCGAGCATAAAAATTTTGTAAGATAATTTCTTTCGAGAGCTCATGATTGGGGCATGTGTACATCATGTACTTAAGCCTCCCCCAAGCTTGAGCGATACTTTATCCTTCACGAGGCCAAAAATTATATATATAATTCCGATCACGATGAACTAGATGCATAGGATAAAACTTTTGATGAAGTTCCAATTTCAATCGATTCCAATCCCAAGCTCCAATATCATCACATAGCCTATACCATGTCAATGCCTTTCCCCCCAAAGATAAAGGGAAGACCTTCTTCTTAACCTCATCTCTGGGTAAACCTACAAGCTTAAATAATCCACAAACTTCAACCACATAGATTAGGTGCATATCAGGATGTAGTGTTCCGTCTCCTGCATAAGGATTAGCTAGCAGTTTCTCTATCATACCCGAAGGAATCTCATAATAAATATTTTCAGTAGGTGCAGTAGGTTGAGGGGCAACTCTTTGTGCTTTCGGTCGAGGTGAAGATACCCCGAACAAACCCCTCAAAGGATTGTTTTCCATAGTAACAAGTAACAGTAAATTTCAGCACGTAATATGAATTTTTCCTTACCAAATTCCACTCACCAAAAGCGCTTCACTCCCCGGCAATGGCGCCAGAAAAGAGCCTTGATGACCCACAAGTATAGGGGATCAATTGTAGTCCTTTCGATAAGTAAGAGTGTCGAACCCAACGAGGACCAGAAGGAAATGACAAGCGGTTTTCAGCAAGGTATTTTCTGCAAGCACTGAAATTGTCGGTAACAGATAGTTTGATAGCAAGATAATTTGTAACAAGTGACAAGTAACAATAGTAACAATAGGTACAGCAAGGTAGCCCAATCCTTTTTATTGTAAAGGACAGGCCGGAACGGTCTCTTATAATAAGCAAAGCGTTCTTGAGGACACACGGGAATTTCATCTAGTCACATTCATCATGTTTGTTTGATTCACATTCGCTACTTTGATAATTTGATATGTGGGTGCACCAGTGCTTGGGTGCTGTTCTTACTTGAACAAACCTCCCACATATGATTAACCCCTCTTGCAAGCATCTGCAACTACGAAAGAAGAATTAAGATAAATCTAACCATAGCATTAAACATATGGATCCAAATCAGCCCCTTACGGAATAGCGCATAAACTAGTGTTTAATCTTCTGTCACTCTAGCAACCCATCATCTAATTACTACTCCACAATGCATTCCCTTAGGCCCAAAGATGGTGAAGTGTCATGTAGTCGATGTTCACATAACACAACTAAGGGAATCACAACATACACATCATCAAAATATCGAACGAATACCAAATTCACATGATTACTTATGACAAGACTTCTCCCATGTCCCCAAGAACAAAAGCAACTACTCACAAATCATATTCATGTTCAAGGTCAGAGGGGTATTAAATAGCATAATGGATCTAAACATATAATCTTCCACCAAATAAACCAACTAGCTTCAACTACAAGATGTAATCAACACTACTAGTCACCCACAGGTACCAATCTGAGGTTTTGATACAAAGATTGAACACAAGAGATGAACTAGGGTTTGACATGAGATGGTGCTGGTGAAGATGTTGATGAAGATTGATCCTCCCATGATGAGAGGGTTGTTGGTGATGACGATGGCTTCGATTTCCCCCTCCCGGAGGGAAGTATCCCCGACGGAATCGCTCCGCCGGAGAGCAAAAGTGCTCCTGCCCAAGTTCCGCCTCGAGACGGCGGCGCTACGTCCCGAAAGTACTCTCCTTATTTTTTCTAGGGAAAATGGGCTTATATACCAGAAGATGGGCACCGGAGGCTGGCCAAGGGCCCACGCGCCCTGGTGCCTAGTGGGCACCTGGGTGGCCCCTCTGGTACTTCTTTTCTCCAATAATTTTTATTTATTCCAAAATAAATCTCCGTGAAATTTCAGCTCATTTGGAGATGTGCAGAATAGGTATCTCTGACATAGCTTTTTCAGGTCCAGAATTCCAGCTGCCGGCAATCTCCCTCTTCATGTAAACCTTGCATATTAAGAGAGAAAAGGCATTAGAATTGCTCCACAAAGTGTTATAATGATAAAAAACACAATAAATAATAGTAGGAAAACATGATGCAAAATGGACATATCAGGGATTGCCATGCAACGGATGCACTAAGAGCTATAAGTGTATGAAAGCTGAAAAAGAAATCTAAGTGGGTGTGCATCCAACTTGCTTGCTCATGAAGACCTCGGGCATTTGAGGAAGCCCATCATTGGAATATACAAGCCAAGTTATATGATGAAAAATTCCCACTAGTTATATAAAAATGAAAGCATAGGAGACTCTCTATATGAAAAACATGGTGCTACTTTGAAGCACAAGTGTGGAAAGGATAGTAACATTGCCCCTTTTCTCTTTTTCTCTTTTTTTTGTTGGGCTCTTTTTGGCCTCTTTTTTTGTGGGCTCTTTTTGGCCTCCTTTTTTTCGTCTGGAGTCTCATCCCGACTTTTGGGGGAATCATAGCCTCCATCATCGTTTCCTCACTTGGGACAATGCTCTAATAATGAATATGATGATCATCACACTTCTATTTACTTACAACTCAAAAATTACAACTCGATACTAGAACAAAATATGACTCTATATGAATGCCTCTGGCGGTGTACCAGTATGTGCAATGATCTAGCATAACATGTATAAAAAATGATGAACAGTGGCTGAGCCACAAATACTATGTCATCTATGTGATCATGCAAAGCAATATGACAATGATGATGTGTGTCATAAAAACGGAACGGTGGAAGTTGCATGGCAATATATCTCGGAATGGCTATGGAAATGCCATAATAGGTAGGTATGGTGGCTGTTTTGAGGAAGATATAAGGAGGCTTATGTGTGATAGAGCGTATCATATCACGGGGTTTGGATGCACCGGCGAAGTTTGCACCACATCTCAAGGTGAGAAAGGGCAATGCACCGTACCGAAGAGGCTAGCAAATTGCGGAAAGGTGAGAGTGCGTATAATCCCTGGACTCACATTAGTCATAAAGAACTCACATACTTATTGCAAAAGTTTATTAGCCCTCGAAGCGAAGTACTACAACGCGTTCCCCTAAGGGGATATATTGGTAGGAAAAGACCATCACTCGTCCCCGACCGCCACTCATAAGGAAGACAATCAATAATAAATCATGCTCCAACTTCATAGCATAACGAGAGACTATATGTGCATGCTTCGGGAATCACAAACCTTAACACCAATATTCTTACTAAACCACAATTACTCAATAGCACAACCCACATATTACCACCTTTATATCGCAAAACTATTGCAAGGAATCAAACTTATCATATTCAGTGATCTACATGAAAGTTTTTATTATATACCTCTTGAATACCTATCATATTAGGACCAAATTCATAACTTGTACTAACTGCCATTACTATTATCAACTCTCAAAAAGATATAAGTGAAGCATGAGAGTGCAACTATTTCTTTAAAATATAACCACCACCGTGCTCTAAAAAATATAAGTGAAGCACTAGAGCAACTGCCTAGCTCAAAAGATATAAGTGAAGCACATGGAGTATTCTAACAAATCACGAATAATGTGTGTCCCTCCCAAAAAGGTGTGTTCAGTAAAGATGATTGTGACAAACTCAAAAGCAAACAAAACAAAGACTCGTATAATACACGACGCTCCAAGCAAAACTCATATCATGTGATGAATAAAAATATAGCTCCAAGTAATATTACCAATAGTTGGTAGAAGAAAGAGGGGATGCCTTCCGGGGCATCCCCAAGCTTAGATGCTTGGGAGTCCTTGAATATTACCTTGGGGTGCCTCGGTCATCCCCAAGCTTAGGCTCTTGCCACTCCTTATTCCTTCATCCATCGTGATCTCACTCAAAACTTGAAAATTTCAGCACACAAAACTCAACAAAAACCTTCGTGAGATCCATTAGTATAACAAAGCAAATCACTACTTTAGTTACTATTGTAAACCCATTCATATTTTATAATTGCATTATACCTAATGTATTCTAACTTCACAATGGCTTATACCCCAGGATACAATGCATAGATTCATCAAAAGAAGCAAACAACGCAACGAAAATAGAATCAGTCAAAAACAGAACAGTCTGTAATAATTCGAACAATGACCATACTTCTGTAACTCCAAAAATTCTGAAAAATTATGGCAATGTGGTCCATTTGTATATCAATCATGTGTAAAAATTCAGAGCAACAGCACGTTCCAGTGAATTTAAACAATTCTGCTACTCGGCGCAAAAGTTTCTGTTTTTTCACAGAATCAAAGCAACTATCATCCAAATCATCCAAAGGCTTTACGTGGCACAAACACTAATTAAAATACAAAAACACAACCATAACAGTAGCATAATTGTGTGCACACAAAAAAACAGAAAAAGATACCAGAAAATTAAGATAACTATTGGGTTGCCTCCCAACTAGCGCTATTGTTTTACGCCCCAAGCTAGGCGTAATGCATAGTTTCAAGTGTTGTCATCCTTCTTCTTCTCATCTAGAGATGTGTTTTTATCAGGAGGCTTTTCAAAGACAATATGGACCACATCATCCATAGAAATTTTATCATTACTAAGTCGACCATCCTCGAATCCCTCTTGATTCCCCTTTACAATCCAAGAATATTGTTTATTAATACCATTGAAAACTTCTTGGATTATATTTAAGGGAGGGACTTCCTTTTTGGTATTCTCATCTAAAGTGTGATCGTTGTGAAATAAATATCTCAACAAGTAATCTTCATTGTATAAGATCTCATCTATAACCGGTTTTTCACGATTCATATTATAAAAATCAAAGATCTCTCTAGCTTCCCGCACTATGTAATCAAATTCATTCATGAGGACAAGGGTAGCTATCTTCTTAGCCCTAGGATTTTTTATAACCAGCAACTCATAAAACAATATTTGCAAAGTAGGATGGGTACGGATAAATCTTCTCTCAAGTTTAAGAACAAGAGCAGAAATAGCTTCGGCATAGTTTTTGGTTCTTTTGAGAATAGGAGCATCATCATGATACGTCTCCAACGTATCTATAATTTATGAAGTATTCATGCCATGTTTATTATAGTTTTGTATGATTTTGGTGCACTTTTATATGGCTTTTATATGATTTCCATGGACTAACATATTGACCTAGTGCCTAGTGCCAGTTGCTATTTTCTGCTTATTTTTGGTTTCCAGAAAATCCATATCAAATGAAGTCCAAATGCAGCGAAACTTTTTGACGATTTTTTTTGGAACATAAGAGACACTAGAAGCTTTGGGAGGAGGCCAGAAGACCCATAGGGGCTCCACGAGACACCAGGGCATGCCTCATGGGCCCCCTGTGGCCCTTCTTCGCGTGATTCCAACGCCAAAAAGTCATATATATATATATATATATATATATATATATATTCAGAAACCCCCGAAAGTTAACCTATATGAGTTTTTACGCCTCCACAAGCCTCTGTACCTCCACGATCTAATCTACAACCCTTTTCCGGCACCCTGCCGGAGGGGGAATCATCACCGGAGGCCATCTTCATCATCCCGGTGGTCTCCATGACGGGGAGAGACTAGTTCACCCTCGGGGCTAAGGGTCTGTACCAGTAGCTATGTGTTTGATCTCTCTCTCTCGTGTTCTTGAGATGGCACGATCTTAATGTATCGCGAGCTTTGTTGATATAGATGAATCATATAGAGTTTTCCCCTCTCTATCTTCTTGTGATGAATTGAGTTTTCCCTTTGAAGTTTTCTTATCGGATTGAGTCTTTAAGGATTTGAGAACACTTGATGTATGTCTTGCATATGGATATCTATGGTGACAATGGAATATTCACTTGAGTTACTTGATGTATGTTTTGGTGATCAACTTGCGGGTTCCGTGACCTTGGGGATTTATGCATAAGGGTTGGCACATGTTTTCGTCTTGACTTTCTGGTAGAAACTTTGGGGCACTCTTTGAAGTTCTTTGTGTTGGTTTGAATAGATGAATCTGAGATTGTGTGATGCAAATCGTATAATCAAACCCGTGGGTACTCGTGGTGACATTGGAGTGCCTAGGTGACATTAGGGTTTTGGTTGATGTGTATCTTAAGGTGTTATTCTAGTACAAACTCTAGGGCTGTTCGTGACAATTAATGGGGATGGCTCATAAGATTGATCAGGAAGGATAATTTTGAGGTGGTTTCGTACACTACAACAATTTCTTCGTTTGTTCTCCGCTATTTGTGACTTTGGAGTGAACTCTTTGTCGCACGTGAGGGATTTACATATGATTCAACTATGTCAACAATGTTGGGAGATCGCACTAGTGAAAGTATGAACCCTAGGCCTTGTTTCTTAAACTATATCTACTATCCATACTACACTTTTATCACCATCTCTTCGCCGAACTAGTGCACCTATACAATTTACCATTGTATTGGTTGTGTTGGGGATACAAGAGATTTCTTGTATTTGGTTGCAGGGTTGCTTGAGAGATACCATCTTCAACCTACGCCTCCCATGGATTGATAAACTTAGGTCATCCACTTGAGGGAAAATTGCTACTGTCCTACAAACCTCTACGCTTGGAGGCCCAACGTGAGTCTACAAGAACAAGTTGTGTAGTAGACATCAAGCTATTTTCTGGCCCCATTGCCGGGGAGGTGAGTGCTTGAAGGTATATCTTTAGATCTTGCAATCGAATCTTTTAGTTTCTTGTTTATCACTAGTTTGGTTCATCTAAGAAAACTACAAGAAAAAAAATGGAATTGAGGTTGCCTCATATTATTCATCTTTATAATGTCTTTCTTGAAAATAAGGATTCCGAAAATTGTGCTCAATTGATAGAAGAAGAATTCAATAAAATGTTTGGCATAAAATCCATGAATGATGAGCGTGACTGCAATGTTGCTAGTATTAATTCTTTCAATATCCATGATGCTAGTGATATGCAAAGCCATAAGCTTGGGGATGCTATGTTTGATGAAGATGAAATTTTTAGTCCCCCAAGTTTTGATGAGAAAATTTGTTATGATGAAACCATGCCTCCTATCTATGATGATTATGGTGATGACATGTATGATATAAAGATTAATGATAACCATGAAACTTGTCATCATGATTTTAATATTCAATTTGGTTATGCCAATCAAGTATCTCATGATAGTTATTTTGTTGAGTTTGCTCCCACTATTATGAATGAGAAGAAAGTTGCTTATGTGGAGAGTAGTAAAATTTCTATGCTTATGTATCATGACAAGAATGCTTTGTGTGATGAATATATTGTTGAATTTCTTCATGATGCTACTGAAAATTATTATGAGAGAGGACCATATGCTTGTAGGTGTTGCAATAATATCAAGTTTCCTCTCTATGTGTTGAAAGTTTTGAAGTCATGCTTGTTTTGCCTTCCTATGCTAGTTGATTCTTGCTCCCATAAACTATTTGCTCACAAAATCCCTATGCATAGGAAGTGGGTTAGGCACAAATGTGCTAGTCATATGCTTCATGATGCTCCCATTGTGTTTCAATTCTTTACTTTTATGTGAGTATCATTGAAATCATCATGCCTAGCTAAAAAGGCATTAAAGAAAAGTGCTAGTTGGGAGACAACCCAATATTTTTACCTACTATTTTTGTGTGTTCACATGATTAAGCTACTGTAGTAATCATGTTTTATATGTTTTCTTTCAATAAAGTTCCAAGTAAAACCTTTGGGATAGTGTGGATACTTGTTGATTCAATTCTGTGCAAAAAATACAAACTTTTGCCTCCAGTGTTTAATTTCCCAGATTTTACTGGAGCTTCAAAAAATTCTGAAATTTTTACACAGTATTTATAGGAAAATATTTGACGTTTTCCTAATTTTTCAGAATTTTTAGAGTTCGAGAAGTATGGTAGTTGCTCAGATCATTACAGACTGTTCTGTTTTTGACAGATTCTGTTTTCGATGCATAGTTTGCTTGTTTTAGTGTTTCCATAGCTTATATTGAGTAATATAAATTGTGGAGATGATATAATACAGTAGGAATTATGTGATAACAATTATTAATCTTGTCTTGACAGTACCTAAGTGGATGATTTATTTTTATCATACTAACCTATCTCACGAAGTTCCGTTAAGTTTTGTGTGATTGAAGTTTTCAAGTTTTGGGTGAGATATCGATATGAGGAGAATAAGGAGTGGAAAGAACCTAAGATTGGGGATGCCCAAGGCACCCCAAGGTCAAATTCAAGGAGGACTCAAGCGTCTAAGCTTGGGGATGCCCCGGAAGGCATCCCCTCTTTCTTCTTCAACACTATCGGTAACCTCACTCGGAGCTATATTTTTATTCGTCACATAATATGATTTTTGCTTGGAGCATCATTTTATTCTGTTGATACTATCTTGCTGTTATAAATAATCATGTTTTGCACCTTTTAGTTCAATAAAATGTCAATTATAGCCTTTACCATGCTCAGTTTGCAAGTTCATGTGTTGCTGTTTGAAAACAGAAAGTTTTCTGTTATGTCCAGAATATTCCTGAATAGTCAGAACATGATAAAAATCTGAAATTTTTACACAGTAAGAATGCATGAGTTCTCTATCACTTGGTAATTTTTCAGAATTTTTGGAGTTAGGGAAGTATGGATTCTTATTCCCCTTTTACAGACTGTTCTGTTTTGGCAGATTGCTGTTATAATTGCATTGTTTGCATATGTTTGCGTGTTTAATTTTTCTATTTGTGGATAGGAGTATTAAATATGAAGAGGCATTTAGTATGAAATGTTTAATTCTAATTTTTGTGATTTTCTACAGTAGAGCATGTTAGGGTTTTGAGTTGATTTATACTAACTTATCTCATGAGTTCTTGTTGAGTTTTGTGTGGATGAAGTTTTTAAGATTTAGGAGAAGCCATGATATGAGAGGAATTAAGGAGACACAAGAGCTCAAGCTTGGGGATTCCCAAGGCACCCTAATATAATATTTCAAGAAGTCTCAAGCATCTAAGCTTGGGGATGCCCCGGTAGGCATCCCACCTTTCTTCATCAACAATTATCGGTTAGTCTTGGTTGAGCCTAAGTTTTTGCTTCTTCACATGATATGTGCTATTCTTGGAGTGTCATTTTATTTTGTTTTCTTTGTTGTTTGAATAAAATACTTAAGTTCTGAAATTTTTAAATGAGAGAGAGTCCCCGCATAGCTACCTATTTACTTAACTACTCATTTGATCTTCGCTTATATATTTTGGAGTAGTTTGTCATTAATTCTCATGCTTCACTTATATCTTCTTGAGAGTTAATAATAGTAATGGTAATTTGCACAAGATATGAATTTGGTCCCAAGAAGATGAATATTCGAGAGGGATATAATAAAAACTTTCATATAGATCATTGGATATGATAAGTGTGATTCTTTGCAATGAAAATAATGAAAGAGATCATATGCTAATCTTATGGAAAGTAATGACATTACATAAAGAAAAGTATAAGTGGTAAAATTTATTGGAAGTTAACAAACATAGCATTGGTCAATGATGCAATTCATGAAAGAATTAATAAGGGAAGAGAAGATTCACATGCAAATACACTATCTTGGACATCTTTTATGATTGTGAGCCCCCATTAAGTATTTTATTTCAAATTGTTGACGTTGGACAAGGAAGACAATGTAATGAATTATGTTCGTTCATATTCACATAGAAGTTATATTGTTATAGATCCTCCAACATGTGGTGCTTGCCCAATATCTTTGCTAGCCAAAAATCCGCACCAAGTAGACATACTACTTGTGCATACAAAACCCTTAAACTGAGTTTCATGTCCTGAGAGTCCACTATATCTACCTAGGGATTGAATAAGATCCTTCAAGTAAGTTGTCATCGGTGCAAAAAGCAATAATAATTTCCTCTAAATATGTCTGAACTTTTATTGTAAGGGAAATAAGCGTTGTACGAACTTGTGATGGTAAAGAAATAAAAGCGACGGACTGCATAATAAAGGTTGCTATCACAAGGGGCAATATAACGTGACGTTACTTTGCATTAAGGGCTTGTGCATCCAACAACAAAAAGCGCATGACAACCTCTGCTTCCCTCTGCGAAGGGCCTATCCTTTACTTTTATGTATTTACTTTTTATGCAAGAGTCAATAGTGTTATCCTCTACTTCCTTTTTATTTTTTCTCTTTTGCAAGCATCATGTGGTGGGGAAAGATCTAGGCACATATATCCAGTTGGATATGAGTGATCATGAGTTATTATTGTTGACGTCGCCCTTGAGGTGAATAAGTTGGGAGGCAAAATCACAAGCCCCTATCTTTCTTTGTGTCTGGCTGAAAATTTTGCTCCATATATATGTCATGAGTGTTAGCAATCATAGAAGACTAAATGATGGTTGAGTATGTGGACTTGCTAAAAAGCTCCTACATGACACCCTTCCTGAAAATATGATGAATTGCAATTGCATTGTTGACTAGAATAGTTTATTAGTTTCCAAGAAAGTTTATGCCTTATACTTCATTGTTGTGATGAATTGTTACTTGCTGATGAGAAGTTTTATGATAATAAATACTGCTGTTATAATAATGATCTTGCTTTGAATCATTCAAGTCTAATGTCCACGCAACAAAAGAAAAGATTATATGATGATTACGATGGGTAGCATTCCACATCAAAATCTCTGTTTTTAATTGCTACTTTATCATGATGACTTTTATGAGAAAAGGTTGTTGTTATGATGCTAGGAAAATTGATTGAAATTATTATTGATCAAACTTATGCACTATGGTAGCATTCACACTTCATAAATTATTTCTTTTATCATTTACCTACTCGAGGACGAGCAGGAATTAAGCTTGGGGATGCTGATACGTCTCCAATGTATCTATAATTTATGAAGTATTCATGCCATGTTTATTATAGTTTTGTATGATTTTGGTGCACTTTTATATGGCTTTTATATGATTTCCACGGACTAACATATTGACCTAGTGCCCAGTGCCAGTTGTTGTTTTCTGCTTATTTTTGGTTTTCGAGAAAATCCATATCAAATGAAGTCCAAATGCAGCGAAACTTTTTGACGATTTTTTCTGGAACATAAGAGACACTAGAAGCTTCGGGAGGAGGCCAGAAGACCCACAGGTGCTCCACGAGCTACCAGGGCGTGCCACCCTGTAGGATCAAAAGTATGTCTAGAGGGGGGGTGATTAGACTACTTGACCAAATAAAACCTAACCTTTTCCCAATTTTATTTGTAGGCAGATTTTAGCAATAGTACATGTCAAGCATCACCCTACACATGCAATTCTAAGAGTATAGCAGCGGAAAGTAAGCAATTGCATATGTATGTAAAGGAGGGGATCGAAGATTTCAAACGCAATGAAGACACGGTGGTTTTTGGCGTGGTTTTGATAGGTGGTGCAATCGTACGTCCACGTTGATGGAGACTTCAACCCACGAAGGGTAACGGCTGCGCGAGTCCACGGAGGGCTCCACCCACGAAGTGTCCACGAAGAAGCAACCTTGTCTATTCCACCATGGCTTATGTCCATGAAGGACTAGCCTCACTCGGGGTAGATCTTCACGAAGTAGGCGATCTCCTTGCCCTTACAAACTCTTGCTTCAACTCCACATCATGTCAGAGGCTCCCAAGTGACACCTAACCAATCTAGGAGACACCACTCTCCAAAAGGTAATAGACGGTGTGTTGTTGATGAACTCCTTGCTCTTGTGCTTCAAATGATAGTCTTCCCAGCACTCAAACAACTCCTCACAGATTTGGCTATGGTGGAAGAAGGATTTGAGTGGAAAGAAACTTGGGAAAGGCTAGAGATCAAGGTTCAAATGGTAGGAATGGAATATCTTGATCTCAACACTTGAGTTGGTGGTTCTCTCTCAGAAAATGTATGTTGGACGTGTAGGCACGTTCTGATGGCTCTCCTTACTGAGAAGGAGGAGGTGGAGGGGTATATATAGCCTCCACACAAAATCCAACCGTTACACACTTTTGACCGAACTCGGTGGCACCGAAACAATAATCTCGGTAGCACCGAACTGTGTAAAAGATATGAACTTTAGGAATCTCAGTGGGACCGATACGAACAACTCGGATGGACCGAAGTGCAATGGCTTAGGGCAATCCTCATCTCGGTGGCACCGATTGCATCAACTCGGTAGGACCGAAGTGAAGCAATACGGCAACAGAGACTTGGCAAGCCATCTCGGTGAGACCGATTTGCATAACTCGGTGAGACCGAAGTGAATGCAACCGATTACAAAGAGTTGGCAAGGCCATCTCGGTGGGAGCGAGATCCATTTCGGTGGATCCGATTTGTTAGGGTTTTGGCAGTGGCTAAGTCTTGGATGAACTCGGTGGGGCCGGATAGGAAATTTCGGTGGGGCCGAGTTGGAATGTTGGTTTTGGGCATATTTGAGTAGAGAGAGTGGTTGAGGGTTTAGGAGTACTGTCACTAAGCACTTGAGCAAAAAGACCATTAAGCAACACCTCATCCCCTTTTAATAGTATTGGCTTTCCTATGGACTCAATGTGATCTTGGATCACTAAACCAAAAATGTAGAGTCTTGATCTTTTGCCAATCCTTGTCCTTAGCATTTTGAAGGGTCCACGTCTCTAGTCCATGCCATGCCAGTCATTGAACATCCTGAGATCTTAATCTTGAATGGGCATTAGTTCAATGAGATATATGTTGTTATGAATTACCAAAACCACCAAGGGAGCAAATGTGCTTTCAATCTCCCCCTTTTTGGTAATTGATGACAACATATAGATCAAAGCTTCGACAAATGAGTAAATGAATGAAATACATCGTCGCTTTGAGAAGTATGTGATAAGCAAGAGCTACCCCTAAATTTGTGCATTATTAAAAATTTGTGTTTGAATGCAAATGCACAATCGATTAGGCTCATAGGTCACTCTTCCATGTCACATACATCTTGGCGGAGCGCGCAAAATGATATGATTGAAATGATAAGCACGCATCACCAACATAGGTAATTGATCTTACAAGATAATGATAGAGATAAACATTGATCATCACAATAATCATAATATGATAATGTATCTCACATAACAAGCACTGACATAGTAACTGTAGCAAACACAAACATAACAAAGTATCAACGACCAAGCAAGCAAATAAGTAGCAAAAGAACGCTCCAGAGAAAAACCAACGACCAAAACACACTCTCTCGAAGCCTATGATCTATACAAATTCTCCCCCTTTGGCAACAAGTACCAAAAAGATCGAATAAGTATAGGACTAGTCGGCACTCTAAGCACGGTCCTCCGAAGCTCCGGAAGGCGATCTCCTGCTGGCGGCTCCGGTGTGCGTAGACGGCGTTAAGATGAGAGCATCCGCGAAGGCTTCTGACGATGTCTGCTAGACTGGTGGAGTGGAGACCTGTGGTGGCACTAAGGCAGCAGCGGCTGGTGCAGATACTGTGGTCCGTCGATCCACAACGGGCACTGTAGCAGACTTGGTTGCCCTAGGCACTGTCTGGAAACGCTCTGTGGTTGGACGGTCATCTCCACTATCATCAGATGGGGCAGTCTTTACAGCATCAACTTCATTCTGCAGCTGCTCCACTGTAGTCTGAATCTCGGTCACCTTGACATCCAAATCATGAAATTTAGTCTCTATAATCTGCTCAAAACTAGCCTGAGTCTGGACATTGTCCTCAAACTCTGGACGGAGTGGCAAATGCTCTCGATCAAGAAGATACGTGCTGGTTCCAACCTTGGAATTGATCAATATCTGAATATGTGGACCATAACCGCACAATCTCTTCTTATCTGCTGCAGTCCTCTTGATAGTCTCTATTATCAGGCTCATCACCTTGAATTTCTGAGGTGTATCAAATAAATGCAGCAAATTAATGGAGTGGCCACGAATCATTTTGTCATCTCCTGACTTGGGTAGCAGAGTGTACCGCAATATGGTGTTCGTGGTGGCCAGTCCTGGTAGCAGATGCTTCACTGATCCAAGCTTATGAGTTTCAAGATCCTTCTGAGGAATTACAGTGTACATGTTAGCCATGGAGTTGTGATCCATCTTGAGCTTGGCATAGATATCAATGTCATCGTCCTCTTCCTTGGGTGCACCAAGAAGACTTGCCCACTCAGAGATGGTAGACTAGTATCTGATACCTTCAGTCATCCACACTATTCTGCCATCTGGATAGAAGTGTGATGTGGAGTAGAACTGCATGACCATCTCATCATTCCACTTAGTCAACTTCTTTCCAACAAACTCGTCAACTCCTGCAATCCTGAAGCTTTCATGGACGTGGGGGAAATAATCCTCATTCTCATCGATGTATTCCCAGTCCACCCATTTCATCTCACTGACTATGGGCTTCTTATCAAGCAACACTGTCTCATAAAAGTCCTGTTGTTCACGAGTGTGAAAGCGATAGTCACATGCTGTCTTCCTCCTTATGGCATAAGGATCTGATGTCCTCCATTGACGCAGTCCTTTATCCTTTCTCAGCATCATGTTCTCCGCAACTGGGTGTGCATTGTCATGTTCTGGTATCTTAGGCTTCAACTTTCTGAGCACTCGAGGCTCTTCATCAACATTTGACTCGGGCACTGGGGCTTTTTTCTTCTCAGCAGCTGATATGTTCCTGGTTGATCTCTTGGGTGCAGGTGCCTTTGGTTTGGACTTGGAGGGTGCAGCAGTCTTGATTGCATCAGACATGAGCTTTTGAGCTTTTGCAGGGGGTGCAGTGGCTGCTGTCTCATCCTCCGCTTCTTCCTCCTCATCAATCATCATGGAGGGTCTGCCAATCACACGGGCAAATGATTTCCTTACTCTTTTCTTCTTAGCTCCTGCAACTGCCTCTGTGTCACTAGGCTCTTGCATAGTTTGTTTTGGCACTTTCCTCACAGCAGTTTTATCTTTGGTAGAAGTAGGCTTGGTGTTGTACTCCTTAGCAAGCACTACTCTCTTTTTCTTGGTTGCAGCTTCACTTGCAACGAAATCTTCATCCTCACTGTCTGAGGTTTTCTTCTTTCTTGTTCTGGTTGAAGCTTTAGGAAGACCTGGAGAGCTCCTCTCTCCCCCATAGAAACTTTCAGCAGGGCTTGACCCTTCACTCATTTCTGCATGCTGTTTAGACCTGTTTTGACTGTCACTGCCACTTGACATCTTGCTGAGCAGACCCTGTGAATAGTTGGGTATAGGCAGAGTAGATGAGTCATCACAAAAGGCAGAGATTTTTCATAAAATTGAGTTCAACTCTTAGTTTCAAGTTTTCACAGGATGCATTTTGGATGGACCGAGTTGATCATCTCGGTGACACCGAAGCATACAACAGAAACCTTACACGCCATTTCGGTTAGACCGAGATGGGTTTCGGTGGCTCCGAGATGCTAGGGTTTCACTGACATTTACTTTCGGTCTCACCGATTCGTACAACTCGGTGGCACCGAGACGTACTAGTGCTATGGCCAGAGACCAAATCGGTGGTACCGAAAATTTCGAATGTGTCGGTCCGAGATGCATTCGGCGGAAACTTAAACCTAAAAAATTTACTCGCATCTAATCTATGGAATTTGTATGGTAACAGGAGTTCTCAATCCGTGGCAAGAATTCAGGCAGTCCAATCGTGCATTGAATCGGAAATGGGAGCACGAGAGGGATCGAATCTCACCCTAACTTGGTGGAGATCCTCTACGGCGGCAACGGCGGAGGGGATTCCTGTTGACAGCGATGGAATCCGGCGGCGAGGGTGCGCTGGAGGTGACGGCGAAGTCCGGAGATGAGGGCGACGACAGCGACGGGGAGCGGGAATGAGTGGGGTCGAGAAATTTCAACCGTTCGGTCCGTGCGATATATATACCCGTACGCTGTCGGTGGCGCCGAGTTGAACAACTCGGTGGCACCGATATGTGTAACTGCACGCAGGTTAGCTCATCGGTGGCTCCGAAATGGTTCAACTCGGTAGCACCGAGATGGAAAACCTAGATCAGTCTAAGTGATTTCGGTTGGACCGAGTTTGAGTGAATTGGTTCGGCCGAAATCATGTAGAAGGTTTTGGAGGTTCAGCCCTTTCAGATCGGTGGCTCCGAGTGCTCCTCACCCGGAGGGTCCGAAAATGACTTGTTCGATTTTTGTGATGCAGCAAGAATAGAATTTGAGACAAGAAAGCATAGATAGCTAGAGAAGGTACTTAGGCATTCTTGTACATCCACTTGGCCAGAAAAACCAAGACAATCAAAACAACAAATGGATGTCCTCGAATGATGAAAACATGCAAATCAACATGCTCACACAATAAGATAGCAAAAGAAATATGTGTCAAACAGGCACAACCAATTCTAGCATCTATCAAGCAATGGCGATGACTAGGTCATCTATATATGAGTATATTGACTTAGGAGCCAAATGAGAACATTTGATCATAGGTCATACTCATCGTTTAAGAACAAGTGGGGTTACCACTTTTACATAAAGCATTAATGTGTTCACACCATTAGAGTTGCTTTAGCTCAATTGTTTAGAGCAAAGCTCCCCCTAGATGTGATATCCCCCCTAAGAGGGATGAACTAACCTTGGGTTTTGTCGATGATAACTTTATGTAGATGTTGAAGATGTGGATGCTCAATGTTCATGTAGACCATCAAGACTTGGGAGCAATCCTTTGGAGTTTTGTGCTTTCAATACCTACATGGGTTAGTCCCACACAAGGAACGTACAAGGATATCCATAGACATAGAGTGAAATACACATATGATGATGTCCATGAATGCATTGAATACCTTGTCCCTTGCCTTACCAACAAGAGGGTTTGTGACTCCATGAACTAGTGCGAGATGTGGAAGTTGGTAGCATAAGTCCTTGCCATAAAGAATATGAGTGAAGTTTGTTGGCGGTGTCACCCTCAAGAACTCTCTAGTTCTTCTTCTTTTGGACCCACATCAACTTGATGGGAATCCTTGGAGTTGTAGTAGCACTTGATGAAGTTGAACTTGATGAAGTCTTGGGAACCCACTTGACCATGGCTTGAGGAGCTTCTTCAAATGAATCAATCTCTTCTTGAAGCTTGTCCTTGCCTTTTAGCTTGTGGTCTTGTGATGGAAGATCTTCTTGAGCTTGTGTTCCCTTGAAGGAAGTAGGATCATACTTCTCTTGTTGAGGAACAAACTTTGTCTTGGGTTATTGATCTTCTTCCCACTCAACTCCATCGGCATTGAACTTTCGTTCAAAACCAACACCTTGGTTCTTCCGGTACCTTCCTTGCTTGCGTACAATTTCCTCAAATTGCTTACTCCCGGCAAGGCTCTTGTAGACACCTTTTTCTATAATTCCTTTCAATAGCATATTTTCTTGCTCAAGTGTAACTTGGCTAAGAGAATCATTAGTGGAATCAATAGAACTACTAGAAGCAACAACATTGGATTTAGCATTGTTATTGTTACTACTAGAGGTAGAACCATTTTTACCCTTGTTGCTAGTTTGCTTAGATTTAACTTGTGGCATAAAGGTAGACAAGAGTAAACGCTTGGCAAGATATGAAGAACTCTTCTTTCGAAGATCATCATTGATATCTTTAAGAAACTCAATTTCTTGCTCTAAATTTAGCTTCTCGAAGCGTAGCTTCTCATGAGTTCTTAGAAGTTCTCTATGATCCTCTTGAGTTGTTTCATGAGCTAACTCAAGACCATTTAGTTCTTTAGTTAGACACTCTATATCCTTCATAGCATTGTCACTCGTTTCCTCTTGACTATCATGATTACTAGCATTTTCATTATAGCTCACATTACTATCCTTGTCAACAAGTAAATCATCGTCAGCAAGCAAATCATCTTCATCACTATTGAAATCAAGATACTCGGGGTGTGATACCTTGGGGCCTTTTGCCATGAAGTATATTCCAATTCCTTCATTTGGTGAGTCAAATAGATCATAGGAGTTGGATGACACAAGAGCAAGTCCGGCAACACCTTCATCTTGACTATAGTCGGAGTTGGAGTGATAACTTCTCTCGGAGTGGTTGTCGGAGTCCGAGCCGGAAACCCATTCACCAACATGAGCTTGATGTCTTCTTCTTGTGTAGCTCTTAGATGACTTGTCCTTCCTTTCCGAATCCTTGCTTCTTCGAGAGTGTCTTCGTTCATATCGATCATCTCTACTCCTTCTCTCCTTATGTGGTGATACATCTCTTCTATGTCTTCCTCTTGGTGATTCGTCTATTTTCTTGTAGGGAGCCGTACACTCATTGGAATAGTGTCCGGGCTTTCCACAATTGTAGCAATTTCGCTCACGACTTGATGATCTTCTCTCATAGTGTCTTGAGCTAGAGCTTCTTTCTTTCCCTTTGTTCTTGTAGAACTTGTTGAACCTTTTCACCATTAGGCTTATCTCTTCATTGGATACTAGCTTGTCACTTGAAGTTGTTGGAGCATCGGTTGAGGCTTTGTAGGCACCACTTGATTTGTTCTGCAGCTCCTCTTTGTCCTTGAGTGACATTTCATGAGAAACAATCCTTCCAATGACTTCCGTGGGCTTGAGATCTTTGTAATTTGGCATCATTTGGATCAATGTGCAGACGGTATCATATTTTCCATCCGAAGCTCTAAGTATCTTCTTGATGATGAATTTGTCAGTCATCTCTTCACTTCCTAAGCCGGCAATCTCATTTGTGATGAGAGCAAGCCTAGAGTACATTTCAGCGACTCCTTCACCGTCCTTCATCTTGAACTTGTCAAGTTGACTTTGAAGCACATCCAACTTAGATTCCTTGATGGACCCGGTACCCTCATGCATATCAACCAAAGTATCCCAAATTTCCTTTGAATTCTCGAGGCGGCTGATTTTGTTGAATTCTTCGGGACATAGACCGTTGAATAGAATGTCACAAGCTTGAGCATTGTATTGCAACATCTTCAATTCTTCCGGGGTTGCTTCACGATCCGGTTCCTTGCCATCCTCAAAGAAATCACCTTGCAAGCCAACACGAACAACAGCCCAAACGGCGGGGTTATGACCAAGAATATGCATTTTCATCTTATGTTTCAAACTAGCAAAGTTTGTACCATCAAAATGTGGACCTCTACGGTGATAGTTACCCTCACTAGACGCCATACTCTCCTAGGTTGTGAAACCAAGGCTATGATCACCAAAGCAATGGAAATCAAGGCTTACGGAGACCAAACTCTGATACCACTTGTAGGATCGAAAGTATGTCTAGAGGGGGGGTGATTAGACTACTTGACCAAATAAAACCTAACCTTTTCCCAATTTTATTTGTAGGCAGATTTTAGCAATAGTACATGTCAAGCATCACCCTACACATGCAATTCTAAGAGTATAGCAGCGGAAAGTAAGCATTTGCATATGTATGTAAAGAAGGGGATCGGAGATTTCAAACGCAATGAAGACACGGTGGTTTTTGGCGTGGTTCCGATAGGTGGTGCTATCGTACGTCCACGTTGATGGAGACTTCAACCCACAAAGGGTAACGACTGCGCGAGTCCACGGAGGGCTCCACCCACGAAGAAGCAACCTTGTCTATTCCACCATGGCTTACGTCCACGAAGGACTAGCCTCACTCGGGGTAGATCTTCATGAAGTAGGCAATCTCCTTGCCCTTACAAACTCTTTTTTCAACTCCACATCATGTCGGAGGCTCCCAAGTGACACCTAACCAATCTAGGAGACACCACTCTCCAAAAGGTAATAGACGGTGTGTTGTTGATGAACTCCTTGCTCTTGTGCTTCAAATGATAGTCTTCCCAGCACTCAACCAACTCCTCACAGATTTGGCTATGGTGGAAGAAGGATTTGAGTGGAAAGCAACTTGGGAAAGGCTAGAGATTAAGGTTCAAATGGTAGGAATGGAATATCTTGATCTCAACACTTGAGTTGGTGGTTCTCTCTCAGAAAATGTATGTTGGAAGTGTAGGCACGTTCTGATGGCTCTCCTTACTGAGAAGGAGGAGGTGGAGGGGTATATATAGCCTCCACACAAAATCCAACCGTTACACACTTTTGATCCAACTCGGTGGCACCGAAACAATAATCTCGGTAGCACCGAACTGTGTAAAAGATATGAACTTGAGGAATCTCGGTGGGACCGATACGAACAACTCGGATGGACCGAAGTGCAATGGCTTAGGGCAATCCTCATCTCGGGGGCACCGATTGCATCAACTCGGTAGGACCGAAGTGAAGCAATAAGGCAACAGAGACTTGGCAAGCCATCTCGGTGAGACCGATTTGCATAACTCGGTGAGACTGAAGTGAATGCAACCGATTACAAAGAGTTGGCAAGGCCATCTCGGTGGGAGCGAGATCCATTTCGGTGGATCCGATTTGTTAGGGTTTTGGCAGTGGCTAAGTCTTGGATGAACTCGGTGGGCCGGATAGGAAATTTTGGTGGGGCCGAGTTGGAATGTTGGTTTTGGGCATATTTGAGTAGAGAGAGTGGTTGAGGGTTTAGGAGTACTGTCACTAAGCACTTGAGCAAAAAGACCATTAAGCAACACCTCATCCCCTTTTAATAGTATTGGCTTTCCTATGGACTCAATGTGATCTTGGATCACTAAACCAAAAATGTAGAGTCTTAATCTTTTGCCAATCCTTGTCCTTAGCATTTTGAGGGGTCCACGTCTCTAGTCCATGCCATGCCCGTCATTGAACATCCTGAGATCTTAATCTTGAATGGACATTAGTTCAATGAGATATATGTTGTTATGAATTACCAAAACAACCAAGGGAGCAAATGAGCTTTCAATCTCCCCCTTTTTGGTAATTGATGACAACATATAGATCAAAGCTTCGACAAATGAGTAAATGAATGAAATACATCGTCGCTTTGAGAAGTATGTGATAAGCAAGAGCTCCCCCTAAATTTGTGCATTATTAAAAATTTGCGTTTGAATGCAAATGCACAATCGATTAGGCTCATAGGTCACTCTTCCATGTCACATACATCTTGGCGGAGCGCGCAAAATGATATGAGTGAAATGATAAGCACGCATCACCAACATAGGTAATTGATCTTACAAGATAATGATAGAGATAAACATTGATCATCACAATAAGCATAATATGATAAAGTATCTCACATAACAAGCACTGACATAGTAACTGTAGCAAACACATAGATAACAAAGTATCAACGACCAAGCAAGCAAATAAGTAGCAAAAGAACGCTCGAGAGAAAAACCAACGACCAAAACACTTTCTCTCGAAGCCTATGATCTATACAAATTCTCCCCCTTTGGCAACAAGTACCAAAAAGATCGAATAAGTATAGGACTAGTCGGCACTCTAAGCACGGTCCTCCGAAGCTCCGGAAGGTGATCTCCTACTGGCGGCTCCGGTGTGCGTAGACAGCGTTGAGATGAGAGCATCCACGAAGGCTTCTGACGATGTCTGCTGGACTGGTGGAGTGGAGACCTGTGGTGGCACTGAGGCAGCAGCGGTTGGTGCAGATACTGTGGTCCATGGATCCACAACGGGCACTGCAGCAGACCTGGTTGCCTAGGCACTGTGTGGAAACGCTCTGTGGTTGGACGGTCATCTCCACTATCATCAGATGGGGCTGTCTTTACAGCATCAACATCATTCTGCAGTTGCTCCACTGTAGTCTGAATCTCTGTCACCTTGACATCCAAATCATGAAATTTAGTCTCTATAATCTGCTCAAAACTAGCCTGGGTCTGGGTGAGGTTGGCCAAAATTCGCTCAATCCTCAGAGTGGCTTCAAGCAGATATGTCATTTGATCCTTGGGTGTCTTGAGGTTGGCAATTGGAGCATTTGGAGCTGATGCCTCCTGAGCTGCTTTTGCTTCCTTGGCTTTGCGGATTTCCTCTTGGGCTAGTGCTGAAGTGGGATGCAAAGGATCCATCACTATGACATTGTCCTCAAACTCTGGACGGAGTGGCAAATGCCCTCGATCAAGAAGATATGTGCTGGTTCCAACCTTGGAATTGATCAATATCTGAATATGTGGACCATAACCGCACGATTTCTTCTGATCTGCAACAGTCCTCTTGATAGTCTCTATTATCAGGCTCATCACCTTGAATTTCTGAGGTTTATCAAATAAATGCAGCAAATTTATGGAGTGGCCACGAATCATTTTGTCATCTCCTGACTTGGGTAGCAGAGTGTACCGCAATATGGTGTTCGTGGTGGCCAGTCCTGGTAGCAGATGCTTCACTGATCCAAGCTTATGAGTTTCAAGATCCTTCTGAGGAATTGCAATGTACATGTTAGCCATGGAGTTGTGATCCATCTTGAGCTTGGCATAGATATCAATGTCATCGTTCTCTTCCTTGGGTGCACCAAGAAGACTTGCCCACTCAGAGATGGTAGACTGGTATCTGATACCTTCAGTCATCCACACTATTCTGCCATCTGGATAGAAGTGTGATGTGGAGTAGAACTGCATGACCATCTCATCATTCCACTTGGTCAACTTCTTTCCAACAAACTCGTCAACTCCTGCAATCCTGAAGCTTTCATTGACGTGGGGGAAATAATCCTCATTCTCATCGATGTATTCCCAGTCCACCCATTTCATCTCACTGACTATGGGCTTCTTATCAAGCAACACTGTCTCATAAAAGTCATGCTGTTCACGGGTGTGAGAGCGATAGTCACATGCTGTCTTCCTCCTTATGGCATAAGGATCTGATGTCCTCCATTGACGCAGTCCTTTATCCTTTCTCAGCATCATGTTCTCCGCAACTGGGTGTGCATTGTCATGTTCTGGTATCTTAGGCTTCAACTTTCTGGGCACTAGAGGCTCTTCATCAACATTTGAGTCAGGCACTGGGGCCTTGTTCTTCTTAGCAGCTGATATGTTCCTGTTTGATCTCTTGGGTGCAGGTGCCTTTGGTTTGGACTTGGAGGGTGCAGCAGTCTTGATTGCATCAGACATGAGCTTTTGAGCTTTTGCAGGGGGTGCAGTGGCTGCTGTCTCATCCTCCCCTTCTTCGTCCTCATCAATCATCATGGAGGGTCTGCCAATCACACGGGCAAATGATTTCCTTACTCTTTTCTTCTTAGCTCCTGCAACTGCCTCTGTGTCACTAGGCTCTTGCATAGTTTGTTTTGGCACTTTCCTCACAGCAGTTTTATCTTTGGTAGAAGTAGGCTTGGTGCTGTACTCCTTAGCAAGCACTACTCTCTTTTTCTTGGTTGTAGCTTCACTTGCAACGAAATCTTCATCCTCACTGTCTGAGGTTTTCTTCTTTCTTGTTCTGGTTGCAGCTTTAGGAAGGCCTGGAGAGCTCCTCTCTCCCTCATAGAAACTTTCAGCAGGGCTTGACCCTTCACTCATTTCTGCATGCTGTTCAGACCTGTTTTGACTATCACTGCCACTTGACATCTTGCTGAGCAGACCCTGTGAATAGTTGGGTATAGGCAGAGTAGATGAGTCATCACAAAAGCCAGAGATTTTTCATAAAATTGAGTTCAACTCTTAGTTTCAAGTTTTCACAGGATGCATTTCGGATGGACCGAGTTGATCATCTCGGTGACACCGAAGCATACAACAGAAACCTTACACGCCATTTCGGTTAGACCGAGATGGGTTTCGGTGGCTCCGAGATGCTAGGGTTTCACTGAGTTTACTTTCGGTCTCACCGATTCGTACAACTCGGTGGCACCGAGACGTACTAGTGCTATGGCCAGAGACCCAATCGGTGGTACCGAAAATTTCGAATCGGTCGGTCCGAGATGCATTCGGCGGAAACTTAAACCTAAAAATTTTACTCGCATCTAATCTATGGAATTTGTATTGTAACAGGAGTTCTCAATCCGTGGCAAGAATTCAGGCAGTCCAATCATGCATTGAATCAGAAATGGGAGCACGAGAGGGATCGAATCTCACCCTAACTTGGTGGAGATCCTCTACGGCGGCAACGGCGGAGGGGATTCCCATTGACGGCGATGGAATCCGGCGGTGAGGGTGCACTGGAGACGACGACGAAGTCCGGAGACGAGGGCGACGGCAGCGACGGGGAGCGAGAATGAGTGGGGTCGAGAAATTTCAACCGTTCGGTCCGCGCGATATATATACCTGTACGCTGTCGGTGGCGCCGAGTTGAACAACTCGGTGGAACCGATATGTGTAACTGCACACAGGTTAGCACATCGGTGGCTCCGAAATGGTTCAACTCGGTAGCACCGAGATGGAAAACCTAGATCAGTCTAAGTGATTTCGGTTGGACCGAGTTTGAGTGAATTGGTTCGGCCGAAATCATTTAGAAGGTTTTGGAGGTTCAGCCCTTTCAGATCGGTGGCTCTGAGTGCTCCTCACCCGGAGGGTCCGAAAATGACTTGTTCAAATTTTGTGATGCAGCAAGAATAGAATTTGAGACAAGAAAGCATAGATAGCTAGAGAAGGTACTTAGGCATTCTTGTACATCCACTTGGCCAGAAAAACCAAGACAATCAAAACAACAAATGGATGTCCTCGAATGATAAACATGCAAACCAACATGCTCACACAATAAGATAGCAAAAGAAATATGTGTCAAACATGCACAACCAATTCTAGCATCTATCAAGCAATGGCGATGACTAGGTCATCTATATATGAGTATATTGACTTAGGAGCCAAATGAGAACATTTGATCATAGGTCATACTCATCGTTTAAGAACAAGTGGGGTTACCACTTTTACATAAAGCATTAATGTGTTCACACCATTAGAGTTGCTTTAGCTCAATTGTTTAGAGCAAAGCTCCCCCTAGATGTGATATCCCCCCTAAGAGGGATGAACTAACCTTGGGTTTTGTCGATGATAACTTTATGTAGATGTTGAAGATGTGGATGCTCAATGTTCATGTAGACCATCAAGACTTGGGAGCAATCCTTTGGAGTTTTGTGCTTTCAATACCTACATGGGTTAGTCCCACACAAGGAACGTACAAGGATATCCATAGACATAGAGTGAAATACACATATGATGATGTCCATGAATGCATTGAATGCCTTGTCCCTTGCCTTACCAACAAGAGGGTTTGTGACTCCATGAACTAGTGCAAGATGTGGAAGTTGGTTGCACAAGTCCTTGCCATAAAGAATATGAGTGAAGTTTGTTGGCGGAGTCACCCTCAAGAACTCTCTAGTTCTTCTTCTTTTGGACCCACATCAACTTGATGGGAATCCTTGGAGTTGTAGTAGCACTTGATGAAGTAGAACTTGATGAAGTCTTGGGAACCCACTTGACCATGGCTTGAGGAGCTTCTTCAAATGAATCAATCTCTTCTTGAAGCTTGTCCTTGCCTTTTAGCTTGTGGTCTTGTGCTGGAAGATCTTCTTGAGCTTGTGTTCCCTTGAAGGAAATAGGATCATACTTCTCTTGTTGAGGAACAAACTTCGTCTTGGGGTATTGATCTTCTTCCCACTCAACTCCATCGGCATTGAACTTTCGTTCAAAACCAACACCTTGGTTCTTCCGGTGCCTTCCTTGCTTGCGTACAATTTCCTCAAATTGCTTACTCCCGGAAAGGCTCTTGTAGACACCTTTTTCTATAATTCCTTTCAATAGCATATTTTCTTGCTCAAGTGTAACTTGGCTAAGAGAATCATTACTGGAATCAATAGAACTACTAGAAGCAAAAACATTGGATTTAGCATTGTTATTGTTACTACTAGAGGTAGAACCATTTTTACCCTTGTTGCTAGTTTGCTTAGATTTAACTTGTGGCATAAAGGTAGACAAGAGTAAACGCTTGGCAAGATATGAAGAACTCTTCTTTCGAAGACTATCATTGATAGCTTTAAGAAACTCATGCTCTTGCTCTAAATTTAGCTTCTCGAAGCGTAGCTTCTCATGAGTTCTTAGAAGTTCTCTATGATCCTCTTGAGTTGTTTCATGAGCTAACTTAAGAGCATTTAGTTCTTTAGTTAGACGCTCAATCTCCTTCATAGCATTGTCGCTCGTTTCCTCTTGACTATCATGATTACTAGCTTTTCATTATAGCTCACATTACTATCCTTGTCAACAAGTAAATCATCGTCAGCAAGCAAATCATCTTCATCACTATTGAAATCAAGATACTCGGGGTGTGATACCTTGGGGCCTTTTGCCATGAAGCATCTTCCAATTCCTTCATTTGGTGAGTCAAATAGATCATAGGAGTTGGATGACACAAGAGCAAGTCCGGCAACACCTTCATCTTGACTATAGTCGGAGTTGGAGTGATAACTTCTCTCGGAGTGGTTGTCGGAGTCGGAGCCAGAAACCCATTCACCAACATGAGCTTGATGTCTTCTTCTTGTGTAGCTCTTAGATGACTTGTCCTTCCTTTCTGAATCCTTGCTTCTTCGAGAGTGTCTTCGTTCATATCGATCATCTCTACTCCTTCTCTCCTTATGTGGTGATTCATCTCTTCTATGTCTTCCTCTTGGTGATTCGTCTCTTTTCTTGTAGGGAGCCGTACATTCATTGGAATAGTGGCCGGGCTTTCCACAATTGTAGCAATTTCGCTCACGACTTGATGATCTTCTCTCATAGTGTCTTGAGCTAGAGCTTCTTTCTTTCCCTTTGTTCTTGTAGAACTTGTTGAACCTTTTCACCATTAGGCTTATCTCTTCATTGGATACTAGCTCGTCACTTGAAGTTGTTGGAGCATCGGTTGAGGCTTTGTAGGCACCACTTGATTTGTTGTGCAGCTCCTCTTTGTCCTTGAGTGACATTTCATGAGCAACAATCCTTCCAATGACTTCCGTGGGCTTGAGATCTTTGTAATTTGGCATCATTTGGATCAATGTGCAGACGGTATCATATTTTCCATCCAAAGCTCTAAGTATCTTCTTGATGATGAATTTGTCGGTCATCTCTTCACTTCCTAAGCCGGCAATCTCATTTGTGATGAGAGCAATCCTAGAGTACATTTTAGCGACTCCTTCACTGTCCTTCATCTTGAACTTGTCAAGTTGACTTTGAAGCACATCCAACTTAGATTCCTTGATGGACTCGGTACCCTCATGCATATCAACCAAAGTATCCCAAATTTCCTTTGCATTCTCGAGGCGGCTGATTTTGTTGAATTCTTCGGGACATAGACCGTTTAATAGAATGTCACAAGCTTGAGCATTGTATTGCAACATGTTCAATTCTTCCGGGGTTGCTTCACGATCCGGTTCCTTGCCATCCTCAAAGAAATCACCTTGCAAGCCAACACGAACAACAGCCCAAACGGATAGATCTTGCGTGTGCGTAGGAAATTTTTTGTTTCCCATGCTACGTTCCCCTACAGTGGCATCTGAGCTAGGTCTATGCGTAGATGAGATCTCGAGTAGAACACAAACGAGTTGTGGGCGTGGGTGTATACATATTGCTTGCCGTTACTAGTTGATACTTGATTCGGCGGTATTGTGAGATGAAGCGGCCCGGACCGACATTACGCGTACGCTTACGCGAGACAGGTTTCACCGCTACGTGCACTCGTTGCATAAAGGTGACTGGCGGGTGTCTGTCTCTCTCACTTTAGTTGAATCGATTTCAATGAAGAGGGTTCTTTTAGAAGATCAAAAAGCAATCACTACACCACGTTGTGGTTTTGCGTAGGTAAGAACGGTTCTTGCAAACCCGTAGCAGCCACGTAAAATTTGCAACAACAATTAGAGGACGTCTAACTTGTTTTTGCAGGGTATGTTGTGATGTGATATGGCCAATTACATGATGAGATATATGTGATGTATGAGATGATCATGTGTTGCATAGAATATCACGACTTGCATGTCGATGAGTACGGCAACTGGCAGGAGCCATAGAGTTGTCTTTAATTATTTTCGCCGTTTTGCTTTACTTTATCGCTATGAGTTAGCAATAGTCGTGGAAGCAACAGTCGGCGCGACAACCTCATGGCGACACGTTGATGGAGATCAAGATGATGGAGATCATGGTGTCATGCCGGTGACGATGGAGATCATGCCGGTGCTTTGGAGATGGAGATCAAAAGCACAAGTTCATGGCCATATCATGTCACTTATGATTTGCATGTGATGTTAATCCTTTTATGCATCTTGTTTTGCTTAGGACGACGGTAGCATTATAAGGTGATCCCTCACTTAAATTTCAAGATAAATTGTGTTCTCCCCGAGTGTGCACCGTTGCGAAAGTTCGTCGTTTCGAGACACCACGTGATGATCGGGTGTGATAGACTCTACGTTCACATACAACAGGTGCAAGCCAGTGTTGCACATGCGGAACACTCGGGTTAAACTTGACGAGCCTAGCATGTACAGACATGGCCTCGGAACACAAGAGACCGAAAGGTCGAACATGAGTCATATAGTAGATATGATCAACATGAAGATGTTCACCATTGAAACCACTTCAACTCACGTGATGATCAGACTTGAGTTGGTGGATTTGGATCATGTTACACTCGAATGACCGGAGGGATGTCAATTTGAGTGGGAGTTTTTAAGTAATATGATTAACTAAACTCATTATCTTGAACAATAGTCTAAGTTGTCTTTGCTATATTTATGTTGTAGATCATGGCTCGCGCAGTAGCACCCCTGAATTTTAATTCGTTCCTAGAGAAAGCTAAGTTAAAAGATGATGGAAGTAACTTTGTGGACTGGGCCCGTAATCTAAGGATTATCCTTACGGCTTCCCAGAAGACTTATGTCCTTGATGCACCGCTTGGTGATCCACCCGCTCCAGTTGAGTCTCTAGACGTTGTGAACGCCTGGCAGGCTCGTTCTGAAGATTACTCAATAGTTCAATGTGCAATATTGTATGGCTTAGAACCGGGACTTCAAAGACGTTTTGAACGTCATGGAGCATATGAGATGTTCCAGGAGTTGAAGTTTATCTTTCAGAAGAATGCCCGGATCGAGAGGTATGAGATCTCCGATAAGTTCTATGCTTGCAAGATGGAGGAGAACGGGTCTATCAGTAATCACATACTCAGAATGTCTGGGTACTCCACCCGTCTGGCTGAATTGGGGATGCCCCTTCCGCCAGAGGTTATCACTGACAGAGTTCTTCAATCATTGCCACCTAGCTACAAGAGCTTCGTGTTGAACTATAACATGCACAGGATGAACAAGTCAGTCGCCGAGCTGTTTGCGATGCTGAAAGCCGCTGAGTCTGAAATTCAGAAGGAGCATCAAGTGTTGATGGTCAATAAAACCACTAGTTTCAAGAAAAATGGCAAGGGTAAGAAGGGTAACTCCAAGAAGAGTGGCAAAGCCGTTGCTCCTCCCGTGAAGAAACCCAAGGCTGGACCCAAACCAGAAACTGTGTGCTTTCATTGCAAGGGAACTAGACACTGGAAGCGGAACTGCCCCAAGTATTTGGCTGACAAGAAGGCGGCCAACAACAAACAAGGTATATATGATATACATGTTATTGATGTGTACCTTACCAACTCTCGTTGTAGTGCCTGGGTATTTGATACCGGTGCGGTTGCTCATATTTGCAACTCAAAACAGGAACTGCGGAATAGACGGAGGCTGGCAAAGGATGAAGTGACGATGCGCGTGGGAAATGGTTCCAAGGTTGATGTGATCGCCGTCGGCACGCTCGCTCTTCGATTACCATCGGGATTAGTGATGAACCTGAATAAATGTTATTTGGTGCCTGCGTTAAGCATGAACATTATATCTGGATCTTGTTTATTGCGAGACGGTTACTCATTTAAATCAGAGAATAATGGTTGTTCTATTTATATGAGTAATATCTTTTATGGTCATGCACCCGATATGAGGGGTTTATTCTTATTGAATATCGATAGTAATGATACACATGTTCATAACATTGATGCCAAAAGATGTAGAATTGATAATAATAATACCACTTTCTTGTGGCACTGCCGTTTAGGTCATATTGGCATAAAACGCATGAGGAAGCTCCATGCTGATGGACTTTTGGAGTCACTTGATTTTGAATCACTTGACACATGTGAGCCATGCCTCATGGGCAGGATGACTAAAACGCCGTTCTCTGGAACAATGGAACGGGCAAGTGACTTGTTGGAAATCATACATACTGATGTGTGCGGTCCGATGAGCATTGAGGCGCGCAATGGTTATCGTTACTTTCTCACCTTCACTGATGACTTAAGTAGATATGGGTATATTTACTTAATGAAACACAAGTCCGAAACATTTGAAAAGTTCAAACAATTTCAGAGTGAAGTTGAGAATCATCGTAACAAGAAGATTAAATTCCTACGATCTGATCGAGGAGGAGAATATCTGAGTTATGAGTTTGGCAGTCACTTAAGACAATGTGGAATTGTTTCACAACTGACACCGCCTGGAACACCACAGCGTAATGGTGTGTCCGAACGTCGTAATCGAACCTTATTGGATATGGTGCGATCTATGATGTCTCTTGCCGATTTGCCACTATCGTTTTGGGGTTATGCATTAGAGACAGCTGCATTCACTTTAAATAGGGCGCCATCAAAATCTGTTGAGACGACGCCATATGAACTTTGGTTTGGCAAGAAGCCAAATCTGTCGTTTCTTAAAGTTTGGGGATGTGATGCTTATGTCAAAAAGCTTCAGCCTGAAAAGCTGGAACCCAAAGCGGAGAGATGCGTCTTCATAGGATACCCAAAAGAGATAGTTGGGTATACCTTCTACCTCAGATCGGAAGGCAAAGTGTTTGTCACTAAAACGGAACATTTCTTGAGAAAGAGTTTCTCTCGAAAGAATTGAGTGGGAGGAAGATAGAACTTGATGAGGTTATTGAACCTTTACTTCAACCTGAGAGTAGCACAGTACAGAAAGATGTTTCTGTAGAGCCTGCATCAGTTGAAGAGGAAGTTAATGATGATGATCATGAACCTTCGAACCAAGTTGCTATCCAACCTCGTAGGTCGACAAGGACGCGTACTGCTCCTGAGTGGTATGGCAACCCTGTCTTAGAGGTCATGTTGTTGGACAACGATGAACCTACGAGCTATGGAGAAGCGATGATGGGCCCGGATTCCGAGAAGTGGTTAGAGGCCATGAAATCCGAGATGGGATCCATGTATGAAAACAAGGTGTGGACTTTGGAAGTATTACCTGAAGGGTGTAAGGCCATTCAGAACAAATGGATCTTTAAGAGGAAGACGGATGCGGACGGTAATGTCACCGTCTATAAAGCTCGACTTGTGGCAAAGGATTTTTCACAAGTTCAAGGAGTTGACTATGATGAGACCTTCTCACCCGTAGCGATGCTTAAGTCCGTCAGAATCATGTTAGCAATAGCTGCCTTTTTCGATTATGAAATTTGGCAGATGGATGTCAAAACAGCGTTCCTTAACGGTTTCCTTAAGGAAGAGTTGTATATGATGCAACCAGAAGGTTTTGTCGATCCAGAGAATGCTGACAAAGTTTGCAAACTCCAGCGATCCATTTATGGACTGGTGCAAGCATCTCGGAGTTGGAATCTTCGCTTTGATGAGGTGATCAAAGCATTCGAGTTTATACAAGTTTACGGAGAAGCTTGTATTTACAAGAAAGTGAGTGGGAGCTCTATAGCGTTTCTAATATTATATGTGGATGACATATTACTGATTGGAAACAATATAGAAATGTTGGAAAGCGTGAAGGAATATTTGAACAAGAGTTTTTCAATGAAGGACCTAGGAGAAGCTGCTTTCATATTAGGCATCAAGATCTATAGAGATAGATCAATACGTTTAATAGGACTTTCACAAAGCACATACCTTGATAAGATTTTGAAGAAGTTCAAAATGGATCAGTCCAAGAAGGGGTTCTTGCCTGTTTTGCAAGGTGTGAAGTTGAGTAAGACTCAATGCCCAGTGACTGCAGGAGATAGAGAAAAGATGAGTGTCATCCCCTATGCTTCAGCCATAGGCTCTATCATGTATGCAATGCTATGCACAAGACCCAATGTCAGCCTTGCCATAAGTATGGCCGGAAGGTTTCAAAGTGATCCAGGAGTGGAACACTGGACGGCGGTCAAGAATATCCTGAAGTACCTGAAAAGGACTAAGGACATGTTTCTCGTTTATGGAGGTGATCAAGAGCTCGTCGTAAAGGGTTACGTCGATGCAAGCTTTGACACTGATCCGGATGACTCTAAGTCACAAACCGGATACGTATTTATTCTTAATGGGGGTGCGGTTAGCTGGTGCAGTTCCAAGCAAAGCGTGGTAGCTGATTCTACATGCGAAGCGGAGTACATCGCTGCCTCGGAGGCGGCGAAGGAAGGTGTCTGGATGAAGGAGTTCATGACAGATCTTGGAGTAGTGCCTAGTGCGTTTACCCAATGACTCTGTTTTGTGATAATACTGGTGCCATTGCTCTAGCCAAGGAACCAAGATTTCACAAGAGGACCAGACACATAAAGCGACGTTTCAATTCCATCCGCGATTACATCAAGGAGGACGACATAAATATTTGCAAAGTACACACGGATCTGAATGTTGCAGATCCGATGACTAAACCTCTTCCAACGGCTAAACATGAACAACACCAGAACTGCATGGGTGTTCGATTCATTACAATGTAAATCACATAGTGATGTGAACTAGATTATTGACTCTAGTGCAAGTGGGAGACTGTTGGAAATATGCCCTAGAGGCAAAAATAAATTGGTTATTATTATATTTCCTTGTTCATGATAATCGTTTATTATCCATGCTATAATTGTATTGATTGGAAACTCAAATACATGTGTGGGTACATAGACAACACCGTGTCCCTAGTATGCCTCTAGTTGACTAGCTCGTTGATCAAAGATGGTTAAGGTTTCCTAGCCATAGACATGAGATGTCATTTGATAACGGGATCACATCATTAGGAGAATGATGTGATGGACAAGACCCAAACTATAAACGTAGCATATGATCGTATCAGTTTATTGCTATTGTTTTCTGCATGTCAAGTATCTGTTCCTATGACCATGAGATCATGCAATTCACTGACACCGTAGGAGTGCCTTGTGTGTATCAAACGTCACAACGTAACTGGGTGACTATAAAGGTGCTCTACAGGTATCTCCGAGGGTGTCTGTTGGGTTGGCATGGATCAAGACTGGGATTTGTTACTCCGTGTGACGGAGAGGTGTCTCGGGGCCCACTCGGTAATACAACATCACAATGAGCCTTGCAAGCAATGTGACTAAAGTGTTAGCCACGAGATCTTGTATTACGGAACGAGTAAAGAGACTTGCCGGTAACGAGATTGAACTAGGTATAGAGATACCGACGATCGAATCTCGGGCAAGTAACATACCGAAGAACAAAGGGAACAGTATACGGGATTAACTGAATCCTTGACATAGAGGTTCAACCGATGAAGATCTTCGTAGAATATGTAGGAACCAATATGGGCATCCAGGTCCCGCTATTGGTTATTGACCGTAGAGGTGTCTCGGTCATGTCTACATAGTTCTCGAACCCGCAGGGTCTACACACTTAACGTTTGGTGACGATTAGTATAGTTGAGTTATTGTGTTGGTGACCGAAGGTTGTTCGGAGTCCCGGATAAGATCCCGGACATGACAAGGATCTCCGGAAGAGTCCGGAGGTAAAGATTGATATATGTGATAATAGTGTTTTGATCTCCGGAAGGGTTCCGGAATTCACCGGAAGGGGTTCCGGGTGTTTACCGAAGTGTTCGGGTGCAGAAACACTTTATATGGGCCAAAGGGGTAAAGCCCACGAGGTATTGGAAAGTGCAAAAGGAAGTTTTGCTGCTGCCTTAAGTGGTACTACCGCTGGTAAGGCAGTACTACCGCTCAAGCGGTACTACCGCTCGTGAGCGGTACTACCGCTTGTACGCGGTACTGCTGGAATCCGAGTGAGACTCTTTCCGTGCGGGCAAAACCGACCTTGTGCGGGCAAAACCGACCTTGTGGAGGTTTTCTCTCCAAGTTTAGACCCCAGGGCTCAACATATAAATAGAGGGGCAGGGCTAGCACACGAGACACATCAAGATTTCCCAAGCCGTGTGCCGGCAACCCTAACCCTCTAGTTCCTCCCGTCATAATCTCCGTAGTGCTTGGCAAAGCCCTGCAGAGATTGTTCCTCACCACCATCACCACGCCGTCGTGCTGCCGGAACTCATCCACTACTTCACCATCACTCGCTGGATCGAGGAGGTGAAGACGTCATCAAGCAATACGTGTGTTGAACGCAGAGGTGCCGTCCGTTCGGCGCTAGATCGTGTTTGGATCGAGGGATGACTTGCGATTTGGATCGCGAAGACGTTCGACTACATCAACCGCGTTTCTTAACGCTTCCGCTTATTGATCTACAAGGGTATGTAGATTCACTCTCCCTCTCGTAGATGCTCATCACCATGGATAGATCTTGCGTGTGTGTAGGAAATTTTTTGTTTCCCATGCTACGTTCCCCTACAACTTGTAGGATCGAAAGTATGTCTAGAGGGGGGGTGATTAGACTACTTGACCAAATAAAACCTAACATTTTCCCAATTTTATTTGTAGGCAGACTTTAGCAATAGTACATGTCAAACATCACCCTACACATGCAATTCTAAGAGTATAGCAGCGGAAAGTAAGCAATTGCATATGTATGTAAAGGAGGGGATCAGAGATTTCAAACGCAATGAAGACACAGTGGTTTTTGGCGTGGTTCCGATAGGTGGTGCTATCGTACGTCCACGTTGATGGAGACTTCAACCCACGAAGGGTAACGGCTGCGCGAGTCCACGGAGGGCTCCACCCACGAAGGGTCCACGAAGAAGCAACCTTATCTATTCCACCATGGTTTACGTCCACGAAGGACTAGCCTCACTCGGGGTAGATCTTCATGAAGTAGGCAATCTCCTTGCCCTTACAAACTCTTGGTTCAACTCCAGATCATGTCGGAGGCACCCAAGTGACACCTAACCAATCTAGGAGACACCACTCTCCAAAAGATAATAGATGGTGTGTTGTTGATGAACTCCTTGCTCTTGTGCTTCAAATGATAGTCTTCCCAGCACTCAAACAACTCCTCACAGATTTGGCTATGGTGGAAGAAGGATTTGAGTGGAAAGCAACTTGGGAAAGGCTAGAGATCAAGGTTCAAATGGTAGGAATGGAATATCTTGATCTCAACACATGAGTAGCTGGTTCTCTCTCAGAAAATGTATGGTGGAAGTGTAGGCACGTTCTGATGGCTCTCCTTACTGAGAAGGAGGAGGTGGTGGGGTATATATAGCCTCCACACAAAATCCAACCGTTACACACTTTTGACCCAACTCGGTGGCACCAAAACAATCATCTCGGTAGCACCGAACTGTGTAAAAGATATGAACTTTAGGAATCTCGGTGGGACCGATACGAACAACTCGGATGGACCGAAGTGCAATGGCTTAGGGCAATCCTCATCTCGTTGGCACCGATTGCATCAACTCGGTAGGACCGAAGTGAAGCAATAAGGCAACAGAGACTTGGCAAGCCATCTCGGTGAGACCGATTTGCATAACTCGGTGAGACCGAAGTGAATGCAACCGATTACAGGGAGTTGGCAAGGCCATCTCGGTGGAACCAAGATCCATTTTGGTGGATCCGATTTGTTAGGGTTTTGGCAGTGGCTAAGTCTTGGATGAACTCGGTGGGGCCGGATAGGAAATTTCGGTGGGGCCGAGTTGGAATGTTGGTTTTGGACATATTTGAGTAGAGAGAGTGGTTGAGGGTTTAGGAGTACTGTCACTAAGCACTTGAGCAAAAAGACCATTAAGCAACACCTCATCCCCTTTTAATAGTATTGGCTTTCCTATGGAGTCAATGTGATCTTGGATCACTAAACCAAAAATGTAGAGTCTTGATCTTTTGCCAATCCTTGTCCTTAGCATTTTAAGGGGTCCACGTCTCTAGTCCATGCCATGCCAGTCATTGAACATCCTGAGATCTTAATATTGAATGGACATTAGTTCAATGAGATATATGTTGTTATGAATTACCAAAACCACCAAGGGAGCAAATGTGCTTTCAATCTCCCCCTTTTTAGTAATTGATGACAACATATAGATCAAAGCTTCGACAAATGAGTAAATAAATGAAATACATCGTCGCTTTGAGAAGTATGTGATAAGCAAGAGCTCTCCCTAAATTTGTGCATTATTAAAAATTTGCGTTTGAATGCAAATGCACAATCGATTAGGCTCAAAGGTCGCTCTTCCATGTCACATACATCTTGGCGGAGCGCGCAAAATGATATGATTGAAATGATAACCACGCATCACCAACATAGGTAATTCATCATACAAGATAATGATAGAGATAAACATTGATCATCACAATAAGCATAATATGATAAAGTATCTCACATAACAAGCACTGACATAGTAACTGTAGCAAACACACACATAACAAAGTATCAACGACCAAGCAAGCAAATAAGTAGCAAAAGAACGCTCGAGAGAAAAACCAACGACCAAAACACTCTCTCTCGAAGCCTATGATCTATACAAATTCTCCCCCTTTGGCAACAAGTACCAAAAATATCGAATAAGTATAGGACTAGTCGGCACTCTAAGCACGGTCCTCCGAAGCTCCGAAAGGCGATCTCCTGTTGGTGGCTCCGGTGTGCGTAGACGGCGTTGAGATGAGAGCATCCGCGAAGGCTTCTGACGATGTCTGCTAGACTGGTGGAGTGGAGACCTGTGGTGGCACTAAGGCAGCAGCGGTTGGTGCAGATACTGTGGTCCGTGGATCCACAACGGGCACTGCAGCAGACCTGGTTGCCCTAGGCACTGTATGGAAATGCTCTGTGGTTGGACGATCATCTCCACTATCATCAGATGGGGCTGTCTTTACAGCATCAACATCATTCTGCAGCTGCTCCACTGTAGTCTGAATCTCTGTCACCTTCACATCCAAATCATGAAATTTAGTCTCTATAATCCGCTCAAAACTAGCCTGGGTCTGGGTGAGGTTGGCCAAACTTCGCTCAATCCTCAGAGTGGCTTCAAGCAGATATGTCATTTGATACTTGGGTGTCTTGAGGTTGGCAAATGGAGCATTTGGAGCTGATGCCTCCTGAGCTGCTTTTGCTTCCTTGGCTTTGCGGATTTCCTCTTGGGCTTGTGCTGAAGTGGGATGCGAAGGATCCATCACTATGACATTGTCCTCAAACTATGGATGGAGTGGCAAATGCTCTCGATCAAGAAGATACATGCAGGTTCCAACCTTGGAATTGATCAATATCTGAATATGTGGACCATAACCGCACGATCTCTTCTAATCTGCTACAGTCCTCTTGATAGTCTCTATTATCAGGCTCATCACCTTGAATTTCTGAGGTGTATCAAATAAATGCAGCAAATTGATGGAGTGGCCACGAATCATTTTGTCATCTCCTGACTTGGGTAGCAGAGTGTACCGCAATATGGTGTTCGTGGTGGCCAGTCCTGGTAGCAGATGCTTCACTGATCCAAGCTTATGAGTTTCAAGATCCTTTTGAGGAATTGCAGTGTACATGTTAGCCATGGAGTTGTGATCCATCTTGAGCTTGGCATAGATATCAATGTCATCGTCCTCTTCCTTGGGTGCACCAAGAAGACTTGCCCACTCAGAGATGGTAGACTGGTATCTGATACCTTCAGTCATCCACACTATTCTGCCATCTAGATAGAAGTGTGATGTGGAGTAGAACTGCATGACCATCTCATCATTCCACTTAGTCAACTTCTTTCCAACAAACTCGTCAACTCCTCCAATCCTGAAGCTTTCATGGACGTGGGGGAAATAATCCTCAGTCTCATCGATGTATTCCCAGTCCACCCATTTCATCTCACTGACTATGGGCTTCTTATCAGGCAACACTGTCTCATAAAAGTCCTGTTGTTCACGGGTGTGAAAGCGATAGTCACATGCTGTCTTCCTCCTTATGGCATAAGGATCTGATGTCCTCCATTGACGCAGTCGTTTATCCTTTCTCAGCATCTTGTTCTGGTATCTTAGGCTTCAACTTTCTGAGCACTAGAGGATCTTCATCAACATTTGACTCAGGCACTGGGGCCTTGTTCTTCTTAGAAGCTGATATGTTCCTGGTTGATCTCTTGGTGCAGGTGCCTTTGGTTTGGACTTGGAGGGTGCAGCAGTCTTGATTGCATCAGACATGAGTTTTTGAGCTTTTGCAGGGAATGCAGTGGCTGCTGTCTCATCCTCCTCTTCTTCCTCCTCATCAATCATCATGGAGGGTCTGCCAATCACACGGGCAAATGATTTCCTTACTCTTTTCTTCTTAGCTCCTACAACTGCCTCTGTGTCACTAGGCTCTTGCATAGTCTGTTTTGGCACTTTCCTCACAGCAGTTTTATCTTTGGTAGAAGTAGGCTTGGTGATGTACTCCTTAGCTAGCACTACTCTCTTTTTCTTGGTTGCAGCTTCACTTGCAACGAAATCTTCATCCTCACTGTCTGAGGTTTTCTTCTTTCTTGTTCTGGTTGCAGCTTTAGGAAGATCTGGAGAGCTCCTCTCTCCCTCATAGAAACTTTCAGCAGGGCTTGACCCTTCACTCATTTCTGCATGCTGTTCAGACCTCTTCTGTCTGTCACTGCCACTTGACATCTTGCTGAGCAGACCCTGTGAATAGTTGGGTATAGGCAGAGTAGATGAGTCATCACAAAAGGCAGAGATTTTTCATAAAATTGAGTTCAACTCTTCGTTTCAAGTTTTCACAGGATGCATTTCGGATGGACCGAGTTGATCATCTCGGTGACACCAAAGCATACAACAGAAACCTTACACGCCATTTCGGTTAGACCGAGATGGGTTTCGGTGGCTCCGAGATGCTAGGGTTTCACTGAGATTTACTTTCAGTCTCACCGATTCGTACAACTCGGTGGCACCGAGACGTACTAGTGCTATGGCCAGAGACCAAATCGGTGGTACCGAAAATTTCGAATCGGTCGGTCCGAGATGCATTCGGCGGAAACTTAAACCTAAATTTTTTACTCGCATCTAATCTATGGAAATTGTATTGTAACAAGAGTTCTCAATCCGTGGCAAGAATTCAGGCAGTATAGTAGAGATAAGTATTTCCCTCAGTTAAGAACCAAGGTTATCAATCCAGTAGGAGAACCAAGCAACACCCTCGTTAGCAGTACCTACACACAAAATAACAAATACTTGCACCCAACGCGAACAAGGGGTTGTCACTCCCTCGGCGGTTAATTGAAAGGATCAAATCTCATAGTGATAGATAGATAAATAAAACACAAAATAAAATAAAGTAAATAAAATTGCAACAAGGTATTTTTGAATTTTATTATATGATAAAAGTAGACCCGGGGGCCATAGTTTTCACTAGAGGCTTCTCTCTTGAAAATTGCATACGGTGGATAAACAAATTACTGTTGGGCAATTGATAAAAAAGCGAATAATCATGACGATATCCAAGGCAATGATCATGTATATAGGAATCACGTCCAAGACAAGTAGACCGACGATTGCCTGCATCTACTACTATCACTCCTCACATCGACCGCTATCCAGCATGCATCTAGAGTATTAAGTTTATAAAGAACGCTGTAACGCCTTAAGCAACATGACATGATGTAGACAAAGTAAACTCAAACAGTATGAATAAACCCCATCTTTTTATCCTTAATGGCAACAATACAAATACGTGTCTTGTCCCTTTCTGTCACTGGGGTATAGATCACCGCAAGATTGAACCCAACGCAAAGCACCTCTCCCATTGCAAGAAAAATCAATCTAGTTGGCCAAACCAAATCAATATATCGAAGAGAAATACAAAGCTATAATAATCATGCATAAAAGAGTTCAGAGGAGACTCAAATAATATTCATGGATAATCTGATCATAAACTCACAATTCATCGGATCCCAACAAACACACCGCAAAAAGTGATTACATCAAATAGTACTCCAAGAACATCAAGGAGAACATTGTATTGAAGATCAAAGAGAGAGAAGAAGCCATCTAGCTTCTAGCTATGAACCCGTAGGTCTGTGGTAAACTACTCACACATCATCGGAAGGGCAGCAAGGTTGACGTAGAGCCCCTCCGTGATCGATTCCCCCTCCGGCAGAGTGCCGAAAAAGGCCTCCAGTTGGGATCTCGCGAGAATAGAAACTTGCGACGGCGGAAAAAGTGTTTTGGGTGGCTCTCTGTTGGTTTCCCAATTTTAGAGAATTTATAGAGGCGGAATTAGGTCAAACGGATGAACGTGGGCCCCACAAGCCACCAGGGCGCGCCCTGGTGCCTTGTGGGCTACTCCTTCATCTTCTGGCCCTCTCCGGAAGCTTCCTGGGTCTCTTATGTCCAGAAAAACTTGTCAAAATGTTTCGTCGCATTTGGACTTCGTTTGGTACTGATATTCTGGAAAACCAAAAACAGGCAAAAACAGCAACTGGCACTTGGCACTAAGTTAATAGGTTAGGCCCAAAAAATGATATATAATGACATATAAATGCATATAAAACATCCAAGATTGATACTATAATAGCATGGAACAATCAAAAATTATAGATACGTTGGAGACGTATCAGGACAAAAGATGTCATGCAAGTTCTTATTATAAGCACGTATGACTATATACGGAATACATGCCTACATTACATTGATGAATTGGAGCTATTGTGTATCACTCTAGGTTGTGACTGTTACATGATGAATGTCATCCAACATAATTATCCATCACTGATCCAATGCGTACGCTTTTCATGTATTGGTTTTTGCTAAGTTACTTTCATTGCTGCTGCTGTTACAATCACTACAAAACTGCTACTGTTAATGTTACTATTGCTACTGTTACCACTGCTATCAAACTATCAAATTATTGTGCTACTAAACACTTTGCTGCAGATATTTAGTTCTCCAGGTGTAGTTGAATTGACAACTCAACTGCTAATACTTACAAATATTCTTTGGCTCCCCTTGTGTCGAATCAATAAATTTGGGTGAAATACTACCCTCGAAGACTGTCGCGATCCCCTATACTTGTGGGTTATCAAGACCTTTTTCTGGCGCCGTTGCCGGGGAGCATAGCTCTATTTGTTGAGTCATTTGGGAATTATATCGGTTGATCACTATGAAGAATCTCAAAGATACTAGAACCAAGATCGTACCCTCTAAGACGAGGGGAGGTACGGAACTACCATCTAGCTCCGCACTTGCTTCACCTTCTGTTCTAAGTAGGCTTGCGACACCACCACCTGTTATTCATTTTGATATGTCGCAAGTAATTGATGATACTACTTCTGCTATAAATGAAACTTGTGATGATGCTAGTACTCTGCTTGATAATACTATGCCACTAGGTGAATTTCTTGATGAACAACTTGCTAAAGCTAAAGAACTTGAAACTGCTGAAACTAATGAAAATTGTGATTCACCTATTATGCCTGGCTCTCCTACTAGATTTGAAATACCTGATGGTTATGTTATGGATGGGGAGATAGTTAGAGACTTTCTTGCTTGTAATGATAGAGATGATGTTAAGAAATTACTGAGTAGGCATCCCATCACTTTTCTTCATCAACTATCAGTTAGTCTCGATTGAACCCAAGTTTTTACTTATTCACATAATGTGTGCTATACTTGGTTGTGGTTTTTGTTTTGCTTGCTGTTTGAATAAAATATCAAGATCTGAAACTTTTTAATAAGAGAGAGTCCTTACATAGCTACTTAATTGTTTCACTACTCATTGATCTTCGCTTATATATTTTGGAGTAGCTTGTCATTAATTCTCATGCTTCACTTATATCTTTTTGAGAGTTAATAATACTAATGGTAATTTGCACAAGATATGAATTTGGTCCCAAGATGAATATTCGAGAGGGATATAATAAAAACTTTCATATAGATCATTGGTTATGATAAGTGTGATTCCTTGCAATGAAAATAATGAAAGAGATCATATGCTAATCTTATGGAAGGTAATGACATTACATAAAGAAAAGTATAAGTGGTAAAATTTATTGGAGGTTAACAAGCATAGCATTAGTCAATGATGCAATTCATGAAAAAGTTAATAAGGGAAGAGAAGATTCACATGCAAATATACTATCTTGGACATCTTTTATGATTGTGAGCCCCCATTAAGTATTTTATGTCAAAGTGTTGACGTTGGACAAGGAAGACAACGTGATGAATTATGTTTCTTCATATTCACATAGAAGTTATGTTGTTATAGATCCTCCAACATGTGGTGCTTGCCCAATATCTTTGCTAGCCAAAAATCCGCACCAAGTAGAGATACTACTTGTGCATCCAAAACCCTTAAACCCAGTTTCTTGCCATGAGTGTCCACTATATCTACCTATGGATTGAATAAGATCCTTCAAGTAAGTTGTCATCGGTGCAAAAAGCAATAAAAATTGCTCCTAAAATATGTATGATCTTTTATTGTAAGGGAAATAAGCGTTGTACGAAGTTGTGATGGTAAAGAAATAAAAGCGACAGACTGCATAATAAAGGTTGATATCACAAGCGGCAATATAATGTGACGTTCCTTTGCATTAAGGGCTTGTGCATCCAACAACAAAAAGCGCATAACAACCTTTGCTTCCCTCTGCGAAGGGCCTATCCTTTACTTTTATGAATTTATTTTTTATGCAAGAGTCAATAGTGTTCTCCTCTACTTTTTTTTATTTTTCTCTTTTGCAAGCATCATGTGGTGGGGAAAGATCTAGGCACATATATCCAGTTGGATATGAGTGATCATGATTTATTATTGTTGACATCACCCTTGAGGTGAATAAGTTGGGAGGCGAAATCACAAGCCCCTATCTTTCTATGTGTCTGGCTGAAACTTTTGCTCCATATATATGTCGTGAGTGTTAGCAATCATAGAAGACTAAATGATGGTTGAGTATGTGGACTTGCTAAAAAGCTCCTACATGAGACCCTTCCTGAAAATATGATGAATTGCAATTGCATTGTTGACTAGAATAGTTTGTTAGTTTCCAAGAAAGTTTATGCCTTATACTTCATTGTTGTGATGAATTGTTACTTGCTCATGATAAGTTTTATGATAATAAATATTGCTGTTATAATAATGATCTTGATTTGAATCATTCAAGTCCAATGTCCATGCAACAAAAGAAAAGATTATATGATGATTATGATAGGTAGCATTCCACATCAAAATTTCTGTTTTTAATTGCTACTTTATCATGATGACTTTTATGAGAAAAGGTTGATGTTATGATGCTAGGAAAAGGGATTGAAATTATCATTGATCAAACTTATGCACTATGCTAGCATTCATACTTCATAAATTATTTCTTTTATCATTTGCCTACTCGAGGATGAGCATGAATTAAGCTTGGGGATGCTGATACGTCTCCAACGTATCTATAATTTATGAAGTATTCATGCCATGTTTATTATAGTTTTGTATGATTTTGGTGCACTTTTATATGGCTTTTATATGATTTTCATGGACTAACATATTGACCTAGTGCCCAGTGCCAGTTGCTGTTTTCTGCCCTGTTTTTGTTTCACAGAAAATTAATACCAAACGAAGTCCAAATGCAACGAAACTTTTTGGAGATTTTTTATTTGACCAGAAGAACACTAGAAGCTTCGGGAGGAGGCCAGAAGACCCTGGTGGGGCCCATGAGCCACCAGGGCACGCCTGGGGGGCAGGCGCGCCCTGGTGCCTCGTGGGGCCCACCAAGCTCCGTTTGACCTGATTCCAACGCTGAAAAATCCTATATATTCAGAAACCCCCGAAAGTTAACCTAGATGAGTTTTTATGCCGACGCAAGCCTCTGTACCAGAGAGATCCCATCTACAGCCCTTTTCCGGCACCCTGTCGGAGGGGGGAAAGCATCACCGAAGGCCATCTTCATCATCCCGGCGGTCTCCATGACGAGGAGGGAGTAGTTCACCCTCGGGGCTGAGGGTTTGTACCAGTAGCTATGTGTTTGATCTCTCTCTCTCTCATGTTCTTGAGATGGCACGAACTTGATGTACCGCGAGCTTTGTTGATATAGATGAATCATATGGAGTTTTCCCCTCTCTATCTTCTTGTGATGAATTGAGTTTTCCCTTTGAAGTTTTCTTATCGGATTGAGTCTATAAGGATTTGAGAACACTTGATGTATGTCTTGCATATGGATATCTGTGGTGATAATGGGATATTCACTTGAGTCACATGATGTATGTTTTGGTGATCAACTTGCGGGTTCCGTGACCTTGGGGATTTATGCATAAGGGTTGGCACACGTTTTCGTCTTGACTTTCCGGTAGAAACTTTGGGGCACTCTTTGAAGTTCTTTGTGTTGGTTTGAATAGATGAATCTGAGATTGTGTGATGCATATCATATAATCAAACCCGTGGGTACTCGTGGTGACATTGGAGTGCCTAGGTGACATTAGGGTTTTGGTTGATGTGTATCTTAAGGTGTTATTCTAGTACGAACTCTTGGGCTATTCGTGACAATTAATGGGGATGGCTCATAAGATTGATCGGGAAGGATAACTTTGAGGTGGTTTCGTACCCTACAACAATTTCTTCGTTTGTTCTCCGCTATTTGTAACTTTGGAGAGAACTCTTTGTCGCACGTGAGGGATTTACATATGATTCAACTATGTCAACAATGTTGGGAGATCGCACCAGTGAAAGTATGAACCCTAGGCCTTGTTTCTAAGCATTGCAATACCGTTTTTATGTGCGTTTACTTCTTGCTACCTTGCTGTTTTTATATTTTCAGATTACAAAAACCTATATCTACTATCCATACTACACTTTTATCACCATCTCTTCGTCGAACTAGTGCACCTATACAATTTAACATTGTATTGGGTGTGTTGGGGACACAAGAGATTTCTTGTATTTGGTTGCAGGGTTGTTTGAGAGATACCATCTTCAACCTACGCCTCCCACGGATTGATAAACCTTAGGTCATCCACTTGAGGGAAAATTGCTACTGTCCTACAAAACTCTGTGCTTGGAGGCCCAACACGAGTCTACAAGAATAAGTTGTGTAGTAGACATCAACGGTCTTCACGATCCGGCAGCGCTTCGCCGTCCAGAGCTAATCGTCGCTGGAGAATTAGAGGGAGGAGATTAGAACCACACGGGGCTTCTAATTATGAGGATTAGAGGTGGCTAGGGCTAGCTCTAATTAGTCAACTAGGACCAACAAAAACTATAACTAGATCAACTAGAGGAGGCTCCAAAACTTGTATGTCCATAGGGTGGAAATCCTCTAGTATATATAGGTTAGAGGGGAGGGAGAGGGCAGCCACCAAGGGGGAAAGTCCCCCTTGGGGTGCCGGCCATAGGGGGAGGAGTAGGACTCCTCCCCAAGTCCAATTCGCCCCTCCCCCCTACAAGGAAAGGGGGGCGCCTTCCTTCTTGGGCCCTTGTGGCCCAAGTTGCCTTCCACCTCTTGGTCTTTTAAGGCCCATTGATATTTAAATTAAATATAAAATGTTCTAAATATTTTAAGACCATTACATATATAATTCAACATCCCCAGAAACATTTTCCACCTATATATATTAATCGGTAATACCCGGTATTACCCCATATTCACCGAAACCCTTCCGGTGACCCCGAAACGCTTCCGGAACCTCTCAGAACTATTCCGGATATTAATGAAACAATCCCACAAATATATTCTCATCACTCCTGTCACAGTAATACTCAGCAGATCGTGATTACCTTAAGCTTGTGACCCCGTAGGTTCAGTAAATCATAGACATGAACGAAACCCCTTCCTTCAATGATCGATAGCGGAACCGTGGACATCCATATCGGTCCCTATGATTACACGAATGATATTCAAGTGAACCTTTGGTTATTATGTGATGTTCCCTTTTCTTCGTGATACTATACAAAACCCGGTGTGCATCGGTATCCTCCTGAGTCATCACCATGCTCACTATACCGTTGCTTCCGTTACCGGTTTTGTTCCTCTTTCTCGTTGACGTGTTACGGCATCCCCGTGACGTAGTCACCTATGTCTGGCAAGACAATGATAGATGCCGTCACACCGAGAGGGCCCTAAGAATATCTCTCCATCGTCGGAGGAGCAAATCCCACTCTTGATCTATCCGATCACTTGTCTAACTTTCCGGTGAGCCTGAAAGTTGTCGTTATGATCACCTTCTTACAGATGATGTTTTAGCAACCCCAAAGCCCACTGTCTGGTAGGAAGTGACTGAGAACTCTCATGGTCTGAGGAACTAAAGCACATGCTAACACTCCATGTTATAACAGATGATTTAGATCGGGGATGTCAGGACGAGGAAGGGCGAGCTCGGCGAAGCTACTGTGGCCGACGCGCTTCGGCGAGGGCGCGTGATGACGAAGGCGAGGCTGCGGTGCAGAAGAGGAGGATAGAACATGTCAAAACAATGCGTACGGGCGAGATATGTCGAAGTACATAGGAGGGGGTCTCGGGGGTGCTCACCGGCGATGGAATCGATGACGGAGGGTGTTCAGTTCCGGCGAGATTGGAACGTCGAGTGCGTGGGCTATGGGTGGTTTCTGGGTGTAGGGTTTAAAGGGATTCGAGGGAGGCCGAGGCTAGGCTTATATAGGACATGGTCCTTGGGCGAGGGGTAAACCAGGGGAAGATCCCCGAAGAATCGGACGCGGCGGCGCTCTGTGCGCGCTCCAGTTCGGCGAGGCGTGGGCGAGGGGAAAGAAGAGGGCGGGGTCCACTCGTCAGCGACGGAGGAGGCGAGCGAGGGCGAGCGGGTGGCCGGCGCGTAGGGGATTCGGGTGGCACGCGCGGGGCTGGGCCGGCCTGGCCAGTTGGGCCATAGTGGCTAGGGTGGCTTCGGCCTAATTTTTTTCTTTTAAAGATAAAGGCGGACAAGAAAAGTAGAACATAACAAATAAAATAAAAATACTATATAGACATATTATATGTCAAAATTTTCAGAAAAACATTTCCAACAAGATGAACTATTTTTCAAGTTCAAATAAAATACACACAAAATGTCAAAATTCAAACAGTGCTACTGTTGCATTTAAAAAACTCAAATATAACTATTTTAAAATACCAAAATTATTTCAAATTAATTTTTCTCCACTTTTCTATTGTAGGGAATCATTTTACCCTATTTTCCAAATATTTTATTTTCAGAGAAAAAAAATCTGAATAAAAACCAAATAACTCATAATTGAGTTTGAATTTGAATTTCAAACTGCTCTCAAATCCTTCTTTTAAACTTCCAACTCATATTTCATATAATTTGAAGAAGTCATTTTATCCTCTCTCATGAAAATCATTGAGTTGCATAAAGTTTCTGAATTTGAAATATTTTCAGATGGAATTCAAATTATTTCAAAACCCTTTTCATTTAAATGGAAGAAGTCATGTCATCTTGACTCCAGGGTTTTGTATTGAAATGAATTTGAATTCACAGAGTTCAAAATGCAAAGTGGAAGTTTTTGGGAAAGTCATTTCATTCCCTCTCATTAAAGTTTCAAAAAGTTTCAAATTTCACTCACTTTCAGTCAGTCATTCAAACAAACAATCAAACAATCAATCCTATTTATTTAATTAATATAACATTCCAAAATTTAGAATTTTGGGATGTTACAAATCTACCACACTTAAAATGAATCTCGTCCTCGAGATTCGGATAGGCTAGCAAGAAAAGGTTAGGGTTGGGGTCTTCCAGCAAATCCATTGATCGGAAAGATCACGGGTGCTACCACACTTAAAATCATAGTCATGATTCCTTCAAACTCCGGTATTCCACCTTTTGGGTTGACAATGTCAGTCTTCTCATATCTTCGGGATAATTCCTTCTTTGTTGCCTTTCCCTGATAAGGGCATAACCTCTTTGCTCATAATCATGTGTCCTTTCATCCGAATAGGGTTGTTCCCAAGACTGGGTCTCCTTAGCTGACAGGTCTGTCGCCAATACTAAACAATTATCAGAAATCTCATGGTGATCAACAATTTCTGGTTTTCCTGCAGGAAAATGGTCTGGGTTGACTCTCACCGTATACCCTACGATTGGCAACAACTGCCATGTACATGGGTTTATCATCATACCATTCTAAGGCTTAAGCAAGGCTTCAACGATCGTCGTCACTTTACTATGGGTAAGTCTCTCTAATTTTCCATCGCCATATGATAGTCCATGATAAAAGTCTCCGGTATGGGGGCCAATCCATCCCGTACTTGAATCATTACTTCATACACAGACAGTGAATCACGTATTCTAACACTTGGGCATCCTCACAAGCATTGCAGAATCTCCCTTGTCATCGATCCGGGTTCGGGTAAATCCATGGGTTTTGCAAGTCAAACATACATCTACCGTTTCTTCACAACTCTCGGGGTTTACGTAACCTCCTATGAAACGTCTGCTGATGAAATCGTAGCTTCTTCAGGATTCCTTCTTCAACTAGATTGGGCTTGTTTTCCTTAGCAAATCCTGGGTCCTGTGGGTTATGGGCCCACTTCAATACTTGTACAGCTTTAACTCATCCTTGGAGTTACAAATGTTCCATCTTCCAACATTACACCTCCTTTAACTCCAATAATACGTCATTCCTTCCTATTCTTGGGGTAACCATCATAACGAAAATAAAACTCCAACTCCAACATTTTCCTTTCCATCGGTCTAGTGTTTACACAGGGTATTACTACCCTTAAAATATTTTTCACAAATTCATCCATAGACCACATTTCTCATATCCTCAAAAATGGTCAAAATCTGTTCATAGAGTAACAACTCATACAATTCAACATATGAAATCATGACACATTAACTTTATTGATTCATGAATCATTACAATCTCTAAGACCTCCATTACATAACTCAACTCCACATCCTTATGAAAATAAACTTGTTTCCTATTACACTTATTTCCAATATCAAAAATCTCAACTACTCAGCTCCGGCTTTTGTTCTGATTTGAACATTCCCTGGCAAAATGTCCTGCCTCCTTGCAGCGAAAGCAAATGACTTCCGACATGTCTCGGGGCTTCTTTGTGATTATGTAGGCTCCTTGGATTTTTAGCTTCTCCACTGGACATCTATCAAAATAGTGACCTGACTTCTTGCACTTGAAACATATAATATGACTCAGGTCCTTTTCTGCAGAAATTGGGCTGTTCTGGGGAGATCTTTGTTTCCTCTTCTTGGTCTTCTTCGTACCAATCAGATCCTGTATTTCCTGTGGGTCATACTCCACTTTTGCTGTCGGGAACTCACCAAGATACTCAGTTCCCTGCTTCGTGCAATACTGTAAAAAATGTCCTTCTTCTCCACATGAATAGCAGGCATTGGAGTAAAATCTGATTAGGCCTTCTTCATCTGTATCTTTAACACCTTCCTTCATGGCTTCCTCCTGCTGCTTGATGACTTCTTCTACCTTGGGGTACATTTGGCATTGAGCCGGGAAATGCGTAGTTCCTTCACACAAGAAACATGTCACCTGCCCAGTCGGGCATTCCTCAGCTGGGTGATTTTCTTCACAATGAGGGCATCCATCCTTGTGTTCTTCCTGGGTGTGTCCTATTTCTCCGCATATCTTGCAGGCACAAGGTTTCTTCATCGGGTTATCATAATGCTTTCGGATGAGACGGGATCTTAGCAGATTCTTCTTGAATTCCTCCCAAGTTTTTGCTCTATTACATCCTTGTATGGCTTGATGCATTTTCCACCAGGTTGGAGCACTTTCAGTAAAGTACTGAAGAGTGTATTGAACCTCGTACTTCCTTGCAACCAAATTGCTTCCGAAATGATTCTCCATGTTTTGAATCCATAGCTCTACCTCCAACTAAGTCATTGGTCCAGAGAATACGAGTTCATTTTCCTTCATCATCTATTGAGTAAGACGGTACTGGAATGAGAATAGGGAGGAAGAGAGATACTCACACAATCATTCAGCAACTAATCCCAACTCAAAGTTCTACCGTTTGTAATGGTCTCGTTTTACTACGGTTTCGTTATGAAGTCTTCATTTCTTCAGGTCTTCAATGCTCATGAGTTTCCAATGCTGATGCTTCTCCCATATGAAGGCCTTCTGTGATTCTTCCGTAAATCACGTCTCTCAAGGTTGAAATAAATACAAACCTACGAATACCGTATCTTAAGATACAATACATCCAACCATTCAATAGACACAAAAGATAATATCAACCAAGTTCTCAAGCATTCAATTAATCCTATAGTATCGCCACCCACATAAGTTGGTATGGTCGAATACTTTAAATCGCAAAAACGTTCATCTTTATTTCCCTCATGGTGGGACTACTAATACTAAGCTAGTGTATCCTTGTCTCCAATGGCCTTCTTGACATTCTCCAGTTCTTCTGCCAGATTATCTCTATCGACACAGAGTTTCTTGTGACGTCCTTGTATTTCCTGGAGTTGTTCCTTGAGCTTCTGAATCTCAACATCTTTGGCATGAGCCATCGTCCTGCTATTCTTTAGCTCCTGACGATTCTTCTGGATCTGAAGGTTCTCCTCCTCCAGCTTAGCTACCTTCGTCTTCTGAATCTTGAGCTCTTCACGCAGGGCTTCCTTGTCAAATAATGCTTCCAGAAGGTCCATCTGCAGGTTCTTGACGTATTGCTCCAGCTCTTGGTTATACACCAATAGTGGTGCAAACTTCATCTTCTGCTCATTGGTCAGGGCAATAGTGGCTCCATCAACCTTCTGCCATCCAACCTTTCCGAAGTAATGCTTGCTTAGCGCAGCACGATGGCGATAGCACAGTCGTGCAATAGCATCATGGACGGCAGTGTTTATGCCCATATCACAGTCACGATTTAACGTTCCAAAGCTGATGTCTCCAGTCTTGGGATGCTCCTTGCGTCCAAACACCTGGGTCTTGATGCCCCATGATCCAGTTGTCCTCTTAGTGGCCTTGATCTCGGGTATCGGCAGCTTCAGTAGTCTGACTAGTTCCACAAGGAATGGGCCACCAAGAACATCCTCGTAGTGTCCTCTTTCGTTCAGGATGTAGCTCTCCATCTATAAGTTGAAATGAGGTAAGTTCAGTAAAAGAATTCAGAGGTTTTATGAGAGTAGTATAAATTAAAAGTTGTTCCTATTGGGGTCTTCCTATTTCTAAGCCATTTTCTAGGGTCACGTCCTACAGTCAACATGTGCTCTGATACCATCACTGTAGCAACCCGACCTCAAACGGTCAAGCCTCTGTGTATCTGTGCCATCCCTGGATCAGTATGCTGGCACACACAGTACATCAATGTATATATCAAAGTGCAATCACATGTATAAATAACGTAAAACTGATATATACCTCATAAGTCTCAGCGGAAACAGTCAAACGGGTGTGGAGTCCCATCAATGCCATCGGCAAGTTGAGTGTAGACCGTAACCCTACAACGTAACTCTTACTCGTCGTAGAAATCCTGCAACATGATACGTTGCAGCCGTGTAGGTCAGTACATTGAATGTACCGGCAAGATCACAATAAGATGCAGCTGATAAAGACTATTCTATATGCAATATGGCTTTGTGGCTCTGTGTCTGAGTTTGTTTTTGCATAAAGCTAATTTTGTTTTCCCTACAACAAAGGAATGTCTAGGAATCTCTACTACACAGCAGATACCTATATATGACATGGTTCCGCCAACCGATGTCTCATAGCCCATAATAACAACAAGTGGCCCTCAATTAATTATCAGTCCGGTGTTGAGAGTTCCGAGATAAATCCAAGTCTAGAGGCTCAAATTGTCCGTAACCGGGGACACGGCTAATCGATTAGGTTTTAACTTTGTAGAGTGTTGTGCACTTTACCCACAAGATTTGATCCCTCTCTTTACGTTCTCGCACTTCAGGGTGTTTGAGAACAAGACGACTGAAACATGGTCTTCCGAAGAGTTCCCCTGACCACTGTCCGGTGCTCATCCAATCCTACCGTAGTTCTACATCTGCTAGCACTGTCCCAGCCAGAGTCACAACTAACGTCAACCAAGCCAGAGCCCATAATGACTTGCGGTTGCACAGGTAAGCTTCCGGGCATGAAGTATTCTTCCGTCTCTTTGAGTCTGGGTGAAGCTTTCCGCAAGATGTCATGGCGCTTCTCCATGCATCCCGGCCATCCACTGGTTACTCCAGGGTGCCCATCAAATCCATCCTTCACCCAGTAATGTGTATTGAAATCTTGTCTCGAGTCTCGAAATCTTGAGGCCTTGAAGATGCAGTCCTTGCAGATGCCATCACGAAGTTGTCGTCATTGACGTAGAGTCCACCTTCTCACACCACTCCCGGGCTCTCATACCAAACCCCGTCTACATTAACGTAGCATTAAAACTAAACAACGTCCCGGGCTTGGTAACAGGGAGATGGGTTCCTAACTCATGCATTCTACTCAACTACAAGATTTAATATCACTACTGGAGGAATTGTTGAAAGGATGATACTACATGCAAATAAAACTTAGGTAAAAACAGATGGTCAAAGTGAACTTGCCTGGTAAGTTGATGAAGGTATTAACGCTCTCGGAAACTTGATAAAACTATTCGTCACTCCGAGAAAATCTATATAATCAAACATAGTATTCACATAAGCATACAACTCTAGCAATCAATACTATCAATCAAAAGAACAATCAAAAGCAATAAAGAAAATAATAATGAAATCCAACAAATCCAAACAAAATCCAAAGGAAACTTCAAAGAAAACAAGGGTAACCAACTCACATAATAACAACCAATAGCTCTCAAGACAGCACTAAATTACTCTAAATAACTTTTCTACAGCAAGGAAAATACAATTTTAATAAAACCACAGAAAGTATTTTACTAAATTATTAACTAGTAAAAAGAACTAATTTAACAACTATTATAGCTATATAGTTAACACTAAAACAGTTATAACAACCAAGCATAAATTAAAACAGTACTAATCAATACTAAATAACTATAAAAACTAATTTACTCCTAATTAACAAAACAACAATAAAATAACTTGAAGTGGCAAAAAGAATTACTTTTGTAATAATAAAACTATTCTATTAACTATAACTAAATAACTACAATAAAACAAAACAGTATCTAAACCATAAAAATAAATTCTAAAATTATACCTACTGTTAACCAACAGAGAAACAATTCAATTTGTCAAAAGGGGCAAAAAGAATTAATTTAAAATAACTTAAAACAACAATTTAATAGCTAAAACAATCATACATGCCAAACAGTACTGTTTTCGATAAAACCTAATTTTTAATAATCCTAAAATTCACCAATTAAAACCTACTGATAAATAAAGTCACAAAGAACCAGTAGAAAAAAGAATCACTCAAAAATAATACTCCTAGCTCAAATTATAGACAATCTAGTGATTCGAGCAAATTTCATGCAAATTCAAATTCGAACATTCAAAACTAGTCAAACTTGATATCTACAGAAACTAGATGAAAATATTAATCCAATGCAACAAGAATCACTCAAAACTACTAAATACTTTAAAAGATAAAGCAAAAACAAAACAGAAACTATTTCAACAAACCAAAAAAAAACAGAAATGCTACGGGTCGGCCACAGCTACGTGGCACGCTGTGATTGGGCTACGGGGTTGAGCACATGGGAGCTACGGGCGGACGGCCGAACGCTAAAGAAAACGGTTCGAGGATTAAAAGAAAAAAACAAATCTACCCTGACGGTCAGATCTAGATCGGACAGCTGTGGAGGTGTTCGTTGCTTGCTCTAAACGGCAGACGGCCGCTAACTAAAATATATCGATTCGAATAAAAAAAACAGGCTCGATCTAATCTAAACCCTCCGTTCTAGATCGAATGGCGGAGAGCGACGGTGGCTTATAGCGAGGGTGGTCGCCGGCGAGGACGGCTCGGGCGTCGACGGTGGTGAGGGCTCCGGTGGTCGGCGAGCTCCGGCGAGTGTACGGGCGGATGCGGCGGAGTGAGGCGAGTCCAGGAGTGGTCTCGGTGGAGCTCGGGGATGTCGGGATGAGGCCGGGCGAGCTCGGCGAAGCTACTATGGCCGACGCGCTCCGGCGAGGGCGCGCGATGACGAAGGCGAGGCTGCGGTGCAGAAGAGGAGGATAGAACATGTCAAAACAATGCGTACGGGCAAGATATGTCGAAGTACATAGGAGGGGGTCTCGGGGGTGCTCACCGGCGATGGAATCGACGGCGGAGGGTGTTCGGTTCCGGTGAGATTGGAACGTCGAGTGCGTGGGCTATGGGTGGTTTTTGGGTGTAGGGTTTAAAGGGAATCGAGGGAGGCCGGGGCTAGGCTTATATAGGACATGGTCCTTGGGCGAGGGGTAAACCAGGGGGAGATCCCCGAAGAATCGGACGCGGTGACGCTCTGTGCGCGCTCCGGTTCGGCGAGGCATGGGCGAGGGGAAAGAAGAGGGCGGGGTCCACTCGTCAGCGACAGAGGAGGCGAGCGAGGGCGAGCGGGTGGCCGGCGCGTAGGGGATTCGGGTGGCGCGCGCGGGGCTGGGCTGGCCTGGCCAGTTGGGCCATAGTGGCTAGGGTAGCTTCGGCCAAATTTTTTCCTTTTAAAGATAAAGACAAACAAGAAAAGTAGAACATAACAAATAAAATAAAAATACTATATAGACATATTATATGTCAAAATTTTCAGCAAAACATTTCCTACGAGATGAACTATTTTTCAAGTTCAAATAAAATACACACAAAATATCAAAATTCAAACAGTGCTACTATTGCATTTAAAAAAATCAAATATAACTATTTTAAAATACCAAAATTATTTCAAATTAGTTTTTCTCCACTTTTCTATTGTAGGGAATCATTTTACCCTATTTTCCAAATATTCTATTTTCAGAGAAAAATAATCTGAATAAAAACCAAATAACTCATAATTGAGTTTGAATTTGAATTTCAAACTGCTCTCAAATCCTTCTTTTAAACTTCCAACTCATATTTCATATAATTTGAAGAAGTCATTTTATCCTCTCTCATGAAAATCATTGAGTTGCATAAAGTTTCTGAATTTGAAATATTTTCAGATGGAATTCAAATTATTTCAAAACCCTTTTCATTTAAATGGAAGAAGTCATGTCATCTTGACTCCAGGGTTTTGTATTGAAATGAATTTGAATTCACAGAGTTCAAAATGCAAAGTGGAAGTTTTTGGGAAAGTCATTTCATTCCCTCTCATTAAAGTTTCAAAAAGTTTCAAATTTCACTCACTTTCAGTCAATCATTCAAACAAACAATCAAACAATCAATCCTATTTATTTAATTAATATAACATTCCAAAATTTAGAATTTTGGGATGTTACAGATAAATAACAGACAATCAATTTCAACAACAAAGGTGTAATCGTGAGCCATAATTCTACAACTATAATGCAAACTACACATAGACATTGTTCATAATTAATTTGCACTAGTTATTAAACTTAATTAATACATAATTGTGCTCCCACTCAAATCAATATCTCTCATAATTGGCAGTGAGTGATTCAAGATCCAAGTCTAGTTCTCAGCCATTGATGTGGACATCACTGATGACGAGAATTTTGACCGGTGGCAAGCTTTTGCCGATCATATCTCCATATGACTCTTGTTCATCTTTCGGTGCTTCGTGCTTCAAGCTCAGAATGATTCTGCTAGAACTTCAAGACATCCGAGTGCTATCTGCATCCATGGTCTGACCATCCCCGTCTTACACTTCACGTCCCGTTTGTACTCATGTGGACATGACGCACTCCGGAACGCTACGTGTTATAGACGGTTGCAACACTGGGAAGAGCACCTTTTTAACTTGATATTTACTGTGAGAGATCACCCTAATAATTGACTACTGCGCAATCAAAGAGTGCAAACAACAAAGGGACAAACATCTCAGGCAATTCATAATAGCATGATATGGTATAGCCCTGGGCGCCGGGAGTTATCCGTGATCATCTTCAATCTTCAGTTGAAGCGACGTGACGGCCAATATTTCGTTACAGTGGCACCTGTTTCAAAAACGTTGCCATGGCAGCAATCTCAAAAAACGTTGTCGTGGCGGCCGTTTGAAAAACGTTGTCGTGGCACCAAAATCTGAAATTCTGCTGTGGTACGAAATTATAGCTCATCGTTCTGCGCCTGATACACCTTCTCCTCGTCGGGGTCCTCCGTGTACGTCTTGCCACCATCACCTGTAACCTATCTCTATGATATTTACATTAAGGTGGCAATCTCATGGCTCCAGCCATCATGCCGTGACGCGCAGGCCACTTAACATTACAACATATAACCATCTCATACAAAAACTCATTATCATGACGAAGGCTATACCACATCATATGCAAACCCTGAAAACCAAGTTAGACGTCCTCTAATCGGTTTGGCAAATTTTAATTACGTGGCTTCTAGAGTTTCCGGATAAACCTAGCTACCTACGTGCACACCATAAAGTGATAATTCTTGTTGCTAGATTAACTTTCGCGGTGTGTGAAAGAAGAGGCTTAATTAAAAATCTCGTTCCCCCACACTAAACTTCGTCTAATACACGTGACCCCCTAGAAGATCATCCATCTTCATTGCCCTCTTGTGTACGCGACGGTTCACTATTCTTGACTATGGTGAAGCCCAAGGAATTGTTAGCAGATCGTCGACAGCCAGAGCCGAGCGATTGTCAGAACCTTGTGAAAAGCGACACCATGCCGTCAATGAACTGAACCAAAGCAACACTCGAGGAAAGCATAGCAAGAACATCACCCTCACATCCACATGTGATCTAGATCGCAACCTCCATCTACTCATAGAACCGCTCATCATGCCACTGTTGGGAAACATTGTAGAAAACAAAAAAAAATCGCCCTACGATCACCCAGGAACAATATGAAGATGCATAACGGTTTGGATCAACGATCGTTACCGACTCCGGGAGTGAAGCAGAAGTAAACGAGTCGATGTAGATCGTACTTGGAGTCCCTCGAACATCAATGATGATCCCACGAACTACCCTCAAATGATCCCTCGAACAGAAGACCGAAAGCACGGCCTCTCTACTTGGTTGCAAGCGTACGGTCTTCACGATCCGGCAGCGCTTCGCCGTCTAGAGCTAATCGTCGCCGGAGAATTAGAGGGAGGAGATTAGAATCACATGGGGCTTCTAATTATGATGATTAGAGGTGGCTAGGGCTAGCTCTAATTAGTCAACTAGGACCAACAAAAACTATAACTAGATCAACTAGAGGAGGCTCCAAAACTTGTATGTCCATAGGGTGGAAATCCTCTAGTTTATATAGGTTAGAGGGGAGGGAGAGGGCAGCCACCAAGGGGGGAAAATCCCCCTTGGGCACCGGCCATAGGGGGAGGAGTAGGACTCCTCCCCAAGTCCAATTCGCCCCTCCCCCCTACAAGGAAAGGGGGGCGCCTTCCTTCTCGGTCTCTTGTGGCCCAAGTTGCCTTCCACCTCTTGGCCTTTTAAGGCCCATTGATATTAAAATTAAATATAAAATGTTCTAAATATTTTCAGACCATTATATATATAATTCAACATGCCAAGAAACATTTTCCACCTATATATATTAATCGGTAATACCCGGTATTACCCGATATTCACCGAAACCCTTCTCGTGACCCCAAAACGCTTCCGGAACCTCTCAGAACTATTCCAGATATTAATGAAACTATTCCACAAATATATTCTCATCACTCCCGTCACACTAATACTTAGCAGATCATGATTACCTTAAGCTTGTGACCCCATAGGTTTGGTAAATCATAGACATGAACGAAACCCCTTCGTTCAATGACCGATAGCGGAACCGTGGACATCCATATCGGTCCCTATGATTACACGAATGATATTCGAGTGAACCTTTGGTTATTATGTGATGTTCCCTTTACTTCGCGGTACTTTAAAAAACCCGGTATGCACCGGTATCCTCCCGAGTCATCACCATGCTCACTATACCATTGCTTCTGTTACCGGTTTTGTTCTTCTTTCTCGTTGACGTGTTATGGCATCCCCGTGTCGTAGTCACCTATGTCTGGCCAGACGATGATAGATGCCATCACACCGAGAGGGCCCTAAGAATATCTCTCCATCGTCAGAGGAGCAAATCCCATTCTTGATCTATCCGATCACTTGTCAAACTTTTCGGTGAGCATGAAAGTTGTCGTTATGATCACCTTGTTACAGATGACGTTTGAGCAACCCCAAAGCCCACCGTCTGGTAGGAAGTGACCGAGACACTCTCATGGTCCGAGGAACAAAAACACATGCTAACACTCCATGTTATAACAGATGATTTAGATGATATAATCACAAAGTATAACAAACAAGTATTGGGTCGATTCAATATGATCGTTCTTCTAACGTCATACCCTCAATGTTGTTTTAGGACTATCATTACACTTAACGATATCCTAAGATATGGAAAATGTGATCACCAACAACACTTGAGCCAGTCTTAGAGGCGAGACTGAGAACCTATTATTAACCGTTTATCATTTCACACGTGCATATGAGTTTTCCACTGAATCGCATATTTCAGGATCATAGGAGTTATAGCATGAACTATAAACTCTTAATTATGAATAACGAAAATATAATAATACAATATTATTGCCTCTAGGGCATATTTCCAACATTTATCACCTATTGAAGAAATACATGGGCTCGACATCCCGACATAGGTAGTAAAGGTAAATTCTCTTTATAGATTCGATGAAGGTGATATTCCTTACAATAAATCTCCTAGTCAATGCTTGGATGAATTTGACAATTACATTGTTAAGCAAGAACACTTTAATATGTATGTTAGCAAGCAATTGAAACATAATGCTTTCATGATTGATCGTTTGAGTGACTTGATGTTTAGAATTGCTAATGATGTTAAGGGTTTAAGTAAGCATTCATCCATGGTTCATACTCAGTTAGAACAAGTTGCCAAGTCACAAAATGGTTTGCTTAATGAAATGAATAATAAAATGAATGATCATGTTGTTATAGTTATGACTAGAGGAGGTAGAATGACTCAGGAGCCTCTGTATCTTGAAGGTCATCCTAAAAGAATTGAACAACATTCTCAGAGAATTAATAATGATGTGCCTAGTTCATCTAAGAAGAAAAATGATAGAACTTTGCATGCTTCTGGTGAACCTGTGGTGGAAAAACCTTCTGAGAATAGTAATGATGTTTCTATTTCTGATGCTGAGACACAATATGGTAATGAACACCCACCTTGTGATAATGATAATGATAATGATGTTCATGTTGATACTCAACCAGATAATGATGTGGAAATAGAACCTGCTGTTGATCTTGATAACCCACCTCCAAAGAATAAAAGATACGATAAAAGTGATTTCATTGCTAGAAAACATGGTAAGGAAAGAGAGACATGGGTCCAAAAACCTATGATCTTTCCTACTACACCTCCGAAGGATAAGGATGAGGAAGATTTTGAGCACTTTGTTGAAATGCTTAGGCCTGTTTTCTTGTGTACTCGTTTGACTGATATATTGAAAATGCCTCCATATGCTAAATACATGAAAGATATTGTCACTAATAAAAGAAATATACCTGAAGCTGAAATTTCCACCATGCTTGCAAATTATTCTTTTAAGGGTGGAGTACCTAAGAAGTTAGGAGATCCAGGAATACCTACTATACCATGCTTTACTAAAAGAAGTTATGTGAAAACTGCTTTATGTGATTTAGGAGCCGGTGTCAGTGTTATGCCTTTCTCTTTATATAGAAGACTTGATTTGAATAAGCTCACACCTACTGAAATATCTTTGCAAATGGCTGATAAATCTACTGCTATACCAATTGGAATTTGCGAGGATGTGCCCGTTGTTGTTGCAAATGTTACTATCTTAACAGATTTTATTATACTTGATATGCCCGAGGACGACGCTATGTCGATTATCCTTGGTAGACCCTTTTTGAATACTGCAGGGGCTACTATTGATTGCAACAAAGGCAATGTCACTTTTCATGTCAATGGTAATGAGCATACAATTTATTTCCCGAGGAAACAAAGTTCGGTGAATAGTATCAACATTATTGAAAAAATTGCGACAATCACTATTGGAGGTTTCGAATTTCCTCTTCCTTCAGTCAAAAAGAAATATGATACTCTTATTGTTGGGGAGATTCATATCCCCGTTGAGGTAACTTAGTGTTATACGAAGATTCTTCGGTTTCATGTCATTCGAAAATGGTTTGTTAATAAGACCTGATCAACCTTATTAATGGATTCTTTTTTAGGGACATGTGGTCGATGAATTTAGTAAGCACAACCTACTGTACCTACTATTTGATCTCTGTTATTTAAAGTTAATAAAGTAAAAATACCATAATTATCATGTTTTCTGAATTTTCCATGCAATAAAAAAATGTCCCGAAAATAAAAGTTCTCGGAATGACCTGAAAATTTAGTATGATTTTTTCTACAATATTTGAGAATTTTTGGCACTGAGCACACCCCAGGGGGGGGGTGCACCTGTGAGCCACAAGCTCACAGGGCGCGCCATGTGGGCTTATGGGTCCCACAGGGTACCACTCACTTATCCCAGCCACCCACTGCCTTCTTCCACCTCTAGAAAAAATCACCAGCTCCTTCAAACCCATGTTCTTGCTCATTTGCCTGCAAATTTCGATCTCCTTGCTCAGAACTCCGTTTCCAAAACTGTTTTGGGGGATTACTCCTCGGTATGTGACTCCTCCAATGGTCCAATTAGTTTTTGTTTTGGTGCTTTACACTTTGCATATTTTGCTACTATTGGTGACCATGTTCTTGAGCTTGTATGTTGAATTTATATGGTTCAAAGTAGTTTTGATGCATGACATAGCCTCTAGACACTTGTGGGAGTAGTTGCTATCAATTTGGTTAAGTTTTGTTCACTTTTATTTTGAGTCACTAAAAATTTCAAAAAAAAAATCAGAAAAAGAAAATGCTCAAGTGGAGGTTGAGAGGTTCTTCGAGCCGGGGTCCTAAGGAGACTCCGAAGCCCAAGTACAACCTTCCTCGCGCGGCCGAGGTGCGGCCGTGTGAATGGCCATGTGACACGTTCTTGAGGGACGCGGGGATTCTCGTCGATTTCTATCATTTGGCGAACAATGCCGGCATTATCCCCTTCCTCGAAGATAAGTGTGACCAATACCTCCTCCTCACAAATACTTTCGTGCAAAACTTTCATTTTCATTCAAGGAGAGAGATACCCACTGTTTCATTCCATCTCTATGATATTCCTAGAGAGATGACACTTGAGGAGTTTTGTGAGGTTTGCATGATTCCTTATGAGGGCAGCCCTATAGAGCCACATCCTAGTGACATCTCGAATTTCATATCCGAGGTGACTGTTGGAGAGAGGAGAGGAGTTTCTAAGGCTAGGGTTGCTAGTTTACATTTTCCCGTTTTGCGTTACTACTCATTATTTGTCGGGAGATGTTTGACTGGACGGTGGGAGAGGGGAACTCTCAGTTCACCTGACCTTACTATTTTGCGCCATGCTCTTTATCATGATAGAACTCTTAGTTTGAGTACTATGATTGCTTGACAGTTACACACTAACCACTTGAAGGGTGTCATTTATGGTGGTATTTATGCTTCTCGCCTAGCTAAACATTTTGAGATTCCTCTTAGGCATTACGAGGCAGAGGGGAAGCTTTTACCCGCCAGATATCTTCATTATGCTAGTATGGTTGAGCATTATTTTGTTGATAGTGGCTTGAGGCGATTTCGGTATAACTTGGTGTTTAGTCAGGACACCCGTGAGAGTATTACCCTGCCTGCACCTTCTTTGTTCGATCTTTCTTCAGGCAGGTACACTATCATGCCCGAGAACATTTACGCTTATTGGGGCTTGACATCGCCCCAAGCGACTGAGCCAGTGCCTGAGCCTAAGCTTGAGCCTGAGCCCGTCGAGGAGCCTATCTATCAGTGGGAGCCGCAGGAGCCCGCTTATCAGTGGGAGCCTCAAGAGCCTCAGTATTACCCCGAAGGTGGATATTTCGACCCGTGGCTGTAGACCAACTTTGGCCAAAAGCCTAGGCTTGGGGGATACGTATTTCTCACCGACATTACATTCATGTACCACACATTCATTCCAGTTGTCGGTGTTCATCCTTTTTCATTGTATATCCATGTAGGTTTATTTTTCGCTTTCTTCTTGTGTGTTTGAAAAACTTTGAAAATCCAAAAATATTTCTCATTTCTTTTTGGTTTTTCTTTCTTGTTTAGTTAGTTCGTAGTAGTAAAAGAAAACCCAAAAAGATTTCTCGTTTCATCTTTTGTTTGTTGGGAGCTTTCTCGTGTAAATAGTTTTTCTTGTTTTCGTTTTTCCTTCATTAATTTTGCTTTCTTCAGAAAAACTAAAAACTCCAAAAATATTTCAGTGTGTTTCTCTAAAATTCTTTTCTTTAAGTTGTCGCAAGGAGAAGACCACGATGAAATTGTTGAGTGGCTCTCATATGCATTATTGTTGATCCAACGAAGAGCCCATATTACCTTGTCTTCTCCTTTGAATAAAATGTTCGCAGATTCTAGCTTAGTCCATGGCACACTTGCACTGTTATTATTTGCACACATCATTCGGTCGTGCAAGTGAAAGGCAATAATGACGATGATTTGATGAAGTGATTGCGGTGAAGGAAAGCTGGTATGAACTCTTCTTGTTTTTGTTTTTGTAAATATGTTTAACTCGGTCGATCTTGATTCAGCATATTATGAGTAAACATATTTGTGATGATAATTTGAGATTATAGTTGCTCATGCCATGCTTAAATAGCTAGGAGTGTATAATGATTTATCTTGAATGTCAACATGCATTAAAATGGTTATGATGTAGTACGATAGTATGGTATCCTCCTCTGAACAATTCAGGTGGCTTGACTTGGCACATGTTCACACATGTAGTTGATTCAAAACCAACATAGCCTCCACGATATTTATGTTCATGGTGTTTATATCCTACTCATGCTCGTGTTCAATGTTAATTATTCTCAATGCATGATTATGACCGTTGTCACTCTCTAGTTGGTTGCTTCTCAACCTATTTGCTAGCCTTCACCTGTACTAAGCGGGAATGCTGCTTGTGCATCCAAATCCTTAAACCCAAAGTTGTTCCAGATGAGTCCACTATATCTACCTATATGCGGTATTACTCTGCCGTTCCAAGTAAATTTGCATGTGTCACCTCTAATCATTCAAATAAGCATCTGTTTTGTGTGCTCGTACCGCTCATGGAGCGACAGGGGGCGGTCAGTATCTTCCATGCTGAGCAGGTTATTCTCATGATGGGTGTTCATTCGCCTGTCATTGCACGAGAGAGGCTGGTAATTGGGATGCCCAGTCCTATAATCAAAATGAAAAAAATATATAAGAAACAAACTCCCCTGGAAAGTTGTTGGTATGGAGGGCACCCGAGGATTTGGCTAGCCATGGCTTGTGTTTGTATGGTGGAGGGGGAGTAAACTTTACCTTTCCACTTGGGAACCGCCGATAATGTGTTTAGCATGGAAGATATTGAAAATCCTCGGTCGTGACGTTGACGGGAAAGGCATGCCTCTCAAAATTGTATTCATCTCTGTTTTAAGCTTCGAGCTCTGGCATCTCTGCAAATCCATGCTTCCCTCTACGAAGGCCCTATCTATTTACTTTTATGTTATTTTACTTTTATTATTGAGTCATCACCTTCTCATTCAAGCACCAGTTGGAGAGCACTATTGTCATTCTTATGCATTGAGTATAGTTAATGTTGGGTGTGACTTGACTGGATCTCCCCTACCATGAATTACAATATTTAGTCGCTGCTTGAACTTTAGAGGTGCTCTGCATTTATATTTTGCGGTCTCAGAAAGGGCTAGTGAGATACCATGTTATTGTTGACTCCCGATTTTAGCACGGTGCAAAATACAGTAAAGGTGGACTCAAGCGGAGAAGCCTTCTATACGAGAAAATTCACATTTCCGGCATGAAAGGCTTGCCGGTGAAATCTTACCGCTCGATCTGAAGGCTTGCCGGTTTGGCTTGTCGATCTTGAATGCTTGCCGATTTCAGTGGAGGCCTAAACAGGGGTTGAAGATGACCCGGCAAGGAGACGATCCGGCAAGAAGACCCGGCGAGGAGACGATCCGGCAAGGAGACGACCCGGCGAGGAGACGATCCGGCAAGGGGATGACCCGGTAGGAGATCCGGCAAGGAAACGGCCCGGCAAGGAGACAGCCCGGCAAGGAGGTGATCCGGCAAGGAGGCAGCCCGGCAAGGAGGCGATCCGGCAAGAAGATGACCCGGCAAGGCGACCCGGCAAGATATCCTGATGGTACTCCCGGGAAGGCGACGGCCCGTCGAAGACCGAAGATCAAGATGGACGCGAGGAGACGTAAGCCAGCCCATCAAGACAGCCTCTGGAGCGGTACTACCGCCCTCCAGAGCGGTACTACCGCTTGAGCGGTACTACCGTGTTTTACTACCGTGCCTGCCACTGCTTACGAAAATTCTTCTGGTATCCCGAGACCCTTACTCGGTAGTAGCGCGGTACTCAGCTATACTCAGAGCGGTACTACCGCTTGTAGCGGTACTACCGCTTGACCAGAGCAGTACTATCGCTTACCGTCGCGCAGATTCGGGCAGGTTTTTGAGGAGTCCGAATTTGGCTAGTGTTTTTGATACTTTGTAAGGAAAGATGAATCCATGACTTGTACGGGAAGTCCAACCCCCTCTTAAATAGAAGAGGTGATGGCCGATTGAAAAACACACAATCGAACAAATCAATCTATACTACTTTTTCACCTACGTTTTTTCTCCTACCCTCGTATCTTCTTCCTCGTTCTTCGTCGTTCTTCGTGTTGGAGAGCTGCGAACTCTGAGGCCCTAGGGGCGAGCGAATCGACCTAGGGCAGCCCATTTCCGCCGTGCTCCCTGACGGGGTCCCTCCCGGGAGTGTGGGGTTTCGGATCTCAAAAGCGCCGGCCGGATTGTCTTGCGTATCGCGCTTCCGGCAGGCCTCCCTCGACGTGAGCTGCGGTGCATCACCCCCGGCGTCGAGGGTACGCGTGACGCGTTCGTGTGTCAACACACTTTTTGGCGACTCCGCTGGGAAACTTTGATCCATCATCATCATCCATCATGTCCAATCTTCCCAATCCCTCGGAAGTTGACGCCGATAACATCATCAAGCCCAATCTGGAGGAGTTATCGGCCGAGCATCGCCAAGCTTATGAGGAGTACAAGAAGGCACGTGAAGAGAAGGAGTTGCAGGAGTTCCTTAGAAACTTCAAGAAGGACCGCCAAGGCAATATCACTCCGGTTGGAGAAATCAAGTTCCCTCCTCTTCAAGCCGATCAGGTTAAACCTTCTGTAAGTACTACCTTTTCTCCTGAGCAATTGGCTGAAATTGAGAGCCGTATTTCTGATAGCAATAATATGATCTATCAAGCTTTCTTAGAAAATAATAATGCTCAGAAGAATATGCCTAATATGCCTGCTAGTATGGGAAGCCCTAATTCAGCTTTGCCTATCTCATCGGCGCCCCCCATGCCGATGAATTATTTTCCCACCCATACCAATCAAATTGTGGCTGCACCGCTTAATCCCTTCATGAATATGCAGAGTTCGGTGGCAACGCCGAACCAAACCTTACCGATAGGTGGAAACATTGCTAGATCATCGCCGAACTATGGTTCGGCCAACATGCCACAATTTACACCCATAGTTGCTAACCCTAATCCTCCTATGCCATTGCCACAAGCTCCATCGTCTACTATGGATGATGCTTTAGCTAATTTTAGAGAGGAGATGGCTAAAATGCTTCGAGAGTATTTTGTCGTTGAATTACCTAGGAATCGGATTTATCAAAAGCCGTATCCTGAGTACTTTGATGCAATTCCGTGCCCCCAAGGATATAAAATTCCAGATTTTGTTAAGTTCAATGGAGAGGGCACGAAAACCACATGGGAGCATGTTAGCCAATACCTAGCACAATTGGGTGAAGCAGGCTCGATAAATGAATTGAAAGTGCGTTTATTTCCTTTGTCATTAACTGGTACTGCATTTTCATGGTTTTCTTCTTTGCCGCATGGATCTATTCATGTTTGGTCACAACTAGAGCAAAAATTTCATGATCATTTTTATAGCGGCGATAATGAACTTAAGTTGTCACATCTTACATCGGTTAAGCAGAAGCATGATGAATCGGTCTCCGATTACGTCAAGAGATTTAGAGAGACAAAAAACCGGTGCTATAGTTTAGTGATAACCGAGAGAGACTTGGCAGATCTTGTGCTTAATGGTTTGAGAACTCAAATTAAAGAAAAGCTAGAAGGCTATGAGTTTATAAGTATCAACCAAGTCTTACAAAGGGCTTTAGCTCATGAAAGCCGAAGCAAGGACCTCAAAGAAGTGCATAGATATAAAACTAATCGTCGAAAGATGAATATGGTTGAATATGATAGTGATCATTCAGACGATGAGGGTGATATTTATGCTGCTGAATTTGTTTGGCCATCGAAGGCCAAACCTTTTACTTGTCATGATCTAAAGCCGATTCATAAGAATCGTGATGATGAGATGAAGTTTACTTTTAACATTGCTAAATGTGATAGAATATTTGATGCTTTGCTACAAGCTAAGATTATTAGAATATCTCATACTTTACCACCGTTTCAAGAGCTGAAACAGCGTGCTTATTGCAAGTATCATAATTCTTTTTCTCATGCAACTAATGATTGCAATGTTTTCCGACGACAGATACAATCGGCCATTAATGACGGACGATTGAACTTTTCTGAAATGCAAGTTGATAAGCAGCCCTTCCCAATGAATACTCTGGATTTGAAGGGTAAAAAATTACTCATTCGGCCGGAGGTGGCCGAATCTGCTAATAAAACTAATGTTGTCATTGGTGAGCCCAGGAAAAACAGAGATGGCGACAAAATCTTGGGAAGGCAAGTTGTGCTTGATAAGCAACCCGATGGTGGAGAGATAATCAAGATCACCGTGAAGAATCCTGCACTTGGGGGGCAACCACAAGAGCAAGAGAATACCCATGTTAAGTTTGTCAAGCCCAAGAGTCCGGAAGTTGGCAAGTGGAAGCTGAATGAAGCCAAAGTGCAGCGCAAGAAAATCAAACCAACTTTTGATATGTTGCTGTCCAAGTATGCTAATCAAGTGGCCGGTTCTAGTTCTAACCGATCATCAAACTTGAAGCGCCCAAGATCACCTCCGAGACAGGAATTTCAGCATCACACAAGACCATATGGGTCGTGGGCGCCAGGACCGTGGATGGCGCCACCTCCCTATGCACCATACTACATGGGAGGATTCAATAGAGGATGGGGGCAGCTCCCAATGGTCCCTTATGATTTTCATCTAGGATGGGTAGAACCAAGGAGACCTATGCGTGAGAGGCGTTCTTATCCCACACGAGGCCGTTTGAACGATGGGGTCAATCGGCCAATGCAGAATAATCAAGAAAGAACCAACAAGCAAGTGTGGCGTGCCAAAACATCAAGTGCAGCGGTCGAGTCTGGAAAGGGCAAAGAAAAGGTTGATGCCGACTCACTCATCTTGGGCACTGAGACATTCGCCATACAACAACCGACTGTGCGGAACAACCCTACTGAGCCGATACTTGCTATCGCGCCAAAGCACTCGGCTAATGATCATGAAGCTAGCACAAGCAAGTCCAAGTTTAAAGATCCAAAGTACATGCAACCTAAGTGGTGTCCTCCAGGGCTAACAAAAACACAAAAGAGGAAATTACAGAGGTTAAGGAGTCACGAGATGGCAGAACAGGAGGGCGAGAAGCAAAGAGATGATTGGTTCAATGACATTCGGCCCATGGTACCTACAAAACAAGTATGGGTGCCTAAACAAATACAAAATGCGGTGGTTTCTATATCTGCCACATCAACACCTGTACCCCCGAAGGAGGACGATGCCATTGTTATTACATCGTCCGCAACACCTATCGATTCTGCTCCACCCGAACAGATTTCAGAACCAATAAACACGCCCGAGGAGAAGGAAGATATGGTGGATTGTGAGCCTACACCGGTGCATGAAGGTGTGGATATCAACATGGTGTTTTACTTACCCGCTGAATTTCGTGCTATAGATGAAGAAGGGGAGGTGGCTCAGCTGGATTTTGGCCCTAAGAATGCAATATTTGAGAAGCCAAAAGAACCAGTGACACACTTGAAACCGTTGTACCTCAGGGGCCATATCAATGGATCACCAACTACTCGAATGCTTGTTGATGGTGGTGCTGTGGTGAATCTCATGCCCTATTCAGTCTTCAAGAAATTGGGTTTGCCTGACGAAGGATTGATGAAAACCAATATGGTGCTCAATGGATTTGAAGGCAAAGAGAAAACCGAAGCTAAAGGTGTGATTTACGTGGAGCTTACGGTTGGAAGCAAAACTTTGGCTGCTGCATTCTTTGTCGCCGAGGTGCAAGGTAACTACAACGTCATTCTAGGCCGTGATTGGGTTCATGCAAACCAATGTGTGCCATCCACTATACACCAATTTTTAATTCAATGGGTTGATGATGAAGTGGAGATCGTTCATGCGGATAATTCGGCTTGCGTTGCATTAGCCGATACACTAGTGGATTGGCAACACCCCAATGCTGCTTGCTTGACGGGACGAGACTTATCAGAGTTTGACTTTCTCAGCACCACGAAGAGTGGTTTTGTACCCGTTTCTTTAAAGCCGGTTGGTGGAAATCGGCTCCAAGGTATGACGTATTTAAATGGATCCTAACTCTGAGTGGTTACAAAAGCGGCTTGCAGAATATTGGTCCAAAGGGAACGATATGTATGAGTCTATAGAGGAGTTAGGTGATATGGATAAACTTGGACAAGGTTTTACATCGGCCGATCCATTAGAAGAAGTAGATATTGGAGATGGCTCCATTCCTAGGCCGACATATGTAAACAAAAATTTGAAAGCCGATTGTAAAGTCAAGATAATCGAGCTATTGAAAGAATATATTTGTTGCTTTGCATGGGAATATCATGAGATGCCAGGTTTAAGCCGAGAGCTAGTGGAGCATCGATTACCTATAAAAGCAGGTTTTAGACCGTATAAACAATCGGCTAGGAAGTTCAATCCAAAAATATATGACCGGATCAAGGAAGAGATCGGTCGTTTGCTTAAAGCTAATTTTATTAGACCTTGCAGGTACGCCGAGTGGATTTCTAATATTGTACCAGTGGAAAAGAAAGGCTCCGGCAAGTTGAGGGTGTGCATTGATTTCAGAGATTTGAATAGAGCTACGCCCAAAGATGAGTATCCTATGCCTATAGCCGACATGCTTATTAATGATGCTTCTGGACATAAGGTTATTAGCTTTCTTGATGGCAATGCGGGGTACAACCAAATTTTCATGGCCGAAGAGGACATGTCCAAAACGGCTTTTCGGTGCCCCGGTTTCCTTGGATTATTTGAGTGGACAGTGATGACCTTTGGATTGAAGAATGCCGGCGCCACATATCAAAGGGCTATGAATTTGATCTTTCATGATTTACTCGGTGTTATACTTGAAGTCTATATTGATGATACTGTTGTCAAATCGGATGTTTTTGAATCTCACTTAGCTGATTTTCGTTTAGCTTTTGAGAGGATGAAGAAATATGGGCTGAAGATGAATCCTTTGAAGTGTGCGTTTGGCGTGTCGGCAGGTAAGTTTTTGGGTTTCATTATTCATGAAGATGGCATAGAGATTGATCCCAAAAAGATAGAAGCTATACAAAAACTAGAGGCTCCAACATGCAAGAGAGATATGCAAAAATTCCTTGGCAAGGTCAATTATTTGAGGAGGTTCATAGCTAATTTGTCAGGGAAGGTTGATGCATTTACTCATATCCTTCGGTTGAAGAATGATGTTGATTTTACTTGGGGGGCAAAACAGCAAGAAGCATTTGATATGATTAAGAATTATTTGTGCACTCCTCCGGTGATGAAGGCGCCCAAGCATAGAGAGCCCTTTAGACTTTACATTGCAGCCGAGGAAGGCATTATTGGAGCTGTTTTGACTCAAGAAACCGAAGGAAAAGAGCATGCTATCACTTATTTGAGCCGACGCCTATTGGATGCCGAGACAAGGTATACATTTATTGAAAAATTATGCTTATGCTTGTACTATGCTTGCACAAAATTGAGACATTATCTAGTACCAAGTGCTTGCATAGTAGCTTGTCAAATCGATGTCATTAAATACATGTTGCATAGACCAATTCTTAGTGGTAGAATTGGTAAATGGGCTTATGCTTTAATTGAGTATGATTTGGCTTATGAGTCTCTAAAATCCATGAAAGGCCAAATTGTTGCTAACTTTATCGTTGAGCATCGGATTAATGACAAGCAAGATATTGATATAAACCTTGTCTCGTTAGTACCATCGAGATTATATTTTGATGGTTCAGTTTGTAGTAACGGCCAAGGTGTTGGTATTCCTTATATATCTCCTCATGGTGCTGTTTTTGAAGCCTCATGCCGCTTAGAATATTTTTGCACAAATAATCAAGCCGAATATGAAGCATTGTTATTCAGCTTAGAGATGTTGCTTGCTATAGGTGCTACACATATTGAGGCTTTTGGTGATTCGTTATTAGTAGTACAACAAGTATCCAAAGTTTTTCAATGTTTAGACGAATCACTTAATGTTTATCTTGATAAATGTCTAGATATAATTTCTACTTTGGATCATTTTAGCATTGCTCATATATCTAGACATGATAATTGGAGAGCAAACGAGTTGGCACAACAAGCATCCGGCTATCATGTCGATCATGGCATGTTTCATATCTCTCTAAAGCCGATGTCTTGTCTTGCTAACATAGGAGAGACCGAACCAGAGCCCACTGATTCGGTCACTGACAATAAATCTAGTGCAGATGAAAGTCATGACTAGAGGAAGCCCATTATTGATTACTTGTGCAATCTGAGTGGAAGGGTGGACAGGGCTGTTCGGCGCATGGCTTTCAAATATACAATGAGAGACGATGGTCTTTATCGCCGAACGGTTGAAGATGTTCTCTTGAAGTGTTTGGACGAAGACCAAGCGAGAATTGCTATGGGAGAGGTTCATGAAGGAATTTGCGGCACTCATCAGTCGGCCCCCAAGATGGAGTGGTTATTACGACGTGCTGGATTTTATTGGCCGACGATGATCAACGATTGCTTCAGGTATTATAAAGGATGTGAAGCTTGTCAAAAGTTTGGTGATATTCAGTTGGCTCCCGCTGCTATGTTACATCCTATTATCAAGCCGTGGCCTTTTAGAGGTTGGGGATTAGACTTTATTGGAGAAATTCATCCTTCCTCTTCAAAGGGGCATCGGTTCGTGTTGGTGGCAACTGATTATTTTACTAAATGGTCTGAAGCAGTACCTCTCAAGGATATGACACATACGGAGGTAATTCAATTCATAAGTGAGCACATTATTCATAGATTCGGTATTCCGCAAACATTAACTACGGATCAAGGTTCATCTTTCATGTCACATCAAGTTAGAGAATTTGCCGAATCATATAAGATAAAGTTGCTCAATTCCTCCCCGTATTATGCTCAAGCCAATGGACAAGCTGAGTCTAGCAATAAAATTTTGATCAAGCTCATCAAGAAGAAGATTGAAGATAATCCAAGGAGATGGCATGAATTATTGTCCGAGGCTTCGTGGGCGCATAGAATCTCAAGGCATGGTGCGACGAAGGTAACTCCATATGAGCTCGTATATGGTCAAGAGGCCGTTTTACCGGTGGAAGTTAATTTGAATGCTTTGAGAATAGCCAAACAAAATGATTTATCGGCAGTGGACTTTTATAACTTGATGATGGATAATATTGACGAGGTTGCCGATAAGCGTTTGGCTGCATTAAAGGCCATAGAGAGAGACAAGTTGAGGGTAGCAAGAGCCTACAATAAGAAGGTCAAGTTGAAGAATTTTCAGATTGGTGATCTTGTGTGGAAGGTGATTCTACCGATTGGTTCAAAGGACAGAAAATTCGGGAAGTGGTCTCCAAGTTGGGAAGGTCCTTTCAAGATTGCAAGAATACTTCCCGGAAATTCATATTTGGTGGAATCCATGCAAGGAACATTGCTACCTCGAGCTCTCAATGGCAAATATTTGAAGAAGTACCACCCAAGTGTGTGGCAAGAATCCTAAATAGGCAATGGCCGATATATGATTATCACCCTAAGCACATATTAATGGCCGATGGAGTGTTGACATCGTCCTTAGAACGAGCCTAATGCAAATTATTTTTCGGCATGCAAGCTTTGCCGAAAAACAGGGGGGCATGTGTTGACACCCAATTTTGGCACGGTGCAAAATACAGTAAAGGTGGACTCAAGCGGAGAAGTCTTCTATACGAGAAAATTCACATTTCCGGCATGAAAGGCTTGCCGGTGAAATCTTACCGCTCGAGCTGAAGGCTTGCCGGTTTGGCTTGTCGATCTTGAATGCTTGCCAATTTCAGTGGAGACCCAAACAGGGGTTGAAGATGACCCGGCGAGGAGACGATCCGGCAAGGAGACGACCCGGCGAGGAGACGATCTGGCAAGGGGATGACCCGGCAGGAGATCCGGCAAGGAAACGGCCCGGCAAGGAGACAGCCCGGCAAGGAGGTGATCCGGCAAGGAGGCAGCCCGGCAAGGAGGCGATCCGGCAAGAAGATGACCCGGCAAGGCGACCCGGCAAGATATCCTGATGGTACTCCCGGGAAGGCGACGGCCCGTCGAAGACCGAAGATCAAGATGGACGCGAGGAGACGTAAGCCAGCCCATCAAGACAGCCTCTGGAGCGGTACTACCGCTTGAGCGGTACTACCGTGTTTTACTACCGCGCCTACCTCCGCTTACGAAAATTCTTCTGGTATCACGAGACCCTTACTCGGTAGTAGCGCGGTACTCAGCTATACTCAGAGCGGTACTACCGCTTGTAGTGGTACTACCGCTTGACCAGAGCAGTACTACCGCTTACCGTCGCGCAGATTCGGGCAGGTTTTTGAGGAGTCCGAATTTGGCTAGTGTTTTTGATACTTTGTAAGGAAAGATGAATCCATGAATTGTACGGGAAGTCCAACCCCCTCTTAAATAGAAGAGGTGATGGCCGATTGAAAAACACACAATCGAACAAATCAATCTATACTACTTTTTCACCTACGTTTTGTCTCCTACCCTCGTATCTTCTTCCTCGTTCTTCGTCGTTCTTTGTGTTGGAGAGCTGCGAACTCCGAGGCCCTAGGGGCGAGCGAATCGACCTAGGGCAGCCCATTGCCGCCGTGCTCCCTGACGGGGTCCCTCCCGGGAGTGTGGGGTTTCGGGTCTCAAAAGCGTCGGCCGGATTATCTTGCGTATCGCGCTTCCGGCAGGCCTCCCTTGACGTGAGCTGCGGTGCATCACCCCCGGCGTCGAGGGTACGCGTGACGCGTTCGTGTGTCAACAGTTATCATATTATATCATGATTGTTTTGACAAATTGTTGGTATCCGAGATATCTTATTATTGCTCGCTAGTTGGTTATGTTATTGACATGAGTAAATGTGAGACCTAAGTGTTATCATTCATATGGTTAGTTCATAATCTTTGCTGAAAACCTGAGCACAAGTTAAGCATATATATAGCAACAAGAACAAAAAGAGTTTGTAAAAGGTTTTCTTTATCACTTTCAGTTTGTCAACTGAATTGCTTGAGGACAAGCAATGAGTTAAGCTTGGGGGAGTTGATACGTCTCAAACGTATCTACTTTTCCAAACACTTTTGCTCTTGTTTTGGACTCTAATTTGCATGATTTGAATGGAACTAACCCGGACTGACGCTGTTTTCAGCAGAATTGCCATGGTGTTATTTTTGTGCAAAAATAAAAGTTCTCCGATTGGGCTGAAAATTTACGGAGAATATTTTCAGAATATATAAAAAATATTGGTGAAGAGAACTGCCAGAGGGGGGCCACCCAGGAGCCACAAGCTCAGGGGGCGCGCCCACCCCCCTAGGCCGCGCCTAGTGAGCATGTGGGCCCCTGGAGCCTCCGGCAACCCTAATTCCAACTCCATATATACCTATTTGTGGAGAAAAAATCAGAGAGAAAGAATCGTCGCATTTTACGATATGGAGCCACTGCCACCTCCTGTTATTCATCGGGAGGGCTGATCTGGAGTCCGTTCGGGGCTCCGGAGAGGGGGATTCGACGCCGTCATCATCATCAACCATCCTCCATCAACAATTCCATGATGCTCACTTCTACTTGTGAGCTGCGTTGGGATTTCCTCGAAGAGGAGAGGATGATGCAGTACAATAGAGATAACTATTTCCCTCAGTTAAGAACCAAGGTTATCAATCCAGTAGGAGAACCACGCAACACCTCGTTAGCAGTACCTTCACACAAAATACCAAATACTTGCACCCAACGCAAACAAGGGGTTGTCAATCCCTCGGCGGTTATTTGCAAGATCAATTTTTGCAGTGGTAGATAGATAGATAAAACACAAAATAAATAAAAGTAAATAAAATTGCAGCAAGGTATTTTTAGGATTTTAATATATGATAAAAAGTAGACCCGGGGGCCATAGTTTTCACTAGAGGCTTCTCTCTTGAAAATAGCATACAATGGGTAAACAAATTACTATTGGGCAATTGATAGAAAAGCAAATAATCATGACGATATCCAAGGCAATGATCATGTATATAGGCATCACGTCCGAGACAAGTAGACCGACTCCTGCCTGCATCTACTACTATTACTCCACACATCGACCGATATCTAGCATGCATCTAGAGCATTAAGTTCATAAAGAACGGAGTAACGCCTTAAGCAACGTGACATGATGTAGACAAAGAATACTCACGCATGAATAAACCCCATCGTTTTACCCTTAATGGCAACGATACAAATATGTGTCATGTCCCTTTCTGTCACTAGGATTGAGCACCGCAAGATCGAACCCATCACAAAGCACCTCTCCCATTGCAAGAAAAATTAATCTAGTTGGCCAAACCAAATCAACAAATCAGAGAGAAATACAAAGCTATAATTATCATGCATAAAAGAGTTCAGAGAAGACTCAAATAATATTCCTGGATAATCTGATCATAAACTCACAATTCATCGGATCCCAACAAACACACCGCAAAAAGTCATTACATCGAATAGATCTCCAAGAACATCGAGGAGAACATTGTATTGAAGATCAAAGAGAGATAAGAAGCCATCTAGCTACTACCTATGGACCCATAGGTATGTGGTAAACTACTCACACATCATCGGAAGGGCAGCAAGGTTGATGTAGAGCCCCTCCGTGGTCGATTCCCCCTCTGGCAGAGTACCGACGGAGGCCTCCAGATGGGATCTCACGAGAACAGAAACTTGCGGCGGCGGAAAAAGTATTTCGGGTGGCTCTCTGATGTCAGGGGAATATTTGAGAATTTATAGAGGCGGAATTAGGTCAAGAGGAGCCACGAGGGGCCCACAAGCCTGGGGGGCGTCCCCCCTGGGGCGCGCCTCCCGAGCTTGTCGCACCCTCATGACTCTTCAGGTCTTCTCCCGAACCTTCTAGGGTCTCTTCTGGTCCAGAAAAAATTAATCCAAAGTTTTTTCTCCGTTTGGACTCTGTTTGATATTGATTTCCTGAAAAGCCAAAAACAAGCAAAAAAACAACAACTGGCACTGGGCACTAGGTTAATAGGTTAGTCCCAAAAAATGATATATATAATTGCATATAAATGCATATAAAACATCCAAGATTGATACTATAATAGCATAGAACAATCAAAAATTATAGATACGTTGGAGACGTATCAAGCATCCCCAAGCTTAATTCCTGCTCGTCCTCGAGTAGATAAATGATAAAAACATAATTTTTGATGTGGAATGCTACCTATCATGTTCATCATGTAATTTCTCTTTGTGGCATGAATATTAAGATCCGAGTGATTCAAAGCAATAGTCTATAGTTTGACATAAAAACAATAATAATAAGGCATACCAACAAACAATCATGTCTTTTAAAATATCAATGCTAAAGAACGTTATCCCTACAAAATCATATAGCCTTGTCATGCTCCATCTTCTTAACATAAAGTATTTATCATGCACAACCCCGATGACAAGCCGAGCAATTGGTTCATACTTTTTAACGCGCTTCAGCTTTTTCAACTCTCACGCAATATATGAGCGCAAGCCATGGATATAGCACTATGGGTCGAATAGAGTATGATGTTGGGGGTTGTATGGAGAAGAAAAAAAGGAAGAAAGTCTCACATTGACTAGGTAATCAACGGGCCATGGAGATGCCCATCAATTGATGTCAATGCAAGGAGTAGGGATTGCCATGCAACGGATGCACTAAGAGCTATAAGTGTATGAAAGCTCAAAAATAAAACTAAGTGGGTGTGCATCCAACTTGCTTGCTCATGAAGACCTCGGGCATTTGAGGAAGCCCATCATTGGAATATACAAGCCAAGTTCTATAATGAAAAATTCCCACTAGTCATATGAAAATAAAGCATAGGAGACTCTCTATATGAAAAACATGTTGCTACTTTGAAGCACAAGTGTGGAAAGGATAGTAACATTGCCCCTTCTCTCTTTTTCTCTCATTTTTCTTTTTTTCTTCCTTTTTTTTGTTGGGCTCTTTTTGGCCTCTCTTTTTTTGTGGGCTCTTTTTGGCCTCTTTTTTTATTTCCTCACGTGGGATAATGATCTAATAATGAATATGATGATCATCACACTTTTATTTACATACAACTCGAAAGAAAAGTACAACTTGATACTAGAACAAAATATGACTCTATATGAATGCCTCCGGCGGTGTACCGGGATGTGCAATGGTCTAGCATAACATGTATACAAAATGATGAATGGTGGCTGAGCCACAAATACTATGTTAGCTATATGATCATGCAAAGCAATATGACAATGGTAATGTGTGTCATAATAAAACGGAACGGTGGAAGTTGCATGGCAATATATCTCGGAATGGCTATGGAAATGCCATAATAGGTAGGTATGGTGGCTGTTTTGAGGAAGATATAAGGAGGCTTATGTGTGATAGAGCGTATCATATCACGAGGTTTGAATGCACCGGCGAAGTTTGCACCACATCTCAAGGTGAGAAAGGGCAATGCACGGTACCGAAGAGGCTAGCAAATTGCGGAAAGGTGAGAGTGCGTATAATCCATGGACTCACATTAGTCAAAAAGAACTCACATACTAATTGCAAAAGTTTATTAGCCCTCGAAGCAAAGTACTACTACGCATGCCCCTAGGGGGATAGATTGGTAGGAAAAGACCATCGCTCATCCCCGACCGCCACTCATAAGGAAGACAATCAATAATAAATCATGCTCCAACTTCTTAGCATAACGGGAGACTATACGTGCATGCTTCGGGAATCACAAACCTTAACACCAATATTCTTACTAAACCACAATTACTCACTAGCACAACCCACATATTACCACCTTTATATCGCAAAACTATTGCAAGGAATCAAACTTATCATATTCAGTGATCTACATGAAAGTTTTTATTATATCCCTCTTGAATACCTATCATATTAGGACCAAATTCATAACCCATACTAATTGCCATTACTATTATCAACTCTCAAAAAGATATAAGTGAAGCATGATAGTGCAACTATTTCTTTAAAATATAACCACCGTCGTGCTCTAAAAGATATAAGTGAAGCACTAGAGCAACTGCCTAGCTCAGAAGATATAAGTGAAGCACGTAGAGTATTCTAACAAATCACGAATAATGTGTGTCCCTCTCAAATAGGTGTGTCCAGAAAAGATGATTGTGACAAACTAAAAAGCAAACAAAGCAAAGACTCGTATAATACATGACGCTCCAAGCAAAACTCATATCATGTGATGAATAAAAATATAGCTCCAAGTTAAATTACCGATGGTCGGTAGAAGAAAGACGGGATGCCTTCCGAGGCATCCACAAGCTTAAATGCTTGGGAGTCCTTGAATATTACCTTGGGGGGCCTTGGGCATCCCCAAGATTAGGCTCTTGCCACTCCTTATTCCTTCATCCATCGTGATCTCACCCAAAACTTGAAAACTTCAGCACACAAAACTCAACAAAACCTTCGCGAGATCCGTTAGTATAACAAAGCAAATCACTACTTTAGGTACTGTTGTAAACCCATTCATATTTTATTATTGCATTATACCTACTGTATTCTAACTTCACCATGGCTTATACCCCCCGAAACAATCCATAGATTCATCAAAACAAGCAAACAACGCAACGAAAACAGAATCTGTCAAAAACAGAATAGTCTATAATAATTCGAACAATGACCATATTTATGTAACTTTAAAAATTCTGAAAAATTAGTAAAACGTGGGAAATTTGTACATCAATCATCTGTAAAAAATTCAGAGCAAAAGAACATTTCTGTGAATTTACAAAATTCCAGAACTGGGCGCAAAAGTTTCTGTTTTTTCACAGAATCAAATCAACTATCATCCAAATCATCCCAAAGGCTTTACTTGGCACAAACACTAATTTAAATCACAAAAACACAACCATAACAGTAGCATAATTGCACGCACACAAAAAACCAGAAAAAGAAACAAGAAAATTAAGATAACTATTGGGTTGCCTCCCAACTAGCGCTATTGTTTTACGCCCCTAGCTAGGCGTAATGCATAGTTTCAAGTATTGTTATTTTTCTTCTTCTTATCTAGCGATGTATTCTTTTCGGGAGGTTTTTCAAAGACAATATGGAACACATCATCCATAGAAATTTTTGCATCACTAAGTTGACCATTCTCGAATCCCTCTTGATTCCCTTTTACAATCCGAGAATATTGTTTGTTAATACTATTGAAGACATGTTGGATTATGTTTAAAGGAGGGAATTCCTTCTTGGTATTCTCATCAAAAGTGTGATCATCGTGAAATAAATATCTCAACAAATAATCATCATTATATAAAATCTCATCTATCACCGTTTTTTCACGATTCATGCCATAAAAATAAAAAAATTCTCTAGCTTCTCAAACTATGTAGTCAAATTCATTCATGAGGATAAGAGTAGCTATATTTTTAGCCTTGGGATTTTTTATAACCGGCAACTCATAAAACAATCTTTGCAAAGTAGGATGGGTATGAATAAATCTTCTCTCAAGCTTAAGAACAAGCGCGGAAATAGCTTCGGCATAATTTTTTGTTCTTTTGAGAATAGGAGCATCATCACAAGCCAAAGTTCCAGTGCAATTAAAGAATTCTTGGATAACAGTTTTTCCTATAATATTCCCATGTCCCACCACACAAGTTTTAGAATCTAAATTTGTAGGAATTTCAATTTTAGGATTTTTACCATCCTCACTTTTTCCCATACCAAAATCAGCCATGATAGCAACTTCAAACAAGCAAAGAAGCAAACACGAAAAAGGGAAACGAAAAATATTTTTTATTTTTGTGAAAACATTTTAGAAGTGGGGGAGCTGAAAACGAGAGGCAAATGGCAAATAATGTAAATGCAAGGAGATGAAAGTTTATGCGTAGGTACTTGATAGATGTTGATGATGTCTCCCCGGCAACGGCGCCAGAAATTCTTCCTGCTACTTGTGAGCTGCGTTGGGATTTCCTCGAAGAGGAGAGGATGATGCAGTATAGTAGAGATAAGTATTTCCCTCAGTTAAGAACCAAGGTTATCAATCATGTAGGAGAACCACGCAACACCTCGTTAGCAGTACCTGCACACAAAATAACAAATACTTGCACCCAACGCGAACAAGGGGTTGTCAATCCCTCGGCGGTTATTTGCAAGATCAAATTTTATAGTGGTAGATAGATAGATAAAACACAAAATAAATAAAAGTAAATAAAATTGCAGCAAGGTATTTTTAGAATTTTAATATATGATAAAAAGTAGACCTGGGGGCCATAGTTTTCACTAGAGGCTTCTCTCTTGAAAATAGCATACGGTGGGTAAACAAATTACTGTTGGGCAATTGATACAAAAGCAAATAATCATGACGATATCCAAGGTAATGATCACGTATATAGGCATCACGTCCGAGACAAGTAGACCGACTCCTGCCTGCATCTACTACTATTACTCCACACATCGACCGCTATCCAGCATGCATCTAGAGTATTAAGTTCATAAAGAATGGAGTAACGCCTTAAGCAAGATGACATGATGTAGACAAAGAATACTCACGCATGAATAAACCCCAACATTTTACCCTTAATGGCAACGATACAAATACGTGTCATATCCCTTTCTGTCACTGGGATTGAGCACCGCAAGATCGAACCCATCACAAAGCATCTCTCCCATTGCAAGAAAAATCAATCTAGTTGGCCAAACCAAATCAATAGATCGGAGAGAAATACAAAGCTATAATAATCATGCATAAAAGAGTTCAGAGAAGACTCAAATAATATTCATGGATAATCTGATCATAAACTCACAATTCATTGGATCCCAACAAACACACCGGAAAAAGTCATTACATCGAATAGATCTCCAAGAACATCGAGGAGAACATTGTATTGAAGATCAAAGAGAGAGAAGAAGCCATCTAGCTAGTAGCTATGGACCAGTAGGTCTGTGGTAAACTACTCACACATCATCAGAAGGGCAGCAAGGTTGATGTAGAGCCCCTCCGTGGTCGATTCCCCCTCTGGCAGAGTACCGGCGGAGGCCTCCAGATGGGATCTCACGAGAACAGAAACTTGCGGCGGCGGAAAAAGTATTTCGGGTGGCTCTCTGATGTCAGGGGAATATTTGAGAATTTATAGAGGCGGAATTAGGTCAAGAGGTGCCACGAGGGGCCCACAAGCCTGGGGGGCGCCCCCCCTGGGGTGCGCCTCCCGAGCTTGTCGCTCCCTCATGACTCTTCAGGTCTTCTCCCGAACCTTCTAGGGTCTCTTCTGGTCCAGAAAAAATTAATCCAAAATTTTTTCTCCGTTTGGACTCTGTTTGATATTGATTTCCTGAAAAGCCAAAAACAAGCAAAAAAAACAGCAACTGGCACTAGGCACTAGGTTAATAGGTTAGTCCCAAAAAATGATATATAATTGCATACAAATGCATATAAAACATCCAAAATTGATACTATAATAGCATGGAACAATCAAAAATTATAGATACGTTGGAGACGTATCACTCACCGCCGGGAGTGAGTAATTCCTTCGTAGGCTTGCTGGACGGCGATGGGTTGGATGAGATTTGTCATGTAATCGAGTCAATTTGTTAGGGCTTGATCCCTAGTATCCACTATGTTCTGAGATTGATGTTGCTATGACTTTGCTATGCTTAATGCTTGTCACTAGGGACCGAGTGCCATGATTTCAGATCTGAACCCTTTATGTTTTCATGAATATATTTGAGTTCTTGATCCTATCTTGCAAGTTGTATGCACCTATTACGTGTTGTGATCCGCATACCCCAAGGTGACAATAATTGTGATTCTTTCCGGTGATTACCGTAGTTTGAGGAGTTCGTGTATTCACTATGTGCTAATACTTTGTTTCGATTCTCTATTAAAAGGAGGCCTTAATATTCCTTAGATTTCCTTATGGACCCCGCTGCCACGGGAGGGTAGGACAAAAGATGTCATGGAAGTTCTTATTATAAGCATGTATGATTATATACGGGATACATGCCTACATTACATTGATGAATTGGAGCTATTGTGTGTCGCTCTAGGTTGTGACTGTTACATAATGAATATCATCCAACATAATTATCCATCACTGGTCCAATTCCTACGCTTTTCATATATTGGTTTTTGCTAAGGTACTTTCGTTGCTGCTGCTGTTACAATCATTACAAAACTGCTACTGTTACTGTTACCGTTACTATTGCTACTGTTACCACTGCTATCAAACTATCAAACTACTATGCTACTAAACACTTTGCTGCAAATATTTAGTTCTTCAGGTGTGGTTGAATTGATAACTCAACTGCTAATACTTACAAATATTATTTGACTCCCCTTGTGTCGAATCAATAAATTTGGGTAAAATACTACCCTCGAAGACTGTCGCGATCCCCTACACTTGTGGGTTATCAGGGGTGTGTTGCAGGTTCAGAGTAACACATATGTATATAGTCGTAATTCGCTAGCCGGGTTTCCCTGTTTTGAGAAGGTTATAGAAGGTATTTCTTGGGGTTTTTTCTTTCCTTTTTATGTTTTCTCTACTGGTCTTATTTTTTTGCCTTTTCTTGCTTGTCATTTATTTATTTATTTATTTATTATTTTCACATTTTAATTATCGAACACTTAATAAAAATATTGAAGAGTTTTGAAATTCATTAATATTTTTAAAGTTCATGAATATATTTAGAGTTCATGAATCTATGAACACTTGCAGACCTTTTCAAATTTGCGAACATTGTTTGAGGTCCATGAATATTTTTAAATTCGGGAACAAGTTTACCAAAGTTATGAGTTATATTAATTCACAACATTTTTAATAAATCCGTGGATATCTTTTGATTTAAGGAACATTTTTAAATAAATAAATGATAGCCGATTCTTTCTGAGCAAGCGAAAAATAAAACAAATGAGCGAGCGGTGCAGAGAGCCGTGCTGAGCAAGCGAGAGCTTCATGGACCCGCCCATGTCAGCGTTATAACAACAATTGCATCGTTTCAACGTGGAATATGAGTTTCCCTCACTCTAATCTCTTCTAATTAGATTAGCCCAGCTAAAAAAAAGTACCCTGTAAAATCCGTAATTATAAGCCCGTGCGTGTAGCATCACTTGAAGGGCACGCAGTCCTGTCCGTGAAAGTCCGTTGTTGTTTGCCCGTGTATCTAGTATTATCGCACAATGAACACTGATGTTGGCCTCTATACACCGAAGAGGACAATGCTACACCTACGTAAACTAATGTAAGTACTTTACGTAATGTGCAACGTGGGCATTTTGGATTGGATATAAGAGGATTGAGGGGCCCACCCCCCTAAAATCAGGGAGGGGGCAGACAATTATTGTTAAGAAGCTTACGTTAGTTTTCGTAGTTTCATTCGTAGATGGAGCATTATCGCACTGAAGACCTCTCCACAAAAAGGAAAGTACTGTTTTTTTTTTAACACAGTACAGACGCAAGCGCTCATATACATGCGCATACACTCACCCCTATGAACGCACACACGCACACCCTACCCCTATGAGCACCTCCGAATGACTGAGCCGGCATATCATCTTGAAATTTACGAAGTCACCATAGGCGCCTCATCGTCGACGGGAACGTCTCCTCCCACTGAATGCACGTCGCCGGAAATCCTGAAATAAATTCAGGAATAAATGCGAGCACCAGGATTTGAACCCTGGTGGGCTGAGATACCACAGTCCCTCTAACCATCCAACCACAGGTTGGTTCGCAGGAAAGTACTGTTAAGTCGAGTTAAGTAATTAACAAATCCGGACTTCCAGACAAGGCAGCCGCCGTGTCCGGCGCGCCGCCGTGCACGAACTGCCGCACCACTCGGATCAGCTCGTCCGCCGTGGCGCCCCACGGCTCGTAGACGAAGAACGCGTGCTCCTGCCCATCGAACTCCACTAGCTCCACGGGTTTTCCCATGGCCTTCAGCCTCGCGACGTAGTCCGCGGTCCGGTCACGCAGCAGGTCATGCTCGGCGATCAGGACGAGCACCGGTGGGAACGCGACGTCATCGAGCGGCGCGCTCTCGGGGCCAAATGGGTTCGCCGCCGGGTGGTCCCTCGTCGCCCCCAACGGCAGCGCTAGCCGCCACATCTGGTCGAACAGCGCAAGGCTCATGAGCACGTCGGCAGGCGAACACGCCTCCGACGCCATCCTCTCCTCCCCGCCGAAGTACGGACCGGGCAGGACACACCCGGCGATACGCACCGGGTTTATATCGAGGCTGCCAGAGCCGTACCGGACGGCGATGTGGTAAGAGATGTTGCCACCGGACGAGTCGCCCCAGACGAGCACTCGTTCGAAGTCAGCCGACTCGGCGAGCCACGCGTCGGCAGCGGAGCCGGACACGGCGTGGCGGTGTAACCACGAGAGGACGGTCTCCGCGTCGTGGTGGGCCGCAGGGAGGCGGTGCTCCGGGGCGAGGCGGTAGTCCGCGGAGAGCACGATGGCCGGGAGGTCGTGGGCGATACGAAGGGCCACGGCATGGAAGCTGGGGTGCTCGAAACTGGCGATGCAGAAGCCGCCGCCGTGGAAGTAGACGAGCACCGGAAGCTTCTTCTCGCCTCCGCCGGCAAGGCCGATGGATGTCGTAGGCCTGTACATGCGGAGCCGGAGGCGGTGGGCCTCGTCGTAGACAACGTCCTTCCACTGGACGGGCAGGTAGCGGCGGACGTCGTCATGCACCGGGGGATCAGAAAGGAAGCTTTGCGTGGGACGCGTCACCGTGCCGTCGCTGAGGAGCTGCACGACGCCGAGGCACTCCTCGACCACGTGAGGCGGCAGCGCCGAGGCTGAGACGGACGACGAAGATAACGACGACATGGTCTAATTGAAGCTAGCGCGCGTTGGTGGCCAAGCGAGTAAGCGTTGTATGGTCTATGGTGTACAACTACAAATGTTGCACGTAAATAGTGCACCGTGAAGATAAGAAGTGCTGACTATCCATGGAAAAACAACAATGTAAGCTTCATATGTGGGGCCTGCATATACATCGACAGATTAAGGGCTCAATCAGTGGATTTTCAAAACAAAGAAATAGTAGGAAAACTAAGGGATTGAGATGGCCTCTCCACTTCATTCCTTAGGAATTTTTCATGAGATCCCACCTAATGCTAAGAGTCTATAGGGCATGTGCAGCGGTTGATAAGACTACTTTATCTTAATTCTACCACGTAATCTAGAGATTGCAAAAAATGTGATGTACAATAGGTTGTGTTTTTTAGAAGAACAATGGGTTGTCTCTTAATCTTATCTCTAGTTAGATACGAAGCTCCTAAGATTTGAAGCCTCCTGATGCATCAGTGTTTGTGGGGACGCTATGGGCCCCGTCTGTGACGGTGTGTGTCGGTGGGCCGACCAGTTTTTCTGGTTTTGAGAAGATATTGGCTGGTATTTATTTTTTTCAACGGTTTTTTCTAGTTTCTTTTTTTTCTTTTTCTGTATTATATTTATTTTTTCACATGCTAATTCATGAATAGTTATTAAAAGTTGTGGACATTTAAAAAGGTTACGAAAATTTCTCCGCATTCATGAACATTTTTTTAAGTCTTCGCACATTTAAATTCACAAACCTTTTTCAAATTCGTAAATATTGTTTGAAATCCATGAATATCTTTAAATTTCACAAATATATTTTAAAATCCATGTTTTTTAATTCACAATAATTTTCAGAATCCATTTTTTCTTTTAAAAAACATGAACTTCCTTTGATTTAATGAACTTCTTCAAATAAAAAGAAATAGTCATTATTTTCTAACCTAGCAGTGGAGCGAGCAGACAAAAAGTTTAAGCGAGCAAGCGGAGCAGGGAGCTGGACTGAGAGAGCGAGAGCTTCATGGGTCGGCCCATGTGAGCGTTATAGCAGCAATCCCACGGTTGTAAAGTGAAATAAGAGCTCTCAAGGGGCTCACACAACCATCACCGGCTGACACCAAGGCTGGAACGTGTAAGGACTCCTCAACCACACACCTAACAACTCTACTTTCCTCTAAGAACAAATATCATTTTTGACAGCAGCCCAACTCGATATACAAATGAAAAAAAGACCATCAAAACATAATTAAAACCCAAGCCAGCGTGTGAAGACTTTAATTTTCTTGTACAGTGGCTCATGCAGAACAAAACAACCGACCACAATAACCTGTTAGAGAAAAAGTTAATCCCACAAGTGAAGAATGGCGCGGTGAAGCGCACGTTAGCCTCTAGTTAACCATATAGGATGTAGCATGTCATATTTCATAGCACAACAATTTTACCATCAAAGATATAGGACTCGACTTGCTCCCATCCTACACAAACGCACCATCCATATTAACACTACTACACTAGCACCAACAAGATACGAATGATGTCACTCTAACTTCACTTCTTTGTGTACTACTTATAATTTAATCTTCCAACCATAACCAAAATCGTAGTCCCTCCGTTTCAAATTGAAGTTCTATGATTTTTCTAAGTCAAACTTTTCAAAATTTGACCAAGTATATACAAAAAACCGCAAAGATCTACGATATCAACTATAAATAATATGAATAGACATTTCATAGTTAATCTAATGGAGTAAATTTAATTTTGTATATGTTGATATAATTTTATATAGACTTGGTCAAACTTGATGAAGTTTGACTTAGTAGAATCCTAGAACTTCAATTATTTTGAAATAGAGGGAGTAGTAAGCCAACAATGAATCAACATGTACCACGAAAATATCACTTAGGCAAGAATTCATAGAAATTACCTTTATAGTTTAGTTCTGACATAAGGACTAGGACGCCTCCAAGCAATCTGAGGAAGACGCTCCAGCAACAATATGTAGTAAAAAAGTAGGAATATTTGATGACAGACCTAAAACTCAAGTACACCAAAATTCAAATAACCTTTTCTTTAGTGAGAAACTTTGAGTAACCTTTCAAGACTAAAATACTAAAAAAAAGTGAAACCTCATATATCAGCTATGTCTAGGATTATCAAACCTACAGAACATAGCGAGAACAACAACAAATTGATTGATAACATTAACCCATAGATCAACATCATCTTGCTTCAAAGCCTTCTGTCAACAATGACTAAACTCTTGATGACCTAGAAAATGATTAATGGTCAATGTTGTACACTAATTCATGATATAGACCTAAGCAATTTCTTGTGTAGTGGTAGTTCAGATAAGCACTTCTGACATCAGTTCCTCAGACCAGCCACGAACGCGGAGATGGCCCCAACGCACACATCCACCATACTGGTCGCAAAGTAGAAATTAGGAAAATCAAGATACCAAGAATCAGATTTCACCCAATTCATCACAGGGAGATCAAATCACGAGCCGAGAATCGAACAAAACAAACAAATAATGAAGGCGAGAAACGAAGGGGCGGCTGCTACCTCCAATAGATTTCGTGCTCGTCGGTCATCACCGCAGGCGTGAAACCCAGCGACAAAAGAGAGTCGAGCGTTACCCGGCTACAGCGTGCGCGAAGACATGGGAGGGAGCTATTCAGGCAGAAGGATTGGCCCTGCAATAGCTGCCTGGAGGAAGAGCGACATGGAGTTGTAGCAAGGCGGCAGCTCCCCCACGACGATGACTCTGAGCGGAAGGCTCATGGGCCTGATGTCGAGACTCGGGCGACGTTATACGGCTCGAGGTGCCGGGCAGGAGGTAACCCAGGACGACACGGGACAATGGGACACCGGCGGCCTGCGCGAGTGTGAGCTCCTCCTCTGTCGTGGCCTCCGTGCGCGCCTCCCATATGTCCTCTCTCTGCGCCACCAAGTTAGTTGCGGGGAGGGGAAAGGGGGTCGTCGAGAGGGGAGATATGTCCCGGCAGCAGCACGGGAAAGGGGGTGACGGTTCCCGCGGAGAGCGAGGGAGAAGTGGGGGAAGAGCGAACATGTGATGTGCTATTGTTTTTGTCGTTACACATTATTTTCCCATTATTTCTTGTGCGAGATGTGTGTGAGATATAAAGCGAAGAAAGTGGTGGAGGTTGCTTCGGAAAGGAACATGTGGATGTAGCACCCAGAAAGAAGGCAAAATGGACAAAACTGACCTCGAGGCGCAACTATTTCACAAACTAAACCGTAGGCGAAACAAATTCACCCAGCTAACCCTTTTGTGTAGCGCCCGACAAGTCGGCGCTGCACTACACTGAGTAGCGCCTAACTGACAGGCGCTACACTCCTGGCCAGCGTGGCACCTCGGGGCCAGACCGGGCCCCACTCTTGGTTGTGCAGCGCCTAGGTGAAAGGAGCTGCACGACCTTGTGTAGCGCCTAGGTGAAAGGAGATGCACTATCTTATATTAAAATCGTTGTAACTTTTAATCCGTGCATCCGATGAAAACGTGTCTTATATGAATGTTGTGCATTTTTCTGTGTTCTACGCAATGGTGGCATTTTCATCTATGTTAGGATCAATTTGCTTGATGAAAACTCTGTTGCAAAAGTGCATCATAATATAACTCACAGAATCTGTTAAAACTTACAAACTTGGCATGATAATAGCCATTGACCTATAGCTCTTATGCATTTGCATCCTACATGATTTTTGCACTACATAATGTGTAATTTCACGCCATGCCTATGCTTGCCATGTTAATCATCTTTCACATGTTCATTTCTTGCATCTAAGTGACTAACATGATATGAGTGAACTTCTGTTACAGAAAGTTGCATTTTGTAAGATCCATAGTAATTAATCCTGACATCATATGAATATGATCTAATTATGAAAGTTGGAAAATTTTATGCCTACTTTAAGTCCATGTCATTTTCATACCCACTATATATATGCATCACTATGTTTTGAGATACTAAAGTACGTAAGGCAATGTTCTGCCAGATTGACACGTTAATTTCACCAAGTCCCTGGATGTCAACAAAACTTTGCATTTTGTAAAATGCATAGTAAATCAACCATGCTTCATATGAAATAACTTTATATATAAATTTTGAGCATCTCCATGTCTACTTTCAGTATATCCAGCGTGTTTCCATGTTAAAAACATTTAACATGATGTTATGTTGCACTAAAGTAGGCATGATAATGTTGTTGGCAGATATGCATATCTGCCAACAACATTATCATGCCTACTTTAGTGCAACATAACATCATGTTAAATGTGATTAACATGGCAAGCATAGGCATGGCGTGAAAGTAAACATTATGTAGTGCAAAACTCATGTAGGATGCAAATGCATAAGTACTATAGGTCAATGGCTATCATCATGCAAAGTCTGTAAGTTTAACAGATTATGTTAGTTATATTATGATGCACTTTTGCAGCAGAGTTTTCATCAAGCAAATTAATACTAACATAGATGAAAATGCTACCATTGCGTAGAACACATAAAAATGCATAACATTCATATAAGGCACGTTTTCATCGAATGCACGGATTAAAAGTTACAACAGTTTTAATATAGGGATTTCTATTTCTGTGCCCTCGGTTGCTTTGTTCTCCTCAGATTTACCCAACCCAACTAACGTCCCTCACATTTTCCCTCCACCACTCGCCCCACACTCAAAAACGCCCAAAACGGAGCATTTCCGTTGGGTCAATGCAGTTGACCGTTACCTGACGTATACAATGACGCGTGGGTCACCCAGGACCCACCTATCAGTATCAAATGTATAAGTAAAAAATAGTGAAATATACAGAAGCCTGGGACACCGCAGGACCCACATGTCAGTGGCTGATTTATTTGCAAAAAAGGGTGGAATATATTGCCACCCGTGGGGGTCGAACTCGGGACCAAGGCTAGATTATGCAACGTGCGAGCCATTTCAGCTATGTGCGTCTGTTTGCTTATGGTCATAGCTGAGTCTTTTTGACCTGATATTTTCTGCCTTACAAAAGGGCCCACGAGCCAGTGACGCTGGAGAGATAGGACGCGGCGGTGTTTATGTTACAGAAGGGCCCACGAATCAGTGACATTAGAAAGATAGAACGTGGCAGAGTACAACACAGCAGATTCAGAGATTCAGAGATTCGGATAAACTTAATAACCACGTTCTTAGATTTGTTCAACGCTAACTGACATAGTGACATTACACTAATACGCTATTTTAATAAGGGTGGCATTAGATGGCCGGCCGGCGGCAACAACGACAACAAATGGAAGGCTACTTGTCTTCATCATCCGAAAGGACGATAGTGCAGTCGTCGTCGTTGTTGTTGTCTGCTACTTGTAGCTTGCGTTGGTATTTCCCCGAAGAGGAAGGGATGATGCAGCACAATAGAGATAAGTATTTCCCTCAGTTATGAAACCAAGGTTATCAAACCAGTAGGAGAATCATGCAACACCTCGTTAGCAGCACCTGCACACAAACAACAAATCCTTGCACCCAACGCAAACAAGGGGTTGTCAATCCCTCGGCGGTTAATTGCAAGATTAAATTGTATGTGATAGATAGATAGATTGAAACAAAAATACAAAATAAAATAAAGAAAAGAAAATGGCAGCAATATTTTTAGGATTTTAGTAATATGATTTAGATAGACCCGGGGGGCATAGGTTTCACTAGAGGCTTCTCTCAAGAAAATAGCATACGGTGGGTAGACAAATTACTGTTGGGCAATTGATAGAAAAGCAAATAATCATGACGATATCCAAGGCAATGATCATGTATATAGGCATCACGTCCAAAATAAGTAGACTGGCTCCTGCCTCCATCTACTACTATTACTCCACACATCGACCGCTATCCAGCATGCATCTAGTGTATTAAGTCCATAAGAACGGAGTAATGCCTTAAGAACGATGACATGATGTAGACAAGATAAACTCACATAAGAATAAACCCCATCTTTTTACCCTTAGTAGCAACGATACATACGTGTCATGTCCCTTTCTGTCACTGGGATTGAGCACCGCAAGATCGAACCCACTACAAAGGACCTCTTCCCATGGCAAGATAAATCAATGTAGTTGGCCAAAGCAAATCAATAGATCAGAGAGAAAATATGAGGCTATAATAATCATGCATAAAAGAGTGCAGCAAAGACTCAAATAATTTCATGGATAATCTGATCATAAACTCACAATTCATCGGATCCCAACAAACACACCGCAAAAAGTGAAAACATCGGATAGAACTCCAAGAACATCGAGGAGAACATTGTATTGAAGATCAAAAAGAGAGAAGAAGCCATCTAGCTACTGCCTATGGACCCGAAGGTCTGTGGTAAACTACTCACGCATCATCGGAAGGGCAGCAAGATTGGTGAAGAGCCCCTCCGTGATCGATTCCCCCTCCGACGGAGTACCGGAGAAGGCCTCCAGATGGGATCTCTCTGGAACAGAAACTTGCGGCGACGGAAAAAGTATTTCGTGGACTCTCCTGAGGGTTTCTGATTTTTTCTGAATTTATAGTGGAAGAATTAGGTTAAACGGAGCTGGGTCGGCCCCACGAGGTACCAGGGCGCGCCACCCCCCTGGGGCGCGCCCTGGTGCCTCATGGCCCACTCCTTCATTTTCTGGCCCTCTCCCGAAGCTTCTAGTGTTTATCTTGTCCAATAAAAAATCTCCAAAAAGTTTCGTGGCATTTGGACTTCGTTTGGTATTGATATTCTGTAAAACAAAAACAGGGCAGAAAACAGCAACTGGCACTGGGCACTAGGTTAATAGGTTAGTCTCCAAAAATGATATATAATTGCTATAAATGATTATAAAAACATCCAAGATTGATAATATAACAGCATGGAACAATCAAAAAGTATAGATACGTTGGAGACGTATCAGCATCCCCAAGCTTAATTCCTGCTCGTCCTCGAGTATGTAAATGATAAAAACAGAATTTTTGATGTGGAATGCTGCCTATCATATTCATCACATATTCTTTTCTTTTGTAGCAAGGACATTGGACTTGAATGATTCAAAGCAATAGTCTATAATTTGACATGAACATATAAATACTAAAGCATGCTAACAAGCAACCATGTCTTTCAAAATATCAACGCTAAAGAAAGTTATCCCTAGCCCATTATGCTCAATCATTGATCCATTCATGAAACACACTCAAATATTAGCTACGTCCAATGCACAAGTATGACAATAGTGCCCTCTAGTTGGTGCTTTTGTAAGAGAAGATGGAGACTCAAAAAAAATAAAAATTTGCATAAAAGTAAATAGATAGGCCCTTCGTAGAGGGAAGCAGAGATTTGTCAAATGTGCCAGAGCTCAGAGCTGAAATTAAAGAGATAAAATATTTTGAGAGGCATGCTTTTCCTGTCAACGAAAACGATCGAGAATTCCCAATATTTTCCATGCTAGACACATCATAGGTGGTTCCCAAACAGAAAGTAAAGTTTATTTCCTTTCCACCATTCTTTCACAATCCATGGCTAGCCGTATCCACGGGTGCCCTCCATACCAACACTTTCCAAGGAATTTTGTTGTTATTAATTTGATTTCATGTGTGACTGGGCATCCCTATTATCAACCATTCTCTCGTGCAATGACAAGTGAATAAACACTCATCGTGAGAATAACACACCTAGCATGGAAAATAATGGCCACCCCCTGCCGCTTCATGAGCGGTACGGGCACACAAAACGGAAAATTATTTTGAAAATTAGAGTTGGCACATGCAAATTTACTTGGAACGGCATTGAAATATCGCATATAGGTAGATATAGTGGACTCATTTGGCACAACTTGGGTTTAAGGAGTTTGGATGCACAAGCAGTATTTCCGCTTAGTACAAATGAAGGCTAGCAAATAGATTGAGAAGCAACCAACCAAAAAACGAAAACGGTCATAAACATGCATTGAACACGACTAACACCTAATAATGCACCATAAGTAGGATATAATTTCATTGCATAACTATTGACTTAACGTGCATGCATAGGGAATCACAAACCTTAACACTAATATTCTTACTAAATCACAATTACTCACTAACATGACTCACATATTATCATTTCCATATCGCAAAACTATTGCAAGGAATCACACTTATCATATCCAATGATCTATATGAAAGTTTTTATTTATATCCCTCTTGAATATTCATCACTTTGGGACCAACTTCATATCTTGTGCAAATTACCGTTACTATTATCAACTCTCAAAAAGATTTAAGTGAAGCATGAGAGTGCAAATATTTCTTCAAAATTTCAATTTTATCAATTCTCAAAATAATATAAGTGAAGCATGATAATTCATTTCTTCAAAATTTTAATCTTGTCAATTCTCAAAATAATATAAGTGAAACATGAGAATTCATTTCTTCAAAATTTTAGTCAACTCTCAAAATAATGGAAGTGAAGCATTTGAGTTTATTTCATCAAAATATAGCCACCACCATGCTCAAAAATATTTAAGTGAAGCACTGGAGCAACTGCCTAGCTCAAAAAATTTAAGTGAAGCACATAGAGTATTCTAACAAATGATGATAAACGTGTGGCTCTCTCAAGATAGGTGTGTTCAGCAAAGATGATTGTGACAAACTAAAAAGCAAACAAAGCAAAGACTCATATAATACAAGACGCTCCAAGCAAAACTCATATCATGTGACGAATAAAAATATAGCTCCAAGTAAAATTACCGATGGTTGGTAGAAGAAAGAGGGGATGCCTTCCGGGGCATCCCCAAGCTTTGACGCTTGAGTATTCCTTGAATATTACCTTGGGGTGCCTCGCGCATCCCCAAGCTTAGGCTTTTACTACTCCTTATTCCTTCATCCATCGTGATCTCACCCAAAACTTGAAAACTTCAATCACACAAAACTCAACAAAACCTTCATGAGATCCGTTAGTATAACAAAATAAATCACTACTATAAGTACTGTTGCAAACCCATTCATATTTTATTTTTTGCATTATACCTACTGTACTCTAACTTCACCATGGCTTATACCCCCCGATACAATCCGTAGATTCATCAAAACAAGCAAGTAGTGCATCAAAAACAGAATCTGTCAAAAACCAAACAGTCTGTAGCAATCTATTTAAAATCCATACTTATGTAACTCCAAAAATTCTGAAACATTAGGACAACGTGGTAAATTCATATACCAATACTGTGTAAAAATTTCAGATTTTTCTGACACTCTAGTACAGAAACAAAATTCGGGCACTGGACGCAAAACTTTCTGTTTTCCAAACAGCATCAATTATACTATCTTCCAAATCATCCCAAAGTCTTTACTTGGCACAAACACTAATTAAAAACACAAAAACACAATCATACCAGTAGCATAATTGTGAAAACACACAATAACAGAAACAAACAATAAAAATTTATTTTATTCATTGGGTTGTCCCCCAACAAGCTCTTTCTTTATAGCCATTAAGATAGGCTTTGAGATTTCAATGATGCTCACATGAAAGATAAGAATTGAAGCACAAAGAGAGCATCATAATACATGTGACAAATACATTTAAGTTTAACATACTTCCTATGCATAGGCATTTTAAATGCAAACAAATTATCAAGACGAGAAATATCTAGCATATGCAAAGGAGAGGAATAAAACATTGACAATCTCAACATAACGAGAGGTAATTTAGTAACATGAAAATTTCTACAACCATATTTTCCTCTCTTATAATAATTACATGTAGGATCATCCTCAAATTCAACAATATAGCTATCATATAAAATTTTCTCTCCATGATCCACATGCATACAATTCTTAGTCTTCCAAAATAGTGGGATTATTTTTACCTAGAGTTGACACTCTTCCAAACCCACTTTCAATATTATTGCAAACATTATTATCAATAGCATATTCATCATGAGGCTTAAATAAATTTTCGAGATCATAAGAAGCATTATCACCCCAATCATGATCATTGCAATAAGTAGTGGATATAACAAAATTATCATCCCCAAGCTCGTAGTTTTGCATATTATTAGCACAATTGACATTAATAGAATTTATACTAACATTATTGCAATCATGATTTTCATTGAAGGAGCTATCATGAATCACTTTATAAATTTCTTCTTTCAACACTTCATCACAATTTTCAAATTCACGATTTTCGAGCAAAACTTCACAGAGATAATCAATTGCACTCAACTCACTAGCAATTGGTTCATCATAACTGGATCTTTTGAAAAGATTAGAAAGTGGATGAGGATCCATATCAATAGATTTATAGCAAGGGAAGATGCAAGCAAATAGAAGGCACATGGCACACAAGCAAAGATAGCAAACGAGCAAAAAGGTAAACGGAAAATATTTTTGTATTTTTGTAAAAACTTTTTAGAAGTGGGGGAGATGAAAACGAGAGGCAAATGGCAAATAAAATAAATGCAAGGAGATGAGAGTTTATGCAAAGGTACTTGGTAGATGTTGATGATGTCTCCCCAGCAACGGCGCCAGAAATTCTTCCTGCTACTTGTAGCTTGCGTTGATATTTCCCTGAAGAGGAAGGGATCATGCAGCGCAGTAGAGATAAGTATTTCCCTCAGTTATGAAACCAAGGTTATCGAACCAGTAGGAGAATCACGCAACACCTCGTTAGCAGCACCTGCACACAAACAACAAATCCTTGCACCCAACGCAAACGAGGGGTTGTCAATCCCTCGGCGGTTAATTGCAAGATTAAATTGTATGTGATAGATAGATAGATTGAAACAAAAATACAAAATAAAATAAATAAAAGAAAATGGCAGCAATATTTTTAGGGTTTTACTAATATGATTTAGATAGACCCGGGGGCCATAGGTTTTACTAGAGGCTTCTCTCAAGAAAATAGCATACGGTGGGTAGACAAATTACTGTTGGGCAATTGATAGAAAAGCAAATAATCATGACGATATCCAAGGCAATGATCATGTATATAGGCATCATGTCCAAAATAAGTAGATCGACTCCTGCCAGCATCTACTACTATTACTCCACACATCGACCGCTATCCAGCATGCATCTAGTGTATTAAGTCCATAAGAACGGAGTAATGCCTTAAGAACGATGACATGATGTAGACAAGATAAACTCACGTATGAATAAACCCCATATTTTTACCCTTAGTAGCAATGATACATACGTGTCATGTCCCTTTCTGTCACTGGGATTGAGCACCGCAAGATCGAACCCACTACAAAGCACCTCTTCCCATGGCAAGATAAATCAATCTAGTTGGCCAAAAGCAAATCAATAGATCGGAGAAGAAATGCGAGGCTATAATAATCATGCATAAAAGAGTGCAGCAAAGACTCAAATAATTTCATGGATAATCTGATCATAAACTCACAATTCATCGGATCCCAACAAACACACCGCAAAAAGTGATTACATCGGATAGAACTCCAAGAACATCGAGGAGAACATTGTATTGAAGATCGAAAAGAGAGAAGAAGCCATCTAGCTACTGCCTATGGACCCAAAGGTCTGTGGTAAACTACTCACGCATCATCGAAAGGGCAGCAAGGTTGGTGAAGAGCCCCTCCGTGATCGATTCCCCCTCCGGTGGAGTACCGGAGGAGGCCTCCAGATGGGATCTCTCTGGAACAGAAACTTGCAGCGGTGGAAAAAGTATTTCGTGGACTCTCCTGAGGGTTTCTGATTTTTTCTGAATTTATAGTGGAAGAATTAGGTCAAACGGAGCTGGGTGGGCCCCATGAGGTACCAGGGCGCGCCACCCCCCCGGGGCGTGCCCTATTGCCTCATGGCCCACTCCTTCATCTTCTGGCCGTCTCCCGAAGCTACTAGTGTTTATCTTGTCCAATAAAAAATCTCCAAAAAGTTTCGTGGCATTTGGACTTCATTTGGTATTGATTTTCTGTAAAACAAAAACAGGGCAGAAAACAGCAACTAGCACTGGGCACTAGGTTAGTCTCCAAAAATGATATATAATTGTTGTAAATGATTATGAAAACATCCAAGATTGATAATATAACAGGATGGAACAATCAAAAATTATAAATACATTGGAGACGTATCATGGTCTTCGTCGTTGGAGGAGGATAGGATGACGACATTCGGTCCCTCGCCTTCCGCCTCGACGGCGGCCGTTGCACGCAGAGTCGCCGCCCTCCTCTGCTCTCGAGTTGCGGCCTCTTCTTTAGCCGCACGGCGCCTGACAGCCTCTGCCTGCGCCGTGGACAGAGATGCGGCTAGCACTGCCTGGTCGAGCTGCTGTTGCGCCGTGCGCAGGGCCTCCGCGGCCTGGGCAGTGACCACGACAGCTTCGTACGTAGGAGCCGGTGCGTCTTCCTCAGCCGCATCTTCCACGCCGTGGATGTCAAGGTGCTCCTGCATAACCTCGAAGGCCACCTCCTCCTCGGCGTCCTCCTCCTCGGGCTCCCTGCGGTTACGGGACAGCTCGGACGGCGTGGGCTCGAGCTCGGAGTAGTAGGAGTTGGAGGCCGAGCCGAGTGCCGCCGTGGTTGGAGCCCACGCCGTGGTTGGAGCCCGTGCCGGAGTTGGAGCCACCGCCGGTGCCAATCACCGGCGCCCTGAGGCAAAGACCACCCGTGGAGATACTTGCGGTCTTTCGCTGCCTCACCATGGTGGTTGTACTAGATTAGGATTGTGCGGCGGGTGGGAGCAATGGAGTGAAGCGTCGGTGAAATGATGCTGGACGCCGGACGCCGGTAATTAATCAAGGGAGTGCGGGGAGTGGAGCATCGGTGGCGGGAGATTGTTTTCGCGGCATCTAGAATTGGCGGGACTGCCTGGTGCTACTTGTAGCTTGCGTTGGTATTTTCCCCGAAGAGGAAGGGATGATGCAGCACAGTAGAGGTAACTATTTCCCTCAATTATGAAACCAAGGTTATCAATCCAGTAGGAGAATCATGCAACACCTCGTTAGCAGTACCTGCACACAAACAACAAATCCTTGCACCCAACGCAAACGAGGGGTTGTCAATCCCTCGGTGGTCAATTGCAAGATTAAATTGTATGGTGACAGATAGATAGATTAAACTAAAATATAAAATAAAATAAATAAGATAAAAGTGCAGCAAGGTATTTTTAGGATTTTTAACATATGGTAGGAATAGACCCGGGGGCCATAGTTTTCAGTAGAGGCTTCTCTCATAAAAATAGCATACAGTGGGTAAACAAATTACTGTTGGGCAATTGATAGAAAAGCAAATAATCATGACGATATCCAAGGCAATGATCATGTATATAGGCATCACGTCCGAGACAAGTAGACCAACTCCTGCCTGCATCTACTACAATTACTCCACACATCGACCGCTATCCAGCATGCATCTAGTGTATTATGTCCATAAAGAACGGAGTAACGCCTTAAGCAAGATGACATGATGTAGACGAAGAAAACTCACGTATGAATAAACCCCATCTTTTTACCCTTAATAGCAATGATACATACATGTCATGTCCCTTTCTGTCACTGGGATTGAGCACCGCAAGATCGAACCCATTACAAAGCACCTCTTCCCATGGCAAGATAAATCAATCTAGTTGGCCAAACCAAATCAATTGATCGGAGAAGAAATACGAGGCTATAATAATCATGCATAAAAGAGATCAGAGAAGACTCAAATAATATTCATGGATAATCTGATCATAAACTGACAATTCATCGGATCCCAAGAAACACACCACAAAATGTGATTACATCGGATAGAACTCCAAGAATACCAAGGAGAACATTGTATTGAAGATCAAAAAGAGAGAAGAAGCCATCTAGCTACTAACTATGGACCCGAAGGTTTGTGGTAAACTACTCACGCATCATCGGAAGGGCGGCAAGGTTGATGTAGAGCCCCTCCGTGATCAATTCCCCCTCCGACGGAGTGCCGGAAAAGGCCTCCAGATGGAATCTCTCAAGAACAGAAGCTTGCGGCGGCGGAAAAAGAATTTCGTGGACTCCCCTAATGGTTTCCTGATTTTTGGGAATTTATAGTGGTGGAATTAGGTCAAACGGAGCTCTGTGGGCCCCACGAGGTACCAGGGCGCGCCTGCCCCCCGCAGGCGCTCCGTGGTGCCTCGTGGGTCACTGCTTCAACTTCTGGCCCTCTCCCGAAGCTTCCAGTACTTGTTATGTCCAGAAAAAAATCTCCAAAAAGTTTCGTGGCATTTGGACTTCATTTGATATTGATATTCTGTAAAACAAAAAACAGGCAGAAAACAACAACTGGCACTGGGCACTAAGTTGATAGGTTAGTCCCAAAAAATGATATATAATTATTGTAAATGTATATAAAAACATCCAAGATTGATAATATAACAGCATGGAACAATCAAAAATTATAGATACGTTGGAGACGTATCAGCATCCCCAAGCTTAATTCTTACTCGTCCTCGAGTAGGTAAATGATAAAATCAGAATTTTTGGTGTGGAATGCTGCCTATCATATTCATCATATTCTTTTCTTTTATAGCATGGACATATGGACTTGAATGATTCAAAGCAATAGTCTATAGTTTGACATGAAGACATAAATACTCAAGCATACTAACAAGCAACCATGCCTTTCAAAATATCAATGCTAAAGAAAGTTATCCCTAGCCCATTATGCTCAATCATTGATCCATTCATGAAACACACTCCATATTAGCTACATCAAATGCACAAGTATGACAATAGTGCTCTCTAGTTGGTGCTTTATAAGAGAAGATGGAGACTCAAATAAAAATAAAAATTGCATAAAATTAAATAGATAGGCCCTTCGTGGAGGGAAGCAGAGATTTGCTAATGTGCCAGAGCTCAAAGCTTAAATTAGAGAGATAAAAAAATTTGGGAGGCATGCTTTTCCTATCAACGAAAACGAACGAGAATTCCCAATATCTTCCATGCTAGATACATTATAGGCGGTTCCCAAACAGAAAGTAAAGTTTATTTCCTTTCCACCATTCTTTCACAATCCATGGCTAGCCGTATCCACGGGTGCCCTCCATACCAACACTTTCCAAGGAATTTTGTTGTTATTAATTTTGATTTCATTATGGGACTGGGCATCCCTATTACCAGCCACACTCTCGTGCAATGACAAGTGAATAAACACTCATCGTGAGAATAACCCACCTAGCATGGAAAATATTGGCCACCCCCTTCCGCCTCATGAGCGGTACGGGCACACAAAACGGAAAAAATATTTTGAAAATTAGAGTTGGCACACGCAAATTTACTTAGAACGGCATGGAAATACCACATATAGGTAGGTATGGTGGACTCATCTGGCACAACTTGGGTTTAAAGAGTTTGGATGCACAAGCAGTATTTCCGCTTAGTACAAATGAAGGCTAGCAAATAGATTGAGAAGCGACCAACCAAAAAGCGAAAATGGTCATAAACATGCATTGAACATAACTAACACCGAATAATGCACCATAAGTAGGATATAATTTCGTTGCATAACTATTAACTTTACGTGCATGCATAGGGAATCACAAACCTTAACACTAATATTCTTACTAAATCACAATTACTCACTAACATGACTCACATATCATCATCTCCATTTCGCAAAACTATTGCAAGGAATCAAGCTTATCATATCCAATGATCTATATGAAAGTTTCTATTTATATCCCTCTTGGATATTCATCACTTTGGGACCAAATTCATATCTTGTGCAAATTACCATTACTATTATCAACTCTCAAAAAGATTTAAGTGAAGCATGAGAGTGCAAATATTTCTTCAAAATTTCAATCTTATCAACTATCAAAATAATATATGTGAAGCATGAGAGTTTATTTATTCAAAATTTTAATCTTGTCAACTCTCAAAATAATATAAGTGAAGCATGAGAGTTCATTTCTTCAAAATTTTAACCGCCACCGTGCTCAAAAAGATTTAAGTGAAGCACTAGAGCAACTGCCTAGCTCAAAAAATTTAAGTGAAGCACATAGAGTATTCTAACAAATCATGATAACGTGTGGCTCTCTCAAAATAGGTGTGTTCAGTAAGGATGATTGTGACAAACTAAAAAGCAAACAAAGCAAAGACTCATATAATACAAGACGCTCCAAGTAAAACACATATCATGTGACGAATAAAAATATAGCTCCAAGTAAAATACCGATGGTTGGTAGAAGAAAGAGGGGATGCCTTCCGGGGAATCCCCAAGCTTAGCGCTTGAGTCTTCCTTGAATATTACCTTGGGGTGCCATGGGCATCCCCAAGCTTAGTCTCTTGCCACTCCTTATTCCTTCATCCATCGTGATCTCCCCCAAAACTTGAAAACTTCAATCACACAAAACTCAACAAAACCTTCGTGAGATCCGTTAGTATAACAAATAAATCACTACTTTAAGTACTGTTGCAAACCCATTCATATTTTATATTTGCATTATACCTACTGTATTCTAACTTCTCCTTGGCTTATACCCCCCGATACAATCATAGTTTCATCAAAATAAGCAAGCAACACATCAAAAACAGAATCTGTCAAAAACAGAACAGTCTGTAGTAATCTATTTAAAAGGCATACTTATGTAACTCCAAAAATTCTTAAAAATTAGGACAACGTGGGAAATTCATGTACCAATACTTTGTAAAAATTTCAGATTTTTCTGACGCTCCAGTAAAGAACCAAAATTCTAGAACTGGACGCAAAACTTTCTGTTTTCCAAACAACATCAATTATACTATCTTCCAAATCATCCCAAAGGCTTTACTTGGCACAAACACTAATTAAAACATAAAAAACACAATAATAATAGAAGCATAAATGTTTGAACACACAAAAACATAAATAAGTAACAAAAATTTATTTTATTCATTGGGTTGCCTCCCAACAAGCGCTATTGTTTTATGCCCCTAGCTAGGCATAATGCATAGTTTCAAGTATTGTCATCTTTCAAGTTGATTCCATAAGTGGCCCTCATAATGGATTCATATGTTGCTTTAATTCTTTTCCTAGGGAAATGCTCCATACCCTTCTTTAATGGAAATTGAAATTTTATAATCCCTTCTTTCATGTCAATAACGGCACCTATGGTTCGTAAGAACGGTCTACCAAGTATTATGGGGCAAGAAGGATTGCATTCAATGTCAAGCACAATAAAATCAACGGGCACGTAATTTCTATTTGCAAGAATAAGCACATCATTAATTCTACCCAAAGGCTTTTTAATAGTGGAATCCGCAAGATGCAAATTAAGAGAATATTCATCTATATTGGTGAAACCTAGCACATCACTTAGAGATTTTGGAATTGTGGAAACGTTAGCACCCAAATCACATAAAGCATTGCACTCATAATTTTTAATTTTAACTTTAATTGTGGGTTCCCACTCATCATATAATTTTCTAGGAATTGAAATTTCTAGTTCTAGCTTTTCTTCTAACGCTTTCATCATTGCTTCAACGATGTGTTTAGTAAAAGCTTTGTTTTGTTCATAAGCATTGGGTGAATTTAGCATGGATTGTAACAAAGAAATACACTCAATCAAAGAGAAACTATCATAATTAAAATCTTTGTAATCCAAAAGAGTGGGCACATCGCTATTTAAAGTTTTTACCTCTCCAAACCCACTTTTATCAATTTTTTCATCAAGATTTTCACCCTCCGAATTATGGAGACGCTCTTTAGCTAAAGTTGACTCTTCTTCAGTCCCCTTTTCATCAAGTTTAATATTGCTAAACAAAGAATCTATAGATGAAACACCAATCATTTTAATATCCTCATCATTACTACGATAAAAACCTGGAGGAATCGCTTTTTCTAAAAATTCTCGTTTAGCTCTTAGCATAGCGGTTCTTTTCTTACTCTCATCCATGGAGACATATAAAGCTTTAATTGATTCATTAATATCAATTTTAGGTGGCAAATTTTTAGTCTTGAGATTTTCCACATCATGAATAATTCTATCAATGCTCCTAGACATATCATCAAGTTTACTCAATTTTTCTTCTATCGTAGTGTTGAAAACTTTTTGAGCATTAATAAATTCTTGAATATTACTTTCAAGATTAGAGGGCATCCTATTATTATTATTATTATAATAATTACCATAAGGATTGCCATAATTATTAGAGGAATTTCCAGGAAATGGTCTAGCATTGAAATTACCTCTATAAGCATTACTATTAAAATTGTTTCGCGAGACAAAATTCACATCAATGGCATCATTATTTTGCTCAATCAAAGTAGACAAGGGCACATTATTAGGATCAATAGGAGTATTTGTGCTAGCAACCAATTTCATAAGCGCATCAACTTTATCACTCAAAGTACTAATTTCTTCAACAGAATTCACCTTTTTACTAGTAGGAACTCTTTCAGTATGCCATTGTGAATAGTTTGCCATAATATTATCAAGAAATTTAGTAGCTTCTCCTGAAGTAATTTCCATAAAAGTACCACCCGCGGCAGAATCTAAAAGATTTCTACAGACAAAATTTAATCCCGCATAAAAAATTTGTATGATCATCCATAAATTTAAACCATGAGTTGGGCAATTTCTTATCATTAATTTCATCCTTTCCCAAGATTGGGCAACATGTTCATGATCAAGTTGCTTAAAATTCATAATTTGATTTCTTAGTGAAATAATTTTCGCGGGAGGAAAATACTTAGTAATAAAAAGCATCTTTACACCTATCCCAAGAATCGATACTATTTCGTGGTAAAGATGAAAACCAAATTTTTGCACGATCCCGCAATGAGAATGGGAATAATTTTAATTTCACAATATCATTATCCACATATTTTTTTTCTTTTGCATATCACACAATTCTACGAAAGTATTAAGATGGGATGCATCATCTTCATTAGGACTACCAGAAAATTGATCTTTCACCACCAGATTAAGCAAAGCGGCATTAATATCACAAGTCTCCGCACTAGCGGTGGGAGGAGCAATTGGAGTACTAATAAAATCATTATTATTAGTATTGGAAAAATCACACAATTTTGTATTTTCTTGAGACATCGTGGCTACGCAATCAAGATAGCAATCAAGCAAAGAAGCAAACAAGAAAAAGGCAAACAAAAAATATTTTTGTATTTTTGTAAAAACTTTTTAGAAGTAGGGGAGATGAAAACGAGAGGCAAATAAAATAAATGCAAGGAGATGAGAGTTTATGCGAAGGTACTTGATAGATATTGATGATGTCTCCCCGGCAACGGCGCCAGAAATTCTTCCTGCTACTTGTAGCTTGCGTTGGTATTTTCCCCAAAGAGGAAGGGATGATGCAGCACAGTAGAGGTAAGTATTTCCCTCAGTTATGAAACCAAGGTTATCAATCCAGTAGGAGAATCACGCAACACCTCGTTAGTAGTACCTGCACACAAACAACAAATCCTTGCACCCAACGCAAACGAGGGGTTGTCAATCCCTCGGCGGTCAATTGCAAGATTAAATTGCATGGTGATAGATAGATAGATTAAACTAAAATATAAAATAAAATAAATAAGATAAAAGTGCAGCAAGGTATTTTTAGGATTTTTAATATATGGTAGGAATAGACCCGGGGGCCATAGTTTTCACTAGAGCCTTCTCTCATAAAAATAGCATACGGTGGGTAAACAAATAACTGTTGGGCAATTGATAGAAAAGCAAATAATCATGACGATATCCAAGGCAATGATCATGTATATAGGCATCACGTCCGAGACAAGTAGACCGACTCCTGCCTGCATCTACTACTATTACTCCACACATCGACCGCTATCCAGCATGCATCTAGTGTGTTAAGTCCATAAAGAACGGAGTAACGCCTTAAGCAAGATGACATGATGTAGATGAAGAAAACTCACGTATGAATAAACCCCATCTTTTTACCCTTAATAGTAGCGATACATACGTGTCATGTCCCTTTCTGTCACTGGGATTGAGCACCGCAAGATCGAACCCATTACAAAGCACCTCTTCCCATGGCAAGATAAATCAATCTAGTTGGCCAAACCAAATCAATAGATCGGAGAATAAATACGAGGCTATAATAATCATGCATAAAAGATATCAGAGAAGACTCAAATAATATTCATGGATAATCTGATCATAAACTCACAATTCATCGGATCCCAACAAACACACCGCAAAAAGTAATTACATCGGATAGAACTCCAAGAACATCGAGGAGAACATTGTATTGAAGATCAAAAAGAGAGAAGAAGCCATCTAGCTACTAACTATGGACCCGAAGGTCTGTGGTAAACTACTCATGCATCATCGGAAGGGCGGCAAGGTTGATGTAGAGACCCTCCGTGATCAATTCCCCCTCCGGCGGAGTGCCGGAAATGGCCTCCGGATGGGATCTCTCGAGAACAGAAGCTTGCGGCGGCGGAAAAAGTATTTCGTGGACTCCCCTAATGGTTTCCTGATTTTTGGGAATTTATAGTGGTGGAATTAGGTCAAACGGAGCTCTGTGGGCCCCACGAGGTACCAGGGCATGCCTGCCCCCCCCCAGGCGCGTCGTGGTGCCTCGTGGGCCACTGCTTCATCTTCTGGCCCTCTCCCAAAGCTTCCAGTACTTGTTATGTCCAGGAAAAAATCTCCAAAAAGTTTCGTTGCATTTGGACCTCGTTTGATATTGATATTCTGTAAAACAAAAAACAGGCAGAAAACAGCAACTCGCACTGGGCACTAAGTTAATAGGTTAGTCCCGAAAAATGATATATAATTGATGTAAATGTATATAAAAACATCCAAGATTGATAATATAACAGCATGGAACAATCAAAAATTATAGATACGTTGGAGACGTATCACCTAGTGACGGGAAGGGCTATGGTGGTGGCAATGGGGCACCGCCGCGTGGCTCTGCACTTTTGATGGCAGGCGGCAAACGTACGGGCGGCGGCGGAGTAGAGAGAGAGCTGCAACTTGTGCAAAAGACCCCTTGTTGACCGAACAGTATATAACCCAGCTCCAAGTGGCCGAAATGACTTTTTTGTGAAGTAAGTGCCTGAAATAAGTTATAAAATTGGGTCTTTACATTTTTCATCCAAAGTAGACCGCATTGGATGCACACTGCCCAAGTTTCATGAATTATCTAGTTTTTTTTCTATATTTCATCCATTTACTGAATTTCTAGAGATTTATCAGAACTAGCTCAAATTTGAACTACAAGTGTCATGTATGTATGTCCTAAAAATTGGCAAAAATCATTTTTACCTTTTGAATTGGTGCTATAGGCACTGGGCACAACAAAAGTTGAAATTCCCTACCATCTTGTAGGATTGGTCAACCTTGCAAGTTTGACCTCATTTTGAAAGAAAAAAATCAAAGAAAATGAAAAAAGCCTCAAAAAAAATCATTGTGCATGGAGCCCTTTTGTGTGAACTAGTTACCGGGAAAAATCATGGACTTGCAATACCACAAGTTTGAAAAAAAAACCTTCATAGAATGGCCTATCTACTATGAACTTGTCTGGATTTCAAGGAAGATGCCCATGGTCATGGCCAAATCCATGGCATAGTTCATAATAACATGTCCAAATTTGGCACTACCATGGGTGTTACCATTGTGGACAATGTTTGCATAGCAATTATATATATTTTTTTGAATAAAAACTTATTTTTCCATTTTTCTGGTGCAAGAAATGATATTTTTTGTGAAGTAAGTGCCTAAAATAAGTTGTAAAATTGGGTCTTTCCATTTTTCATCCAAAGTAGACCACATTGAATGCACACTGCCCAAGTTTCATGAATTTTCTATTTTTTCTATATTTCATCCATTTAGTGAATTTCTAGAGGTTTATGAGGACTAGCTTAGATTTGAACTACAAGTGTCATGTATGTATGTCTTGAAAATTGGCAAAAATCATTTTTACCTTTTGAATTGGTGGTGTAGGCACTGGGCACAACAAAAGTTGAAATTCCCAACAATCTTGTAGGATTGGTCAACCTTGCAAGTTTGACCTCATTTTGAAAAAAAAATCAAAGAAAATGAAAAAAAAGCCTCAAAAAATGAAATCCTTGTGCATGGAGCCCTTTTCTATGAACTAGTTACTGGGAAAAATCATAGACTTGCAATACCATGAGTTTGAAAACAAAACCTTCACAGAATGGCTTACCTACTATGAACTTGTGTGGATTTCAAGGGAGATGCCCATGGTCATGGCCAAATCCATGGCATAGTTCATAATAACATGTCCAAATTTGGCATAGCCATGGGTGTTACCATTGTGGACAATGTTTGCATAGAAATTATATATTTTTTGAATAAAAACTTATTTTTCCAATTTTCTGGTGCAAGAAATGACATTTTTTGTGAAGTAAGTGCCTGAAATAAGTTATAAAATTGGGTCTTTTCATTTTTCATCCAAAGTAGACCACATTGGATGCACACTGCCCAAGTTTCATGAATTTTCTAGTTTTTTTCTATATTTCATCCATTTAGTGAATTTCTAGAGGTTTATGTGGACTAGCTTAGATTTGAACTACAAGTGTCATGTATGTATGTCCTAAAAATTGGCAAAAATCATTTTTACCTTTTGAATTGGTGGTGTAGGCACTGGGCACAACAAAAGTTGAAATTCCCAACCATCTTGTAGGATTGGTCAACCTTGCAAGTTTGACCTCATTTTGAAAAAAATCAAAGAAAATGAAAAAAGCCTCAAAAATGAAATCCTTGTGCATGGAGCCCTTTTGTGTGAACTAGTTACTGGGAAAAATCATAGACTTGCAATACCACAAGTTTGAAAAAAAAACCTTCACAGAATGGCCTATCTACTATGAACTTGTCTGGATTTCAAGGGAGATGCCCATGGTCATGGCCAAATCCATAACATGTCCAAATTTGACCTCATTTTTGAATGTTGCACATTTTTAAGTAAGTTTTGAATGTTGCACCTTTTTAAGTAAGTTTTGCATGTTGCTACTTTAGGTAACTTTGCATGATGCGTTGTTTTTCAACGGACTGAGCTTGGGTGACTTAACTGCACCTGCCTTTGGGTGTATGACATGTGGGCCAGCCACCTATTGGGCCCACCTGTCATACACCCAAACGCAGGTGTAGTAAGTCACTGAAGCCGCATCCTTTTTCAACATGCAAAAGGCACTCCACGTAGGAAATCCAAAACGTAGCATACACCAACTTAGTAACCACATTCAAACAAAAGTTAATGGCATGATTAAGCTTAGCAATTCTTAGTATGGAAACAACATACTGTTTTCATTAAACACTGGGCATCCACATGTTGGATCCTCAGCACTAGCGAGTAGGGGGCGGGAGACACTTCAGATGGCGAGCCAGGCGGCGGCGGGAACGTTCAGCATTCTGCTCGAACTGAGCTGAGAGCTCATACTGCTCCACCACTATTGGGGCAGTCTTGCAACCAGGCTTGGTCTCCAAAGTGAGCAGCAGCAGATCCTCCCCGGCATCAGCATCCAGCAGCACCTGGTCATCCATCTGCTCATCCCAGTCATCCACTGGAATCGTCAGATTCATGTCAGCAGGCGAAGCGATGATCTCCATACCCCCCTGATTGCCCACCTCTTCTGAAACCTCCTCCTGTGCTATGATCTACAGACCCCCTGGTAGCTGTCATCTTCTGCATCCTCCTCCTGCACCTCGTCAGAATCCTCCAACTGCTCATCCTCCTCGTCAGAATCGTCTTCCTCCTCCTCCTCGTCAAAATCCTCATCTTCTTCCTCCTCGTCAGAACCATCCTCGTCCTCAACGTCTGCGTCCTCCTCTTCTGGTTCATCGTCAATGACCTCAATAATACACAAATTAACAGGCCCTTCTTGCCTCTGGATTTGGCGACGTGAGGCGGGAGCGGTACTCGTACCAACGAGCTCACTATCGAGGATCCGGCGACTCCATCGCCTCTGCCATTGCCCAGAGGAGAATTTCCATTGAGATTGGCCCCTTGTCTCCAGGAACCATCCGCTTCAGCTCACCCTTGGTCACTTCCAAGGTCAGGGCCAGCGCGTGCGTGACGAGAGCATTCATGATCGGAAACCAGGAGCATATTTCCTTGCACTTCGCCATTAGCTGCTCATCTCCGGCGCAGAACTCTTCCATCGCCCTCTTCCATCCAGGAGCTGCTAGCCATCAATCAAAGTCGAAATTTGCAAAACAAATAATTAAAAACGAACTAGAATTCCAAACGCACAAATAAATAAAGATGAAATAATCCTAATTTCAAGGGTTTTCTGTTTCCAAACTAGCAGCCACGAGTTCCAAACGCACAAATCCAATCCTAAATAAATGTCGATATTGATTACAAACTAAAGAAACTCAATGGACAAAAATTCAATCGCTCAATCGCCCATTCAATCGACTGATAATAGAATCCTAATTGCTAGGGTTTTGAATCGAAACGTACCGGCCGCCCAATTATCATGCGCGATACTTGCAGATGTGCCGAAGGGCTGCGCCGTAGCACCCGATCGCTTCGCCATCTGAGCTCAGGCGGACGGTCTGAGTGGACGGCGGGGCTGCTACGGGCACGACGGCGGCTGCTGCGTGGGTCTGTGTGGGGGATGCGGCTGGTCGTTTGGGTCAGGCTAATTTAGGCAAAAGAAAGTGATAGCTCACCCTGCCCAGGTCCCAGTCGTCATAGGCAGTCACAGCCACGGCCCACCTGTCATACGCGGCCCACATGTCCGAAGCTCTCCGTCCCCCACGCATCAGTAACTGAGCAGGTAACGGTTAACTGCTTTGACCCGACGGCAAGGCTCCGTTTGGGCTTTCGCGAGCAGGTGGGGGAGGGCGGAGTGGAAAAGTGAGAAAAATTAGTTGGCTTGGGCAAAACTGAGCACAAGTAAGGAACCAGGGGCATGAAAATAGAAATCCCTTTAATATAAGGTAGTGCAGCTCCTTTCACCTAGGCGCTGGACAAGGTAGTGCAGCTCCTTTCACCTAGTGATACGTCTCCAACGTATCTATAATTTTTTATTGTTCCATGCTATTATAGTATCAATCTTGGATGTTTATTATGCAATTATATATCATTTTTTGGGACTAACCTATTAACCTAGTGCCCAGTGTCAGTTGCTGTTTTTTGCCTGTTTTTGCCTTTTCAGAAAATCATTATCAAACGAGTCCAAACGAAGAAAAAACTTTGGATTAATTTTTTCTGGACCAGAAGGGACCCTCGAAGCTTCGGGAGAAGACCAGAAGAGCCACGAGGGAGCGACAAGCTCGGGAGGCGTGCCCCCCAGGCTTGTGGGCCCCTCGTGGCACCTCTTGACCTAATTCCAGCGCTATAAATTCTAAAATATTCCCCGTATACCAGAAAGACAGAAGAGAAAACCTTTCCGCCACCGCAAGCCTCTGTTCTTCCGTGATCCCATCTGGAGGCCTTTTCCGGTACTCTGCCGGAGGGGGAATCGATCACGGAGGGCTTCTTCATCAACCTTGCTGCCCTTCCGATGATGTGTGAGTGGTTTACCACAGACCTACGGGTCCAAAGCTAGTAGCTAGATGGCTTCTTCTCTCTCTTTGATCTTCAATACCATGTTCTCCTCGATGTTCTTGGAGTTCTATCCGATGTAATCTTCTTTTGCGGTGTGTTTGTTGGGATCCAATGAATTGTGAGTTTATGATCATATTATTCATGAGAAATATTTGAGTCTTCTCTGAACTCTTTTATGCATGATTGTTATAGCTTTGTATTTCTCTCCGATCTATCCGTTTGGTTTGGCCAACTAGATTGATTTATCTTGCAATGGGAGAGGTGCTTTGTGATGGGTTCAATCTTGCGGTGCTCAATCCCAGTGACAGAAAGGGACATGACACATATTTGTATTGTTTCCATTACGGATAAAAAGATGGGGTTTAATCATATTGCTTGAGTTTACTTTGTCTACATCATGTCATCTTGCTTAAGGCGTTACTCTGTTTTATACTTAATACTCTAGATGCATGCTGGATAGCGGTCGATGGGTGGAGTAATAGTAGTAGATGCAGGCAGGAGTCGGTCTACTTGTCTCGGACGTGATGCCTATATACATGATCATTGCCATGAATCCGTCATAATTATTTGCTTTTCTATCAATTGCCCAACAGTAATTTGTTTACCCGCCGTATGCTATGTTTTCGAGAGAGAAGCCTCTAGTGAAAACTATGGCCCCCGGGTCTACTTTTATCATATATTAAAATCCAAAAATACCTTGCTGCAATTTATTTACTTTTATTTTCTTTTGCAATTTACTTTATCTATCTATCACTACCAGAATTAATCCTTGCAAATAACCGCTAAGAGGATTGAGAACCCTCTTATTTGCGTTGGGTGCAAGTGTTTGCTTTTGTGTGTGTGGGTGCTACTAACGAGGTTCTGTGTGGTTCGCCTACATGACTGATAACCTTGGTTCTTAACTGAGGGAAATACTTATCTCTACTATACGGCATCATCCTCTCCTCTTCGGGGAAATACCAACGCAGTCTACAAGTAGCTGGAAGAATTTCTGGCGCCGTTGCCGTGGAGACATCACCAAAACTTATCAAGTACCTTCGCATAAACTATCATCCACTTGCAATTATTTTCATTTGCCTTTTTATTTGCATTTTCTTCTCGTTTTCATCTCCCCCACTTCTAAAACAATTTTACCAAAACACAAAAATATTTTCGTTTGCTTGTTTGTTAGTTTGCTTGCTTTGTCGCGATGTCTCAAGAAAACACAAAATTGTGTGAATTTTCTAATACTAATAATAATGATTGTATTAGTACTCCAATTGCTCCTCCCGCCACTAGTGCGGAGTCGTGTGACATTAATGCTGCTTTGCTTAATCTTGTTATGAAAGAACAATTTTCTGGTAGTCCTAATGAAGATGTTGCATCACATCTAAATACTTTCGTTGAACTTTGTGATATGCAAAAGAATAAAGATGTGGATAATGATATTGTTAAATTGAAATTATTTCCATTGTCACTACGAGATCGTGCTAAAACTTGGTTTTCATCCTTGCCTAGAAATAGTATTGATTCCTGGGATAAGTGTAATGATGCTTTATTGCCAAGTATTTTCCTCCCGCTAGGATTATTTCTTTAAGAAATCAAATTATGAATTTTAAGCAACTTGAACATGATCATGTTGCACAATCTTGGGAGAGAATGAAATTAATGATTAGAAATTGTCCTACTCAAGGTTTAAGCTTATGGATGATCATACAAAAAAATTATGCGGGACTAAACTTTGTTTCTAGAAATTTGCTAGACTCTGTCACAGGTTGTACTTTTATGGAAATTACATTGGGAGAAGCTACAAAACTCCTTGATAATATTATGACAAATTATTCTCAATGGCACACTGAACGAACTCCAACTGGTAAGAAGGTATATCATGTGGAAGAAATTAATACTTTGAGTGATAAGATGGATGCTCTTATGAAATTGGTTGCTAGTAAAAGTGCTCATATTAATCCTAATGATGTGCCATTGTCTACTTTGATTGAGAAAAATAATGATGATATTGATGTGAATTTTGTCTCTAGAAATAATTTCAACAACAATGCTTATAGGGGTAATTTCAATCCTAGACCGTTTCCCGGAAATTCCTCTAATAATTATGGTAATTACTATGGTAATTCATATAATTATAATAATAGGATACCCTCTGATATTGAAAGTAATATTAAAGAATTTATTAATTCTCAAAAGATTTTCAATGCTATGGTAGAAGAAAAATTGAATAAAGTTGATGACATGGCTAGGAACATGGATAGAATTGCTCATGATATGGATACTCTCAAAATTAAAATTTTGCCACCCAAGCATGATATAAATGAGTCTATTAAAGCTATCTATATCTCCATTAATGAAAGTAAAGAAAGGACCGCTAGGTTGAGAGCTAAGCGAGAATTCCTAGAAAAAGCTATTCCATCTGGTTTCTATCGTTGTAATGATGAAGATATTAAAAAGATTGGTTCCTCACCTATTGAATCCCTATTTATTAATATAAAACTTGATGAAAAAGGGACTGAATATGAGTCAACTTTAGCTAGAAGGCGTCCCAATTATTTGGAGGGTGATGATCTTAATGATAAAAATGACAAAAGTGGGTTTGGAGAGGTCAAAACTTTAAATAGTGATGTACCCACTACTTTGGATTACAAGGACTTTAATTATGATAATTGCTCTTTAGTTGAATGTATTTCCTTGTTGCAATCCATGATTAATTCACCTAATGCCTATGAACAAAATAAAGCTTTTACGAAACATATTGTAGAAGCTATGATAAAAGCTCATGAAGAAAAGCTTGAGTTGGAAGTTTCAATTCCTAGAAAATTGCATGATGAATGGGAACCTACTATTAAATTAAAAATTAAATATTATGAATGCAATGCTTTATGTGATCTAGGTGCTAGCGTCTCTACTATACCAAAATCTTTGTGTGATGTGCTAGGTCTCACCGATATGGATCCTTGTTCCCTTAATTTTCATCTAGTGGATTCCACCATTAAAAAACCATTGGGTAGAATAAATGATGTGCTTATTCTTGCTAATAGAAACTATGTACCCGTGGATTTTACTGTGCTTGATATTGAATGCAATCCGTCTTGTCCTACAATACTTGGTAGGCCTTTCCTACGAACCATAGGTGCTATTATTGATATGAAAAGAGGTAATATAAGATTTCAATTCCCGTTAAAGAAAGGGATGGAATAGTTCTCTAGAAAGAGAATCAAGCCAACATATGAATCTATTATGAGGTCCACCTATGGAATTAATTTGAAGGATGACAACACTTGAAACTATGCATTATGCGTAGCTAGGGGCATAAAACAATAGCGCTTGTTGGGAGGCAACCCAATAAATAAAATAAATTTTTGTTTTACTTTCTGTTTTTGTGTGTTTACACAATTGTAGTCTCTGTTATGATTGTGTTTTTATCTTTTAATTAGTGTTTGTGCCAAGTAATGCCTTTGGGATGATTTGGATGATAGTACAATTGATGCTGTTTGAAAACAGAAACTTTTGTGTCCAGTGATGGAATTTTGATTTTTTGCCGGAGCTTCATAACCTACTGAATTTTTTACACATTATTTACATATGAATTTCCCACGTTTTCCTAATTTTTCAGAATTTTTAGATTTACAGAAGTATGACTTTAATTCAGATATTTACACACTGTTCTATTTTAGACAGATTCTGTTTTTGTTGCATAGTTTGCTTATTTTGATGAATCTATGGATCGTATCGGGGGGTAAGAGCCATGGGGAAGTTGGATTACAGTAGAATTATGCCAATATTAAATATGAATCAATTTACAACAGTACCTAAAGTTTAAGATTTGTTTGTTATATTAACGGATCTCACGAGGTTTCTGTTGAGTTTTGTGTGCTGAAGTTTTCTAGTTTTGGGTGAGACTACGATGGATCAAGGAATAAGGAGCGGCAAGAACTTAAGCTTGGGGATGCCCAAGGCACCCCAAGGTAATATTCAAGGAAGACTCAAGCGTCTAAGCTTGGGGATGCCCCGGATGGCATCCCCTCTTTCGTCTACAATCTATCGGTAACTTACTTGGAGCTATATTTTTATTCATCACATGATATGTGTTTTACTAGGAGCATCTTGTGCTATAGTTTGTTTGCTTTTGTTTGATTTTTAGTTTGCCACAATCATCTTTGCTGAACACACCTTTTTGAGAGGGACACACATTATCCGTGATTTGTTTGAATACTCTATGTGCTTCACTTATATCTTTTGAGCTAGGCAGTTGCTCTAGTGCTTCACTTATATCTTTTAGAGCATGGCGGTGGTTATATTTTAAAGAAATAGTTGCACTCTCATGCTTCACTTATATATTTTTGAGAGTCTAATGAATAGCAATGGTAATATGCACGGGTTATGAATTTGGTCCTAATATGATAGGTATTCAAGAGGGATATAATAAAAACTTTCATGTAGATCACTGAATATGATAAGTTTGATTCCTTGCAATAGTTTTGCGATATTAAGATGGTAATATGTGGGAGGTACTAGTAGATAATTGTGGTTTAGTAAGAATATTGGTGTTAAGGTTTGTGATTCCGGAAGCATGCACGTATGATCTGTCGTTATGCTAAGAAGTTGGAGCATGATTTATTATTGATTGTCTTCCTTTGTGTGGCGGTCGGGGGGGCGCGATGGTTAACTCTTACCAACCTCCCCCCTAGGGGCATGCATAGTAGTACTTTGCTTTGAGGGCTAATAAACTTCCGCAATAAGTATGTGAGTTCTTTATGACTAATGTGAGTCCATGGATTATACACACTCTCACCTTTCTGCAATTTGCTAGCCTCTTCAGTACCGTGCATTGCCCTTTCTCACATCGAGAGTTGGTGCAAACTTCGCCAGTGCATCCAAACCCCGTGATATGATACGCTCTATCACACATAAGCCTCCTTATATCTTCCTCAAAACATCCACCATACTTACCTATTATGGAATTTTCATAGCCATTCCGAGATATATTGCCATGCAACTTCCACCGTTCTTTTTTATGACACACATCATCATTGTCATATTGCTTTGCATGATCATATAACTGACATAGTATTTGTGGCTCAGCCACTGTTCATCATTTTCATACATGTTACGCTAGTATCACTGCACATCTTGGTACACTGCCAGAGGCAATCATATAGAGTCATATTTGTTCTAGTTTCGAGTTGTAATTTTGAGTTGTAAGTAAATAGAAGTATGATGATCATCATTATTAGAGCATTGTCCTAGTGAGGAAAAAAAGAGGCCAAAAAGAGCCCACGAAAAAAAAGAGAAAAAATGAAAAGAAAAAAGAGAAAGAAAAAAAATTAAAATGAGAGAAAAAGAGAGAAGGGGCAGTGTTACTATCTTTTCATGCTTGTGCTTCAAAGTAGCACCATGTTTTTCATATAGAGAGTCTCCTGTTTTGTCACTTTCATATACTAGTGGGAATTTTTCATTATAGAACTTGGCTTGTCTATTCTGATGATGGGCTTCCTCAAATGCCCGAGGTCTTCATGAGCAAGCAAGTTGGATGCACACCCACTTAGTTTTCATGTCGAGCTTTCATACACTTATAGCTCTTAGTGCATCCGTCGCATGGCAATCCCTACTCCTCGCATTGACTTCGATTGATGGGCATCTCCATAGCCCGTTGATGAGCCTCGTTGATGTGAGACTATCTTCTTCTTTTTGACTTCCCCTTATTAATCTCTACCACCACATTCTATTTCACCCATAGTGCTATATCCATGGCTTGCGCTCATGTATTGCGTGGGGGTTGAAAAAGCTGAAGCGCGTTAAAAAGTATGAACCAATTGCTTAGGTAAAACTGGGGTTGTTCATGATAAATATTTTGTGCTAAGAAGATGGAGCATGACAAGATTATATGATTTTGTAGGGATAACTTTCTTTAGCATTTTTATTTTGAAAGACATGATTGTTTGTTAGTATGCCTGAGTATTGATGTCTTTATATCAAATTATAGACTATTGCTTTCAATCATTCGGATCTTAATATTCATACCGTAAAATAGAATTACATGATGAAACATGTTAGGTAGCATTCCACATCAAAAATTTATTTTTATCATTTACCTACTCGAGGACGAGTAGTAATTAAGCTTGGGGATGCTTGATACATTTCCAACGTATCTCTAATTTTCGATTGTTCCATGCTATTATAATATCAATCTTGGATGTTTATTATGCAATTATATGCAATTATATATCATTTTTGGGAACTAACCTATTAACCTAGTGCCCAGTGCTAGTTGCTGTTTTTTGCCTATTTTTGCCTTTTCAGAAAATCATTATCAAACGGAGTCCAAACAAAGAAAAAACTTTGGATTAATTTTTTCTGGACCAGAAGGGACCCTCGAAGCTTTGGGAGAAGACCAAAAGAGCCACGAGGGAGCGACAAGCTCAGGAGGTGCACCCCAGGGGGGTAGGCGCGCCTGATACATCTCCAACGTATCTATAATTTATGAAGTATTCATGCCATGTTTATTATAGTTTTGTATGATTTTGGTGCACTTTTATATGGCTTTTATATGATTTTTATGCACTAACATATTGACCTAGTGCCCAGTGCCAGTTGATGTTTTCTGCTTGTTTTTGGTTTTCCAGAAAATCCATATCAAATGAAGTCCAAATGCAGCGAAACTTTTTGACGATTTTTTCTTGAAGGAAACAGGCCCAGGAAGCTTCGGGGGAGCAGCAGAAGACCCACAGGGGCCCCACAAGCCACCAGGGCGCGCCACCCCCCCCCCCCCCAGGCGCGCCCTAGTGCCTCGTGGGCCCCTGTGGCAACTCTTTGCGTGATTCCAACGCTGAAAAATCATATATATTCAGAAACCCCCGAAAGTTAACCTAGATGAGTTTTTACGCCGCCGCAAGCCTCTGTTCCGAAGCGATCTCATCTGGAGCCCTTTTCCAGCACCCTGTCGGAGGGGGGAATCATCACCGGAGGCCATCTTCATCATCCCGGCGGTCTCCATGACGAGGAGGGAGTAGTTCACCCTCGGGGCTGAGGGTATGTACTAGTAGCTATGTGTTTGATCTCTCTCTCTCTCTCTCTCGTGTTCTTGATTTGGCACAATCTTGATGTACCGCGAGCTTTGTTAATATAGTTGGATCATATAGTGTTTCTCCCTCTCTATCTCGTTGTGATGAATTGAGTTTTTACCTTTGAGGTTTCACTATTATCGGATTGAATACTTTTATGGATTTGAGAACAATTGATGTATGTCTTGCATATGAATACCCGTGGTGACAATGGGGTATTATATTAATTCACTTGATGTATGTTTTGGCACTCAACTCGCGGATTCCCGAGGTGACATTGGGGTAATCTGTGCATAGGGGTTGATGCACATTTTCGTCCTACTTTCTCCGGTAGAAATCTTGGGGCACTCTTTGAAGTTTTTTGTGTGGATTGACTATTATGAATCTAAAGTTGTTTGATGCATATCGAATAATCAACTCACGGTTACTTGTGGTGACATTGGAGTATCTAGGTGACATTAGAGTTGGTTGATGTGTATCATATGGTGTTATTTTAGTACGAACTCTAGGGTTTTTTGTGACACTTATAGGGATGGCTCAATAGATTGATCGGAAAGGATAACTTTGAGGTGGTTTCGTACCCTACAACAATTTCTATCTTATGTTCTCCGCTAATAGGAACTTTGGAGTGATTCTTTGTCGCACGTTGAGGGGTTGTTATATGATCCAATTATGTTAGCATTGTTGAGAGATTGCACTAGTGAAAGTATGAACCCTAGTCCTTGTTTTCTAGCATTGCAATACCGTGTGTGCTCATTTTTGTTACTTGCTACCTTGCTGTTTTTTTTTATTTTCAGATTACAAAAACCTATATCTAGTATCCATACTACACTTGTATCACCATCTCTTCGCCGAAATAGTGCACCTATACAATTTGCCATTGTATTTGGTGTGTTGGGGACACAAGAGACTCTTTGTTATTTGGTTGCAGGGTTGTTTGAGAGATACCATCTTCATCCTACGCCTCCCACGGATTGATAAACCTTAGGTCATCCACTTGAGGGAAAATTGCTACTGTCCTACAAAACTCTACGCTTGGAGGCCCAACACGAGTCTACAAGAATAAGTTGTGTAGTAGACATCAAGCTCTTTTCTGGCGTCGTTGTCGGGGAGGTGAGTGCTTGAAGGTATATCTTTATATCTTGCAATTGAATATTTTAGTTTCTTGTTTTATCACTAGTTTGGTTTATTAAAGAAAACTACAAAAAATGGAATTGAGGTTGCCTCATATTATTCATCTTTATAATGTCTTTCTTGAAAATGATGGATAGGAAAATTGTGCTCAATTGATAGAAGAAGAATTCAATAAAATGTTTGGCATAAAATCTTTGAATGATAAGCATGATTGCAATGTTGCTAGTATGAATTCTTTGAATATCCATGATGCTAGTGATATGCAAACCAACATGCTTGGGGATGCTATGTTTGATTGGAATGATATGTTTGAGAATTTATTTGCTGCAAATAACGTTTGCCCTAAGCTTGGGGATGCTATGCTTAATGAAAATGATCTTTTTATTCCCCCTACTTTTGATGAGCAATTTATTATGATGATGACATGCCTCCTATCTATGATGATTATTGTGATGATACTTATGTTATGAAAAATAGTGATGATTATTACTATAATACTTGTTATAATTATGAAAATCCTTTTACTAAACATCACTCTTTTAATGTGGAAACAATTTATAGTATTCGAGTTTCATACGATACTCCCACTATTATGAATGAGAGTAAAATTGCTTGTGTGGAGAGTAATAAAAATTCTATGCTTAAGTATCATGACAAAAATGATTTGTGTGATGGATATATTGTTGAATTTCTTCATGATGCTACTGAAAATTATTTTGAGAGAGGAATATATGCTTCTACATATTTCAACAACATCAAGTTTCCTCTCTATGTGTTGAAAGTTTTGATGTTATGCTTGTTTTGCCTTCCTATGCTAGTTGATTCTTGCTCCCATAAATTGTTTGCTCTCAAAATCCCTATGCATAGGAAGTGGGTTAGGCTTAAATGTTCTATTCATATGCTTCATGATGCTCTCTTCGTGTTTCAATTCTTATTTTTTATGTGAGCATCATTGAAATCATCATGCCTAGCTAAAAAGGCATTAAAGAAAAGCGCTTGTTGGGAGACAACCCAACATTTACCCCTACTGTTTTTTGTGTTCACATGATTAATCTATTGTGGTAATCATGTTTTATATGTTTTCTTTCAATAATGTGCCAAGTAAAGCCTTTGGGATAGTGTGAATGCTTGTTGATTTGATTCTGTGCAAAAACAGAAACTTTTGCGTCCAGTGCTGGAATTTATATTATGTACTGGATCGTGAGAAAATTCTAAAATATTTACACAGTATTGGGTTACAAATTTTTTATGTTGTAATAATTTTTCAGAATTTTTGGAGGTACAGAAATATGGGTTTTAAATCGCGCACTACATGCTGTTCTGTTTTTGACAGATTCTGTTTTTGATGCATAGTTTGCTTGTTTTAGTGTTTCCATAGCTTATATTGAGCAATATAAATTGTGGAAATGATAGACCACAGTAGAAATTATGTGAGAACAATTATGAATCTTGTCTTGATAGTACCTAAGTGGATGATTTATTTTTATCATACTAACCTATCTCACAAGTTCCGTTAAGTTTTGTGTGATTGAAGTTTTCAAGTTTTGGGTGAGATATCGATATGAGGAGAATAAGGAGTGGCAAGACCCTAAGCTTGGGGATGCCCAAGGCACCCCTAGGTAATATTCAAGGAAGACTCAAGCATCTAAGCTTGGGGATGCCCCGGAAGGCATCCCCTCTTTCGTCTTCAACATTATCGGTAACCTCACTTGGAGCTATATTTTTATTCATCACATAATATGAGTTTTGCTTGGAGCGTCATTTTATTTTGTTGATATTTTCTTGGTGTTATAAATAATCATGTTTTGTATCTTTTAGTTCAATAAAATGCCAATTATAGCCTTTACCATGCTCAGTTTGCAAGTTCATGTGTTGCTGTTTGAAAACAGAAAGTTTTCTATTATGTCCAGAATATTCCTGAATATTCAGAACATGATAAAAATCTGAAATTTTTACACAGTAAGAATGCATGAGTTCTCTGTCATGTGGTAATTTTTCAGAATTTTTGTAGTTATGGAAGTATGAATTTTAAATCCCCCTTTACAGACTATTCTGTTTTGGCAGATTTCGGTTATGGTTGCATTGTTTGCATATGTTTGCTTGTTTAATGATTCTATTTGAGGATAGGAGTATTAAATATGCAGAGGCATTTAGTATGCAATGTTTAATTATAATTTTTGTGATTTTCTACAGTAGAGAATGCTGAGGTTTTGAGTTGATTTATACTAACTTATCTCACGAGCTCTTGTTGAGTTTTGTGTGGATGAAGTTTTTAAGATTTAGGAGAAGCCATGATATCAGAGGAATTAAGGAGACACAAGAGATCAAGCTTGGGGATGCCCAAGGCACCCCAAGATAATATTCCAAGAAGTCTCAAGCAACTAAGCTTGGGGATGCCCCTGTTGGCATCCCACCTTTCTTCATCCACAATTATCGGTTAGTCTTGGTTGAGCCTAAGTTTTTTGCTTCTTCACATGAGATGTGCTATTCTTGGAATGTCATTTTATTTTGTTTTCTTTGTTGTTTGAATAAAATACTTAAGATCTGAAATTTTTAAATGAGAGAGAGAGTCCTCACATAGCTACTTAATTACTTAACTACTCATTTGATCTTCACTTATATCTTTTTGGAGTAGTTTGTCATTTACTCTTGTTCTTCACTTATATCCTAAGAGTAAATTATTGAATAAATTAAATATCATAAAGTTCAAATTATATGCGCTTCATATGCTTGTATCATGCCTAGTAGTAGTTTCACATTGGGTTTAGAAAGTGAAATCTATTAAAGCTTGACAATCACAATATTGGTCATAAAAGCAATTCATGAATTATTAGTATAAGGAAGAGAACTTTCACATATAAATATATTATCTTGGACATTTTTATGATTGTGAATACCCATTAATTATTTTCAAACTTGAGCAAATTACTTGAAGTTGGACAAGGAAGACAACGTAATGAGTTATGTTTGGGTATATTTGCATAGAAGTTATATTGTTATGGATCCTCCAACATGTGGTGCTTGCTTAGGATCTTTTGCTAGCCAAAAATTCATACTAAGTAGAGATACTACTTGTGCATCCAAAAACCCTTAAACCCAATTTCTTGCCGTGAGTGTCCACCATATCTACCTATGGATTGAATAAGATCCTTCAAGTAAGTTGTCATCGGTGCAAAAAAGCAATAAAAATTGCTCCTAAATATGTATGATCTTTTATTGCAAGGGAAAATAAGCGTTGTATGAACTTGTGATGGTAAAGAAATAAAAGCGACGGACTGCATAATAAAGGTTGCTATCACAAGAGGCAATATAACGTGACATTCCTTTGCATTAAGAGCTTGCACATCCAAAAATAAAAAGCGCATGACAACCTCTGCTTCCCTGTGCGAAGGGCCTATCTTTTACTTTATGTATTTACTTTTATGCAAGAGTCAATGGTATTACTTCTCATTTCAACCTTAATTATTCTCTAGTTGGCAAGCATCATGTGGTGGGGAAAGATCCAGTCACATATGGCCAGTCAAATATATTTGATCATGAATTATTATTGTTGACAATTATCTCTATGATAAATAAGTTGGGAGGCGAAACATTAAGCCCCTACCTTTCTCTGTGTTCGATGGATGCCATTTGTTCTAAAATTATAATTTGAGTACTAGCAATCATAGAAGACTATATGATAATTGAGTATGTGGAGCTCTTATTCAGACTTTGTTGAAATTAAGTTGAATTACAATTGTTTGGTGACTAAAAACATAGGTTGTTAAGTTTCAAGAGAATGCATTTTTTGAACCATAACATGTGAATTGATTGCTACTTTATCATGATGAGTTTTATGAGAAAAAGTTGCTGTTATGATGCTAGGAAAAGTGATTGAAATTATCATTGATCGAACTTATGCACTATGCTAGCATTCACACTTCATAAATTATTTCTTTTATCATTTACCTACTCGAGGACGAGCAGGAATTAAGCTTGGGGATGCAGATACGTCTCCAACGTATCTATCATTTATGAAGTATTCATGCCATGTTTATTATAGTTTTGTATGATTTTGGTGCACTTTTATATGGCTTTTATATGATTTTTATGGACTAACATATTGACCTAGTGTCCAGTGCCAGTTGTTGTTTACTGCTTGTTTTTGGTTTTCCAGAAAATCCATATCAAATGAAGTCCAAATGCAGCGAAACTTTTTGACGATTTTTTCTGGAAGGAAACAGACCCAGGAACCTTCGCGGGAGCAGCAAAAGACCCACAGGGGACTCACAAGTCACCAGGGCGCGCCACCCCCCCTGGCGCGCCCTTGTGCCTCGTGGGCCCCCTGTGGCACCTCTTTGCATGATTCCAATGCAGAAAAATCATATATATTTAGAAACCCCTGAAAGTTAAACTAGATGAGTTTTTACGCCGCCGCAAGCCTCTGTTCCGAAGCGATCTCATCTGGAGCCCTTTTCCGGCACCCTGCCGGAGGGGGGAATCATCACCGGAGGGCATCTTCATCATCCCGGCATTCTCCATGACGAGGAGGGAGTAGTTCACCCTCGGGGCTGAGGGTATGTACTAGTAGCTATGTGTTTGATCTCTCTCTCTCTCTCTCTCTCTCTCTCTCGTGTTCTTTATTTGGCACGATCTTGATGTACCGCGAGCTTTGTTAATATAGTTGGATCATATGGTGTTTCTCCCTCTCTATCTCGTTGTGATGAATTGAATTTTTACCTTTGAGGTTTCACTATTATCGGATTGAATACTTTTATGGATTTGAGAACACTTGATGTATGTCTTGCATATGAATACCCGTGGTGACAATGGGGTATTATATTGATTCACTTGATGTATGTTTTGGCACTCAACTCGTGGATTCCCGAGGTGACATTGGGGTAATCTATGCATAGGGGTTGATGCACATTTTCGTCTTACTTTCTCCGGTAAAAATCATGGGGCACTCTCTGAAGTTCTTTGTGTGGATTGAGTATTATGAATCTGAAGTTGTTTGATGCATATCGAATAATCAACTCACGGATACTTGTGGTGACATTGGAGTATCTAGGTGACATTAGAGTTGGTTGATGTGTATCATATGGTGTTATTTTAGTACGAACTCTAGGGCTGTTTGTGACACTTATAGGGATGGCTCAATAGATTGATCGGAAAGGATAACTTTGAGGAGGTTTCGTACCCTACAATAATTTCTATCTTATGTTCTCTGCTAATAGGAACTTTGGAGTGATTCTTCGTCGCACGTTGAGGGATTGTTATATGATCCAATTATGTTAGATTGTTGAGAGATTGCACTAGTAAAAGTATGAACCCTAGGCCTTGTTAACGGTATTGCAATGCTTGAAAACAAGGCCTAGGGTTCATACTTTCACTAGTGCAATCTCTCAACAATGCTAACATAATTGGATCATATAACAATCCCACAACGTGCGACAAAGAATCACTCCAAAGTTCCTATGAGCGGAGAACATAAGATACAAATTGTTGTAGGGTACGAAACCACCTCAAAGTTATCCTTTCCGATCAATCTATTGAGCCATCCCTATAAGTGTCACGAACAGCCCTAGAGTTCGTACTAAAATAACACCATATGATACGCATCAACCAACTCTAATGTCAACTAGATACTCCAATGTCACCACAAGTATCCGTGAGTTGATTATTTGATATGCATCAAACAACTTCAGATTATAATATTCAATCCACACAAAGAACTTCAAAGAGTGCCCCAAGATTTCTACCGGAGAAAGTAGGACGAAAACGTGCATCAACCCCTATGCAGAGATTACCCCAATGTCACCTCGGGAATCCGCGAGTTGAGTGCCAAAACATACATCAAGTGAATCAATATAATACCCCATTGTCACCACGGGTATTCATATGCAAGACATACATCAAGTGTTCTCAAATCCATAGAAATATTCAATCCGATAATAGTGAAACCTCAAAGGTAAAAACTCAATTCATCACAACAAGATAGAAAGGGAGAAACAATGTAACATCCCCAGTATCACACTACAGTAATCTTCCCCTAATAGTGGCCATGTCATCATGATCACTAAGCCAAACTGCCACCTGTCCAAGATCAAAGCCAAATTCAAATTCAAATTGCATGTCAAATATTTACTTTTTCTGTCATGCAATTAAAATAGTTCATCCTATGGCAAATGATCCCTAAATATTTGTCATACTGAAACCAACATTTTTGGAATTCCGAAATTGCCCCTGGGAATTTATTTTCTGGTCCAGCAGCATTTTAAATGACCTTTTCATTTTCTAAAAATGCTTGGACATCTCCTTTTGGCCCCAAACTTTTTGTGCCAGCCCAGAATATTGCCTTGTATTTTTGTGCCTAGTTTCATGTTGAGAAAAATTCATTTGCTAGCTCAGTTTATTGCAAACAGTGGCTATTCCCTTTTGACAGCAAAAGAAATAGGAAAAGCCCCTGAGTCTTGGCCCACTAAGCAACAGCAGTAGAGCCGGCCCAGCCCAACCACTGCTCCCCCTACCTGCTCCCCTGCGTGGCAGCGCCGCCATGGCCGAGCACGCCGTGCCGGCCGCTGCTTGCAATGGCGTCGGGGCAGGTGAGCCCCTGGATAAGCTCGAGCCTCCTCCCACTCCCCCTGGACACTGCAGCTCCCTCCTCCTCGCTCTCCCTCGTTTCCCCCTTCTCCTCCTCATTCACCCGCCGCTGCCGCTGCCGTGCTGCTGCGGATCCGCGGCCACCGACGTCTTCGCGCCCGCAGTCCATGTCCGCAAGCTCCGCCGGCCTCTTCCTCTTCGCCCGGCGCCATCAGCTCGAGCCGGGACGCACTGAAGCTGCGGATTCATCCTCATCCCCATCTCCGGCCGCCGTGTCCGCTCCGACGAGCCTCGCCGCCCTACTGCTACTAGTCCTTCGCCGGACCTCCTTGCATTCACTCGATGAGCTACCGCTGCTGCCTAGCTAGCTATCTCGTGCGTTAGCGTAGCTCCCCGGCGATCCCGTAATCGCCGCGTTCCGACCGCCGCCCGCCGTCGATGTACTGCTCGATTCCGGCCACCCCCGCACGAACCGAGGCAACCGTTGCATGCGCGTCGCTCCTCCAGTTCGAACGAGCCCTTGCGCCGTCCATTTGGACGCCGGAGGAGGAATCCCGGCCACCTCCCGTGCTCGCCGCCGCCTTTGTGGCCTCACCGGCGCGCGTCGGTGTTCAAACGCCGGTGGGACCCACGCGTCAGGATGTTTAACCCTTAACCCCTGCTAATCAGCCACTAACTGATGGGTCCGGGTACTGTAGCATCTAAGATTAGTGATAATTAACAACTAACTAATTGTTTCACTGATAGCCTGGGCCCACGCACTAATTAACATTACCAGATTAATTTAAACTCTGTTAAGATATCAGAGGCTGACATGTGGGACCTTGACCCTGTTGACTAGTCAACAGGTCAACTGTTGACTGCTGACTCAGCACACCCCTAGCCCCACTTGTCATCCACTGTGGCTAGCCCACAGTGGGTGTAAACTGTTTTTGCACAGTTTAAAATTCGGATTAAATATTTCCAGTAATTTCAGAAAACTGTTTAAACTTCGGAAAATCGTAGAAAATAATCCGTAACTCGGATGAAAAAATTTCTACATGAAAGTTGATCAGAAAAATCCAACAAATCCGATCGTGTCATCTGCATTCATGTCGGGACCCTCTACGTAGGAGAACCCGTAACTTTTCGTCTGTTTCTTGCAGATGAATAGTGCATACATACCGGTTAATAATTCCAACTTAAATCCGAAAATAACTAAATTGGTTTAGAGATGCATTAGGTCACCCCTGCACTGCATTTTAGCATTGTCATGCTCTGTGTTGCATTTGTATGTTGTGTATTTATCTGTTTCCTCCCCCTCTTCTCTTCGGTAGATCCCGGCACCGACGTAACCCTGAGGACTGCTTGACCTCTGACGACCTCTCTTTTGCCGCAGAGCAACCAGGCAAGCAACCCCCCTTGACGCATGCCTATATCACCTATTCTCTCTCCCTCCTACTTGCATTAGAAATTGCTACCGCTATGTTTTATCCTATTTCTGATGCATAGCCTGTAATTGTAACTATTATTCATACCTGCCTATTATCCAAACTGCTTAGTATAGGTTGGATGGTAGTAACCCATCTGTGGCCCCTCTTCCTTGCTGTAGTTGCCCCGCTTTAGTTTCTGTGCCCCGATCGATGTGATCGAACGGGCTGAGACCAGCACAACACCTCACACCCCCTAAGTTGCTCGACTCTGCAGAGCTAACATCGAGTGCCGAGGGTGATACTTCTTATCTCACTTCTGATGATGCCTCTGTAGTACAACTAGTTGGTTGTGGGTTTACGAGGGTGATTCCTCTCCCACCACCTCCGATGAAGCTTCTGTCGCGCAACCCCGCAAGTGTGAATACCATCGAGGGTGATTCCTCCGGATTCACTTTGACGGGATCATCGAGTGGGAATCCAACGAGGGTGATTCCTCGGATTCCTGCTTGATGTTATGGACACACGGTTACTTGCACTTTACTACTGTTGCTGGATAAAGACGGGTCGGCCCCGAGGGGTACCCGCGAGAGATATGATGTCGGGTTGACTAAGAGGGTACCCGAGAGATGAATACGTGGCTTGGCCGGGCATTCTTAGCCCTTGCCGTAAGTCCACGAGACGGGGCGACGGGGTCACAGGATCGTGAGTCTCTGCTCGTTACCGCGCACTCCTAATGCACTAAAGGGTTAGGATATGTAATCTGAGTAGGCCTCTGGCCTTATCGCGCTAACCAGCACGTGGGAATAATATGGGTACTCGGCGTCGTGGTATCAGCCGAAGTTCTTCAGATGTCAGCGATTGAGCGGCGCGCGCCGGGTTGGACTGGTAACGCCCGCGCTTGTATTAAGGGGGTTAGGTCTGCTCCCGGCCACCCACGCAATGCGCAGGAGTGCAAAGGGCGACGGGCCCAGGACCCCTTCGCACTTAGGATGTAGACCGGCGTGCTGACCTCTCTGTTGAACCTAGGTAGGGCTACGACGTATCGATAGTCCGAGGCCGGGCATCGACTAAGCAAGTGTGTCCGGCCAGAGTCATCGAGCGTGTTGGGTAAGTTGGTGCACCCCTGTAGGGAAGTATATCTATTCGAATAGCCGTGTCCACGGTAACAAGACGCTCGGAGAATATCCCGATCTTCTACAACTAGAAATGGGTTGAATATATTGGCTCCGGGATTGCTTTCTCGCAGGGAGTCGAGGATGGATCTCTGGGCGTTGTTCCTACTTGATGCTACTACTTATATTTAAGTACTAATCTGCACTCTTCTAATGCTGCAAGATCGCTGAAGATGCTAGTCTTTGATAGGCTAGGCCTTCCTCTCTATTCTAGCATTTCTGCAGTCAAGTCCACATATACAGCCTTTCTTTGATAATGATGCATATTTAGAATAGATCTGATGTCAGTCTTGCTGAGTACTTTGGATGAGTACTCACGGTTGCTTTGCTTCCCCTTTTTCCCATATACCCGATAATTGCGACCAGATGACGGAGCCCCGGAGCCAGCTGCCCCAGCCGACGACGACTACTACCACTACTACCCCTCCGGATACTACTACTACGAGGAGCCCTCCGACGACCAGGAGTAGTTAGGAGGCACCCAGGCAGGAGGCCTGCGCCTTTTGATCTGTGTTTTATTTTGCCCCGCCTTCTGAAGGCTTATCTCTGTTTAATTTTGTGTCTGTACTGAGATACCTGATGCTTCCACTGATGCTTGTATGACATCGAGCTTATGTATTCGAGCCCTCGAGTCCCTAGTTTGTAATATAAAGCTTGTATGACTTTTATTTATGTTTAGAGTTGTGTTGTGATATCTTCAAGTGAGTCCTTAGGCTTGATCGTGTGCATTTGCGTGTATGATTAGTGCACGATTAAGTCGGGGGCGTCACAAGTTGGATCAGAGCCGACTGCCTGTAGGAAGCCCCTTTCCAACTCCTTGGCCGAAGTTGAGTCTAGTCCTTGCAAAATGATTTTACTAACTTGGCTGTGTGGCTTACGGGCCCACGTCGCCAATGGGTGGTATTAGGATCTTTTATTCCTGTTCCTTACTGTGGGAATCTGATCTCTCTTCTCTTCGGGTTAAATGATTTTGCTAACTCTAACACTAGGTTCTCGTAACCGCTTCCTCCCGGAGAGCCCCTTCATTCCAGATGATCGGTGGATACACCAGGAGATTCCGAAGGTATTCTTCGATGATTTCACGAGACCCTTGTGTTCACCGTCTTTGCAATTCCCTACCACCGATAAATCCCCGTGGTTAACTACACATCCTTGCCGTGTGTACCTTCATTCCCAGTTGCTCTTATTTTTACAAGATACCCTGAAATACTCTCCGTTGTTCCGAGAATCCTTTATGCCTATTGCCTTGCAGCTTCTTTCGCACTGCGGATAATTCCTCACACTCACCGGGGATCCGTCATCCCCAGTTGTTCATGTGATTTCCAAAATACTTTGAAATGCTATCTGATCTCCCGAGATTCCTCTGTAGCCTATTGCTCTTGATCTTCCTTACGTGCTTGAATTATGGTTAATTCCATATGACTCGCAATATTCATTAGCATTATTTGTCATTATCATTCTGAACCTATTGATTCAACGTGTATGTGAATGCTCCCTATCATCAGTTAATTCCTAGAAATTATCCTTCCGGCTCAGACGTCATTTTGGACATGAGTTGGTTCTCGGCCAATCAAGTTGCAATTGATTGTCCATCTAGTCCTATTCAACTTACCCATCTTTTTTATCAGAGCGTCTGCTTCTGATCCCTCGATTTGGAAATCATAATTACTTTGTAGTTAAGCCTCGAATTGTTCATATGTTTCTATGATCTGATGTCTTTGCATTCTTTCTTCTTCTGGTTGAGTACCGATACTCACATCAGCTCTTTTGTGGACCGTCAGATCCTTTGTTGGGCTGTTATCCGACAGTGTCCTTCATAATCAATAACCTTGTGAGTTTTTCCCCTAATGCATAATGCCTTTGGTAAATTGTATCCTCTATTTTGTCAACCATGCTCTGCTTCCGAGCATGCGTTATTTACTCCTGAAGTTTGTGGTATATGTTCCTAAGATGCCCTGATGGGTTGAACCTATGCCTTCCCTAATCTGTGTGAACCCGAAAGTTATGCGGGTTATATTCTACTGGCGTTTTGTCAGATAAAGTTTTAACACCGCAACTCCTTCGAAAGCGAGAAGTGAATGAAAGGTTATGCATTGAAGAAGTGGGAGTCGACCTTGAACTTTGTGTTCATGCCCATGGAAACGATGTAGACCGTCACAGAAGCTTCTTGCAAAATATTTATTCATTTGTATAATTCTTCCAGTTTCCTTAACTTGATTCCATGTATTAATGGTTCTGACCATGCTGACCTCATTTGATAACTCCATTCCCGTGCCTCGTCTATTTTTCAACAAGGTTAAAGCACCTGCCATCCGCAGATCAATGATCTAGTTCAGCTTCTATTATGTTTTACCTTCGAGTATTACCCTCTGGTATCTCGAGGATATCGTATCATTGCACTACATCTTATGAAGCTTTGATAAGGTGATACCTTTCCCCATCATAGTAATTCCATGGGTTTTGGTTTGTTGTCAACCGAGAACACCGATAAGTGAATCAAATCCATCCTATAACACATTGACCTTCTGCTTCCCCATTTCTTCTGTTTGATCATGTTATTGATCAATTACATCTTCCTGAAACCTTTCGATAAAATTGTGTTGTGATCATTGACAACTTCTTTGACTTATCCCAAGTTATGAATTCAATTCATAATACTTCCTTTTACCTAAATGGTGATCCACTTGCTATCCTGTCATGGATATCATGCTCTGCTTTCCTTGGGAGAGATATACTCTTGATACTTGTATGTTATCACATTTTCCTTTCCATTGGTCTGTTTAACCTTTCTTGTAATCTAATTGATCTAAGCAGTAACAATTCCCTGCTTATGTAAACACCTCGGTGTACAACTCTCTCCGTAAGACCCTTTTGCTATTGTTGACGACATTCCGGTAACCACCGGTGGACGAGAACTTTGCCGATTGGTCCGCCTCGTTTCAACAAGCAGGAAAATGGTTCTCTTTGTTCCCCGCCCTCGGTACCGACGATCTTACCGACATAGCTGACAGACTTTCCTCTGACATATCTTGTTGTCGTAACCATGTAAGATGTCACCGCCCTTCCTACTCTTAGATCCACACTCATCGCAGTTCCACAGGATCGAAACCTGACTCCCCTGTACATCCCTGTTTCCAAAGCTATTCCTCGTGCTTTACTTCGAACGTAATTTACGAGCCACCTTCCTAGAGATGATCTATTCTGGTATCAGACGCAATACTTATTCCCGTTGCTCTGAACCCCTTTCACACTCTATTTCAGGCATCGAACGATTGCCTATCCGCTTGAAACTTCTTATTGTACCTTCTTACTTTGCTCTCGATGTTTTCTTAAGTTTCACCTCGAGAGATACTTTCTGCCACATTCCCTGAGATATCCACCAGATGTTCAACCTTGTAAAGGTCCGTTCTCCCGAAGATACCCCTTTACTCCACCTCTTAAATCTCGGGACGAGATTTCTTGTAGTGGAGGAGATTTGTAACATCCCCAGTATCACACTACAGTAATCTTCCCCTAATAGTGGCCATGTCATCATGATCACTAAGCCAAACTGCCACCTGTCCAAAATCAAAGCCAAATTCAAATTCAAATTGCATGTCAAATATTTACTTTTTCTGTCATGCAATTAAAATAGTTCATCCTATGGCAAATGATCCCTAAATATTTGTCATACTGAAACCAACATTTTTGGAATTCCAAAATTGCCCCTGGGAATTTATTTTCTGGTCCAGCAGCATATTAAATGACCTTTTCATTTTCTAAAAATGCTTGGACATCTCCTTTTGGCCCCAAAATTTTTGTGCCAGCCCAGAATATTGCCTTGTATTTTTGTGCCCAGTTTCATGTTGAGAAAAAATCATTTGCTAGCTCAGTTTATTGCAAACAGTGGCTATTCCCTTTTGATAGAAAAAGAAATAGGAAAAGCCCCTGAGTCTTGGCCCACTAAGCAACAGCAGCAGAGCCGGCCCAGCCCAACCACTACTCCCCCTACCTGCTCCCCTGCGTGGCAGCGCCGCCATGGCCGAGCGCGTCGTGCCGGCCGCTGCTTGCCACAGCACCGGGGCAGGTGAGCCCCTGGATAAACTCGAGCCTCCTCCCACTCCCCCTAGACACTGTAGCTCCCTCCTCCTCGCTCTCCCTCGTTTCCCCCTTCTCCTCCTCCCTCACCCGCCGCTGCCGCTGCCGTGCAGCTGCGGATCCGCGGCCACCGACGTCTTCGCGCCCGCAGTCCATGTCCGCAAGCTCCGCCGGCCTCTTCCTCTTCGCCCGGCGCCATCAGCTCGAGCCGGGACGTGCTGCAGCTGTGGATTCGTCGTCATCCCCATCTCCGGCCGCCGTGTCCGCTCCGACGAGCCTCGCCGCCCTACTGCTACTAGTCCTTCGCCGAACCTCCTTGCGTCCACTAGGTGAGCTGCCGCTACTGCCTAGCTAGCTATCTCATGCGTTAGCGTAGCTCCCCGATGATCCCGTAATCGCCGCATTCCGGCCGCCGCCCGCCGTCGATGTACTGCTCGATTCCGGCCACCCCCGCACGAACCGAGGCCACCGTTGCATGCGCGTCGCTCCTCCGGTTCAAACAAGCCCTTGCGCCGTCCATTTGGACGCCGGAGGAGGAATCCCGGCCACCTCCCGTGCTCGCCGCCGCCTCTGTGGCCTCACCGGCGTGCGCCGGCATTCAAACGCCGGCGGGACCCACGTGTCAGGATGTTTAACCCTTAACCCCCTGCTAATCAGCCATTGACTGATGGGTCCGGGTACTGTAGCATCTAATATTAGTGATAATTAACTACTAACTAATTGTTTCACTGACAGCCTGAGCCCACGCACTAATTAACATAACCAGATTAATTTAAACTCTGTTAAGATATCAGAGGCTAACATGTGGGACCTTGACCCTGTTGACTAGTCAACAGGTCAACTGTTGACTGCTGACTAAGCACACCCCTGGCCCCACTTGTCATCCACTGTGGCTAGCCCACAGTGGGTGTAAACTGTTTTTCCACTGTTTAAAATTCGGATTAAATATTTCCAGTAATTTCAGAAAACTGTTTAAACTTCGGAAAATCGTAGAAAATAATCCATAACTCGGATGAAAAAGTTTTGTACATGAAAGTTGATCAGAAAAATCCAACGAATCCGATCGTGTCATCTGCATTCATGTCGGGACCCTCTACGTAGGAGAACCTGTAACTTTTCGTCTGTTTCTCGCAGATGAATAGTGCATACATACCGGTTAATAATTCCAACTTAAATCCGAAAATAACTAAATTGGTTTATAGATGCATTAGGTCACCCCTGCACTGCATTTTAGCATTGTCATGCTCTGTGTTGCATTTGTATGTTGTGTATTTATCTGTTTCCTCCCCCTCTTCTCTCCGGTAGATCCCGGCACCGACGTAACCCTGAGGACTGCTTCACCTCTGACGACCTCTCCTTTGCCGCAGAGCAACCAGGCAAGCAACCCCCCTTGACGCATGCCTATATCACCTATTCTCTCTCCCTCCTGCTTGCATTAGAAATTGCTGCCGCTATGTTTTATCCTATTTCTGATGCATAGCCTATCCTAGTAACTATTATTGATACCTGCCTGTTATCCAAACTGCTTAGTATAGCTTGGATGGTAGTAACCCATCTGTGGCCCCTCTTCCTTGCTGTAGTTGCCCCGCTTTAGTTTCTGTGCCCCGATCGATGTGATCAAACGGGCTGAGACCAGCACAACACCTCACACCCCCTAAGTTGCTCGACTCTGCAGAGCTAACATCGAGTGCCGAGGGTGATACCTCTTATCTCACTTCCGATGATGCCTCTGTAGTACAGCTAGTCAGTTGTGGGTTAACGAGGGTGATTCCTCTCCCACCACCTCCGATAAAGCTTCTGTCGCGCAACCCCGCAAGTGTGAATACCATCGAGGGTGATTCCTCCGGATTCACTTTGACGGGATCATCGAGTGGGAATCCAACGAGGGTGATTCCTCGGATTCCTACTTGATGTTATGGACACACGGTTACTTGCACTTTACTACTGTTGCTGGATAAAGACGGGTCGGCCCCGAGGGGTACCCGCGAGAGATATGATGTCGGGTTGACCAAGAGGGTACCCGAGAGATGAATACGTGGCTCGGCCGGGTATTCTTAGCCCTTGCCGTAAGTCCACGAGACGGGGCGACGGGGTCACAGGATCGTGAGTCTCTGCTCGTTACCGCGCGCTCCTAATGCACTAAAGGGTTAGGATATGTAATCTAAGTAGGCCTCTGGCCTTATCGCGCTAACCCGCATGTGGGAATAATATGGGTACTCGGCATCGTCGTATCAGCCGAAGTTCTTCAGATGTCAACGATTGAGCCGCGCGCGCCGGGTTGGACTGGTAACGCCCGCGCTTGTATTAAGGGGGCTAGGTCTGCTCCCGGCCACCCACGCAACGCGCAGGAGTGCAAAGGGTGATGGGCCCAGGACCCCTTCGCACTTAGGATGTAGACCGGCGCGCTGACCTCTCTGTAGAACCTAGGTAGGGCTACGACGTATCGATAGTCCGAGGCCGGGCATCGACTAAGAAAGTGTGTCCGGCCAGAGTCATTGAGCCTGTTGGGTAAGTTGGTGCACCCCTGCAGGGAAGTATATCTATTCGAATAACCGTGTCCACGGTAACAAGACGCTCGGAGAATATCCCGATCTTCTGCAACTAGAAATGGGTTGAGTATATTGGCTCCGGGATTGCTTTCTCACAGGGAGTCGAGGAAGGATATCTGGGCGTTGTTGCTACTACTTATATTTAAGTACTAATCTGCACTCTTCTAATGCTGCAAGATCGCTGAAGATGCTAGTCTTCGATAGGCTAGGCCTTCCTCTCTATTCTGGCATTTCTGCAGTCAAGTCCACATATACAGCCTTTCTTTGATAATGATGCACATTTAGAATAGATCTGATGTCCATCTTGCTGAGTACTTTGGATGAGTACTCACGGTTGCTTTGCTTCCCCTTTTTCCCATATACCCGATAATTGCGACCAGATGACGGAGCCCCGGAGCCAGCTGCCCCAGCCGACGACGACTACTACCACTACTACCCCTCCGGATACTACTACTACGAGGAGCCCTCCGACGACCAGGAGTAGTTAGGAGGCACCCAGGCAGGAGGCCTGCGCCTTTCGATCTGTGTTTTATTTTGCCCCGCCTTCTGAAGGCTTATCTCTGTTTAACTTTGTGTCTGTACTCAGATACCTGATGTTTCCGCTGATGCTTGTATGACATCGAGCTTATGTATTCGAGCCGTCGAGGCCCTGGCTTCTAATATAAAGCTTGTATGACTTTTATTTATGTTTAGAGTTGTGTTGTGATATCTTCAAGTGATTCCTTAGGCTTGATAGTGTGCATTTGCATGTATGATTAGTGCACGATTAAGTCGGGGGCGTCACAAACACCATATGATCCAACTATATTAACAAGGCTCGCGGTACATCAAGATCGTGCCAAATCAAGAACACGAGAGAGAGAGAGATCAAACACATAGCTACTAGTACATACCCTCAGCCCCGAGGGTGAACTACTCTCTCCTCGTCATGGAGACCGCAGGGATGATGAAGATGGCCTCCGGTGATGATTCTCCCCTCCGGCAGGGTGCCGGAAAAGGGTTGTAGATGAGATCGTGGAGGTACAGAGGCTTGCGGCGGCGTAGTCCAAATTCTAGGGCTATTTCTGAGGGTTTTGGTATTTATAAGAATTTTTGGCGTTGGAATCACGCGAAGAGGTGCCACAGGGGGCCCACGAGGCACCAGAGCGCGCCTGGGGGTGTGGCGTGCCCTTGTGGCTTGTGGGGCCCCTGTGGGTCTTCTGCTACTCCCCCGAAGCTTCCTGGGTCTGTTTCCTTCCAGAAAAATCGTCAAAAAGTTTCGCTGCATTTGGACTTCATTTGATATGGATTTTCTGGAAAACCAAAAACAAGCAGAAAACAGTAACTGGCACTGGGCACTAGGTCAATGTGTTAGTCCATAAAAATCATATAAAAGCCATATAAAAGTGCACCAAAATCATACAAAACTATAATAAACATGGCATGAATACTTCATAAATTATAGATACATTGGAGACGTATCAGCATCCCCAAGTATAATTCCTGCTCGTCCTCGAGTAGCTAAATGATAAAAGAAATAATTTATGAAGTGTGAATGCTAGCATAGTGCATAAGTTTGATCAATGATAATTTCAATCACTTTTCCTAGCATCATAACAGCAACTCTTTCTCATAAAACTCATCACGATAAAGTAGCAATCAATTCACATGTGATGGTTCAAACAATGCATTCTCTTGAAACTTAACAACCTATGTTCTTAGTCACCAAACAATTGCAATTCAACTTATCTTCAACAAAGTCTAAGTAAGAGCTCCACATACTCAATTATCATATAGTCTTCTATGATTGCTAGTACTCAAAGCATATTTTTAGAACAAATGGCATCCATCGAACACAGAGAAAGATAGGGGCTTAATGTTTCGCCTCCCAACTTATTTATCACAGAGATAATTGTCAACAATAATAATTCATGATCAAATATATTTGACTGGCCATATGTGCCAGGATCTTTTCCCACCACATGATGCTTGCCAACTAGAGAATAATTAAGGTTGAAATGAGAAGCAATACTATTGACTCTTGCATAAAAGTAAATACATAAAGTAAAAGATAGGCCATTCGCAGAGGGAAGCAGAGGTTTTCATGCGCTTTTTATTTTTGGATGTCAAGCCCTTAATGCAAAGGAACGTCACGTTATATTTCCCCTTGTGATAGCAACCTTTATTATGCAGTCCGTCGCTTTTATTTCTTTACCATCACAAGTTCGTACAACGCTTATTTTCCCTTACAATAAAAGATCATACATATTTTAGGAGCAATTTTTATTGCTTTTTGCACCGATGACAACTTACTTGAAGGATCTTATTCAATCCATAGGTAGATATGGTGGACACTCATGGGAAGAAACTGGGTTTTAGGGTTTTTGGATGCACAAGTTGTATCTCTACTTAGTACGAATTTTTGGCTAGCAAAAGATCCTAAGCAAGCACCAGATGTTAGAGGATCCATAACAATATAACTTCTATGCAAATATACCCAAACATAACTCATTACGTTGTCTTTCTTGTCCAACTTCAACTAATTTGCTCAAGTTTGAAAATAATTAATGGGTATTCACAATCATAAAAGATGTCCAAGATAATATATTTATATGTGAAAGTTCTCTTCCTTATACTAATCATTCATGAATTGCTTGTATAGCCAATATTGTGATTGTCAAGCTTCAATAGATTTCACTTTCTAAACCCAATGTGAAACTACTACTAGGCATGATACAAGCATATGAATCTCATATTATTTCAACTTTATGATATTCAATTCTTTCACAATTTACTCATAGGATATAAGTGAAGCACAAGAGTAAATGACAAACTACTCCAAAAAGATATAAGTGAAGACCAAATGAGTAGTTAAGTAAATAGGTAGCTATGTCTCTCTCTCTCTCTCATTTAAAAATTTCAGATCTTAAGTATTTTATTCAAAAATCAAACAAAATGAAAATAAAAGGACACTCCAAGAATAGCACATATCATGTGAACAAGTAAAAACTTAGGGTAACCGATAGGTGTTGATGAAGAAAGGTGGGATGCCTACCGGGGCATCCCCAAGCTTAGATGCTTGAGAATTCTTGAAATATTAACTTGGGATTCCTTGGGCATCCCCAAGCTTGAGCTCTTGTGTCTCCTTAATTCCTCTCATATCACGGTTTCCCTAAATCTTAAAAACTTCATGCACACAAAACTCAACAAGAACTCGTGAGATAAGTTAGTATAAATCAATGCAAAACCTTAACATTCTCTACTGTAGAAAATCATTAAAATTATAATTAAACATTGCATACTAAATGCCTATTCATATTTAATACTCCTATCCATAAATAGAAACATTAAACAAGCAAAATATGCAAACAATGCAACTATAACCGAAATCTGCCAAAACACAACAGTCTGTAAAGGGCGATTTAAAATTCATATTTATCTAACTCCAAAAATTCTGAAAAATTACCAAGTGACATATAGCTCATGAATTATTACTGTGTAAAAATTTCAGATTTTTATCATGTTCTGACTATTCAGGAATATTCTGGACATAACAGAAAAATTTCTGTTTTCAAACAGCAACACATGAACTTGCAAACTGAGCATGGTAAAGGCTATAATTGGCATTTTATTGAACTAAAAGATACAAAACATGATTATTGATAGCAGCAAGCAAATATCAATAGAAGAAAATAACGCTCCAAGCAAAACTCATATTATGTGACGAATAGAAATATAGTTCCAAGTGAGGTTACCGATAGTGTTGAAGACGATAGAGGGGATGCCTTCCGGGGCATCCCCAAGCTTAGTTGCTTGGGTCTTCCTTGAATATTACCTTGGGGTGCCTTGGGAATCCCCAAGCTTAGGGTCTTTCTGATCCTTATTCTCCTCATATCGATATCTCACCCAAAACTTGAAAACTTCAATCATACAAAACTTAACGGAACTTGCGAGATAGGTTAGTATGATAAAAATAAATCATCCACTTAGGTACTGTCAAGACAAGATTCATAATTGTTATCACATAATTCCTAATTTATTCTATCATTTCCACAATTTATATTCCTCAATATACGCTATGAAAACACTAAAACAAGCAAACTATGCACCGAAAACAGAATCTGTCAAAAACAGAACAGCATGTAGTGAGCGATTTAAAAAACATACTTCTCTAAATCCAAAAATTCTGAAAAATTAGGACAACGTAAAAAAAATTTAACCAAATATTGTGTAAAAATTTCAGAATTTTTTCACGCTCCAGTACATAATAGAAATTCCAGCACTGGATGCAAAAGTTTCTGTTTTCGCACAGAATCAAATCAACAAGCATCCACACTATCCCAAAGGCTTTACTTGGAACATTATTGAAAGAAAACATATAAAATATGATTACTACAGTAGCTTAATCATGTGAACACACAAAACAGTAGGTATAAATGTTGGGTTGTCTCCCAACAAGCGCTTTTTAATGCCTTTTTAGCTAGGCATGATGATTTCAATGAGGCTCACATAAAAGTAAAGAATTGAAACACAAAGAGAGCATCATGAAGCATATGACAAGCACATTTAAGCCTAACCCACTTCCTATGCATAGGGATTTTGTGAGAAAATATTTTATGGGAGCAAGAATCAACTAGCATAGGAAGGCAAAACAAGCATAACTTCAAAACTTTCAACACATAGAGAGGAAACTTGATATTATTGCAACACCTACAAGCATATGATCCTCTCTCATAATAATTTTCATTAGCATCATGAATGAATTCAACAATATAATTATCACATAAAACATTATTTTCATGATCCACAAGCATAGAGATTTTATTACTCTCCACATAAGCAAATTTATTCTCATGAATAGTAGTGGGAGCAAATTCAAGAAAATAACTATCATGAGATACTTGATTGGCATAATCCAATTGAAAATTAAAATCATGATGACAAGTTTCATAGTTATAATTATTATTTATAGCATACATGTCATCACAATAATCATCATAAATAGGAGGCATGTTATCATCATAATAAATTTGCTCATCAAAACTTGGGGGGCTAAAAATATCATCTTCATCAAACATAGCATCCCCAAACTTGTAGCTTTGCATATCATTAGCATCATGGGTATTCAAAGAATTCATAATAACAACATTGCAATCATGCACATCATTCAAAGATTTTATAACAAACATTTTATTGAATTCTTCTTCTATCAATTGAGCACAATTTTCCGCTCCATCGTTTTCAGGAAAGACATTATAAAGATGAATAATATGAGGCAACCTCAATTCCATTTTTTTGTAGTTTTCTTTTATAAACCAAACTAGTGATAAAACAAGAAACTAAAAGATTCAATTGCAAGATCTAAAGATATACCTTCAAGCACTCACCTCCCCGGCAACGGCGCCAGAAAAGAGCTTGATGTCTACCACACAACTTATTCTTGTAGACTCGTGTTGGGCCTCCAAGCGCAGAGTTTTGTAGGACAGTAGCAATTTTCCCTCAAGTGGATGACCTAAGGTTTATCAATCCGTGGGAGGCGTAGGATGAAGATGGTCTCTCCCAAACAACTCTGCAATCAAATACAAGAAATCTCTTGTGTCCCCAACACACCCAATACAATGGCAAATTGTATAGGTGCACTAGTTTGGCGAAGAGATGGTGATACAAGTGTAGTATGGATAGTAGATATAAGTTTTTGTAATCTAAAAATATAAAAATAGCAAGGTAGCAATTGATAAAATGGAGCACAAACGGTATTGCAATGCTTGAAAACAAGGCCTAGGGTTCATACTTTCACTAGTGCAATCTCTCAACAATGCTAACATAATTGGATCATATAACAATCCCTCAACGTGCGACAAAGAATCACTCCAAAGTTCCTATTAGTGGAGAACATAAGATAGAAATTGTTGTAGGGTACGAAACCACCTCAAAGATATCTTTTCCGATCAATCTATTGAGCCATCCCTATAAGTGTCACGAACAGCCCTAGAGTTCGTACTAAAATAACACCATATGATACGCATCAACCAACTCTAATGTCACCTAGATACTCCAATGTCACCACAAGTATCCATGAGTTGATTATTCGATATGCATCAAACAACTTCAGATCATAATATTCAATCCACACAAAGAACTTCAAAGAGTGCCCCAAGATTTCTACCGGAGAAAGTAGGACGAAAACGTGCATCAACCCCTATGCATAGATTACCCCAATGTCACCTCGGGAATCCGTGAGTTGAGTGCCAAAACATACATCAAGTGAATCAATATAATACCCTATTGTCACCACGGGTATTCATATGCAAGACATACATCAAGTGTTCTCAAATCCATAGAAATATTCAATCCGATCATAGTGAAACCTCACAGGTAAAAACTCAATTCATCACAACAAGATAGAGAGGGAGAAACACCATATAATCCAACTATATTAACAAGGCTCGCGGTACATCAAGATCGTGCCAAATCAAGAACACGAGAGAGAGAGAGAGATCAAACACATAGCTACTAGAACATACCCTCAGCCCCGAGGGTGAACTTCTCCCTCCTCGTCATGGAGAAGGCCGAGATGATGAAGATGGCCTCCGGTGATGATTCCCCCCTCCGGCAGGGTGCCGAAAAAGGGCTGTAGATGAGATCGTGGAGGTACAGTGGCTTGCGGTGGCGTAGTCCAAATTCTAGGGTTATTTCTGGGGGTTTTGGTATTTATAAGAATTTTTGGCGTTGGAATCACGCGAAGAGGTGCCACAGGGGGCCCACGAGGCACCAGGCCTCGGGGGTGGCGCGCCCTGGTGGATTGTGGGTCCCCTGTGCGTATTCTGCTGCTCCCCGGAAGCTTCCTGGGTCTGTTTCCTTCCAGAAAAAATCGTCAAAAAGTTTCGCTGCATTTGGACTTCATTTGATATGGATTTTCTGGAAAACCAAAAACTAGCAGAAAACAGCAACTGGCACTGGGCACTAGGTCAATATGTTAGTCCATAAAAATCATATAAAATCCATATAAAAGTGCACCAAAATCATACAAAACTATAATAAACATGGCATGAATACTTCATAAATTATAGATACGTTGGAGACGTATCAGCGCCCTGATGCCTTGTGGAGCCCTCGTGGCTCCTTTTGACCTAATTCCACTTCTATACATTGTCAAATATTTGGAAACCAACAGAGAGCCACCCCGAATAAATTTTACGCCGCTGCAAGCCTCTGTTCTTCCGCGATCCCATCTGCAGGCCTTTTCCGGTACTCTCCCAGAGGGGGAATCGATCACGGAGGGCTTCTACATCAACCTTGCTGCCCTTCCGATGATGTATGAGTAGTTTACCATAGACCTACGGGTCCATAGCTAGTAGCTAGATGGCTTCTTCTCTCTCTTTGATCTTCAATACCATGTTCTCCTTGATGTTCTTGGATTTCTATCCGATGTAATCTTCTTTTGCGGTGTGTTTGTTGGGATCCGATGAATTGTGAGTTTATGATCAGATTATTCATGAGAAATATTTGAGTCTTCACTAAACTCTTTAATGCATGATTGTTATAGCTTTGTATTTCTCTCTGATCTATCGATTTGGTTTGGCCAACTAGATTAGTTTATCTTGCAATGGGAGAGGTGCTTTGTGATGGGTTCAATCTTGCGATGCTCAGTCCCAGTGACAGAAAGGGACATGACACGTATTTGTATTGTTTCCATTAAGGATAAAAAGATGGGGTTTAATCATATTGCCTGAGTCTACTTTGTCTACATCATGTCATCTTGCTTAGGCATTACTCTGTTTTATACTTAATACTCTTGATGCATGCGGGATAGCGGTCGATGGGTGGAGTAATAGTAGTAGATGCAGGCAGGAGTCGGTCTACTTGTCTCGGACGTGATGCCTATATACATGATCATTGCCATGAATCCGTCAAAATTATTTGCTTTTCTATCAATTGCCCAACAGTAATTTGTTTACCCACCGTATGCTATGTGTTCGAGAGAGAAGCCTCTAGTGAAAACTATGGCCCCCGGGTCTACTTTTATCCTATATTAAAATCCAAAAATACCTTTCTATAATTTATTTACTTTTGTTTTATTTTGCAATTTACTTTATCTATCTATCACTATCAGAATTAATCCTTGCAAATAACCGCTAAGAGGATTGACAACCCTCTTATTTGCGTTGGGTGCAAGTGTTTGCTTTTGTGTGTGTAGGTGCTGCTAAAGGGATTTTGCGTGGTTCTCCTACTAGATTGATAACCTTGGTTCTTAACTGAGGGAAATACTTATCTCTACTATAATGCATCATCCTCTCCTCTTCGGGGAAATACCAACGCAGTCTACAAGTAGTAGGACGAATTTCTGGCGCCGTTGTCGGGGAGACATCACCAAAATTTATCAAGTACCTTCGCACAAACTATCATCCACTTGCATTTACTTTATTTGCCCTTTTATTTGCATTTGCCTCTCATTTTCATCTCCCCCACTTCTAATTTTTTTTTACAAAAACAAAAATATAATTTTGTTTGCTAGTTTGCTTGCTTTATCACTATGGCTCGTTCTTCACTTGTTACTATTACCCCTAAAAATGAAGTGCTTAATTTTAGACAAAGGGGAGGAGAGAATTTAAAAGATGCTTGGTATAGGATTTGCGATGCTCAAAATAGATCAACTCGTAAGCAATCCACTATTGTTCTTCTTCGCAATTTTTATGTGGGAATCACTACTTGGTATAGATTTGTGCTCGACACTATTACCAGATGGAATTTCTTGATGTGTCCCTCTATGGATGCTTTCAATGCTATGGGGAATTTAGTGGGATCACCACCTATCATTATTAATGAAACAACATTGACCCTGGAACATGTTATGCCAAGGTTAGAAGCTAATGAAAATAAAATGCCTACTATTGAACATCTTGAGAATTTAGATAAAAAATTCCATAATCATATTACTCAATTTGGTTCTAAGGTGGGAATTACATTGAAAACCTTAAAGGAAAAGGAACCAATAATTAACGAAAGGATAGAACAAAGTCCCGCTAGAATTGATAAGTTAGAGGAGAGTATCAATAATTTGGGTTCCGCTTTTTCCTCCGCTAAAACCATTGATAGGACTCCTCCCAATAAAAATTGCAAGTTTATGTATGTTCTTAAGAATAAGGGTGCCACTTCTAGCAAGGAGAATGAGGATCTTAAAATGATTAGTGTGCACCCTAATTTCATTGATATAATAAAGGAACCTATTTATAAAAGCAAAATTCTTAATTTTGTGCCTAGGAGCGAGATGATAAGAAATTCCTATGTTAACTCTCCTAGAAAGAGTGGGTGTGTAATTGAGGATTTGGAAACCAAGGATGACAACACTTGAAACTATGCATTATGCCTAGCTAGGGGCATAAAACAATAGCGCCTGTTGCGAGGCAACCCAATGAATAAAATATTTTTTTTGTTTTACCTTCTGTTTTTGTGTGTTTACACAATTTTAGCCTCTGTTATGATTGTGTTTTTATATTTTAATTAGTGTTTGTGCCAAGTAATGCCTTTGGGATGATTTGGAAGATAGTATAATTCATGTTGTTTGAAAACAGAAACTTTTGCGTCCAGTGCTAGAATTTTGATTTTCGTTGGTGCTTTAGAACCTTCTGAATTTTTTACACAATATTTATATATAAATTTCCCACGTTGTCCTAATTTTTCAGAATTTTTAGAGTTACAGAAGTATAAAGTTAATTCAGATCTTTACAGACTGTTCTGTTTTAGACAGCTTCTGTTTTTGTTGCATAGTTTGCTTATTTTGATGAATCTATGGATCGTATCGGGGGTTATGAGTCATGGAGAAGTTGGAGTACAGTATCATTATGCCAATATTAAATGTGAATCAATTTAAAATTGTACCTAAAGTTTACGATTTATTTGTTATACTAACGGATCTCACGAGGTTTCTGTTGAGTTTTGTGTGCTGAAGTTTTCAAGTTTTGGGTGAGACTACGATGGATAAAGGAATAAGGAGCAGCAAGAGCCTAAGCTTGGGGATGCCCAAGGCACCCCAAGGTAATATTCAAGGAATACTCAAGCATCTAAGCTTGGGGATGCCCCGGAAGGCATCCCCTCTTTCGTCTACAATTTATCGGTAACTCACTTGGAGCTATATTTTTATTCATCACATGATATGTGTTTTACTTGGAGCATCTTGTGATATAGTTTGTTTGATTTTGTTTGCTTTTTAGTTTGTCAGAATCATCTTTGCTGAACACACCTTTTTGAGAGGGACACACATTATTCGTGATTTGTTAGAATACTCTATGTGCTTCACTTATATCTTTTGAGCTAGGCAGTTGCTCTAGTGCTTCACTTATATCTTTTAGAGCATTGCGGTGGTTATATTTTAAAGAAATAGTTGCACTCTCATGCTTCACTTATATCTTTTTGAGAGTCTAAAGATTAGCAATGGTAATGTGCACGGGTTATGAATTTGGTCCTAATATGATAGGTATTCAAGAGGGATATAATAAAAACTTTCATGTAGATCACTGAATATGATAAGTTTGATTCCTTGCAATAGTTTTGCGATATTAAGATGGTAAGATGTAGGAGGTGCTAGTAGATAATTGTGGTTTAGTAAGAATATTGGTGTTAAGGTTTGTGATTCCCGAAGCATGCACGTATGATCTGTCGTTATGCTAAGAAGTTGAACATGTTATGACAGAGGCGTCATCGGAGGTGGTGAAAGAGGAATCACCCTCGGTAACCCACAACCGACTAGCTACGCTACAGAGATATCATCAGGAGTGAGGTAGGAGGTATCACCCTCGGCACTTGATAGTAGCTCTGCAGAGTCGTACAACTAAAGGGGGTGTGCGGTGCTATGTCGGTCTCTGCATATCGATCACGTTGATCGAGTCATCCGGTAGCAAAGCAGGGCAACACGGACAAGGGTGTGGGGCCACTGACGGATCACTAACCAGCCTATTCTAAGCATATAGGACAATAGGTAAAGAATCAACAGCAGGTTACAACATCAGGCCATGCATTAGAATAGGAGCAATCAATTACAGTAGCAAAAACTAATGCAAGCATGGGGAAGAAGGAATAGGTGATATAGGAATGATCAAGGGGGTTTTGCTTGCCTGGAAGCTCTGCTGAAAAGGAAGAAGGGTCGTCGGTGACGTAGTCGATCACAAGGGCAACGTCGGTCTCGGAGTCTACCGGAGAGAAGAGGGGGAAGAAACAGTAAATATAAAGCACACAGATGCAACACAGATGCATGACATGCCGGTAGGTTATGCTAGGGGTGATATAATGCCTCTCTAATCATTTTAGATGATTTAGGAATTTGTTTGAATTTATTTTATCGAAGTCATGCACTATTCATTTATCAAAAACAGGCAAAAAGTTACAGGTTCATCTACTTAGAGGGTTCTAACATGAGTGCAAATGACATATTCGGATTTTTCTCATTTTCTGATCATTTTTCATATATAAATTATTTTCATCCGAGTTACGGATTATTTTATATGATTTTTCAAAGTTTTAATCATTTTCTGGAATTTCTGGAATTTACTTTAATTTCGAAAATAAAGATTAAATTGCTACGTGCACACACAGAGTGTACACAGCAGTGTGTGTTAGAGGCTGACAGTGGGCCCAGTCAACTGCCCAGTCAACAGTTGACTGTTCAGCGTTGACTAGTCAATAGGACCAGTGGGTCCCACCTGTCATTGACTGGGGCCAGCCCACTCAGCGGTTGACTGGTCAACTGGGCCCAGTGGGACCCAGTGGTCAGTCTCAGTTAGTTTAACAGGGTTTTAAACTAATCTAATTAGCTAATTAGCAGGGTGGGGCCCAGATGTTAGTGGCTGCACTAACTAATAGATTTAATTAATTTGGTTAATTGCTACAGTAGCTGGGCCCACATGTCAGTGGATGATTAGAGCCGGGTTAGTGTTAGTGACCTGACGCGCGGGTCCCACCGGCGTTTAAACGCCGGCGCGCGCGCCGGTGACCAGACTGACGGCGGCGCGGCGCGGGACACCACCGAAAATGCACTATGGGCAACCGTTTTGCGTGCCGTTTGTTCATACGGAACCGGCGAGAGCAGGCGCGTCCACTGATGCGAACGGCAGCGGCGGGGGTGGTCGAAGCTGAGCTGGGCGTCAACAATGGCGGCGACGGTGTTCGGTGGTTGCGCGGGTGCGGCGTAGAGCATGCAAACGAGCGCGTTTTCGCGCTAGCGAGGTCCTATGCGAGCAGGCAAAGCGACTGGGTGCTCCAGCGCAACCACTTGGTCACCGAAACGCTGCCGGCGATGAGGCCGTGCGGCGGTGGGTTCGGCCTCGAGTGGAACATGGCCTAGGGGGCGAACCCGGGCACCTATCCATGGGGGTTTTGACCGCGTGCTCACCGCGGTTGCAGAGAAGCGGTTGAGGAAGCCGGAGGGAGCCCGACGGCGACGAATCGGTCGACGACAAGCTCGGGTGCCCGAGGTTGAAGAAGGGGTCGCAGGCGTCGATGTAGAGCACCCCGGCAAGCGTGCGTTGGCGTGGAGGAAGGCGACGTCGAGGCAGAGCCGTGGGACAGCTCGGCGAGGCAGGAAGGGCTCGGTGGCCGCGTGGTTACGGAGGGGCGGCCATGGCCGCGTCGGTTCTAGGAGAAATGGAAGGGGGCGAGTGAGAGAGGGGAGATGGGGAGAGCTAGGGTTGCCAGGGGGGTCGCAGGGGGCTTGCAGGCGTCCGCGGTGCTATAGCAGCGCGTTGTCGAGCGTGCGCGAGGGGGGCCAGGGCGTGCGCGCGCTGGGCGGCCGACACAGCGGCAGGAGGTAGAAGGAGAGGTGTGGGTGGGCTGGGCCTCGCACTGTTGACCTAAGGCCCAGTCCACCAGTAGCTTGGTCCCTCTTTTTCTTTTCTTTTTCTACTTTGACTTTTCTTTTCTGATTTGCATTTTCTTTTTGCCTCGGATGACTTTTGTAAAATGTGGAGCCTACCAAATTAAATACTATGTAATATTTAGCACTGCCACAAAAAGTTTGGAGGCATGACAATTTCATTTGAATTTTGTTTAATTGAAAATGGATTAAATGGGGCTGTTTTGGGTACTGTTTTGGTTGCTAGGGTCAATTTGGGAATTCAAATAATGTTGGTTTTATTTTTATAATTGCTTTGGGATTATTTGCAATATTATGAACATTTTTGTTTTGCTGTTTGGATAATTATTATTTTGACATTCTTTTAAATTTTGAATATGAAGTTGGATTATTCTTAATTGTTTTTATAGGGCTTAATGATGATGACTTGGCATCATTAGTGTGAGGTCTCTGTAGCATGACACTGGGGGTGTTACAGCTAGCCTCTTCGGTACCGTGCATTGCCCTTTCTCACATCGAGAGTTGGTGCAAACTTCGCCGGTGCATCCAAACCCCATGATATGATACGCTCTATCACACATAAGCCTCCTTATATCTTCCTCAAAACAACCACCATACCTACCTATCATGGCATTTCCATAGCCATTCCGAGATATATTGCCAAGCAACTTCCACCGTTCCGTATTTATGACACACATCGTCATTGTCATACTGCTTTGCATGATCATATAGCTGACATAGTATTTGTGGCTCAGCCACCGTTCATCATTTTTATACAGGTTATGCTAGTATCATTGCACATCCTGGTACACCGCCAGAGGCATTCATACAGAGTCATATTTTTGTTCTAGTTTCGAGTTGTAATTTTCTTTTGAGTTGTAAGTAAATAGAAGTATGATGATCATCATTATTAGAGCAATGTCCCAGCGAGGAAATAAAAAAGAAAAAGAAAAAAGAGGCCAAAAAGAGCCCACAAAAAAAAGAGAAAATAAAGAAAAAAAAAGGAAAAAATAAATAAAATGAGGGAAAAAGAGAGAAGGGGCAGTGTTACTATCCTTTTCCATATTTGTGCTACAAAGTAGCACCATGTTTTTCATATAGAGAGTCTCCTGTTTAGTCACTTTCATATACTAGTGAGAATTTTTCATTATAGAACTTGGCTTGTATATTCTGATGATGGGCTTCCTCAAATGCCCGAGGTCTTCATGAGCAAGCAAGTTGGATGCACACCCACTTAGTTTTCATGTTGAGCTTTCATACACTTATGTCTCTTAGTGCATCCGTTGCATGGCAATCCCTACTCCTCGCATTGACATCAATTGATGGCCATCTCCATAGCCCATTGATTAGCCGCGTTGATGTGAGACTATCTTCTTATTTTTGACTTCCCCTTATTAATCTCTACCACCACACTCTATTCCACCCATAGTGCTATATCCATGGCTTGTCATCGGGGTAGTGCATGGGAGTTGAAAAAGCTAAAGCGCGTTAAAAAGTATGAACCAATTGCTCGGCTTGTCATCGGGGTAGTGCATGATAAATATTTTGTGTTAAGAAGATGGAGCATGACAGGATTATATGATTTTGTAGGGATAACTTTCTTTGGCATTTTTATTTTGAATGGCATGATTGTTTGTTAGTATGCCTGAGTATTGATGTCTTTATGTCAAATTATAGACTATTGCTTTGAATCATTCGGAACTTATTATCATACCGTAAGAGAGAGATTACATGATGAAACATGTTAGGTAGCATTCCACATCAAAAATTCTGTTTTTATCATTTACCTACTCGAGGACGAGCAAGAATTAAGCTTGGGGATGCTTGATACGGCTCTAACGTATCTATAATTTTTTATTGTTCCATGCTATTATAGTATCAATCTTATATGTTTTTATATGCAATTATATATCATTTTTTGGGACTAACCTATTAACCAAGTGACCAGTGCCAGTTGTTGTTTTCTGCTTGTTTTTGGTTTATCAGGAAGTCAGTACCAAACGAAGTCCAAATGCCACGAAACTTTTTGGAGATTTTTTTTCTGGACAAAAGAGACCCGGAGACTTGGAGAGGAGGGCAGAAGCTTCACGAAGCCTCTACAAGGCAACAGGGCGTGACCCAGGGGGCGCGCCCTGATGCCTTGTGGGGCCCTCGTGGCTCCTTTTGACCTAATTCCACTTCTATAAATTCTCAAATATTCAGAAACCAACAGAGAGCCACCCCGAATAACTTTTACGCCGTCGCAAGCCTTTGTTCTTCCGCGATCCCATCTGGAGGCCTTTTCCGGTACTCTGCCAGAGGGGGAATCGATCACGGAGGGCTTCTACATCAACCTTGCTGCCCTTCCGATGATGTGTGAGTAGTTTACCACAGACCTACGGGTCCATAGCTAGTAGCTAGATGGCTTCTTCTCTCTCTTTGATCTTCAATACCATGTTCTCCTCGATGTTCTTGGAGTTCTATCCGATGTAATCTTCTTTTGCGGTGTGTTTGTTGGGATCCGATGAATTGTGAGCTTATGATCAGATTATTCATGAGAAATATTTGAGTCTTCTCTAAACTCTTTTATGCATGATTGTTATAGCTTTGTATTTCTCTCTGATCTATCGATTTGGTTTGGCCAACTAGATTGGTTTATCTTGCAATGGGAGAGGTGCTTTGTGATGGGTTCAATCTTGCGGTGCTCAATCCCAGTGACAGAAAGGGACATGACACGTATTTGTATTGTTGCCATTACGGATAAAAAGATGGGGTTTAATCATATTGTTTGAGTTTACTTTGTCTACATCATGTCATCTTGCTTAAGGCGTTACTCTGTTTTATACTTAATACCCTAGATGCATGCTGGATAGCGGTCGATGGGTGGAGTAATAGTAGTAGATGCAGGCAAGAGTCGGTCTACTTGTCTCGGACGTGATGCCTATATACATGATCATTGCCATGAATCCGTCATAATTATTTGCTTTTCTATCAATTGCCCAACAGTAATTTGTTTACCCACCGTATGTTCTGCGCTCAAGAGAGAAGCCTCTAGTGAAAACTATGGCCCCCGGGTCTATCTTTATCATATATTAAAATCCAAAAATACCTTGCTGCAATTTATTTAATTTTATTTTATTTTGCAATTTATATTTCTATCTATCACTATCAGAATTAATCCTTGCAAATAACCGCTAAGAGGATTGACAACCCTCTTATTTGCGTTGGGTGCAAGTGTTTGCTTTTGTGTGTGTAGGTGCTGCTAAAGGGATTTTGCGTGGTTCTCCTACTGGATTGATAACCTTTGTTCTTAACTGAGGGAAATACTTGTCTCTAATATACTGCATCATCCTCTCCTCTTCGGGGAAATACCAACGCAGTCTACAAGTAGCACTACACAAAAGGGCGTTAGCTGGGTGAATTTGTTTCGCCTACGGTTTAGTTTGTGAAATAGTTGCGCCTCGAGGTCAGTTTTCTGCATTATGCCCAGAAAGAACTCATGAAGCGATGAGCGAACCCAGATTGAGATATTTTTTAACCAACACATGTCAACACCCAATTAACCATTTTAATTCTGTAAAATAACTCAAAGAATCACAAAAAAGAATCCTATCGGAAAATAGAGAAGGTAATATAGCTTTTCACATAGGACAACATTTTTAGAGTAGTTCGACGATTTTCTAACCTACTAGTACAATATTTTTATTTTATTTATTTATTTTATAGGAAAAAAACAATTTATTCATCATCTGCCTTGGTAGTACAAGGAATACCAGAAATAACAAAAACCACAACCAGATCCATAGACAACCTAGCGACGACTACAAGCACTGTATCGAGCCTAAGGCACATCGTGGTCATCGTCTCTCTCTCACTAGATCCGGGCAAAACTAGTTATAGTAGACATTCGGGAAGTCGTCGTGCTAAGCCCCCACAGGACCAGAACAGCAACCGCCACCAATGAAGAGAAGCATGTATCGGAAGGATCCAACCTGTAGACACACGAACACAAACTGAATCCACGGAGATCCACCGAAGACCAACACCAACCGAATCCCACAAGATCTACCAGACACACACCTTCGCACGCCCTTCGATGATGCTAGATGCATCGTTGGGACGGGAACTAAGCGGGGAGGACCTTATTCCATCTTCAGAGAGCTATCGCCGCCTCGCCTTTCTGAGCAGGACACAATCCCTATTCGACCTAAAAACACACCTAAAACGGAGCAGGAACCCTTCGGCCAGAAATGACCAAGGTCCACCAAACCCTTCCTTTAAATCCATGTACATCTTGGTGTTGCCTGGGTGGATGGAATATGGTGAATCATGTGCTTCCTACAAAATCAGCATCTTCAATTCTTGGTCATGTGACACACAATCTTGATCTCCGAACCAGATAACTCCTTGGTCATCACCATGAAATCATTTCCCCTTATCCTTGCTCATATTCTCATGAATCTCCTTGTCCTCCTTCTGGGCTTTCCTAATCTTGTCCAACAGTATGGGTAGTACCTCTAGACTTCCTAGGTATCCTTCAGGTACTATCTCTAGCCTCACCTCCTTGAACTCTTCGCAAAGGTCTGGTGGTAGTTACTCTATTGCCAGGCCATTCACACGAGTCTATTGACTCAATGCATCTGTGGCTACATTTGCCTTCCCTGGGTGGTATTGCAAGTTCAAAGTGTTATCCTTGATCAACTATATCCATCTCCTTTGCCTCATATTCAGATCTTTCGGAGTGAAGATATGCTTCGGGCTCTTGTGATCCGTAAAGACGTCACATGGCTTTCCTAGTAGATAGTGCATCCATGTCTTCAGAGCATGCACTACTGATGCCAGTTCCAAATTGTGAGTGTGGGGTAGTGGACTTTTTCCTTCTTAAACTTTCTTGATGGATAGGCGAATACTCTCCTGCCTTGCATTAGAACACTGCCAACTCGGTGATGAGATGCATCACAATAGACTTGGAAAACCTTCTCAATATCAGGAAGACATAGAATCGGTGCAGTCACTAGTCGCCTCTTGATAAGTCTCCGTCGTATCTACTTTTCCAAACACTTTTGCTCTTGTTTTCGACTCTAATTTGCATGATTTGGATGAAACTAACCCGGACTGACGCTGTTTTCAGCAGAACTACCATGGTGTTGTTTTTTGTGCAGAAATAAAAGTTCTTGGAATTGGACGAAACTTTTTGAAGATTTTTTATGGAATATATAAAAAATATTGGAGCCAAGACCTACTGGAGGGGGGCCACTTGCTGCCCACGAGGCACCAGGGCGCGCCACCCCCCCTGGCGCGCCCTGGTGGCTTGTGGGGCCCACGTGGCTCCGCTGACCCTAATCTCAGGCCTATAAATTCACAATTCCGGAGAAAAAAATAAGAGACGAAGTTTTATTGCGTTTCACGATATGGAGCCGCCGCCACCTCCTGTTCTTCATCGGGAGGCCAGATCTGGAGTCCGTTCGGGGCTCCGGAGAGGGGGATCTTCCGACATCATCATCATCAACCATCCTTCATCGCCAATTTCATGATGCTCACCGCCGGGAGTGAGTAATTCCTTCGTAGGCTTGCTGGACGGTGATGAGTTGGATGAGATCTATCATGTAATCGAGTTAGTTTTGTTAGGGCTTGATCCCTAGTATCCACTATGTTCTGAGATTGATGTTGCTATGACTTTGATATGCTTAATGCTTGTCACTAGGGCCCGAGTGCCATGATTTCAGATCTGAACCCTTTATGTTTTCATGAATATATTTGTGTTCTTGATCCGATCTTGCAAGTTATACGCACCTGCTACGTGTCATGATCCGCATACCCCAAGGTGACAATAATTGGGATTCTTTCCGGTGATTGCCGTAGTTTGAGGAGTTCATGTATTCACTATGTGTTAATGCTTTGTTCCGGTTCTCTATTAAAAGGAGGCCTTAATATCCCTTAGTTTCCTTATGGACCCCGCTGCCACGGGAGGGTAGGACAAAAGATGCCATGCAAGTTCTTATCGCAAGCACGTATGACTATATAGGGAATACATGCCTACATTACATTGATGAATTGGAGCTAATTCTGTGTCGCCCTAGGTTATGACTGTTACATGATGAATGTTATCCAACATAATCACTGATCCAATGCCTACGAGTTTTTCACATATTCTTCTTGCTAAGTTACTACTATTGCTACTGCTGTCACAATTGCTACTACTATTGCTGCTACCGTTACTGTTACCGTTACTCTTATTGCTACTGCTATCAAACTATCATACTATTGTGCTACTGATCATTTTGCTGCAGATATTTAGTCTCCAGGTGTGGTTGAATTGACAACTCAACTGCTAATACTTGCAAATATTCTTTGGCTCCCCTTGTGTCGAATCAATAAATTTGGGTTGAATACTCTACCTTCGAAAACTGTTGCGATCCCCTATACTTGTGGGTTATCAAGACCTTTTTCTGGCGCCGTTGCCGAAGAGCATAGCTCTATTTGCTGAGTCACTTGGGATTTATATCTGTTGATCACAATGAAGAATCTGAATGACGCTAAGACCAAGATCGTTCCCTCTAAGACGAGGGGAGGTAAGGAACTGCCATCTAGCTTTGCACTCGATTCACCTTCTGTTTTGAGTAAACTTGCAACACCACCACTTGCTATTAATTCTGATATGTCGCAAGTTATTGATGATACCACTTCTGCTATGAATGATACTTATGATGATGCTAGTACTATGCTTGATAATGCTGTGCCACTTGGTGAATTTCTTAGTGAACAACTTGCTAAAGCTAAAGAAATTGAAAATGTTGAAACTCTTGAGAATTATGATTCACCTATTATTCCTAGCTCTCCTACTAGAGTTGAAACACCTGATGAACATTGCTTTGATAGGGAGACGGCTAGAGCCATTCTTGCTTGTAATGATAGAAATGAAGTTATAAAATTGCTTGCTGAAATGAAAGAAAAATATATGAGGGAGAAAATGAAATATGACCCTAAGTTTGCTACCTCTCCCATATTTGTTACTGATAAGGATTATGAATTCTCTGTCGGTCCTGAGTTAATTACTTTGGTTGAATCTGATCCTTTCCATGGCTATGAAACTGAAACCGTTGTGGCACATCTTACTAAATTAAATGATATAGCCACCCTATTTGCTCATGAGGAAAAAATTCGCTATTACTATATTCTTAAGTTATTTCCTTTCTCATTAAAGGGTGATGCCAAGGAATGGTATAATACTCTTGCTCCTGGTTGTGTGCGTAGTCCCCAGGATATGATTTATCACTTCTCTGAAAAATATTTTCCTGCCCATAAGAAACAAGCTGCCATACAGGAAATATTTAAGTTTGTGCAAATTGAAGAAGAGAATCTCCCTCAAGCTTGGGGGAGGCTTCTCCAATTACTTAATGCTTTACCTGACCATCCTCTTAAGAAAAATGAAATACTTGATATCTTTTATAATGGACTAACTGATGCTTCCAGGGACTACCTAGATAGTTGTGCGAGTTGTGTTTTCAGGGAACGGACTATTGAACAAGCTGAGGAATTATTGAATAATATATTGAAGAATGATAATGATTGGACACTTCCTGAACCACCGCCTAAACCCACTCCGAAGAAGAGGGGTATTTTATTTCTCAGTCCTGAAGATATGCAAGAAGCAAAGAAATGTATGAAGGAAAAAGGTATTAAAGCTGAAGATGTTAAGAATCTACCACCTATTGAAGAAATACATGGTCTTGACACACCGCCACAGGTAGTAGAGGTAAATTCTCTTATAAAGTTTGATGAAAGTGATATTCCTTATAACAAACCTCCTAGCAATGCTTGTATGAATTTGACAATTATATTATTAAGCAAGATCACTTCAATGCAAATGTTATGAAACAATTGAAATGAAACGCCTACATGATTGATTGCTTGAGTGACTTGTTATTTAGAATTGCTAATGATGTTAAAGGTGTAGGTAAACATGCATCTATGGTTCAAACCCAATTAGAACAAGTTGCTAAATCTCAAAGTGAATTGCTCAATGAAATGAATAACAATATGAATGATCATGCTGTTAGAGTAATGACTAGAGGAGGTAGAATGACTCAGGAGCCACTTTATCCTGAAGGTCACCCTAAAAGAATTGAACAAGACTCTCAAAGAATTAATGTTGATGCACCTAGTCCATCTAAAAAGAAAAATAAAAAGAAAAATGATAGGACTTTGCATACTTCTAGTGAACCCGAGGTAGAAAAACCTTGGAGGATAGTAATGATGTTTCTATTTCTGATGCTGAAACACAATTTGGTAATGAACATTCACCTGATGATGATAATAATAATGATGATCATGTGGATGCCCAACCAGATAATGATAAAGAACCTGATAATGATGTTGAAATAGAACCTGTTGTTGATCTTGATAACCCACCTCCTAAAAACAAACGTTATGATAAAAGAGACTTCGTTGCTAGGAAACATGGTAAAGAAAGAGAACCATGGGTTCAAAAACCCATGCCCTTTCCTCCTAAACCATCTAAGAAAAAGGATGAGGAAGAATTTGAACGCTTTGCTGAAATGCTTAGGCCAGTCTTTTTGCGTACTCGTTTGACTGATATTTTAAAGATGGCCCCTTATGCTAAATATATGAAAGACATTGTCACAAATAAAAGAAAGATACCTGAAGCTGAGATTTCCACCATGCTTGTAAATTATTCTTTTAAGGATGGAGTACCAAAGAAACTAGGAGATCCGGGAATACCAACTTTACCATGCTCCATTAAACGAAATTATGTCAAAACTGCTTTGTGTGATTTAGGAGCCGGTGTTAGTGTTATGCATTTCTCTTTATATAAAAGACTTGATTTGAATAAACTCACTCCCACTGAAATATCATTGCAAATGGCTGACAAATCAACTGCCATACCTATCGGTGTTTGTGACGATGTGTCCGTTGTAGTTGCAAATGTTACTATTCTAACAGACTTTGTTATACTTGATATGCCCGAGGACGACAATATGTCGATTATCCTGGGTAGACCCTTTTTGAATACTGCAGGGGCTGTTATTGATTGCAACAAAAGCAAGGTCACTTTTCATATCAATGGTAATGAACATACGGTGCACTTTCCAAAGAAACAATTTCAAGTCAATGGTATTCGTGTTATTGGAAAGACACCGACAATTACTATTGGAAGTTTTCAACTCCCTCTTCCTACTGTTAAAAAGAAATATGAAACTCTAATTATTGGGGAGATGCATATCCCCGTTGAGGTAACCTAGTGTTATACAAAAATTCTTCGGTTTCATGTCACTCGGAAATGGTTTGTTAATAAGACCTGATCAACCTTATTAATGGATTCTTTTTGAGAGGCATGTGGTCGATGAATTTAGTAAGCACAACCTTCTGTACCCACTTTTTGTTTTTTGTTATTTTTAGTTAAATGCAATGAAATGCCATGATTACCCTATTTTCTGAATTATCCGTGCAATAAAAAAATGCCCAAAAATAAAAGTGCTCAGAATGCAATAAAATTTTGATATGAATTTTTATAGAATATTTAAGAATTTTTGGCACTAAAAACATACCAGGGGGATGCCCCATGTGCCCACGAGGCACCAGGGCGCGCAACCCCCCCCCCCCCCGGCGCACCCTGGTGGCTTGTGGGCCCCACAGGGACCCCCTCACTTATTCCCTCAGCCCACTTCGTCTCTTACCTCTAGCAAAAATTCCTGGTAGCTCTCTCTCTCTCTCTCTCGTGTTCTTGCTCCCAAACCTGAAATTTTCGATCTCTTTGCTCGGAGCTCCATTTCCGAAACTGTTTTGGGAGATTGCTACTTGGTATGTGACTCCTCCATTGCTCCAATTAGTTTTTGTTTTAGTGGATTATATTTTGCATAATTAGCTACTCTTGGTGCTACTGAAAATGAGCTTGCATGTTGAATTCTTTGAGTTCCAAGTAGTTTGAATGCTTGATATAGCCTCTAGACATCCATATGAGTAGTTGCTATCAATCTTGTGAAGTTTTATTGATATCATTTTGTGGCCCAAAAATTTTCAGAAAATTGTTCTTAGGAAAATGAATATCTTCCGGAGGAGTTCTTCGAGGAGGAGGTCCACCGAGGCATCATCTAGCGAAGACCCCGCACGTCAATCTTACGTTGAACGAAGGGCAAGTTCGGTGCGAGGTGCCGAAGCAAAATCATGTAGATGGCCGTGCAACGAGTTCATGCTAGGTGCAGGCATCAAGGAAAAATTTGACCAATATATTCACAACATCGAGCTCTCCGCCTTCATCGCAGATAAGCCACCACAGCATTACTACCTCACTCATTCATTCACTCAAAACTTTGAATATCATCCGCGCATTTCTAGATTTTTATTTCACCTCGATGACAGATCCTATAGTATGTCTCTAGAAGAATTCTGTGATGCATGCAAAATTCCATATTGGGGTTCGTTAGATGAACCACAAAAATCTGATTATGAGTCATTTCTTAATAGCCTTTGCAATGGTGAGGATAGGGGAGTTTCACAGGCCAGAATAGTTAGCATCCACTTTCCTGCTATTCGGTATTTTGCACTTTTTAATGGTAAATGCATTGTAGGTAAGCAAGACTGCAATGCGCTTTCTGCCCCTTATCTGAGTCTTATTCATACAGCTTTGACTGGCAGCAATTATTATAATCTGGGGGCTATTGTCGCACGTAGGCTGCAGCGTAACGCGGGTAATGGTGATTTGTATGGAGGAATTTATTCCTCCCGCGTAGCTGCAAAGTTAGGGGTCTCGCCCAATTCCAATGATCCCCTCTTACCTGATAAATATTTAAATTTCGAAGCAATGCGAGAACACAAGTTTTTGAAACGCGACGCACACGGATATGAATATAACTTAGTTTTTAATAAATATCGATCTGTGTATGTTGCTTTGCCTGCCCCTGCCCTCTTTGATTTTCAGAACAAACAGAGATATTATCTATTGGAGAGCGAGGTGCTCGAGTACAAGGCGGCGGTCGAGGCTGCCCGTCTGACTGAGGAGGCGGCTCAGAACGCCTCTACGAGCTACCACTTTGATTATTACCCAAACCAGGGATGGCGATGACCAAGCTAGGCCAAAAGCCTAAGCTTGGGGGAGTACGTATCTCTCACCGACATTTCATTCATGTCCACACATTTCATTCCAATTGTCGGTGTTCATACTTTTTCATTGTATAATCCATGTTAGTTTTATTTTCTCGCTTTCTTCTTGTATGTTTGAAAAACTTTGAGAAAATCCAAAAACATTTCTCGCTTCTTTTCGGTTTTTCTTTCTAGCTTAATTAGTTGTAGAATTAAAAGAAAACCCAAAAAGATTTCCCGTTTCTTCTTTTGCTTGTTGGGAGTTCTCCCGTGTAAATAGTTTTTTTTTCTTGTTTTCGTTTTCTTCTTTAATTTGCTTTCTTGAGAAAACTAAAAACTCCAAAAATATTTCAGTGTGTTTCTCTGAAATTCTTTTCTTTTGTTGAGTCATTGTAAGGAGAAGACCACGATGAAAATTTTGAGTGGCTCTCGTATGCATTATTATTGATCTAACAAAGAGCCCATATTACCTTGTCTTCTCCTTTGAATAAAATGCTTGCAGATTCCAGCTTAGTCCATGTCACACTTGCACTATTTTTATTTTCATATCATTCGGTCGTGCAAGTGAGAGTCAATAATGAAGATGCTTTGATGAAGTGACTGTGGCAAGGAAAAGCGGGTATGAACTCAACTTGTTTTTGTTTTTGTAAATATGTTTAACTCAGTATCCATGATTCAGCATATTATGATTAAACATGTTTATGATGACAATTAGAGATTATAGTTGCTCATGCCATGCTTAAGTAGCTAGGAGTGGATAAAGATTTATCTTGGGATGCATTAAAATGTTCATGATGTAGTATGATGATAGGGTATCCTCCTCTGAATGTTTCGAGTGGTTTGACTTGGCACATGTTCACGCATGTAGTTGATTCAAAACCAACATAGCCTCCACGATATTTATGTTCATGGTGCTTATATCCTACTCATGCTAGTATTCAATGTTGATTATTCATAATGTATGATTATGACCGTTTTCGCTCTCTAGCTGGTCGCTTCTCAACCTATTTGCTAGCCTTCGCCTGTACTAAGCGGGAATACTGCTTGTGCATCAAAACCCTTAAACCAAAGTTATTCCAGATGAGTCCACTATACCTACCTATATGTGGTATTACTCTGCCGTTCTAAGTAAATTTGCATGTGCCACCTCTAAATATTCAAATGAACATCTGTTTTGTGTGCCCGTACCGCTCATGGAGCGACAGGGGGTGGTCAGTATCTTCCATGCTAAGCGGGTTATTCTCATGATGAGTGTTTATTCACTCATCCTTGCACGAGAGGGGCTGGTAATCGAGATGCCTAGTCCCATAATTAAAATTGCAAAATAATAAAACAAACTCCCCCGGAAAGTTGTTGGTATGGAGGGCACCCGAGGATTTGGCTAGCCATGGCTTGTGTTTGTTTGTGGAGGGGGAGTAAACTTTACTTTACCGCATGGGAACCGCCGCTAATGTGTTTAGCATGGAAGATATTGAAAACTCTCGGTCGTGACGTTGACAGGAAAGGCATACCTCCCAAAATTTTATTTATCTCTGATTTAAGCTTCGAGCTCTGGCACCTCTGCAAATCCATGCTTCCCTCTGCGAAGGGCCTATCTATTTACTTTTATGTTATTTTACTTTTATTGTTGAGTCACCACCTTCTCAAATAAGCACCAGTCCTGAGAGCACTATTGTCATTCTCATGCATTGTGTATAGTTAATGTTGTGTGCATCATGACTGGATCTCTTCTACCATGAATTACAATGTTTAGTCGCTGCTTGAACTTTGGAGGTGCTCTGCATTTATGTTTTGCAGTCTCAGAAAGGGCTAGCGAGATACCATGTTGCCATATTATATCATGATTGTTTTGACAAAGTGTTGGCATTTGAGATATCTTATTATTGCTCGCTAGTTGATTATGCCATTGATATGAGTGAATATAATTTCTAAGAGTTATCGTTTGCATGGTTAGTCATAATCTTTGCTGAAAACCTGGGTACTATTTAAGCATATATATAGATACAAGAACAAAAGAGTTCGTAAAAGTTTTTCTTTATCACTTTGGCTCCCTCTGGCTCCCTTTGTGTTGAATCAATAAATTTGGGTTGAATACTCTACCCTCGAAAACTGTTGCGATCCCCTATACTTGTGGGTTATCACCTCTCTAGTTCTTGAAAACTCTCTTGGCATCCATTAGTTCGACAAAACTTCTTGACCATCTTCAACGGATCTGACATTGGTTTGGCTATCTTTGAAAAATTATGATGGATTCCGGTAAAATCAGGCCATTTCGAGAAAACTGCGAATCTCACTCATATTCTTGGATGCTTCCCAGTTGATAACTGCTTCAACCTTCAAAGGGTCTACTGCTAATCCTTCTCCTAAGATGGCATGTCCAAGAAATCCAACTTGTTCTACCCAAAATTCACACTTACTAAACTTGGCATAGAGTGTATGCTTCCTCAACTTCTCTAGTATGAAGTGTAAATGCCCTCCGTGATCCTCCTTAATCTTGGAGTGTACCAATATGTCATCGATGAACATGACCACAAACTTGTCCAGAAATTCCATAAAGTCTTTGTTCATCATGTTCATAAAATAAGCCAGAGCATTCATTAGTCCAAAAGATACAATTGTATACCCATACAAATCGTACCTCATGATGAATGCCGCCTTGGTATATCCTTCTCATGGATATTCAATTGGAAATACCCTGACCTAGGTCAATTTTTGAGAATACACAAGCTCCTTCCAGTTGATCAAACAGATAGTTGATCCTGGGTATGGGGTACTTATTCTTAATGGTACTTCATTCAGATCTCTGTAATCTACACACATTCATTGAGTTCCATCCTTCTTCTCAACGAATGACATAGGTACTCCCCAAGGTAAAGAACTTGGAAGAATAAAACCTTTATCTAGCTGCTCCCTAAGTTGCTTTTTCATTTTAGCCAATTCATCCACAACCATCTTATAGGGTTCTAGGCTATGGGTCATGTTCGGGTAGTAGATCAATCAAAAACTCTATATCCCCGTCTAGTGGCATTCTTGGTAAATCCTCAAGAAATACATCTGAAAACTCCCTCGCAATGGGAGCATCTTCAATACAAACCTAATCATGGTTCCCTCTAGGTAGACAGTTTCATAGCTCTACTAATGCAATCTATAATGCCCTGGTATTGGGTCATCTAGTCTATTCCTAGAATAACATCCAGTCCTTGGGACTTGGGTACTAGTAGGTTGGTGACACTACTGCAGGCAACCGCTAACGCGACACATGAATCAGAGACCCCGCGACCAAACTGTGTGCGATGCATGAATCGCAAACGGTGTCGTAATAAAACCGTCACCAATAAGACGAACTTTTTGCGATGCCGGAGACATCAAGCACGATTCAGATTAGAGATGTGTGTGCGATATGTGGCATACAGTTGATCCATATGAACTGTTTGCGATAAGCCAGAACAACAAACACGGTCAGCCAGTTTGAGGTGTGTGCGATACACGGCATACAGTTCACTCGGATGAACTGTTTGTGATTACCCAACACAACAGAAACGGTCAGGCAGATCAAGGTGTGTGCGATATACGGCATGCGGTTCACTCGGATGAACTGTTTGCGATTACCCAACACAACAGAAATGGTTCAACTTAACAAGATGTATGTGATACGCGGCAAACGGGTCACACTACAAAAAAAAGACACATCCGTGACATTATGGCCCGAACGAAAACTTTTTCTGTCATGGTTGTGACACTTCCATGACAATAATTGTGACAAAAACATGTATCATCATAGATATGATGGCCTCCTACTTCTATGACAAAAAATTATGATAGAAAATAGGCTTTTCATCCTGGGCGGGCCGGAGACGCACCCGCATGACATTCTTTGGGCCGTCCATGACGTAAAAAATCATGGTAGAACTGAGGGCGAGGAAATTTTTGGGGAGTTCCCGGTTACGGTGGGTGGTCGGGGCCGAGCAATGCAGTGTGGTTTGCGTGTTTCTCTCGTACGCGCGCGTGTGTGCGAGGCGCTCACGAACTGAAGCCGATGCGAGGCGGTTGCTTACTGAACCCGAGCGATCGATCGCTGATACGTCTCCAACGTATCTATAATTTTTGATTGTTCCATGCTATTATAGTATCAATTTTGATATTTTATATGCAATTATATGCCATTATATATCATTTTTTTGGGACTAACCTATTAACCCAGTGCCCAGTGCCAGTTGCTGTTTTTTGCCTGTTTTTGCCTTTTCAGAAAATCATAATCAAACGGAGTCCAAACGAAGAAAAAACTTTGGATTAATTTTTTCTGGACCAGAAGGGACCCTCGAAGCTTCGGGAGAAGACCAGACAAGCCACGAGGGAACGACAAGCTCAGGAGGCGCGCTCTGGGGGTAGGGCGCGCCCCCAGGCTTGTGGGCCCCTCGTGGCACCTCTTGACCTAATTCCAGCGCTATAAATTCCCTAATATTACCAATATACTAGAGAGACAGAAGAGAAAACCTTTCCGCCATCGCAAGCCTCTATTCTTCCGTGATCCCATCTGGAGGCCTTTTTGGGTACTCTGCCGGAGGGGGAATCGATCACGGAGGGCTTCTTCATCAACCTTGCTGCCCTTCTGATGATGTATGAGTAGTTTACCACAGACCTACGGGTCCATAGCTAGTAGCTAGATGGCTTCTTCTCTCTCTTTGATCTTCAATACCATGTTCTCCTCAATGATCTTGGAGTTCTATCCGATGTAATCTTCTTTTACAGTGTGTTTATTGGGATCCAATGAATTGTGAGTTTATGGTCAAATTCTTCATGAGAAATATTTGACTCTTCTCTGAACTCTTTTCTGCATGATTGTTATAGCTTTGTATTTCTCTCCGATCTATCGATTTGGTTTGGCCAACTAGATTGGTTTATCTTGCAATGGGAGAGGTGCTTTGTGATGGGTTCAATCTTGCGGTGCTCAATCCCAGTGACAGAAAGGGACATGACACGTATTTGTATTGTTGCCATTAAGGATAAAAAGATGGAGTTTAATCATATTGCTTGAGTTTACTTTGTCTACATCATGTCATCTTGCTTAAGGCATTACTCTGTTTCATACTAAATACCCTAGATGCATGCTGGATAGCGGTCGATGGGTGAAGTAATAGTAGTAGATGCAGGCAGGAGTCGGTCTACTTGTCTCGGACGTGATGCCTATATACATGATCATTGCCATGAATTTGTCATAATTATTTGCTTTTCTATCAATTGCCCAACAGTAATTTGTTTACCCACCGTATGCTATGTGTTCGAGAGAGAAGCCTCTAGTCAAAACTATGGCCCCCGGGTCTACTTTTATCATATATTTAAAACCAAAAATACCTTGCTGCAATTTATTTACTTTTATTTTATTTAGTATTTTAGTTTATCTATATGTCACTATCAGAATTAATCCTTGCAAATAACCGCCAAGAGGATTGACAACCCTCGTATTTGCGTTGGGTGCAGGTGCTGCTAAAGGGATTTTGCGTGGCTCTCCTACTGGATTGATAACCTTGGTTCTTAACTGAGGAAAATACTTATCTCTACTATACTGCATCATCCTCTCCTCTTCGGGGAAATACCAACGCAGTCTACAAGTAGCAGGAAGAATTTATGGCGCCGTTGCCGGGGAGGCATCACCAAAATTTATCAAGTACCTTCGCACAAACTATCATCCACTTGCATTTATTTTATTTGCCTTTTTATTTGCGTTTGCCTCTCGTTTTCATCTCCTCCACTTCTAATTTTTTTTACAAAAACACAAAATTATTTTTATTTGCTTGTTTGCTGGTTTGCTTGCTTCGTCGCGATGTCTCAAGAAAATACAAAATTGTGTGACTTTTCCAATACTAATAATAATGATTTTATTAGTACTCCTACTGCTCCTCCTGCCACTAGTGCGGAGTCGTGTGACATTAATGTTCCTTTGCTTAATCTTGTTATGAAAAAGAATTTTCTAGTAGTCCTAATGAAGATGATGCATCCCATCTAAATACTTTCGGTGAACTTTGTGATATGCAAAAGAAAAAAGATGTGGATAATGATATTGTCAAATTGAAATTATTTCCGTTCTCACTAAGAGATCGTGCTAAAACTTGGTTTTCATGCTTGCCTAGAAATAGTACTGATTCTTGGGATAAGTGTAAGGATGCTTTTATTGCCAAGTATTTTCCTCCCGCTAAAATTATTTCTTTAAGAAATCAAATTATGAATTTAAGCAACTTGAGCATGAACATGTTGCACAATCTTGGGAGAGAATGAAATTAATGATAAGAAATTCTCCAACACATGGTTTAAGTTTATGGATGATCATAAAAAAAATATGCGGGACTAAACTTTGTTTCTAGAAAATTGCTAGACTCTGCCGCATGTGGTACTTATGGAAATTACATTGGGAGAAGCTACAAAACTTCTTGACAGTATTATGACAAATTATTCTCAATGGCACACTGAACGAACTCCAACTGGTAAGAAGGTAAATTCTGTTGAAGAAATTAATACTTTGAGTGATAAGATGGATGCTCTTATGAAATTGGTTGTTAGTAAAAGTGCTCATATTGATCCTAATGATGTGCCATTATCTACCTTGATTGAGCAAAATAATGATGCTATTGATGTGAATTTTGTCTCTAGAAATAATTTCAACAACAATGCTTATAGGGGTAATTTCAATCCTAGACCGTTTCCTGGAAATTCCTCTAATAATTATGGTAATGCCTATGGTAATCCATATAATAATAATAATAGTATACCCTCTGATCTTTAAAGTAATATTAAAGAATTTATTAATTCGCAAAAGATTTTCAATGCTATGATAGAAGAAAAATTAAAATTAAAATTTCTAGGAACATGGATAGAGTTGCTCATGATGTGGAAAATCTTAAAATTAAAATTTTGCCACCCAAGCATGATATAAATGAGTCTATTAAAGCTATCTATGTCTCCATTAATGAAAGTAAAGAAAGGACCGCTAGGTTGAGAGCTAAGCGAGAATTTCTAGAAAAGGCTATTCCACCCGGTTTCTATCGTTGTAATGATGAAGATATTAAAATGATTGGTGTCTCACCTATTGAATCATTATTTAGTAACATAAAACTTGACGAAAAAGGGACTGCAGATGAGTCATCTTTAGCTAGAAGGCGTCCCAATCATTTGGAGGGTGAAGATCTTAATGATAAAAATGAAAAAACTGGGTTTGGAGAGGTCAAAACTTTAAATAGTAATGCACCCACTACTTTGGATTACAAGGACATTAATTATGATAGTTGTTCTTTAATTGAGTGTATTTCCTTGTTGCAATCCATGATTAATTCACCAAATGCATATGAACAAAATAAAGCTTTCACTAAACATATTGTAGAAGCTATGATGAAAGCTCATGAAGAAAAACTTGAGTTGGAAGTTTCAATTCCTAGAAAATTACAAGATGAATGGGAACCTACTATTAAAGTCAAAATTAAAAATTATGAATGTAATGCTCTATGTTATCTTGGTGCTAGCGTCTCCACTATAGCAAAGTCTTTGTGTGATGTGCTAGGTCTCACCGATATGGATCCTTGTTCCCTTAATTTGCATCTAGCGGAATCCGCTATTAAAAAGCCATTGGGTAGAATAAATGATGTGCTTATTCTTGCTAAGAGAAATTTTGTGCCCGTGGATTTTATTGTTCTTGATATTGATTGCAATCCTTCTTGTCCTATAATACTTGGTAGGCCTTTCCTACGAACCATAGGTGCTATTATTGATATGAAAGAAGGTAATATAAGATTTCAATTTCCATTAAAGAAAGGGATGGAACACTTCCCTAGGAAGAGAATTAAGCCACCTTATGAATCTATTATGAGGGCCACCTATGGAATTAATTTGAAGGATGACAACACTTGAAACTATGCATTATGCCACTACAAGAAATATGTCAACTTGTGACCTTCTGTCAGTGACCCGGGAAGAAATGGTGGTAAATCTATGACCATTTGAGACCAATTGGTCATAAGCTGTTCGGGGGGCTCCAAACCCTAAACCATAACGACCATTTTGGTCAGAAAGGTCGTAATTTCCTTACACGAAATGGTCGTAAAGCAGACAGCACTGGTCCGCTGCCTTATTTCTAGCTGATCACGGCCAATATAGATGGTCATAGCCTTGTAAATTGTGGTGCATTGCTATGACTAGGCACCACCTCATCAGTTTTGCCTATGTGTCATGTCCATGTGTCAATTTTTGCCTATGTGTCATGTCCATGTGTCAATTTTTGCCCTAGGTTGTGAAGCAGCCTACATTTTTGCCATTCCCAAAATTCCCAAAAAAATCTCATAAATTCTTTGGATCATATCTTTCTCAAATATGTCAAAAACCTTCCTTGCCTAGTTCAAAAATAATTCAGGAATATTCATTTTCCTATTCTGTTCAGAACAGCACTTTGTGAAGGAAGTGATATTTATATTTTCTTGATTGCCCTCAAAAATTTTGGGCACTCTTTCCTATCCAAATCATTGCCTCATGATAAAATTCAGCTCCATTTGCCTAGTAAATCTTCCTCAGCAAATTTCCAAAGTTTCTATTCAGCTAGAAGCTTTGTGAAGGAAGTACTAGCTCGGCATATCCTAATGAGTTGAATTTTTTCCACATTTTCTATATGCCAAAATCATAGCTCTCCACAAAATTTGAGCCCCATATAACAATCCATGTGAGCTCACCATCCAATCTTTGTTTCTAGTAATATTTTCAGTTTGTGAAGCAACTATATTTTATATTGCTTTATAATTGCTGAAAATTTACCAGGACATGACCCTGCCATATAACCTCCCTCCACCAAATTTTAGCTCATTTAATTTATCCAATTTCCCTCAATATTTTTCCCAATTTTCTGTTCAGTGGAGAGTATTGTGAAGGAAGTACCATTTTTATTTATCCAAATGGTATGAAATTATTACAGTGACTTCATATGCCCAAATTATTAGTCTCCTCCAAATTTCAGATCAATCCAATCATCTATGTGAGCCCAGCTTCAATTTCTATTTTCTGGCCAGATTGTCACATTGCAAAGCAAGTGCTATCTAGACCCCTCCTATTGCCCTCAAACTTTTCGGGCACTCTTACAAATCCAAATCATTGCCACATGCTAACATTAAGCTCCATTTTCCTAGTAATTCTTCCTCAGCAAATTTCCAAAATTTCTATCCAGAGAGAAGCTTTGTGAAGGAAGTACTAGCTAGGCTTATCCAAATGATCTAAATTTTTTCCAAATCTTCCAGATACTCAAATAATCACTCTCCACAAAATTTGAGCTTTATCCAGAAATCCATGTGAGATCATCATCCAATCTTTTATTCTGGTCATATTTTCAGTTTGTGAAGCAACTATATTTTATATTGCTTAATTATTGCTGAAATTATACCAGGGCACAATCCTACATATATAACTTCCCTCCACCAAATTTGAGCTCATTTCATTTAGCAAATTACTCTCAATAATTTTTCCAAGTTTCTGTCCAGAGAAGAGCATTGTCAAGGAAGTACCACTTTGGCATGTCCAAATGGTATCAAATTTTTACAATGCTTTCCTATGCCCAAATGACCATCCTCCACCAAATTTTAGCTCAATCCATTCATTCATTTGAGCCCAGCTTCAACATTCATATTTCTGTCCAATGTGGTAAATTGCAAAGAAACTGCCACCTAGGCTCCTCCATTTGAGCTGCAAATTTGCCAAGACAGTCTCCTTAGTAGATGATCATCCTCAGCCAAAACTCAGGCCCATTGGCCATGTGCATTTCCCCCACCGCTAATCAAACACTTGGCTGCTAATTCATGTTTGAGCTTAGTTCAGTCTCCTCGTGAGATTCTTCTATTGTCTTCTTCTTCCTAACACCTACCGGGGGAGTGCCCAACCCACCAGACATACCTAGGCCGCCCAGAACGCGTGGCAACGCCACGGTCACGCGGTGACCACGCGGCTGGCATGACAATTTACGCGCTCTGGAGTTGGGGCCCTCGGCCACCGTCCAAACTTCGACGTCTCGTCACCACACCATGTATCTATGATTAAATAGATACTTATGTACCTATAAATGATTTTTGGAAAAAATAAAGAGCAAACTATAAGGCAGCTGCAGTTCAAATTTGACCCGCTTCCTACTGAATCAGCGGTAATTTGTCTTTTTCATGAGAGGTGGATCAAAGCTTTTGACACCCAACCATTTGGTCAATTGTACATTAAATATGGCCTAATATTTTAGAAAATTGATTTGGTCCAATTTTGCAACAAATATATGATAGGTCCTTCACAAAAAAACTCATTTTGGGCACTCGAAAAATGGAAAATGAAATTTTCGTCCAAAGAAAATGAAAACTTCCTTAGGCAACATTGTTTGTCATTCCAAGATGCAAACTTGTGCAAAATATGATATCATTTGAACAAACTATGCCATGAATATTGCCATAACATTGATCATTTGGCTTGAAAGTCATGAATCTTCACACATGATAGCTCATTTCTGATAACACTTTTTTAAAATAATTGTCGTATTACAAGTTTATTATTTTTCTTGGTAACTTGGTCACATATAATGACACAATGTGAAGGTTTTCCAATTTTTTTATTTTTTTTGAATTTCTTATGCCCGTTTCAAAATGCGGTCAAAACGACAGGCATGACCGTTCGTAGCTAGGGGTTGAATCTTGCAAAAATTTTGGATTTTCTCTTATTAAATAGATACTTATGTACCTAGAAATGATTTTTGGAAAAAATAAAGAGCAAACTATGAGGTAGTTGTAGTTCAAATTTGACCAGCTTCCTACTGAATCGGCGGAAATTTGTCTTTTTCACGAGAGGTGGATCAAAACCTTTGACACCCAACCATTTGGTTAATTGTACATTAAATATGGACTAGTATTTTAGAAAATTGACTTGGTCCAATTTTGCAACAAATATTTGGTAGGTTCTTCACAAAAAAACTCATTTTGGGCACTCGAAAAATGGAAAATGGAATTTTCGTGCAAAGAAAATAAAAACTTCCTTAGGCAACATTGTTTGTCATTCCAAGATGCAAACTTGTGCAAAATATGATATCATTTGAACAAACTATAACATGAATGTTGCCATAACATTGGCCGTTTGCCTTGAAAGCCATGGAACTTCATACAAGATAGCTCGTTTCTGAGAACACTTTTTTAAGACATTTGTCGTAGTCCAAGTTTGTTATTTTTCCTGGAAACTAGGTCATATATAATGACACAATGCGAAGGTTTTTGATTTTTTTGATTTTTTTTAATTTCTTGTGTCCGTTTCAAAATGTGGTCAAAATGGCGGGCATGACCGTTCGTAGATAGGGGTTGAATCTTGCAAAACTTTTTTAGTTTCTCTGATTAAATAGATACTTATGTACCTAGAAATGATTTTCGGAAAAAATAAAGAGCAAACTATGAGGCAGCTGTAGTTCAAATTTGACCCGCTTACTACTGAATCGATGGAAATTTGTCTTTTTCACGAGAGGTGGATCGAAAGCTTTTGACACCCAACCATTTGATCAATTGTACATTAAATATGGCCTAATATTTTAGAAAATTTATTTGGTCCAATTTTGCAACAAATATTTGGTAGGTTCTTCACAAAAAAATCCATTTTGGCTACTCAAAAAATGGAAAATGAACTATTTGTGCAAAAAAAAATGAAAACTCCCTTTGGAAACATTGTTTGCCATTCCAATATGCACCCTTGTGTACAATAAGGGATCATTTTTTTTGAATTTTTCATGTGAAAAAGTAGAAGAAAAACAAAAGGAAAAACACAATTGCATATGCTTTATTCTCATTGGTGGAATTAGTTGTGACACGGATCGATGACATGGCGCCCATCCATCCATCCATCTATCCATCCCACATCCATCCATCCATCTATCTATAGAAAAGAAGAAAAAAAAAGAAAATGGAAAAAAGATCCCACCCAACCCCTCGCTCGCTCTCTCCCGCACGAACCCCTCTCTGCCTCGCTACCTCGCTCTCTCCCCCACGAACCTCTCTCCATCGCCGCCACCCACCACCCACATCGGCCAGTTCCGTTGAGCTCCGGCGGCGCGTAGCACGCCCCCGAGATCCCCTAGGTCCGCGCCTCCTTCCCCTCCGGCCAAAATCGGCGCTCAAGCCGTCCACCAGCCCCCGTGGCTAGCTAGGGTTTCGGCCGCCACCCCTTACTTGGCCGGGATCCGCCACATCCGGCGACGTCGAGGCCAGCGGGCGCCGGATCCGGCACCGGCATGGCCCTGGTTGGTCCCTCCCCTCCTTGTTCGCCCCACCCTCTTCTCCCCACCTCACCTATTCTTTCCTATGATTTCCTCTGCTGCAGATCCAAGGCGCGAACGGAGGAGGAGGAGCAGGACGGGCACGGATGGAGGAACACCGTCTTCATCCCCTGCCCCGACGCCGTGGAGGCTGCCCCTCCACCACTGCCCGACGCCATGGAGGCCGCCCCTCCACCACTGCCCCAACGCCATCCAGGTCTTCTTTCCGTTGGTTTATTCTTCTTCTTCCCTTCCCTTCCATTCCCTTACTAAGATGTGATGTGGTTTCCTGCCATGGATGAGCAGATGTTGCCGGATGGATGCCGGACGCCAGACATGGATGAGCAGCAGCAGCACCCCCATGGTGAGCCCCTCTCCACCCCTTTGTTCCCATCCGGTTGCTGCGACGCTAGGGTTTTGACTCGGTGCCATGGTTGATTACTTGCTGACCGTCGCATCAAGGACCGAGTGTTGGAGTTGATTTGTTGTGCTGGTGGTCATCTAGCTACTGATTTTCTGCTGCTAGTTAGAATGCCTACTGTTTTGTGCTGTAGGAGCACTACTGAATTATCTAGTTTGCATCCGTTTGATGTCCTATATGCTATTGATTTGTTGCAGGTAATTAGAATGTTGTAGGTTTAGTATGAACGTGTCTTAATCCATTGGATGCCCTCTGGCTAGTTCAGTTGGTATCTAGTCTAGAATAAATTATTTTCCCTTTTTTTGTTCCTTGCTGGACATGTCATGGTTCAAGTGCTGCTGCTGCTGTTTACTACTCCCACCGTAAAGAAATATAAGAGCGTTTAGATCAGTATTTTAGTGATCTAAATGCTCTTATATTTCTTTACAGAGGGAGTACATGGTATTATTGCTAGCTATATATATACTTGCTGCTGATTGATGCTCTTGTGGTTAGGATTCTACTCCTCGAAGTGATGCTTTTGCATTGCTTTCCTTCCTCATGCACCTGCAGACTTTATGCTATTCCCTTTTCGATTTCACCTCAAAATTTCTGACTACTCCTATCCATGTGCAACAGCGATGCTTTGGATTTCATCCGTGCAGCAGAGGACAAGGGCTTCATGGCCAACCAAGGTGCATGGTGCTCGCAAGCGACGAACGAAGGCTGTTCAACATCGGCTACACAAACCACCACTGTGAGCTCCTCCCTTTCCTCTGCTACAACCATGCTCTGTTTCATGCGTTAGTTAGGATTTCGGTGCTTTTTGTGTCGTGGTTGAGTCCTTGCTGACTGTTGCATCGATGATCAAGTGTTGGTGCTTATTTGTTGTGGTGGTGGTCATCTGGCTACTTGATTTGTTGCTGCTAATTAGTAGTATTAGAGTGTTGCGGGTTTATTAGGATGTGGCTAAAACCATTGGATGGCCTTCCTCGACATGTTTTGTTGCTATCTAGAATTAGTACTTGTCCCATTTTTTGTTTCCTTGCTGGACATGTTATAGTTCAAGTGTTGATGATGTCTAGTAGATGGCTTGCTAGCTATATACCTGCTGCTGATTGATGCTCTTGTGGTTACCATTATACTCCTGGAATCATATTATACTATATCTAGTGTTCTTGTGGTTCTGCGAAGATGCATCACAAACATCTAGTGTTCTGGTATAATTGGTCTCTAAAATATCTAGGTCTTTGAAGTTGGTTGAATCTGTTGCTTTATCATATATTTGGTCCATAAATCTACACTTCTATGAAATTTCTTTCAATATATAATTTTTCGATAGTCTGTACACTAAACCTGGAGGTTTGCAAATCTACTCCGGGAATAATAGCTACTCTAATGCTGGTAGCCTATGTGTTCACTCTTTTACAGGAGCTCCAGGTCTACAAAATTTGAAGTTCGAAGCCGTATAGCCCTACTCAGCAAAGTTAATGTAATAGTGTAATAGACTGTAAATTTGAAGTCGTCTGTTCTGTTTGACTGTAATAGACTGTAAATATTGTAAGTGTAATAGTAGGCATATCTGGGTTGTACAGATTGTAGTAGACTTAGTGTTATTTGATGAACTACATGTGTATTGTTCCGTTTGAAATATTGATTATGTATGTGATTTGAAAACATGTTGAATGGAAACCTGACCTGTGGGACCCACTTATGAAAATAATCTGAGCAGTTTTGAAATTTCTGTCAAGTGGGCCCAATGTGGGAGATGATGACAAGTGGGACCCATCTGATTGGTTGGACCAGCTCCAAAATATAATGGCCCAAACAATGTTAAAAGGCCACGGCCCAGAAATAAATAAAAGGCTGAAATGTTGGGCTTGGCCCATGTACCTGACCAAAATTGACATGAAAAAAATATATAAATGGGTTGAATTGTTGGGCTTGGCCCATGTAACCGACCGAACTAGACTGGGCTGATTCTAATCTACGACCATTTCGTTTCATCATAATTTTGCCACATTAGCTTGCCACGTTGGATCTGACGTGGTGTGGGCAGGTTGCCAGTGACCAAAACAATTGGTCGTAGAATCTACGACCTTTTCTTTTGGTCGTAGCCGTCAACGACCATATCATAGTGAAGGTCGTTAAGTTTCATTAAAGACGGCCAGCTTTTGACCAACTGTTTTTGGTCACAAAAAGGTTACAAATGAAAAACAACGACCATTCAGTGACCACTATTGATGGTCGCAAGTTGCCATATTTCTTGTAGTGAGCCTAGCTAGGGGCATAAAACAATAGCGCTTGTTGGGAGGCAACCCAATGAATTAAGTAATTTTTTGTTTTACTTTCTATTTTTGTGTGTTTACACAATTATAGCCTCTGTTATGATTGTGTTTTTATCTTTTAATTAGTGTTTGTGCCAAGTAATGCCTTTGGGATGATTTGGAAGATAGTATAATTGATGCTGTTTGAAAACAGAAACTTTTGCGTCCAGTGCTGGAATTTTGATTTTTCGCTGGAGAGTCAGAACCTTCTAATTTTTTTTACACAATATTTATATATGAATTTCCCACGTTGTCCAAATTTTTCAGAATTTTTGGAGTTACAGAAGTATGACGCTAATTCAGATCTTTACAGACTGTTCTGTTTTAGACAGATTCTGTTTTTCTTGCATAGTTTGCTTATTTTGATGAATCTATGGATCGTATCGGGGGGTATGAGTCATGGAGAAGTTGGAGTACAGTAGCATTATGCCAATATTGAATATGAATCAATTTACAACAGTACCTAAAGTTTAAAATGTATTTGTTATACTAACGGATCTCATGAGGTTTCTGTTGAGTTTTGTGTGCTAAAGTTTTCAAGTTTTGCGTGAGACTACGATGGATAAAGGAATAAGGAGCGGCAAGAGCCTAAGCTTGGGGATGCCCAAGGCACCCCAAGGTAATATTCAAGGAAGACTCAAGCGTCTAAGCTTGGGGATGCCCCGAATGGCATCCCCTCTTTCGTCTAGAATCTATCGGTAACTCACTTGGAGCTATATTTTTATTCATCACATGATATGTGTTTTACTTGGAGCGTCTTGTGATATAGTTTGTTTGCTTTTTAGTTTGTCACAATCATCTTTGCTGAACACACCTTTTTGAGAGGGACACACATTATTCGTGATTTGTTAGAATACTGTATGTGCTTCACTTATATCTTGTGAGCTAGGCAGTTGCTCTAGTGCTTCACTTATATCCTTTAGAGCACGGCGGTGGTTATATTTTAAAGAAATAGTTGCACTCTAATGCTTCACTTATATATTTTTGAGAGTCTAATGAATAGCAATGGTAATATGCACGGGTTATGAATTTGGTCCTAATATGATAGGTATTCAAGAGGAATATAATAAAAACTTTTATGTAGATCACTGAATATGATAAGTTTGATTCCATGCAATAGATGGTAATATGTGGGAGGTGCTAGTAGATAATTGTGGTTTAGTAAGAATATTGGTGTTAAGGTTTGTGATTCCCGAAGCATGCACGTATGATCTGTCGTTATGCTAAGAAGTTGGAGCATGATTTATTCTTGATTGTCTACCTTATGAGTGGCGGTCGGGGACGAGCGATGGTCGTTTCCTACCAATCTATCACCCTAGGGGCATGCGTAGTAGTACTTTGCTTCGAGGGCTAATAAAATTTCGCAATAAGTACGTGAGTTCTTTATGACTAATGTGAGTCCATGGATTATACGCACTCTCACATTTCCGCAATTTGCTAGCCTATTCGGTACCGAGCAGTGCCCTTTCTCACATTGAGAGTTGGTGCAAACTTTGCCGGTGCATCCAAACCCCGTGATATGATACGCTCTATCACACATAAGCCTCCTTATATCTTCCTCAAAACAGCCACCATATCTACCTATCATGGCATTTCCATAGCCATTTCGAGATATATTGCCATGCAACTTCCACCGTTTTGTTTTTATGACACACATCGTCATTGTCATATTGCTTTCCATGATCATATAGCTGACATAGTATTTGTGGCTCAGCCACCGTTCATCATTTTTATACATGTTACGCTAGTATCATTGCACATCCTGGTACACCGCCAGAGGCATTCATATAGAGTCATATTTTGTTCTAGTTTTGAGTTGTAATTTTCTTTTGAGTTGTAAGTAAATAGAAGTATGATGATCATCATTATTAGAGCATTGTCCCAGTGAGGAAATAAAAAAGAAAAAAAAGAGGCCAAAAAGAGCCCATGAAAAAAAGAGAAAAAAGAAATGAGAGAAAAAGAGAGAAGTGGCAGTGTTACTATCCTTTTCCATACTTGTGCTTCAAAGTAGCACCATGTTTTTCATATAGAGAGTCTCCTATTTTGTGACTTTCATATACTAGTGGGAAACTTTCATTATAGAAATTGGCTTGTATATTCCGATGATGGGCTTCCTCAAATGTCCGAGGTCTTCATGAGCAAGCAAGTTGGGACTTAGTTTTCATATTGAGCTTTCATACACTTATGTCTCTTAGTGCATCCGTTCCATGGCAATCCCAGTGACAGTAAGGGACATGACACGTATTTGTATTGTTGCCATTAAGGATAAAAAGATGGGGTTTAATCATATTGCTTGAGTTTACTTTGTCTACATCATGTCATCTTGCTTAAGGCGTTACTCTGTTTCATACTTAATACCCTAGATACATGCTGGATAGCGGTCGATGGGTGGAGTAATAGTGGTAGATGTAGGCAGGAGTCGGTCTACTTGTCTCGGATGTGATGCCTATATACATGATCATTGCCATGAATCCATCATAATTATTTGCTTTTCTATCAATTGCCCAACAGTAATTTGTTTACCCACCGTATGCTATGTGTTCGAGAGAGAAGCCTCTTGTGAAAACTATGGCCCCCGGGTCAACTTTTATCATATATTTAAAACCAAAAATACCTTGCTGCAATTTATTTACTTTTATTTTATTTAGTATTTTAGTTTCTCTATCTATCACCATCAGAATTAATCCTTGCAAATAACCGCTAAGAGGATTGACAACCCTCTTATTTGCATTGGGTGCAAGTGTTTGCTTTTGTGTGTGCAGGTGCTGCTAAAGGGATTTTGCGTGGTTCTCCTACTGGATTGATAACCTTGGTTCTTAACTGAGGGAAATACTTATCTCTACTATACTGCATCATCTTCTCCTCTTCGGGGAAATACTAACGCAGTCTACAAGTAGCAATCGCCCTCGCACTACGTACTGAATACGAGCGATCGATCCCTCACACTACATACTGAACCCGATCGATCCCTTCGCTGCAAACTGAAGCTTCGATCCCTTCGCTGCTACCTAAACCCGAGCGATCCCTTCGCTGCTAACTAAACCCGATCGATCTCTTGTCGCTGCTTACTAAAGCCGATCGAGCCCCCGTGCGAGACGTATCTAGCCGGTTGGGTTGCCTCTCGATGAACAGTGCATGTTACTGCCGCGTGCGCGATTCACGTAGACACGAGTCGAGACGCATCAATCGAGCCGGTTGGTTGGCTGTGGATGAACAGTTCCCGTCGCAGCCGGCCGCTCGTACGACCCATCCCAGCCGGTGGGGGTTGGATGAATAGGACCCCGGCCGTGTAGGCGGTTGGCGCTGGATGAATAGGACCCCGAGGGGGCCGTGCTGCGGTACGCCATACCCCAGCCGGTTGGGGGTGGATGAACAGGACCCCGTGGAGGCTGGATGAACAGTAGCCGGTGGAGGCTGGATGAATAGGACCCCGTGGAGGCTGGATGAACAGTAGCCGGTGGAGGCTGGAGGAAGTCGGCGGTGGAAGAACAGTAGCCCGTGGAGTCCCGTTTTGCGGTACGCCACACCACTCCCGATGAACAGGACCCTGTTTCGATCGTAGGTGCTCGAAGAGAAGTCTGTTTCCTCCGTTTTGCGGTTCGCCAGACCCCTCCCGATCAACAGGACCCCGTTTCAACTGTAGACGGTTGAACAGAAGTCCGTTTCATCCGTTTTGCGGTACGCCAGACCCCCAGTCGATGAACAGGACCCTGTTTCGACCGTAGGCGGTCGAACAGAAAGCCGTTTCCTTCGTTTTACGGTACGCCAGACCCCGAGTCGATGAACAGGACCCCGTTTCGACTGTTCCGTCCAAGCCGGTTGGCTCCCGATGAACAGGACTCATTCCGACCGAGTCGGTTGCCTCCCGATGAACACGACGCTGTTTCCTCCATTCCGACCCAGCCGGTTGGCTACCGATGAACAGGAGGCCGTTGCTGCGTACCCCCACCGTCGCCTCTCCATGTACACAAGCCCTGGCCGTATGTATGCGTGAGTACGCGTTCGAGACCCCGCCCGTATGTATGTACGTGCCCGTATTTTTTGCAGCGTAGCTGTACGTACATGTACATGATTTAGACGGGGCTACCTGAACTGCTACGTCGGGGGCTCTACTATGACACGTGACGCTCCTTACACGCCCACGGTTCATCGTTGCAGAGAGACCGATCGACCAGTATGTACATACACATTCGCGACCAGACAGACAAAGCTACGTACGCTTCGACCGGGTGGGTCCCAGCTATTAGGGAGGATAAGGAGGCACTTCCTTGCGTGCGAAGATATAGTAGGTGGGTCCTAGCTATCAGGGGGATGGATAATTTTTTTCCCGCATAATAAGGAGGCACTTCCTTGCGTGCGAAGATGTAGCTGGTGGGTCCAGTTGTCAGCCTCACCACGTACAGTCCTCTTCCGATGGTTGTCGTTCATTGACCATGTTGACTACGCCGCGCCGAGAGTATCAAGGCGGTGGATGACGGCGAGGCCTAGAAAGGGAACGACGCGGAGCCGGGGAAGACGCGGTAGTGGATGCCCACGCAGAGGGGAGTATGAGGGTTAAGTGGTTCGGCTGCGGTGTGAGGCCGCCGTTGCCAGAGAATAATAGGGGATGTGGGTGCGTAGAGGGAAGGCCTGGCCAGTGGTGGGAGTAGGGTGGGGCGGTGAGGCCTGCGCGGCAGCACAGCCGGCCATGGGAGGCAGGAGCAGGCGGTCCCGCCGGCGCTGGTTTGGGCGGCTGGAGCAAGAAGATCAGAGATTGAAGAAGCTGCACGGCCATTGGATGAACATCCAACGGTCATTGCTGCTAGAATCGTTTGTTGACTAAGTTGACAAAGCCCTGCGTACGCGTCAACTTAGTAGGCCCACAAGTCAGCCTCCAAATCTGGTGGGTCACAGTTGTCATGGGGACGAATCGTTTTTTTCGCATAATAAGGAGGAACTTCCTTCCGTGCGAAGATATAGCTGGTGGGTCCTAGCTGTCAGGGGGAGGAATCGTTTATTTTTCGCGTAATAAGGAGGTACTTCCTTGCGTGCGAAGATGTAGCTGGTGGGTGCCGGATGTCAGGGGGAGGAGTCATTTTTTTGCGCGTAATAACAAGGCACTTCCTTGCGTGCGAAGATGTAGCTGGTGAGTCCCAGCTGTCAGGGGGAGGAAACTTTTTTTCCACGTAATAAGGAGGCACTTTCCTTGTGTGCGACCATGGACCTCGTGGGTCGCAGCTGTCAGCCTCTCCACGTACAGTCGTCTTCCGATGACTCTCATTTGTTGACCATGTTGAACATGTCGCGCCAAGCACACCAAGGCGGTGGACGACGGCAATGCCCCACCGCCCCAGACGGGAACGATCCGGAGATGGGGAAGACGCGGCAGTTGAGTCGCAAACGAAGATGAGTGCGAGACTTGACTGGTTCGTGTGCGGGGTGGGGCTACACTCGGCGGAGAATAACAGGAGGTGCGGAGGAGTGGAGGGATGGCCTGGCCGTCGGTGGGGTAGCATTTCGTAGCGAGGTGCGCGAAGCAGTGCTGCTGGACGTCGGAGGCTAGAGCAGGTGGTCCCGCCAGCGCTGGAGGAAGAAGACGAGAGATTGAAGAAGAATGCCGGCCGTTGGATGTACATCCAACAGATAAGGCTGTCAGAAACTTTTTTTTGACTAAGTTGACAACGCCTTGCGTAGGCTTCGACCTATTGCTCCACATGTCAGCCAGTCCATTTGGTGGGCTGGGTGAAACAATAATGTAGCATCTATGTAGCCCATTTATATATTTTGTTAGCATTTACAGCCTATTTGTATTATTTTTCAAAATACATGGTTTTGCTGGGCTGGGTGAAAATATCATTTTGGGCAGGTCGGAGAAATGTTATAAAAGCATAAATCGGTGCTGGGCATTTTATTATAAAACTACATAATTTGCGGAGCATAAACACGTGATTGCACGTCTATTACTGCATTGGTCCGTAAAATCTTAGCAAGCTTATGTACGCAATCACCAGGAATTAACTTGCCAACTTATTGTTAAATAATAATTATTATTTGGTAAGAACTTATCGATTTACCAAATAAAATATTATTTATTTTGAAGAGTTAATAAGATGTGGTGTATTATTATTTTTTAGGCTAGACGTGGGACAAATGAGTTGGTTTTAGGTAAAACCTGTGGGAGAAAAATCAGAGATAGGATTAATAAAAAACAAAAATAAAGGAAGTGGGAAGGTCTATACAAAGGTTGGACGAAGGACACGTCAAACGGGATCCTTATGTTCTTCTAATATATGTACGGAGTATATGTAATAAAATATATATATATACACACACACACACACACACACTATTATAGAAGGGAAAACATAATTTGAGTTTGGCATTCTTATAGAAAAATAGAACTGAGCAATGATCATGTATATAGGCATCACGTCCAAGACAAGTAGACCGACTCCTGGTTGCATCTACTACTATTACTCCACCCATCGACCGCTATCCAGCATGCATTTAGGGTATTAAGTATGAAACAGAGTAACACCTTAAGCAAGATGACATGATGTAGACAAAGTAAACTCAAGCAATATGATTAAACCCCATCTTTTTATCCTTAATGCCAACAATACAAATACGTGTCATGTCCCCTTCTATCACTGGGATTGAGCACGGCAAGATTGAACCCATCACAAAGCACCTCTCCCATTGCAAGATAAATCAATCTAGTAGGCCAAACCAAATTGATAGATTGGAGAGAAATACAAAGCTATAATAATCATGCATAAAAGAGTTCAGAGAAGACTCAAATATTTCTGATGAATAATCTGATCATAAACTCACAATTCATCGGATCCCAACAAACACACCGCAAAAGAAGATTACATCGGATAGAACTCCAAGAACATCGAGGAGAACATGGTATTGAAGATCAAAGAGAGAGAAGAAGCCATCTAGCTACTAGCTATGGACCCGCAGGTCTGTGGTAAACTACTCACACATCATCGGAAGGGCTGCAAGGTTGATGTAGAAGCCCTCCGTGATCGATTCCCCCTCCGGCAGAGTACCGGAAAAGGCCTACAGATGGGATCGCGGAAGAACAGAGGGTTGCGGCGGCAGAAAGGTTTTCTCTTCTGTCTCTCTAGCATATTGGGAATATTTCAGAATTTATAGCGCTGGAATTAGGTCAGGAGGGGCTACGAGGGGCCCATAAGCCTGGGGGGCGCCCCCTCCGAGCTTGTGGCTCCCTCGTCGCTCCTCTGGTCTTCTCCCGAAGCTTCGTGGGTCTCTTCTGGTCCAGAAAAAATAATCCAAAGTTTTTTTCTCGTTTGGACTCTTTTTGATAATGATTTTCTGAAAAGACAAAAACAAGCAAAAAAAACAGCAAGTGGCACTGGGCACTGAGTTAATAGGTTAGTCCCAAAAAATGATATATAATGGCATATAATTGCATATAAAACATCCAAGATTGATACTATAATAGCATGGAACAATCAAAAATTATGGATACGTTGGAGACGTATCAAGCATCCCCAAGCTTAATTCCTGCTCGTCCTCGAGTAGGTAAATAATAAAAATAGAATTTTTGATGTGGAATGCTACCTAACATGTTTCATCATGTAATCTCTCTTACGGTATGAATAATAAGATCCAAATGATTCAAAGCATTAGTCTATAGTTTGACATAAAGACATCAATACTCAGCCATACTAATAAACAATCATGTCTTTCAAAATAAAAATGCTAAAGAAAGTTATCCCTACAAAATCATATAATCATGTCATGCTCCTTCTTCTTAACACAAAATATTTATCATGCACTACCCCGATGACAAGCCGAGCAATTGGTTCATACTTTTTAACGCGCTTCAGCTTTTTCAACCCCCACGTAATACATGAGTGCAAGCCATCGATATAGCACTATGGGTGGAATAGAGTGTGGTGGTAGAGATAAATAAGGGGAAGTCAAAAATAAGAACATAGTCTCACATCGACGAGGCTAATCAACGGGCTATGGAGATGGCCATCAATTGATGTCAATGCGAGGAGTAGGGATTGCCATGCAACGGATGCACTAAGAGCTATAAGTGTATGAAAGCTCAACATGAAAACTAAGTGGGTGTGCATCCAACTTGCTTGCTCAAGAAGACCTCGGTCATTTGAGGAAGCCCATCATCGGAATATACAAGCCAAGTTCTATAATGAAAAATTCCCACTAGTACATGAAAGTGACAAAATAGGAGACTCTCTATATGAAAAACATGGAGCTACTTTGAATCACAAGTATGGAAAAGGATAGTAACACTGCCCCTTCTCTCTTTTTCTCTCATTTTTTTCTTTTTTCTCTTTTTTTTCTTTTTTTTCATGGGCTCTTTCTGGCCTCTTTTTTTTTATTTCCTCAATGGGACAATGCTGTAATAATGATGATCATCATACTTCTATTTACTTACAACTCAAAAGAAAATTACAACTCGAAACTAGAACAAAAATATGACTCTATATGAATGCATCTGGCGGCGTACCAGGATGTGCAATGATGCTAGCGTAACATGTATAAAAAATGCTGAACGATGGCTGAGCCACAAATACTATGTCAGCTCTATGATCATGCAAAGAAATATGACAATGATGATGTGTGTCATAAAAACGGAACGGTGGAAGTTGCATGGCAATATATCTCGGAATGGCTATGGAAATGCCATGATAGGTACATATGGTGGCTGTTTTGAGGAAGATATAAGGAGGCTTATGTGTGATAGAGCGTATCATATCATGGGGTTTGGATGCACCGGCGAAGTTTGCACCAACTCTCGATGTGAGAAAGGGCAATGCACGGTACCGAAGAGGCTGGCAAATTGCGGAAAGGTGAGAGTGCGTATAATCCATGAACTCACATTAGTCATAAAGAACTCACATACTTATTGCAAAAGTTTATTAGCCCTCGAAGCAAAGCACTACTACGCATGCCCCTAGGGGGATAGATTGGTAGGAAAAGACCATCGCTCATCCCCGGCCGCCACTCATAAGGTAGACAATCAAGAATAAATCATGCTCCAACTTCTTAGCATAACGACAGATCATACGTGCATGCTTCGGGAATCACAAACCTTAACACCAATATTCTTACTAAACTACAATTATCTACTAGCACCTCCCACATATTACCTTCTTAATATCGCAAAACTATTGCAAGGAATCAAACTTATCATATTCAGTGATCTACATGAAAGTTTTTATTATATCCCTCCTGAATACCTATCATATTAGGACCAAATTCATAACCCATGCATATTACCATTTCTATTCATTATACTCTCAAAAAGATATAAGTGAAGCATGAGAGTGCAACTATTTCTTTAAAATATAACCACCGCCGTGCTCTAAAACATATAAGTGAAGCACTAGAGCAACTGCCTAGCTCAAAAGATATAAGTGAAGCACAAAGAGTATTCTAACAAATCACGAATAATGTGTGTCCCTCTCAAAAAGGTGTGTTTAGCAAAGATGATTGTGGCAAACTAAAAAGCAAACAAACTATATCACAAGACGCTCCAAGTAAAACACATATCATGTGATGAATAAAAATATAGCTCCAAGTGAGTTACCGGTAGATTGTAGACGAAAGAGGGGATGCCTTCCGGGGCATCCCCAAGCTTAGACGCTTGAGTCTTCCTTGAATATTACCTTGGGGTGCCTTGGTCATCCCCAAGCTTAGGCTCTTGCCGCTCCTTATTCCTTTATCCATCGTAGTCTCACCCAAAACTTGAAAACTTCAGCACACAAAACTCAACAGAAACCTCGTGAGATCCGTTAGTATAACAAATAAATCTTAAACTTTAGGGACTGTTGTAAATTGATTCATATTTAATATTGGAGTAATGCTACTGTACTCCAACTTCTCCATGACTCATACCCCCCGATACGATCCATAGATTCATCAAAATAAGCACACTATGCAACAAAAACAGAATCTGTCTAAAACAGAACAGTCTGTAAAGATCTGAATTAACGTCATACTTGTGTAACTCCAAAAATTCGGAAAAATTAGGAAAACATGGTCAATTCATATATCAATATTGTGTAAATAATTCAGAAGGTTTTGACGTCCTAGAGAAAAATTAAAATTCCAGCACTGGACACAAAAGTTTCTGTTTTCAAACAGCATCAATTATACTATCTTCCAAATCATCCCAAAGGCATTACTTGGCACAAACACTAATTAAAAGATAAAAACACAATCATAAAAGAGGCTATAATTGTGCAAACGCACAAAAACAAAAGGTAAAACAAAAAAATATTTTATTCATTGGGTTGCCTCCCAACAAGCGCTATTGTTTCATGCCCCTAGCTAGGCATAATGCATAGTTTCAAGTGTTGTCATCCTTCAAATTAATTCCATAGGTGGACCTCATAATAGATTCATAAGGTGGCTTAATTATCTTTCTAGGAAAGTGTTCCATCCCTTTCTTCAATGGAAATTGAAAATTTATATTACCTTCTTTCATATCAATAATATCACCTATGGTTCGTAGGAAAGGCCTACCAAGTATTATAGGGCAAGAAGGATTACATTCAATATCAAGAACAATAAAATCCATGGGCACAAAATTTATATTTGCAATAATAAGCACATCATTTATTCTACGCCATGGTTTGTTAATAGTGGAATCCGCTAGATGCAAATTAAGGGAAGAAGGATCCATATCGGTGAGACCTAGCACATCACACAAAGACTTTGGTATAGTGGAAACGCTAGCACCAAGATCACATAGATCATTACATTCATAATCTTTAATTTTGACTTTAATAGTAGGTTCTCATTCATCTTGTAATTTTCTAGGAATCGAAACTTCCAACTCAAGTTTTTCTTCATGATCTTTCATCATAGCTTCTACAATATGTTTAGTGAAGGCTTTATTTTGTTCATATGCATTTGGTGAATTAATCATGGATTGAAACAAGGAAATACACTCAATTAAATAACAACTATCATAATTAAAGTCCTTGTAATCCAAAGTAGTGAGTGCATTACTATTTAAAGTTTTGACCTCTCCAAACCCACTTTTTTCATTTTTATCATTAAGATTATCACCCTCCAAGCAATTGGGACTCCTTCTATCTAAAGTTGAATCTTCTTCAGTCTCTTTTTCATCAAGTTTTATATTACTAAATAGAGATTCGAGAGGGGTGACACCAATCATTTTAATATCTTCATCATTACTACGATAGAAACCAGGTGGAATAGCTTTTTCTAGAAATTCTCGCTTGGCTCTCAACCTAGCGGTCCTTTCTTTACTTTCATTAATGGAGACATAGATAGCTTTAATAGACTCATTTATATCATGCTTGGGTGGAAAAAAATTTAATTTTGAGATTTTCCACATCATGAGCAATTCTATCCATGTTCCTAGACAATTCATCAACTCTATTCAATTTTTCTTCTATCATAGCATTAAAATTCTTTTGCGAATTAATAAATTCTTTAATATTACTTTCAAGATTGGAGGGTATCCTATTATTAGTATTATTATTATTATTATATGGATTACCATAGGAATTAACATAATTATTAGAGGAATTTCCAGGAAACGGTCTGGGATTGAAATTACCCCTATAAGCATTGTTGTTGAAATTATTTCTAGAGACAAAATTCACATCAATAGCATCATTATTTTGCTCAATCAAAGTAGAGAATTCCACATAATTAGGATCAATATGAGCACTTTTACTAGCAACCAATTTCATAAGAGCATCCATCTTATCACTCAAAGTATTAATTTCTTCAACAGAATTTACCTTCTTACCAGTTGGAGTTCATTCAGTGTGCCATTGAGAATAATTTTTCATAATATTGTCAAGAAGTTTTGTAGCTTCTCCCAATGTAATTTCCATAAAAGTACCACCCGCGGCAGAGTCTAGCAAATTTTTAGAAACAAAGTTTAGTCCCGCAAAAAAAAATGGTATGATCATCCATAAACTTAAACCATGTGTTGGGAAATTTCTTATCATTAATTTCATTCTCTCCCAAGATTGTGAAACATGTTCATGCTCAAGTTGCTTAAAATTCATAATTTGATTTCTTAAAGAGATAATCTTAGCGGGAGGAAAATACTTGGCAATAAAAGCATCCTTACACTTATCCCAAGAATCAATACTATTTCTAGGCAAGGATGAAAACCAAGTTTTAGCACGATCTCGTAGTGAGAACGGAAATAATTTTAATTTGACAATATCATTATCCACATATTTTTTCTTTTGCATATCACAAAGCTCAACGAAAGTATTTAGATGGGATGCAGCATCTTCATTAGGACTACCAGAAAACTATTCTTTCATAACAAGATTAAGCAAAGCAACATTAATGTCACATGACTCCGCACAAGTGGCGGGAGGAGCAATAGGAGTACTAATAAAATCATTATTATTAGTATTGGAAAAGTCACACAATTTTGTGTTTTCTTGAGACATCGCGACAAAGCAAGCAAACTAGCAAACAAGCACATAAAAATATTTTTGTGTTTTTGTAAAAAAAAATAGAAGTGGGGGAGATGAAAACGAGAGGCAAATGCAAATAAAAATGCAAATAAAATAAAAGCAAGTGGATCATAGTTTGTGCAAAGGTACTTGATAAATTTTGGTGATGTCTCCTCGGTAACGGCGCCAGAAATTCTTCCTGCTACTTGTAGACTGCGTTGGTATTTCCCCGAAGAGGAGAGGATGATGCAGTATAGTAGAGATAAGTATTTCCCTCAGTTAAGAACCAAGGTTATCAATCCAGTAGGAGAACCATGCAAAATCCCTTTAGCAGCACCTACACACACAAAAGCAAACACTTGCACCCAACGCAAATAAGAGGGTTGTCAATCCTCTTAGCGATTATTTGCAAGGATTAAATATGATAGTGATAGATAAATAAACTAAAATAATAAATAAAATAAAAGTAAATAAATTGCAGCAAGGTATTTTTGGTTTTAATATATGATAAAAGTAGACCCGGGGGCCATAGTTTTCACTAGAGGCTTCTCTCTCGAACACATAGCATATGGTGGGTAAACAAATTACTGTTGGGCAATTGATAGAAAAGCAAATAATTATGACGGATTCATGGCAATGATCATGTATATAGGCATCACGTCCGAGACAAGTAGACCGACACCTGCCTGCATCTACTACTATTACTCCACCCATCGACCGCTATCCAGCATGCATCTAGGGTATTAAGTATGAAACAGAGTAACGCCTTAAGCAAGATGACATGATGTAGACAAAGTAAACTCAAGCAATGTGATTAAACCCCATCTTTTTATCCTTAATGGCAACAATACAAATATGTGTCATGTCCCTTTCTATCACTAGGATTGAGCACCGCAAGATTGAACCCATCACAAAGCACCTCTCCCATTGCAAGATAAACCAATCTAGTTGGCCAAACCAAATTGATAGATCAGAGAGAAATACAAAGCTATAATAATCATGCATAAAAGAGTTCAGAGAAGACTCAAATATTTCTCATGAATAATCTGATCATAAACTCACAATTCATCGGATCCCAACAAACACACCGCAAAAGAAGATTACATCGGATAGAACTCCAAGAAGATCGAGGAGAACATGGTATTGAAGATCAAAGAGAGAGAAGAAGCCATCTAGCTACTAGCTATGTGATACGTCTCCATCGTATCTATAATTTTTGATTGTTTCATGCCAATATTCTACAACTTTCACATATTTTTGGCAACATTTTATATTATTTTTGGGACTAACATATTGATCCAGTGCCCAAGGCCAGAAAACAGGAGCGCGAAACAGAAGAGAACAGAGAGAGATCCAATCTAGGAGGGGCTCCTGCCCCTCCGCCGCCATGGCGGACATGGACCAGAGGGGAAACTCTCCTCCCATCTAGGTGGGAGGCCAAGGAAGAAGAACAAGGAGGGGGGCTCTCTCCCGGTGGCGTCGGAACGCCGCCGGGGCAATCATCGTGACGGCGATCTACACCAACAACTTCGCCGCCGTCACCACCAACACTCTCCCCCTCTATGCAGCGGTGTAACACCTCTTCTCCCCGCTGTAATCTCTACTTAAACATGGTGCTTAATGCTACATATTATTATCCAATGATTTGTGGCCATCATATGATGTTTGAGTAGATCCGTTTTGTCCTATGGGTTGATTGATGATCGTAATTGGTTTGAGTTGTATGTTTTATTTTGGTGCTATCCTATGGTGCCCTCCGTGTCACGCAAGCGCGAGGGATTCCCGCTGTAGGGTTTGCAATACGTTCATAATTCTCTTATAGTGGGTGGCGTGAGTGACTGAAACACATACCCGAGTAAGGGGGTTGTTGCGTATGGGAGTAAAGAGGACTTGATACTTAATGCTATGGTTGGGTTTTACCTTAATGATCTTTGGTAGTTGCGGATGCTTGCTAGAGTTCCAATCATAAGTGCATATGATCCAAGTACGGAAAGTATGTTAGCTCATGCCTCTCCCTCATATAAAATTGCAATAATGATTACCGGTCTAGTTATCGATTGCCTATGGACAAATCTTTCTCTTGTGTTACAAAAGCTTTCTACTAAACAACTAACTTTTATTATCTCGCAAAGTACTCCTAGTTTTATTCTTGCAAAGTAGTTCTAGCATTACACCTACAAAGTACTTCTAGTTTCATACTTGTTCTAGGTAAAGCGAACGTTAAGTGTGCGTAGAGTTGTATCGGTGGTTGATAGAACTTGAAGGGAATATTGATTCTACCTTTAGCTCCTCGTTGGGTTCGACACTCTTATTTATCGAAAAAGCTACAATTGATCCCCTATACTTGTGGGTTATCAAGACCTTTTTCTGGCGCCGTTGCCGGGGAGCAATAGCGTGGGGTTGATATTCTCGTGTGCGCTTGTTTGCTTTATCACTAAGTAGTTTTTATTTTGTGCTCTTGTTTTCTATCTTTAGTTATGGGTAGGAAACGTAAAATACCAAAAAAATTAGTTGTACCTGCTAAACCAATGGTTGAAGAACCACCCAAAATCTATCATACTGCTAAAGCTTTCTACTTGGATCATCTTCGATCCCTATGTGGTCGTGCTAAAAACCAAACTAGCTTAGTTGAGGGAAAATCATTAAATGAGCATGTTTATTTTGTGCGACACCGCTTATCTCAAAAAGGGAAACTTTTGTGGCATCAAATTAATACTTTGCATTGCTATGCTTGGAATTTATGCGAAATATGTGATTTTACTTGTTGTTCTGAAGACCCTAAGAAACACCTTCCCTATCAATGTGAGTTTAGTGATAATGGATTCTTATCTTCTTATGCTAAAGGTGTTTATAGTTATTATGATATTGAACAAATAGAAGAATTTGTTGCTTTTAAGGGTGCATATGAAATTGCTTCTTTGATTGAAAAGTGTGATGCTACTCTTTACAAATCTGAAAATTTTGCCATACTTAAATATTGCTATGAAAACTATGCTTCTAATGCTTATGTTAAATAATATATTGAGGACACCTCCGCTGTCCAAGAAGAGACTAATATTTTGCAGGAATCTATGGAAGAAGAAATTGATGACACTGTGAGCTCATTAGATGAAGAAGATGAGGAGGAGAGCGAAGAACAAAAGGAGGAAGAGCTGATTAGCTACCCATGCCCACCTTCTAATGAGAGTAACTCTTCAACTCATACATTGTTTAATTTCCATTCGTGCTTATCGAAGGATGAATGCTATGATGATTGCTATGATCCATTGGATTCGTTTGAAATATCCCTTTTTGATGAAATTGATGCTTGCTATGCTTGTGGCCATGATGCCAATATGAATTATGCTTATGGAGATGAAATTGCTATAGTTCCTTATGTTAAGAATGAAATTGTTGCTATTGCACCCACACATGATAGTCCTATTATCTTTTTGAATTCTCCCAACTACACTATATCAGAGAAGTTTGCTCTTATTAAGGATTATATTGATGGGTTGCGTTTTACTATTGCACATGATAATTTTGATGGATATAATATGCATGTGCTTGATTCTCCTAATTGCAATTATTATGAGAGAGGAACTACATCTCCGCCTCTCTATGTTTCCAATGCGATAAAATCGCAAGAAACTGTTTATACTATGCATTGGCCTTTACTTGATGTGCATGAATTGTTCTTTTATGACATGCCGATGCATAGGAAGAGAGTTAGACTTCGTCATTGCATGATATATGTTGCTTTGTGCTCACTACTAAATTACAAATCATTGTTAATGAAAATTGGCATTGATATACCTTGGGATCCGGGTGGATCAATTACTTGAGCACTTTATGCCTAGCTTAATGCCTTTAAAGAAAGCGCTGCCAGGGAGACAACCCGGAAGTTTTAGAGAGTCATTTATTTCTGTTGTGTGCTTTTAAAAAGTTTAAAAACAAAAAAATATAGAGGGGAACCTAAAACTTTTCAAAAAGGAAAGTGAAAGTAAGAAAGACGAGCACCGTTGAAGTGGGAGAGCTCCTTGAACTTTGTTCATGCCCATGGAAACTTTCCAAATCTTGAATTACAGAAACTTTTCAACAAAAATAATTATCCCCTTGTACAAATCCATTGTATTATAAAAATAATGTGCCAAGATTTACCGTTAGGATGTTTAAATTGCTTGTTTGGTATGTGCGGTGCAACAACAGAAACTTTTGCTGTAGTGCGTGAATTTACATTTTTTACTGGAATGTGCAAAAATTCTGAAATTTTACACAGTACTGCTATGAAAATTGTTTATTTTGTCCTAATGTTTCAGAATTTTTGGAGTTACAGAAATATGGTCAATGTTCAGATTACTACAGACTGTTCTGTTTTTGACAGATTCTATTTTTTATGCATTGTTTTGCTTGTTTTGATGAAACTATGAATTGTATCGGAAGGTATAAGCCATGGAGAAGTTAGAATACAGTAGGTATAATGCAAAAATAAAATATGAATGGGTTTGCAACAGTACTTAAAGTAGTGATTTGCTTTATTATACTAACGGATCTCACGAAGGTTTTGTTAAGTTTTGTGTGGATGAAGTGTTCAAAGATCGAGGTATTGATATGAGAAGAATGAGGAGAGGCAAGAGCTCAAGCTTGGGGATTCCCAAGGCACCCCAAGTAAATATTCAAGGAGACTCAAGCGTCTAAGCTTGGGGATGCCCCGGAAGGCATCCCATCTTTATTCAACAATTATCGGTATGTCTCGGTTTTTGTTTTGTTCACATGATATGCGTAAATTCTTGGAGCGTCGTGTGCCTTTTATTTTTCTTTTAATAAATGCACCATTCTGGTATGAGATAGTCCTTGGTTGATTTATAGAACTCTCATTGCACTTCACTTATATCTTTTGAGTATGGCTTTATAGAATGCTTCATGTGCTTCACTTAAATTATTTGAAGTTTGGATGACTGTTTCTCTTCATATAGAAAACCGTTATTTGTAGAATGCTCTTTTGCTTCACTTATATTTATTAGAGCATGGTATTTTGTAGAAAGAATTAAACTCTCTTGCTTCACTTATATCTATTTAGAGAGTCAACAGGAACTGGTCATTCACATGGTTAGTCATAAAACCCTACATAAAACTTGTAGATCACTGAATATGATATGTTTGATTCCTTACAATAGTTTTGCGATATAGAGATAGTAATATGTGGGAGGTACTAGTGAATGATTGTGGTTTAGTAAGAATATTGGTGTTAAGGTTTGTGATTCCCGAAGCATGCACGTATAGTCTCTCGTTATGCTAAGAAGTTGGAGCATGATTTATTATTGATTGTCTTCCTTTGCGTGGAGGTCGGGGGGGAGCGATGGTTAACTCCTACCAACCTCTCTCCTAGGGGCATGCGTAGTAGTACTTTGCTTCGAGGGAAAATAAACTTTCGCAATAAGTAGTGAGTTCTTTATGACTAATGTGAGTCCATGGACTATACGCACTCTCACCTTTCTGCAATTTGCTAGCCTCTACGGTACCGTGCATTGCCCTTTCTCACCTTGAGATGTGGTGCAAACTTCGCCGGTGCATCCAAACCCCGTGATATGATACGCTCTATCACACATAAGCCTCCTTATATCTTCCTCAAAACAGCCACCATACCTACCTATTATGGCATTTCCATAGCCATTCCGAGATATATTGCCATGCAACTTGCATCATCATCATATACATGACTTGAGCATTCATTGTTATATTGCTTTGCATGATCGTAAGATAGCTAGCATGATATTTTCATGGCTTGTCCGTTTTTTGATATCTTTGCCACACTAGATCATTGCACATCCTGGTACACTGCCAGAGGCATTCATATAGAGTCATATATTGTTCTAGATATCGAGTTGTAATTTTGAGTTGTAAGTAAATAGAAGTGTGATGATCATCATATCCATTATTAGAGCATTGTCCCAGTGAGGAAAGGATGATGGAGACTATGATTCCCCCACAAGTCGGGATGAGACTCCGGATGAAAAGAAAAGAAAAAAAAAGGGAGGCCAAAAAGAGCCCAAATAAAAGAAAAAAGGGAGAAAACAAAAAAAATGAAAATGAGAGAAAAAGAGAGAAGGGGCAATGTTACTATCCTTTTCCCACACTTTTGCTTCAGAGTAGCACCATGTTTTTCATATAGAGAGTCTCCTATGTTGTCACTTTCATATACTAGTGGGAATTTTTCATTATAGAACTTGGCTTGTATATTCCGATGATGGGCTTCCTCAAATGCCCGAGGTCTTTGAGCAAGCAAGTTGGATGCACACCCACTTAGTTTCATGTTGAGCTTTCATACACTTATAGCTCTTAGTGCATCTGTTGCATGGCAATCCCTACTCCTCGCATTGATATCAATTGATGGGCATCTCCATAGCCCATTGATGAGCCACGTTGATGTGAGACTTTCTTTCTTTTTGACTTCTTCTTATTAATCTCTATCATCATTCTATTCCACCTATAGTGCTCTATCCATGGCTTGCGCTCATGTATTGCGTGGGAGTTGAAAAAGCTGAAGCGCATTAAAAAGTATGAACCAATTGCTTGGCTGACACCGGGGTGGTACATGATTTATATTTTGTGTTAAGAAGATGGAGCATGACAAGGCTATATGATTTTGTAGGGATAGCATTCTTTAGCATTTTTATTTTGAAAGACATGATTGTTTGTTGGTATGCCTGAGTATTGATGTCTTTATGTCAAATTATAGACTATTGCTTTGAATCACTCGTGTCTTAATATTCATGCCATGATTAAATTATATGATCAAGATTATGTTAGGTAGCATTCCACATCAAAAATTATCTTTTTATCATTTACCTACTCGAGGACGAGTAGGAATTAAGCTTGGGGATGCTGATACGTCTCCATCGTATCTATAATTTTTGATTGTTTCATGCCAATATTCTACAACTTTCACATATTTTGGCAACATTTTATATTATTTTTGGGACTAACATATTGATCCAGTGCCCAGTGCCAGTTCCTGTTTTCTGCTTGTTTTTTGTTTCACAGAAAATCCATATCAAACGAAGTCCAAATGCAATAAAATTTTACGGAGAATTATTTTGGAATATATGTGATTTTTGGGAGGTGGAATCAACGCAAATAGAGGCCCACAGCCTCCACGAGGCACATTGGCGCGCCTCCCCCCAGCCGCACGGTGGTGCCTCGTGGGCACCCCATAAGTCGGTTGGGGCTCTTCTTTGGGCACAAGGAAGCTAATATCCGGAAAAAAATCGTGTTAAAATTACAGCGCAATCAGAGTTACGGATCTCCGGGAATTTAAGAAACGGTGAAGGGCCAGAAAACAGGAGCGCGAAACAGAGAGAGAGATCCAATCTAGGAGGGGCTCCTGCCCCTCCGCCGCCATGGCGGCCATGGACCAGAGGGGAAACTCTCCTCCCATCTAGGGGGGAGGCCAAGGAAGAAGAAGAAGAAGGAGGGGGGCTCTCTCCCCCTCTCTCCCGGTGGCGCCGGAACGCCGCCGGGGCAATCATCGTGACGGCGATCTACACCAACAACTTCGCCGCCGTCACCACCAACTCTCTCCCCCTCTATGCAGCGGTGTAACACCTCTTCTCCCCGCTGTAATCTCTACTTAAACATGGTGCTTAATGCTACATATTATTATCCAATGATTTGTGGCCATCATATGATGTTTGAGTAGATCCGTTTTGTCCTATGGGTTGATTGATGATCGTGATTGGTTTGAGTTGTATGTTTTATTTTGGTGTTGTCCTATGGTGCCCTCCGTGTCACGCAAGCGCGAGGGATTCCCGCTGTAGGGTTTGCAATACGTTCATAATTCTCTTATAGTGGGTGGCGTGAGTGACTGCAACACATACCCGAGTAAGGGGGTTGTTGCGTATGGGAGTAAAGAGGACTTGATACTTAATGCTATGGTTGGGTTTTACCTTAATGATCTTTGGTAGTTGCGGATGCTTGATAGAGTTCCAATCATAAGTGCATATGATCCAAGTACAGAAAGTATGTTAGCTCATGCCTCTCCCTCATATAAAATTGCAATAATGATTACCGGTCTAGTTATCGATTGCCTATGGACAAATCTTTCTCTTGTGTTACAAAAGCTTTCTACTAAACAACTAACTTTTATTATCTCGCAAAGTACTCCTAGTTTTATTCTTGCAAAGTAGTTCTAGCATTACACCTACAAAGTAATTCTAGTTTCATACTTGTTCTAGGTAAAGCGAACGTTAAGTGTGCGTAGAGTTGCATCGGTGGTTGATAGAACTTGAAGGGAATATTGATTCTACCTTTAGCTCCTCGTTGGGTTCGACACTCTTATTTATCGAAAAAGCTACAATTGATCCCCTATACTTGTGGGTTATCACTATGGACACGTAGGTCTGTGGTAAACTACTCACACATCCCCAGAAGGGCAGCAAGGTTGATGAAGAAGCCCTCCGTGATCGATTCCCCCTCCGGCAGAGTACCGGAAAAGGCCTCCAGATGGGAACGCAGAAGAACAGAGGCTTGCAGTGGCGGAAATGTTTTCTCTTTTATCTCTCTGGTATATTGGGAATATTTGGGAATTTATAGCACTGGAATTAGGTCAGGAGGGGCTACGAGGGGCCCACAAGCCTGGGAGGCGCGCCCTACCCCCCAGGGCGCGCCCTCCGAGCTTGTGTCTCCCTCGTGGCTCCTCTGGTCTTCTCCCGAAGCTTTGTGGGTCTCTTCTAGTCCAGAGAAAATTAATCCAAAGTTTTTTTCTCGTTTGGACTCTTTTTGATAATGATTTTCTGAAAAGACAAAAACAAGCAAAAAACAGCAACTGGCACTGGGCACTGAGTTAATAGGTTAGTCCCAAAAAATGATATATAATGGCATATAATTGCATATAAAACATCCAAGATTGATACTATAATAGCATGGAACAATCAAAAATTATAGATACGTTGGAGACGTATCGGTAATACGGATGAATCGTTTGGGACATTTTATACATCTCAAACGTTTATGTACATATAAATGTGTGGGATATATTCAAGCTTCGCATACGGTGTAAAATCGTGAACTGTTTGTGATGGGGTGAGCATCGTAAATGTTGCACCACATAATACCGATTGCGATGGTAATGCGAGCACATACGAGTAGCAAGGACGGAGCGTTTGGGAAAGATGCGGGCATCACATATGCTTAGTTCTGCGAAACGTATGCTTGCGTGCTCCCTATCGCCGACGGTTTCTGGGTCATGTGGGAAGACCCCCCCCCCCTATCGCACACACAGGCAAGGCGACGGTTTAAAACTCTGTCGCGGAAAGGGGGTAAAAACCATTTGTATAGCAGGTCATTGTACCAGTGTGAGGAAATTATACTTTCCAGTCCCTAAGGTTAACTGGTGGCATCCAGTATTAGCTGTCATCTCTCCTCCTGGGGAGATCACTGTAATGGGCCTGCAGATGGGGAACGAAGCATGAAAATCAAAAAAATTCCTACGAACACCCAAGATCTAATCTAGGAGATGCATAGCAACGAGAGGGGAGTGTGTCTACGTACCCTTGTAGACCGAAAGCGTTAGCGTCATAACACGGTTGATGTAGTCGTACTCTTCATGATCCAATCGCGATCCAATCCGATCTTGTGCCGAACGGACGGCACCTCCGAGATTAGCACATGTTCAGCTCGATGGCATCCTCTCCTTCTTGATCCAGCAAGAGAGGGGGAGGAGGTAGATGAGATCGGAACGAGCACGGCGGTATGGTGGTGGTGGCAGCAGCGGAATTCCGGCAGGGCTTCGCCAAGCGCGTACCGGAGGAGAGGTGGAGGAGTTGGGAGCGACGGAGGACAAGGGTGAAGGGGTACGGTGCAGCCCCCTACGCCCCTCCCCACTATATATAGGAGTGAGGGGGAGGGGGCGCCAGTCCTAGCCCCTCCTCCAAGGGAGGGGGCGGCGGCCCTAGGAGGTGGAGTGCCCCCCAAGTCAGGTGGGACGCCTCCCACCCCTAGGGTTTGCCCACCCTAGGCGTATGGGCCTGGTGGGGGGCTGGTGCGCCTGGCCCAACTAGGCCAGGGTGCTCCCTACAGCCCATGTGGGCCTCCGGGGCTGGTGGACCCCCGGAACCCTTCGGTGACTCCGGTACAATGTCGGCATGCCCCTGAATTTTTCCAGCGACCAAAATAGGACTTCCCATATATAAATCTTTAACTCCGGACCATTCCGGAGCTCCTCGTGATATCCGAGATCTCATCTGGGACTCCGAACAACCTTCGGACTTTCCGCTATTAATATCTCAATACTACCCTAATGCTATCAAACGTTAAGCGTGCGACCCTACGGGTTCGGGAACATGTAGACATGACCGAGACACTTCTCCGGTCAATAATCAATAGAGAGATCTGGATACCCATATTGATTCCCACATGTCCAACGAAGATCTTTATCAGTTGAACCACGATGTCGAGGATTCAGTTAATCTTGTATGCAATTCCCTTTGTCCGGCGATATGTTACTTGCCCGAGATTCGATCGTCGGTATCTCCATACCTAGTTCAATCCCATTACCGGCAAGTCTCTTTACTCGTTCCGTAATACAAGATCCCGTGACTAACTCATTAGCCACATTGCTTGCAAGCTCTTTACGATGTTGTATTACCGAGAGGGCCCAGAGATATCTCTCCGTCATACGGAGCGACAAATCCCAATCTCGATCCATGCAACCCAACAGACACCTTCGGAGATACCTGTAGAGCACCTTTATGATCACCAGTTACGAAGTGACGTTTGATAGCACACAAGGCATTCCTCTGGCATCCGGGAGTGACATGATCTCATGGTCTAAGGAACAGATACTTGACATGAAGAAAGTTGTAGCAAATAACTAAACGATCTGATGCTAAGCTTACGGTTGGGTCTAGTCCATCACATCATTCTCCTAATGATGTGATCCTGTTATAAAATGACAACTCATGTCTATGGTTAGGAAACCTTAACCATCTTTGATCAACGAGCTAGTCTAGTAGAGGCTCACTAGGGACACGGTGTTGTTTATGTGTTCACACATGTATTCAAGTTTTCGGTCAATACAATTCTAGCATGAATAATAAACATTTCTCATGAACGGGAAATATGATAATAACCAATTTATTATTGCCTCTAGGGCATATTTCCAACAGTCTCCCACTTGCACTAGAGTCAATAATCTAGTTTACATCGTAATGAATCTAACACCGATGGAGTCCTGGTGCTGATCATGTTTTGCTCGCGAAAGAGGTTTAGTCAACGGGTCTGCCACATTCAGCTCCGTATGTACTTTGCAAAGTTCTATGTCTGCCTCCTTGATGTAATCACGGATGGAGTTGAAGCGGCGTTTGATGTGCTTGGTCTTCTTGTGAAACCTGGGCTCCTTGGCAATGGCAATAGCTCCAGTGTTGTCACAAAAGATAGTCATTGGATCCGATGCACTAGGTATTACTCCCAGATCAGATATGAACTCCTTCATCTAGACTCCTTCTTGCGCTGCTTCCGAAGCAGCTATATATTCCACTGCACATGTAGATCCCGCTACGACGCTTTGCTTGGAACTGCACCAACTGACTGCTCCACCATTTAAAATAAATACGTATCCGGTTTCAGACTTAGAGTCATCCAGATCTGTGTCGAAGCTAGCATCGACGTAACCCTTTACGATGAGCTCTTTGTCACCTCCATAAACGAGAAACATGTCCTTAGTACTCTTCAGGTACTTAAGTATATTCTTGACCGCTGTCCAGTGATCTAATCCTGGATCACTTTGGTACCTCCCTGCCAGACTTATGGCAAGGCACACATCAGGTCCGGTACACAGCATGGCATACATTATAAAGCCTATGGCTGAGGCATAGGGGATGACTTTCATCCATTCTCTTTCTTTTGCTGTGGTCGGGCTTTGAGTCTTACTCAACTTCACACCTTGCAACACAGGCAAGAACCCTTTCTTTGACTAGTCCATTTTGAACTTCTTCAAAATCTTGTCAAGGTATGTGCTTTGTGAAAGTCCTATTAGGCGTCTTGATCTATCTCTATAGATTTTAATGCCTAATATGTAAGCAGCTTCACCTAGGTCTTTCATTGAAAAACTCTTGTTCAAATAACCTTTTATGCTTTCCAGAAATTCTACATCATTCCCAATCAACAATATGCCATCCACATATAATATTAGAAATGCTACAGAGCTCCCACTCACTTTCTTGTAAATACAAGCTTCTCCGTAAGTTTGTATCAAACCAAAAGCTTTGATCACCTCATCAAAGCATATATTCCAACTCCGAGATGCTTGCACCAGTCCATAGATGGATCGCTGGAGCTTGCATACTTTGTTAGCATCCTTAGGATCGACAAAACCTTCCAGTTGCATCATATACAACTCTTCCTTAAGAAACCCGTTAAGGAACGTTGTTTTTACGTCCATCTGCCAGATTTCATAATCATAAAATGCGGCAATTGCTAACATAATTTTAATAGACTTAAGCATCGCTACGGGTGAGAAGGTCTCATCGTAGTCAACCCCTTGAATTTGTCAGAAACCCTTTGCGACAAGTCGAGCTTTATAGACGGTGACATTACCATCAGCGTATGTCTTCTTCTTAAAGATCCATTTGTTTTCAATGGCTTGCCGATCATCGGGCAAGTCCACCAAAGTCCATACTTTGTTCTCATACATGGATCCTATCTCGGATTTCATGGCCTCAAGCCATTTGATGGAATCCGGGCTTATCATTGCTTCTTCATAGTTCGTAGGTTCGCCGTTGTCTAACAACATGACTTCCAGGACGGGATTACCGTACCACTCTGGTGCGGAACGTACCCTAGTCGACCTACAAAGTTCAGTAGTAACTTGATCCGAAGTTTTATGATCATCATCATTAGCTTCCTCTCCGGATGGTGTAGGCATCACGGGAACTTCTTTCTGTGATGTGCTACTTTCCAATTTGAGAGAAGGTACAATTACCTCATCAAGTTCTACTTTCCTCCCACTCACTTCTTTTGAGAGAAACTCCTTCTCTTGAAAGGACCTATTCTTAGCAACAAAGATTTTGCCCTCGGATCTATGATAGAAGGTATACCCAATGATCTCTTTAGGGTATCCTATGAAGATGCACTTCTCCGCTTTGGGTTCAAGCTTATCAGGCTGAAGCCTCTTGACATAAGCGTCGCATCCCCAAACTTTAAGAAACGACAGCTTAGGTTTCTTGCCAAACCATAATTCATACGGTGTCGTTTCAACGGATTTAGACGGTGCCCTATTTAAAGTGAATGCGGTTGTCTCTAATGCATAACCCCAAAATGATAGTGGAAAATCAGTAAGAGACATCATAGAACGCACCATATCCAATAGAGTACGATTACGACGTTCGGACACACCATTACGCTGTGGTGTTCCAGGTGGCGTGAGCTGTGAAACAATTCCACATTGTCTTAAATGCATACCAAACTCGTAACTCAAATATTCACCTCCATGATCAGATCGTAGAAATTTAATTTTCTTATTACGATGATTCTCAACTTCACTCTGAAACTCCTTGAACTTTTCAAATGTTTCAGACTTTTGTTTCATTAAGTAAATATACCCATATCTACTCAAATCATCTGTGAAGGTAAGAAAATAATGATATCCACCGCGTGCTTCAACACTCATCAGACCACATACATCGGTATGTATTATTTCCAACAAGTCACTTGCCCGCTCCATTGTACCGGAAAACGGGGTTTTAGTCATCTTGCCCATGAGGCATGGTTCACATGTCTCAAATGATTCATAATCAAGAGATTCCAAAAGTCCATCAGCATGGAGTTTCTTCATGCGCTTTACACCAATATGACCTAAGCGGCAGTGCCACAAGTATGTGGTACTATCATCATTAACTTTGCATCTTTTGGCATCGATATTATGAATATGTGTATCACTACGATCGAGATTCAATAGAAATAAACCATTCACCAAGGGTGCATGAGCATAAATAGAACAACCATTATTCTCTGACTTAAATGAATAACCGTCTCGCAATAAACAAGATCCAGATATAATGTTCATGCTTAACGCAGGCACCAAATAAAAATTATTCAGGTTCAAAACTAATCCCGAAGGTAAACGTAGAGGGAGCGTGCCGATGGCGATCACATCAACCTTGGAACCATTTCCGACGCGCATCGTCACCTCATCCTTAACTAGTCTCCGTTTATTCCGTAGCTCCTGTTTCGAGTTACAAATATTAGCAACCGAACTAGTATCCAATCCCCAGGCGCTACTACGAGCACTAGCAAGGTACACATCAATAACATGTATATCAAATATACCTTTGTTGACGTTGCCAGCCTTCTTATCTGCCAAGTACTTGGGGCAATTCCGCTTCCAGTGACCATTCCCCTTGCAATAGAAGCACTCAGTCTCAGGTTTGGGTCCAGCCTTGGGTTTCTTCACGGGAGCGGCAACTGGCTTGCCATTCCTTTTGAAGTTCCCTTTCTTTCCCTTGCCTTTCTTCTTGAAACTGGTGGTCTTGTTGACCATCAACACTTGATGTTCTTTCTTGATTTATACCTCCGCGGCCTTAAGCATCGCGAAGAGCTCAGGGATCGTCTTTTCCACCCCTTGCATGTTATAGTTCATCACAAAGCTCTTGTAGCTCGATGGCAGTGACTGGAGAACTCTGTCAATCGCTAATTCATCCGGAAGATTAACTCCCAACTGGTTCAAGCGGTTGAAGTACCTAGACATCTTGAGTACGTGCTCACTAATGGAGCCGTTCTCCTCCATCTTGCAGCTAAAGAATTGCCGAAGGTTTCATACCTCTCAACCCGGGCGTGAGCCTGAAATACCAATTTCAGCTCCTGGAACATCTCATATGCTCTGTGGTGCTCAAAACGTCTTTGGAGCCCCGGTTCTAAGCCGTAAAGCATGGCGCACTGAACTATCGAGTAGTCATCAGAACGTGCCTGCCAGACGTTCATAACGTCTGCAAGTGAATCTTGAGGGGGTGCATCACCAAGCGGTGCATCAAGGACATAAACTTTCTGTGCAGCAGTGAGGATAATCCTCAAATTACGGACCCAGTCCGCATAGTTGCTTCCATCATCTTTCAACTTAGCTTTCTCTAGGAACGCATTAAAATTCAGGGGAGCTACAGCGTGAGCCATTGATCTACAACATAATTTTGCAAAGACATTAAGACTATGTTCATGATAATTGGTTCTTCTAATCAAATTACTAAAGAACTCCCACTTAAATCAACATCCCTCAAGTTGTCTAAGTGTTACATGATCCACATCAACTGACCCATGTCCGATCATCACGTGAGATGGGGCAGTCATCAATGGTGAACATCTCCATGTTGATCATATCTACTATATGACTCATGTTCGACCTTTCGGTCCTCCGTGTTTCGAGGCCATGTCTGTACATGCTAGGCTCGTCAAGTTTAACCCAAGTATTCTGCATGTGTAAAACTGGCTTACACCCGTTGTATGCGAACGTAGAGTCTATCACACCCGATCATCATATGGTGCTTCGAAACGACGAACTTTCGCAATGGTGCATACTTAGGGAGAACACATTTTATCTTGAAATTAAGTGAAGGGATCATCTTATAATGTTACTGTCATCCTAAGAAAAATAAGATGCATAAAAAGATAAACATCACATGCAATCAATATGTGACATGATATGGGCATCATCATCTTTGTGCTTTTGATCTCCATCTCCAAAACACCGGCATGATCTCCATCGTCACCGGCATGACACCATGATCTCCATCATCGTGTCATCATGTGGTTGTCTCGCCAACTATTACTTCTACAACTATTGCTAACGCATAGCGATAAAGTAAAGCAATTACATGGTGTTTAATAGTTGACACGTAGGTCATACAATAAATTAAAGACAACCCTATGGCTCCTGTCGGTTGCCGTACTCATCGACATGCAAGTCATGAACCTATTACAAAACATGATCATCTCATACATCAACATATATTACATCACGTTTTGGCCATACCACATCACAAGATGCCCTGCAAAAACAAGTTAGACATCCTCTACTTTGTTGTTGCAATTTTACGTGGCTGCTAGGGCAAACTATAAGAACTGTTCTTATCTATGCAAAACCACAATGGTGATATACAAGTTGCCTTTTAACCTTCTACAAGGACCGCCCTAGTCAAATCAGATTCAACTAAAGTGGGAGAGACAGACACCCGCAAAGCCACTTTTATGCAATAAAAGTTCCATGTCAGTCAGTGGAACCAGTCTCTTGTGTGAGGACAAGTAAGGTTGGTCCGAGCCGCTTCATCCCACAATACCGCCGAATCCAAATAAGACAAAGGAAGTAAGCAATTTGAACATCAATGCCCACAACTTCTTTGTGTTCTACTCATGCATATACATCTACGCATAGACCTAGCTCATGATGCCACTGATGGGGAACAAAGCATGAAAATCAAAAAAAATCCTACGAACACTCAAGATCTAATCTAGGAGATGCATAGCAATGAGAGGGGAGTGTGTCTACGTACCTTTGTAGACCGAAAGCGTTAGCGTTGTAACACGGTTGATGTAGTCGTACTCTTCACGATCCAATCCGATCTAGTGCCGAACGGACGACACCTCCGAGATTAGCACACGTTCAGCTCGATGGCGTCCTCTCCTTCTTGATCCAGCTAGAGAGGGGGAGGAGGTAGATGAGATCAGAACTAGCACGGTGGTATGGTGGTGGTGGCAGTAGTGGAATTCTAGCAGGGCTTCGCCAAGCGCGTACCGGAGGAGAGGTGGGAGGAGTTGGGAGCGACGGAGGGTAAGGGTGAAGGGTGCAGCCCCCTGCGCCCCTCCCCACTATATATAGGGGTGAGGGGAAGGGGTCGCCGGCCCTAGTGTGACGCTCCCAATTTGACCATACGCTAATCATACACGCAGACGCGTACGACCAAGATTAGGGACTCACTAATCAATATCACAACACAACTCTAAACTCAAATAATAAGCATAAATCATCATATTACAAGCCAGGGGTCACGAGGACCCGAATACATAAGTCATACACACAAATGATATCTGAGTACAGACATAGTTAGTCAAGTTTTGCCTTAAGAAGGCTAGCACAAACAACGATACAGATCGAAAAGGCGCAGGCCTCCTACCTGGGAACCTCCTAACTACTCCTGGTCGGCTGGATCAACCCAGTAGTAAGTACCATCGGGACCCTCCTGGTAGTAAGCTCCGGCAGTGTCGTCTGGCTCCTGGGCTACGTCGTCTGATGTATCATCATATAGGTATGGGGGAAAATGAATAGCAGAGCAACCATGAGTACTCATCCAAAGTACTCGCAAGACTGACATCAGAACTATGCTAAATATGCATTGGTATCAAATTAAAAGGCTGTATCTGTGGACTATATAGCAGAAATGCCAGAAGAGAGAAAGGCCTAGCCTATCGAAGACTAGCATCTTCAAGTAGTCTTGCAGCATCAGAAGAGAGTAGATAATAGTAGCATACATGTGGATATACAACAGCAATGCCCTGAGATCCTTTCTCGACTCCCTACGAGAAAGCGGTCCCGAGAGCATTATTAACAGTTTAATATGAATCATCATCAATTTGTAGTTGTCATAGATCCGGGCACAACTCCGAGCGTCCTGTTACCGTGGACACGGCTATTCGAATAGATATCTTGCCTGCAGGGGTGCACTACTGTTACCCAACACGCTCGATTAACTCCGGCCGGACACACTGGCTGGGTAATGCCCGGCCTCGGCTGATCGACACATCGCAGCCCGACCTAGAGCTCAGCAGAGAGGTCAACACGCCGGTCTAAATCCTAAGCACAAAGGGGTCTTGGGCCATCGCCCTTTGCACTCCTGCACGTTGCGAGGGTAGCCGGGGCCCAGGCGCGACACTGAATACACCAGTGACGTAACCAGCCCACCCCAACCAGCCCGCTTCTCTGAGCTGTGACGTCTGAAGAGCTTTCGGCTGATACTACGGTGTAGAGGGCCCCATTAAACCATTATCCCACATGGTGGTAGTGCGAAATGGGCACGACGACCCACTCAGATCAAATACCCAGTTCCGTTAGGCGTATTTAGTATCGCGCGGGTGCTCTTGGAGCCGACCCGTCTTTAATGATATTCGCTCACGGGCACCCTTGGGGCCAGCCCGACTTTATATTTCCCCGCGGGTACCTCTCGAGGTGGACCCGCCTGTAACAAAGGTCAAAGTAACCGTGTGTCCAAGTAACGAGGAGGAATCCGAGGAATCACCCTCGATGGATTTCCACTCGAGGAGTTGCGCGACGGTAGCTTAGCGGAGGTGATGTAAGAGGAATCACCCTCGATAACACACATCCGGGAAGCTATTCTACAGAGGCACCATCGAAAGTGAGCTAAGAGGTATCACCCTCGGCACTCGATGCCAGCTCTGCAGTGTCGAGCAATTTAGGGGGTGTGCGGTGATGTGCTGCTCTCAACCCGTCGAACATTCGATCGGGGCGCAGATGCTAAAGCGGAGCAACTACAGCAAGGGAGAGGGGCCACAGATGGTTTTCCATCCAACCTATAATAAGCAGTTTGGATAATAAGGCAGGTATCAACAGCAGTTACAAGGACAGGCTATGCATCAGATTAGGATAAATCAAAATGCAGCAATTTCTAATGCAAGCATGAGGGAGAAGGAATGGATGATATAGGCATGCGTCAAGGGGGTTTGCTTGCCTGGAAGCTCTGCTGAGAGAGGCTGATCGACAAACGGCTGCTCGACGGGGGTGTAGTCGAACTCTGCTGGGACGGCGTCGGTCTCGGCGTCTATCGAGAGAGAAGGAGGGAGAAGAAACAATAAATTTCACGGCAAAATGCAATCACTATGCATGACAAGCCTAAAATGATATGCAGATGTGTGCTACTGCCTATCTATATGATTTAGATAACTCTTGGGAATTAATAAAAATTTAATTGGATTTGTTTTATTAAAGTGGTGCACTATTCATCTACTGCAAACGGTCAAAAAGTTCCATGTTCAGATAGCTAGAGGCATGTGACAGATGAATGGATGGCATATTTGGATTCGTGGCATTTTTCTGATCAACTTTCATATATAAATTATTTTCATCTGACTTACGGATTAAAAGATATGAATTTTTAAAGTTTTAAATATTTTCTGAATTTATTTTAATTATTTAATTCGAATTATCCAGAATAGTGTTGGCTGACGTCAGCATGATGTAATGCTGACGTCAACAGTCAACAGGGGGCTGACCAGGTCAAACCCTGACCAGTGGGTCCCACCTGTCATAGACACAGGTCTAATTAACTTATTAACAGACTAATTAATCCAGTGGGGCCCATATGTCAGTGGGTAATTAGGCAAAATTAATTATTTTAATTAATCTAAACACTAATTAAGTTTCTGACACGGGGGGCCCATATGTCATAGACACAGAGGGGGAGGCCCCACATGTCAGTGGCTCAGCTGACCCAGTCAGCGGCGCTGACTGGTCAACGGGCCCACGGCCCCACCAGTCAGGGTCACTAGCAGGTGGTCCAGGGCCAGCCACGTCGGACGGCGGCCGCGGCGTCGCCGGAATCTCGCCGGAGAAGCTCCGGCGAGCTCCCGAAACGGTGGCGCGACGCGGGTTTCGCGTAGGGGGCACCATTTGCGACGCGGCCAGTCGCGTTCGAACGGCCGTTCAACGCCGCGTCGAACGGTGGTGGTGGGAGCGGCTGAGGCGGCCTGTGGCGAGCGGTAGGAGCTCGCCGGCGGCGAGGCGTTCGGACGGGCGACGGGGACGAGGCTACGGTGCGCTTTTGAGCGAACGGATAGGACAGGAAGGTGCTACGCGGTGCGGCGGATCAAACGGGCGCATGACCGGGACCATTTGGTCACCGGAGTGACGCCAGTGACGAGGACAGGCGGCGGCGCTGTCGGACTACGGCAAAATCGACGGCTACGGCGAGCTAGCGACCATGAGAAGGGGCAGGGGAGGAAGGCGAGGCTCACCGTGAGGTGTAGCCGTTCAAAGCGTGCTCGGGGAGGGCTCGGAGTAGCCGGAATCGACGGCGAAGCTCGTCGGAGCAGAGGAGGAAGAAGAGCTCGGGCGCATCGATGCAGGGACTCCGGGGCTCGAGCGCGTTGTCGAGGAGGTAGAGGAGGTCACGGCAGAGCTCGAGGACCACTTGGCGGGGCGCGAGAGGCGGTGTGGGCGCGGGATCGACGGTGGACGGCGACGAGCTTGCGGGCGAGGAGGGGATCGAGCGCGTGCGAGTGGGGAGAGGGGGAAAGTGGGCGCTAGGGTTGCGGGGGAGGCCGAGGGGATCTTATCCACCCCAGGGCGACGGCGGATGGGCGACGCGTGCGTCGACGGCGACGTGTCGACGGGAACCGGCGACAGCGCGCGGTGGTGGCGGCAGGAGGACGAAAGGCCCTGGCGGGCTGGGCCTTTCCTTACTGTGCACTCGAAGCCCACAGCAACAGCAAGTCTCTGCCCTTTTCTTTTCTTTTCTGTTTCTTTTCTCTTCCACTGTTTTGCAAATTGTTTGACCACTAGTTGACTTTTATAAAATGTGTGGCTTGGCTCATAATTTGTAGTGCATTATTTTCACCCACCAAAAATTGACTTTGTAAAATTATGATTTCACTTTAAACTCTATTAAATTAATTAGTGCTAAATATTGTTGTTAACCTACTGTTACAATTAATAAAGTTATTTAACCAATTTAATTAATGTTGCACATATTTTTATAATTGCCACAGAATTATTTAAATTGTTTTGAACATTTTAGTTTCTGACTTTGAACAACTTTTATTTCCACTTAAGATTTAATATTGCAATTTGAGTTTGAATTTGAAATGAACCATGATGCAAATGATGATTATGCTTGACTAAACATGATGACATGGCATTTTCAACAGGGGATCACTGTAGTCATTACAAGGGGGTGTTACAATTCTCCTCGTCTAACAAGAATTCTCGTCCCGAGAATTAAGAGGACGACTGAAAGAAAGCAGGGTATTCTTCACGAAGACGGTCCTCGCGTTCCCAAGTGGCTTCATCCTCAGAATGATTCGACCACTGAACCTTGAGGAACTTGATCGACTTCTGACGAGTCCGACGTTCAGTTTGATCAAGAACGCGGATCGGATATTCTGGATAAGACAGATCTTCTCGCAATTCAAGCACTTCATGATCCACAGCTCGGATAGGATCCTTGAAGCAGCGACGAAGTTGCGATACATGAAAGACGTCATGCACTTGAGAAAGGTTTGGCGGCAACTCCAATTGATATGCCACTTCTCCTCGACGAGCGAGAATGCGGAACGGGCCAATATAGCGAGGAGCTAACTTGCCCTTGATTCCGAATCGGTGGGTGCCTTTCATCGGAGTGACGCGAAGGTAAGCTTGCTCACCAGGCTGATAGACCATTACCTTGTGCTTTCGGTCATAGTTGCTCTTTTGACGAGACTGGGCAGTTTTCAGATGTTCACGGACAATGCGGACTTGTTCTTCATCTTGTTGAATAATGTCCGGTCCAACAAGTGAACGTTCCCCAGTTTCTGACCAATTCAGAGGGGTTCGACACTTACGTCCATAAAGAACTTGAAACGGTGCCATCTTCAGACTAGCTTGATAGCCATTGTTGTAAGAGAATTCGGCATATGGGAGAGATTCTTCCCATTTCTTACCGAATGAGATGACGCAAGCTCGAAGCATATCTTCAAGCACTTGGTTAACTCTTTCGACACCCTGGGACGGAGGGTGATAAGCAGTGCTAAAAGACAGGTGAGTTCCCATGGCTTCTTGGAAACTACTCCAAAACCTGGAAGTAAAGAGGCTGCCATGATCTGAACTGATCTCCAACGGAACACCGTGGAGTGACACAATTCTGGAAACATACAAGTCTGCTAACTGACTAGCAGTGATAGTCTCCTTGACAGGCAGAAAGTGAGCAACCTTTGAGAATCGGTCGATGACGACAAAGATAGCATCATGACCCTTCTGCGATCTGGGAAAACCAGTAATGAAGTCCATTTGAACTTTGTCCCATTTCCATTCCGGAATTTCAAGTGGTTGCAAGGTTCTAGCAGGCCTTTGATGTTCTGCCTTGACGCGACGGCAAACGTCACACTCAACAACGTATTGGGCAATATCATGTTTCATATCGGGCCACTAGTACCGTTGACGAATGTCTTGGTACATTTTGGTACTACCAGGGTGAATAGACAAAGGCGTGTCGTGCGCTTCCTTCATAACATCCGAACGAGAGTCTATATTATGCCTCCTGGGGACCACTAGGCGGCCTTTGAAGAACAAAGCACCATCCTCACCAACATGGTAGAAAGAAGGATTACCCTTGGAGAGGAATTTCTTGATCTTCTCAACTTTAGAGCAGTAATTCTGTCTCGTCTTGATTCTTTGCTCGAGATCTGGTTCGACAACCAAGGTATTAAGATAACCTTGAGGAACAATGTGAAGGTTCAATTTGCGAAGCTCTTCATATAGCATAGGTTGCGTTTCCTGAACCATGAGGTTGTTGCAATAAGCCTTGCGACTCAAAGCATCGGCCATCACATTAGCCTTGCCAGGGGTGTAGGAGATATTCATATCATAATCGGCTACTGTTTCGAGCCATCTCTGTTGACGAAGGTTCAAGTCTGGCTGGGTATACAGATACTTCAAACTCTTATGATCAGTGTATATCTCGCAACGGTTACCAAGGAGGTAATGTTGCCATAGCTTCAGAGCATAAATAACTGCAGCAAGCTCGAGATCATGTACCGGATAATTTTCCTCATGAGGACGCAATTGACGAGAGCCATAAGCAACTACTCTGCGTTCTTGCATTAGGACACAGCCTAATCCTTGACGAGATGCATCACAGTAAATCTCGAAGTCCTTTTGAGAATCCGGGGGTGCTAACACTGGGGCAGATGTCAACTTATCTTTAAGCATCTGAAAGCTTTCTTGACATTTTTCTGTCCATTCAACTTTAACACCCTTGTGGAGCAGGTCAGTTAATGGCTTTGCAATCCTCGAGAAGTTCTCAACGAATCGTCGACAATAACTAGCGAGTCCGAGAAAACTCCTGACTTGCTTGACATTCTTCGAAGGAGTCCAGTCTAGAATAGCCTGAACTCGCTCGGGGTTAACGGCAATACCGTCTTTGGAAATCACATGACCAAGATAGGTCACCTCGGATAACCAAAATTCACACTTGGAGTACTTGGCATATAACTGGTGTTCTCGCAACTTCTCCAATACAAGCCGAAGATGTTCAGCGTGTTCTTCTTCATTCTTGGAATATATCAGGATATCATCCAAGTAGACCACGACGAACTTGTCGAGGTAGTCCATGAAGATATAATTCATCAATCGGGAGAAGGTTGCCGGGGCATTAGTTAGTCCGAATGACATGACGGTGTACTCGTATGATCCATAACGAGTAACGAATGCGGTCTTCAGAATATCCTCCTTACGAACTCGGATCTGATGATAACCCAACCTCAAATCGAGTTTCGAGAACACAGAGGATCCAGCAAGCTCATCATAAAGATCATTAATCCGGGGCAGTGGATATTTGTTCTGGATTGTGGCTTGGTTAATGGGCCGATAGTCCTGGACCAATCGGTTAGTTCCATCCTTCTTCTTAACAAAGAGAGAAGGTGCTCCCCAAGCAGAGGAACTGGGGCGGATGAAACCCTTTTTCAGTGACTTGTCGATTTCTTCCTTAAGCTCGAGAAGTTCATGCAGAGGCATCTTGTAAGGACGCTTCGCAATAGGAGTGGTGCCAGGCTTCAAGTCGATGACGAACTCGACAGCTCTAACAGGGGGTATTCCCGGAAGTTCTTCCGGAAAGACGTCCGGAAAGTCACGGATGACCGGAACGTTCTCACTTCCCTCAAGAGGTGAGGCGTTCAAAGCATTCAGAGCATATATCTGAGCTTCGGCATTCTGAGTAATGCGGGCGGTGTAGTTCACTATCTCATCTGAGGGGTGTAGGAGTTGGACGATCTTGGTGGCACAATTGATCGAAGCAGTGTGAGCTCTCAACCAATCCATTCCCAGAATGAGGTCTATGGTGGAAGAGTTCAATACAATGGGTGAAACAAGAAATTCCAATCCTTTGATTTCAATAGGGATATTGCGTGCTATCATGGAGGTTTGACAACGGCCACTGGGGGTTTTAACGACCAGTGGGGTATGCATCTCCTCATATTGTATGCTATGCTTAAATGCAAATTTCCCCGACATGAATGAATGTGATGCTCCTGAATCAAATAAAATAGAAGCAGGTACTGAGTTAACGAGGAGGGTACCCATCACAGTAGCAGGCTGATCCTGAACTTCTTCAATGTCAATATTGTAAGCATGTCCACGACCATAAGCAGCAGACCCAATATTATAGTTGCGGGTCTGATTGTTGCCACGACCATTGCCACGGCCATTACGAGGAAATGCCAACTGATTCTGATTCTGGCTGCAGTCCTTAGCAAGGTGACCTGGTTTGCGGCACTTGAAGCATAGACCATCTTCAGGACGAAGAGGAGCAACACGCAGTGGAGCAGCTTGAACTCTTGGTTGCCTCGGTGGTGGAGGAGGCAGACGGGGTGCAGCATAAGAGGGTCTTGGCGCAGGGGCAGCTGGACGGTACACACTGTTGGGAATCCAGATACGACGCTTCTGTGCTGGGCTCGAAGATGAGCCAATGTCACGATAGCGCTTCTGCGACTCCTTGTGCTTGATCTGAGCGGTCTCAACCAGAATAGCCTTGTTCACGAGAGTGGCAAAGTCGGTGAAGTCTTGAGCAGCAAGTGCAAGCTCGAGGTCTGGGTGGAGTCCACTACGGAACTTCTCCCGTCTACGAGCATCAGTTGGAATGTCTTCTTCAGCATAGCGGGATAAGCTAAGGAACTCCCGCTGATAGGCTTCGACGGTCTTGTTGCCCTGAACGAGGTTGCGGAACTCGGTCTTCTTCCGTTCTATGATCCCCTGAGGAATATAGCGAGCACGGAAGGCAGTCTGAAACTCATCCCAAGTAACGATTGTCCCAGCAGGCAGTGTACACTTGTGAGTGGACCACCATTGAGCAGCGGGGCCCTTCAGGAAGTAGGTCGCGAAGGCGACAAGGCTTTCAGGGGCGACATTGGCAGACTCCATCTCAAAAGCGATGCCGCGGAGCCAGTCATCGGCATCCAGTGGCTGATCAGAGTTGCGGAAAATAGTGGGGTTGAGACGCACAAACTCTGACAGTGTTATTGAAGCTGGGTTGTGGTTCTGATTGTTCTGATGCGGAAACTGAGCCATAATATTAGTCATAAACTGTCGGTTCAGCTCGAATTGTTGCATCATTGCGGCCATGTAGTCGGGCGGTGGTGGCTGCTCAGGGGCACGACCACGACCACGACCACCTGGTCTAACCATCCTGCTAAAATTTCAACAGGGGGGCAATTTAGTAATAACAACTGTAAGTGTTTAGCGACAAACATGATGTAACACGACAATGAATGAGTAGTGCATCAATACATAGTAATAGTCAATTACGACATACAGATCCATACACAGAGTCGGTTACATGCGGACAGCATAACGGCGTAAAATTAAGGAAAAAGACATACTAGGCGGCGCGCAGGCACGCGGTGAGGAACTACACAACGAGACATAGCAAAGGCTACATCAACGTCGGGGAAAACCACTGAAACGGGGTAACTGCAAGTGCAAGTGCGGACGATGAATCTCTGTAGCAGAAAGGTCCTGCTCTCCGTGTGCACTCTGATGCAGAACCCGGTCTCGAACTGAAAGAAGAGGTCCACGCGCAGGCCTGTGACCTCCAACAGCAGGCCAATCGATACCTGCCGGCATCTGAGTCCTGCGCGGGTAAAGGATATACTCCGGATGTATCCCTGCTCGAACAGCTGGTAGCAACTGCGTCATAGCATCGTAGAGACGTGCTCGAGTGGCAAACAGCTCGACTGTAAGAGCCCGGTTAGTGCGATCCAGAGCCTGAGTGTACTGAATCAACACGTGCGGGTCATATCGACGACGCTCGTAAGGGGCACAGATAGCTGTGTAGTATCCAGTAGCATCTCCGGTCGGTGCATATGGAATGTACCGGAACTCAGAGGCATCCAAGGTAGTATGCTCTCCACGAAGTCGTGCGACAGCAGAATAGGCAGCATCATGGACTGCCATCTCAATCGTCACACCGATACCGTGAAAAAGGTGCAACTCGGTGTCTGAGTCATCCCTCTGATCATAGATGCGAACATCAGCATGATACTGCTCCTGGTTGAACTCGCGGTAATCCTCGTAGACCATGTACTCGGGGTACCAGCGGTAACCAAGTCTGGTCAGGAGGGCGATCAGGACAGCTGGAAAGCCAGGGGCATTGCGAGCCGAAGTGCGAAGCACAAGCTGCGTCGTGGGGCGTGGTGGGAACAGACGATCCATCTGAAACAGAGGCAACTCAGGATTGTCAAACGACAATGACAAATATAATATAATTTGGAGAGAAAGATTAAACAGACCAATGGAAAGGAAAATGTGATTATCAGAATAATCAGATCAATGATATGGAACCAGCACTGATAATCCAGCTCTCCGGGTGGACAAGATTACGAGATCCTAGTGTCGGCGTTAGTAAAATTCATTTAAACCGAAAGGAAGAGGTTTCAGAGTCCCAGAGTATAGAAGAGGAATAAAAGATCATAATACCACCCAGTTGGCGACGTGGGCCCGTAAGCCACACAGCCATGTTAGTAAAACAGTTTTCGGAAATACTAGACTCAACTGCGGCCAAGGAGTCGGAGGGGGCTTCCTACAGGCAGTCGGCTCTGATACCAACTTGTGACGCCCCCAATTTGACCGTACGCTAATCATACACGCAGACGCGTACGACCAAGATTAGGGACTCACTAATCAATATCACAACACAACTCTAAACTCAAATAATAAGCATAAATCATCATATTACAAGCCAGGGGTCACGAGGACCCGAATACATAAGTCATACACACAAATGATATCTGAGTACAGACATAGTTAGTCAAGTTTTGCCTTAAGAAGGCTAGCACAAACAACGATACAGATCGAAAAGGCGCAGGCCTCCTGCCTGGGAACCTCCTAACTACTCCTGGTCGGCTGGATCAACCCAGTAGTAAGTGCCGTCGGGACCCTCCTGGTAGTAAGCTCCGGCAGTGTCGTCTGGCTCCTGGGCTCCGTCGTCTGATGTATCATCATATAGGTATGGGGGAAAATGAATAGCAGAGCAACCGTGAGTACTCATCCAAAGTACTCGCAAGACTGACATCAGAACTATGCTAAATATGCATTGGTATCAAATTAAAAGGCTGTATCTGTGGACTATATAGCAGAAATGCCAGAAGAGAGAAAGGCCTAGCCTATCGAAGACTAGCATCTTCAAGTAGTCTTGCAGCATCAGAAGAGAGTAGATAATAGTAGCATACATGTGGATATACAACAGCAATGCCCTGAGATCCTTTCTCGACTCCCTACGAGAAAGCGGTCCCGAGAGCATTATTAACAGTTCAATATGAATCATCATCAATTTGTAGTTGTCATAGATCCGGGCACAACTCCGAGCGTCCTGTTACCGTGGACACGGCTATTCGAATAGATATCTTCCCTGCAGGGGTGCACTACTGTTACCCAACACGCTCGATTAACTCCGGCCGGACACACTGGCTGGGTAATGCCCGGCCTCGGCTGATCGACACATCGCAGCCCGACCTAGAGCTCAGCAGAGAGGTCAACACGCCGGTCTAAATCCTAAGCACAAAGGGGTCTTGGGCCATCGCCCATTGCACTCCTGCACGTTGCGAGGGTAGCCGGGGCCCAGGCGCGACACTGAATACACCAGTGACGTAACCAGCCCACCCCAACCAGCCCGCTTCTCTGAGCTATGACGTCTGAAGAGCTTTCGGCTGATACTACGGTGTAGAGGGCCCCATTAAACCATTATCCCACGTGGTGGTAGTGCGAAATGGGCACGACGACCCACTCAGATCAAATACCCAGTTCCGTTAGGCGTATTTAGTATCGCGCGGGTGCTCTTGGAACCGACCCGTCTTTAATGATATTCGCTCACGGGCACCCTTGGGGCGAGCCCGACTTTACATTTCCCCACGGGTACCTCTCGAGGTGGACCCGCCTGTAACAAAGGTCAAAGTAACCGTGTGTCCAAGTAACGAGGAGGAATCCGAGGAATCACCCTCGATGGATTCCCACTCGAGGAGTTGCGCGACGGTAGCTTAGCGGAGGTGATGTAAGAGGAATCACCCTCGATAACACACATCCGGGAAGCTATTCTACAGAGGCACCATCGAAAGTGAGCTAAGAGGTATCACCCTCGGCACTCGATGCCAGCTCTGCAGTGTCGAGCAATTTAGGGGGTGTGCGGTGATGTGCTGCTCTCAACCCGTCGAACATTCGATCGGGGCGCAGATGCTAAAGCGGAGCAACTACAGCAAGGGAGAGGGGCCACAGATGGTTTTCCATCCAACCTATAATAAGCAGTTTGGATAATAAGGCAGGTATCAACAGCAGTTACAAGGACAGGCTATGCATCAGATTAGGATAAATCAAAATGCAGCAATTTCTAATGCAAGCATGAGGGAGAAGGAATGGATGATATAGGCATGCGTCAAGGGGGTTTGCTTGCCTGGAAGCTCTGCTGAGAGAGGCTGATCGACAAACGGCTGCTCGACGGGGGTGTAGTCGAACTCTGCTGGGACGGCGTCGGTCTCGGCGTCTATCGAGAGAGAAGGAGGGAGAAGAAACAATAAATTTCACGGCAAAATGCAATCACTATGCATGACAAGCCTAAAATGATATGCAGATGTGTGCTACTGCCTATCTATATGATTTAGATAACTCTTGGGAATTAATAAAAATTTAATTGGATTTGTTTTATTAAAGTGGTGCACTATTCATCTACTGCAAACGGTCAAAAAGTTCCATGTTCAGATAGCTAGAGGCATGTGACAGATGAATGGATGGCATATTTGGATTCGTGGCATTTTTCTGATCAACTTTCATATATAAATTATTTTCATCTGACTTACGGATTAAAAGATATGAATTTTTAAAGTTTTAAATATTTTCTGAATTTATTTTAATTATTTAATTCGAATTATCCAGAATAGTGTTGGCTGACGTCAGCATGATGTAATGCTGACGTCAACAGTCAACAGGGGGCTGACCAGGTCAAACCCTGACCAGTGGGTCCCACCTGTCATAGACACAGGTCTAATTAACTTATTAACAGACTAATTAATCCAGTGGGGCCCATATGTCAGTGGGTAATTAGGCAAAATTAATTATTTTAATTAATCTAAACACTAATTAAGTTTCTGACACGGGGGCCCCATATGTCATAGACACAGAGGGGGGAGGCCCCACATGTCAGTGGCTCAGCTGACCCAGTCAGCGGCTGACTGGTCAACGGGCCCACGGCCCCACCAGTCAGGGTCACTGGCAGGTGGGCCAGAGCCATCCACGTCGGACGGCGGCCGCGGCGTCGCCGGAATCTCGCCGGAGAAGCTCCGGCGAGCTCCCGAAACGGTGGCGCGACGCGGGTTTCGCGTAGGGGGCACCATTTGCGACGCGGCCAGTCGCGTTCGAACGGCCGTTCAACGCCGCGTCGAACGGTGGTGGTGGGAGCGGCTGAGGCGGCCTGTGGCGAGCGGTAGGAGCTCGCCGGCGGCGAGGCGCTCGGACGGGCGACGGGGACGAGGCTACGGTGCGCTTTTGAGCGAACGGAGAGGACAGGAAGGTGCTACGCGGTCCGGCGGATCAAACGGGCGCATGACCGGGACCATTTGGTCACCGGAGTGATGCCAGTGACGAGGACAGGCGGCGGCGCTGTCGGACTACGGCGAAATCGACGGCTACGGCGAGCTAGCGACCATGAGAAGGGGCAGGGGAGGAAGGCGAGGCTCACCGTGAGGTGTAGCCGTTCAAAGCGTGCTCGGGGAGGGCTCGGAGTAGCCAGAATCGACGGCGAAGCTCGTCGGAGCAGAGGAGGAAGAAGAGCTCGGGCGCATCGATGCAGGGACTCCGGGGCTCGAGCGCGTGGTCGAGGAGGTAGAGGAGGTCACGGCAGAGCTCGAGGACCACTTGGCGGGGCGCGAGAGGCGGTGTGGGCGCGGGATCGACGGTGGACGGCGACGAGCTTGCGGGCGAGGAGGGGATCGAGCGCGTGCGAGTGGGGAGAGGGGGAAAGTGGGCGCTAGGGTTGCGGGAGAGGCCGAGGGGATCTTATCCACCCCAGGGCGACGGCGGATGGGCGACGCGTGCGTCGCCGGCGACGTGTCGACGGGAACCGGCGACAGCGCGCGGTGGTGGCGGGAGGAGGACGAAAGGCCCTGGCGGGCTGGGCCTTTCCTTACTGTGCACTCGAAGCCCACAGCAACAGCAAGTCTCTGCCCTTTTCTTTTCTTTTCTGTTTCTTTTCTCTTCCACTGTTTTGCAAATTGTTTGACCACTAGTTGACTTTTATAAAATGTGTGGCTTGGCTCATAATTTGTAGTGCATTATTTTCACCCACCAAAAATTGACTTTGTAAAATTATGATTTCACTTTAAACTCTATTAAATTAATTAGTGCTAAATATTGTTGTTAACCTACTGTTACAATTAATAAAGTTATTTAACCAATTTAATTAATGTTTCACATATTTTTATAATTACCACAGAATTATTTAAATTGTTTTGAACATTTTAGTTTCTGACTTTGAACAACTTTTATTTCCACTTAAGATTTAATATTGCAATTTGAGTTTGAATTTGAAATGAACCATGATGCAAATGATGATTATGCTTGACTAAACATGATGACATGGCATTTTCAACAGGGGATCACTGTAGTCATTACAAGGGGGTGTTACACCTAGCCCCTCCTCCAAGGGAGGGGGCGGCGGCCCTAGTAGGTGGAGTGCCCCCCAAGTCAGGTGGGGCGCCTCCCACCCCTAGGATTTGCCCACCCTAGGCGTATGGGCCTGGTGGGGGGCTGGTGCGCCTGGCCCAACGAGGCCAGGGCGCCCCCCTACATCCCATGTGGGCCCCCAGGGCTGGTGGACCCTCCCCCCCCCGGTGGACCCCCGGAACCCTTCGGTGACTCCGGTACACTGCCGGCAGCCCGGCATGCCCCTGAACTTTTCCGGCGATCAAAATAGACTTCCCATATATAAATATTTACCTCCGGAGCTCCTCGTGATATCCAGGATCTCATCCGGGACTCTGAACAACCTTCAGACTTTCCGCTATTAATATCTCAATACTACCCTAGCGCTATCCAATGTTAAGCGTGCGACCCTACGGGTTCGGGAACATGTAGACATGACCGAGACACTTCTCCGGTCAATAATCAATAGAGGGATCTGGATACCCATATTGATTCCCACATGTACAACAAAGATCTTTATCGGTTGAACCATGATGTCGAGGATTCAGTTAATCCCGTATGCAATTCCCTTTGTCCGGCGATATGTTACTTGCCTGAGATTCGATCGTCGGTATCTCCATACCTAGTTCAATCTCGTTACCGGCAAGCCTCTTTACTCATTCCGTAATACAAGATCCCGTGACTAACTCATTAGCCACATTGCTTGCAAGCTCTTTACGATGTTGTATTACCGAGAGGGCCCAGAGATATCTCTCCATCATACGGAGAGACAAATCCCAGTCTCGATCCATGCAACCCAACAGACACCTTCGGAGATACCTGTAGAGCACCTTTATGATTACCCAGTTACGAAGTGACGTTTGATAGCACACAAAACATTCCTCTGGCATCCGGGAGTGACATGATCTCATGGTCTAAGGAACAGATACTTGACATGAAGAAAGTTGTAGCAAATAACTAAACGGTCTGATGCTAAGCTTACGGTTGGGTCTAGTCCATCACATCATTCTCCTAATGATGTGATCCCGTTATCAAATGACAACTCATGTCTATGGTTAGGAAACCTTAACCATCTTTGATCAACGAGATAGTCTAGTAGAGGCTCACTAGGGACACGGTGTTGTTTATGTATTCACACATGTATTTGAGTTTCCAGTCATTACAATTCTAGCATGAATAATAAACATTTATCATGAACGAGAAATATGATAATAACCAATTTATTATTGCCTCTAGGGCATATTTCCAACACCTACTAAGGGCTTGGGTTGGCATCCTATGTTTATCCACATGTTTCCTCAATATGAAAGAATGAGACGCTCCAGAGTCAAACAAAACGATTGCTAGAAACGAGTTAAGTCGGTACTTACCCATCACAACATCAAGCTCATAATTCACCTCATCCACGTTCACATGGTTGACATGTGCTGAATTGGGCCTTGCTCCGGCTTCTTCTTTCTTCTCGGGTCAGTCACTGTCATATTGTCCCATGTGTCTGCACTTGAAACACTGGACTAGAAAATACCGGCCTTTGGTGTGGTGGACCTTCCGAAATTAAGAAATCATGATTGTTCGATCTATGTAACTTACACGTCTAGTGGGTCTACTCAAAACATGACAAACACGCACATCATGTCTCAGATAATAAAAATAATCGGACCCACCTCTTGGTCCATGCAAATTCGTGCCTTACCTCCTAAGCCCTACCTAGTCATGCTGCATAGCACCCATCTTCTCCCTTCCCAACACAGCTGCAATACTCCTCCCTTTGTTGCACAACTCTCCTCTTCCTCCTTTGTTACACCCCGCACGAGCGATTATGACGTGAATCTGCCCAATATGAACCCACATGTACATACATAGTAACTCTTGGATTCTAACTAACTTGATCTCTTTTTTTCTATTCCACTATCTTGAGTGCAAGAGAACCATGACTTCTTCATTGTGTCGAGATCTACGCCGGCCACCGCGTCCCTAACTGCCATCGCCATTGGAATCAACAAGAACCGATGCCTCCGGTATTAAGCTTAATTGAATTGACACAAAAGACCAAAACAACCAACAGATGTACCATGACATGAGATTGACAGGGCGGTGGCTTCAGGTGACATAACACATTTCAGATTTGAAAAGCTGGAGTACGAGTGCAGGTCGAGTTGTACAAGTACTTGTGGTTGGACGTCTTCCTATTAAACTCGGTAGGCACAATTATCATCCAGCACTACAATTTCCCTGATGAGTCGCACAATGACCAGTCGACGTTTAGCCAAGCGAGCATACATCAACATTAATACGATAGAAGATGTATGTGTTTGCTTTCCATGACAAGAAAGTCGGGGCTACATAGTCCAGATGAATGGTATGCACATGTTGTAGGTACTGTAGGATATAAGCATCTGCATAGAACAAAATAAATTATTGGGCCGGAATTAGCTAATCTATGCTCGGAATAATACTGTGGAGGCGTATACCTTGATCAGGCCTAGGTACAAAAGGCGGTTTATGTGAACAGAGAATTGAAGCATCCGTGGAATGATGCAGGTACATACATGGGTGATATGAAAGCTTACTATCACTCATGAACCGAGATTGACCAACAATATATAAGATCATCTATAACATCCAATACCGTCTACACAAAAGTAAATAATTTGACTAATGTGTTATGTGATTTATAGTTAGATTGATGCCACGTACATAACTAATAGTCCCTCCATATGACCACAATTATATATTTTTTACCGTCACTTTAATACCAATGTCAACATGTAATTACGAATGGAGGGTATATGTTCAAAGCATGGCATATGCTCCCTCCGTTTCATAATACTTGTCGTGGTTTTAATTCAATTTGAACTAGAACCATGAAACGGAGGGAGTATGTTATACATCTTAGCTAAATGTACACTACAATGTTGATCCCTATGGTGTACATACCAATCTATCACCAATTTTCTTTTGTTTTTTATTTTAAAGATTTTTTTACCTATATCTATTTATTATTTTTGTACTTTTTCCTAAAATAAAAGGCAGTGATTTTTTTTGTTACATTCCTTTTGCAAGTACCAACCAATATGGCACCAACACTACTAAATGCAATTACTTGACGAAGGAGATATAGATAATCAAGGTCAATGGTTTAGAAACTGGATGTAATTAATATGTCAACTAATGAACTTATTAGCACTGATAAAATTTGATCAAACAGTTATGAGATATTTTTTTGCATAGTTATGTATATTATTATTTGATTAGTTTGTTGTATTCAAAGTTTGTTTAATATAGCATCTCTACACAGCGTAATACGATCCATGCTTCTTTTAGAGACAAACTGTTCAAAAAGTTTGAACCAAAATTAAGAGGGAACTGATAACCATCAACGGAGGATAATCCAAAAAAAATTGTCCCTTATTATTTACTATTTCAAATCATTTGACAAGTGAAGGAAGTTGGTGAAGAAGAACCAGATTCTTAAACTACTACTTCAAATTTGTTGATATTGATATCTTAGGGACTAGGATAAAAATTGAATTTCAGTTGAAGGAGTTGACTAAGGAAACCCATATTGTTATGATTACTACATCAAATTAGTTGATGTAACAATGTTGCAGACATGTAGATCATCCATAACCAAAAACAACTAAAATGAGATTTATAAGTATGTTGTAAAGATGCCATTGGCATGCTTATTGAAGTCCTTCTGCTAGAGTAAATAATGTAAATCACAATAGCAACTTTATAGTTCAAATTCCAACCTCAATTTTACATGTTCAAATTCTTTTAATGGTGAGAAAATTCAAGACCACCATTTGGGGAGATACTTTACCTCCAATAATAATCAAGATCTTTTGGAAAAAGTAGAAAATGACAATTATAACTTCAAATTTGGTACAACTACGAGTTTTTCCTCTATTGAAACTAAGTACAATGTTTCTGATTCACTTATAACCCGTGCTATCACTTCACAACAACAAAATTTCAAAGTCTACTTGGACATACACTAGCATTTCTATATACTTGATTCGAGTTTGTGGGCGACTAGGGAGCTTAGTGACGAATTTATTTGGCCTTTGTGGCAGAAAACATTGGCTCAGATCATGTGAACATATGAGATGGTGGATCATCCTAGGAAAATCAATCCGTTTTAGGGAAAATAGTGGTATGCATTTTCTATTCTTTTGTCAATGTAGCTTATATGTGGTGAAAAACATGCAATACATCCATGGAAAAAGGGAAAAGGTATGAGTGTGGACATATGCACACACTCATAGAATGCCAGCTAAAAGTTGTAATAGCAAAAATCAACTGGTGTGAGCTGAAACATCTACCATTGAACCTAGGATTCGGTTTTGAGGTAGGCAATATACATCCACCTCCACTAATCACCCAAAAGATGTTAGCAAAGACAGGAGAGTGACATGTAGACCAAAATTGGCAGCAGCGGGTGAAAACGTAGGTGATGATTTTTCTATAATAGTATGAAAATATACAACATAAACCGCTTTTAAGGTGAAAATTCGTTAAACCCATTTGTACAAGTCATAGAAGAAATTCTACTATTCTCTATGTAAGCAAATGTATTAGTGACCTTAAACGTCTTATATTTGCTTACAGAGGGAGTAATATACGGTGTGTAAATGAGGTATTTTTGTATGAGAATGTAAATTAGAAGTAAATTTAATAATTCTTACTCAACAGCTATTCATTCCTATTTTACTCTTTTTACCTCTGAAATCCAACTGTTAGCTCCCCAATATATTTAGAGTCGTTCCACTTGTGTCAATTTTTTTGTATTACTACAAATACAATGATATACACATTTATACCATGAGAAAGGGATAGATGTTGCGCGCGCATTTGAGCGAGCCACTTTGCTAGTTGTTTGAAAATTACTACTGAATAATTCTTGAGAAAAATAATTTTCGGTTTTGTTTTTTCAAGTTTTCGTAGTTTGCCCCTCCTAAAAATGGAAATGCTATCTGGCGAACGTTCGCCAGGAGCAAAATCCTGGCGAACACCCCCAGAACCCCCTCGTCCTCGATCCGACGCTCGGCAGTTTTGGACATTTTTACACATATTGATAACCACCACACATGTGGTGGGAGCAATGCCCGACCACACGCCCTATAACCACAGATTACGCCACGTCACCGCATGCATGCATGTGGGAATCTTTTTGGATTTCCAGTTTTTAAAATGTTTTATCTCTTAAATGAAAAATCCGATTGAAGATCCGTTTTCACCATTAAATCCGTCGCGACGAGATCTTCGAAAATAGATCTCATATCGATATGTTTCGACGACTTTTTTTTGGGTTAAAAGTTGCCATGTCTATTGCACATAAATTGCCTTGGTGTTTACACTGAAGTTGCCATGATATATTTCAGCTATTTTTTCTTCTACGTTTAAAGTAAATTTTGACATATTATAAAACGGGGAATTAAGAAACTAGACTTGTCATTAATCATAAACTAAAATTGCCATGGTTGATAATTAAAAAGTAAATCCGTCATCAATTACTTTTAAAATACATGATCAATGACTCAAACTTGCCATGAACCATAAACTAAAATTGCCATGGTGAATTACTTAAATTTGCCATGATACATGCACTAAAATTTTCCATGGTTCATACAAAAAATAATTTTCATGGTCAAAATACTGGAATTGCCATGGTCAAAATACTAAAATTGCCATGATCTATAAACTAAAATTGCCATGATCTATAAACTAAATTTGCCATGATGGATTACTAAAAATTGCCATGATCCATGCATTAAATTTGCCGTGGTTAATTACTAAAAATTGCCATGGTCAATAAATAAAAATTACCATAAAAAGTAGTTGAAATACAACGGTAGCTTTAAATCTAGAAGAAAAAAATAGATAAAACATGTCATGGCAACTTTAGTGTAAACACTATGGCAACTACAGTGTAAACATCATGGCAAGTTTTGGCCCAAAAAAAATTTCGTCGAAACATATCAACATGGGATCTAGTTTTGAAGATCTCGTCGAGACGGACTTAATGGTGAAAACGGAATTTTAATTGGATTTTTTAATTAGGAGATAAAACATTTTAAAGTCTGAAAACCAAAAAGATTCCCACTGATGTCATTTGTTTTGACGTGACAAAATGGATGGTAATGAAGGCGTTTGGGTCATATTGCTTCGTGCCACACGTGTGGGCGTTAACATTTAGGTTAAACAATTGCCATGGCATTTTCTAAAATTGCCAACCCCACCACCCACCCATACAATAAAACTGCCACCCCTCACGTTCGCGGCTGCCATCCTCCCTCGCGACCGTTCACCAGGGATTGAGGTCGTAAAAAATGTCTCTCAACTATGCAGAGGGTAGTAAGGTCCGCGTCTAGTGCACGAATTCGACTAGTAAGCGTGCACGTGCAGTGCACATATTATCATGCCATAAAAATTGGCTAAAAAAATTGACCACAAGGGGGCTGAGAACGTAACTTAAGGGTAATTTTAAATTTGTTTGCCAAAAATGTCTGAAACTTCCTTACAGTGATCAGTTCTATATTGAAAAAAATTGGCATCATTTAGGTACGTTAAGCCATCATGGGAACTCCATATGGTCAAAAACAAACAAACAAACAAAAATCTGAAAATCCATATGTTCAAAAACCAAAAATATTCTGACAGAACTTAGGCCTCACATTATAGAATTCTCGCACATAACTTCGGCCTCCCAATCCATTAGTATAACACATTGTTCTAACAATTACATAGGAAAATACTCACAACCCATAAGAGCATCTACAGCCGGGCGCCGCAAACCCGCCTCAAACTCCGGACGGACGGCCCGGTCACGAAAATGCGACCCAGACGGGTGCCTCAAACGGGCCTCAAACGCCCGGGCTGACCGGCACCCCTCATATCCAGCCCAAATATGGGGCGGATATGGGGGCGCCCGGGCGCGTCTGCCACGTCGGACTGGCGATGGGGTCCCACACAGAATCGCCCGGAAACCTGGCGGTCCGATGGACGTGTCCTCCGGTGGGGGTGTGAACGCCGCGTGGTGCCGCTACAGCTCGCCACCCGAGGCCAAATTCGGCTATTTAAGCCGGCCGGCATCCTCCAACCCTAGCCACATCCACCTCCTCCCTCTCGGCGCCGCCAGCCCGATCCCATCCACCACCTCTCTCCCGCTCCGTCGCTCTTCCCATGCCGTCCAGCATCGCCATGGTTCGGCAAAAGAAGACCACCTATGCTATGCTCACGCCGGAGCGACGGTTCAAGATTCAGCAGGAGATCCTAGCGAGGCGCGCCGCACGCATCGCGGCCGGCTTGCCTCCGGACTCGTCGGAGCAGCAGGAGGAGGAGCAGCAGCAGCCGGAGGCGGAGGACGACGAGGAGCAGCAACCGGCTCCGATGGAGCTGGTGGATCCGGAGGAGGCGGAGCAGCCCGAGGAGGAGGAGCTGGCGGCGGCTCCGGCTCCGGGCTTCAACATGGAGGACGCGGAGGCGGAGTTCGCGGTCGCCCAAGCGGCCGAGATGGCGGAGCAGCAGGCCATCCTGGAGTCCATTCAGGAAGAGGCCTATGTGGAGTCCAACCGGCAGTTCATCCGACAGGAACGGGCGACGACCGACGCGCTCTTTGACGAGGTCGGAGCGGAGATGGATGCGGAGGCTGGCGCGGCGGAGCCGTAGGAGCTGGAGCTGCGGCTGCCGCCCATGTACCCGGAGCCGAGAACGGAGATAGTGGACATCTCCAACGAGGATTAGGGTAGCATAACTTATTTGATCTACGTAGTACGTGAATTTCATCGTTTGCATGCATTTGTATGGATCTAAGGTTTCTAGTATGAGGTATCCGGTTGCAGATGAGCAAATTTGAGATGTGACCGGTCACTGTCCGTAGACACGCTCGGGCGCATCCGCGGCGTTTGAGGGGTCGGATTTGCCGACTCCGGATGCTCTAAGTCTCACACATGAGACCCATCCAATGCACATATCAACTCTGAAAGTTTAGATTGGGATTTTTTTAGAAGAAATAACTGTTGTTTTTCTTATTGACACCGGATACATCCACAACCATATAAACCATTGATTATTAAAATAAAAGAAATAACTGTAGATGTTGTTTTTCTTAGAAGAAATATATTATTACCATTTTTTTGAGAAAAAAATATTATTACCTCATTCACGAGTATTTTTCCATGGGCATTCCAGCAGAGCGGCCTTTTCCAGATTCTTGTACACCGAAATATTCTGATCGGACTTGGCCCAGCAGCGATCCATGGAAATGGGCTTAGTGGAGGAGTGGAGAAGAGCACTCACCGAGCGACGACACGATTTCGCCACCGCCCACCGCTCTTCTCCCCTTTGCCATCTGGACTTCTGCTTCCAGTTCCAGAAGGATTTTAAACCAAGCAAGGGTATCCGTCAGGGAGATCCAATCTCCCCTTACCTGTTTTTGTTAGCAGCAGAGGGCCTTTCGTGCCTCTTAAAAAAGTATGACCGGTCGTCCCAAGTTGGTGGAATACAGGTGGCGCCTTCCGCAACACAAGTGAACCATCTTCTGTTTGCAGATGACAGCCTGCTGTTTTTCAAAGCTAATGGTGAAGGGGCGACGATGGTGTCAAACCTGTTGGAGAGATACTGCCAAGCTTCTGGGCAGCAAATAAATCCAGGAAAGTCATCGATATTTTTTAGTAAAAAATGCCCTATGAATGTTAAAGAGGAGGTCAAGGGTATCTTGAATGTTCCTAATGAAACACTGAATGATAAGTACCTAGGTATGCCATCTGATGTTGGTACTTCGAAATCTGGAGCCTTCAAGTATCTGAAGGAAAGGCTATGGAACAAGGTAAAAGGGTATATTGAGAGAATAGTTTCTTATGCAGGAAAGGAGGTTCTGGTTAAGTCAGTGGCACAAGCTATACCAGTATACTCGATGTCATGCTTTAAGCTGCCGAGAGGTTTATGTGAACACCTCAACAAGCTCATTAGACAATTCTGGTGGGGCAGTAAGGATGGTAAAAGAAAACCGAATTGGGTCTCCTGGAAGTCCATGACGCAACCCAAGTATTTGGGGGGTCTAGGATTCCGGGATTTTGAGCTTTTTAATCTAGCACTGTTGGCTAGACAGGTATGGAGATTATTGAAGCATCCAGACTCGCTATGTGCACGAATCTTGGAAGCGGTTTATTATCCCAATGGTTCAATTTTGTCTGCTGAACTGGGCAAGCATCCCTCACAAATATGGAGATCTATCTTGGAGGGACGTGAGGTTCTATGCCAGGGTCTGATTAGAAGAATTGGAGATGGGTCATCTACCAAAATCTGGGAACATAATTGGATTCCCAGAAATGCAACGATGAGGCCGATCGCATGCTTATCGCCTAACCCGCCCGAGTTTGTAAGTGAATTAATTGATCACACGAACGCTTCTTGGCGGAGAGACAGTATTGAACAAATCTTTGTAGCAGCAGACTATAATGTTATTGGTAGCATTCCACTATGCACACGACAGATGGAAGATCATTGGGCTTGGTACCATGAGAAGAAGGGAATTTTCACAGTTAGATCAGCATATAGGATGTTGGTAGAAACAAAAAAACGAAGGGAGGATTGGCTACAAGGAAATGCAGGCTCATCTGATTTGGAAGCTGAAGGGAAATCTTGGACTGCTCTCTGGTCGGTTCAGGTCCCAGGCAAGGTAAAAAAATTTCTTTGGCGACTCGCCAAACATTCAATCCCAACTGAAGATGTGCGCTTTGCAAGAAATATGTCCGACGTTGAATGTTGCAAATTATGTGGAGCACAAGATTCTTGGAGACACTCCCTCCTGGAGTGCTCCATGGCCAGCTGTGTATGGGCCCTCTCTGATAGCGACCTCGCTGAACATTTACAAGCAACAAGCGAGCCGAATGCGAAGCAATGGTTATTCACTTTGTTTGAAAATTTGTCACATGCCCAGTTGATCAAGTTCGTTGTTACTCTATGGGCGATTTGGACTGCACGTCGGATGGCCATTCATGATTCAGTTTTTCAGAGCCCGCATGCCACTTTTTTCTTTGTTAAGAGCTTCATTTCGGAGCTCGAAATCTTGCAAGGTCATGCACGTTCTGGTGAAAGGGCTCGGACAACTCCGGTTCAGGGAGTGAGAAGCAATAGAGGATGGAAGGCGCCAGAGGTTGGAGTTGCAAAGATCCAAGTGGATGGAGGTCTAGCAAGGAATGGGAGAAGAGGAGCGGCAGCTACGGTATGCCGAGATCACACCGGAAAATTCCTGGGTTCGTCGGCTATGGTTTTTTATCACATTACGGATCCGGCTACCTTGGAAGCTCTTGCCTGTAGAGAAGCTTTGTCTTTGGCACTCGATTTATCTTTGGATCGATGTGTAATTGCATGTGACTGCAAACCAGTAGTGGAGGAGCTACAGCAAGGCTCGGATGGGAGATATGGGATGATCATAAAGGAAATTGTTACTAGGGCAAGAGAATTTACTAGCTGCCAGTTTGAATATGAAAGCCGGGCAATGAATGGAGATGCTCATAATTTGGCCAAATTTTCATCTTCTTTACTAGAGGGGCGCCATTTGTGGCTGGGAGTACCCCATGACCCTTTTGTAATTTCTGTAAACCTGGCCTCTGAGTAATAAAGCTGGATCACCGCTCAAAAAAAAAAAAAAAAAAAAAAACGAGCGACGACACGATTTCGCCACCGCCCACCGCTCTTCTCCCCTTTGCCATCTGGACTACTGCTTCCAGTTCCAGAAGGCAGAACCCCCAAATCCTCCTCGGCTCTCCGCTGTACGATCAAACGAACTCCCGAAAATCCCACACAAAAGTAGCGAAAATTAAACCGACATGAACTCCCTCAAGAACTCGCGCTCCGCCCTCTCCCGTCTCCTCCGCCACAAGCCCGCCGCCGGCCGGCCGCAGCCCCCGCCCCCGCGGGTGGTGCGGGAAACGGCCGTTCGGCACTACCACGCCGCCCCGCGGCGCCCAGGGTTCATTCAGTCCTTCAGCCGAGGACCCCTCCGCCACGAGCCCGCCGCCCTCTTCCGACCGCCGCCGGCGCAGGCGCAGGTGCCGCCTCCCCGGCACTACTTCACCTCCTCGCGCCGCCCGGAGGTCATCCACTTTACGCGCCGCCGCGGCGGGGCGCGGTGGTACCACGACAGGCGGAAGGTCACCGCGGTGGTCCTCCTCACCGGCGGCGGGGCCATCGTCGTCTACTTCGGCAACCTCGAGACCGTGCCCTACACCAACCGCACCCACTTCGTCCTCGTCTCGCCCCAGCTCGAGCGCCAGCTCGGCGAGTCCCAGTTCGCCGATCTCAAGAAGGAGCTCGCCCCCAAGATCCTGCCCCCGCTCCACCCCGACAGCGTCCGCGTCCGCCTCATCGCCTCCGAGATCGTCCGCGCCCTCCACCGCGGCCTCGCCGACCGCCGCAGCGACGAATTCGATGACGCCTCCTACGGCGACATCTCCACCGACCTCGCCGTCAAGGCCCGCGACATGGATGCCGAGGACGTGATGCACCGGGTCTCGCCTGGCAAGACCGCGGGCACGGCCGCGGCGGCTCAGCGAGACGACGAGCTTCTCGATGACAGGTGGGTCGCCGAGAGCCGGAGACGGGGTAAGGCACGTGGAGCGCAGCCACAGACGAAGCACCTCAATGAGCTCAATTGGGAGGTGATCGTCGTCCGAGATAAGCTCATCAATGCAATGTGCTTGCCCGGTGGTAAGATTGTTGTTTTCACTGGATTGCTCGACCATTTCAAGACAGATGCTGAGATTGCGACAGTGCTTTCGCATGAGGTGGGTTTACTAATTGGGTTATGGGCTCATATGTACTTTGTGGTGGTTTTACAGTGCATTGGAACTGATATTGGTATCTCTATGTTTTAGATTGGGCACGCTATCGCGAGGCACTTGCCAGAGATGATCACCAAGGGCATGTGGTTTACTATCCTGCAGCTTATCGTCCTACAGTTTATTTACATGCCAGACCTAATTAATGCAATGTCGACATTACTCCTCAGATTGCCCTTCTCACGAAGGTATTCATTTCTGTATTTCATATTGTTCGTGGAATCATGGTTATTTACATTCTACAAGTGATAAGTTGCATATATGACTGAAATGAGATGCTACCAGATCTGGCAAAAGCCAATAAATTGGCACCAATGGGCTTGATTTGTCTAGGTAACTCATTTTGCTATAAGTTATGATATGACTCCTGCTTCAAGTGCCTCCATGTGGGCCATTCTATACTATTGTGAGCCAACCTATTATTTCAGCTTAATGTACCACAGACCAGTGAGAATCTATCTAGGTAAAGTGATCAACCATGCATAGGAAAAAGCTCATATCAACATACAAACATGCATGATAATTTTTTTTATATTGTTCTATCTATACTTAATAAATATTGTGCAACAGTCACAACCGAGGTCGTGGTAAATCCATGAATTTGATTCGATTTGTTTTTCTTATACTATAGAAATAAACCTTTGAATTCAGCATTATTCCAAGACTCCTATTTCAAAGTCTATCTTTTAAGGGAACATTAAAATAAAAGTAATCCCTCTTTTCCCATTCCCTCTCTATTGCATGGGTGGAAGAACTAAAATAGAGGATTCTGAAAAAAAAATGGAATAGCTGAGTTAACCATATTATCAAAGTGGATAACTCCCTCAATAAACTTTACCCAGGAAAGTTCTAAATCTTTTGTTAATTCATATGAATTTATTATTAATGCAATTTCTTCTGTAAGTCTAGCTATCTTTGGTTTATTCATAGCATATATCTTCTATGGATCCGCTTATTCTTTTTTTCAGAATTTGGATTTAATAAACTCTTTTTCAAAGGAAATCCTAAAAAAGATTTTTTAGATCAAGTAAAACAAAATATAATCAAACACAATAAATCATATGTATTTTCAGTTTATTTCTCATATTATTACTCCCAATATTCATGTTCCATGCAACCAAATCACATTGAATTATATTGCAAAACCCGCAACAATGTGCGGGGCATCAGCTAGTACCATTTAATTTTGCTACGGACTTAACTAACAGTGGTGACAATTCTAGTAATAAAACATATGGCTCTTGATTGCCCTACAGATGAGATTATTACTGGTAATTCTTATCCCCAACAGGGCATCGGAGGAGAGACATCTAGTTCTCTGTTCTCTTACTTTTTGATGGACTTATTAGCTATTCACACAGGTTCTTAGAAAGTAGACGAAATCAGATTTACAATAGCATATGTCATGTACTCTTTTGTACTCCCTCCATTCCAATATATAGTGCGTATAATTTTTTAGGGAATATTCCGATATGTAGTGCGCATTTGCTGCTCGGCTGTGTTTTGGACGGAAATAACCCTGCCCAGCACACACGCATCGCCTCCTCGCTTTATCCCCATCTCCCGAACGCATCGGCTCCTTCCCTCCGTCAACGTCAGTACGGCACCTCTGCCGCCGATGGCAACAGCAACAAAAACTCCACCGCAGCGGTCTCCGTCGTGCCCGGGACGAACGGCATCGGCGGATCTCTGCTCGGCATGAACGCATCGGCCTCATCCTCGCCGGCGTGCAGCTCACCTGGTTGCTACCCGCCGAGCTAGCCCGCATCGAGCACCTGCGCCAGCACGACCTCGCCGGGAATAGCCTACGTGCGACGCTGCTGCTTAATGCGACTGAGCTCCACGTGCTCTCGCTCGCCGGCAACGACATCTCCGGCGCGCTTCCGGATGCGTCCTACGCGAGGGGCTCTAGGAGCTCAATCTCTGCGACAAAGCGCTTGCGGGCTGCTCCCCGCCGCGCTCCTCAGGGCCTCGGGGTCGCCGTGCTGGGGCTCGCGAACAACTACCTCGCCGATTAGCTTCTCGTCCCCACAAAAAAAAAGATTAGCTCCTCGCCGGTGGGTTCGGTGTGCTCGAGGGCGTGGATTTCTTCAACTTTGAATACACACTCACGGTGGCCCGCACTTCGACTTCTCCAAGTTCACGTTCGCGCTCAGCTTCAGCATGCACTTGCTCGGGAGTTCGTCCTCTGTTCATCGAATAAGTCAACGTACTAGTACTCTTGATGTCATCCCGGGAAGCTCATTCAAACTTTCAGATGGGTGAAATGGCGTGAGGCAGAGGAGGAAGGTCATGGTCGCTGTGGCTGTAGGAGAAGGTCCGTGTCCTGCATCCCCACGTCTGCGGCCGCCGCCACCGCGTCCGCGACCTGTGTCTCCGTGTCCGCAGCCGGCGTTTGCTTGCCGGCCGAACGTCTGCGAGGGGCAGGCGGCCAGCGTGACCAAGCTGCGTCCGCTCGCCGCCGGCGAGACCATGCTGCGACAGCTCGCTGCGATTTACTTCTCCGGCGCTGTGGCTTCCTTCTCCAACTTAGATTCCCTCCATTTTTATCTACTGGGATGGGCAAGTGGGCAAGTGGACAGACAGCCGAGGCGGGGCTATTTTCGTCCAAACTTGAACGCCAGCGCACACATTGGTATCTACGCTCAAAACTATGCGCACTATATAGAGGAACGGAGGGAGTACTAAATTCTGGATCTGCATGGAATTGATCCCAAAACACCAAATTGACTGGAATGATAATATGATATCTTCCTTGTACATCTCTTACAAATCCTACCAAAGTTGACTAGGATGATGCCCCTTCTTGTACAACTACTAGAATTCCATCACCAATGCATTGTGCATGATTATTCTATTGTCCACCAATTTTTTTATCAGATTCACGTGTAAGAATCATTTTACAACATATGTATGAATTGTGAGGATGGGTGTTGGATCCCTGTGGATCGTAACTAAGATTTAGGGTTTATAGATCACAGATTTGGAGAGGAACTTGGGGATTTGGCTGATCTAAGAGGCCCTGTATATTATCTATATAATTGTTCTAGCCATTTCGGCAGAATAGAGAAGAAAATAAACATTATCCTCACCCAGCCACAGCCCGGCTGTATTTATAGGCAGGGGTTTAACCCAACAGTAATTACCCGTTACAGTAACTGCGGCAATTGGAAAATAAACAGTGTTTGCGCCATCTGGACCGTCGAGCGACTACACCGATTAAGGAGCGATGACGGCCGTCCGATAAGCCGCGAATCGTTATCTGAAGAATTGACGCTTACTGAAGAAATAGACATTTCGTCAGGTACCTGACAATGGGGTGGTATGTATTTGAGATATACAAGGTTTAGTATTTTAGGTGGTAAGTTTACACCTTCTGACTTGCGGTAAAATCAGTCCCCTTCACAAGTGCTTGTTTTTCCAGTATGAAGCAGTGGTCACTGGTCTGTTGGGATCTTCAGTGATGGGGAAACTTGAACTTCCCAGTCCTGACTAAATTGGGAAATTTTATGCAGAAGTAAGAAAAAAAATCATTTTTTCCCAAATTATTCAAGGGGAAAGTAGTCTGTCTGTTTGGATACCTTTATAAAAGACATATCTTACGTATGGTTCAAAAATAAAATACTCTGCAGCAATTTCCGGAAAAAAAAAATCTTCAGATACACACTCAACTGTAATGGACTAACTAGTGTTGCTTAGCTGTTGAGCCTTGTCGGTACCAGCTTTCTGTGATCAAAGCTTCCCTTTGATCTTTGAATTGATTGATGTATGACATGGCCAAAACTTTCTTGCACCTTCTGCCAAGCAAAGCCACCAAGTGCAGACATTCAGTGCTTCTGCCTAGTGTGTCTGAAATGATGCATCACAGGAGCTAGGATGTTTAGCTATCCGAAGCTGTATCCATCAGTTTCCTTGAAACGAGAGGACAAGTGACTGAAACGTGGACTAGCTACTGATCCATCTTGGCAATCTGATCTGCCACACCTCATCTCCGACTTTACTCCATTCCTTGTTGCATGATTGAATAGCTGACTGTATCTCTGTCTTTCCAATCAGGATCCACTGATGCCACTTTCTGTGGACATGAAATTTTCTAAACTCCACCCCAGTTGTCACTTCTTGATGTTAGCCTTCATTGCCTCAAAAATACAATAAGATTTCATATGATTAGGCAATGAGTTTCATAGCACCTTCCCCACATGAATCCTGCCCTGCTGTATTCTATCCAGTTGTTTTAACCATGGATAGTTCTTCATGATCTGAATATAAAAAGATTTGTGAGGGTACTTTCATCTATGTCCTTTTTTGTTTTCCATAAGTTGTTTTAAGTCTAGCGAGATTTATTTGCAGGGCCAGTCCTGGCTTTTTGTCCATCATAAGGAGTCAACTACTGTTTTTCAGATGGAGCCAACTGGTCAGATAAATTGTGGTTGCTCTAATATGACATAAGGTTCAATATATGTCATTACAGTCCTTGCAGAATTAGCTCGTATGCGACCTAAAAAAAAAACTCGTGTCGTACAGTTGTTGTTCTTGTTATCGCATTATCAAACATATGCAGGTATTTCTTGTTAGAAGCCCTTCTGATGATGTATGTTACATGTTTGCAGGATGGAGGTAGAGGCAGATCACATCGGGCTCATGCTTCAAGCTTCTGCTGGTTTCGACCCACGCATAGCTCCCAAGGTCTACGAGAAGCTAGGACAGATCGCGGGCAATCAATCAGTACTGAAAAGCTACCTCTCTACTCATCCTTCGAGTAAGAAACGGTCCGAGCTCTTGTCTCGAGCCAAGGTAATGGAGGAGGCGATGCAGCTATACAGGGAAGCTTGTGCCGGACACGGGACCGAAGGTTTCCTCTAGGTTGCAGCTTCGAACCCTCCTGCCTGCGGGGCAAATCGCTTGGTGGCGGTGCCTGGCACGGAAACATGTCCTTTGTGACCTGCACAGTGACGGACAGTAAGAAGAGTGTATTCTGTGTCTGAAGATATTTGTTCTGTGCGTTGCTACCGTCTGTTCTTCTCAGGCTGAATCAGCCACATTTTCGTAGCAGAATGTGATGGAGCTGCTTCATGTGTGATTAGGGAAGAAAAGGGAATAGGAGAAGAGTCTGTTAATAATTGTCTTCCAAGAGCAGCTTTTATGATCCCTTATTCCTTGGGTTTATCGGTGTTGATGATCGTCACGTTGGTTACTTTTTGTCATCTACTACCTCCAGACGTTTATTGGTTCCCTTTGTATTTTGTGCTCAACTTTGACCGTAGATTTGACTAACAGATTATAAGTTGTATGTCACAAAACTTATATTGTTGGATTCATATTTGAAAGAGGTTTCTAATGATACTATTTTTAGGGTATATAACTTATTTTTTGATAATTAAATCAAAGGTCAAAGTTTGACCCAAACTACAAGGAGGACTAAAAAACCAGGAGGGAGGTAGTACACCAGAGCTAATAGTCAGATGGTAACGGAATATTCAGAGAGTATCGTTGTTTGAAGCAGTCAGTCACAACTTACAAGGTCTATAATATACTCTCTCTGTCTCGTAATGTAAGACGTTTTTTGACACTATAATTGATTAATCTTCAAACCTGAATTATTCTGGCTCGCTAGTTGCCACTACCCTGACGCTCTCCGGAACCACTCTGCCTACCTGCCCGAGGTTCCAAATTGCACGGGCATCCGATGTCATACACAGCTACTCATGGAATATTCAGATGATCTTAGCTTGAAGTTAGTCAGTCAATCACAAGGTAGGTCCATAACTGAATAATCTGCAGACCTCAATTATCTTATCCTGGCTTGCTTGCAACCTTTGACGTGATTCTGCGCTTCGTATTTAGTCAACAGATGCATGCACCCATTCCATGACGCGATCGAGGACACTCTGCCTACTACTTCTACCTGCTCAAGATTCCAAACTGCACGGGCATCTGTCGTGACACGGCGAGTGATGTTTCGCCATCCATCATCGCCCGAACCGACCCCCCCCACCCCCAGTCGCCGATATCACACGCGGCCACCACGTTCGTTCGCTGGCATGGCATCAGCGTCGAACAGAATGCATCGTCGGGTTCCGCGACGCACTGCTGGTCCCGTCTCCCACGAGCGTCAGGTTACTTGAAGAGCCGTCTGTCTATCTGGGCGATTAGATTATCCTACGCTCCTCTCCGGCCCATCGACCTCCTCCGTCTCTTCCTTTGGCGTATCTCTGCAAATTGCTGCCATATGCAACGCTCCTGCTCTCTCCTCCTCCTCGTAAACTTAATAGTTAATCATCGTAAAACCATTAAACTAGGGCTACTACCAGAGACTAGTGTGGCCTCGTTAGCTTTTCGCGGCGCGAAGTGTCGCTCGCTGGTTTGTTCGTTGCCTGCCTCCATGGCGATCATGATTCATGCAGTGCACTACAGTGCAGGGTTGGACTTTGGACCAACAAGAGACCTTTCTGGCAGCTAAAGGATGGCGGCCCTCGGTTCGCCGGTTGGGTCGCGGCCGATTCGTCCGCGGTGTTCTTTTGACCTGCGACGCCGGGATCGACGAGATTCCGGGAGACGTGCAAGGCGAGGCTTGGACGCCGGACATCATTGATAGGCCGATGCTCACCTGCAAAGTGGCAGGCAGCGGGCTGACCAGGCAAAGAAAGAAATGTGTATTGGCCATTTCAGTATTATGATCGAAATTCAAAAGTGACACTAGCAGTACAACAAAGTTTGGAGAGTTGGTGAGGGCGCTGTACTTGGACGAAAGGAGGGCATGAACATGATCGATGTTCGAGAAAGAGCGGTTGGGGCACGTTGCCGTGGCGACCTGCATACCGCTGTAGTACTGTGCCGTCAGATTATTGGCGCTAGCGACCTACTTTTTTTTTCTTTTTAACATGCTAGCGACCTACTTGTGGGTCGTGACAAGTATGGACGAACGGTCAGGAATGAGGGGAGTCACAAGTCTACACTTGTAGTCGCGGCCCTGTGGGACACCATTGATGGGGGCCAAAAGCGCGTGCACTGTACCGGATCAGGAACGTGCAAGCTTATCGCAATCTCTACGGGACGAGCATGTTGCCGAGGCTTTTCCGGGACACCAGCCAGACACCCCATCTCTTATCAGCTGAGCCGAGCGCCCTCTTTCCCTATCACTCTACCTCCTTGCAAACCAAAATAATCGCCATCAAACTCTCTTTTTCTTAGACAATTATCTTTTACCAAACCATCTTCAAAGATAAGTACTATGATGTTGCTCCCCACTCTTGGCGCACTAATGGTCTAGCATCAACTAAGCTTCATCCGCAACCATTGGAAGCGAAACAGCCGCTTTACACAAAGTTGCATCATTACTCTTAGCGATAATAAAGCACACCCAAAGATGAGGACTAACACCATCCGTCCATCCGCATGAGACAAGCGGCGTGGTACCACGGCTGCGGTACGGACCATTTTATTACCATATCAATTGATTACACGAGATCAGAGCACCCAAACGGCAAGGGAAAACAATCAATAGTAGTCTTGTGTGTTTGAGACGCCTCGGACACCCACCACCCAAAGACGAGAGAAGAGACCAGACACCCTGATGACGACGATGATGTGACCTACCTAAGCGGACTACGAGTAGTATGCAACCAAACGGAAAAGGAAATGTGTCGGAAGAATTTCGCCCACGGCACGAGTGCAGTCGCCAAATCCTCCAGTGGCCACCACCAAACCCATCACTGATCATCACACGGCGATCGGAGTTGCTCGGCTTCAGGGCTTCCACAGGATGGTGGTCTCGGCGATCATGGAGGTGACCACGTACGGGTCCATGTTGGACGCCGGCCGGCGGTCCTCGAAGTAGCCCTTGCCGTTCTGCTCCGTCTCCCGGCCGACGCGCACCGACGCGCCACGGTTTGCGACGCCCTGCAGAGCAAGATGGTGTTTAGAACCACTGTTGGAGCAACGAGGTATGGACAGATTCAGGTGATTCAGAACAAGAAGGCGAGGAGCGCGTACCCAGCTGAAGGTGTTGATGTCGGCGGTCTCGTGCTTGCCGGTCAGACGGCGCTCGTTGCCCTCGCCGTAGGCGGCGATGTGCTCCTTGTGCTTCAGCTTGAGCTTCTCGACAGCGTCCACGATGACCTTGAACCCGCCGTCCTTCCTCATTGACTCGGTACTGAATGCAGCATAGTTGCGATCAGCAAAATAGCGCGGTAAGATGAACGAAACTTATCTATCTGTTCGAGCATCTCATCTCAATTACCTGTAGTTTGTGTGAGCACCAGCACCGTTCCAGTCGCCTGGGATGGGCTTGGGGTCAAATGTGACCACAACTCCGGCGATCTCAGTGATCCTCTGAAAGAAAAGGGAAAGTGACATTTAATCACGAGAATTCTAACCGAGTACTACAGCTATTTGAGATGTCATTCAACCACAAGGGCCTTATCAGGATAAGATCACATGACTATTTTAGATCATATTTAAAAGAACCCTATCATTACCTCAAGAATGTAGCGAGCGACCCACACTTGGTCACCAGCAGAAATGCCAACAGTCGGGCCAACTTGGAACTCCCACTGAAAACCAAACATAATAATTCTACCATGGTCAGAAAGACAGTAATTCTCCAAGACACAGAAAACAGGAATGTTCTGCATTGTAGTGGTGTTTCACCTGTCCGGGCATGACCTCGCCGTTGATGCCACTGATGTTGACACCGGCAAAGAGGCAAGCCTTGTAGTGGGAGTCAACAATATCACGCCCAAACGACTTGTCAGCACCAATACCACAGTAGTAAGGACCCTACACACACATAAAGAAGAGATTGGTAAGTGTACACTTCACCAAAATTAGGGCCAAACGTCCAAATTCAGTCGGTCAAGCCGAAAGAGACGTACCTGAGGACCAGGGAATCCACCAACAGGCCAGCCGAGAGGCCAGTTGATGTCCTTCTGTAGGAGGGTGTACTCCTGCTCAATACCGTACCTATCATCGCAAAAACAACACGATCAGTCAATCAATTATCATAAAACAGTTAGATCATTATTTTTTAGTGTTCGTAATCATCGATCAAATTTGTGTATTATATTTATATACCATGGCTCCTCCTTGGCAACATCAGGGTTGCTAAAGATCTTAGCAGCGTTGTATCTCTTGTTAGTGGGGATTGGCACTCCAGCTGGGGTGTAGCAATCGCACATGACCTGCAAGTGGTTCGAATTTAGTAAAGGGGATTTTGATTAGCATTAAGGATGTTGACAAGATGATGACCATTGGATTCCCTCTCTACTGTACTGTGCTAGTTAGGTAGACCAGACAAGCACACCTAATAACCAAAAATATCTATAAAAAAATTCAGAACCCTGAGTGGTCCTTGACTGGGATACAATTTGCGTCAGAAATAGGAGCTAAGAACACTGGACCAAAATCATTCAAATTCTACATCAGAACATAATTAAGTTGATCTCCCCTCTTAATGATACTCGTTAATCTGTCGTAGTTGACCAGAAGAGCTAGATCGGTCAACTACAGTGACAAATACCACAGTACAGATGCAGATCACTTGCACGGTAGTGCTACAGTCTATTACATGGGAGTGGAGTTCACTTACAAGGATGTTGTTTCCCTTCCTGAACGGGTCCTTGAAGATGGCCTGTGGGCTGCAGCATGGCACATGCCCCAAGGGAAACAAAATTACTCCTTGGGTCCAAAGTAAAAAAGATAGAATTGCACTTCACAGAGGTAAATAGTTCTGTAGTGGCATGACAAACGGCACTTACTACAGGATGACCTCGCTGTCCTCGCCGGGGGCCTGGCCGGTGCTGGAGCCGTCGTAGTTCCACTTGGGCAGCTTGCTGGGATCGCTGACCGGGCCGGGGAGGGTCTGCACCAACCACAACAACAGTAATTCACACAGTTAACCAAAAGGAATCTCGCAACCTCTGATATATAAGCACAAGAACAGCTCAGCGGATAACTAGCTAGCAGAGCAGAAAGGTGATAGGACACGACACGGCAAGGAAGGTCATGGGATCCATGCCGGCCGGGGAGGGAGGGGAATCTTTATCTGTATCTGTATCTTACCCTGGCCTTGCTCCTGAGATCCATGCCAGATCCGCCGATCCTACAATAAATCCAAAATAAATACACGGTGAACACCAGTAGAAAACAGCCCACAGAAACTCATGATCGCGTATGGTTTACCGTTCATCGCGTTTTTTTGCCGAGCACAGTAAAATATTTGTCTCGATGACATGGTGAAGATCAGGAGCTCGCGTCTTGGAAATTCATGGAGGGGGAACAGAGCATCTGACTGCGCCGGGCCGGGGCCATGTTGCGCAGGGGAGGGACCGGGGGCAGAGGATGCCATCGCAGAGATCCTCTCCCCAACAGGACAAAACGTACTGCTGGTACGAATATGGTAGTAGCACATCCATCCTTGCGTTCCGCATATCCGGAAAGGGGGTAATAAATCACCACCAAAAACCTCTTCTCATCGCGCTGAGAGGCCAAAAACCTACCGTATGTCTCAACTCTCTCTCTCTGAACGGAACGGAACTGAACTGAACTGAACAAGAGAAAAAGGTGGCGTTTACCACCCACACGAGCGAGCACCGCCGCTCGCTGCACCCACGGATCGCGAGGGCGAAAAGTATTTTTGATTAAAAAAAACACTACGACGAATCCGCGCAACAGCGCAAACTACGACGACGACCCTATGAATTTAGCATCGAGAAAAAACCCAGTCCCCCGAGCGATCCCGCCTCTCCGCAAACCAGATGAACCCGCGCGGTCCCGGCCGGCGGCCAACACGGACGCAACGAAGAAACGGCCGAAGCCCGTCCATCCGGGGGAAGAAGAACGTACCATATGTACTCGGCGATGATCTTCTCCGTGGAGTCGGAGAGGTCGAGGTTGAGCAGATCGGTGAGGAGCGCCATGGCGGATACCGCGGGGGGAGGAACCCGGCAGACTGAGAGGGCAGGCGAGTCGGGAAGGAAGGAAGGAAGGCGGGTGGGGGTGGTGCGAGGCCAAGGGGAGATCGGGAGGGCGGCTATATAATGGCGACGATCCAGCACCCGGCAGGAGGAGGAGCTGCAGGGAAACTCGTTGCGCGCAGTACGTATCCGTGTACCGCCGCTATACGTGCGGGTTTTTCGACCAACTTTCTCAAAAAGATATGTATATCTCTGCGGACTCCGCCGTGGCGACGTCTCCTTCGCGAGCTCGACTCATCCCGGGCAATAAAATATTTATTTTCGGTAGTTTGTTATCGACCGGGGGTAGGTGCGCGATGTTACTCCCGCACCCGACGCTGGCCCTCTCACGACGATGACCTGCGGGACCAACGCGATGGTGGGGCTGGCTGTCAGTGGTACGGCCTTGCGTACGGAGCCTGGAACGGGATTTGTTGCTGGAAAAAGAATAAAATATTCATTCTTTATGCATTGCGGGCGGCAGCTTTGTCGATGGTGTGGTACTACTGGGAGATTGATTATGAGTTCCGAGCATAGGGGTAAATAAAGGAGGAGGTTTTTCTTTTCTTTTTTCTTTTTCAACGTTTTGCTTTGGAGAGGAGTCCAAAGCTGGAATAGATTGATTGAAAATTTGCTGGAATTTAATCATGCTACATTGCTACCTAATGCTGCCCGCCTCATGCGCCAGCGCCAGTGGGGGTGCAGATTCAGGGAATCTTCACCCGCCAGGGAATCTTGCGGATTTCTGCGTACACACACATAAATTTTTGCAGATTTAGGTGCAAAAAAGGAGGCGACTCACCAGCAAGACCAGCAAGATTTACATAAATGCAGTGCTTTCATTGTTTTTTCTCCTTACTCCGGAGAACCACGTTTGAAACACGGGGGAATCTTTCTCCAGCGGTGTGCTTTTAGAAAAGTTCAAAATTACTCCAAAACCGGGGTTTGTAACCGCAGGAGTCACGAGGAGGGGAAATGACGAGGTGGAGCGCACGTGAGGTACGGAACGTGAGCAAAAAGGAAAGGTGTGGTGAATTGATCGCCGGTTCAGGAAAAAAGCTGAGGTATGAACTGGTGCGACGCCACCACACACGTGACCCATTTGCACACTCAGTGCCGGGGATCTTATCTTTCCACGTTTGATTGATGTGAATCTTGGTTGGCATGCCGGCTGCTGATTCGGTGTGGCTATTTGCCCAGATCGGTTGCTCCTAGATTTTACCCCAAGAGGTATATGTGAAAGATTGCATTTGATATTATTATTCAGCTGATTGCAAACAGTTTTAAATTTAGCTCCTGGGCGTCATGTGTGGTTTGGCCAACCACATGATGCAAATGTTATCCCACACTCTGTGGTTTTTGATCAATAAAGTTTAGGCCTTTCCCTAAAAAAAAAAGTCAGCTGATTGCCTTTTGTTTTCTTTGTTGTGGTGAAAAAAATATTTGGGTTCCATCGGCGTCGGTTAGGGTTGCGACAACACAAATTTGTCGTCGACGGTGCCGACGTAGGTAAGAGAGGAAATCGCGTGCAAGTGCTTTAATCCCAAAGAGGAGACCCGTCGGACTTACGGGTCAAGGGTTTAGGGCGGCTATGGTTGGATCGTTCATCAAAGCTGAAGCCCCATATATGACAAGCCTGAGAAGGCGGTGCCTATGATGCAAGGTTGGATTGAGGATGAGGCGGTGATGACGAAAGGAAGAAGATGGCCAAGAAGGAAGAAGGATTGACCCCTATACGGCGAGCCTAAGAATGCGGTGTCTATGATGCCAGGTTGGACTAAGAAGGCAATGGTGATGACGCTATGAAGAAGATGTCGAGAAGGAGGAAGAAGGATTGCCCATGAAATCTTGGTTGTCATTTTATATTTTATTCGTTTCTCTCGGTTCCATTGTCATCATCGATCCTAGGTATTCAGTGCCCCTACCTCATGATCCTAATCGCTAAATTGAGGTCTTCTACCTCGGTGGTGTCGGTGCTTCCGCCTTTTTGTCCACTAGCAGGTGCGGTCGCCTTCAACTACGTCTTCGATACAAGTAAAAAAAACATCGTAGTAATATGAAAATATGCGGGCAATGTAACCAAGGAGATAATTTTCAAACTGTTACAAACATATATGAAAATCATATATCTTGGAGAAAGAGGAAGAAGAAGAAAGAAGAAGGATTTGCCATGACTCTGATTTTAGGAGGAGGAAAAACCAAGAAATACATATATCTATATTCTCAACTTGTCATTTAATATTTTGCTTGTTCCTCTTGACCCCGCCGCCGTTAACGCTCACACGTAGTCGGTGGCTCCGCCGCCTGATCCTAACCGCTCTGTCGAGTTCTCATATCTGGTGGAGTCGACATTTCCACCTTGTAATCCACAAGCAAGCGAGGTCGTCGTCAAGTGCGTTAGAGTGGAGGAAAAAATGCATCTAAAATAATACCCTCACCGTCCTAAAATATAGCGTGCATTAGATATTTTTTTTAAGTCAAACATTGTCATCTTTGACCAATTTATAGAAAAACTAACCAACATCTAGAATACCAAATCAACATCATTGGATTCACCATGGAATATATCTTCACATGGTATATATTTAATATTATAAATATGGATAGTTTTTGCAATAATCTTGGTCAAAGTTTATGAACCTCGGTTTTCATGAAAACCGATACGCGTTACATTATGGGACAGAGGGAGTATCAAACATGAAAATGTATGTCTATTTTCACCGGGTACATTTCTAGTGCACAATTACTTCAACTTTGTCTCTGAACACTCCGCGAAAAGGGTTGCTCTTATACTTTAATAAACTTGTTTTGCTAAGCTAGCCAGGAATATCCTTTTTGAATCAAATCCAGGATTATCTGTATAGCGAGATGCAATTGGCAAGGTGTGAAATCGTGCTTTTGTGGTCCTCCAATGGCCACGCCCACGGAATCAACTCATGACGTTGGCGCCCCAACAATTCGCACGCGCGCTGCCCATCGTTGAAAAGATTGCATTCGGTGTGCGTCCGTACAATAGAAAATCCTGACTTTTGTCTCTTCAATTTTGCGTAATTGACACGACGTTTTTCCTGGGACTGACGAAATTACTCGACCAGATATTCCATCAGTGGAAAATTTTATTCACCTAGATCTCGACAGGATTTTTCCTCACATTTGAGAAGAATCTTGCGAGTTGCATCTGCATGTTCTTCAATGGAATTCCCTTTACCGCGATGAGAACATAAGAGCATCTCTGATAGATGATATAAATTTGGAGATGTAAAACTGAGTGTTGTATAATTTACATCATCAAAAAATGTTTTTTGCGTCTTAAAAAAAATCCCAACTACAAGAGATGATGTATATTTGGTGATGTAAAACTTCTACTCCAACATATGATGTATTTAAAGATGTAAAACTAGTTCAGCTACTACATCATTTCAAACATAGCAAGTTCATTTGAAGCAAATTTAGTTCAAAAATAAACATAGTTATAATTAAAACATAATTAAACATAGTTCAAACTACTACTACTACTAGTTCAAACAACTATTTCAACTACATTGAACATAAAACTACTCATCGTCGCTCTTGAACTGGTCCCAGAACTCGTCCTTGATGGGGTCGTCACACTCCTCGTCCTTCTCCTTCGAGTCACCCCCGTCCTCCGACTCAGACTCGACGGGGATCATCGTCGAGGGGTCGGCTTCGTCCTCCTTCTTCACCCCCTTCTTCTTCTGCTTGGCCTCGCGCTTTTAGAAGAACTCGCACTCGGCCTGAAAATACTCTGGATGCTCCCGCACGAACCTCGCCATCGCCGCGTCGTCGCTATCATCGGGAGCAACGCGAATGGCCGACTTCTTCTTCTTCGTCATCTCCTCCATCCGGAAATTATCCGGCGTGAGGAACTCCGCATCCGCCCGGTCTCGATCTCCGGAAAGTTGAGCTTCGCCCTCGCCCGGCCGGAACGCCACGCTGCCACGTCGTCAGCATGTGCGGCCTCCTCGGCGGTGGCGTACGTGCCGAGCCAGAAGCGGCGGCCATCGTCGTAGTACTTGACTCTGAAGTTCTCGGACGGTTTCGCCCGCACCTCAAAGAGGCCCGCCTTGCTCTTCGAGAGCTTCTTCGGCGGCATGGCGGGGGCGGGGCGGGCAACGGCGGTGAGGCGGCGGCTGGGGCTTGAATCGGGCGGCGGCGGTGGCCAAAGTGCGGCGGGTGACGGTTGGGCGTCGGGCAGGCGGCTGCGGTAGTGGAAGTGTGGCGGGCGGTGGCTGGGAGGCGGAGGGGCTTGAATCAGGTGGGGGCACGGTGAAAAAGCTGCCGATTGGGCCAATTTGGAGGCGGGCGATGGCGGAGATGTGGCGGAACCGGTGGCGGGGCGGTGGAGAGGCCGGATCTGGAGGCAGGGCGGTGCGGTGTGGCGCGGCGGCGGCTGGGCGCAGAAAGAGATGTCGCGGTCGCGCGGTGGGTTGCGGGGGGGGGGTGCGAAATGAAGTGACGGTTGGCCGTTTGCGTGCGGCTGCAGTTTTACATCATCAGGGAGGTGAAGATGTAAATTTGCATCTCCATGTATTGTATTTTACACCATTTGAAGAAGATGATGTAATTTTTTTGCATCTACATCATCTATTGAAGCTGCATTTTTAAGCCTTCTTGATGTAAAAGTTAGTCATCTATTGGAGGATGCTCTAACTGAACCACGAATGGGCAGTAGTATCTCATGCTGATACGTCAGCTGCTTTCCGTCATCCATGGGAGATGATTGTACCACAACTCGTTAATTGCATCAGAATCACCTGCTACTACTTGTAAGACAGGACCATCTTGCCGTGCAAGCAAACCTGATGGGATTGTAGATCTTCGGTTATGATTGTACATGGTAGTTTACGATTTCTGTCCATATCTGTGATGTCCAGATTGTGTACCATGTAATCTCCTTGGCGTGTATAAATACAAGTGCATCCGCCCCCGTTTGTGGTGTGCGGCAATTAATCTGTTTCCTACATGGTATCAGACTTGCTTTGCTCAAAGTAGCATTAGATCCAATCTTCTCTCGTCGAGTTTGTCCTTCACATCCTCGACGCCACCTTCCGCTCATCCCTTCCTTGCTCATGGCGCCATCTGATGAGAACGCAGACCAGCGCTGCGAACGCGAGGAGCGCGAACACCTGGAGGCTGAGAAAGGGAAAATCGTCATCGCTGCTCCTTCGCCGACCAACCTCGCCGTCAATGTCTCCTCCATCCGCACCCACGTCCCCATCGTGCTGGATCTGGCCGAGTCCAACTACGGGCTCTGGCGGGAGCTCTTCCTCACCACCCTCGGCAAGTACGAGCTATCCGCTCACATTGCCGAGGCTGCTCCGTCGGCCGTCGTCAACGCCACTTGGACGCGCGACGACTTCACCGTCAAGTCATGGTTGTACGGCTCCATCTCCATGGAGCTCCTCACCATGGTGGCCTCCTCCACCTCGTCAGCCGCCGCAGTTTGGCCGTCCCTCGAGAATCTCTTCCGCGACAACAAGAAGGCACGCGCGATCCAGCTCGAGGCCGCCTTCCGCAAGCTCGAGCAAGGTGATATGTCCATCTCGGACTACTGCTCCGAGCTAAAGGCCCTCGCCGACGCTCTTGGGGATGTTGATCAGCCCGTCTCCGACGACACCCTGGTGCTGACCCTGCTGCACGGTCTCCACGACCACTATTCCCACGTCAAGACCTTCATCCCCATGCAGTCCCCGTTTCCCTCCTTCCTTCAGGTCCGTTCTGCGCTCGTTCTTGAAGAGACCGGGAAGAAGTCGAAGTCCTCCACGACTGCTCTCCTCACGACCACCAACACCGACACCTCTCGCGGCGGTGACCGCGGGACCCTCTCCAGCAACAACCGCCCCTCCTACGGTGGCAACCAGGGCGGCACCTTCTCCAACAACCGCTTTGGCAACCAGAACGGCGGCGGTGGCCGCGGGCGCAAGTGGAAGAACAACAGGTAGCAAGGTGCAGGCAACGGCAACACCAATGGAGGCGGCCACAACAGTGGGTATGGCAACGGTGGCGGCCGTGGTCAGCCCTCGACTCAGCCATGGGTGCATCCAATGTATCACGGCTACTTCCCTGGCTGGCCTGCTCCTTGGTCTCCCGCCTTCCGTCCTTCCGGCGGCCCTGGCGTCCTCGGCGCACGACCTCCAGCGCCGAATCAGCAAGCCTACTTCAACCAGCAGGCATCCTCCTCTGCACCCCAATGGGATCAAGCCTCCTTCATCTCGGCGTTAAACAACTACCAGTCTTCCAGTGGACAAGACTGGTATATGGACACGGGAGCCTCGACACACATGACCTCTGAGAATGGTATGCTCCAACCCATTACATCTAATTCTCCTCTTCCATCCGTCATCGTAGGCAATGGTGCTACTCTCCGTACTTCTTCTGTCGGCTCATGTTCCTTTTCTACCAACACTAAGCCAATTCATCTTCCATACGTTCTTGTTGTTCCATCTCTTATTAAGAGTTTGCTTTCTGTTTGTCGTCTCACTTCTGATAATGATGTTTCTATTGAATTTGACAAATTTGGTTTCTCTATAAAGGACATCCACACCAGGAAAGAGATCCTTCGGTGCAATAGCTGGGGCGATCTTTACACCATCCACCTCAAGTCCTCCTTCGCTCCACAAGCCTTTGCCGTCACAACTTCATCCACGGACATCTGGCACCAGCGTCTTGGTCATCCCGGCATCCACACTATTTCAAGCTTGCAGTCTAGGCGTCTTATTTCTTGTAATAGGTCAAAATTGTCTTCAGTTTGTCATGCTTGTCAGTTAGGTCGTCATGTACGGTTGCCGTTTGTGGCCTCCGTCTCTCGCTCAAAGAGTCCTTTTGAACTTATTCATTGTGATGTTTGGACGTCACCTATCTTAAGCAAATCGGGTTTTCGCTATTACCTTGTTCTCGTTGATGATTACACTCATTATTTCTGGACTTTTCCCCTTAAGCGAAAATCAGATGTCCCCTCCACGATCCTAAATTTTCATGCTTATGCTGCCACACAATTCCACCGCCCCATGAAAGCCTTGCAATGTGATAATGGCCGTGAGTTTGATAACCATCAGATTCGTTCTTTTCTTCTCTCACATGGGATTCTCTTACGAATGTCATGTCCTTACACCTCGCAACAAAATGGCAAGGCTGAACGTGCTCTACGCACCATCAACAACGTAGTTCGTTCTCTCTTATTTCATGCTTCCATGCCTTCTAATTTTTGGGCTGAAGCTCTTGGCACCGCCACACACCTCTTAAACCTACGCCCATCTAAAGCTATCCACAATCACTCTCCTTATGAATTATTGCACTCGGCATCTCTCCCTCTCGGTGATCTTCGCGTCTTCGGCTGCCTATGCTTTCCTAACATGTCATCCACTGCCCCGCACAAACTAGCTCCCCGCTCTATTCCCTGTGTCTTTCTGGGCTACGCATCTAATCACCGAGGTTATCGTTGCTTTGATCCGGTGTCTCAACGGGTTCATATTTCTCGACACGTAATATTTGATGAGCACGTGTTTCCTTTCTCTCAAATTGCATCTCCTCCTAATGGCTCTGATCTTGACTTCCTTCTTGATCTAGAAGTCACGTCATCCCTGCCATACATACACTCTGTAGCTCCTGTACCAACTCATGAAATAGATCCCGCGGTGCATGCTGCTGCACCCTCACCTCCAGGCTCGCCCAGCTCGTTGCATGGTTCACCCACCCTGCATGGCTCGTTGCATGGCTCTCCTGCTAGCTCGCATGGCTCCACTCTATCCAGCTCACCCTCCGGCTCGCCCGTCTTGGCTGCCCCTACGCCCGTCTCCTCTCACGCCGGCTCCTCTCCTGGCTCCTCACCTGGCTCGGCTGCGCATGCAGCCTCTCCCGCGTCTCCACCAGCCGTCCCGCCAGTGCATCAGCATCGAACTCGCACCCAGACCGGTATTCTCCTTAAGCCTCGCGAACGCCTAAACCTCTCTGCCTCTACGGCTGCATCGGTTTCCCCTCTTCCTAAAAACTACAAGGCTGCGTTGCTAGACCCGCACTGGCGTGACACCATGGCCGATGAGTACGCAGCTCTCCTTCGCAATCGTACTTGGCGGTTAGTTCCTAAACCTGTCGGTGCCAATGTTATTTTGGGCAAATGGGTCTTTCGGCACAAATTTAATCCCGACGGTTCTCTTTCTCGCTATAAAGCCCGTTGGGTCGTCCGGGGTTTTCATCAGCAGGCTGGTGTCGACTACTCCGAAACCTTTAGTCCTGTGGTCAAACCAGCTACTATTCGTGTCGTTCTTTCTCTCATGTGTCGTTCCTCTTGGCCAATCCACCAACTTGACGTTAAAAATGCTTTTCTTCATGGCAATCTGGCTGAGACTGTCTTTTCACAACAGCCTCTTGGTTTTGTTGACCCCTCTACGCCAGATCACGTTTGTCGCCTCGCTAAATCCCTTTATGGCCTTAAGCAGGCTCCTCGGGCTTGGTACACTCGATTTTCTTCTTTTGTTCTTTCTCTTGGATTCGTTCCATCTCGCTCCGACACTTCCTTGTTTGTTTATAAACATGGACGATCTATGGCTTTTCTTCTTTTATATGTCGACGACATCATCCTTACAGCTTCTTCTTCGTCTTTATTGCACCATTTTATATCTGCTCTTGGTCGAGAGTTTGCCTTGTCCGATCTTGGACCACTGCACCATTTTCTTGGCATCTCAGTACACCGCTCTTCCACTGGCATGTTCCTCTCTCAGAAGAATTATGCCGAAGATCTCCTTGAGCGGGCAGGCATGGATTCTTGTAATCCTTGTATTACTCCACTAGATACTCGGGCTAAACTTGATAGTTCATCTGGTGCTCCCGTCGCCGATGCATCTCACTATCGTAGTCTGGTTGGGGCGCTCCAGTACCTCACCATTACCCGCCCCGATATCAGTCATGCTGTCCAGCAGGTCTGTTTGCATATGCACAGCCCTCGCGAGCCTCACATGCAGCTGGTTCGTCGCATTCTGCAATATGTCCGAGGTACCATTGGTTTTGGGCTTCAGTTACGTGCTTCCTCCTCCTTGTCGTTGACTGCTTATAGTGACGCCGATTGGGCCGGCTGTCCTGACACTCGTCGGTCGACATCTGGTTATTGCATCTTCCTTGGTGACAGTCTTGTCTCTTGGTCTTCCAAGCGCCAACCTACAGTTTCCCGCTCTAGTGCCGAAGCGGAATACAGGGCTGTTGCCAATGCCGTCGCGGAAGCATGTTGGCTCCGGCAGCTCCTTGCTGAGTTGCATCACCCTATTTCTACAGCTACGATTGTCTACTGTGACAACGTTAGTACATGCTATATGTCTGCCAATCCGGTTCAACATCGCCGTACCAAGCATATAGAGATTGATTTGCACTTTGTTCGAGAGAAGGTTCAGCTTGGGACAGTACGAGTAATTCATGTTCCCTCTGCCTCTCAATACGCCGATATCTTCACCAAAGGTCTACCTAGCAGCTTATTCCTGGACTTCAGAGACAGCCTCAGCGTGCGAGACAATGCTGTGGCTGAGGGGGGATGTAAGACAGGACCATCTTGCCGTGCAAGCAAACCCGATGGGATTGTAGATCTTCGGTTATGATTGTACATGGTAGTTTACGATTTCTGTCCATATCTGTGATGTCCAGATTGTGTACCATGTAATCTCCTTGGCGTGTATAAATACAAGTGCATCCGCCCCCGTTTGTGGTGTGCGGCAATTAATCTGTTTCCTACACTACTTCCCCCGGTGCCGGACCTATTCGCGTTCCAATACCGCTGCGGCCTGACTAGATGAGCCTCCCATCCAGTTCCAACGTGCGTGGGATTTATTAGGCCGTGACGACCGAGTGATATTCCTGAATCCTTTGTTCCTTCTAGAGCGTCCAAAGTTTCTTCTGGAAACATGCGAGATGCGAACTTTAAGTGTGTTTTTTCGTTCTTCTTTTTCTGACAGTACTAGTATATTTTATTTTCTTCTACGACGAATCGACGATATGTGGATCAGATGGAGATAGGCTCCAAGTCCTTGGTTACATCGGAGTTGGATCTGCTGGCCAATGCGGCCCTGGCTTCGTGCTTGCCGGGAACAAGAAAAAGAGAACGTTGCTTTCTTGGCTGTTGACAAATTCAGGAAAAATATAAAAGTTGCAGAGGAAGACAGTGAAAAACAATATATACTGGACATAGCGTACGACAAGAAAATTAGCTCCGCCGATTCGTGGAGCACTTCAGCAAGGCGGATTGCGCACATTGCTGTCCACCTCAGGCTTGGATCCAGGAGGCGTTTCATCGGTAATAAATTCGCAAACCTTTGTTGCTGTCAGCCACTGTCTGCTCCTAGGTGAAATGGCTGGGAGCTTCAGATAACCGAACGATGAGCAGGAATCTCACTAGGATGGAGTTTAAAAGTTTGTGATCTCGCTTTGCCGGGCTGAACCAATGGATGAGCCCGCACGGGCTGCGCGTACGGCAGACATAATAAGCGCCCGGCCGCACACACGCGTAACGTGGAGCACGGGCGGAGCGACTGATTCGCCCGCGAAATCGGCTGGTTGATCTAGATCTTCAGTTGCCTGTATGTATATCTGGTGCTCCCGGGAGACACAAAGCATCTGAAGTTCTGAGTTGCATCACTGTCATTCGAGTCACATGGACACATGGTTTTAGTTGGCCATGAATCGTGCATGCAACGTTACCTCTGAATCTGAATGGCCATGCTGTGCAAAAACTATTGGGCACTGTGTTTAGTTAACGAAACCTAGAGATTGCCAGATCCAGATATCTCTTAAACTAGTGCCGGGACAGTGGACTGGAATATAATGCAGATTGGCTGGGTATACAATATCCAGCAGGGAGAGTTCGTCAAGGAGAATTGCACATTCATTCGTACTGCCATCTCTCTTCTGTCTCGCCGCGTATGGCTCCTATGCATGCCATCTGCATTGTTCTGCATTTTCCTACCTCAAAGCTTGTTAATATTATCGTCTACAGAGATGTGTTATATGTTTTTCTTTGCTAATCGTGGCTAGCACCTTGGAGCCAACGGCCAAAATTATCTTTCGTAGTTTCAGAGATTTTCTTCGGCTGTATCGATCGCCACAGCGATGTCTTCTAGTCCGAAATGGACCTGAGTGAAATCCGGACAGAAAAAGAGTGTTGAGACCTGCGTGCTCACATATAGTTGGAATACAATTCTGGATGCTGAGAAAGCGAGGTGGATGGACGTTCCTTTCGCAGTTTTTTCTTGTCGCGGTGTTCCATGGAACGGGAGAAGATCCAAGGAGTAACGCAAGTGGCTGTGTCTGCATACGCAGATCCAAGGTGCGATGTAGGAAGTACAGCTGAATGCGTAGGCTATGCAAAAACTATTGAGCTCTGACCCTAAACAGAACCTAGAGATTACCAGATCCAGATATCTCTTAAACTACTGCTGGACAAAATATATAATGCCCAATGGCGGGTACAATAATCAGCAGGAGGAGAGCGTGGAAGATAATCGCTGAAAGGAAATGCGAATTCGTCGAATGACTCGTACGCATGCCAGCTATGTTAATCTGCATTTTCCTATTTCAACGCTTGTTAATCTTATCATCTCGAGATGCCATTGATCTGTTCTGCATTATCCTAACCACCCTTGACATTATCACCGGTAAAAGATATGCTTATTTTCCTTTGCTAATAATCTCACAAACACCTTGGAGCCAACGGCCAAATGTATCCTCGGGACTCAGGAGACACCGAAGTAAGTTTCATTGATTTTCATCAGCTCCGTCCGTCGTCACAACGATGCCTTCTGGCCCGAGATGGACCTGACTGAAAATCGGCTAGCATCCACCCTAGAAAGAAACCTCCGGAGAGCGTTCAGACCTGCGTGCTCACAGATGTAGTTTGCATCTAATTTCTACCTCCCGAGTCCTGAGACGGCGAGGTGGATGGGCGTTCCTTTCGCAGCCTTCTCTTGTGGCGGGGGAGAAGATTCATCCAAGGTGTAACGCAAGTAGCTGCTGCGTACGCAGATTCCAAATCTCCCGATCGCTTTCGCTGGTTTACCCTACCGATTGGTTGGCAGCGTCGCCGTCTCGCGCGGTGGTGGACGCGGGTACGCATCGCCTACGCCGTACGCGGCTACGTCGTTGTACAGTGCAGTGGATGTGGATCTGGGGATCACGAGGTCCGGGTCGCCATTGGTTGGGAGTTGGGACTTGGACTCGGAGCACCAGTAGAACAGAACAGGAGTGCAAGGCCATGGGAGGAGCATCGTTGATTGTTTGATATTCATAGTCCTATTACCTTTTGCTGTCAAAGTCTCGAGTCGTCGGTCCTGCATCTTGCTCTTGCTCTTGCCAGCAAGCAAGCGCTTTCATGTAAACTTACGTTGGCAGATCGCTACGCCAGCGCTACCACTGCGCTTGACTTGCGTGCAGTCTTGTTTGATCACACTATCGTTTTAATGTGTGACGTTTTTTCCTCTTGCGTTTTGTCAAAGGGGACGAGGTTTTGCGCGCGTCCTTTGGAACCATCTCTGGACTTTGGGCCCTTCGGGAGTCTTGGGACTTGCTGGTAGCCTGGTACCGGACGTTGATGCGACGAGGGTGGCGCCTTGTAAAAGAAAATCGGACCACAGACAGCCAGTCAGCTAGCCACCTACTCCAAGGTTTAATTACATGCTTCAACCAAAATTCTCGCATTTACCCGATGCAACTACACGAGGATACAGAAAAGAAGCAAAGCATCAGCGTTGCAGTACTATACACTTGCGTCTTGATTCTTGATCCATGCATCCGGTTGGATACAAAACATTGCACGTTCTGCGTAGCACGGCCATCGTACGACTGGTTTATTGGACTGAACACGACAGTTGCAGAGGCCGACTTGCCTGACGGAATCAGATTCACCGGATTGCGGCGTAGTACCGCCCACCGCTTTCTGTATACTACCCTGCTTCGGGGGGGGGGGGGGGGGGGGATGTTGTCAAAAAAAAAAAAATACTACCCTGCTTCGGGGATTTCCTATACGGCGTTTCAGGCGCCCGCTCGTCTGAGTGACGCTCACGCAGCCACACTTGGGCCGGCCCAACGCGCGCGCTCACTCGCTTGGCACTTCGCTTCGGCTGGCCACTACATTCTCTCGTTCACTATTGACTGGGCACTGGGTTCGCTGCTGACTGGTCGACTTTAGGAAAAAATAATAAAAGGACCCAAAAAAATTCACAAAAAATAAAAGAAAGTCGTTAATTAAAAAATGTTTATGAATTTTGAAAAAAGTTTAAAACCTTCAAAAAGTTCATGAATTTGGAAAAGAAGTTCATTGAATTTGAAAAATAGTTCACAAATTTGAAAAAGTTCATCGATTTTGTAAAAAGCAGTTCACAAATTTGAAAAAAACATCATCAATTTTGTAAAAAATTTCACAAATTCAAAAAAAAGTTCATCGATTTTAAAAAAGTTCGCGAATTTTGAAAAAGTTCACAAACCTGAAAAAAAGTTTATGGGTTTTAGAAAAAGAACTTCATCTATTTTGAAAAAAAAATCACGAATTTTAAAAAAAATGAGAATTTAAGAAAACAAAAAACAAAATTAAAAGAAAAGAAAAGGAAAAAGAACAAGAAAATAAGAAATAGAAAGAAAAAGGATAAAAAAACAATTACTCCCTCTATCCATATATATAAGGCCTAATGTATTTTTCGAGACTAACTTTGACCACATGTTAGAGCAATAATATATGACATGCAAGTAACACAAAAGCATACCGACAAATTCTTACGTGAAAGGAGCTTCCAATGATATAATTTTCACATTATACATATCATATACTATTAACCTTATCAATAGTCAAAGGCAGTCTCGAAAAATGCATTAGGCCATATATATGGATAGAGGGAGTAAGAAGCCGAACGAAAAAACCAAAACCGGGGGCTTTCCGTGAACTGAGAAAGAATAAAAAGAAATGAAGAGGTACGATGGTACACGCATTAGTTGTCCCCAGTGGTTACTGCGATTTAGACTCAACGAATAGATCGCGAGCTCGATGCACGGCGACGCACCTTTTTTGTGGTTTAACAGAAAAAACAAAAGGTGCAAATGGGCCGGCCCTGCGTGGAGGGGTGGTGTGCGCCCATTTGCCAAATGCACAGTAACAGACGCCTGTTGTTGTGGGTTGATGTGGTCGCAGAGGCAGGATAGGGTGTATAGCCCCGAGAGTTATATCTCGCTCAACATGAGATGGAAGCAAATATCGCAGGAAGATTTCCTGCGAGCTATAGTACCGGGTCAGCCCATATTCCTTAATTCCTCGCTCGCTCGCCGCTCATTCACCGTTTTCTTCCGTTTCCTCTGTTTTCTTTTTCTTTTTCTTTTCTTTTCATCTTTTTCTTTTGGTTTTTTGTTTCTTCACCAGTTTTCTCGGTTCTTTTGTTTTTTCTTTGTTTTTCACCAGGTTTTTTTGTTTCTTTCTCGGGTTTTACTAGTTTTTTTCCTTTATTTCTTCTTCCTCCGTTTTTCTTCGGGGTTTTTCTTGCTTTCTATGTTTTCATTGGTTTTTTTCTTTTGTTTCCTATTTTCTTTATTTTCTTTTGTTTTCTTTGTTTCTTTCTTGCGTTTCACTGTTTTCATTCTTTTGTATAGCTTTTCATTTCTTTCTTTGTTTTTTGTTTCTTTTGTTGATTTTCATTAGTTTTTTCTTTCTGTTTTTGTATAGAACAAGAATATATTTTTACACGTTTAACATTCTTTTCAATTACATACACCTGACGCATTTTTTCTGTACATGTTGAATATTTTGTAAATACAAGATAAGCATTTTTTTCAAACATATTTTTTATGTCAGTCTTTTACATACACATTCAACATTTTTGATATATATTAGGAACATTTTTTATATACAAGTTTAACATTTTTCCAAATACATGATCAACATTTTTTGAAAAATTATATTTTTGATGTCCACCTTTTTCCATACACATTGTACATTTTTTGTACACATCAGGTCTATTTTTTATATACACATATATTATTTTCAAAATACAAGGTTAACATTTTTTTAACATATTTTTTTGATGTATACTTTTTTCATACACATTGTACCTTTTTTGTATACATAGGGCACATTTTTTATATACACGTTTAATATTTTTAGAATACATGATTAACATTTTTTAAACATATATTTTTTGCATGTCTACTTTGCCCATAAACATTCTGCATTTCTTGAATGCACCAGGAACATTTTTTATACACACATTTAACATTTTTAAAACACATGATTAACATTTTAATACATATTTTTTTGATGTCTACTATTTTGCGTACACATTGCTAAAAAAATTATACATCAGGAACATTTATTATAGGTGTTTAATATTTGTTTTTATACATGATCAACATTTTGTCATACACATTGTATTCTCTTTGTATACATGAAAAACATTTTTTTATACACCTTTAACATTTTTTATATGCTTCATTAACACTTTGCAAATACTTGATTAACAGTTTTTTAAATACATGATCAACTTTTTCATACACATTGTATATTTTTTTGTTATACATAAGAAACATTTTTATAGACATTTAACTTTTTCAAATGCTTGATTATTGTTTTTAAAAGGTTTTATGTAAATTGCTTTTTGTAATATATATATTTAGAATTTTTTGGAAGTTTAAAAAAGACTAAAAAAGCAAAAAAAAAAAAATTTGTGTATACTACACGATTCGTTCCATGCCACACTGATCGAGACAAACACTTCCAGCCACTGTGACTCGTGTGTGTTTTGTTGGAGAAGTCTAGCGGTTCCTCTTATATATACTCCACACTGATCGAGACAAAGTTCGTGAATTTTGTTTTTTTGTACGGGTCGCAATTCAAGGTATTTAATTTTTACACACACATACATTTCATCCTTATATACAGGCATATTTTTGTTGGGAAACATAGTAGAAAAAAGAAGTCGCCCTACGGTCGCGATCCCAGAAACACTATGAATATGCATTAGAGGTTTAGATCGGATCGTTACCAACTTCGAGTTGCGGCGGAAGAAGAGTTGGTGTAGGCTGTTGATGAAGTCCTTCGAGTTGTTCACGAAAGATCCCTCGAACCAAAGACCGGAAGCACGGCCTCTCTACGGATTGCACACGTTCGGGCTTTACGGCAGCGCTTCGCCGTTCAGAGCTATTCGTCGCCAGAGAATTAGAGGGAGAAGAAGAGAACACCACTGGGCTTCTCTATTATGAGGATTAGAGAGAAATAGGTCTATCTCTAATCTAGATCAACTCTAAATTAGAACTAGAGAACTAGAGGAGGCTCCAAAACTTGTGTGTCTCCAAGGGCCAAATCCTCTAGTATATATAGGTGTAGGGAGAGGGGAGGTGGCGAAACAAGGGGAGGAAGGACTCCTCCCCCTTGCGCCGGCCTAAGAGGAGAAGTCCTCCTCCCACTCCAATTCGGCCCCCTTTGTTATTGGGCCCTAAGGCCCAATAACTCTCCACCTTTTAGTATTTTCTTTAACCCATTGAAATCAAATATATTCTGAAAGCCTCCTAATAAATATTAGAGCCTTTTATCATTTATTTAATGTCCCCGAAAACATTTTGCACCTATATATCATTTTTCGGCATTACCTGAAACTCTTCCGGTAACTCCGGAACGCTTCCGGTTTCTCTCGAAACTATTTCTTCTATTCCCGAAACTATTCTGAGAATATTTTATCATATTCCTCACTCCACTAAGTCTCAACAAATTGTAATTCCCTTAAGCGTGCGACCCTGTAGGTTCGGTAAAACATAGACATGAACGAAACACCCTTTCGTTCAATGATCAATAACGGAACCGTAGACATACATATTGATCCATATGATTACATGAATAATATTCGAGTGAACCTTTGGTTATCATATGCTATCCCCTTTACTTCACGATACTTTACAAAACCCGAGGTGAGATATATTGGTATCCACTTGAGTCATTCTCATGCTCATTATACCGGTCTCCTCGTTGCCGGTTTTGTTTTCTTTCTCGTTGACATGTTCCGGCATCTTTGTGACCTAGTAACCTATGCCTGGCCAGACGATGATGGATGCCGTCACACCGAGAGGACCCTGAGAATATCTCTCCATCATCGGAGGAGCAAATCCCACTCTTGAGCTATCTAGTCCATTGTCACACTTTTTGATGAACCTGTAAGTTGTCATTATCATCACCGTCAAATGACGTTTGAGCAACCACAGAGTTTATCGTCTGGTATGAAGTGACTACGATACTCTCATGGTCTAAGGAATTAAAACATACATTAACTCTCTGTGTTATATCTATAGACTTGTGACGATAACATCTTAAAGTATAACAAACAAGTTGGGTCAATTCAACATGATCATTCTACTAACATCACACTCTCAATGTTGTTTGGCATCTGCTACTCACAATGGATTGTTGGATTTCCCGGAAGAGGAAGGGTGATGTAGCACAGCAACATAAAGTATTTCCCTCAGTTAAGAACCAAGTTTTATCGAACCAGTAGGAGGCACCACACTAACAACATTAGCAGTACCTACACACAAACACAACAATTGCTTGCACCCAACAAAGGCTAGGGGGTCGTCACTCCCCTTGTTCTTGCCACTTACAAGATTAAAAGTAGATAGTGATAGGCAAAGCGACAAAAATAGTAAAATAAAGTAAAGAGCAATTTTGTAGGAGTTTTTGTATTAATGGAGAATGGACCCGGGGCCATAGGTTCACTAGTGGCATCTCTCTCGAAAGCATAGCAACTGTGTGGTAGACAAATTATTGTTGGGCAATTGACAAAATTGAGCATAGTTATAATTGTGATATTTCATGGCATAATCTCACCTAGGCATTACGTCTGTGATAAGTAGACCGTTATCCAACTACATATACTACTATTACTTCACCCCAAGACCGCTATCCAGCATGCATCTCAAAGTATTAAGTTCTCAATAAACAGAGAAACGCAATAAGCAAGATGACATAATGTAGACAAAAAGAAATCAATCAATATGACCAAACCATGTCGTTTTATCCTTAGTAGCAACAATACAATATGTGCCTTCGTCCTTTTTGTCACTGAACAACATCACCGTAAGATTGAACTCACTACTATGCACCACTCCCTCTGATGATCTACTCATCTATCTTGGCCAGAGAAAACTCATAGATCGAAAATCATACATAGCTATAAAATTACGCAAGAGAAGGACTCAAAGAGAATCTATATAAATCAATGAATAATCTGATCATAAACCCACAATTCATCGGATCCTAACAAACACACTGCAAAAGATTACATCAGATTGATCTTAGAGAAGATCATTGTATTGAAGATCAAAAGAAAGAGAGAAAGCCATCTAGCTATTGCTATGGACCTGTAGGTCCTGTTGGAACTACTCACACATCATCATGGAGGCAGCAAGGTTGATGAAGATGGCCTCCCCAATGACCCCCCCCTCCAACAGAGTACCAGAGCAGGGCTCCAGATGGGATCGCTTCAGAACAGAGACTTGCGGCAGCAATAAAATTCTTCCGGGTTTGCTTCTGCGAGTTACGGAATATTAGAGAATTTATAGGCCTGGAATTATGTCAAACCGAGGCTCAGGGGGGCACATGGACAGGTGGCGCGACCACCCCCTGGCCGCGCCATCAGTCCATGTGGCTGCCTCTTGGGTCTCCTCGACCTTTCCCGAAGCTTCTAGGGTCTCTTGTTATCCAGAAAAAATCTTCAAATTTTTTCGTCGTGTTTGGACATCCGTAGGTATGGTTTTTCTGTGAAACCAAAAACATGCAAAAACAAGAACTGGCACTGGGCACTAAATTAATAGGTTAGTCCAGAAAAATAATATAAAATGGCATATAAAGTATACAATAGTGATAATATAATAGCATTTAACAATAAAAAATTATAGATACGTTTGAGACGTATCAGCATCCCCAAGCTTAATTCCTGCTCGTCCTCGAGTAGGTAAATGATAAAGAAATAATTTTTTATGCTGAATGCTACCTAACATGTTCTTGATCAAATGATGTAATCATAGCATGAATATTGGGATACGAGTGATTCAAGGCAATAGTATATCAATTTGACATCGAAACGGTAATACACAAACATGCAAGTAAACAATCATTGCCTTTCAAAATAAAGTTGCTAAAGAACGTTATCCCTACACACTTAATCATGATAAGCATGGCACGCTTAATCTTCATAGCATAGAAATATCAAATTATGAACAATCCTGGTGCCAAAGCAAACAATTAAATCATACCTTTTCTTGCTTCTACTTTTTCAACTTTCACGCAATACTTGAGTGTGAGCCAAGGACTTAGCACTTTGGATGGCAAAGAGAATGATGATAGGGGTTTATAAGGGAAGACAAAAAGTATAAGAAAGTCTCACATCAACAAGGCTTGATCGTTAGGCAATGGAGAGGAATTACAATCGATGTTAATGCGAGGAGTAGGGATTGCCATGCAGCGGATGCACCAGAGCTATAAGTGTATGAAAGCTATCTATGTGAAACTAAGTGGGTGTGCATCCAACTTACTTGATCATGAAGACCTTGAGCATTTTGAGGAAGCTCATCATCAGAATATGCAAGCCAAGTTCTCATAATGTAAAAATCCCACTAGAATATGAAATGGAAATTATGAAGACTCTTTGTATGAAATAAATGGGGGTACTTTAAAGCACAAGCGTGGTAAGAGGATAGTAGTGTGCCCCCTCTCTCTCTCTCATTTTTTTGAATGGCCTCACGGACCTCATCCCCTCTTTTTCGAAGAATCTTAAGTATCCTCCAATTCATATCCTCACAGGTAGGGGCACGCTCTAATAATGATGATCATCACACTTTTATTTTACTTACAACTCAAGAAACTGAAAATGATATTTTTAGTGCCCCTACTAATGAAGAAGTTGTAAAAGAAAAATATGATTGTGATAGACATGATAATCTTTATGATTCAAGTGACGCAGCACGGTCACTTCACACCCTTGGTTTCATCATCATCAGCCGACAAGTTTTGTCACGACATTTGGACCGGGGGCTTCGCCTCGCCACATTGACCGTGCTGCGTCGCCACCTCGTCAAGTTGAGCTCCTCGCTCGGCCACCTCGGAACCGGCTTTGGGGCTGGGACCTCGGCCAGGCCGAGGACTACATACCTTGTCGGATCTGTCAGAGATCAATGGGTGTCTTCATCCCGCCGCAAGCCCGTTCCGCATCATCAACACCGAGCACATTAACCAGCTAAGTCGCTTTCATGCTCAAATTTTCTTAGTTTTTTAATTTTTGTTCGGTTCAACCGTGCATTACATTTGTGTTAAACAAAAATCTATTTGTTAAAAGTGATGTTTGTTAAAAACAACTTACTTTACCCAAGTTAATTGGGGGCTCTTAAATTTATATGGTCGTTTTATAATGAATTTTTTCTTCTTAGTCATTGCAAAGTCTTTTTCTACTACTCCTTTTTCCGACGCGAGTGTGTGGTCAATAGCCGGATAGCTTGGTTTCTCTTTAAACCGCTTTATTTAGTTCGCTAAACTGGCCTGAGAAGCACTCCACCTTCGGGATAGGAGGTTGAAGCCGAAGGCTGACCCGCTTGAAGTCTGGAAATCGGATGTATCATGTTAAAGCACGACGGAAGCACAAATCAATTTTAAGACCAATTTTAGATTGGCACCAAAAAAACTTTATTTAATTTAGACGTAAAGTTTTTACATAAGTTTTTTGCTTTTCCGAGCTCATGACATTTTTAACCTATTTGTGTGCTTCCCAGCATAACTCTCGCAATGCAACGTCGGCAATATTAATGGGGGGCTGCAACTAGAGCCGAACCCACCAAAAGCCAAGGTACTCCATGGAGTCGTCGGCAAAACATTCTTGGATATTGCTTTATATGCATCGGTTTCGAATTGTGTCTTTGGTCAATAGTTGGGTTGCCCGGCTCCTATGCTTACTCCTTACGTTTCCGATTGTTCGGCTAAGGGTAAAGGGAGAACCACTGCGATTGTACTTCCGGTTTAACTGGTCAAGTAACTCAGTGGAGGGAGCCGAAAACTGACTGTCACAATGAGCGTAAACTGGTCAGCGATCCGATGACTGTGTCAAACTACAGATCGGTAGAGGTTACCCCATGTTAAACGATGGGCCTTTCATAAAATTGGCCGAAGTGTTAATGGCCTGACCTCGGCTGTCGCCGAACACTAACCGGGGGCTAGTAACTGGCCTTCTTAATTTAATCTCCTATGACTAAGTGAAAGTTATAAAGCCTGCATATCTGATTGCATCGTTTCCGCTAACACAACTTCCTCCGGGCACCGAGACGTCGGCTAAGGGTTGTCTTGTTATTGCGGCAACACCCTGCGTAGCATCTACAAAGGGGTGGAAGCCGACGATGGGCCACTTTCAGATTATAAACAGTCGCAAGGGAGTCAAAATAACATATAACATAAAGTTGCAAATACAGCTTAAAAGCTGACTATCACAACATATCCTCAGCGTTTGTATTCAATATACGAGCGCTGCCTTCTGTAATCATCGTTATAAAGCCATAAATATGCATCAATTTGATTTAAGATTTTGGCCAAGCTGGGTTGCCTGGCTCCTGTGCTTATCCCCTACGTCCCCGATTGTTCGGCTAGGGGGTAAAGGGAGCACCTCTGTGATTGTTACTACCGGGTCATCCGGGTTCGTACCTCAGACGGGTGAAGCCGAAAGCTAGCTGTCTTAAGAATATAATTGGTCGGCAACGACAGAAGTGAAAATTTAGGTTCATTAAGACCACATAGTTCAGGAACTTTACCCAAATTAAATCCTCAATATTTTTCTCCCACATTGATAGGAGGTGAGGTTTCATGATCATGGTCAACATGACAACCTGGGAAAAGGAACTTATAAAGGAACTATTTTTCCCAGAAGATGTTTCTTACGTTAAATAGTCATATAACATATCTCTCCGTGTACGTTTGTTTATAAAACCATATGGCCGGATTGCCTTGTTTGTCGTAAATCTTTGCCCTCATAAATGCTTTATAAAGTAGGACAAACACTCCCGGGCTACTGGCCGAGGAGGTTGAAGCCGATGGTCGGTCAACAAAGTTTTGTTCAATGCGGATCCGAGCGTTAATGATGTAAAGTACTTGGATACATAGAATCATTACACATAAATTGTGATTAAAGGGGTACATCGATCCCCTGATCTGGTGTTCCACCCGACCAGTGGCTCGGGGGCTACTGCATTGACGATTCAATGCAGGGAAATTAAAAGTGCAACACAGTTTCCGAGGAGATTACGATCCTCAGGTTGGTCGGCCGCACCCAGCCTGAGTTTCGGGAACTATGCACACCGCTTTTCTACTCCTAAGTATGCTGCCGAGCATGGATTTGATCCTCAGGCCGATTTCGCGAATCGACTCGAGTCTTAGGGGCTACTGGGATCAGCGGTTTTATGCTATCCTTCAGGTGCATCGGATTTTAGGCCGGCACACACCCTGAGGGCTACTGGTTATACATCTCGGCAGAGAATAAGTCGCATCAATCGAAATAAAATCCCCAAAAATCAGCCCAAGGCCGAGGTGGTGCATCACCTCGGAAGCATTCCGGCATAAAGCTCGGATACGAATGGCTGGCTCCATAGAGAGTGTTTACGGCATTAAGCTCGGCTGAACTCCTTTAATTTTTTTCAAGACCGAGGTAATCTATGACACCTCGGATGCAGACCGGCGTTGGAGCTCGGCTACAAAATATACCTTAGATGCAGTCCGCTTTGGAGCTTGGTTGCAGAGGGACACCGCCGCATGGGAAAACTTTGAACCCGAGGTGTGGCGTAAAAATAAGAAGGCATTGATAAAGGCCGAAAACTTAAAGGGGCTCCTCGGATACCCGACGTGTGAACTCTTCGGATACACCTCGGCGGTCCTCAAGATCAGAGATGGGAAGATTTGTTGAACCAGTTTTCAAGACCGGCGACCGAAGGCAAAAAACAGTTCGGAAGAACCGAGGAGCGTCCCCAACTTGAAGACCGGTTCAGGGGGCTACTGACGGTGTCCTGGACTAGGGGGTACTCACCACATCATCTCCCGACCAGTGGGTCGGGCCGAGGACCCCCGTGGCGGTTCACTAATGGGCCACTTCGGGCAGCCCATGACATATACGAGGAAGATTCCACAAGACTTGGTGATCAAGACAAGGACTCCTCTCCACCGACGTAGCCGACTAGGACTCTTGTTATCCTAGGCCTCCGGTACATTATATAAGCCGAGGCTAGGCTAGTCGATGGATGATCGAACATATACATTCATTCATCATCATCATCACCCCTAGGGTTTAGACCACAACTTACGATCTCGAGGTAGACCAACTCTGTACCTTGATACACCCATAATATAAATAAGAGCAGGACGTAGGGTTTTACCTCCTCAAAGAGGGCCCGAACCTGGGTAAAACATCGTGTCCCTTGTCTCCTGTTACCCATCGATCCGATCTCACAACTCAGGCCCCCCTACCCGAGATCTGCCGGTTTTGACACCGACAATATTGCTTTTTTATGGTGACACTATGTCCGTAGGCACTATTGATGATGATTTTGTTATGCCTACTGTTTATTATAATGATCATGATTGAGGTGATAATTATGATGCTTCTTGTGATCTTGAGAATTTATTTGAGCCTCATAATCAATCTATTATTGATAATAAATTTGCAATACCATTGAAAGTGGGTTTGCAAGAGTGTCAACTTTAGGTAAAAAGAATCCCGTTACTTTGGAGAATATTAAATCTTATGATTTTTTTGACAAAAGTGGGTTTGGAGAGGTCATGACTCTAGTTGATATTAATATATTTGGGCCTCAGTTCTTTGGACATGTGGGCCGCGAATGGCAGGTGGGCCGTGCCCGTGACCGCTTATGACGAGTGGGACTTGGGCTCGGTGAGCTATAGGTTTCTTTTGCCTAAAATAGCCTGACCCCGAGCGAGCAGCCGCATCCCCATCCAGCCGCCGCTGCCGTTCGCGTTGTAGTCCCGCCGCCACCATGCCCTAGCAGCCCCGCCGCCTAGTTCGACCATCCGCCTGAGCTCCAATGGTGAAGCAACACGGTGATACATCACAGCCCGTAGGAACCATCAGATATAGTTGGGCGACATGTACGTTTCTAATTGAAACCCTTGCAATTAGGATTAGTCGAATGAATGGGCTATTTAATTGTTGTTCGTCGATGGGAGCCCATTTTAGATTCCATTTTGATTTGTAAATTTCGTCTTTGATTGATTGCTAGCTCTACCTGGATGGAAGAGGGCGACGGAGGAGTTTTGCGCTAGAGACGAGCAGTTGCTGGCCAAGTGCAATGAAATATGCCCATGGTTTCCGAGCGTGAAGCAGCTGGAGTTGCACTCGATGGGCCTGACCTTAGAAGTGACACCGGAAGAACTGAAGCGGATGCTTCCTGAAGGCAAGGGGACACTCACAATTGGGATTCTCCTCTGGGCAATGGCAGAGGCGATGGAGTCGCCGGATCCTCGGCAACGAGCTCGCTGGTATGAGTACTGCTCCCGCCTGTCGTCGCCGAATTCAGAGCCGGAAGGGCCTATGAACTTGCATATTATCGATGTCGTCGACGAGGAAACAGAGGAGGAGGATTCAGACAATGAGGAGGATGAGGAAGACGATGCTGACGAGGATGAGGAGGAAGAGGAAGAGAATTCTGACGAGGAGCAGGAGGAGGAAGAGGATTCTGACGAGGAGCAGGACGAGGAGGAGGAGGAGGATGCAGAAGACGTGGGCTATCAGGGGGGTATGGAGATCATCGCTCATCATTCGCCAGCAGACACGAATCTGACGATTGCAGTGGACGACGAGTATGATGAGATGGATGACCAGGAGATGTTCGATGCTGATGCCGGGGAAGATCTACCACCGCTCAGCTTGGAGGCCCGGCCAGGCTGGAAGACTGCCCCAATTGTGGTGGAGGAGTATGAGCTCTCGGCTCAGTTTCAGCAGAATGTTGAACGCTCCAACCGGCGCGTGGCTCGCCATCTTAAGCGTCTCCCACCCCCTTCTAGCAAGTGATGAGGATCCGACATGTGGATGTCCATCGTGAAATGAAAACAATTATGTTATTTGAATATGCTTAATCAATTGGTGATGCTAAAATTTGTATTTTGCAAGTTCAGAGGGTTTGTGGATGTGTGCCAAATTTGTCCACAATGCTAACACCCATGGTTGTGCCAAATTTGGACATGTTATTATGAACTATGCCATGGATGTGGCCATGACCATGGGCAGATGCATTCAAATCCATATGTAACACCCCGATTTTTGGCCCTTTCTTTTTCTTTTGGATTTCTTCGAATTTTTATTCGGATTTCTTTTTCCGTGGCTATGTGGTCTTAAAACCTGGGAAGATCTTCTCTCCTGCCACTTCCAAGTGGCTTGGCATTCTCAAATCTATCCCAAGGCCAAGTCATTTCCATCTTAGCCCAACTCCAATATTTATTTATTGGGAATATTCCTTTTTCTATTAAAGGAAGAACCCTGTTTGCCCTAGGTTGTGAAGCAACCTATATTTCTGTCTTCCACAAAATTCCCACAAAATTCTCATAAATTATTTGGACCATATCTTCCACAAATGTTCCAAAATCCATCCTTGCCTAGTTCAAAAATAATTCAGGAATATTCATTTTCCATTCTGTCCAGAATGGCACTTTGTGAAGGAAGTGCTATTAATATTTTCTTGATTGCCCTCAACAATTTTGGGCACTCTTTACTATCCAAATTATTGCCACATGCCAAAATTCAGCTTCATTTGCCTAGTAAATCTTCCTCAGCAAATTTCCAAAGTTTCTGTCCAGAGAGAAGCTTTGTAAAGGAAGTACTAGCTAGGCTAATCCAAATGAGTTGAAATTTTGGTAGATCATTTCTATGATAAAATAATTACTCTCCACCAAATTGCATCTCCATCAAACAATCTATTTGAGCACACCTTTAAATCTTGTTTTCTGGTCACAATTTCAGTTTGTGAAGCAACTATATTTTATATTGCTTGAAAAATTCTGAAGTTAATCCAGGACCTAAATATCCCTATATCATTTGAGCATGCCAAAATTCACATCATTTTGTCAAGTAATTTTCTCCCCAAAATTCCCCCAAGTTTCTGTCCAGTGAGGAGCATTGTGAAGGAAGTACCATTTATACTTATCCAAATGGGATGACATTTTTATGGTACCTTCATATGCCCAAATAATCATCCTCCACCAATTTTCATCCCAATCCAAGAAACTATGTGAGTGCTACTTCCTAATCTTCTTTCTGGACTAGAATATGTGGTTGTGAAGCAACTATATTAACTACTGGTCCAAATCATTTCATTTTTCACAGGCTCATAGTCCTTCCAACCCTAAGCCTCTGTGACATCCTGGTTATCTCTTATCTCATTCCATTTGACCACAACATCATGCCTAAGTTTGCAACAACAATCTTTCCCTGATCATTCCCATCAACCCACAGTGCCTTTCTTCGAGACATCACCTCAGGTAGGACCCACTTAAGAGAGACAACATGCTAGACATCGTTTGGTTGGCCAGAGTGCACCGCGTGCGTCTGTGCACGCGGTTATCACGCGGTCTGGCACGCCGAAAGCGCGCTCTGGACTTTGGGGCCCTCGGCCGCCGTCCATTCGCCGAGCTCTCGCCACCGCACCATGTCTACAGCCCACTCTCCTGCGTCCACGCCACCTCTCTGGACCCCTCCCCCTCCCCTCTTTCCTCTCCGGCGAGCACGCCGTCCCGGGATGCCCGCGGCCATCGTCGCTTTGCCTTTGTCTTCTTCCTCTCCGTAGCATCCCAGCACCGTATACACCTCCCCCAGACCTCTCTCCCCCTCTGCGCGTGCGCGCGTGCACGCGGTCGCACCAGAGGCATCAACCCGCACGCTCCCGTCGGCATCCGGCGAGGGCATCGCCACCGCGGCTATTTAAGCCCTCCCCGAGTCTCCCCGACCTCACCAAGCTCCCCTCCTCCCTCTTCTAGCCCTCCCCGACCAGTCAAACGAGCACCGGAGCCCCTCCCCGCCCGCCACAGCCGCCATTCGGACATGCTCAAATTCGAGCAACTCGGCGCCTCCCTCTCCCTCCTTTCAACGCCAAAGAAACCCCATGAGCCCATGGAGCTCCCCACCTCTTCCCCTCCTTCTCAGGTGCACTGTGGCGCCGTTCCCGAAAACGGCCGAAGCCGCCGTCCGCCTTGGCCCAAGGTGCACGAGCTCCCGCCCTCCCCGAGCTCCGTCTCCTCCTTGGTTGGATGCGCCATGGCGTGCCGAGCTCGCCGGTATGCTGGACGTCGCCGGAGACGGCCCAGGTCACCGGGACGGCCGCCGGCGTCGAGCGCCCTTCTCTGCGTCGCGCGCGAGGCCAGGAGGTTGAAGACGCTGACTGGGCAGGCGGGCCCCACCCCAGCGACCCCACCCGTCAGCCAGAGGGAGCCGTTGACTCGGGCCCGCGCACGTTTTAAGTGGAGGCGCTTTTCTGGAAAGACGCTTTCCCCTTATGAAAACGTATTTCTCTTCTGCTTCAGAAGAAAATACGCTTTCCTACTTAGAAAACGTATTCACCATAATACGCTTTCAGCCCAGCCCAGCCGGCCGAAACCGTTATTTTGCGGACGTTCACTCTTTAAGCGCAGAAATGAATAAGTTTTTATTTGATTTCTGCCTAACGAACGAACGTCCGTATCTCTGCAACCGTAACTCCGATTCAGGTGATTCCAAAGCCCACGCTCTCAGTTCGTCGAGCCCGTTCCGATGGTATCATTTTCATGAGGTTGTCACACTGTGAAAATGACCATTTTGCCCTTGCCCTTAAAACAACTCCGTCGAGAGGGAAACTTTTCCGGTGATTCTTTCCGCGAGTTCATCGCATTTCTTCCCGGTGGTTCCTCCATTCCCAGGCAAGCCACAACAGCCACTTGCATGATGGCATTGCAATAGCCATGGTTTCCACTTGAATATTTAATAATTGTTTGCTCATTTAATTATTTTGTGAATGCTATGAATATGCTTGTGGATCCATGCTCATTGCTTGTGCCATGTTCATTTTCATCTAGTAAGTGATATGATTAATTGTTAATGATATTCTTATCATGTTATTCTTGTAATCATTCCAGATGCTAATGATAATGAATATGCTCATATGGATCATTAGGGTTTGTTATGAAAATACTTGTTATAGTATGATCATCGCTATGCCATGCTCATTTGCATCCCGTAGCATATATGATTTATCATTATGATGTTAAATGGTTATGTTGCCCATCCATGGTTACACTGATGTCGTGCTCATCTGCATTGTTATTTCATTATGTATTTTACTATGACTCAACTCATCACTATTTAAGTTGAACCTGACATTAATCGAACTCGAACAAATCTGTTGGCTGAGTCATGGTGCCACCGAATCGAGCTAACCAGTGCAGCCACACTTGCCTTATGGGAGGCCCTAATGCGGTCTATTGTCATGCCTCTCGCCGGTGCCTCCAACTAGGGAAGGTTATGGGCGCGCGCTACCCTGATCAGGTAGGCGGCCATACCCTTGAGTGCCCAAGTTGTGTTGTACCCGGGTGTCCCCGTTTGGGACGAGTTTGTTTTGGCCACGACGGTGGCGGCCACAAAGGTGGCGGATGTCACGAGTTGGCATCAGGGCAACCCAGGACATAGCCCAAAGGGGAGTTTGTCGGGAGGGGCCGGGAGAGTGTCATGCAATAGATTGGTTTTGTCGGAATGTCGTTGGTCCACCCGAATGGGAGCACGAGGCCATGATTTCCGTGGTGTGGGTACATTGTACTAACCTCTACAGAGTGTATAATCTATCGATAGCCGCGTCCTCGGTCATGGACACAGTTCGTAGTAGGTCACACTATGGGTCAACAGAAATAATAAGCTGAATAATAAACAACCCCGGTTCGATGAGAAAAGAAGTTGGTTGATCTTTATGTGGTCATGCGATGATCATAGGTAGAGATCAAGCTCCCTGTGGTCATGTGATGATCACGATGGTAAGTTTGTGGTTACGAGATCATCTCCGAGCAGAGTAAGTTGGTCCATCAAACCTTAAATGTCGACCCCCTTGCATGCTAGTGCTAGTATCATCCTGTTCCTATCATGAATTATATGTACATGTCATGCTCATGTTGTTGCCATGCTCATATTGTTGACATGCTCATGTTGTTGCCATGTTCATGTTGTTCTAGTAGTATCGTGTTCATCATTGATGATTAACCGGTAAATGCCATGCTGTTGTTTGTCTTGATTGCTTTGGTTGCTGTGAGCTTGTACATTCAAAGTACTCACCTGGCGTGTCATGCCAGATTGCAAGTGATGCCGTGATTGCTTGTTTGTCGAGGATCCCGAGGTTGCGCTCTAGGATGCATCCCAGCCAGAGTCCCTGCGGAGTGGAGTTCATCACCGTCGCCGTTGTTCCGCTGTTAGAATTTATTCCGCTTCGAGATGTTCCACTGCTAGCATAGAACTACCTTAGCAGGCGGAGTGTCGCCGTGCCCCTGTAACCTTTGTTATATCGGACCCTTGTACCCCGATCATTCGTAATAAAGAGTTGATTTGTTCTATGCCAAGCAGTGTCGTATTCCAGTAGACTTGATCTCTGGGCTGGAATACGGGGTGTTCTGGTTCCTCTGAGCCGGGGTGCCACACCATACAAGTTCATAGTAGATAGGCCATTTTGTGAAGTTTTTTTCAAACTTGTGGTATTGCAAGTCCATGATTTTTCCCAGTAACTAGTTCACACAAAAGAGCTCCATGCACAAGGATTTCATTTTTTTGAGGCTTTTTTCATTTTCTTTGATTTTTTTTCAAAATGAAGTCAAACTTGCAAGGTTGACCAATCCTACCAGATGGTTGGGAATTTCAACTTTTGTTGTGCCCAGTGCCTATAGCACCAATTCAAAAGATAAAAATGATTTTTGCCAATTTTCAGGACATACATACATGCCACTTGTAGTTCAAATTTGAGCTAGTTCTGATAAATCTCTAGAAATTCAGTAAATGATGAAATATAGAAATAAAACTAGATAATTCATGAAACTTGGGCAGTGTGCATCCAATGTGGTCTACTCTGGATGAAAAATGGAAAGACCCAGTTTTACAACTTATTTCAGGCACTTACTTCACAAAAAAGTCATTTTTGCCACTTGGAAAATGGAAAAATAAGATTTTATTCCAAAAAAAATTTATAATTGCTATGCAAACATTGTCCACAATGCTAACACCCACGGTTGTGCCAAATTTTGACATGTTATTATGAACTATGCCATGGATGTGGCCATGACCATGGGCAAATGCATTGAAATCCATACAAGTTCATAGTAGATAGGCCATTTTGTGAAAGTTTTTTTTTCAAACTTGTGGTATTGCAAGTCCATGATTTTTCCCAATAACTAGTTCACACAAAAGGGCTCCATGCACAAGGATTTCATTTTTTGAGGCTTTTTTCATTTTCTTTGATTTTTTCCAAAATGAGGTCAAACTTGCAAGGTTGACCAATCCTACCAGATGGTTGGGAATTTCAACTTTTGTTGTGCCCAGTTCCTATAGCACCAATTCAAAAGGTAAAAATGATTTTTGCCAATTTTCAGGACATACATACATGCCACTTGTAGTTCAAATTTGAGCTAGTTCTGATAAATCTCTAGAAATTCAGTAAATGGATGAAATATAGAAATAAAACTAGATAATTCATGAAACTTGGGCAGTGTGCATCCAATGTGGTCTACTTTGGATGAAAAATGGAAAGACCCAATTTTACAACTTATTTCAGGCACTTACTTCACAAAAAAGTCATTTCTGCCACTTGGAGCTGGGTTATATACTGTTCGGTCAACAAGGGGTCTTTTGCAAAAGTTGTAGCTCTCTCTCTCTGCTCCGCCGCCGCCCGTACACCTGCCGCCTACCATCAAGAGGGCAGAGCCACGTGGCGGTGCCCCATTGCCACCACCACCGCCCTTCCCGCCACCAGGCAGTCCCGCCAATTCTAGATGTCGCGAAAACAATCTCCCGCCACCGACGCTCCACTCCCCGCACTCCCCTGATTAAATACCGGTGTCCGGCGTCCAGCATCATTCCACCGACGCTTCACTCCATTGCTCCCACGCGCCACGCAATCCTAATCTAATACAGCCACCATGGTGAGGCAGCTAAAGACCGCAAGGATCTCCACGGGTGGTCTTTGCCCCAGGGCGCAGGTGACCGGCACCGACGATGGCTCCAACTCCGACGCGGGCTCCAACCACGATGCGGGCACCAACCACGGCAGCGCTTCGTCGATCGGCTCGGCCTCCAACTCCTACTACTCCGAGCTCGAGCCCACGTTGTCCGAGCTGTCTCGTAACCGCAGGGAGCTCGAGGAGGAGGTGGCCTTCGAGGCGCTGCAGGAGCACCTCGACATCCACGGCGTGGAAGATGCGGCCGAGGAAGACGCATCGGCTCCTGCATACGAAGCTGCCGTGCTCACTGCCCAGGCCAAGGAGGCCCTTGATACGTCTCCAACGTATCTATAATTTATGAAGTATTCATGCCATGTTTATTATAGTTTTGTATGATTTTGGTACACTTTTATATGGATTTTATATGATTTTCATGGACTAACATATTGACCTAGTGCCGAGTGCCAGTTGCTGTTTTCTGCTTGTTTTTGGTTTTCCAGAAAATCCATATCAAATGAAGTCCAAATGCAGCGAAACTTTTTGACGATTTTTTCTGGAAGGAAACAGACCCAGGAAGCTTCGGGGGAGCAGCAGAAGACCCACAGGGGCCCCACAAGCCACCAGGGCGTGCCACCCCCCAGGCGCGCCCTGGTGCCTCATGGGCCCCCTGTGGCACCTCTTTGCGTGATTCCAATGCTGAAAAATCATATATATTCAGAAACCCCCGAAAGTTGACCTAGATGAGTTTTTACGCTACCGCAAGCCTCTGTTCCGAAGCGATCCCATCTGGAGCCCCGTTTCGGCACCTTGCCGGAGGGGGAAATCATCACCGGAGGCCATCTTCATCATACCGGCGGTCTCCATGATGAGGAGGGAGTAGTTCACCCTCGGGGATGAGGGTATGTACTAGTAGCTATGTGTTTGATCTCTCTCTCTCGTGTTCTTGATTTGGTACGATCTTGATGCACCGCGAGCTTTGTTAATATAGTTGGATCATATGGTGTTTCTCCCTCTCTATCTTGTTGTGATGAATTGAGTTTTACCTTTGAGGTTTCACTATTATCGTATTGAATACTTTTATGGATTTGAGAACACTTGATGTATGTCTGGCATATGAATACCCGTGGTGACAATGGGGTATTATATTGATTCACTTGATGTATGTTTTGGCACTCAACTCATGGATTCCCGAGGTGACATTGGGGTAATCTATGCATAGGGGTTGATGCACGTTTTCGTCCTACTTTCTCCGGTAGAAATCTTGGGGCACTCTTTGAAGTTCTTTGTGTGGATTGAATATTATGAATCTGAAGTTGTTTGATGCATATCGAATAATCAACTCACGGATACGTGTGGTGACATTGGAGTATCTAGGTGACATTAGAGTTGGTTGATGTGTATCATATGGTGTTATTTTAGTACGAACTCTAGGGCTGTTTGTGACACTTATAGGGATGGCTCAATAGATTGATCGGAAAAGATAACTTTGAGGTGGTTTCGTACCCTACAACAATTTCTATCGTATGTTCTCCGCTAATAGGTACTTTGGAGTGATTCTTTATCGCATGTTGAGGGATTGTTATTTGATCCAATTATGTTAGCATTGTTGAGAGATTGCACTAGTGAAAGTATGAACCCTAGGCCTTGTTTTCAAGCATTGCAATACCGTTTGTGCTCACTTTTGTTACTTGCTACCTTGCTTTTTTTTATTTTCAGATTACAAAAACCTATATCTACTATCCATACTACACTTGTATCACCATCTCTTCACCGAACTAGTGCACCTATACAATTTACCATTGTATTGGGTGTGTTGGGGACACAAGAGATTTCTTGTATTTGATTGCAGGGTTGTTTGAGAGATACCATCTTCATCCTACGCCTCCCACGGATTGATAAACCTTAGGTCATCCACTTGAGGGAAAATTGCTACTGTCCTACAAAACTCTGCGCTTGGAGGCCCAACACGAGTCTACAAGAATAAGTTGTGTAGTAGACATCAAGCTCTTTTCTGGCGCCGTTGCCGGGAGGTGAGTGCTTGAAGGTATATCTTTAGATCTTGCAATTGAATCTTTTAGTTTCTTGTTTTATCACTAGTTTGGTTTATTAAAGAAAACTACAAAAAAAATGGAATTGAGGTTGCCACAAATACTTCATCTATATAATGTCTTTCTTGAAAATGTTGGATCCGATAATTGTGCTCAATTTTTAGAGGAAGAGTTTAATAAAATGTTTAATGAGAGTCCTTTGAATGATGAGCAAGATTGCAATGTTGTTAGTATGCTTTCTATGAATATCCATGATGCTAATGATATGCAAAGCCATAAGCTTGGGGATGCTATGTTTGATGAAGATGATATTTTTAGTCCCCCAAGTTTTGATGAGCAAATTTATTATGATTATAGCATGCCTCCTATTTATGATGATTATATTGATGAAAGTGGGTTTGGAAGAGTGTCAACTCTAGGTAGTAATGATCCCACTATTTTGGAGGGTGTTGAATCTTATTGTTATAATTATGAAAGTGGATTTGGAGAGGTCGTCACTTTATTTAGTGATGAATCCACAATTTTGGAAGAGGTTTCAATTGACTATGATAACAAAGTTGCTATCTATGATGCTTATTGTGATGACATGTATGTTATAAAGAATAATGATAACCATGAAACTTGTCATCATGATTTTAATTTTCAATTGGATTATGCCAATCAAGTATCACATGATAGCTATTTTGTTGAGTTTGCTCCCACTACTATTCATGAGAATAATTTTGCTTATGTGGAGAGTAATAAAATTTCTATGCTCGTAGATCATGAAAAGAATGATTTATGTGATAGTTATATTGTTGAATTCATTCATGATGCTACTGAAAATTATTATGAGAGAGGAACATTTTCTTTTACATATCTCAATAATATCAAGTTTCCTCTCTATGTGTTGAAAGTTTCAAAGTCATGCTTGTTTTGCCTTCCTATGCTAGTTGATTCTTGCTCCCATAAATTGTTTGCTCAAAAAATCCCTAGGCATAGGAAGTGGGTTAGGATTAAATGTGCTAGTCATATGCTTCATGATGCTCCCGTTATGTTTCAGTTCTTATCTTTTATGTGAGCATCATTGAAATCATCATGCCTAACTAAAAGGGCATTAAAGAAAAGCGCTTGTTGGGAGACAACCCAACACTTATACCTACTGTTTTTGTGTGTTCACATGATTAAGCTACTGTAGTAATCATGTTTCATATGTTTCCTTTCAATAATGTGCCAAGTAAAGCCTTTGGGATAGTGTGGATGCTTGTTGATTTGATTCTGTGCAAAAACAGAAACTTTTGCGCCCAGTGCTGGAATTTCTATTCTGTACTGGAGCGTGAGAAAATTCTTAATTTTTACAGAGTATTGGTTTACAAATTTTTAACGTTTTCCTATTTTTTCAGAATTTTTGGAGGTACAGAAGTATGGTTTTTAAATCGCTCACTACATGTTGTTCTGTTTTTGACAGATTTTGTTTTCAATGCATAGTTTGCTTGTTTTAGTGTTTCCATAGCTTATATTGAGTAATATAAATTGTGGAAATGATGGAATACAGTAGGAATTATGTGATAACAATTATGAATCTTGTCTTGACAGTACCTAAGTGGAGGATTTATTTTTATCATACTAACCTATCTCACAAGTTCCGTTAAGTTCTGTGTGATTGAAGTTTTCAAGTTTTGGGTGAGATATCGATATGAGGAGAATAAGGAGCGGCAAGACCCTAAGCTTGGGGATGCCCAAGGCACCCCAAGGTAATATTCAAGGAATACCCAAGCAACTAAGCTTGGGGATGCCCCGGAAGGCATCCCCTCTTTCGTCTCCAACATTATCGGTAACCTTACTTGGAGCTATATTTTTATTCATCACATGATATGTGTTTTGCTTGGAGCATCATTTTCTTTTGTTGAGATTTGCTTGCTGTTATCAATAATCATGTTTTGTATCTTTTAGTACAATAAAATGCCAATTATAGCCTTTACCATGCTCAGTTTGCAAGTTCATGTGTTGCTGTTTGAAAACAGAAAGTTTTCTGTTATATCCAGAATATTCCTGAATAGTCAGAACATGATAAAAATCTAATTTTTTTACAAAGTAAGCATGCATGAGTTTTCTATCACGTGGTAATTTTTCAGAATTTTTGGAGTTAGGGAAGTATGAATTCTTATTCACCCTTTACAGACTGTTCTATTTTGGCAGATTTCGGTTATAGTTGCATTGTTTGCATATGTTGCTTGTTTAATGTTTCTATTTATGGATAGGAGTATTAAATATGCAGAGGCATTTAGTATGCAATGTTTAATTATAATTTTAGTGATTTGCTACAGTAGAGAATGTTAAGGTTTTGAGTTGATTTATACTAACTTATCTCACGAGTTCTTGTTGAGTTTTGTGTGGATGAAGTTTTTAAGATTTAGGAGAAGCCATGATATGAGAGGAATTAAGGAGACACAAGAGCTCAAGCTTGGGGATGCCCAAGACACCCCAAGATAACATTCTGAGAAGTCTCAAGCAACTAAGCTTGGGGATGCCCCGGTAGGCATCCCACCTTTCTTCATCAACACCTATCCGTTAGCCTAAGTTTTTGCTTCTTCACATGATATGGGCTATTCTGGGAATGTCATTTTATTTTGTTTTCTTTGCTGTTTGAATAAAATACTTAAGATCTGAAATTTTTAAATGAGAGAGAGTCCTCACATAGCTACCTATTTACTTAACTACTCATTTGGTCTTCACTTATATCTTTTTGGAGTAGTTTGTCATTTACTCTTATTCTTCACTTATATCCTATGAGTAAATTGTTGAATAAATTGAATATCATGAAGTTGAATTTATATGTGCTTCATATGCTTGTATCATGTCTAGTAGTAGTTTCACATTTGGGTTAGAAAGTGAAATCTGTTGAAGCTTGACAATCACAATATTGGTCATACAAGCAATTCATGAATGATTAGTATAAGGAAGAGAACTTTCACATATAAATATATTATCTTGGACATCTTTTATGATTGTGAATACCCATTAATTATTTTCAAACTTGAGCAAATTAGTTGAAGTTGGACAAGGAAGACAACGTAATGAGTTGTGTTTGGGTATATTTGCATAGAAGTTATATTGTTATGGATCCTCCAACATGTGGTGCTTGCTTAGGATCTTTTGCTAGCCAAAAATTCGTACTAAGTAGAGATACTACTTGTGCATCCAAAAACCATTAAACCCAGTTTCTTGCCATGAGTGTCCACCATATCTACCTATGGATTGAATAAGATGCTTCAAGTAAGTTGTCATCGGTGCAAAAAGCAATAAAAATTGCTCCTAAAATATGTATGATCCTTTATTGCAAGGGAAAATAAGCATTGTACGAACTTGTGATGGTAAAGAAATAAAAGCGATGGACTGCATAATAAAGGTTGCTATCACAAGGGGCAATATAACGTGACGTTCCTTTGCATTAAGGGCTTGCACATCCAAAAATAAAAGCGCATGACAACCTCTGCTTCCCTCTGCGAAGGGCCTATCTTTTACTTTTATGTATTTACTTTTATGCAACTCAATTATTCTTTAGTTGGCAAGCATCATGTGGTGGGGAAAGATCCAGGCACATATGGCCAGTCAAATATATTTGATCACGAATTATTATTGTTGACAATTATCTCTATGATAAATAAGTTGGGAGGCAAAACACTAAGCCCCTATCTTTCTCTGTGTTCGATGGATGCCATTTGTTCTAAAAATATGCTTTGAGTACTAGCAATCATACAAGACTATATGATAATTGAGTATGTGGAGCTCTTACTTAGACTTTGTTGAAATTAAGTTGAATTGCAATTGTTTGTTGACTAAGAACATAGGTTGTTAAGTTTCAAGAGAATGCATTGTTTGAACCATAACATGTGAATTGATTGCTACTTTATCATGATGAGCTTTATGAGAATGAGCTACTGTTTATGATATATAATGATGCTAGGAAAAGTGATTGAAATTATCATTGATCAAACTTATGCACTATGCTAGCATTCACACTTCATAAATTATTTCTTTTATCATTTACCTACTCAAGGACGAGCAGGAATTAAGCTTGGGGATGCTGATACGTCTCCAATGTATCTATAATTTATGAAGTATTCATGCCATGTTTATTATAGTTTTGTATGATTTTGGTACACTTTTATATGGATTTTATATGATTTTCATGGACTAACATATTGACCTAGTGCCCAGTGCCAGTTGCTGTTTTATGCTTGTTTTTGGTTTTCCAGAAAATCCATATCAAATGAAGTCCAAATGCAGCAAAACTTTTTGACGATTTTTTCTGGAAGGAAACAGACCCAGGAAGCTTCGGGGGAGCAGCAGAAGACCCACAGGGGCCCCACAACAATTTCTATCGTATGTTCTCCGCTAATAGGAACTTTGGAGTGATTATTTATCGCACGTTGAGGGATTGTTATATGATCCAATTATGTTAGCATTGTTGAGAGATTGCACTAGTGAAAGGATGAACCCTAGGCCTTGTTTTCAAGCATTGCAATACCGTTTGTGCTCACTTTTGTTACTTGCTACCTTGCTTTTTTTATTTTCAGATTACAAAAACCTATATCTACTATCCATACTACACTTGTATCACCATCTCTTCGCCGAACTAGTGCACCTATACAATTTACCATTGTATTGGGTGTGTTGGGGACACAAGAGATTTCTTGTATTTGATTGCAGGGTTGTTTGAGAGATACCATCTTCATCCTATGCCTCCCACGGATTGATAAACCTTAGGTCATCCACTTGAGGGAAAATTGCTACTGTCCTACAAAACTCTGCGCTTGGAGGCCAAACACGAGTCTACAAGAATAAGTTGTGTAGTAGACATCAGCCCTGCGCACGGCGCAGCACCAGCTCGACCAGGCGGTGCTAGCCGCGTCTCTGTCCACGGTGCAGGCAGAGGCTGTCAGGCGCCGTGCGGCTGAAGAAAAGGCCACAGCTTGAGAGCAGAGGAGGGCGGCGACTCTGCGTGCAGCGGCCACCGTTGAGGCGGAAGGTGAGGGACCGGACATCGTCGTCCTATCCTCCTCCTCCGACGAAGACCACAACAACGACGATGACGGCACTGCTACTTGTAGTCTGCGTTGGTATTTCCCCGAAGAGGAGAGGATGTTGCAGTACAGTAGAGATAAGTATTTCCCTCAATTAAGAACCAAGGTTATCAATCCAGTAGGAGAACCAAGCAAAATTCCATTAAGCGCACCTGCACACACAAGAGCATACACTTGCACCCAACGCAAATAAGAGGGTTGTCAATCCTCTTAGTGGTTATTTGCAAGGATTAAATCTTATCAAGGTAAGTAGATAAACTAAACTACTAATTAAAATAAAAGTAAATAAATTGCAACAAGGTATTTTTAGGTTTTTTATATGATAAAGATAGACCCGGGGACCATAGTTTTCACTAGAGGCTTCTCTCTTGAGCACATAAGCATACGGTGGGTAAACAAATTATTGTTGGGCAATTGATAGAAAAGCAAATAATTATGATGGATTCATGGCAATGATCATGTATATAGGCATCACGTCCGAGACAAGTAGACCGACTCTTGCCTGCATCTACTACTATTGCTCCACCCATCGACCGCTATCCAGCATGCATCTAGGGTATTAAGTATGAAACAGAGTAACGCCTTAAGTAAGATGACATGATGTAGAGAAGCAAATTCAAGCAATATGAATAAACCCCATATTTTTATCCTTAATGGCAACAATACAAATATGTGTCATGTCCCTTTCTTTCACTGGGATTGAGCACCGCAAGATTGAACCCATCACAAAGCACCTCTCCCATTGCAAGATAAATCAATCTAGTAGGCCAAACTAAACCGATAGATCGGAGAGAAATACAAAGCAATAACAATCATGCATAAAAGAGTTCAGAGAAGACTCAAATATTTCTCATGAATAATCTGATCATAAACTCACAATTCATCGGATCCCAACAAACACACCGCAAAAGAAGATTACATCGGATAGAACTCCAAGAACATCGAGGAGAACATTGTATTGAAGATCAACGAGAGAGAAGAAGCCATCTAGATACTAGCTATGGACCCGTAGGTCTGTGGTAAACTACTCACACATCATCGGAAGGGCAGCAAGGTTGATGTAGAAGCCCTCCGTGATCGATTCCCCCTCCGGCAGAGTATCGGAAAAGGCCTCCAGATGGATCGTGGAAGAACAAAGGCTTGCGGCTGTGGAAAGGTTTTCTCTTCTGGCTCTTTGGGGGTTTCCCAATATTTGTGACGTGGGCCCCACAAGGTACTACGGCGCCCCCCTGAGCGCGCCCTAGTGCCTTGTGAAGCCCCCGTGGGGCTTCTGGCCTCCTCCCGAAGCTTCCCAGGTTTCTTTTGTCCAGAAAAAAATCTCCAAAAAGTTTCGTGACATTTGGACTTCATTTGGTACTGTTTCTCTGAAAAGCCAAAAACAAGCAGAAAACAGCAACTGGCACTAGGCACTGGGTTAATAGGTTAGTCCCAAAAAATGATATATAATTGCATACAATTGCATATAAAAACATCCAAGATTGATACTATAATAGCATGGAACAATCAAAAATTATAGATACGTTGGAGACGTATCAAGCATCCCCAAGCTTAATTCCTGCTCGTCCTCGAGTAGGTAAATGATAAAAACAGAATTTTTGATGTGGAATGCTACCTATCATGTTTCATCATGTAATCTCTCTCTTATGGTATGAATAATAAGATCCAAATGATTCAAAGCAATAGTCTATAATTTGATATAAAGACATCAATACTCAGGCATACTAGCAAACAATCATGTCTTTCAAAATAAAAATGCTAAAGAACGTTATCCCTACAAAATCATATAATCCTTTCATGCTCCATCTTCTTCACACAAAGTATTTATCATGAACAACCCCGGTTTTAGCCAAGCAATTGGTTCATACTTTTTAACGCGCTTCAGCTTTTTCAACTCCCACGCAATACATGAGCGCAAGCCATGGATATAGCACTATGGGTGGAATAGAGTATGGTGATAGAGATAAATAGGAGAAGTCAAAAATGGAGAAAGTCTCACATCAACGAGGCTAATCAACGGGCTATGGAGATGCCCATCAATTGATGTCAATGCGAGGAGTAGGGATTGCCATGCAACGGATGCATTAAGAGCTATAAGTGTATGAAAGCTCAACATGAAAACTAAGTGGGTGTGCATCCAACTTGCTTGCTCATGAAGACCTCGGGCATTTGAGGAAGCCCATCATCAGAATATACAAGCCAAGTTCTATAATGAAAAATTCCCACTAGTATATGAAAGTGACAAAATAGGAGACTCTCTATATGAAAAACATGGTGCTACTCTAAAGCACAAGTGTGGAAAAACATAGTAACATTGCCCCTTCTCTCTTTTTCTCTCATTTTTTTTCATTGCTCTTTTTCGCCTCTTTTTTTCTATATTTTTTATTTATTTATTTTCGTCCGGAGTCTCATCTCGACTTGTGGGGGAATCATAGCCACCATCATCCTTTCCTCACTGGGACAATGCTCTAATAATGATGATCATCACACCTCTATTTACTTACAACTCAAAATTACAACTCGATACTAGAACAAAAATATGACTCTATATGAATGCCTCTGGGAGTGTATCAGGATGTGCAATGATGCTAGCGTAACATGTATAAAAATGATGAACGGTGGCTGAGCCACAAATACTATGTCAGCTATATGATCATGCAAAGCAATATGACAATGATGATGCGTGTCATAAAAACGGAACGGTGGAAGTTGCATGGCAATATATTTCGGAATGGCTATGGAAATGCCATGATAGGTAGATATGGTGGCTGTTTTGAGGAAGATATAAAGAGGCTTATGTGTGATAGAGCGTATCATATTGCGGGGTTTGGATTCACCGGCGAAGTTTGCACCAACTCTCGATGTGAGAAAGGGCAATGCACGGTACCGAAGAGGCTAGCAAATTGCGGAAGGGTGAAAGTGCGTATAATCCATGGACTCACATTAGTCATAAAGAACTCACATACTTATTGCGAAAGTTTATTAGCCCTCGAAGCAAAGTACTACTATGCATGCCCCTAGGGGGGAGGTTGGTAGAAGTTAACCATCGCGCGCCCCCGACCGCCGCACAAAGGAAGACAATCAAGAATAAATCATGCTCCAACTTCTTAGCATAACGACAGACCATACGTGCATGCTTCGCGAATCACAAACCTTAACACCAATATTCTTACTAAACCACAATTATCTACTAGCACCTCCCACATATTACCATCTTAATATCGCAAAACTATTACAAGGAATCAAACTTAGCATATTCAGTGATCTACATGAAAGTTTTTATTATATCCCTCTTGAATACCTATCATATTAGGACCAAATTCATAACCCGTGCATATTACCATTGCTAATCATTAGACTCTCAAAAAGATATAAGTGAAGCATGAGAGTGCAACTATTTCTTTAAAATATAACCACCGCCGTGCTCTAAAAGATATAAGTGAAGCACTAGAGCAACTGCCTAGCTCAAAAGATATAAGTGAAGCACATAGAGTATTCTAACAAATCACGAATAATGTGTGTCCCTCTCAAAAAGGTGTGTTCAGCAAAGATGATTATGACTAACTAAAAAGCAAACAAACTATATCACAAGACACTCCAAGTAAAACATATATCATGTGATGAATAAAAATATAGCTCCAAGTGAGTTTCCGATAGATTGTAGACGAAAGAGGGGATGCCTTCCGGGGCATCCCCAAGCTTAGACGGTTGAGTCTTCCTTGAATATTACCTTGGGGTGCCTTGGGCATCCCCAAGCTTAGGCTCTTGCCGCTCCTTATTCCTTTATCCATCGTAGTCTCACCCAAAACTTGAAAACTTCAGCACACAAAACTCAGCAGAAACCTCGTGAGATCCGTTAGTATAACAAACAAATCTTAAACTTTAGGTACTTTTGTAAATTGATTCATATTTAATATTGGCATAATGCTAATGTACTCCAACTTCTCCATGACTCATACCCCCCGATACGATCCATAGATTCATCAAAATAAGCAAACTATGCAATAAAAACAGAATCTGTCTAAAACAGAACAGTCTGTAAAGATCTATTAAAAGCCATACTTATGTAACTCCAAAAATTCGGAAAAATTAGGAAAAGGTGGGAAATTCATATACCAATACTGTGTAAAAATTTCAGATTTTTCTGATGCTCCAGTACAGAATTGAAATTCCAGCACTGGACGCAAAACTTTCTGTTTTCCAAACAACATCAATTATACTATCTTCCAAATCATCCCAAAGGCATTACTTGGCACAAACACTAATTAAAACATAAAAACATAATCATAACAGAAGCTATAATCGTGCAAACACTCAAGAACAGTAGGTAAAAGCAAAAAAAAATATTCATTGGGTTGCCTCCCAACAAGCGCTATTGTTTTATGCCCCTAGCTAGGCATAATGCATAGTTTCAAGTGTTGTCATCCTTGGTTTCCAACTCCTCAATCATACATCAATTTTTTCTAGTAGATTTAACATAGGTGTTTCTCATCATCACACTTCGAGGCACAAAATCAAGAATTTTACTTTTATGAATGGGTTCCTTAATTATATCAATGAAATTGGGATGCACGCTAATCATTTTAAGATCTTCGTTCCCTTTACTAGATGTGGTATCCTTGACCTTGGGAACATATACGAACTTGCAATTTTTATTAGGAGGAGTTTTATCAATGTTTTTAGCGGAGGAAAAAAGCGGAACCCAAGTTGTTGATAATTTCTTCCAACTTATCAATTCTAGCGGAGCTTTGGCCTATCCTTTCATTAATTATTGGCTCCTTTTCCTTTAGAGTTTTCAAAGCAATCCCCACCTTGGAACCAAATTGAGTAATATGATTGTGGACCTTTTTATCTAAATTTTCAAGATGTTCGATAGTAGGCATTTTTTTCTATTTATTTTTTTGACCGTTTGAACAGTACGAAAGGCTCCTACTGCATGTATATTAATATAATAGAATGTTACACTTTACATGGGAAGAGGTGGGGGGAGATATCCAAAATCTAGGTGTTACAAGTCAGGAGCTAGCAGTTATGGGATGGAGATCACAAATGCAGTAATAAACTGCTTTCTGTGTTCAAGAGCTCTAAATCTCAAATTGCTAAAATCCTCCTTGAACCTTCTTTTCCAGGATGCCACAGTGGGGGGTATGCCCCTGAAGAAGTTGTTGTTTCTCTCTTTCCAAAGACTCCATGCAGCCACTAGAAATATATCCATAAACAGGGGCCCATTGTGATTTTCCTTGGCCAGTTCCACAAGCCTCAACCTGTCAGCATGTAGTGTCCAGTGAATGCCCAGGACCCCCCAGCAAAGAGTGCTGAAGCTGCAATGAAAAAATAGGTGTTCTACTGTCTCTTCTACATGCATTCCGCATAACAGGCAGTCAAAATTGTTCCCTATGTTGTAATATCTCCTTTTCAGCATGTTTCTTGTGTTAAGTCTGTCAGAGAGAAGGAACCATCCAAAGACTTTGAGTTTTGGTATGCTGGAGGATTTCCAGAGCCACTTGTAGGCTGCGTGGGCTTGCACTTCTCTAAAGTAGAAAGCATAATATGCTTTGGTTGTAAATTCCGTTGCACCCCAGACATAGGACCATATATCACCAGATTGTCCAGAAACATCTGTGTCTCTAGTGTCTTCTTGCATTTGTCTCACTTCGTCACGCGCTTGTAAAGATAATGGCAGTTGGAACACAACATTAAGATCAGTAGTGCCGAGGAAATCTTTGACAGAGTTATCTTCTGTAGTTGTGTAAGAGTAGGCTCTTGGGAAATTCATTGAGAGTATCATCTGATTCCAACAATCCTTCCAAAAGAGAACTGATCTGCCACAGTGAACCTGCACTGAAGTGATTCCACGGAAGATCTGGCTGAGTTGCATCACATCACGCCACCAAAACGAGCCACATGGATCCGAGGCATGTGGTATGGAGTTACTGTAGTACGTGTCCCAAATTAAGTGTACCCAAGGGATGTCGTGATGATTGTAGAATTTGTGAAGAAATTTCAACAACATTGAATCATTTTGGATTTGTAGATTGAGCACCCCTAGTCCATCATGCTTCTTGGGGCGACAGATCATATCCCAGGCGGCCAGGGAGTTACTTTTCTCCCCATTTTCAGTTTTCTTCCTCCATAAGCAGTGTCGTCTGATCTTGTCTAATTGTGCCACAATTTTGGTGTGAAGCCGAATGGTCCCCATTGAGAAGGTCACAAGGGAAGTGATGAGTGAGTTGATTAGTGCAAGCTTGCCAGCATACGACATCAGTAGCATCGTTGCCGTAATCTTTCGTTCAGCCTTGCAGACCAATGGTGTGAGTTCCTGAACCGTCGGTCTAGTGGTGCCTAAGGGGAGCCCCAAATATGTGAACGGCATGGTTGCGGTGGTGCAACCAAAAATAGCAGCTATGGATCGACAGAGCTCTGGTGAGGTATTGATCGGTACTACCGTGGACTTTTGGAAGTTAATCTTGAGGCCAATGGAAGTTGCATAATCAGTGAGGATCTTTTTCATCAGTGCGTCTTGTCTCCGACATGCAGGCATAATAATCAATGCGTCGTCGGCGTACTGTATCACAGGGTAATCCACATTGTTGCTGGCACTGATTGGGTGTTGCAGTAGATGTTTACGAAGGGCATCATTTATAACAGCTTGAAGAAGTTCCGCCGCCAGGACAAAGATCAAGGGAGATAAGGGATCTCCCTGTCGGACACCACATCTGCATGGGAACTGGCGCCCAGGGACACCATTGAGTAATACCGAGGACTTGCCAGAGGAAAAAATGCTTTGGATCCAGTTAATCCATTTCTCATTGAAACCCATTTGTCGCATGATCTGAATCATGGCCAAGTGTTCTATTGTGTCGAACGCTTTGGCAAAGTCAAGTTTCAACAGAACAATTTCCTTTTTTGAGGCTTGGCACTGATGAATAAACTCAAACGCCCATGCAAGGCAGTCGTGGATTGATCTGCCTCGAAGGAAGCCATATTGGATGCGATGTACCAGTTTGAGAATTACTCGCTATAGACGGTTGGCCAGGAGTTTTGTAAGAACTTTCTGGCAGTAGTTGAGGAGAGTGATGGGGCGGTAGTCATTAACTGTTTCTAGAGAGTTGGTTTTGGGGATTAGAGTGATGTAGCCATAGTTTAAACTCTCCATGTTCAAGGAGCCCTCGTGGAATTCCGAGCATAGTTTGTAGAAATCCTTTCTAATGATGGGCCAACATGCTTTCAGAAAAGCTCCATGGAACCCGTCCGGACCAGGTGCCCTGTCAGGGGGCATTTCTTTGATAATGGAGTCAATCTCATCAGGAGTAAATGGCCTCGTTAAATGATCAAGATCGGGGTCCGGAGTGATGAGATTTGGAAGATCGAACCTCATATCTGGCGGGTTGGACTTGCCCAGGCGTTCTCTGAAGGAGTCAAACAGGATAGCCTCTTTTCCAGCATGATCATCAACAGTAGCACCATCAGTAGTGCGCAGACTGGCTAGACAATTTTTTGGATACCTTTCAGTGGCAGCAGCTTGAATTTTTTTTGTGTTTTCATCTCCAAACTGGATCCATCTTATCGTGCATCTTTTTCTCCAATATTCTTTTTGATATGTCAATAGGCGTAGTAAGTGTTTCTTGAGAATGGATCTGAAGTTGGCTTCCTGTAGGGTTAGGATTCTCTTGTCCTCAATTGTGTCAACTTCCAGAATCGCTTTATTAGTGTTCTCGATCGTAGTCGACAAATGAGAGATTTTTCTGCTCCAATGGCTTAGTGCTTGTCTGACAGCTTTGAGCTTTTGACATAGAACTGAGGTAGCATTGTGATCTTTACCATGTTTGATAGGCCTGGCCCAGGCAGCGGCGACCACATCCATGAAACCCGGGTGTGCAATCCAATAATTTTCAAACCGAAACAGTTTACTTTTTGGGATCTTAGTTTGGATTATCACATTACATGGTACATGATCATAAACAGGGCGTCCAAGGGGTTTGACCATGGAATTGGGGAAAGAAATTGACCAATTTAACGTTGTGAAGAACCAATCGAGCTGTTCAAGAAGGGGGTCTTGTTGCATGTTACTCCATGTGAATGATCGTCCTTTAATTGGTAGTTCAATCAACTCTTGAGTTCTGATGAAATCATTAAAAGTGAACATGTCTTGCACATCTCCTCCAGGCATTTTTTTCTATAGCTTCTAACCTTTGCATAACATGCTCCAAAGTTAATGCCGTTTCATTAATAATGATAGGGGGTGAACCCACTAAATTTCCCATAGCATTGAGAGCATCCGAAGTAGGACACATCAAGAAATTCCCTCCGGTAATAGTGTCAAGAACAAATCTATACCAAGTAGTGATTCCCACATAAAAATTTCGAAGAAAAATGGTAGGGATTGCTTACGAGTTGACCTATTTTGAGCATCGCAAATCCTATACCAAGCATCTTTTAGATTCTCTCCTCCCCTTTGTTTAAAATTAAGTACTTCATTTTCAGGGGTGGTAATAACGAGCGAAGAACTAGCCATAATGGTAAGGCAAGCAAACTAGCAAACAAAATATTTTTGTGTTTTTGTAAAAAAAAATTAGAAGTGGGGGAGATGAAAACAAGAGGCAAATGCAAATAAAAGGTAAATAAAGTAAATGCAAGTGAATGATAATTTGTGCGAAGGTTCTTGGTAATTTTGATGATGTCTCCCCGGCAACGGCGCCGGAAATTCTTCCATCTACTTGTAGTCTGCGTTGGTATTTCCCTGAAGAGGGGAGGATGATGCAGTATAGTAGAGATAAGTATTTCCCTCAGTTAAGAACCAAGGTTATCAATCCAGTAGGAGAACCAAGCAAAATTCCGTTAAGCGCGCCTGTACACACAAGAGCAAACACTTGCACCCAACGCAAATAAGAGGGTTGTCAATCCTCTTAGCGGTTATTTGCAAGGATTAAATCTTATCGAGGTAAATGGATAAACTAAACTACTAGTTAAAATAAAAGTAAATAAATTTCAGCAAGGTATTTTTATATGATAAAGATAGACCCGGGGACCATAGTTTTCACTAAAGGCTTCTCTCTTGAGCACATAAGCATACGATGGGTAAACAAATTACTGTTGGGTAATTGATAGAAAAGCAAATAATTATGACAGATTCATGGCAATGATCATGTATATAGGCATCACATCCGAGACAAGTAGACCGACTCCTGCCTGCATCTACTACTATTACTCCACCCATCGACCGCTATCCAGCATGGATCTAGGGTATTAAGTATGAAACAGAATAACGCCTTAAGCAAGATGACATGATGTAGAGAAGCAAATTCAAGCAATATGAATAAACCCCATCTTTTTATTCTTAATGGCAACAATACAAATACGTGTCATGTCCCTTTCTGTCACTGGGATTGAGCACCGCAAGATTGAACCCATCACAAAGCACCTCTCCCATTGCAAGATAAATCAATCTAGTAGGCCAAACTAAACCGATAGATCGGAGAGAAATACAAAGCTATAACAATCATGCATAAAAGAGTTTAGGGAAAACTCAAATATTTCTCATGAATAATCTGATCATAAACTCACAATTCATTGGATCCCAACAAACACACCGCAAAAGAAGATTACATCGGATAGAACTCCAAGAACATCAAGGAGAACATTGTATTGAAGATCAAAGAGAGATAAGAAGCCATCTAGCTACTAGCTATGGACCCGTAGGTCTGTGGTAAACTACTCACACATCATCGGAAGGGCAGCAAGGTTGAATTAGAAGCCCTCCGTGATCGATTCCCCCTCCGGCAGAGTATCGGAAAAGGCCTCCAGATGGGATCGTGGAAGAACAGAGGCTTGCGGCGGCGGAAAGGTTTTCTCTTCTGGCTCTCTGGGGGTTTCCCAATATTTGTGAATTTATAGAAGTGGAATTAGGTCAAAAGGAGTAATGTGGGCCCCACAAGGTACTACGGTGCCCCCCCTGGGGCGCGCCCTAGTGCCTTGTGAAGCCCCAGCCCCCATGGGACTTCTGGCCTCCTCCCGAAGCTTCCTAGGTTTCTTTTGTCTAGAAAAAAATCTCCAAAAAGTTTCGTGGCATTTGGACTTCATTTGGTACTGTTTCTCTGAAAAGCCAAAAACAAGCAGAAAACAACAACTGGCACTAGGCACTGGGTTAATAGGCTAGTTCCAAAAATGATATATGATTGCATACAATTGCATAGAAAAACATCCAAGATTGATACTATAATAGCATGGAATAATCAAAAATTATAGATACATTGGAGACGTATCAGGCACCATCATCCTTTCGGATGATGAAGACAAGTAGCCTTCCATTTGTTGTCGCTGTCGCCACCGGCCGGCCATCTAATGCTGCCCTTATTAAAATACCGTATTAGTGTAATGTCACTATGTCAGTTCGCTCTGTTAAGCGTTGAACAAATCTAAGAACGTGGTTATTAAGTTTATCCGAATCTCTGAATCTGCTGTATTGTATTCCGCCGCATTCTATCTTTCTAATGTCACTGATTCGTGGGCCCTTCTGTAACATAAACACCGCCGTGTCCTATCTCTCTAGTGTCACTGGCTCGTGGGCCCTTCTATAAGGCAGAAAATATCAGGTCAAAAAGACTCGGCTATGACCATAAGCAAACAGACGCACACAGCTGAAATGGCTTGCACGTTGCATAATCTAGCGTTGGTCCCGAGTTCGACCCCCACGGGCGGCAATATATTCCACCCTTTTTTGCAAATAAATCAGCCACTAACATGTGGGTCCTGCGGTGTCCTAGGCTTCTGTATATTTCACTATTTTTTACTTATACATTTGATACTGACAGGTGGGTCCTGGGTGACCCACACGTCACTGTATGCGTCTGGTAACGGTCAACTGCATTGACCCGATGGAAATGCTCCGTTTTGGGCATTTTTGAGTGTGGGGCGAGTGGTGGAGGAGAAATGTGAGGGACGTTAGTTGGGTGGGGTAAAACTGAGGAGTACAAAGCAACAGAGGGCACAGAAATAGAAATCCCAATTTTTTATGCATGTAGATCATGAAGAGAATATTTTATATGATAGCTATATTGTTAAATTTGATTATGATCATACATGTAATTATTTTGAGAGAGGCAAGTATGGTTATAAAAGTCTTCAAGTTACTAAATTACCTTTATTTATGTCAAAGTTGTTAATGTTTCATTCTTCTTCCTTGCATATGCTAAATATTGCTTGCCTTGATAATTTATTTATTTATAATATGCCTATGCATAGGAAGTGGGTTAGCCTTAAATGTGCTTGCTACATGCTTTATGACGCTTTCTTTTATGCTTCAATTCTTGATTTTCATGCATGTGAGCATCACTAAAATCTCAAGCCTATCTTAGTGGCTATAAAGAAAGAGCTTGTTGGAAGGCAACCTAATAGTTATCATTTCAGTGTGTCAACATGATTATTGCTACTGTAGTAATTGTGTTTGTATCTTTTATTTCAGTAAAGTGCCACATTAAACCTTTAGGGTGATGTTGATTGTTTATTTGGTTATGTGTAGAAACAGAAAGTTTTGCGTTCAGTACCTGAATTTTTGTTCTCCTCTGGAGCGCGATAAAATACATTTTTTTTACACAATACTGATACACAAATTTTCTGCATTACCTTAATTTTTCAGATTTTAGGAGGTACACAAGTATGGTCTAAAATTAGATCTTTACGTACTATTCTGTTTTTGACAGATTCTATCTAGTTTTTTTAGTTTGCTTGTTTTAGAGTTTCTATGGCTTATATTCGGGGGTATAAATTGTGGAAATGATAGAATACAGTAGGAATTATGTGGGAACAATTATGAATCTTTTCTTGACAGTGCCAAGTGAATGATTTATTTTATTTTACTAACCTATCCCACGAGGTTCCGTTAAGTTTTGTGTGATTAAAGTTTTCAAGTTTTGGGTGAGATGGATGCTACTCACGATGGAGTTGTTGGATTTCCTCGAAGAGGAAGGGCGAAGCAGTATAGTACCAGATAGTATTTCCCTCAGTTAAGAACCAAGGTTTATTGAACCAGTAGGAGGTATCAATTTTAACAGCACCTACACACAAACAAAACAATTGATTGCACCCAACAAAGGCAAGGGGGTCGTTAGTCCCCTTGTTCTTGCCAACCACATGGTTAAAAGCTGATAGTGATATGCAAAGTAACAAAAAGTGAAAGAACAAAAGAAAGAGAAATTTTGGAGACTTTAGTATTGATGGAAAATAGACCCGTGGGCCATAGGTTCACTAGTGGCATCTCTCGAAAGCATAGATACGGTGGGTAAACAAATTACTGTTGGGCAATTGGCAAAATTGAGCATAGTTATAATTGTGATCATTCATCGCATAATCGATACATAGGCATTACGTCTGTGACAAGTAGACCGTTAATCCAACTGCATCTACTACTATTACTCCACCCCAAGACCGCTATCCAGCATGCATCTCAAAGTATTAAGTTCATGATAAACAGAGTAACACTTTAAGCAAGATGACATAATGTAGACAGAATAAGATCAATCAATATGACTAACCCCATCGTTTTACCCTTAGTAGCAACAATGCAATACATACCTTTGTCCATATTGTCACTGGACAAGATCACCACAAGACTGGACCTACCACAAAGCACCATGTCTTCAGCTTTTTCAACTTTCACGCAATACTTGAGCGTGAGCCAAGGACTTAGCACTTTGGATGTAACACCCCAAAAATTTAACCATATTTTTATTAAGTAAAATTTGGCCAGAAATAAAATTTTGAATTATACTAGGTCTTTTATTAATTTCAGGGTATTTTCTGTTTTCCAAAATTCTTCCCTCCATATAGAAAATTTTAGAAAATATTGTGGGCTTTGGTAGTTTTCTTAAATCATTTAATTTATATTTTAATTAACAGTAGGAAATATTTTCATAATAAAATTTGCCCCAAAATAATTCTTTTAATAGCATTTCCAATCTTTGAAATGCTTCTGTTGCACTACAACTATTTTAAATAATTCTTCTAAAATTCCACAAAAATTATGAGGGGTCATATGATGCCTATAGATCACTTTTATGCAAAAAAACCATCATGGTCCTTTGTAAATTTTGAGCAAAACATCCTCTTTTCAATTCTGTCCCATTTCTAGGTTATAACTGCAACCCTATTTTTCCTTGCTCCAACAATTCTGAAATTTTTCCCACTTATAGTCCTTCCAACTAAACCCTTAAGTCCAAAAGATCAACTCCATTTGCAGCCTGGAATACCTCCAAATAATTCCCTCAAAATCTGGTCCAGAACTGAATTTCTCCAAAACTTGCACTAAGAAGTTTTTCTTTTTGCCAAACCAACCCCACCATAATCTCTATCATCCAGTGAGACATCATCCTGCCAATTTTCATAGCTAACAAAAATAACCTAGCTAGCCCTAGCATTCTGTCAAACAGGTGATGTGCATGGCAGAATTTGGCAAAGCTTTGAACTGGCATTTGACATTAGCTCCTCCCTCCAAACCAACCTGTCCACAATCTGTTTCATCCAAATAGACACCACCCTACAAAAAATCAGCTCATTTGGAGCACCCTAGGATGCCCTGGCATTCTGCCGAACACGCTGGGTGCATGCACAGAGCGTGCCCAGAGCGCCATGATTGCAGGTGTCGGCACCGCCCTGCGCTACCCTCCCTGCTGCCGCTCCGCACGCCAGCCACCTCCAGGAGCTTCGCAAGACACCCACGTTGTTGGGGATGTTTCCCAGCGTATAGACCCGACAGGTGATAACCCGGCCCTGGCGAAGACTAAGCGGGTCGTTTCACTGCAAGGGTCTTTGATGGGCCGGCTTGAGGAAGGCCCGGTGGGAAAGGCCGGCTCAGGATGTGGGCCGGCTTAAGACGAAGTTTGGCCTCATGATTGCCTTAGAGATCAAGTAGACTTAAGGAAGGAGCCGGGTTGAGATTACGACCCGGACTCTCATGTAATCTAGGGTTCCGCCTGAGTATATAAAGGGGAGCACCTATACGAAAAAGACTAAGTTGCAATCTCATCAAAAGCTAGGTTAGTGAATTCGCATCCTTGTAATCGAGAACCACAGCAATACAATCAAGCAGGACGTAGGCCTTTACCTCCACCGTGAGGGGCCGAACCTGGGTAACCCGGCGTCTTCTCATTCCCGATCAACCCCGTTAAGCTTCCACACTTGTGCGATGGCCTCATCTCTAAGTCCTTTCACAAGGGCATCTGCCGTGTCAAAACCACGACAGTTGGCACCCATCGTGGGGCCTACGCACGGTGGAGTTGAGTTCTTAGTGGGATCTCTTCCAGGGTTCGGGAAGTACGCTGTTGGCATGATGACAAAGAGCCGCCGCGGGAAGTTCTACATCGATGATACACACTGGGGCCCCGACGCCGACTCGATTGAGTACGGGTACCGGGTCCCCTTCGGCAAGATCCACACCTTCATTGGCGTGGTTGGTGAGCCGGCCGCCGGGTTGGAGAATGTCGCCGGCGTCGAGTCGGCGCGCCGTGCTGGTCAGAACCAGGCGAAACCCGACCTGCGTCAAGCCGCCCGGAACCATGTCTTCGTAGGTTTCACCCAAGGGGTGGCCTCATCGGAGAACTCCCTGTCCAGAGATGACACATTCCTGCAGTCGGACGGTGAGTCCTTGATGGGAGAAATCGAGTCAATCCTTCCTCCGCATGATGGAGGGCTCGGGCATACGGACATCTTTCCAGAGAGCCCTGATCCGCCTCGCTTCGCGGCGGTATACATGGCGGGTAGGCAAGATCCGGTGCGTGACCCGGCCAATCCAACGGCGGGGCAGAACCTCCTTTTCGGCTCAGGAGGAGCCGGCGTGTCGGCCGCCGGCTCACAGAAAACCAGGGTTCAGGCGCTCGCGGACTTGATGACTACGCTGGCAGCCCTGTTGGCCGACCCGGTCACCGCGGAGAACGCAGCGGCGCGCAACACGGAGATCATGAGGTGTCGCGAGCAGATGGCCAAGATCCAAGAGGACATCAAAGCGAAGAACGGCCGCATGGTACAGGAACAGGCCCGGATTGCCGACGAAAGGCAGCGCCTAGAAGAGGAGGCACATTACCTAAACCGCCGACAGGCCGATTCGGAACTCGTTCACAGGATGTGTCATCAGAGCCGGCTTCTGGCTAATCTCGAGCCGACTCAGCTGTTCACCACACCGCCAGCTCCGACGAACCCAGGGGTTGGAGTCATCCCCACTGGAGAGCCGCCTTTGCAACCGCCGGCTCAGCAGCGGGAGCCGGCCAGGCATCGCACGCCAGATCAGCAACAACAGCCGTTGTCTCACCGGTTCCAGACCCCAATTGGACACTACTCTAACCCGGTCGATAACGTGCTGGCTGCAACCCACAACTTAGCGGCTATTCTGATCGAGGGGGACGGCCTGATTCAGACCGAGGCCAGGAACGCCATTGCAATGCTTAAGACGGCAGTAGTGCAGCAAGCCAACTACTCACATAGCCAGCATCGGCTTCACTCGACCCCTCATCAGAGCCACACCAGGAGTCAGCGCCCTGAGTTGCCTGTGGTCTCCAGCAGCGCGCACTGCAGGAGAGCCACCCAGCCGCAGGCGGAGCAGCACCAACCCAAGATCCCGCAAGACGTTGCGGACGTTGCTCGGATTCTATGAGATTGGGAGGAAGAAAATGCGCGTGCAGGGCGTAACCCGCCGGCGCACGTCAACACGCCGGCGTGAGTCAACCCGCCACCGGATGTCAACCCGCCACCGAACGTCAACTCGCCCCTCGCGACCCAGACAGATGGCCGACTTGGGGGCTCTTCAAGCCGCATGATCGGAACTCCATGCTTGATACCAGCGCTGCGAGAGGCACGTATACCCCCCGATTTCAAAGGGCCTCGCAAGGTTCCTAACTATACGGCGAATCTGGAGCCCACCGAGTGGATTGAGAGTTATGAGCTGGCAATGGACTTGTTGGGTGCAAGTGAGTCAGTGTGTGCGCGTTACCTGCCTCTGATGTTGGAGGGCCCCGCTCGCACCTGGATGAAAAACCTACCGGTGAATTCCGTCAACATGTGGCAGGAGCTAAAGGAGCGCTTCATCAAAAACTTCCAGGGAACCTGTAAAAGGCCAACCACCATTGTTGATCTGGAATGATGTGTTCAGCGCGAGGATGAGTCGGCACACCATTGGGCTCGCCGGGTTGCAGAGGTGATACACAATTCTGACAGCATCTCGGCGGCTCAGGCAGTACTTGTTCTAGAATGAACATGCAAGTTTCAGCCACTGGTCCAGAAGCTAGGGCTACTCAAGAGGAAAACCCAGGATATGGGTGATCTGATGGATGTCTTGACCCGGTACGCGGAGTCTGACAACACTAAAGACCCGCCGTCTGATGAGGAGAAAGCCGGCAATGACAAGAAGGGTGGTGGCAAGGGCCACCAGCAGAACAACGGTAACGGGCAGAACAACAATGGTGGTAAACGCAAGGGTTATGACGGCAGTTCCGATCTGGTGGCGAACACAAACACAGAGAACAAAGGTCAGCACCAGAATGACGGTTCTAGGAGGCAGTCTGGTAATCGCCCTCTCACTTACGAGGAAGCTCTCAAGGCTACTTGTCCGAAACACAGTTACAATGGTAAACCATCCAGTCACTCCTGGGAAAATTGCTATGTGATGCAAGAGTTTGCCAAGCGGGTCTTCCAGAATCATCATAATGGGGGCGGCAATGGCGGACAACCCGCCAATCAGGGACCCGGCTTCTCAGGAGCCGGCTTGCAAGGGCCCTTCGCAGGACCCGGCTTCCAGGGGAACAGCGGCCAAGGCAGCGGGTTTCAGGGGGCTGGTAATACTGGAGGTGGCAATCAGAGAAATTACCAGGGAAATCAACATCAAGCTGGTGCGGCAGGATTTCAGAGTAACCCGAAACAGTTAATTAGCGGACAGTATCATGTTTTCACCACCAGTACCTGCAAGCGGGATCGGAAGGTGCAGCGACGAGCCGCCCATGCGGTTGAGCCGGCAACTCCTTACTATCTCAACTGGTCTGAACAGCCGGTTACCTGGAGCAGGGCAGATCATCCTGTCCTCCTCAATCACCCTGGCCACCTGGCTCTGGTGGTTGCACCACAAGTTGGCGGCTATACACTGACTAAAGTGCTCATGGACGGAGGAAGCAGTATCAACATTCTGTACTATGACACATTCAGGCGGATGAATCCGTCCGATAAGCAGTTAACTCCGTCCTCTACAGTCTTTCACGGCATTGTTCCTGGCAAGTCGGCCTATCCCATGGGAAGAATTTCCCTTGAGGTGGCCTTCGGCTCAAAGGATAACTGGCGTTCTGAGTTCCTGTCCTTTGAGGTGGTCAAGCTTAAGAGCCCATACCACGCCTTATTTGGCCGGCCGGCATATGCGCGGTTCATGGCACGGCCGTGTTATGTTTACTTGAAAATGAAGATGCCAGGACCAAGGGGAACCATCACAGTGGAAGGCAACCGGAAGATTGCACTTGAGTGCGAGGAAGGAGACGCAGCTTATGCCGAGACGGCTTGCGCCGCGGAGGAGTTGCGGTATTATAAGGACAATGTTGACCCGTCTGACAGGACATCCCTGAAGAAGCCCACCACGGAGTCTGACCCTCTGCTCAAATTTAAGTCAGCCAGAGACACAAAGCAAGTTGATTTTACCCCGGGCGATTCTTCGGAGCAGTTCACCATCGGGGCAAATATGGATCCCAAATAGGAAAGCGCGCTCATCGAGTTCATCCGTGAGAACCGGGACATTTTTGCATGGAAACCTTCTGACATGCCAGATGTACCGAGAGAACTCGCTGAGCACTCCCTTAATGTGGATCCCAAGTTTAAGCCAGTTCGCAAGTATCTCCGTCGCTTTAATGAGGAAAGACGGAAAGCTATTGGTGAAGAGGTGGCCCAGCTCCTAGCTGCCGGGTTCATCGTTGAAGTTTTCCATCCTGAATGGCTAGCTAACCCAGTACTTGTTCTAAAGAAAAATGAGACTTGGCGGATGTGTGTTGATTACACAGACCTGAATAAGGCTTGTCCTAGTGACCCCTTTGCCTTGCCCCGTATTGACCAGATCATCGATGCTACGGCTGGTTGTGAGAGTTTATGCTTCCTGGATGCTTACTCTGGCTATCATCAGATCAAAATGAAGCTGGAAGACCAGGAAAAGATGGCTTTCATCACACCTTTTGGAGATTTTTGCTATACAACCATGCCGTTTGGTCTGAAGTGTGCACAGGCGACTTACCAGCATTGTGTCCAGAGCTGCTTTCATAAACAGATCGGGCGGAACGTTCATGCTTATGTTGATGACATTGTGGTTAAGTCCCGGAAGAAAGAAACTCTATTGGAGGATCTCAAGGAAACATTTGACAATCTCCGTATCTACCAGATGAAGCTTAACCCGGAGAAGTGTGTCTTTGGTGTCCCTGCAGGAAAGCTCTTGGGATTTCTTGTTTCTGAGCGTGGCATTGAAGCTAACCCAGAAAAGATTAAAGCAATCACGACCCTGGCTAAGCCGGCCAAACTGAATGACGTGCAAAAGCTGGCTGGGCGGGTTGCGGCGTTGAGCCGGTTCATCAGCCAGCTTGGAGAGAAGGCGATTCTGTTATACCAGTAGCTTAAGAAATCAGATAACTTCGTTTGGAGTGACGCTGGAGATCAGGCTTTTGAGGCTCTAAAGAAGCAGTTGTCTGAGCCGCCAGTCCTTGCTGCCCCTCGTGAGAAGGAACCAATATTGCTATATATTGCTGCCAATAATAAGGTGGTCAGCATGGCAGTTGTGGTAGAGTGCAAGGAAGATGGCAAGGAATATCCAGTCCAGCACCCTGTGTATTATATCAGTGAGGTGTTAACAAAGTCCAAGCAGCGGTATCCACATTGGCAGAAGCTGGTCTACAAAGTGTTTATGGCTAGCCGCAAGCTGAAGCATTACTTCCACGAACATCCAATCACTGTGGTCAGCTCAGCACCTCTCGGGGATATAATCCAGAACCGGGAGGCGACAGGTCGGGTTGCTAAGTGGGCCATCGAGCTCGGTCCGCATCATCTCAAATACGTGCCTCGCACAGCAATCAAATCTCAGGCGTTGGTGGATTTTATTAATGATTGGACAGAGTTGCAGGCTCCCGAAGAGAAGCCTGACACAACATACTGGTCCATACACTTTGACGGCTCAAGGCAGCTTGAAGGCTCGGGGGCTGGAGTTGTGATTACTTCCCCACGAGGAGATAAGTTTTGTTATGTTTTGAGACTCATGTTCCCCTGTACTAACAATGCAGTAGAATATGAGGCTTTGCTTCATGGGCTTCGGATGGCCAAGGAGATGAACCTGAGTCGGGTCAGGTGTTTGGGTGACTCAGACCTAGTGGCCTAGCAAGTTTCAGGTACATGGGATTCCAAGGACCCCCTTATGGCGGCTTATCGACAGGCAGTCACAAATATTGCTGGACACTTCAAAGATTATCAAGTTGACCATATTGATCGCCGGCAGAACGAGGCGGCAGACGCACTCTCTCGCTTGGGTTCTTAGCACAAGCCAGTGCCACCCAATGTGTTCCTGGACGTTTTGCACAACCCGTCTGTCAAGTTACCAACAGAGGAGGACTTGGCTATTCCTGACCCGGAGGCGGCTCTAGTGGCTGCTGTCCACGCTATCCCTGATTGGACGGTCCCCTATTTGGCTTACCTAAGCCGGGGAGAACTGCCAACAGAGGAAATCCTCGCTCGACAGATCATCACACGATCCAAGTCTATGACTATTGTCAATGGCGAGTTGCACCGACGAAGCGTCACTGGTGTTTTTCAGCGTTGTGTTTCACCTGAAGAAGGCCGCGCAATTCTCAATGAGATTCACTCTGGCGATTGTGGACACCATGCCGGCTCAAGATCACTGGTCGCGAAGGCTTTCCGGCATGGTTTTTACTGGCTCACGGCTCATGCTGACGCAGAGGACATTGTCCGTAAGTGTGATGGTTGCCAGAAGTATGCTCGCCAGGCCCATGTGCCGGCTCAAGAGTTGAGGATGATCCCGATTACTTGGCCATTCGCGGTCTGGGGGCTTGACATGGTGGGACTCTTCAAACGTTCTAAGAACAAGCATACGCACCTACTGGTGGCTGTGGACAAGTTTACCAAGTGGGTGGAAGCAGAGCCGGTCAGCAACTGCGACGTGGCTACAGCTGTCAAGTTTCTGAAAAAGCTGATATTCCGATTTGGCTACCCGCACAGTATCATTACAGACAATGGAACCAATCTTTCCAAGGGAGTCATGGAATGGTTCTGTCAGCAGGAGCACATCCGGCTTGATCTAGCATCGGTTGCGCATCCTCAGTCTAACGGACAGGCAGAAAGGGCCAATCAGGAATTGCTACATGGTATCAAACCCTGGCTCATGGTGCCTCTGCAGTGCACGCCGGGTTGCTGGGAAGAAGAGTTACCTTCGGTGCTTTGGAGCATACGGACTACTCCCAACAAGTCAACAGGCTATACGCCGTTTTTCCTAGTCTATGGTGCAGAAGCTGTACTTCCAAGCGTTATTCGTCATGACTCCCCTTGAGTGGCGGCTTATGTGGAATCAGATAATGAGTAGGCTCGCCAAGATGCTCTAGATGCCCTGGAGGAAGAGTGTGACCTGGCCGCATCCAGATCAACAATTTATCAGCAAGACCTACGTCGCTATCACAGCCGTAGAGTTCGAAGCCGCACTTTTCAAGAAGGTGACTTAGTGCTCCGTCTGATTCAAGACCAAACATGCATGCATAAGCCTTCACCACCTTGGGAAGGGCCCTTTGTGGTCAGCAAGAATCTCAACAACGGGTCATATTACCTGATTGATATACGTGAGGCAGATAAGTCACGTACCTCTGAGGAGGAAACAAGCCGGCCCTGGAATATTGCTCAACTCCGGCCATACTACACCTGAGTCATTGACTGGGTCACATCTTTGTACATACCTTCTATCATGTATATACCTCTTTTTCGATCAAATAAAATAACGACCAGCATCACTGTATAAAAAGTGTTGTTTTGCCACAAAATTTGTGTGCTGGATCTTTATTTGTTGATCTTGGTTACTTGGGGGCTTCCAACTCAATTGAGTTTAGCTTACAAAACCCTTTAACCCGGCGAGATGCCACAAAGTTGGTTAAACCTGCCTGTTAGCAAGATGCTACTCCCTAAAAAACGACCCGGCGAACGTCTGACGAATCAATCACATAGGTGACCCTGAATTCGTCAGAGTTAAAACGTCCGATTGGTTGTGTGAGAGCCAGCTTTCAGAAAGCGAGGATAAACCAACAGGCCAAAGTGCCAGCTTCATGAAAGCAAAATCAGAATCGCGCTTTACGAGCCGGTCTTTCAAGCCGGGTTTATAAAAACCGGCTTATTTCAGTTATGTTTCTTTCCTGCATTTCATATCATCTCTGCATACATGCATACATCCATGCATAGCATTTACATTAGTTACTTAGATATTTTTGATTCATTGCAAACAGTAGCAAAGATTGCTCGTTGTTTGTGATTTCATCAGTCACCATTACATGCAATTGTTATTGTTTCAGCGGAATCACTCTATTGCAAAAACCGGCTCTCGAAGCCGAAAAGAGGATTCACAGAAGCACAAGTATTTGTACAGGCAGTAAACAAGCACAGTACGTGATGGCACTGGCATCAGTAACAAGTGTTTCAAGCTACACTATTACAAGCCGCCCGTCAACTGCAGCCATGACAATTTTTTTTACAAGTTCTGCCTACAAAAGGATAAGCTGTTGGAAATATGCCCTAGAGGCAATAATAAATTGGTTATTATTATATTTCCTTGTTCATGATAATCGTTTATTATCCATGCTATAATTGTATTGATTGGAAACTCAAATACATGTGTGGGTACATAGACAACACTGTGTCCCTAGTATGCCTCTAGTTGACTAGCTCGTTGATCAAAGATGGTTAAGGTTTCATAGCCATTGACATGAGATGTCATTTGATAACGGGATCACATCATTAGGAGAATGATGTGATGGACAAGACCCAAACTACGAACGTAGCATATGATCGTGTCAGTTTATTGCTATTGTTTTCTGCATGTCAAGTATCTGTTCCTTTGACCATGAGATCATGCAACTCACTGACACCGGAGGAATACCTTGTGTGTATCAAACGTCGCAACGTAACCGGGTGACTATAAAGGTGCTCTACAGGTATCTCCGAGGGTGTCTGTTGGGTTGGCATGGATCAAGACTGGGATTTGTTACTCCGTGTGACGGAGAGGTATCTCAGGGCCCACTCAGTAATACAACATCACAATGAGCCTTGCAAGCAATGTGACTAAAGTGTTAGCCACGAGATCTTGTATTACGGAACGAGTAAAGAGACTTACCGGTAACGAGATTGAACTAGGTATAGTGATACCGACGATCGAATCTCGGGCAAGTAACATACCGAAGAACAAAGGGAACAGCATACGGGATTAACTGAATCCTTGACATAGAGGTTCGACCGATAAAAGATCTTCGTAGAATATGTAGGAGCCAATATGGGCATCCAGGTCCCGCTATTGGTTATTGGCCGTAGAGGTGTCTCGGTCATGTCTACATAGTTCTCGAACCCGCAGGGTCTACACACTTAACGTTTGGTGACGATTAGTATAATTGAGTTATTATGTTGGTGACCGAAAGTTGTTCGGAGTCTCGGATAAGATCCCGGACATGACGAGGATCTCCGGAATAGTCCGGAGGTAAAGATTGATATATGTGATAATAGTGTTTTGATCTCCGGAAGAGTTCCGGAGTTCACCGGAAGGGGTTCCGGATGTTTACCGAAGTGTTCGGGTGCAGCAACACTTTATATGGGCCAAAGGGATAAAGCCCACGAGGTATTGGAAAGTGCAAAAGTAGTTTTTGCTGCCGCGTAAGCGGTACTACCGCTTGGTGAAGCGGTACTACCGCCCGAGAGGTACTACCGCTTGTGTGAAGCGGTACTACCGCCCAAGCGGTACTACCGCTTGTGTGAAGCGGTACTACCGCCCAAGCGGTACTACCGCTTGTGAGCGGTACTACCGCTTGTGCGCGGCTGTGCACGGTTCGGCAGGGATCCGAGTTGGACTCTTTCCCTGCGGGCCAAACCGACCTTGTGCGGGCAAAACCGACCTGGAGGAGGCTTTTACTCCAAGTTTAGACCCCAAGGCTCAACATATAAATAGAGGGGCAGGGCTAGCACACGGGACACATCAAGATTTCCCCAAGCCGTGTGCGGCAACCCTAACCCTCTAGTTCCTCCGTCATAATCTCCGTAGCACTTGGCGAAGCCCTGCAGAGATTGTTCCTCACCACCATCACCACGCCGTCGTGCTGCTGGAACTCAACCACTACTTCACCATCGCTCGCTGGATCGAGGAGGTGAAGGCGTCATCAAGCCGTACGTGTGTTGAACGCGGAGGTGCCGTCCGTTCGGCGCTAGTTCGTGATCGGATCGAGGGACGACTTGCGATTTGGATCGCGGAGACGTTCGACTACATCAACCGCGTTTCTTAAACGCTTCCGCTTAGCGATCTACAAGGGTATGTAGATTCACTCTCCCTCTCGTAGATGCTCATCACCATGGATAGATCTTGTGTGTGCATAGGAAAATTTTTGTTTCCCATGCAAGGTTCCCCCACAGTGGCATCATGAGCTAGGTCTATGCGTAGATGAGATCTCGAGTAGAACACAAACGAGTTGTGGGCGTGGGTGTATACATATTGCTTGCCGTTACTAGTTGATATTTGATTCGGCGGTACTGTGAGATGAAGCGGCCCGGACCGACATTACGCGTACACTTACGCGAGACAGGTTCCTTCAACTAACATGTAACTTCGTTGCATAAAGATGGCTAGCGGGTGTCTGTCTCTCTCACTTTAGTTGAATCGATTTCAATGAAGAGGGTTCTTTTAGAAGATCAAAAAGCAATCACTACACCACGTTGTGGTTTTGCGTAGGTAAGAACGGTTCTTGCTAACCCGTAGCAGCCACGTAAAATTTGCAACAACAATTAGAGGACGTCTAACTTGTTTTTGCAGGGTATGTTGTGATGTGATATGGCCAATTACATGATGAGATATATGTGATGTATGAGATGATCATGTGTTGTATAGAATATCACGACTTGCATGTCGATGAGTACGGCAACTGGCAGGAGCCATAGAGTTGTCTTTAATTATTGTATGACCTGCGTGTCAATCATTAAGCGCTATGTAATGCTTTACTTTATCGCTAAACGTTAGCAATAGTCGTGGAAGCAACAGTCGGCGCGACAACCTTATGGCGACACGTTGATGGAGATCAAGATGATGGAGATCATGGTGTCATGCCGGTGACGATGGAGATCATGCCGGTGCTTTGGAGATGGAGATCAAAAGCACAAGTTCATGGCCATATCATGTCACTTATGATTTGCATGTGATGTTAATCCTTTTATGCATCTTATTTTGCTTAGGACGACGGTAGCATTATAAGGTGATCCCTCACTTAAATTTCAAGATAAATTGTGTTCTCCCCAAGTGTGCACCGTTGCGAAAGTTCGTCGTTTCGAGACACGCCGTGATGATCGGGTGTGATAGACTCCACGTTCACATACAACGGGTGCAAGCCATGTTGCACACGCGGAACACTCGGGTTAAACTTGACGAGCCTAGCATGTACAGACATGGCCTCGGAACACAAGAGACCGAAAGGTCGAACATGAGTCATATAGTAGATATGATCAACATGAAGATGTTCACCATTGAAACCACCTCAACTCACGTGATGATCGGACTTGAGTTGGTGGATTTGGATCATGTTACACTCGAATGACCGGAGGGATGTCAATTTGAGTGGGAGTTTTTTAAGTAATATGATTAACTAAACTCATTATCTAGAACAATAGTCTAAGTTGTCTTTGCTATATTTATGTTGTAGATCATGGCTCGCGCAGTAGCACCCCTGAATTTTAATGCGTTCCTAGAGAAAGCTAAGTTGAAAGATGATGGAAGTAACTTTGTGGACTGGGCCCGTAATCTAAGGATTATCCTTACGGCTTCCCAGAAGGCTTATGTCCTTGATGCACCGCTTGGTGATCCACCCGCTCCAGTTGAGTCTCTAGACGTTGTGAACGCCTGGCAGGCTCGTTCTGATGATTACTCAATAGTTCAATGTGCAATGTTGTATGGCTTAGAACCGGGACTTCAAAGACGTTTTGAACGTCATGGAGCATATGAGATGTTCCAGGAGTTGAAGTTTATCTTTCAGAAGAATGCCCGGATCGAGAGATATGAGATCTCCGACAAATTCTATGCTTGCAAGATGGAGGAGAACGGGTCTATCAGTGATCACGTGCTCAGAATGTCTGGGTACTCCACCCGTCTGGCTGAATTGGGGATGCCCCTTCCGCCAGAGGCTATCACTGACAGAGTTCTTCAATCATTGCCACCTAGCTACAAAAGCTTCGTGTTGAACTATAACATGCACGGGATGAACAAGTCAGTCGCCGAGCTGTTTGCGATGCTGAAAGCCGCTGAGTCTGAAATTCAGAAGGAGCATCAAGTGTTGATGGTCAATAAAACCACTAGTTTCAAGGAAAATGGCAAGGGTAAGAAGGGTAACTCCAAGAAGAGTGGCAAAGCAGTTGCTCCTCTCGTGAAGAAACCCAAGGCTGGACCCAAACCAGAAACTGTGTGTTTTCATTGCAAGGGAACTGGACACTGGAAGCGGAATTGCCCCAAGTATTTGGCTGACAAGAAGGCGGCCAACAACAAACAAGGTATATATGATATACATGTTATTGATGTGTACCTTACCAACTCTCGTTGTAGTGCCTGGGTATTTGATACCGGTGCGGTTGCTCATATTTGCAACTCAAAACAGGAACTGCGGAATAGACGGAGGCTGGCAAAGGACGAAGTGACGATGCACGTGGGAAATGGTTCCAAGGTTGATGTGATCGCCGTCGGCACGCTCGCTCTTCGATTACCGTCGGGATTAGTGATGAACCTAAATAAGTGTTATTTGGTGCCTGCGTTAAGCATGAACATTATATCTGGATCTTGTTTATTGCGAGACGGTTACTCATTTAAATCAGAGAATAATGGTTGTTCTATTTATATGAGTAATATCTTTTATGGTCATGCACTCAATGTGAGGGGTTTATTCTTATTGAATCTCGATAGTAATGATACACATGTTCATAACATTGATGCCAAAAGATGTAGAATTGATAATGATAATACCACTTTCTTGTGGCACTGCCGTTTAGGTCATATTGGCGTAAAACGCATGAAGAAGCTCCATGCTGATGGACTTTTGGAGTCACTTGATTTTGAATCACTTGACACATGTGAGCCATGCCTCATGGGCAAGATGACTAAAACGCCGTTCTCTGGAACAATGGAACGGGCAAGTGACTTGTTGGAAATCATACATACTGATGTGTGTGGTCCGATGAGTATTGAGGCGCGCGGTGGTTATCGTTACTTTCTCACCTTCACTGATGACTTAAGTAGATATGGGTGTATTTACTTAATGAAACACAAGTCTGAAACATTTGAAAAGTTCAAACAATTTCAGAGTGAAGTTGAGAATCATCGTAACAAGAAGATTAAATTCCTACGATCTGATCGAGGAGGAGAATATCTGAGTTATGAATTTGGCAGTCACTTAAGACAGTGTGGAATTGTTTCACAATTGACACCGCCTGGAACACCACAGCGTAATGGTGTGTCCGAACGTCGTAATCGAACCTTATTGGATATGGTGCGATCTATGATGTCTCTTGCCGATTTGCCACTATCGTTTTGGGGTTATGCATTAGAGACAGCTGCATTCACTTTAAATAGGGCACCTTCGAAATCCGTTGAGACGACGCCATATGAACTTTGGTTTGGCAAGAAGCCAAAGCTGTCGTTTCTTAAAATTTGGGGATGTGATGCTTATGTCAAAAAGCTTCAGCCTGAAAAGCTGGAACCCAAAGCGGAGAAATGCGTCTTCATAGGATACCCAAAAGAGACAGTTGGGTATACCTTCTATCTCAGATCCGAAGGCAAAGTGTTTGTCGCTAAAAACGGAACATTTCTTGAGAAAGAGTTTCTCTCGAAAGAATTGAGTGGGAGGAAGATAGAACTTGATGAGGTTGTTGAACCTTTACTTCAACCTGAGAGTAGCGCAGCGCAGAAAGTTGTTTCTGTGGAGCCTACATTAGCTGAAGAGGAAGTTAATGATGATCATGAAACTTTGGATCAAGTTGCTATCGAACCTCGTAGGTCGACAAGGACACGTACTGCTCCCGAGTGGTACGGCAACCCTGTCTTAGAGGTCATGTTGTTAGACAACGATGAACCTACGAGCTATGGAGAAGCGATGATGAGCCCGGATTCCGAGAAGTGGTTAGAGGCCATGAAATCTGAGATGGGATCCATGTATGAAAACAAAGTATGGACTTTGGAAGTATTACCTAAAGGGCGTAAGGCCATTCAGAACAAATGGATCTTTAAGAGGAAGACGGACGCGGACGGTAATGTCACCGTCTATAAAGCTCGACTTGTGGCAAAGGGTTTTTCACAAGTTCAAGGAGTTGACTACGATGAGACCTTCTCACCCGTAGCGATGCTTAAGTCCGTCAGAATCATGTTAGCAATAGCTGCCTTTTTCGATTATGAAATTTGGCAGATGGATGTCAAAACAGCGTTCCTTAACGGTTATCTTAAGGAAGAGTTGTATATGATGCAACCAGAAGGTTTTGTCGATCCAGAGAATGCTGACAAAGTTTGCAAACTCCAGCGATCCATTTATGGACTGGTGCAAGCATCTCGGAGTTGGAATCTTCGTTTTGATGAGGTGATCAAAGCGTTCGAGTTTATACAAGTTTACGGAGAAGCTTGTATTTACAAGAAAGTGAGTGGGAGCTCTATAGCGTTTCTAATATTATATGTGGATGACATATTACTGATTGGAAACAATATAGAAATGCTGGAAAGCGTAAAGGAATATTTGAACAAGAGTTTTTCAATGAAGGACCTAGGAGAAGCTGCTTTCATATTAGGCATCAAGATCTATAGAGATAGATCGAGACGCTTAATAGGACTTTCACAAAGCACATACCTTGACAAAGTTTTGAAGAAGTTCAAAATGGATCAGTCCAAGAAGGGGTTCTTGCCTGTATTGCAAGGTCTGAAGTTGAGTAAGACTCAATGCCCAGTGACTGCAGAAGATAGAGAAAAGATGAGTGTCATCCCCTATGCTTCGGCCATAGGCTCTATCATGTATGCAATGCTGTGCACAAGACCCGATATCAGCCTTGCCATAAGTATGGTCGGAAGGTTTCAAAGTGATCCAGGAATGGAACACTGGACGGCGGTCAAGAATATCCTGAAGTACCTGAAAAGGACTAAGGACATGTTTCTCGTTTATGGAGGTGATCAAGAGCTCGTCGTAAAGGGTTACATCGATGCAAGCTTTGACACTGATCCGGATGACTCTAAGTCGCAAACCGGATACGTATTTATTCTTAATGGGGGTGCGGTTAGCTGGTGCAGTTCCAAGCAAAGCGTGGTAGCTAATTCTACATGCGAAGCGGAGTACATCGCTGCCTCGGAGGCGGCGAAGGAAGGTGTCTGGATGAAGGAGTTCATGACAGATCTTGGAGTAGTGCCTAGTGCACTTAACCCAATGACTCTGTTTTGTGATAATACTGGTGCCATTGCTCTAGCCAAGGAACCAAGATTTCACAAGAGGACCAGACACATAAAGCGACGTTTCAATTCCATCCGCGATTACATCAAGGAGGACGACATAAATATTTGCAAAGTACACACGGATCTAAATGTTGCAGATCCGATGACTAAACCTCTTCCAAGGGCTAAACATGAACAACACCAGAACTGCATGGGTGTTCGATTCATTACAATGTAAATCACATAGTGATGTGAACTAGATTATTGACTCTAGTGCAAGTGGGAGACTGTTGGAAATATGCCCTAGAGGCAATAATAAATTGGTTATTATTATATTTCCTTGTTCATGATAATCGTTTATTATCCATGCTATAATTGTATTGATTGGAAACTCAAATACATGTGTGGGTACATAGACAACACTGTGTCCCTAGTATGCCTCTAGTTGACTAGCTCGTTGATCAAAGATGGTTAAGGTTTCATAGCCATTGACATGAGATGTCATTTGATAACGGGATCACATCATTAGGAGAATGATGTGATGGACAAGACCCAAACTACGAACGTAGCATATGATCGTGTCAGTTTATTGCTATTGTTTTCTGCATGTCAAGTATCTGTTCCTTTGACCATGAGATCATGCAACTCACTGACACCGGAGGAATACCTTGTGTGTATCAAACGTCGCAACGTAACCGGGTGACTATAAAGGTGCTCTACAGGTATCTCCGAGGGTGTCTGTTGGGTTGGCATGGATCAAGACTGGGATTTGTTACTCCGTGTGACGGAGAGGTATCTCAGGGCCCACTCAGTAATACAACATCACAATGAGCCTTGCAAGCAATGTGACTAAAGTGTTAGCCACGAGATCTTGTATTACGGAACGAGTAAAGAGACTTACCGGTAACGAGATTGAACTAGGTATAGTGATACCGACGATCGAATCTCGGGCAAGTAACATACCGAAGAACAAAGGGAACAGCATACGGGATTAACTGAATCCTTGACATAGAGGTTCGACCGATAAAAGATCTTCGTAGAATATGTAGGAGCCAATATGGGCATCCAGGTCCCGCTATTGGTTATTGGCCGTAGAGGTGTCTCGGTCATGTCTACATAGTTCTCGAACCCGCAGGGTCTACACACTTAACGTTTGGTGACGATTAGTATAATTGAGTTATTATGTTGGTGACCGAAAGTTGTTCGGAGTCTCGGATAAGATCCCGGACATGACGAGGATCTCCGGAATAGTCCGGAGGTAAAGATTGATATATGTGATAATAGTGTTTTGATCTCCGGAAGAGTTCCGGAGTTCACCGGAAGGGGTTCCGGATGTTTACCGAAGTGTTCGGGTGCAGCAACACTTTATATGGGCCAAAGGGATAAAGCCCACGAGGTATTGGAAAGTGCAAAAGTAGTTTTTGCTGCCGCGTAAGCGGTACTACCGCTTGGTGAAGCGGTACTACCGCCCGAGAGGTACTACCGCTTGTGTGAAGCGGTACTACCGCCCAAGCGGTACTACCGCTTGTGAGCGGTACTACCGCTTGTGCGCGGCTGTGCACGGTTCGGCAGGGATCCGAGTTGGACTCTTTCCCTGCGGGCCAAACCGACCTTGTGCGGGCAAAACCGACCTGGAGGAGGCTTTTACTCCAAGTTTAGACCCCAAGGCTCAACATATAAATAGAGGGGCAGGGCTAGCACACGGGACACATCAAGATTTCCCCAAGCCGTGTGCGGCAACCCTAACCCTCTAGTTCCTCCGTCATAATCTCCGTAGCACTTGGCGAAGCCCTGCAGAGATTGTTCCTCACCACCATCACCACGCCGTCGTGCTGCTGGAACTCAACCACTACTTCACCATCGCTCGCTGGATCGAGGAGGTGAAGGCGTCATCAAGCCGTACGTGTGTTGAACGCGGAGGTGCCGTCCGTTCGGCGCTAGTTCGTGATCGGATCGAGGGACGACTTGCGATTTGGATCGCGGAGACGTTCGACTACATCAACCGCGTTTCTTAAACGCTTCCGCTTAGCGATCTACAAGGGTATGTAGATTCACTCTCCCTCTCGTAGATGCTCATCACCATGGATAGATCTTGTGTGTGCGTAGGAAATTTTTTGTTTCCCATGCAACGTTCCCCCACAGTGGCATCATGAGCTAGGTCTATGCGTAGATGAGATCTCGAGTAGAACACAAACGAGTTGTGGGCGTGGGTGTATACATATTGCTTGCCGTTACTAGTTGATATTTGATTCGGCGGTACTGTGAGATGAAGCGGCCCGGACCGACATTACGCGTACACTTACGCGAGACAGGTTCCTTCAACTAACATGTAACTTCGTTGCATAAAGATGGCTAGCGGGTGTCTGTCTCTCTCACTTTAGTTGAATCGATTTCAATGAAGAGGGTTCTTTTAGAAGATCAAAAAGCAATCACTACACCACGTTGTGGTTTTGCGTAGGTAAGAACGGTTCTTGCTAACCCGTAGCAGCCACGTAAAATTTGCAACAACAATTAGAGGACGTCTAACTTGTTTTTGCAGGGTATGTTGTGATGTGATATGGCCAATTACATGATGAGATATATGTGATGTATGAGATGATCATGTGTTGTATAGAATATCACGACTTGCATGTCGATGAGTACGGCAACTGGCAGGAGCCATAGAGTTGTCTTTAATTATTGTATGACCTGCCTGTCAATCATTAAGCGCTATGTAATGCTTTACTTTATCGCTAAACGTTAGCAATAGTCGTGGAAGCAACAGTCGGCGCGACAACCTTATGGCGACACGTTGATGGAGATCAAGATGATGGAGATCATGGTGTCATGCCGGTGACGATGGAGATCATGCCGGTGCTTTGGAGATGGAGATCAAAAGCACAAGTTCATGGCCATATCATGTCACTTATGATTTGCATGTGATGTTAATCCTTTTATGCATCTTATTTTGCTTAGGACGACGGTAGCATTATAAGGTGATCCCTCACTTAAATTTCAAGATAAATTGTGTTCTCCCCAAGTGTGCACCGTTGCGAAAGTTCGTCGTTTCGAGACACGCCGTGATGATCGGGTGTGATAGACTCCACGTTCACATACAATGGGTGCAAGCCATGTTGCACACGCGGAACACTCGGGTTAAACTTGACGAGCCTAGCATGTACAGACATGGCCTCGGAACACAAGAGACCGAAAGGTCGAACATGAGTCATATAGTAGATATGATCAACATGAAGATGTTCACCATTGAAACCACCTCAACTCACGTGATGATCGGACTTGAGTTGGTGGATTTGGATCATGTTACACTCGAATGACCGGAGGGATGTCAATTTGAGTGGGAGTTTTTTAAGTAATATGATTAACTAAACTCATTATCTAGAACAATAGTCTAAGTTGTCTTTGCTATATTTATGTTGTAGATCATGGCTCGCGCAGTAGCACCCCTGAATTTTAATGCGTTCCTAGAGAAAGCTAAGTTGAAAGATGATGGAAGTAACTTTGTGGACTGGGCCCGTAATCTAAGGATTATCCTTACGGCTTCCCAGAAGGCTTATGTCCTTGATGCACCGCTTGGTGATCCACCCGCTCCAGTTGAGTCTCTAGACGTTGTGAACGCCTGGCAGGCTCGTTCTGATGATTACTCAATAGTTCAATGTGCAATGTTGTATGGCTTAGAACCGGGACTTCAAAGACGTTTTGAACGTCATGGAGCATATGAGATGTTCCAGGAGTTGAAGTTTATCTTTCAGAAGAATGCCCGGATCGAGAGATATGAGATCTCCGACAAATTCTATGCTTGCAAGGTGGAGGAGAACGGGTCTATCAGTGATCACGTGCTCAGAATGTCTGGGTACTCCACCCGTCTGGCTGAATTGGGGATGCCCCTTCCGCCAGAGGCTATCACTGACAGAGTTCTTCAATCATTGCCACCTAGCTACAAAAGCTTCGTGTTGAACTATAACATGCACGGGATGAACAAGTCAGTCGCCGAGCTGTTTGCGATGCTGAAAGCCGCTGAGTCTGAAATTCAGAAGGAGCATCAAGTGTTGATGGTCAATAAAACCACTAGTTTCAAGGAAAATGGCAAGGGTAAGAAGGGTAACTCCAAGAAGAGTGGCAAAGCAGTTGCTCCTCTCGTGAAGAAACCCAAGGCTGGACCCAAACCAGAAACTGTGTGTTTTCATTGCAAGGGAACTGGACACTGGAAGCGGAATTGCCCCAAGTATTTGGCTGACAAGAAGGCGGCCAACAACAAACAAGGTATATATGATATACATGTTATTGATGTGTACCTTACCAACTCTCGTTGTAGTGCCTGGGTATTTGATACCGGTGCGGTTGCTCATATTTGCAACTCAAAACAGGAACTGCGGAATAGACGGAGGCTGGCAAAGGACGAAGTGACGATGCGCGTGGGAAATGGTTCCAAGGTTGATGTGATCGCCGTCGGCACGCTCGCTCTTCGATTACCGTCGGGATTAGTGATGAACCTAAATAAGTGTTATTTGGTGCCTGCGTTAAGCATGAACATTATATCTGGATCTTGTTTATTGCGAGACGGTTACTCATTTAAATCAGAGAATAATGGTTGTTCTATTTATATGAGTAATATCTTTTATGGTCATGCACCCAATGTGAGGGGTTTATTCTTATTGAATCTCGATAGTAATGATACACATGTTCATAACATTGATGCCAAAAGATGTAGAATTGATAATGATAATACCACTTTCTTGTGGCACTGCCGTTTAGGTCATATATGGTACAGAACGAAGGGAGCAAATTACCTCATACTTCCGCTTCAAAGACGTTATCATGGCGATCTCTGTGTCCCAGCTTTCAGACAACCGGGTCAACACAGCCCGGTGCAGGGTACTGGCATCTTGGTCTTCAAATGTAGAAAACTCAAGAGCCGTCTTCCCCTTGTCCTTCGGGGTTGGCTCAGGCTTGGCCGGAACTTTGGTAAGAGCGGTGGAGGATTCTGGTGCAGCAGTTTGCCGCTCACTCGTCACCACTACTTCTTCTTGAGCCGGCGCCTCAGGCTGCGGTGCGGGTTGGTCTTCAATTACATTTTCCCTTTCCTGAGCAGGAGAGGATGCGCGAGCTGGGCTTGTTGTGTCCAGGGGCGGCGGGCTGTTCCGGAATGCCGGCTCATCATGGGTGACCAAGGTGGTCTCTTCCCGAGGGTCTATTGGAATGACCGGGTCAGATGACCCGGCAGCTGCTTTCTTCTTGATGGCCTTGGCACTGTGCAAGGAGCAAAGAGTTAATTCAGTTAAAGGGTTAGAAGGTGAAGAGTTGTGCAATAAAGGAATAATCAATATGCTTACCCCGGGTTGATGTTGAAAGCCGGCGCCTGAGTGGCGCTTGATTCATCCGAGGAGGGGGACGTCCGGTATGCCGAGTCATTTAAATGTAAGGGTTCTTTGAAGCAACCAGCTAGAGGAAAGGAAGGAGTTGGACTGAGAAGCACCTCTGCCCGTGCTCTATGGGATGGCGGCTCATATGGAAGCCCGCCACTCAACTCGCCCTCACTACTCCGGGTCTTCCGTTTGGAGGTGCCGGCTTGCTGTGTTTTCTTCAAAACAAATTTGGGATCCAAATGAGCGTCTTGATGTGAAAAGGGGACTTTACGGACAGCAACCCGGGGTTTCCTTCGGACTTTGCGGATTGCGTCCCGGGTTTTCTTTCGAATTGGTATTGGGGAATCAGAATCTGAGGAGATCAAACTTACCTCTGGCTCGGCGTGGTGACTAACTTCAGCTTCCTCCTGAGATGAGTAGGCATCAGCAATTTGATTAAAAAGGCAGCCAAGAGAATCAAGTTCTACCTCATTGTCCGACTCTTCTTCATCATCCTCTCGAAGAGTCGGGTCTTGGGCTTCAACCCGCCACCAATCGTCATTTTCCTATATCATGGTGGGTCAATTGGGACGGGTCTTGGACTTCAGCACAGTAAAAGCAAAGTAACCGAAATGGCTTACCTTAGGAGCCGGGTTGGTGGCACTGAAGGGGGCGAGCCCCACAATCTTGATGTCATCCTTGGTGTTGACACCAGATTTTGGCATGGTCAAAAACATATTTAAGAAGGCCTCAAACAGAAACGTGCTCAAAGTGAGAAAGTTCCGTATTGTCGAAAGGAGAAACTTTGATATTTGGGCCATAGCCATCCGATCTCATCTCTAAGGCCGAAGTTGTGTTCGAAGTACTGAGATTTTGTATTCAGGACACTATTTGGCTGATTACGCCCCCAAGACGGCCTCATATGGGAAAAGTTTCTACACGGATTGTCTTCGTCTTGTCGAAACGGTCGATTTTGATATAAAAATCGTCTCAATCCGAGTTTGTATGCAAAAGTTAGAGCTATCGGAAGGCAGCCCTGTCAGGAGGCGAAATATGGCGCGCCCCACCAGACATATGTCTGATGGGTAGCGCCACAATTCAGATGTTTTGCGCGACCGTTTTGGCCCAGAAGATGGCTTCGAATCGAAAAACGTTCAACATAAAAGTTGTTCGTCTCGTCGAAACGGTCAACTTTGCTTTTGGACGCATTTTCATCCGAGGTCGTTTACTGCCTCCAAAAAGACCCGCAAGGTGCAGCCAGAAAGTTTGCCGGGCAAAGAACTTGCCAGGTGAAAAGCTTGCCGGGTGAAAAAGCTTGCCGGGTGAAAAGCTTGCCGGGCAAAGAGCTTGCCGGGGTGGAAACCTTGCCGGCATGAAAGCTTGCCGGGGTGGAAAGCTTGCCGGGAAAAGCTTGCCGGGGTGGAAACTGTCAAGGCCAATCCGACCAGAAGCTGAAGATGGACTCAAAAGATTATCTAGGTGGCTTCGGATGAAAAAATGTTCAACATGAAAGTTGTTCGTAACGTCGAAACAGTCAACTTTTCTTTTGGATTCATCATCATCCGACGTAATATACGACCTGCAGAGATGCTACAAGAGTCGGACGGTACAGTCAGCTACATGACCGAGTCCGACTCGAAATTAAAGATGACCCCGTGGAGTATTCAAGATGGCCTTATTTGGAAAAGTAATCAACATACGGATTGTCGGCCTCGTCGAAGCACACAAAATTGGTATTTGAACTGTCTCCATCGGAAGTCATATGCAGATTCCACGGCCCACGCAAGGAGCAAGACAGAAGATTGGACCAGATTTGGGCTGAATCCGAGTGGGACCAGAACTAGGACTCTAGGACGTGAATTGATGTAATTTTCTTGTAAGGAAAGCCTAGATGAATTCTTTGCTTGTACGGGAAGTCCAGCCGCCTCTTATATATGTTGGGGGTGACGGCCGATTGAAACAACACCAATCGAACAAACACATCTACTACTTTTTCGTGTTCATCTATCTCCTACCCTTGTATCTTTCTTCTCGTTCTTCGTTCGTTCTTCTCTTGAAGGCCAGCGATCCACGAGGCCCTAGGGGCGATCAGGTCGACCTAGGGCAGCCCATAGCCGCCGCGCGCCCTGACGGGGTTCCTCCCGGGCGTGTGGGGTTTCGGGTCTACAAAAGCGCCCGCCGGATTGCTTGCGTACCGTGCTTCCGGACGGGTCTCCTTTGACGTGAGCTGCGGTGCATCACCCCCGGCGTCGAGGGTACACAGCGACGTGTTCGTGTGCAAACACACTTTTTGGCGACTCCGCTGGGGAAGAAAGATCAAGAATCATCATCAACCATGTCTAATCTCCCCCAGCCCTCAGAAGTTAACGCCGATAACATCATTAAGCCCAGTCTTGATGAACTATCGGAGGAACATCTTCAAGCCTATGAAGCGCACAAGAAACAACGCGAAGAGGCTTTTGAGGCGCTCAAGAAAAAGCGCGAGGAGGAGGATTTGCAGGCGTTTCTTGCAAGTTTCAAGAAGGACCGTCAAGGCAACATCACTCCGGTTGGAAGAGTTAATTTCCCTCCTCTTATTGACGAACAAGATGAAATCACTGTGAGTAAAGTTTTTTCTCCAGAGCAAGTGGCTATGATAGAAAGTCTTGTTAGTAAGGGTAATGAGATGATGTAGAATTCTTTTGTGGCAAATACTAATGCTAAGAAAAATATGCCCCCGTCATCTAATGGTACTGTTGGTATATCTGAAAACCCTAGTCCAACTTTACCTATTTCATCGGCACCTCCTATGCAACAACAGTATAATATGCCGTTGAATTTTTACCCTAGTCAAACCAATCAGCTTGTGGCTGCACCTACATATCCTAATCCTATTATGAGTGTGCCCAATTCGGCGTCAACGCCGAATCACTTTGTCACACCACCCATAGGTACAAGCATGTTTGGTCTTCCGCCGAATTATGGTTCGACACCCATCCCACAAGTTGCACCACTAGCTAGTACCCAAGTTGGTCCTATGTCATTGCCACAAGCATCTTCATCCACCTCGGATCCAATTTTAGCCAAATTGAGGGAGGATTTGCATAAGATGTTTCAAGAAACTTTCGGAAACGAGCTGAAAGTAAAGAGTCGTGTGTACCAAAAGCCTTATCCTGAACACTTTGATGTAGTTTTGTACCCTCAAGGTTACAAGGTTCCTGATTTTGTTAAATTTAGTGGAGAGGGCACGAAAACAACTTGGGAGCATGTCAGTCAATATCTAGCACAGTTGGGTGAAGCAGGTTCCATAGAGGAATTGAAAGTGCGTTTATTTCCCTTATCTTTAACCGGCACCGCATTTTCATGGTTTGCTGCTTTACCACATGGCTAAATTCTCTTATGGTCGCAATTAGAGCAAAAGTTTCATGATCACTTTTATAGCGGCGACAATGAGCTTAAGTTGTCACATCTTACATTGGTTAGGCAAAAACATGATGAATCGGTCACCGATTATGTCAAGAGATTTAGAGATATAAAAAAACCGATGTTATAGCTTAGTGATAGCCGAAAGAGACTTGGCGGATCTTGTTCTCAATGGTTTGAAAACTCACATTAAAGAGAGGCTAGAAAGTTATGAGTTTTTAAGTATTAACCAAGTCCTACAAAAGGCTTTGGCTCAAGAGAGTCGAAGTAAAGAGGTTCATAGGTCTACCGCCGATCGTCCTAGAATGCATATGGTTGAGTATGGTGATGATAACTCGGACGATGAGGCTGATGTTTATACTACTGAATTTGTTTGGTCCTCAAAGGCCAAACCCTATACCTGCAACGCTCTTAAGCCGATTCGCAAGAATCGTGATGAGGAGATGAAGTTTACTTTTGATATATCTAAGTGTGATAAAATATTTGATGCTCTATTGCAAGATAAGATGATCAGAATATCACACACCATTCCGCCGTTTGAGGAGCTAAAACGGTGTGCTTATTGCAAGTACCATAATTCATTTTCTCATGCTACTAACGATTGCAATGTTTTTCGATGACAGATACAATTGGCCATTAATGACGGACGATTGAATTTTTCAGAGATGCAAGTTGATAAACAACCCTTCCCGATGAACACCATGGATTTGGAAGGGAAGAAAATTTTAATTCGGCCTAACATAGCTGAATCTGCTAATAATGATAATATTGTTATTGGTGAACCCAGGAAAGGCAAGGAGGGTGGCAAAGTCTTGGGAAGAGAGGTTGTGCTTGAGAAGCAACCCGATGCCAAGGAAGTATTGAAGATCACCATGAAAAATCCTGCACTCGGGGGGCAACCGCAAGTACAAAAGGATACTCATGCTGAAACTATCAAGCCCATGAATCCAGAAGTTGGCAAGTGGAAAAAGAATGAAGCTGAGGACAAGCGAGTCAAGCCAATTTTTGATATGTTGCTATCCAAATATGCCAATCAAGCGGCCGGTTCTAGCTCTAATCGTCCATCATATTTAAAGCATTCAAGATCACCTCCGAAGCAAGAATTTTGACGCTATGCAAGGCCATATGGGTCATGGGCATCAACACCATGGATGTCACCACCCCCTATGCGCCATATTACAAAGGAGACTTCAATGGAGGATGGGGGCAACCCCCAATGCCTCCTTATACTTTTCCTATGGGGTGGGCAGCGCCTAGAAGGCTTACTCGCGAGAGGCTTTATTATCCCACAAAAGGCCGTTTGAGCTATGGTGCTAATCGGCCAACGAAAATTTCTCCAAGCAAGGTCAATAAAAAAGTGTGGCGTATTAAGTCATCTAATGCAGAAATTTCAGAATACGACAAGCAAAAGGAGATAAAAGAGCCGATTGTTGGTAATCTGGCTAGTTCTAATGGTGATACTATTATTGTTCAGCAGGGTTCCATGGCTAATGATCATGAGGCTAGCACAAGCAAGGCCAAACATAGGGATCCCAAATATGCTCAACCTAGGTGGTGTCCTCCGGGATTAACTAAGACCATGAAAAGGAGATTACAGCGCATGAGGAATCGCGAGAAGGTAGAGAGCAAAGAATAGGAGCAAAGGGACGAATTCTTCAATAAAATTTGGCCCATGCCACTCACAAAACAAGTGTGGAGGCCTAAACAGAAACAAGACGCAGATCCGTTAATATGCTACCCCTATTGCATCGTCCGCACCACCAGAAGCATTCCCTTCAATTGAGGAAACTTCAAGTCCAATATTCACATTGGGAGATGAAGATGAGATGGTGGATTATGAATCTACGCCAGTTCGGGAAGGTATGGATATTAATATGGTGTATTACTTACCTGCCGAGTTTTGTGCTATAGGTGAAGAAGGGGAGGTGGCCCAGCTAGATTTTGGTCCTACGAACGCTATGTTCGAGAAGCCAAAAGAACCGGTGAAACACTTGAAGCCATTGTACCTCAAGGGTCATATTAACGGATCACCGGTTGCTAGGATGCTCGTAGATGGTGGTGCTGTGGTAAATCTTATGCCCTATTCGGTCTTCAAGAAGTTGGGGTTACATGATGATGCATTGATGAAGACCAATATGGTACTTAACGGATTTGAGGGTAAAGAAAAGACAGAGGCCAAAGGTGTGATGTGCATGGAACTCACTGTGGGAAGCAAAACTTTGGCCACCACATTCTTCATCGCTGAGGTGCAAGGTAACTATAATGTTATATTAGGTCGTGATTGGGTTCATGCTAACCAGTGTGTGCCATCTACCATGCATCAACTCTTAATACAATGGGTCGATGATGAAGTAGAAGTCGTTCACGCGGATATTTCGGCTTGTGTTGCTTTGGCCGATGCATTAGTGGATTGGAATCATCCCGCTGTTACCTGCTTAACAGGGCGTGACCTCTCAGAGTTTGATTTCCTTAGTGCTACAAGGAACGGGTTCATTCCCATCTCTTTAAAGCCGATTGGTGGTAATCGGTTCCAAGGTATGATGTAAACAAAAATTTGAAGTCAATGGCCGATATAGAATTATCGCCCTAAGCATATAAATGGCCGATGGAGTGTTGACATCGTCCTTAGAACAAACTCTAAACAAGTTATTTTTCGGCACGCAAGCTTCGCCGAAAAACAGGGGGGGCATGTGTTGACACCAGATTTTGGCATGGTCAAAAACATATTTAAGAAGGCCTCAAACAGAAACATGCTCAAAGTGAGAAAGTTCCGTATTGTCGAAAGGAGAAACTTTGATATTTGGGCCATAGCCATCCGATCTCATCTCTAAGGCCGAAGTTGTGTTCGAAGTACTGAGATTTTGTATCCAGGACACTATTTGGCTGATTACGCCCCCAAGACGGCCTCATATGGGAAAAGTTTCTAAATGGATTGTCTTCGTCTTGTCGAAACGGTCGATTTTGATATAAAAATCGTCTCAATCCGAGTTCGTATGCAAAAGTTAGAGCTATCAGAAGGCAGCCCTGTCAGGAGGCGAAATATGGCGCGCCCCACCAGACATATGTCTGATGGGTAGCGCCACAATTCAGATGTTTTGCGTGACCGTTTTGGCCCAGAAGATGGCTTCGAATCGAAAAACGTTCAACCTAAAAGTTGTTCGTCTCGTCGAAATGGTCAACTTTGCTTTTGGACGCATTTTCATCCGAGGTCGTTTACTGCCTCAAAAAAGACCCGCAAGGTGCAGCCAGAAAGTTTGCCGGGCAAAGAACTTGCCGGGTGAAAAGCTTGCCGGGTGAAAAAGCTTGCCGGGTGAAAAGCTTGCCGGGTGAAAAAGCTTGCCGGGTGAAAAGCTTGCCGGGGTGGAAACCTTGCCGGCGTGAAAGCTTGCCGGGGTGGAAACCTTGCCGGGGTGGAAACTGTCAAGGCCAATCCGACCAGAAGCTGAAGATGGGCTCAAAAGATTATCTAGATGGCTTCGGATGAAAAAAGTTCAACATGAAAGTTGTTCGTAACGTTGAAACGGTCAACTTTGCTTTTGGAGTCATCATCATCCGACGTAATATACGACCTGCAGAGACGCTAAAAGAGTCGGACGGTACAGTCAGCTACATGACCGAGTCCGACTCGAAATTAAAGATGACCCCGTGGAGTATTCAAGATGGCCTTATTTGGAAAAGTGATCAACATACGGATTGTCGGCCTCGTCGAAGCGCACAAAATTGGTATTTGAACCGTCTCCATCGGAAGTCATATGCAGATTCCACGGCCCACGCAAGGAGCAAGACAGAAGATTGGACCAGATTTGGGCTGAATCCGAGTGGGACCAGAACTAGGACTCTATGACGTGAATTGATGTAATTTTCTTGTAAGGAAAGCCTAGATGAATCCTTTGCTTGTACGGGAAGTCCAGCCGCCTCTTATATATGTTGGGGGTGACGGCCGATTAAAACAACACCAATCGAACAAACACATCTACTACTTTTTCGTGTTCATCTATCTCCTACCCTTGTATCTTTCTTCTCGTTCTTCGTTCATTCTTCTCTTGAAGGCCAGCGATCCACGAGGCCCTAGGGGCGATCAGGTCGACCTAGGGCAGCCCATAGCCGCCGCGCGCCCTGACGGGGTTCCTCCCTGGCATGTGGGGTTTCGGGTCTACAAAAGCGCCCGCCGGATTGCTTGCGTACCGCGCTTCCGGACGGGTCTCCTTCGACGTGAGCTGCGGTGCATCACCCCCGGCGTCGAGGGTACACGGTGACATGTTCGTGTGCGAACACTTGGTTTCACCAAGAAGCTTCTTGGCGGTTTTTAGGACTTCCTTTTCCTTAAGATTGACAGGGCTAAATCGGAGCGGATCGTCGTGGTGGCCGGTGTATGTATGCATGAGCCGGGTTCTGGAGCTAAGCGGCTGGATTCGCCACTCGACCCAAGTCCGGGTCAGATCGGCACCGATGAGGCCATGTGCAATCAAGGCGTTCATCTTTGGGTAGAGGGGCTCGAAATTCTCTCTTTCCTCTTTGGAAGGAAGACCCGGGAAGGCTGCGGTGATGACAAGCCGGCCGGCCCGATAACCCGGCAATTTGTTCTGGCCTTCGGGGGAAGTATCTTTACAGTAAAACCACGTCCTGTGCCAGCCTTTGGGATGGTTGGCCGGCTTGGCATTAGGGAAGATGATATTCTTTCGGCGTTGGATAGAAATTCCGCCGAGTTCCATGCTTGGACCATCCTTGTGTTCTGTTTGGCGGTTCAAATAAAAGAGCTCCTGGAATAAGCTAAGAGACGGCTCGAGCTGCAGATAAACTTCGCAAAATACTTGGAATTGGCACAGATTGAAGACGGAATTGGGGGCCAAGTCTTGAGGCCTGATGTCGAACAAATGCAGTACGTCCCTAAAAAACTTTGAGCCAGGAGGGCGAAACCCTCTTGAGACATGATCAGCGAATACGACGACCTCATTTTCGCCGGGTTGGGGGCGGATCTCTTCTTCAGGAGCTTGCCATGAGATTATCTCCTTAGCTGGCAATAACCCGGAGTCTGTCAGGGCTTGCAGGCTCAGTTCGGACATACTGGACTTGGCCTAGTTGACGATCTTGGGCTTGGGAGGCATGGTTTCAGCGGCTCTGAAAAGCTGTCACAAGCCGGCGATATGAGCTTTTTTGATAAGGAATGAATGATACAAATGAGCCGGCAAGTAAAAAGTTCGGCCGGGTTATGAAAGAAAAAGGGGATCAGTTACCGGGTTAGGATTATTAGCACAGATAAGCCGGAAATTGTATATTGCAAATTTTTACAAGTGTTGAGGCGTGGCCTGGGCAATGAGTCTGCAAACAGGTTTATATGAAATAAGAGAATCTTACGGATCTACAAAAGGGATAAAAATGAAAGTATAAAAGTTAAGTGTGTTCTTCGATGAGCAGTGGTGGGATTTCGTTAAGACAGTGTGATGGATCTACTAAAGGAGAAAAATGTTGCGGATGACCGCACAGACTAAAAGCAAAGGGAGCCAAATGCCTTGAAGATCTACAGCGGCTACATTGAAGAACATGGAAGAACATCGAAGGACCCGTGGCAATGGTGGCGAGGTACTTACAGATCTGGAGTTCGGGTCTTGATGTCTTCGAGGTGCAGGTGACGGCGGCCGCGCAACGATGGAGGATTCCGACAACGCAGAGGAGAGGATGCGCGAGATGCTGGCTCCGGTGGCGATGAGCTCGAATGGACATGGCGGCGTTGCAGAAGAGGGAGCGACGAGGAGCAGTAGAAAGGAAGGGGGAAGACGATGGCTTATTTATGGGCACTGTTGGACCCCCAAACGATGCGCACAAAATCCAAGACGACACAGTAACAGTGGCGAAAAGAGCTCCTTGATTTTCGCGCCTGACGAGGCAATACAAATCTGCTTAGATTCTTTATGACGTCACTCCGGATCTTGTGGATATAGATTGATACGTCATAGACGAAGGAAGGGATAACATAAAATGCTAAGTTTGAAAACGAAGAATGACCCGGCGATATACTTAACCCGGGAAATTGAGCCAGTCAGAGATAGCGCTCTAAGGGACCGGCTTGGGAAGCATTTAGAGTAATTTACTAATGTTTGTTTTTCAGGGTGAAGTTTAACATGAATGAATTCAAGTCAAACTGAGGGCTAATGTTGGGGATCTTTCCCAGCGTATAGACCTGGCAGGTGATAACCCAGCCCTGGCGAAGACTAAGCGGGTCGTTTCACTGCAAGGGTCTTTGATGGGCCGGCTTGAGGAAGGCCCGGTGGGAAAGGCCGGCTCAGGATGTGGGCCGGCTTAAGACGAAGTTTGGCCTCATGATTGCCTTAGAGATCAAGTAGACTTAAGGAAGGAGCCGGGTTGAGATTACGACCCGGACTCTCATGTAATCTAGGGTTCCGCCTGAGTATATAAAGGGGAGCACCTATACGAAAAAGACTAAGTTGCAATCTCATCGAAAGCTAGGTTAGTGAATTCGCATCCTTGTAATCGAAGACCACAACAATACAATCAAGCAGGACGTAGGCCTTTACCTCCACCGTTAGGGGCCGAACCTGGGTAACCCGGCGTCTTCTCATTCCCGATCAACCTCGTTAAGCTTCCACACTTGTGCGATGGCCTCATCTCTAAGTCCTTTCACAAGGGCATCTACCGTGTCAAAACCACGACACACGCGCCTCGCCGACACCCCCCTTGGCCGCTTGCGCCGGCCACCGCCGTCCACGCCGTCCAGAGCCGCCACCCGATGAGTTCTCCTCCGCCACGTCTCTGCCCGGACGCTCCCGCTTAATTGCCAACCACCCGAGCTAATCCACGGCTCACCAAACCCTCTACCAGTCATGTTGACCACGGCCACCGACCACAACCACCCCAACGGCGCCGTTAATGGCCACCCGCCAACGAGCCGTCCTCTGGAAGCCGTGGAACCGCCTCCCCCTCTCTATAAAAGGCTCCTCCGAGCTCACTCAGCTGCAGGCGATCACCCCTCACCTCTCAGTGAACCACCCCGAGCAACGAAACAGCCGGACGCGGTCTTCTTCTTCCCCTCTGGCTACCTCGACTGCCACCGCTTCTTTGTCGATTCCGACGCCACTGGAGCTTCCCCTCCTCCACTCTCCTCACCATCCATTCCCTCTTAGCCCCACGACTCCATCCCAATCTTCAATTCGTCTCGGGAGCCGCCATAGGCGAAAGCCCTCTATCACCGACGGCCGCTGTCTGCTGCGGAGCTCATCGCCGGCGACACGGTGACCTCCGGTGGTCGAGGCACAGCTCTACAGGACTGCCTCGGAGCCCTGGTCTCGCCCGTGTGCTCGGTTTCCTGAACGGCGCCGCCGTTCGCTGGCAAGCCTCGCCTGAGTTCCGCCTCCGTTCAGCCACAGGAGAGGACGCGCGCAGGCGACTGGTCAAACCTGACCAGTGGGCCAGGCGGGCCCACTGTCAGTGACCCGTGACCCGCGCCGCGCGGTTAAGTGGAGACGGGCTTCCCCAAAGTCATCTTCACACGGGGGAAACGTATTCCACGAATACGTCTTCTACGTCGTCAGCCCTCCCGCGCGGCCGAGCGGCTGGGCCGGCCCAGTGGCACCACGCGCCTAAGCTATGCCCAGGGCGCATCTCTGCTTACCAGATCCGGCCTTTCCTCTTTTTCTTTTCCAGCAAATTTCAAATAATCCTAGAGCAATCATTTCAAAACCAAAATTGATGATTCAAATTTCTACATACTCCTAAATTCATGCGCTATTAATCCAGCTAGGGTGAACATTTTTCCTAAGCCTTGTCTCTGTTGGATTTATTAAATAGTTCATTTCTTCATTTATTTCAGCTTAGAAATTTCCTAGGAAAATCATATGAACTCCAAATCATTTGATTCATTTTCTGATATTCCTAATTTTCCATCTAGTTTATTTTAGTATTTATTTCCAAAATTTCCAGACAACTTTTTTGTACTGTTTTCTAATTAAGTGGTAATTTCAATATTTTGAAAATAGGAAAAATGGAGGGAAGAGAATTTTCAAAACTTTTGAAGTGCACCCAACACTTCTCCATGCTCAAGGCAAGCATCTTGAACACTTGATATGGTGAATGCATAGTTGTTTGTTTCAAGAAAAATTGAGTTATGAATATGTTGAATTCAAATAAAAATTTGCATATTGCTAGTTATACATGCATGATCTCTTGAAAATATTTTAGCTTCATTTAAACATGAAGTATGAGTGAGTATGGTTATTTTCACATGTCACATATGCATATTTTGGTCCAGACTAATTTGCAGGAAAGAATCAGTCACGAGAAAAGTGACCGTGAGACTGAGATCTCGTTGTGACGAGAATGATCAGTGAGGGTATGTTGGGACATGCCAGCTGGTGACCCTGTTGGGTACTATCAGGAAAAATATATTGTGCTAACCACTGCAGGAAAACTTAAACCTCCTGAGTTGACCGTAGATCGAGTCTTGTTCCGGTAACCCCCATACTTGAACCGTGCTGCCACTTGTCCCTGCCACAGGTAGGGTATGGTTTAGTAAGTTGATAACCCCTTTCCGTGCACACACCATACAGAGAGGCCATGGTGAAAGATACCAGAGGCCTCTGGTAGGCATGTCACCTGGTCAGGGGGCATGGGTGTATCCGGCTGGGCCGAGAGGGGGCGCCCCTTGTAATCCGCGCGTTGTAAATAGTGATCCCATGCTATTCGAGATGATGGTCTCCCCGTCTTAGAGTTTTTCTTGAACGATGCTCTGGGTGATTCCTGGCATCCGGAAAGTTAATCTGGTGTGTGCTGGTCAGGTGTGTTTGCAACCCAAAGACTGTAATGGGAATTAGTCAGCGTCTCGGTGTTGGCTAAAGAAATCCTATACACATGGGTAAAGAGTACAACCTCTGCAGAGTTATACCTATTCGAATAGCCGTGTCCGCGGTTGAGGACTACAGTCTGGGTTGGTCAAGTGTCGGTCTTAGTGTCGATCTTCGAAGGAAATAATTAAATTGATCGTGATCCATTTTTGTAGGATAATTATTGTCACCACTAATGACAGTATGAATATTATTGTTAACATGAATGTTATTGTGGACTAACCCTTTTCTTCTATGTGCAACCTTGGGTATCACTTGGGATGGCTAGTCCGCCTGGATACTCGGTTTTATTTTCATTTCTGAGTATCACTTGGGATGGCTAGTCCACCTGGGTACCCAGTTTTATTTTCATTTCTGAGTATCACTTGGGATGGCTAGTCCACCTGGATACCCAGTTTTATTTTCATTTCTGAGTATCACTTGGGATGGCTAGTCCACCTGGATACCCAGTTTTATTTTCATTTATAAGTATCAATTGGGATGGCTAATCCACCTGGATACTCATTTCTTTTCAAGACCTCTCGAGGCGGTGCTTTTAGACACCCGTTTGGCATTTCTTTTCAAGACCTCTCGAGGCGTCGCTTTTAGACACCCGTTTGGCATTTCTTTTCAAGACCTCTCGAGGCGTCGGTTTTAGACACCCATTTGGCATTTCTTTTCATGACCTCTTGAGGCATCGCTTTTAGACACCTGTTTGGCATTTCTCTTAAGACCTCTCGAGGCGTCGCATTCAGACACCCGTTTGGCAATTCTCTTGGAATTCCTCGGGCGGTCCAACGCCCGATGTTCCATTTTATTTCCTTGATTTACTACTAACACGATACACTTATTCTTCCGCACCGTATTAATATTTATCATGCCATGCTTTAATTTCGGTCAGCATATGCATGTAATTTAACCCATCATGAACATATGCATTCAGTATATCTTTTGTTCATAATGTTTGCGAGTACATTCCAACGTACTCACTGGCTTGTCCCTGGCTATTTAATTGGCCAGGTCAGGATTCCATCGAGGAGTACTACAACGACGTCCATGTGGACTAGGAGCCTAAGATAGCAGCCATGCGAGATAGGAGTTATCCCGGTCAGCCATTCATGTGGGACTGGAGCCTCCACCAGTATTGGAGATCCGCTAACCGCTTCCGCCATCCACTATTAGAAATCATTGTTGTATCATTAGACCTTTATGGTCTTGTATCCAATTCTTGTAACTTCTTGGTAATCTGTAACAAGGACGTGTCCACCAGTAACAGTGATCCTGGGGCTGGTGATGACACAAGGGGTCATTTGCTGGGATGTTGTGTCCCGGAAATCCGGCCCCGACATTGGATGGCAAAGAGAATGATGATATGGGTTTATAAGGGAAGAAAAAAAGTATAAGAAACTCTCACATCAACAAGGCTTGATTGTTAGGCAATGGAGATGCCTTACAATTGATAGCCACTATTACCACAATATAGCTCCATTGGGTTCGGTGCACAATGCTACTTGTGAGCTACGTTGGGATTTTCCTCGAAGAGGAAGGGTGAAGCAGTATAGTAGCGGATAAGTATTTCCCTCAATAGAGAACCAAGGTTATCGAACCAATAGGAGAACCACACAAACACTCGTTAGCAATACCTGCACACACAAGAGCAAATACCCTAGATGCATGCTGGATAACGGTCGATGGGTGGAGTAATAGTAGTAGATGCAGGCAGGAGTCGGTCTACTTGTCTCGGACATGATGCCTATATACATGATCATTGCCATGAATCTGTCATAATTATTTGCTTTTCTATCAATTGCCCAACAGTAATTTGTTTACCCACCGTATGCTATGTGTTCGAGAGAGAAGCCTCTAGTGAAAACTATGGCCCCAGCGTCTACTTTAAACATATTAAAAAACCTAAAAATACCTTGCTGCAATTTATTTACTTTTATTTTGTTTTGCAATTTATCTATCTACCTATACAAGATTTGATCCTTGCAAGTAACGAGTTCAAGGGGATTGACAACCCTCTTGCCCTGCGTTGGGTGCAAGTATTTGCTTTTGTGTGTGCAGGTGTTGTTCATGAGGGTTTGCGTGGTTCTCCTATTGGTTCTATAAACCTTGGTTCTCACCTAGGGAAATACTTATCTCTACTGTACTGCTTCACCCTTCCTCTTCGGGGAAAATCCCAACGCAGCTCGCAAATAGCACCCCTAGGGCGCGCCCTGTTGTCTTGCCGTCTCCTTGTTTCTCGTCTGGACTCCCCCCGAAGCTTCCAAGGTCTCTTATGTCCAGAAAAAAATCATCAAAAAGTTTCGTGGCGTTTGGACTCTATTTGGTACAGATTTTCTGTAAAAACCAAAAATAAGCAGAAAACAACAACTGGCACTAGGCACTGGGTTAATAGGTTAGTCCCCAAAAATGATACAAAATTGCATATAAATTTTCTAAGAATGATAATATAATATCATGAAATAATAAAAAATTATAGATACGTCGAAGGCGTATCACACAACCACACCAATCTCTTCAAGAAACTTCGTGATCTAGACCGCCTCCTTCGAAGCTTCTAAACCTGCAATATACTCTGCTTCTGTCATAGAATCCGCAACAGTGTTCTGCTTGAAACTTTACCAAACCACCGCACTACTGTTAAGGGTAAAAACATAGCTTGATTGAGATTTGTAGTCATCTATATCAGTCATGAAGTTACCGTCGGTGTAACCATTAACCAGCTCTTCATCTCCTCCATAGACAAGGAGCATATCCTTCTTCCTTCTGAGGTACTTAAGAATATTTTTAACAGCTGCCCAGTGAGCCAATCCTGGATCACTTTGGTACCTACTACTAGCACTTACGCATAAGAAACATCTGGTCTCGTACATAATATAGTATACATGATAGATCTAATTGCCGAGGCTTATGGAACTTTACTCATCTGCACACGCTCATCAACTGTCTTGGGACATTGATTCTTGGCATTCTCCATTTTGAACCTTCTTAAAATCTTGTCAATGTACGTGCTCTGGCTTAGCCCTATTAGACGTCTTGATCTATCTCTATGGATCTTAATGCCCAATATATAAGCAGCTTCGCCTAAGTCTTTCATCGAAAACACACTTTTCAATGATTCTTTAATTGTGCTTAGAAACTTCACGTCATTTCCAACCAACAATATGTCATTTACATATAAGATTCGAAATGCTATAGATCTCCCACTAAACTTCTTGTATACACATGATTCTTCACCGTTCTTGATAAAGCCAAACTCTTTAACCACTTCATCAAAATGTTTATTCCAGCTCCTCGATGCTTGCTTCAAACCATAAATCAATCTTTGAAGCTTGCACACCTTACCGACATCCTTAGGATCGACAAAAACTTCTGGTTGTATCATGTATACATATTCTTCGAGATTTCCATTTAGGAAGGTTGTTTTGACGTCCATCTGCCATATCTCGTAGTCGAAATATGCAGCAATTGTCATCAGAATCCGTACAGACTTTAGCATGGCTACGGGCGAGAAAGTCTCACCGTAATCGAATCCCTCGATTTGCCAGAAACCTTTTGTGACAAGCCTTACTTTATATATAGTAGGATTACCATCCGCATCCGTTTTTCTTTTGAAGATCCATTTACATTCAATGGGTTTCACACCTCTGGAGGCTCTACCAAGTTCCAAACTTGATTGTCGTACATGGACTCCATTTCGGATTTCATGGCTTTGAGCCATTTTTTGAGCTGTGTGATGTCATAGCTTCTCTGTAGTGCGTAGTTTCATCTTGTTCTAAGATGAATATTTCATTATGAAACCACTCAGGAGGTTCGCTAACCCTAGCCGACCTACACGGTTCAGTTACTGTCTTAACTGAAGTTTCTACAACTGGTGTAGCAGCTTCCGGTTCAGTCCGGAACAATTTCCGATCGTTAGTCCAGCTTACTTTCACTAAAGATTCTTTAATATCATCAAGTTGTACTGTCCTCCCACTCACTTCTTTGGCGAGAAAATCTTTCTCAAGAAAGTGTCCATTCCTAGCAACAAACACTTTGTTATCGGACAGGTGGTAGAAGGAATACCCAATAGTTTCTTTGGGATAACCTACAAAATAACATTTATCTGATTTGGGATCGAGTTTATTTGGTTGTAAACACTTCACATAAGTTTCACAATCCAAATCTTGAGATGCGACAAATTGGGTTTCTTCCCGTTCCATAACTCATATGGTGTCGACTCAACAAACTTAGGCGGTGCTCTTGTTTAGTGTGTATGTTGCTGTTTTGGGTGCATATCCCCAAAATGACAAAGGCAGGTCGGTAAGAGACGTCATTGACCTCACCATGTCTAACACGGTTCGGTTACACCTCTCAAATACTCCATTTCTTTGTGGAGTTTCGACAGGAGTAAGTTGTGAAACAATTCCACGATCACTTAGATGTTTGCTAAACTCCTGACTTAGATATTCGCCTCCATGATCTGATTGTAGAAACTTTATCTTCTTGCCATGATGATTCTCAACTTTTTTCGAAAATTCTTTGAACATTTCAAAGGTCTCGGACTTTTGTTTCATTAAGTAAATTTAACCATATCTACTTAAATCATCAGTGAAGGTTACGAAGTATAAGTACCCACCGTGCTGCTCATCAGACCGCATACATCACTATGTATAATTTCTAATAATTCACCCGTCCGTTCAGGGTGACCCGTGAACAGCATCTTGGTCATTTTTCCCATCAAGCAAGCTGCACATGTATCGAACGATTCAAAATCAAAAGGCATTAACACTCCATCTTTATGAAGCTTCTGCATACGTTTCTTCCCGATGTGACCAAGATGACAGTGCCACATGAAAGTGGTGTTATCAGCCTTCTTAAGATGTTTAGCTTCTATGTTATAGACATCTTTCTTGGATTCAATATCCAAAATGAATAAACCACCGATAATAGGTGCAAATCCATAAAACATATCCTTACAATAAATTGAACGACCATTTTTCTTAGACTTATAAGAATAACCGTCGTTTATTAAACATGACCCAGAGATCATGCTCTTACACGACTTCAGAACAAAATAACAATTATTTAGTTCTAAGATAAATCCTGAAGGTAAACTTAAAGACATGACTCCAAGGGCTTGAGCAGCGATCCCATCACCATTCCTGACACGCATCACAACTTCATTCCTTTCCAGCTTGTGAACTTTCTGTAGTCCCTCCATCGTGTCGCAAATGTGAGCAATCGATCCGGTATCAAATACCCATGACTTACACGTATTATTAGCAAGTAGAATATCGGAACACTATGAAGATGCATTAGAGGTTTAGATCAGAACGTTACCAACTTCGAGTTACAGCAGAAGAAGAGTTGGTGTAGATCGTTGATGAAGTCCCTCAAACCGTTCATGAACGATGCCTGGAACCAAAGACTATATATCATTTCCCGGTATTACCCGAAACTCTTCCGTAACTCCGAAACGCTTCCGGTTTCTCTCGAAACTATTTCTTCTATTACCAAAACTATTTCAAGAATATTTTCTCATATTCCTCACTCCACTAAGTCTCAACAAATCATAATTCCCTTAAGGGTGTGACCCTGTAGGTTCGGTAAAACATAGACATGAATGAAACTCCCTTTTGTTTAATGATCAATAGCGGAACCGTGGACATCCATATTGATCCCTATGATTACACGAATAATATTCGAGTGAACCTTTGGTTATAATATGCTATTCCCTTTGCTTTGTGATACTTTACAAAACCTGATGTGAGATATATCGATATCCACTTGAGTCATTCTCATGCTCATTATACCGGTCTCCTCGTTATCGGTTTTGTTCTTCTTTCTCATTGACATGTTCCGACATCCCTGTGACCTAGTCACCTGTGTCTGGCCAGACCATGATGGATGCCGTCACACCGAGAGGGTCCTAAGAACACTACTAGGAAATACCTTACAGGTAGCAGCTTAACAGTAGCGTGGGGTAGAAGCCCCACGCTGCTGTTAACTAGCAGCAGCGCGGGCCTAAATCCAATGCTACAGGTAAGACTTAGTAGTAGCGCGGGCCCACAGCCCAAGCGCTGCTGCTAAGTGGGCCGAAGGCCGCCCCCGGGTCTAGCCTTAGTAGCAGCATTGGCTGGGTAACCCGCGCTACAACTAATATGTTAGCTGTAGCGCCGGGTGCACGGCCCACGCTGCTACTAAAACTGCACGTGGGCAGGTGGTGGGCCCAAATTATCAGTAGCGCGGGGCGCCGGACGCGCGCTACTGGTACTGACCTTATCCGTAGCGTGGGTTACCTGGCCCGCGCTACTGCTAAGACCACCTTATCCTACCCCGCCCGACCCGTCGGTTTCCTCTCCCTCACCACACTCACTCTCACTCCATCTCTCTCGCGCAGCGCTCGGTCGCCGTCGCCAGCCGCCGCCGCCCGCCACCGTCGCTCACCGTCGTCGCCCGCCGCTGTCGCCCGCCGCCACCGCCACCGAGGTAGCTTCTCCTACCTCCCTCCTCTCGTCCCTCCCTCCTCCCCCCCTCCTCCCTCCTTCCTCCTCGATCCCTCCCTCCTCCCTTCCCCTTCCTCCCTCCCTCCTTACTCCCCCTCCTACCTCCCTCCCGTCTCTCTCTGTTATTGTAGAATGTAGGTAATTTGAATGTAGGTTTTAGAATGTAGACATTGTAGAATGTAGGTTTTTTAATAGAATAATTTTTTTAGGTCATTTGAGTAAATGAGGTTTTTTTGACTATTTTAGGTGTTGTGAATACAATAGGAAATTTTAGGTCTTTTGATTAGAAAGTTTAGTAATAGAATTTTTTAGTAAAACAATTTAGTAATAGAAATTTTTTAGGTATAGAAAATTTTCAATATAGAACTGTATCGGAATGCCATATGAGAAATTTAGTAATAGAAATTTTTAGTAAGAAAATTTAGGTATGGAAATTTTTAGTAATTTTATTTTTCAATATGGAAATTTTTAGGTATCGGTATGCTATATGAGATTTGATGATCTAAAATTTTCACTCGGTGGAATATGCAGGCTTTGTAGTGTCGCGTCTCCCTGGAGTGATCGTCGTTGGAGCTACCTCTACTTCCTCTACACCCGAGTCGGTGAGCTAAAAGTCCACCTCCTCCTTCTCTACTCCTCGGTGTTGAATAGAGTAGAACTAGGGTATTTAGTTATGCTTCTTAACCAAATGAAATGTTCGGGTTATAAGATATATTGAAATGTTTTTGTCAATATTGAACCATTGTATGTGTATGAACATCTTTGTATCGGATGGAAAATCCGAGTGGCCTATGTTTTGCCGGAATGTTGATTCATTTCCGTCCCGGTAAATTTCAGGCGCTCGATATGTCCTATTTTAGCAAAGGTCATGCCAGATTTTTCCGTGAATTTTAGCATGACTTGTGCTAGTATGTAGGAAATATCGAGTGTCTTGGATTTGCCGGAAAGAGAATTAAACGACATTTCGGGTTGACTTTAACTCTGTCGGGGCTCAATACATGACAGTCAGAAAATTAGTGAGGGAGAGTGTCCACCATATATGAGAGAACAAGAATACCGACTGTTGTCGTGGGGGTCGCTTCTCCTTCTTCTCCTTGTGCTAGACCTTTGTTATGCACTAGGGGGAGGAGGAGTAGCGACCATCACCGTCGGTCGAATATCTGCGAACACCACGTGAGATGAGAGTTTTCAAGGAAAGACTCGACAGACCCACGCTGCCAACCCGTGATGAGTAATAATGATCTGTGTGTTGAGTTCCTGTTATTTGCCGTCGATTTTTAATCTTTGACTTATGAACACAGGAAATGTCTGATGACGATATGATTCCTGAGTGCGACTACTGCGAAGACGACCGGGGTTTGTGCGACAAGATGCCTTATCTGCAAAACGGTAGGTACTTCACCATTGTGCCGAAGGAGACTTTCGACGTTTTTACGGTACATAAGGACGATAAGTATTTTTCCGTAATTATGCATGACTTGTGAATTTTGGCTTCAACGTGTAATTTTCCATTTTTTTAATTGAAATAGTTCATCCCATGTCATGCAAGACCGTATGTCTTGGAAAAGCTCGGTTTTGAAGATAGGGAGAGAACAGAGACGAAGAGTGCTCACCTTAGGACGAAGCATGGTTTCACTTTTTTGGTTAAACTATTTAATGCACCAAATAGCTCACATTTTGGTTGCTCAACTTGGAGAGGATTTTGCAAGGCCTATGAATTTAAGGAGGATATGCAAATCACCTTTGATCTTCGGCCCGAAGATGAAATTGACGATAATATCGACATTTGGGTGGATGTCGAGACGCTTCCAATTCTACCTCTTTGTGAGTTTGTCAAATAAATTTGTTAAGTAATTTATATTGTTTATTTAAAAATCATTGATGGCTTATTTCCATTGACAGCTTATTTCCATTCTTCAAAAAATGTACGGAAGATAGTAGACAGAACCTACTACACTGATGGCTCTGAACTAAGTTACCAGGAGAAAGATCATCTTATCTCATTTATTATTGATGTTGAGAATTTCAATATCAATTATGAAACTCCTCCACATTATGGTCAATACGTGCCACTAGTGCACGTGTTGAACTACGGTAACATCCATGGAGATGGCATGGTAAGATTTTTTACTATTACGACATCAGTGCATCTTTTGCATACATTCTTCTAAAGCTAAACTACATTGCTAACTAAGTTATTATTATGTTCTTCAACAGAAAATCCCGAAGGATTGTGTGCCTCATCTGATGTTTACGAAAGGTTGCATTGATGTTATTAGATTACGGCCAAGTCCGCCTCGGGTTCACCGCTGTTCATACAAGATTTCTCAAACCGATGAACACATCACAATCAAAGAATGGAAAAAAGTTATGAATAATCAAAGGGAGCTACTTGGAAGCAAAAGTGTGCGAAGCGCACGAATTGGAGACAGGATAATCTCCATTCTTCATAATGGAGAGTCAGGGGCTATGTTGTTTTATGCTATTTTACCTTAGAGAGCGTAGCAGGTCCTAGCTAATACTCATGATCATGTGCTAAGAACAATTAACTAGGGTTGGTTATGACTATGATAACGAGTAGAAGTTGTTAGATGACTATGATAATGATGAGTATGACTTGTGTTATTATGATAATGATGATGAGTTATTATTATGATGATGATGCTGAGTTGTTATATCATTATGAGCATGATGAGCTATTATATCAGTGGGTGAAAGAAATGTGGATTAGATTCAAGTGGAGGCAACATGGTGCAGATCCAAAGTACTACTAATCCAAAAAAAGTCACTTTGATTAGTAGTACTTTGGATCTGCGCCATGTTGCCTCCACTTGAATCTAATCCACGTCTCTTTCACCCACTGATATAATAACTAATCATGATCATAAAATAATGTGATGAGACTACTGTATAAAACATGTACAAACACAGTGCAAATACGCAGAAGAAAATAAAAAAAAGGAAAAATTTAGCAGTAGCGCTGGTTGGACAGACGCTACTGCTATGTAGTGTTAGCAGTAGTGCTGGTCTCGCCAACGCTACTGCTAGGATTGTTAGCAGTAGCGGGGGTCAATCGGCGCTACTGCTAAACATTAGTTGTAGTGCCCTAGCAGTAGTGCTGGCCCCCGCGCTACCGCTAGGCCAAAAACCAGCGCTACTGCTAGGGTTTTCCCTAGTAGTGGAATATCTCTCCATCGTCGAAGGAGAAAATCCCACTCTTGAGCTATCTAGTCCCTTGTCACACTTTCCGATAAACTTGTAAGTTGTCGTTATGATCACCGTGTTACAGATGACGTTTGAGCAACCACAAAGTTTATCGTCTGGTATGAAGTGACTACGATACTCTCATGGTCTAAGGAACTAAAACATACATTAACTCTCTGTGTTATATCTATAGACTTGTGACGATAACATCTCAAAGTACAACAAACAAGTTGGGTCAATTCAGTATGATCATTTGATACGTCTCCAACGTATCTATAATTTTTGATTGTTCCATGCTATTATAGTATCAATCTTGGATGTTTTATATACATTTACAAGCAATTATATATCATTTTTTGGGACTAACCTATTAACTTAGTGCCCAGTGCCAGTTGCTGTTTTTTGCCTGTTTTTTGTTTTCCTGAATATCAGTACCAAACGAAGTCCAAATGCCACGAAACTTTTTGGAGATTTTTTTCTGGACATAAGAGACACTAGAAGCTTCGGGAGAGGGCTAGAAGACAGAGGAGGTGGCTACGAGCCACCGGGGAGCGCCCCAGGGGGGTGGCGCACCTCTGCTCCATTTGATCTAATTCCACCTCTATAAATTCTCTAAAATCGGGAAACCAACAGAGGAGTCCACAAAATACTTTTTCCGCCGCCGCAAGTTCCTGTTCTCGAGAGATCCCATCTGGAGGCCTTTTTCGGCACTCTACCGAAGGGGGAATCGATCACGGAGGGGCTCTACATCAACCTTGCTACCCTTCCGATGATGCGTGAGTAGTTTACCACAGACCTTCGGGTCCATAGTTAGTAGCTAGATAGCTTCTTCTCTCTTTTTGACCTTCAATACAATGTTCTCCTCGATGTTCTTGGAGTTCTATCCGATGTAATCACTTTTTATGGTGTGTTTGTTGGGATCCGATGAATTGTGAGTTTATCATCAGATTATCCATGAATATTATTTGAGTTTTCTCTGAACTCTTTTATGCATGATTGTTATAGCTTCGTATTTCTCTCCGATCTATTGATTTGGTTTGGCCAACTAGATTGATTTATCTTGCAATGGGAGAGGTGCTTTGTAATGGGTTCGATCTTGCGGTGCTCAATCCCAGTGATAGAAAGGGACATGACACGTATGTATCATTGCAATTAAGGGTAAAAAGATGGGGTTTATTCATGCATGAGTTTACTTTGTCTACATCATGTCATCTTGCTTAAGGCGTTACTCCGTTCTTTATGAACTTAATACTCTAGATGCATGTTGAATAGCGGTCGACGTGTGGAGTAATAGTACTAGATGCAGAATCGTTTTGGTCTACTTATCTCGGACGTGATGCCTATATACATGATCATTGCCTTGGATATCGTCATGATTAATTGCTTTTCTATCAATTGCCCAACAGTAATTTGTTCACCCACCGTATGCTATTTTCAAGAGAGAAGCCTCTAGTGAAAACTAAGGCCCCTGGGTCTACCTTTATCATATATTGAAAATCCTAAAAATACCTTGCTGCAATTTTACTTTATTTATTTTATTTTGTATTTTTGTTCGATCTATCTATCTATCACCATACAATTTAATCTTGCAATTAACCGCCAAGGGATTGACAACCCCTTGTTCGCGTTGGGTGCGAGGATTTGTTGTTTTGTGTGCAGGTACTGCTAACGAGTTGTTGCGTGATTCTCCTACTGGATTGATAACCTTGGTTTCATAACTGAGGGAAATACTTATCACTGCTGTACTGCATCATCCCCTCCTCTTCGGGGAAATCCCAACGCAGCTCACAAGTAGCAGGAAGAATTTCTGGCGCCGTTGCCGGGGAGACATCTTCAACATCTATCAAGTACCTACGCATAAAACTTTCATCTCCTTGCATTTATTTTATTTGCCTTTGCCTCTCGTTTTCATCTCCCCAACTTCTAAAAAGTTTTTATAAAAATACAAAAATATTTTCCGTTTGCCTTTTTCTTGTTTGCTTCTTTGCTTGCTTGTTATCTTGCTTGCTTATAAAAATACAAAATTATGTGATTTTTCTAATACTAATAATAATGATTTTATTAGTACTCTGATTGCTCCTTCCGCCGCTAGTGCGGAGACTTGTGATATTAATGCCGCTTTGTTAAATCTTGTCATGAAAGAACAATTTTCTGGTAGTCCTAATGAAGATGATGCATCCCATATTAACACTTTCATAGAATTGTGTGATATGCATAAGAAAAAAGATGTGGATAATGATATTGTGAAATTAAAATTATTCCCGTTCTCATTGCGGAATTGTGCAAAATTTTGGTTTTCATCTTTACCACGAAATAGTATCGATTCTTGGGATAGGTGTAAAGATGCTTTTATTACCAAGTATTTTCCTCTCGCGAAAATTATTTCCCTTAGAAATCAAATTATGAATTTCAAGCAACTTGATCATGAACATGTTGCCCAATCTTGGAAAAGGATGAAATTAATGATAAGAAATTGCCCTACTCATGGTTTAAATTTGTGGATGATCATACAAAAAATTTATGCGGGATTAAATTTTGTTTCTAGAATTTTTTTAGATTCCGCCACGGGTGGTACTTTTATGGAGATTACATTGGGGGAAGCTAATAAATTTCTTGATAATATTATGGCAAATTATTCACAATGGCATAATGAAAGAGTTCCTACTAGTAAAAAAGTGAATTCTGTTGAAGAAATTAGTACTTTGAGTGATAAAGTTGATGCACTTATGAAATTGGTTGCTAGCAAAAATACTCCTATTGATCCTAATGATGTGCCTTTATCCACCTTGATTGAGCAAAATAATGATCCCGTAGATGTGAATTTTGTCTCGCGAAACAATTTTAATAATAATGCTTATAGAGGTAATTTTAATCCTAGGCTGTTTCCTGGAAATTCCTCTAATAATTATGGCAATTCCTATAGTAATCCTTATAATAATAATAATAATATGATGCCCTCTAATCTTGAAAGTAATATTAAAGAATTTATTAATGCTCAAAAAGTTTTCAACACTACGATAGAAGAAAAATTAAGTAAACTTGATGATATGTCTAGGAGCATTGATAGAATTATTCTTGATGTGGAAAATCTTAAGACTAAAATTTTGCCACCCAAAATTGATATTAATGAATCAATTAAAGCTTTATATGTCTCCATGGATGAGAGTAAGAAAAGAACCGCTATGCTAAAAGCGAAACGAGAATTTTTAGAAAAAGCGATTCCTCCTGGTTTCTATCATACTAATGATGAGGATATTAAAATGATTGGTGTTTCATCTATTGATTCCTTGTTTAGCAATATAAAACTTGATGAAAAGGGGACTGAAGAAGAGTCAACTTTAGCTAGTAGGCGTCCCCATAATTTGGAGGGTGAAAATCTTGATGAAAAAATTGATAAAAATGGGTCTGGAGAGGTAAAAACTTTAACTAGCGATGTGCCCATTCTCTTGGATTACAAAGACTTTAATTATGATAGTTGTTCTTTGATTGAATGTATTTCTTTGTTACAATCCATGCTAAATTCACCCAACTCTTATGAACAAAACAAGGCTTTTACTAAACACATTGTAGAAGCAATGATGAAAGCGTTAGAAGAAAAGCTAGAACTAGAAATTTCAATTCCTAGAAAATTATATGATGAGTGGGAACCCACCATTAAAGATAAAATTAAAAATTATGAGTGCAATGCTCTATGTGATTTGGGTGCCAGCGTTTCCACAATTCCAAAATCTCTATGTGATGTGCTAGGTTTTACCAATATAGATGAATGTTCTCTTAATTTGCATCTTGCGGATTCGACTATTAAAAAGCCATTGGGTAGAATTAATGATGTTCTTATTCTTGCAAATAGAAACTATGTGCCCATTGATTTTATTGTACTTGACATTGATTGCAATCCGTCTTGCCCCATAATACTTGGTAGGCCTTTTCTTCAAACCATTTATGCTATTATTGATATGAAAGAAGATAATATAAGATTTCAATTTCCATTAAAGAAAGGGATGGAACACTTCCCTAGGAAAAGAATTAAAGCACTCTATGAATCAATTATGAGGGCCACTTATGGAATCAACTTGAAGGATGATAATACTTGAAACTATGCATGATGCCTAGCTAGGGGCATAAAACAATAGCGCTTGTTGGGAGGCAGCCCAATGAATAAAATAATTTTTTACTTTTTGTTTCTGTTCTTGTGTGTTTTCACAATTATTCTAGTGTTATGATTGTGTTTTTATGTTTTAATTAGTGTTTGTGCCAAGTAATGCCTTTGGGATGATTTGGAAGATAGTATAATTGATGCTGTTTGGAAAACAGAAAGTTTTGCGTCCAGTGCTGGAATTTTAATTCTGTACTGGAGCGTCAAAAAAATCTGAAATTTTTACACAGTATTGGTATATGAATTTCTCACATTGTCCTCGTTTTTAAGAATTTTTGGAGTTAGATAAGTATAGCTTTTAAATAGATCTTTACAGACTGTTCTGTTTTAGACAGATTCTGTTTTTGTTGCATAGTTTGCTTATTTTGATGAATCTATGGATCATATCGGGGTGTATGAGTCATGTAGAAGTTGTATTACAGTATCATTATGCCAATATTAAATATGAATCAATTTACTAAAGTACTTAGAGTTAAGGATTTATTTGTTATACTAACGGATCTCACAAAGGTTTTGTTGAGTTTTGTGTGATTGAAGTTTTCAAGTTTCGGGTGAGATCACGATAGATGAAGGAATAAGGAGTGGCAATAGCCTAAGATTGGGGATGCCCAAGGCACCCCAAGGTAATATTCAAGGAAGACTCAAGCGTCTAAGCTTGGGGATGCCCCGGAAGGCATCCCCTCTTTCTTCTACCAACTATCGGTAATTTTACTTGGAGCTATATTTTTATTCATCACATGATATGTGTTTTACTTGGAGCGTCGTGTATTATATGAGTCTTTGCTTTGTTTGCTTTTTAGTTTGTCACAATCATCTTTGCTGGACACACCTATTTGAGAGAGCCACACGTTAATCATGATTTGTTAGAATACTCTATGTGCTTCACTTAAATCTTTTGAGCTAGGAAGTTGCTCTAGTGCTTCACTTAAATCTTTTTGAGCACGGCGGTGGCTATATTTTAAAGAAATATTTGAACACTCATGCTTCACTTATATTATTTTGAGAGTTGATAAGATTAAATTTTGAAGAAATATTTGAACTCTCATGCTTCACTTATATTATTTTGAGAGTTGATAAAATTAAATTTTGAAGAAATATTTGCACTCTCATGCTTCACTTATACCTTTTTGAGAGTTGATAATAGTAATGGTAATTTGCACAAGATATGAATTTGGTCCCAAAGTGATGAATATTCAAGAGGGATATAATAAAAACTTTCATGAAAGATCTTTTGAGCAGGATATGATAAGTTTATTCCTTGCAATAGTTTTGTGATATGGAGATGATAATATGTGACTCATGTTAGTGAGTAATTGTGATTCAGTAAGAGTATTGGTGTTAAGGTTTGTGATTCCCTATGCATGCACATAAAGTCAATAGTTATGCAACGAAATTATATCCTACTTATGGTGCATTATTCAGTGTTAGTTATGTTCAATGCATGTTTATGACCGTTTTCGCTTTTTGGTTGGTCGCTTCTCAATCTATTTGCTAGCCTTCATTTGTACTAAGCGGGAATACTGCTTGTGCATCCAACTCCTTAAACCCAAGTTGTGCCAAATGAGTCCACCATACCAACCTATATGCGGTATTTCCATGTCGTTCCAAGTAAATTTGCATGTGCCAACTCTAATTTTTCAAAATAATTTTCTGTTTTGTGTGCCCGTACCGCTCATGAGGCGGCAGGGGGTGGCCAATATTTTCCATGCTAGGTGTGTTATTCTCACGATGAGTGTTTATTCACTTGTCATTGCACGAGAGAGTGGCAGGTAATAGGGATGCCCAGTCCCGAATGAATTTTTTTTAATATGATGATAATAATAAATTCCTTGGAAAGTGTTGGTATGGAGGGCACCCATGGATGCGGCTAGCCATGGATTGTGAAAGAATGGTGGAAAGGAAATAAATTATATTTTCTGTTTGGGAACCGCCTATAATGTGTCTAGCATGGAAGATATTGGGAATTCTCGGTCGCTTTCGTTGACAGGAAAAGCATGCCTCTCAAAATAATTTTATCTCTCTAATTTAAGCCTTGAGCTCTGGCACATTTGCAAATCTCTGCTTCCCTCTGCGAAGGGCCTATCTATTTACTTTTATGCAATTTTTATTTTTATTTTGAATCTCCATTTTCTCTTACAAAGCACCAACTAGAGAGCACTATTGTCATACTTGTGCATTGTGTGTAGCTAATATTGAGTGTGTTTCATGAATGGGTCAATGATTGAGCATAATGGGCTAGGGATTTTCTTTAGCGTTGATATTTTGAAAGACATGGTTGCTTGTTAGTATGCTTGAGTATTTATGTCTTCATGTCAAACTATAGACTATTGCTTTGAATCATTCAAGTCCAAATGTCCATGCTACAAAGAAAAGAATATATGATGAATATGATAGGTAGCATTCCACATCAAAAATTCTATTTTTATCATCTACCTACTCGAGGACGAGCAGGAATTAAGCTTGGGGATGCTTGATACGTCTCCAACGTATCTATAATTTTTGATTGTTCCATGCTATTATAGTATCAATCTTGGATGTTTTATATACATTTACAAGCAATTATATATCATTTTTTGGGACTAACCTATTAATTTAGTGCCCAGTGCCAGTTGTTGTTTTTTGCCTGTTTTTCGTTTTCCATAATATCAGTACCAAACGAAGTCCAATGCCACGAAACTTTTTGGAGATTTTTTTCTGGACATAAGAGACACTAGAAGCTTCGGGAGAGGGCCAGAAGACAGAGGAGGTGGCCACGAGCCACCAGGGCACGCCCCAGGGGGGTGGCACACCCTGGTGCCTCATGGGCCCACCTCTGCTCCGTTTAACCTAATTCCACCTCTATAAATTCTCTAAAATCGGGAAACCAACAGAGGAGTCCACGAAATACTTTTTCCGCCGCCGCAAGTTCCTGTTCTCGAGAGATCCCATCTGGAGGCCTTTTTCGGCACTCTGCCGGAGGGGGAATCGATCACGGAGGGGCTCTACATCAACCTTGCTGCCCTTCCGATGATGCGTGAGTAGTTTACCACAGACCTTTGGGTCCATAGTTAGTATCTAGATGGCTTCTTCTCTCTTTTTGATCTTCAATACAATGTTCTCCTCGATGTTCTTGGAGTTCTATCCGATGTAATAACTTTTTGTGGTGTGTTTGTTGGGATTCGATGAATTGTGAGTTTATGATCAGATTATCCATGAATATTATTTGAGTTTTCTCTAAACTCTTTTATGCATGATTGTTATAGCTTCGTATTTCTCTCCGATCTATTGATTTGGTTTGGCCAACTAGATTGATTTATCTTGCAATGGGAGAGGTGCTTTGTAATGGGTTCGATCTTGCGGTGCTCAATCCCAGTGACAGAAAGGAACATGACACGTATGTATCATTGATATTAAGGGTAAAAAGATGGGGTTTATTAATGCGTGAGTTTACTTTGTCTACATCATGTCATCTTGCTTAAGGTGCTACTCCGTTCTTTATGAACTTAATACTCTAGATGCATGCTGGATAGCGGTCGATGTGTGGAGTAATAGTAGTAGATGCAGAATCGTTTCGGTCTACTTATCTCGGACGTCATGCCTATATACATGATCATTGCCTTGGATATCGTCATGATTATTTGCTTTTCTATCAATTGCCCAACAGTAATTTGTTCACCCACCGTATGCTATTTTCAAGAGAGAAGCCTCTAGTGAAAACTATGGCTCCCGGGTCTACCTTTATCATATATTGAAAATCCTAAAAATACCTTGCTGCAATTTTACTTTATTTATTTTATTTTGTATTTTTGTTCGATCTATCTATCTATCACCATACAATTTAATCTTGCAATTAACTGCCAAGGGATTGACAACCCCTTGTTCGCGTTGGGTGCGAGGATTTGTTGTTTTGTGTGCAGGTACTGCTAACGAGTTATTGCGTGATTCTCCTACCGGATTGATAACCTTGGTTTCATAACTGAGGGAAATACTTATCTCTACTGTACTGCATTATCCCCTCCTCTTCGGGGAAATCCCAACGCAGCTCACAAGTAGCATCATTCTACTAACATCATACTCTCAATGTTGTTTGGCATCCTCATTGCACTTAACCAATTGCCTATGATTAGGAAAACATAATCATCACACACCACTTGAGCCAGTCCTAGAGGCAAGACTAGGAATCAAGTTTTACCGTTTATCATTCTACACGTGCTTATGAGTTTTCCTTCGAATCACATATTCAAGAACCATAACAGTTATAACTTATAACATAGAATATAAAATCTTAATTATAAATGCGGAAATAAATAATACAAATATTATTGCCTCTAGGGCATATTTCCAACAATTGTTTTTCATATTTTTCTCAAATTGGAAAGTTTGAATTTTGATTTGTTCAAAAAATTTGTCCTCCATGGAGTCTGGTCACCAAAATGCCCTACTAGTCTGTCCACCCTTTTGTACTGAATATTTTCCATGTATGAACATTCCATCCTTTAAATATGTTGTGCTATCGTTCAGATTTGATAAATGAATCTAAACATGGCAAGCCATTTATGTACATATGCTTCCTCTGTCCCATGGGCACCCGTTTGACGCCACCGTTTGCCCTGCAATGTGTTTGTACCATTATTAAAAGATGAATTCTACATCATCAAACTTCCTAGAAGTTACCACTGATCATACAAGGAATTTTTTTGCTTGGTGTTGGATTGCAATTCTATGCATTTTGCTTCTCCTATTTTAGGACAATTCAACTTATTATGAGTTATCTTTTTTGAGCAACGATAGCTAGGCTTTGTTGATCGGGAATGTTCGTGGGTATTACAAGAGTATCATGCGGACAACCTAACCACGTGTGCCTCCCTACAAGCAGAGAGACACCATATCTAGCTAACTTCTGGGTTTCAAAATTTGAAGTCCTAGGTTCAAAATTAAAAGTACAGGAATTAAAAACTTTTGTCATCTCAGCTATTTCTTGATGATGCCTCCTTCCTCGCCTCCAGATTTTAGCTGGATATGCGTAATAACTTGCTTACAATCAGATGATACATGCAAGTGCTGGAGACCAAGATCTTGCGCCAGAGCTTGAACTTCCCTGAATGCAACCACTTTGAGTATAGTAGGTTGAAGAAGACCCCGGAGAATTATAATCGATGAGCCCAAATAGCTCCCATCTCGGTCCCTGCATATTGCCACTGCTGTTCCAAATCCACGGTCCACCGAAACAGCTGCATCCACATTTATTTTCATCGAGCCTACCAGTGGTGGCCGCCATACTCTCGCCGCTGTATTCCTTGGTGCTAGTATCACATGTGGTTCCCCAGACTTGTTGAGTTGGTCCGGTTCTGCTATAAATCGCGTGACAAATAAATTGGTGGATAATGGGCTTTGGTTTATACCTTCATGTATCAGTTTCCTCTTGGCATACCAAGCAGACCACAATGTCACCGTCATACGGGTCAGCTCCTCATGACTCAGAACTTTGAACATAGAAAAGAACCAGCTTCCCGCCGAGGGCTTAGTCGTGGCTATCATGTGTTCCATCAGGTCATGGTCAACGAGTGCCCAAACACATCGATCACACCACATTACACTCTAGTAAACTATGCCTCAATGGAACCTGGGAACCACATACGGAACACACATCACTAGTGGACATGTTCCTATGTTTTCTGACATCCTGTGTAGGAATTGAATTTTGTGCAAGTCTCCATAAGAAAACTTTGATTTTGGCCGGTACTGCGATGCCCCATAAAGTTTACCAAGATTTCTCATTAGCCGCCATGTTTGAGGATCCCAGTCGCTCTTCTAGCCAATCTTCCCTTCTCTTTTTCATGGCCACAGTCATTATGTATGATGACTGTATAGAGAAAATACATTCTTATCAAAACCCCATGACCAAAAATCCCCCATATTTCGTGTACATATTGGGATTTGTTGAATATCAAAAGCATCATATGGCAAAAAAAATTGCTCAAGTAGTTGGGTGTTCCACCGCGCACTTGCTGGCTCAATAAGTTCTGACACCAGTTGTTGCGGTTGAGGTAACAAAGAGACAATAGGCCTCATATCTAAGGAGATATCTGCTCGTTCTGTCTAAAAATGTTTATAACTGGCTATTATTACCAAGCTCACAGAACTTTAACTTGGCCCGACCCATTTACAAGAGAAGCGCAACATGCAGGAATATAGAGCGACAAGTCTTGTTTCATTTTGCGGCGCCTCAATCCACTACTCTTGACCACGACAACCTCAGGTCAATCAAGTCAATCCAGGAACAAGGCCTGCGGACGTTCCTCGACATCGATCTTCGGTTGTGCTAGGTAAGTTATCATCTCTCATTTGTTTCTTCTCTCTCGCTCTCTTCCAAGATTTGATACGCTTCTACGAACAGGTCATGGGAGGTAGGCAAAGTACACGGGTGTTCATAGCACCAGCGGCTTCCATCCGGTCAGATATATGGAGGTTTTTCTTTGTCCTTGCGGCATGCACTATCCAGTCCCCTCTCAGACCCACACCACCTCCCCTCTTCCCTATCTCTTCTTGGCTATTCGTTTCTTTATGTTTTTTGTCTTAACCATAACACCGTTACCTACACGCTGGTATTTGCAACTTGTGAGCTGCGTTGGGATTTTCCCCGAAGAGGAAGGGAGAAGCAGTACAGTAGAGATAAGTATTTCCCTCACTGAGAACCAAGGTTTATCGAACCAATTGGAGAATCACGCAAACCCTCGTGAACAGCACCCGCACACACGCAAATACTTGCACCCAACGCGGGCAAGAGGGTTGTCAATCCCCTTGGACTCGTTACTTGCAAGGATCAAATCTTGTATAGGTAGATAGGTAAATTGCAAAACAAAAGAAAAGTAATTAAATTACATCATGGTAATTTTCGGTTTTTTAGTATACTTAAAGTAGACCCCGGGGCCATAGTTTTCACTAAAAGCTTCTCTCTCAAACACATAGCATACGGTGGGTAAACAAATTATTGTTGGGCAATTGATAGAAAAGCGCATAGTTATGATGTATTCATGACAATGATCACATATATAGGCATCACGTCCATGACAAGTAGACCGACTGCTGCCTGCATCTACTACTATTACTCCACCAATCGACCGCTATCCAGCATGCATCTATGGTATTAAGTTCATGACAAACAGAGTAACGCTTTAAGCAAGATGACATGATGTAGACAAAGTAAACTCAATCAATATGAATAAACCACATCGTTTTATCCTTAGTAGCAACAATACAATATGTACCCCGGCCCCTTCTGTCACTGGGTGAGGACACCACAAGATTGAACCCACTACAAAGCACCTCTCCCACTGAAGATAAATCAATCTAGTTGGCCAAACCAAATGGATAGATTGGGGAGAAATACAACGCTATAATAATCATGCAAAATAAAGTTCAGAAAAGACTCAATTACTTTCATTGAATAATCTGATCATAAACCCATAATTCATCGGATCCCAACAAACACACCGCAAAAGAAGATTACATCGAATAGAACTCCAAGAAGATCGAGGAGAACATTGTATTGAATATCAAAGAGAGAGAAGAAGCCATCTAGCTACTAGCTATGGACCCGTAGGTCTGTGAACTACTCACACATCATCGGTAGGGCAGCAAGGTTGATGTAGAAGCCCTCCGTGATCGATTCCCCCTCTGGCAGAGTACCGGAAAAGGCCTCTAGATGGGATCACGGAAGAACAGAAGCTTGTGGCGGCGGGAAAGTTATTTCGGGTGGCTCTCTATTGGTTTGGGAATATATCTGAATTTATAGGCCTGGAATTAGGTCAAACGGAGCTACGAGGGGCCCACAAGCTCAAGGGGCGCCCCCCCGGGGCGCGCCCTACAAGCTTGTGGCTCTCTCGTATATCTTCTGGCATCATCCCGAACCTTCTAGGGTCCCTTCTGGTCCAGAAAAAAAATCATTTTAAAGTTTTTTTCTTATTTGGACTTCGTTTGGTATTGATTTTTTGAAAAGCCAAAACAAGCAAAAAACTGGAACTGGCACTGGGCACTGAGTTAATAGGTTAGTCCCAAAAAATGATATAAAATAGCATAAAAATGCATATAAAGCATCCAAGATTGATAATATAATAGCAAGAAACAATCAAAAATTATAGATACGTTGGAGACGTATCAGCATCCCCAAGCTTAATTCCTACTCGTCCTCGAGTAGGTAAATGATAAAAACAGAATTTTTGATGCTGAATGCTACCTAACATGTGTATATGTAATCTCTTTGCGATATAGATACTGAGAAACGATGAAGTAACAATAGCAACATAATAATATCCATGAATATAAGAAGCATAATCATTAAACTTTCGAAATATACGATCCTAAAGGAATGTTATCCCCACTCATTTTATCATGTTAGCATGGCATGACTCCGCCTTCACCGCATTAATATAAATCATGAGCACCCCGGTGTTAATCCAGGCAATTGGATCGTACTTCTAACGCACTTCAGCATTTTCAACTTCATGCAATACATGAGCGTGAGCCATGGATATAGCACTATAGGTGGAATAGAATGCGGTGGTCAAGATCAATGAGGGATGTCAAAAAGGAAGAAAGTCTCGCATCAACTCGGCAGATCAATGGACTGTGGAGATGTCCATCAATCGATATCAATGCGAGGAGTAGGGATTGCCATGCAACGGATGCACTAAGAGCTATAAGTGTATGAAAGCTCAACTGAAACTAAGTAGGTGTGCATCCAACTTGCTTGCTCATGAAGACCTCGGGCATTTGAGGAAGCCCGTCTTCGGAATATACAAGCCAAGTTCTATAATGAAAAATTCCCACTAGTATATGAAAGTGACAACATAGGAGACTCTCTATATGAAGAACATAGTGCTACTCTGAAACACAAGTGTGGAAAAAGGATAGTAACATTGCCCCTTCTCTCTTTATCCCTCTTTTTTTTCTTTTTTTGTTGGGCTCTTTTTGTCCTTTTTGTTATTTTTTGTCCGGAGTATCATCCCGACTTGTGGGGGAATCATAGTCTCCATCATCCTTCCCTCACTGGGACAATGCTCTAATAATGATGATCATCACACTTTTATTTACTTACAACTCAATAAAACAATATGACTCTATATGAATGCCTCTGGCAGTGTACCAGGATGTGCAATGATCTAGCGTAACATGTATGATAATGATGAATGGTGGCCGTGCCACAAATATCATGTCAGCTCTATATGATCATGCAAAGCAATATGATGATGAACACACAAGTCATGTGACTGAATGGTGGAAGTTGCATGGCAATATATCTCAGAATGGCTATGGAAATGCCATAATAGGTAGGTATGGTGGCTGTTTTGATGAAGATATAAGGAGGCTTATGTGTGATAGAGCGTATCATATCACGGGGTTTGGATGCACCGGCAAAGTTTGCACCAACTCTCGAGGTGAGTAAGGGCAATGCACGGTACCGAAGAGGCTAGCAAATTGCGGAAAGATAGGAGTGCGTATAATCCATGGACTCACATTAGTCATAAAGAACTCACATACTTATTGTAAAGCCTATTAGCCCTCGAAGCAAAGTACTACTTGCATGCCCCTAGGGAATTGGTTGGTAGGAGTTAACCATCACGCACATCCGATTATAACAACACTCAAAGGATTTCATTTCAGACATAAAAATGTTCAAACCTCCCCACCATGTCATGACCAACACTTAGATGAGAAGTTAATAACAAGCTTTAATAACGATATTTCTACTAACCAATGATCATGAACCAATATCCTTTCATATTACGACATCAATATCATTAAACCATACGTTTCATATTTAGTGATCTACATGAAAGTTTTATTATATCCCCCTTGAATACCTATCCTTTTTGGACTAGTCTTATAACACATGCAAATTGCCATTACTATTTATTTGACTCTAAAAAATATTTAAGTGAAGCATGAGAGTGCAATTATTTCTATAAAATATAATCACCGCCATGCTCTAAAAGATATAAGCGAAGCACTAGAGCAACTGCCTAGCTCAAAAGATATAAGTGAAGCACATAGAATATTCTAACAAATCACGATAAATGTGTGTCCCTCTCAAATAGGTGTGTCCATAAAACAATGATTGTTGCAAACTAAAAAGCAAACAAATAAAAGAAAACTATGGCACAAGACGCTCCAAGTAAAACTCGTATCATGTGATGAATAAAAATGTAGCTCCAAGTAAGTTACCGATAGATTGTAGACGAAAGAGGGGATGCCATCCGGGGCATCCCCAAACTTAGACGCTTGGGTCTTCCTTGAATATTACCTTGGGGTGCCTTGGGCATCCCCAAGCTTAGGGTCTTGTCGCTCCTGATTCCATCATCCATCGTAATCTCACCCAAAACTTGAAAACTTCAGCACACAAAACTCAACAGAAACCTCGTGAGATCCGTTAGTATAACAAACAAATCTTAAACTTTAGGTACTGTTATAAATTGATTCACATTTATTCTTACATAATACCTATTGTATCCCAACTTCTCCATGACTTATACCCCCCGATATAATCCATAGATTCATCAAAACAAGCAAACTATGCAATAAAAATAGAATCTGTCTAGAACAGAATAGTCTGTAAAGATCTGAATAAAAATCGTATTTATGTAAATCCAAAAGTTCTGAAAAAATTAGGACAACGTAAACAATTTGTATTCCAATACTTTGTAAAAAAAATCCAAGATTTTATCACATTCCAGTACAGGATAAAAAATCCAGAACTTGGAGCAAAACTTTCTGTTTTTCAAACAACATCAATTATACTATCATCCAAATCTTCCCAAAGGCATTACTTGGCACAAACACTAATTAAAAGATAAAAACACAATCATAACGGTAGCTATAATTGTGAGACTCAAGAAAAATAAAAATTGCAAAAAATATAAATATTGGGTTGCCTCCCAACAAGCGTTATTGTTTTATGCCCCTAGCTAGGCATAATGCATTGTTTCAAGTATTATAGTAATCATAAGGGAGATCATCCATGTTCATCTCATACTCCCTCCTTTTAGCAGCAAGTTTTCTAATGGGCAAGCAAAAGTAGTTGAAAGGACTAAATTTTATGTGATAAGGATCCGTGAGATCAATTTTTGGAGGGGTGGCTCCTCTTTAGGTCCCTTATAAGTGATGGTTATTTCCTTGTTATACAAGTTTCGGTAGAGGTAATCCCTTAGCCTTTATTTAAGCACACGTTCCAATCCAAGATTTCCTATAACATATTGATCATTATGTTCAGAAATTTTATCAACCAAAACAATTGGGGGAACCTTTTTTCTAAGGTCCTCATTATAAGCAGCATAATCCGTTGATTTTAATTTCCTTATCTCTTCTTGATCATAAAGAATTTCTTCTACATGAGGACATTCACTATTTATTCTATAGTGAGCAAATATTTCTCTAGATTCTTTCATAATATAACCAAATTCATGAACTAAAAATATAGTAGCTAAACGCTTAGTCGGAGGATCATGAATATTGGAAAATTCTAAAAACAACCATTGAACACGAGGATGCATATGCACAAATTGTCTCTCTAATTCAACTATAAGTAAGGATATGGCATCTGCAAGACTAGTAGTTCTAGCAAGAATTGATCCCCCTATCATAGGTAGCGATCCAACACAAGCAAAGAAATCTTGAATAACACTTTTCCCAATAATATTACCACTACCAATACGGAATTTTTTTGTATGCAAGATAGTAGGTTCTTCTTTATTAGGATCATCATCGGCAAGATTATCTAGTGTTTCTTTAGCAATTTCATCAAAGCTTCTTTTAGGGTTTTCATTAGATAACAAAGCTTGATAGTCAAAAGGTTTCGCACTGTGGCGGGAGCATCACTGACTTTTTCAGACTTAGACATGATAGCAACTTCAAGCAAAGCAAGCAAACGAGAAAACAGAAATATTTTTGTGTTTTTCGATTTTTAGAAAAGTGGGGGAGATGAAAAAGAGAGTCAAATAAAAAGGGTAAATAAAACGTAGAGCGAGTAGATGATAGTTTGAGTGAAGGTACTTGATAGGATTTGATGATGTCTCCCCGACAACGGCGCCAGAAATTCTTCCTGCTACTTGTGAGCTGCGTTGGGATTTTCCCCGAAGAGGAAGGGAGAATCAGTAAAGTAGAGATAAGTATTTCCCTCAGTGAGAACCAAGGTTTATTGAACCAATAGGAGAATCACGCAAACCCTCGTGAACAGCACATCCACACACAAAAGCAAATACTTGCACCCAACGCGGGCAAGAGGGTTGTCAATCCCCTTAGACTCGTTACTTGCAAGGATCAAATCTTGTATAGGTAGATAGGTAAACTGCAAAACAAAACAAAAGTAAGTAAATTGCAGCAAGGTATTTTTAGGTTTTTTAATATACTCAAAGTAGACCCGGGGGCCATAGTTTTCACTAGGGGCTTCTCTCTCGAACACATAGCATATGGTGGGTAAACAAATTACTGTTGGGCAATTGATAGAAAAGTGCATAGTTATGATGTATTCATGGCAATGATCACATATATAGGCATCACGTCCGTGACAAGTAGACCGACTCCTGCCTGCATCTACTACTATTTCTCCACCAATCGACCGCTATCCAGCATGCATCTATGGTATTAAGTTCATGACAAACAGAGTAACGCTTTAAGCAACGTGACATGATGTAGACAAAGTAAACTCAATCGATATGAATAAACCACATCGTTTTATCCTTAGTAGCAACAATACAATACGTACCATGTCCCTTTCTGTCACTGGGTGAGGACACCGCAAGATTGAACCCACTACAAAGCACTTCTCCCACTAAAGATAAATCAATCTAGTTGGCCAAACCAAACGGGTAGATCGGAGAGAAATACAAAGCTATAATAATCATGCATAATAAAGTTTAGAAAAGACTCAATTAATTTCAATGAATAATCTGATCATAAACCCACAATTCATCAGATCCCAACAAACACACCGCAAAAGAAGATTACATCGAATAGAACTCCAAGAAGATCGAGGAGAACATTGTATTGAAGATCAAAGAGAAACAAGAAGCCATCTAGCTACTAGCTACACTACAAAAAAAGACATATCCGTGACATTATGGCTCGAACGAAAAGTTTTTCAGTCTAGCTACTAGCTACACTACAAAAAAAAGACATATCCGTGACATTATGACAGAAAATGGGCTTTTCGTCCTGGGCGGGCCGGAGACGCACCCGCACGACATTCTTTGGGCCATCCATGATGTAAAAAATCGTGGTAGAAGTGAGGGCAAGGAAATTTTCGGGGAGTTCCCGGTTATGGTGAGTGGTCGTGCCGAGCGATGTAGTGTGGTTTTCCGCGTTTCTCTCTCATACGCGCGCGTGTGTGCGAGGCGCTCGCTAACTGAACCCGAGCGAGGCGTACGTTTGCTTCCTGAACCCGAGCGATCGATCGCCCTCGCACTACGTACAGAACACGAGCGATCGATTCCTCGCACTACGTATTGAACCCGATCGATCCCTTCGCTGCTAACTGAACCCGAGCGATCCCTTCGCTGCTATCTGAACCTGAGCGATCCCTTCACTACTAACTGAACCCGATTGATCCTTCGCGCTGCTTACTGAAGTTGATCGAGCCCCCATGCGAGACGTAGCCAGCCGGTGCTGGGTTGCCTCTCGATGAACAGTGCCCGTTGCTGTCATGCGCGCGATACACGTAGAACGAGTCGAGACTTGCATCGATCGAGCCAGTTTTTTTTTTGACAAACAAAACAGTAGGGGAGGTCCCTTACTGCATGTGTATTATATCAAGGGTCAGTACAAGTTACATAGTTACAAAGTGTTTTTGCTGCACACCACTTTGGGTGTGTGAGAGAGAGGAGACAAAATACAAAGGTTTAAGTAGGGTTGTGTTGTGGAAGAGTGGCTAGGAAGTCAGTAATAAACTGCTTCTTTCTATCAGAAGCCCTATGAGGAGTGTCTGCAAAATCTTTGGTAAATCTCTGTCTCCAAGAGCCAAAAGTGGGGGCAATGCTTCTAAAGTAGTTATTGTTGTGTTCTTTCCACAGGCTCCAGGACGCCACTAGGAATATTTCCATGAACATCGGTCTCTCCCAGGCGGTTCTGGCCTGCTCAAGAAGTTGCAGTCTGTGATTATGGTCATCCAACCAATACCCAGATGTTGCCTGCACGTAGAGCTGAAAGTACAGTGGAAAAAGAGATGCTCAACCATCTCTTCGACATGCAATCCGCAGAGTAAGCAGTCAAGGTTATCTCCCACATTAAAGTGGCGTCTGTGCAGCATGGTCCTGGTGTTTAGTCTGTCAGACAGTAACAACCATCCAAAGACTTTGATTCGTGGTATGCAACTAGTCTTCCACAGCCACTTAAAAGCTGCATGTGCCTGAACCTCTCTGTAGTAGAATGCGTAGTAGTCTCTAGATTTGAATTCTGCCTTCCCCCATACATAGGACCATTTGTCGTGTACCCCTTCCCCTAGAGTAGTGTCTGCCACCTCGGTTTGCATTCTTCCCATTTCATCATGGGCCTGTGTCGAGAGGGGGAGCCAGAAGGCCTCTCGTAGTTCAGTTGTGAGCAGGAATTTGCGAACTGAGGCGTCTTCATCAGTAACGTAAGAGAATGCTAACGGGTAGGTTTCAAACATGATCCCATGCATCCAATCATCCTTCCAGAACAGGGTCATAGTACCACAGTGGATCTCAACCTTGGAGATCCCTCGGAAGGCAGGGTATAGTTTCATAATGTGTCGCCACCAAGCTGAGCCACATGGATCAGTAGCATGTGGAATCGAAGTATCATAGTAGGTGTTCCAGATGAGGGTCACCCACGGTATCTCCATGCGGTTATAAAATTTGTGAAGAAAGTTCATTAGCAGAGCTTCATTCTGGACCC